>CM057390.1:26468612-27961112 GCA_030015415.1 Cynopterus sphinx
ATGATGTATTCTCCCCATTTGTTTAGATCTTTAATTTCTTTAAAAAATGCATTAGAGTTTTTAGAATCTAAAATTGGCACTTATTTTGTTAAATTTATTTCTAATATTTTATTCTTTTGATACTATAATAAAATTTATTTCTCAATTTCATTTTGTTGATTGTTCAAAGCAAGTCTATAGAAATGCAATTTTTTAATTTTAGCCTTGTATCCTGCAAACTTGATGACTTTATTTATTAATTCTAATATTTTTTATTGAATTCCTTAGAGTTCTATACATAAGATCAGACCATCTGTGTGTAGATAATTTCACACCTTCTTTTCAAATCTGGATTGCTTTTATTTCTTTATCTTGCCTAATTTCCCTGGCTAGAACTTCAAGTATAATGTTGAATAGAAGTGTTAAGAGCAGACATCTTTATCTTGCTCTCAATCTTTGTCAAGTTGAAGAAATTCCCTTCAATTCATATTATATTGCTTTAATCTTAAGAGTTTTGAATTTCGTCAAATCTTTTTCTGTGTTTGTTGAAATAATCATGCGATTTCTAATTTTTATTCTGTTGATAAGATGTATTGCATAAATCTGTTTTTCAGATGATAAACCAACCTTACATCACTAAGATAAATCTCGCTTGGTCAGGATGAATAACTCTTTTTATATAATGCTGAATTCAATTTGCAAATTTTTTTAGGATTCTTGCCTCTATATTCATTAGATAGCTATCTTTTTTTTTTCCTTGTGATGTCTTTGACTCATTTTTGTATGAAGTCACTAAAATGAATTTGAGAGATTTTTCTTCTTTTACATTTTTTGAAAGAGTTTGTGTTTGATAGCATTCGATGGTAAAGCTATCTGTCCGGGAATTTATGTTATGGGTAATTTTGTTTTGTTTCCTTTTGTCTCTAATACTTCAATCTCTTCATTTGTTATGGATCTATTTAGATCATTTATTTTCTTTTGGGTCAGTTTACAGAATTTGAGTTTTTCTAAGAATGTGTCCATTTTACTTTGGTTATCTAATATATTGATATATAATTGTTCATAGAATTTAAAAAATATTTTTATTTTTCTAATGTCAGTAGGTATGTCCTCTTTTATTTATTTATTTTTTTTGAGCTTTTCAAAAACCAACTTTTGTTTCATTGAACTTCACTGATTTGGAATTCTTTTTCATTATTTTTGCTTTAATATTTCTTTCGTTCTCTTGCTTTATATTTAGTTTGCTACTCTATTTCCAGGGTTTTAATATGAAAGGTTAGATTACTGATTTTAGATCTTTCTTCTTAATATAAGCATTCACAGCTATAATTTTTCTTCTATGCATTGTTTTAGAGGAACCCCATGTTTCAATACATTGCATCTTCATTTTCACTTATCTCAAAGTATTTTCTAATTACCTTTTTAGTTTCTTCTTTGATCCATCTGTTGTTTAGAAATACATTATTCAAGTTTCCACATTTGTAAGATTCTTTTTGTTATTGATTTCTAATTTTATTCCTTTATTTTTAGAGATTTATATTATTTCTATTCTTTTAAATTTATTGAGGTTTGGTTTATGGTGTGAGATATGGTCTGTCCTGTAGAATGATTCTTGTTCACTTAAGAAGAAATTATATTCTGTTGTTACTGAGTAGCATGTTCTATAGGTGTCTGGTTTATAGTATTGTTCAAATCTATTTCTTTGCTGATCAATGTATAGTTGCTCCACCCATTATTGAGTATAAAAGAGTATAAAAGACTTTATTATTATGAAATTACCCATTTTTACCTTCGTTTCTGTCAGTTTTTGCTTCATTTATTTTGATGCTCTATTATTAGGTGCATGTTCATAATTGGTATATCTTGCTGATGAACTGATACCTTTTTTACTATAAAATATTTCTCTTTATCTTTAGTAATATTTTTATATTAAAGTTTATTTGTTTGATATTAGGATGGTCACTCTATTGTGATTGCTGATTGCATGACATCTTTTTTTCCCATCTTTTTACATAAAATCTATAGGTGTCTTTGAATCTAAAGTGTGTCTCCTGGAGACAACATATAGTTGAATTATGTTTTGTCATTTGGTCTAACAATTTATAAATTCTAAATGAATTGTGTAATATTTACATTCATTATTATTTATATGTTGGATTTATGTCTGCCATTTTACTTTTGTTTTGTATACATTGCATGCCTCTTTTGTCTCTCTATTTCTATTTTGCTGCTTAGTGAGAGTTTTTAATGTAGCATTTTAATTTTATTCAAATTTTTAAAATATATGTATGTTTTTTAATGATTCCTTTAGAGTTTACTTTATGTGCCTTCAATTATGAGAATAAGCTTTAAATTTATACTAGTTTAATTCCAGTAATATGTTGGTACATTAATCCTTTCTATCTATATTTCCTCTTTCTCTTTTTTGTTGTCTTATTGTACCTATATCTATATCTACATCATCTATATCTATATCATCTATATCTATATCTATATATCGTATGTATTACAAACACAGTACATTATTACAATTATATTACTTAACTATCTGTCATCATCATCTTAGTCCATTAGAAATTTGCTCCCACCCACTTCCTTTATACTATTATTGGCAAGTATATTACATTTCTACATGCTACTGGCCTAAGACTACATTATACACACATTATTTATACAATTGTTTTCCAGTTCGTTAAGAGAATAAAGAAGAAATATATGCACGCTAGTGTCTTTTATGATTACATAACTACTTTTGTCTTTGCTTACCTTTATTCTTTGTTTATTTCTTCTATTTGAATTAACATTAATGGTCACTTGTTTTCAACCTAAAGATCTAATCTTTAATATTTCTTGTAAGCTGGATCTGTTAACAACAAGTTTTCTCAGTTTTTATTTATCTGAAAAATATTAATTTATCTTTTATTTTTTTAACAGTAACTTTGCTGCATATAAGATTTTTGGTTGACAGATTTTTTTATAAATATTTTGTATATTTTATTCCATAACTTTCTGTCTTCCATTATTTCAGTAGAGAAGTTAGTTGTTAATCATTCATAATCACTAACAACACATCTGAGGACAAAAAAAAACAATATTTTACATGAAAAAAATCTAAAAATAAAAAATTTAAGATAAAAATTTAAAAATAAAAATTTAAGAATAATAAAAGCCTAACTCCCATTTTTACATTTATGAAAAAGTTGCTAGAAATACAGTCATCAAAATAAATGACTATATCAAGAAAGTGCATGAATGTATTTATCCAACATAGATAAGCAGTAAGAGTCTAAACATTGTAAAAATCATATCTAAGGAAAGTACCAGGTGACAGCTGCACAATAATACTGAGGAAAAGGCATTTGAAATTGAAAGAAAAGGACTGTGGTTCTTATGAGGGAGGTCTCTAGCACAGAAACTGGGACTGTAACATCTTCAGGTAGGATTGAACATGTGGAAAATTTTATAAAGTAATGATTTGAAAATATAATATATTTAAAATGATAAATATGCACATATGATAAAAGATAGTTATCTAATATACACAACAAACTCTTACATTTTAATAATAAGAAAAATATCAACCCAATTTTTTAAAAAATGAGCCAAAGATCTTATAAGACACCTCATCAAAGAAGATATACAAATGGCAAGTAAGCATGTAAAAAGTTGCTCCATATTGTATGTCATCAGAGACAGTGAATTAAAACACTGATGAGATATTACTACACACCTATTAGGATGGCCAAAATCTAGCACAGACAACATCAAATGCTGTTGAGGATGTGGAGCAACAGAAACTCTCAACCATTGTTTGTGGAAATGCAAAGTGGTACAGCCACTTTGAATGATAGTTTGAAGATTTCTTATAAAACTAAACACATTTTTACCATATGATTCAGAAATTGCTCTCATTGGTATTTAGCCAAAAGATTTGAAAACTATGTCCCCTACAAAAAAAAAAAAAGAAAGAAAGAAAAAACTGTACATGAGTGTTTTATAGCAGCTTTATTTCTAATTGTCAAAATTTGGAAGCAACTATGTTCTTCAGTAGGTGAATTAATAAATAAACTGTAGCACATTCAGACAATAGAATATTATTCAGAGCTAGAAAGAAATAAAGAGACATAGAGGGATCTTAAATGAATATTACTAAATGAAAGAAATGAATCTGGAAAGTCTACATACTACATGATTTCAACTATATAAAGTGCTGGAAAATGCAAAACTCTGGAGACAGTAAAAAGAGCAGTGGTTGTCAGGGGTTAAGGTGGGGGACAGATAAACAGGTAGACCCCAGAGGATTTTTAGAGCAGTGAAAATGTCCTGTATGAAGCCATAAAAAGAATACATATCATTATACATTTACCCAAACCCATAGAATGTGTAACACCAGGATTGAACTGTAATGTAAACTATGGGCTTTGGGTGCTTATGTTGTGTCAATGTATGTTTATCAATTATAACAAATGGTGAGGGATATTGATACTAGAGTGGAAACAAGGATTATATGAGAAATCTTAGTAACTTCCTCTCAGTATTGCTGTGAACATAAAACTGTTCTTAAAATATTAAATTATTGAATATATATTTAAATATATAAACATATTAAATATGTTTAATATTATTTAAATTAAAATATATTTAATTATATATTAAAACAATTTACTATATATAAGATATATAAATATTAAAATATATTAATATATTGATATATTAAATATATATTTAATAGATTGTGTGTATATATGTGTGTGTGTATAGATATTTTTTTCCTTGATCTTGCCATAACTTTTCTCACTAGTTTTGTGAATCAATAGATGCATTTTATTTCATTTTAAAAATAACTAAATATGGATGAAACAGAAAAGAATTTATTGTTATTTTCAAAAGAAACATGACCTAGAAAGCAGTCAATAGCTGGTCTAACTCCTTTACACCTCATGTAAGCATTAGCCAAGTTTAATTTTTTGTGTTTCTCAAACATGTCACAATCTTTCATTCTCTGGACTTTGCACACACCCATTTAAATTTGTCTGTAGCATTTTTGCCTCTCCTTTTCTATATGCTCTCATTCTTTTTATTTGAATAACACTTATCCTTGTGATCTTGATTGAGATATCTCTTTCTTTCTGAGATGTCTGTTGTATGTTTCCATAGCACCTTGTCATTAACACCCATTCAAGGGTAATTGTTGTTTGGTTCTCAGACCTCTCCAATGAAACCTTAGATTCATGAATGAGCAAATCTTCATACATTGTCTGGCACACAGTAAGTGGTCAATAACTAATTATTGAGTATATGAATAAATCTTTGAATAACACATAACATTTTTAGTGTACTACAAAGTTAGTCAATAGAGATTTAGTCAATAAGCATTTATTGTATACCAATAATTTGCAAAACATGGCATTATAATAGATAAAAAATAGTTTTAAAACATTTTTCTTATTTTCCTCCAAGAAGTTTTTGTTACAGTAGGGGTAGAGAACAGAAATATTGTTAAAGATAAAAATATTCAGGTGTCAAATGAGTTAGTACCAGCTTACCTCAAGATTCTACATGGGCCATGAGTGTTATGATCCACAAAGATCCCTCTCATGTTCTTTAGAAGTGGCAGCAACATCCTAAATATTAGAATACTATGTAGTTGTCTGAGGTTAAGAGAGCACTGAACTCTGAAATTAATATGTAAATTTATTTAGCCTCTATTGATTCCATTGGAAGGTAAAAAGTTTACCCTAGTAAAAAGAATACATCGATATAGTTTAAAGGGTCAACATCTTGGTAGAAATATTCCTTAAATTATCAGAGTTACTAAGAAAGGGCTCAAGCACCACAAAGCTGGCCTTCTTATTAAGGTCTTTTGAAAAGAAGCTAATACACAAATACCTTTTTGGTCTTTGTCTCTGTCAAAATAAAATTTATTCTTAGACAGATGGCCAATTGTTAAAAGTCAGGTTAGCTTTGGGACAGATTAATTCAGATGGTGTCAATATGAATAACTGTTGATTCGTGGAAAACCAAATCACTCCAAAACAAAACCTAAATATTTTATTATAGGCAATTTTGCTTGCAGATCATATTTCCTGTGTTATTCTTGCACTGTTTCATTTTTGTTATTGCTATCGATATTTACATGTAAACAGGATCTCTGTTGCTTAGCAATTCATTATTTTTGTTGTTTCTTCTTTGCTGAAATTTATTTAGTTCTCTAGCAGGGAAGAAAGCTGTCTGAATCCTCTCCCACCTACGAAATGTACCCCATTTTCAAATATGAATGTAAGTTTGTTGTTGGAACAATTCATTCAAATGTTCTTCCAACTTATATTTGTATTCCAATTCTTAGTGAAAAAGAGTAAGGGATCATTGCATTTGGTCATTGTTGCTTTCTGCCTTACTTTATTTGTGATTACTGTATACCTGTTTTAGTCAGTGGAGGTCTCTGAAAGGACATACACTAAAAGTACTTTTGTCAATTGAGAGAAATTGGAAAAAAAACAGTTTTTATCAATCTGGAACTGGATATATATGTTGTTAAATTTATCATACAAATATACAATGAAACTATTGTAGAACTGTTAACATTGTTATAGACCTACATATATTGAAATGAGAAAATGGCCAGAATGTATTAAAAAGTGGGCAGGAGGAGCAAGTGGAAATACAACAGGTATAATATGATCTCATTTATATGTAAAAAATGGGTTATGGAGGAGTTTAGATAGATCTGCTTTCTTTCATTTTATACCCTCTGCATTATTAATTGTGTGTTTTTTTAATACTACAGTATGCTTATATTACTTTTATTTTTAAAACAAACAAACAACAACAGCAATACACACACACACACACACACACACACACACATACACACACACACAATCAAGAACAGGCTCTTATTTTTTAATTTTAAAAATTTTCCATAGTCGTGACAGTGGTAGCAATGTCCAACCATAAAGTTATGGGAAGGCATACTTAGGATACTACAAGTTAACAGAACTCAAGGGGACTCTGTGACAGAAATTCTCACAGACATACATGTACCCAATCTGTAAGGTCTGCCAGAATATGAGAACCCAAGGTTAAATGATACCTTCTTACATTATGGAGTGTACAACCAAAGAATATTGAACACTGGCTTTGGTGCCAGCAAGGGAAATGAAAGAACAAGTTTTCTGCATTGCAATGGCTATTCATTTATCTTTCTCATTCAAATTAAATAACAGTTTTAGACATTTCGGATAACACATACAAATCAATTCCTCAACTACCCCCAAAATTCTGCCCCACCAAAAATAAAAAACTTATGTACAATACAAGCAGATAATTTTCTAGTCTATGCTAATAAACTTAGTTCAGATTAAACCTAAACTTTTATCTACCAAAATGGCAGTGCAAATTAACTTTCCACTTCTGCTTTCCCCTCTATGGGTCATTTTGGGTTCTAAGCTGACATAAGTTCATCAGACATATGAGGACCACCATGACCATTGTACAACTCTCTGATAGTTTTTCAATTTTTAGAAAAGAAGTAAAAATTAAAAGTGTGGTTATTTTCACAGTTAACAGTTGTTTTGAGATGTGCAGAATAAGATTTAGATCTTTGAGTATCCACTTGAGAGAAGGAGGTCATGTGGTATTGCACAAAGAGATATGTACTGAAAGTCAGGAGAATTAAGTTCTAGTTCTGGCATTATTGATATAAATGATCACAAGATAAACATTTTTTTCTTGGCCTTAATTATTTTTTACTTAAATTATCGAGCTAGAGCAGATGATGTTTTACATTCTTTTCGATTTTATGAAAAATTGGTTCATGATGATTTCACATGCTTTTTTTTTTTTTTTTGGCTGTCTTAAATTCCCCACATGCTCAATTCTCATATCCTTAGGCAGAGTATCACATTTTTAAAGTTACCCTCCGCCCGATACTTCCTACCCTTCTTGCCATTAAACTCTCTCCTTCAGTTATGTTCACTCAATTATCTTGCTAGTTAGATTTGCTAAACCAGGTCATTGTAAATTGCTTGCCAGATTAGAATAGGATTCTCGCTTCTCTAAAAAAGTTTAGATAGATCAGTCTTTAAAGCCTCATGTTTCCATAAGATATTATGAATCTATTTATGAACTCTGTGTTTCTCAAACCAAAAAAAAATAAGTAAAACTTAATAGACTTTTGATAAAGCAACACAAAATTGAAGCATCACCAACTCTGCACTATGTAATATTAACCCAGTTGGAGGTTAGTTTCATTAAAGAAAATTTTTTAAAAGTTATAGAAAAATTAATCACCTAGAAGCAATAATTGCTACTCATTGAGGATCACCCCTTGAGTCAGCCTGATGATTCATTCTGAGGCCAGCTTGTTGCCACTGTGACCGTAAACAGGCCATACACCACAGCAGTGGAAAAGTTATTCGGTATGTACAGAACTACATGACTAAAGGGTTCACTCTTGTTCTCTGATTTGCTTTTTACCTCTTTTTACTTCAGCAGCTTTCATAAACCTTTGATCATTTAGTAAAACCTCAGAAAGCTTCTGAAGGAAGGTAAACTCAGTTTTCTCCTCCATCCTTTCTTGCTTCCTTTGACAAGCAGGAGGCTCCCCACTCAGTTTTTATCCCTCTCTTAGGGTAATAGGAGAAAGAAGATGATTATTGAATGTTTTTCAGTGGCATCTGAAATAGCAGTAACGATTTGATAAAGGGCAAGCAAGTTTCATTCTTCTCTTGTCCTTGGATCACCATGAAAAGTACTTACTGTCTATCTAGTGTTCTCAGGTGGCTTACACAACTTCAGTTAGAGATGATTTTCCCTCAGTTGCTTTAGGAAGGATGAGAAGAATCATCTATATACCAGAATACTGATTATATATATATATATATATATATATATATATATATATATATATATATATATATATATCTGTCTGTGTGTGTGTGTGTGTGTGTGTGTGTGTATATTCTTTCAAGTGCCTACCTGTGTGTGTGTGTGTCTATGTGTATCTGTGATTGCCATACCTAAGGTCATGTAGGTTTGCTCCTCTATTATCTCTAAGAACTTATAATTTTGCCTTTTACATTTTTTTTGTGATCCACTTTGAGTTAAATTTTCTAAGATTTATCTATGTGTATATATCTGTTTGTGCTATGTTTAACCCTTAGAATATTATCTTATCATTCATCATTTCCTTGGCTATTGGTTCCAACAACTCTAACTCTTACAAAAACATCTCAGTGCTCTCCTCATTAGTACTAGTGTAATCTAGATACCCACCTCCCTAGCTACAAACTTAAAAGAGGGAGAATAATCTATCTGATCACCAGAAAAACTAAATTTAGGCTGGAATCTTGGCAGAGGAGTAGAAATTATCCCATGATGGTACATTTTAATCATAATGTTACATTGCATTTTCACCATGACATTAAACCTATGGTTTTACATAAGATTTTATGTTCAACTCATGTTATATTGAAAGTTTGAAAGTTATGATAAATTGAATGACTTATAGAATGATCAAACTTATCATGAAATTCCTTCAATAACAATGTTTTATATTCAGAAATATACAATATTACATAAGTGTTTAATTCTGTGCATTTATATTATGTGCAGAAAAATGTTGGAAAATATTCCTTAGGAGAAAACTTTCTGAACATCACCATTAGAATAAAGTTATTATGCCCAAACAAGTCTATTGTTTTTAACTAAGCATGTTTCATTATATTAGAAAACTATTTAGGTGTTTGAATACAATTAGAAATAAGTGGTCTGTGAAAAGATCATAGTACTCTGTAGTGCCATGAATGCACTGCATGGTTTCTGTCATTCTTATGTACACCTGTGCAATACTATGACTGAATTATAAAAAAAAAGTTGATAAGAAAATTTTAATTTTCCAATTACTATTTTTATACAAATAGAGTCAAATTTTTACTGCTCATTGTCATGTATTTAAAGAAATTATTTTGAATTAAAAAGTCATATTTTCCATTCTCTTTTTTCTTTACTGGATTTTCTTTCAAAAACTTTAGAAACCAGAGTTCATATCAATGCCTGAAATTTTATTTTATTTTATTTTTAAAAAGGTCAGGAATGTTAGGAAGCTCCCTAAATTGAAATGATCTAAGGATAATTTAAAAGAGGAACAATCTTGAACAAATTCAATGTACCTGTTCAAAACACTTTATAAATTTTGATTTAAAAAATATACATACCAACGGTGAACGAGTAGGTGCAAAATTATGGATGGTAGCATGCCAGAGACTGATAAAGTAGATAAAGAACATCAGAGTCTAAAAAACAAAAAGGGAATTTCAAGCTACATTTGTAGCAGGAAGATGAATGTGGAAGGAACTAGTGGGAATAATGATATAATGTTATCAAATGACAGAGATAAGACAAAACTACTTAAACAACATTCTGGAAAAAATGGTGCTAAAACTTAAAGATACTTGAAAAAATCAGTAAGAGAAATAAGAAATTTAATCAGAAGAAGATTGAGGAGTGTGTAGCCACTTTTAGTAGATTCATGCCTACAATAATTTCTTCCCAGAGAATACAAACTATGTGGAGGTGTGATTGTTGAAATGCAATCTATAAACTTGCAAGAACTACAGAAAATTAGGAATTCTCTAAATGTTAGGAATACAGATATATTCTATTTGCAAAAGAGAAATAGAATGCTGCAACAATAGACAATATCAATCGCACAAGATAAAAGCTGTACATGAATTTCTGCTTTCCTGATATGATTCTAAAGATCTATGATATTAAAGACAATTCAAAAGAGAAAAATACTGCATGCAAATAAGCCTATTATTCTAAAAAAATAAGTACTTTTAATTTTATTTCTTCACAGTTTTTCTTTAGAATGCATACATTTTTTTTTCATTTTAAGATAATAGACTGACATTTTCCCCCAACTTTATTGAAATATAACAATTAGTTGTTTGTATTTACTTTGTATGATGCAATGAGCATTTTTTTCAATTATAGTTGGCATACAATAATATACCAGTTTCAGTTGTACAGCATAGTGATCAGAGATCCAAATACCTTGCAAAGTGATCACCCTATTAAACCTAGTATCCCACTTCCCCTACATATTTGTTACAACATAATTAACCATCTTCCCCATGCTACACTCTACATCTCCACGTCTATTTTGCAGCTATCCATTTGTACCTCTTAATCCTTTTGCTTGTTTTTTTTTTGGGGGGGGGTTGTTTGTTTGTTTGTTTGTTTGCTGTTCTGTCCTACTTCCTCCCATCTAGTAGTACTCAAAATACTCTCTATATTTCCGAGTTTATTTCTGCTTTTTTATTGTTGTTTATTTGGTCCTTTAGATTCCACATGTATATGATATCAGAGATATTTGTCTTTCTCTATCTGACCTATCTCTATTATTCAGCACAATACCTTCAAGTTCCATCAAGGCAATATCTTTTCTCATCTCCTTCTTTTTACTCTGTGTGTGTCTTTTAATCTGAAGTGAGTTTCCTGTAGGCAAAATATGTAGGGGTCTTGTTTTCTTATCCATTTGGTCACTTTATCTTTTGGTTGGAGTACTTAATTCCATTTGAGGTACTTGTTGATAGGAATGTAGTTATTACAATTGTTTATTTACTTTTTTAATACATGTTTGTTCTTCTTAAAGAAGTCTTCTAACATTTCTTGTAATACTAGCTTGGTCTTGATAAATTCCTTTAGCTTACTTTTGTCTGGGAAGTTCTTTTTCTGTCCTTCGACTCTAAATGATAGCTTTACTAAATAAAGTATTCCTGGTTGTAGATCCTGGGTTTTTATCACATTGAATGCTTTGTGCCAAGCCCTTATGGGCTGCATAGTTTTTTTTTTTTTTTAAGTCAGCTATTAGTCTTATGGGTACTCCCTTATGGATAACTAACCACTTTTCTCTTGCTGCTTTTAAGATTCTCTCTTTGTCTTTAACCTTTGCCATTTTAATTATGATGTGTTTTGGTGTGGGCCTCTTTGGGTTCATCTTGTTTGAGACTCTCTGAGCTTCCTGGAGTTGTATGTCTGTTTTCTTCATCATGTGAGGGAAGTCTTCCATCATTATTTCTTTAAATAGCTCTTCAATGTCTTGTTTTCCTTATGCTACTCTTATGACATATTTTTACATTTAATAGTATCCCATTGGCTCCTTAAATTATTATTATAGTTTTAGCTTCTTTTTTCTTGTCATTATGATTGAGTTTCTTTGGCTTCTCCATCCTCTATATGGGTGGTTTGATCTTTTTTATTCATTTTACTGATTCCATCTAATATACTCTTCATCTCAGATAATGTGTTCTTCATTTCTGACTGGTTCTCTTTTATAATTTCCATTTCCATTTTTATGCTATTTTTATCTCTTTATTAAAGTTCTCACTGAATTCATCTACATTTCCCCTAAGTTCATTGAGCATCTTTATAACCAGTGTTTTGAACTCTGCCTCTGTTAGATTGCTTGATTCCATTATTCCTAGATCTTGGTTCTATTCTCTCATATGGTTTCTGTTCTTTGTCTTCCCATTTTAACAATCTTTCCATGTCTGTTTCTATGTACTAAGCAAACTTCCTAAGTCTTCCGGTATTATTAGTGTGAATTTATGAAGTACATGTCCAGCAGCATAGTCCTGAGAGAGATTTAGCTGCAGGCCAAATTTAACCTCAGCCTGTGTCGCTCTGGGTCCACCTGTTAAGATTCAGCAAGCAATCCACAGATGCTGTGCTTACAGTTGTCTCAAGGGGCCATACCAGAAACCAGGGTCAGCTTCCACCATTGTGAGTCTTGGCACTGCTCAGTATGTGGTATAGAACTTCCCAAGGACTCACCTGGATGTGGCTTGGGTGGGGCCACATGTTGGGAGAGACAGAGTTTCAGGGAATCCTCTGGGTGGAGAGACCTCTGTTATTTAATTTGATGATGTCTCAGCTATGGCATCACTGAGTCCACACACTGGGAGTGGGGAGCGTTCAACAGAGGAACTACTTCTGTACAGAGCACATCTCGTCTCTGGACCTCACTCTAACAACTCAGTGTCTCCCCAGAGCAGCTAACCCAGTGCTGGTGCTTAGAGCAAGCAGGTCCATCACCACAAAAGTTTGCTTGTGGACATGGCCCCTTTAACAAGCGTCTGAGGCTGCTGGCTGCTACTGCGGTAGCCTCTGTCCCACTCAGCTGCTGGGAACCAGGAAGCCTGGCATCTTCACCCCCTGCTACCTTCTACCATCGTAGGTTGATTAATCATTTCTCTCCCTAGTTATAGTGCTCTGTTCTTCTAGATCCCAGGTTGTTTTCCTTGCTGTTTGTTCCATGTTTCTGTCACAAATTTGCTTTGGTTGTGAGAGGGATGAACAAAACCTTTATCATCTACATCATTTTTTTCTCTACCTAGAATGACACTTCTTAAACATTGCTTCTTAATATACCAGTATATCAACATTATGTTTTTAATGTTTCTGGACTTCACAAGCATAATTTAAAATAAATATATATATATATATATTCTATTATATAGGTGTGTGCTAATTTCAGTAGTCGTTCATTGTTGAATATTTTCTGGCTTTAAAATTAATTCTGAAATTAACATATAATGTATATAGTTTTTCTCTTAATTTGAAAAAGTTCATTTGAACACATTCCTCAAAATTAAAGGTTATAAGGATTATCTGGATCTAGATAGATACTGCATTCTAAAGTGATAATTTATTTTGACATTCATAGTCATCCTGACAACGCTGAGAGTTATGATTCTGATTTAATTTTATGAAAATTTAAATATACAATGAAACTCAGAGAGTTTATGTGTATTTATTTTGTTTAATGGAAGCTAACTTTTCTTATTATAAATGTGTATATTTTCTCTAATGTGTAATATTCTGTTATAAATTTTGTACATTTACAGGAGTCATCAAGTTCCTTATTCAAATTGTATTTTATACTTTACATTATATCATGTTATACATTTTGATTCTTATTGCAAATATTAGTCTTTTTTCTTTTTCTTTAGAGTTATTTGTATAGTTTTTGACGTTTAAGCAATTACATTTGTTCATTTCTTTGGAATTTCTTCAGTTTTAAAAATTGATAAACATTTAACCTTATTTTTGCTTAGTTTTCTATCTTTTGACGTAACTTACATTACCTAACTATTAAAAAAGAAGTTCTTATTGTACATGTTCAAGATATGAATATGGAATGTAATACAAAAGTCTTCCATGAACCACTCAAACGCCCGGTATTCTCCCCATAGGTAAGCATTACTGACAATTTGTTGTGTTTATTTCTAATGTCCTTTCTCTCCGCCCTCATACAAACACACATATATACACACATATATGTTAAACTTTTACATTTACATAAATGAAATTGCAAATATTTTTCTAAGACTTAGTCTTTTCATTGGATAATGTCTTCAGTCTCTTTTTATCTATATCACTCTTTTCAAGGTCACATTGTATACAAAAGTACAAATGTTCTATAATTTGTTTAAGTGCTTACTTATTCAAGGTTGTTTTCTGATTAGATTGTGAACATACTTTTATATAACTCGTTAAACACATATAAGTATTACTGTAGAATAAATCTTTTGAAGTAGATTTATTGGGTGAAGAATGTATAAGTACATTTAAATTTTTGAAATATAATTCCAAGTTGCCTTCCTAAAATTTTTTATCAATTTGTGCTTTGATTTACATGTATATCAAATTTCCCTTTTTTCGTGTCTTTACATACACTAGCTGTCATTAGTATTTAAAAATTTTGCTAAACATATGAGAGAAAAAGTGATGTGTGACAGTTACTAGTAAGGCTCTAGAGGACAATAACAAACAATCATTCCCAACATACCCATTATATTAAAAATTTAATTAAAAAATTAAAAATTTTAAAGACAGAGAGCTGCAGATGAAAAAACTCTAAGAAAACTAAATTCAGATATGGAAAAGCTCTTTCTGGATGAAGATTAGTCTTTTTTCTTTCTCAGGCCATTTGCTGAGTCTAGGTATAGGAGAATGAAGAGTTAGTATGGCCATGGGCAGAGGAAATCTGCAAAGGGGAGGAGGAATCAGATGGGCTAGCATAATGAACTGGAGCACCCAGGAGGCCTATAGTCAGTTTTTTACATCTGTCAGTTTTTCTCCAAAGAACATTTTCTGGTTTCTAGAGCATCTTGGGATGCTCTGAACTGGAAACTCCATAAGAACTCCATAGTATACCAATGTTTATAGACTTGCCAGAATACACATAAGGCAGGTTTTAACCTAGAGTCATCTGAAACCTGAGGTGAGTTGATATTAAGTTCAGCAACACCTTGTTACTGACCTGGCTCAGTTTCCTACATAGGCACCTGATATTCCTACATGGTCTCCCATCCAAGTACTAACCAGGCCCGACCCTGCTTAGCTTTGGAGATCAGACAAGATCAGGACCATTCAGGGTGGCATGGCTGTAAACGTCAGTTTCTGATTAGATTAAGAAAATCAATGTTTTGCCTTAACTGTCATATAAATGAAAAAAAAAAAATGCCCTCTCAGAGGGAAAACACCCACTCTGGTATCTCTGGATTTTTTTATATACAATGTGTCCTATGAAATAAAAAATATATATGAGACACATATAAAAGCAAAAAATTATGAGCTATAATCAAGAATAAAAACAGCATTCAATAGATATAGTTCCAAAGAAGAGCCAGATAGTAGAACTATAAACAATAATTTATTTTAAAAATAACTATATATAATATATATTAACTGAAATAGAGAAAAATAGGGCAAAGTGGATAAAAACTATCGATAACTTCCACATTACAAAAAAGGTTCTCAGAAAAATTAAATAGATATTCTAGAAGTGAAAAGAGCTACATCTAAAGTAAAATTTTATTAAATATGCTGAAAGCATAATGGACACATGAGAGGTTAAGCAAAGACAAATATGATTAAATAGAAACTGAAGCTCAGATAGTTAAAAGTATATCCAAAACCAATAAAAAAGAACAAAGTGTGTGACACTTGAATATTCTGAATAATTAGAATTCCAGAAGAGGGAGAATAAATGATGGAAGGACAGATATTCATAAGCAATGAGTACTTACAATGACAAACATGACAATAAATGTAAAAGAATTATGGGCCCCAGGTCTGGCTGTGATTCAGGCTCACAGCTAGGAATAGGACCTCGGATTTAGAATGCTACGTTAATATAGTAGTGTATCTGCACACAGCTCATGTAAGCATAATTCAGCTTACTGTATCACACATGTGTGGCAGAAGGTAGTCCCCTAATGCAGAAAGAGCATGCTCCCTACAATAAAGTTGGTGTCTGCTGTTTCATTCTCATGTCAGCCCCTCGTGCGTTCTTTCAACTGGGCATCTCACCACCAAAACCTTCCCTTCTCGATCAAGTTGACACTGACAAGAATATTTTATTAAGTTATAAAAACTATTGACTATTTGAAACAATAACAATATTCATTTTTTTAGGATTTGTAATATAGGTAAAAGTATGATACTTTACAATAGTGCAAAGAGTGAGAGAGTAGCGGGGTAAATGGAATCATGCTATTATAGAATTCTTATATTGTTCATGAAGTCATAAAATATTAATTAAAGTTGGTTATAATGTATATTGAAATTTCTAGAATAACTAAGTAATACCAAATTAACCAAAATTAAATATAGGATTTTAAATAAAATAATAACATATGATTGATCACAAAGAAAGAAAAAGAAAAATGAAGAAAGAAGCTATAGGAAAAAAGAAAAAGGATAAATGAAAGATTTAACCCAAACATATCAGTAATAACTTTATATACTAATGGACTAAACACTGCATTGAGACAATAATTGATAGAATTGGAATTGCAGTGATAAACAAAAACCAACTTTTTTGCCAATAAATGACACATAAACATAAGTTGTAAATAAAAAGGTAAGTAATTAAATAGCATGGAAACCCTAAGGAAAGCTTGAAAATCAGACTTTAAAATAAGACATTATAAGAGATGAAGAGAGGTTTTCATAATGATAAAAGGGTCTCTCCAGGCAGAATACAACAGAGTTTCAAAGAATTCTTAAACAAATCATTAGAATTAGTATTTCATGTTTTTGTTAAACCTTTTTTATAAGATTCAATATTATAAATTCAATTCTCCAAATTATCTACAGAGCAAATGTAATTCTAAAAAATACACCAACAGATATTTTGTGGAATTTGAAAAGAATTTTTAAATTATTTGGAAGATTAAATGTCAAGAATAATAGACATTCTTTGAAACAAAGCAAGATATTCTTTCAGATATCAAGATATAAAGCCAAATAATTAAGATAATTGTCCAAGGGACAAACAATCAAATAAAAAAATAGAACAGATGCACACTTACATAAAGATTCAAATATAACTGAAATAATACTGTATCTCAATATAAAATTAAATGAAGCTAAGATAATTGATTTTTCATAAAAAAATGAAATTGGTTATCTATTTTACACTACATATTGAAATATATTCCATGTTGGTTTAAGGATTAACTTTTAAAGTCAGAAGTTTAAATCTTTGTAGGTAAAAATCAAAGAATATTTTTATGATCACAGCATCAGAATTTCCTGAATAAGACATATTCCACAAACTTTATTAAGACAATATGTTTGACAGCATTCAAATTTAAAACTTATTAATCAAAGAGACAATGAGTATACTGAAGAGACAATCCATAAGTTGAGAGATAATATTTTAACATATATAACCAAATAAACTATTTTCCAAAATGGATTAGATTAAATCATATAAAATTGTCACTTATGTCTATCAGAAATGGTTGATTATTGGCAATTTAATTTCTTATTTTTTTAACCAGATGAATTCCTAAGAATCATTTAAAAAAAATGAAAAAAGATAAGCATTGTAGTAGGAAAGTGAGCAAGAGATAAACTAGCATTTCTCAAAAAGGGAAACGAAGAGCTAATAAATACTTGAATAGATGTCAATCTCATTAGACTCATGGAATAGTAAAATAAACCATAATCACATTCATTGAACTAGGAAATTTTATTCAATCTGACAATGTCGGGAATCACAAAGTGGCTTAAGTATTGGAGAGGATATGGGGCAAAAAATCTTGCATTCACAGCTAATTTTACTTCTTGTAATCAAGCAGGATTAAGAACGCCCCTTTGCCCTCTCTATCTCCTCTCTGCAGTACAAGAGCACAGAACTGAGAGCAGTCCTGGGTGAGTTACACATCCTTGTCAACTCTGTTTACAATGTTTGAACAATGTTTAGATCTGCAGCGTGGGCTTGCATTCCCAGGACTCCATTCCTGCTTGTAAATCTGTGTTTCGATTTAGTATCATTTTCCTTTAGTTTGAAGAAATATTATCTGTAATATTCCTTGCAGTATAAATTTACTGGTAACGGATTTTCTTACCTTTTTTTTTTTTGTCTAAAGGTATCTTTATTTGGGCTCTGTTTTAAATGATATTTTCAAGAGTATGAAATTGTAAGATAGCTTTTTTTTCTTCCAGCACTTTGACTGTCTTTAGGCTTTCATTGTTGGTTCATAGATATGTTCAATTTTGTTTTTGAGCAAGCTAATGTTTTATATTGTTTTATTTTAATAATTTATTCACTTATTTAACAATTTTTGGAGCTAGGAGAGAAGACCTCAAAACTTACAATGCCACCTTGCCTGAAGTTTTATGTAAACTTGTACTTTTACCAGATCCACAGTACTTTAATTGTTACTGTTCTAGATATAGTTCAGTGTCAGTAAAGTTAGTAAATCCTGGTTATTCCTTTTTTAATAAATCTTTAAGTCTCATCAAATTATTTTTAAATATATTATTTTTAACTTCAAAAAGTATTTGGCTGTATTTTTGGAATAATATTACATCTAATAGATCAATGTGTATAGATTTTACATATATCATATATTTAATCTCATTTCCAGAACATGGTATGTTTATTCACTATTCAAGATTAATCTAGGCTGGTTGATAATGCATTAATATAGGTTCATATCTAAAGTATTTTTGCTGATGTAGCAATGCTAGATCATATAAATATGTTTATGTCAAGTGGTTTATCACAGAGTTCTGTCCATAATCTTGTCTTCTTTAACAATTTTTCCAATTACTCAGAAAACATAAAGATATATATTTAAAAATAGTAGATCACAGAGTTCTGGGGAATTATTAATATGCCAAATAACATGTACTTAGAATTTTAAAAGACTATGAAAACCTGGAAATTATAAGCTTATGAGACAAATAAATCACCCATTTTTAATAAATATATCATTTTTAAAGAAGATATTTCTAAAAGTCTTGGTTTCTGCAGGTAGAAGAGATCTGGATTCTGGAGGTTCTCATGACAGCCAATACTGTGGTTTTTCTGTTTTGTTGCTGTTGTTGTTGTTTTGGTGGTATTTGTCTTTCTCTGCCTGACTTATTTCACTCAGATTAATCACTCTAGATTAATCTATGTTGTTGCAGATGGTACGATTTCATTCTTTTTTTTTTTATGGCCAAGTAATGTTCCATTATATATTTGTACTGTTTCTTCTTTATCCATTCATCTATTGATGGACACTTGGGTTTCTTCTATTTATTGGCTATTCCAAATGACGCTGAAATGAACAAATGGATGCATACATCTTTTATTTTTTCAGCTATGCTGGCACCTGGTATAGTTAAACAACAGAGTTGGCATGAGCAAGGCCAACCAGCCACTGGCTGCTATTCTCCCAGCAGTGTCACACTTGCCTGGGTACAAGGCAACCTAGATAGCTGCCTACAGCTGGGGTGCATATGAGTTTTTAAATAGTTTGGGCTTCTTTTGATAAATATGCAGAAATGGGAATAAATGGGTCTTTGTCTCTTGTGATAGCCTTTGTTTTCAAGTTTATCTTGTCTGGTATAAGTAATGCTACCCTATATTTTTTTGTTTGTTTCCATTTTTATTATATTTTATTCCATCCCTTTACTTTAGTTTTTGTGTATCTTTTGATCTAAAGTGAGTCTCTTGAAGGCATATGTAAGGGTCTTGTTCTGTTATCCATTCAGCATCCTGTGTCTTTTGATTGGAGCACTTAATCCATTTATACTGAAAGTAATCATTGATATATATGTAGTTATTGCCATTGTTTCATTATAATTTTTAAATTTTTGTCTTCTTTTTTTCTTAAAGAAGTACCTTAAACATTTCTTGTAATTGGTTTGGTAGTGATGAACTCCTTCAGCTTTTTCTTGTCTGGGAAACTCCCTATCTGCTCTTCGATTCTAAATGATAGCTTTCCTGGGTAAGTTTTGGTTGTAGGTCTTTGCTTTTCATCACTTTGAATATTTTGTGCCAATCCTCCATTCTGGTTTGCAAAGTTTCTGTTGAAAACTCAGCTTAAAGTCTCATGGAAACTCCTTTGTAGGTAACTAACTTCTTTTCTCTTGCTGCTTTTAGATTCTTTGTCTTTAACCTTTGGCATTTTAATTATGATGTATGCCTCTTTGGGTTCATCTTGTTTAGAGCTACTGCATTTTATGGGCTTGTATGTCTATTTCTTTTGTCAGGTTAGAGATTTTCTGTCATTATTACTTAAAATAGGGTTTCAATTCCTTGCTCTTTCTCTTCTCCTGGAATCCTTATGACATGAATGTTTTTACATTTGATTTTGTCTCAGAGGTCCCACAAACCATCTTCATTTGGGGAGGATTCTTTTTTTTCTCTTTCTATTGGATGTTTTCTGCTACCTTGTCTTCCAAATTGCCAATTACATCCTCTGCTTCATTTAATCTACTGTTGATTTCCTCTAATATATTTTTTGTTTGATATTCTATTTTTCATTTCTAATTAGTTCTTTTTTATGTTTTTTATCTTAATTTTTTTCTTCATCTCTTTGTAGAAGTTCTCACTGAGATCACTGAGCATTCTAATAACCAATGTTTTAAACAAGATTGCTTGTTTCTATTTTGTTTAGTTCTTTTCATGAAGTTTTGTTCTGTTATCTCATTTGGGACATGTTTCTTTTCCTCTTCACTTTGGCTGCTCCTCTATGTTTGATTCTATGTATTAGGTAGAGCTTCTATGTCCTCAGGTCTTGATAGACTCACTTTAGATCAAATGACACACACAGACAAAAAATAAATACATTTTTTCAAATATATTTATATTTCATAAAAATGTAAACAAAAAAAATGTGGAGTAGCATTACTTGGTCTTATGTTGCAGGTGTCTCATATGGCCTAGTGACACAGTCTTCCTTGTCACATGAGTTGTGTGCTGCAGATGTGTTTCTTGTGTGGATTGTGTGTGTCGTTCTGTTATAGTGAGCCTTGATTGCTGTCGGCCTGTCAATGGGAGGGATTGACCCTTAGGCTGATCGGTTGTGAGGATGGATGTGTCCACAGTGGTAAAGCTGCCATACAGAGGTTTACTCTACAAAACAAGATTCACTTTATCAGGGCTTTGATGCCTGCCAAGTCTGCCCTTTGGGTGAGTTGTGTGTGGAGGTGGTTGGGTGGTGCTCTGGTGTGATCTGAAGCTGGCTCCAGAGGTATTAGTTCTGGGACCTCTTGGGAGGAGCTCTGGTGCTGGCAAAGTTTAACCTCTGCATGTGTCCTGCCCAGGGTCACTTGGTGTGAGCTAAAAATTTGATCTGCAAATGGTTGCCACCTGTACTAGACTTAGAGGTACCTGGCTGCTGCTAATGCCAGGCTTTGGGCTGTTTACCAGGTTGTATGGGGCACACAGAGTCTAGATACTGCTTGTTGGGATTTGTGAACCTTTGAGAGATTTTATTAAAGTTTACAGCTTGAGCCATGACAAGCCATTTGCATGGAAATATCACTGGAAGTGGCTTGGGTGAGCCTGCAAGTTGGGTAGGAAGGGATCTCAGAGAATTACCAGGGAGGAGCAAATTGTGTTAGCCAGGTTGATAGAGATTCAGGTTGATGTGAGTTCAGGCTGGGTAGTGGGAGGGCTCAACAAAACAATGATGGCATCTGCTATGAACTTCTGTTTGAGAGAAAGCTTCCTTCCCCTCAGGCCCTTGCCCTGAAACCAGACAATTCAGTTCCTCCCTGTATGTCCCTGGTGCCTTTCAAGCGGCTTCCCCAGCACTGAAACACAGGGCAAGTGAGTCCTTTAGTGTGTGAGTTTATTCATGGGACCATTAAGTGTAATGCATGGGACTCCAGCAGCCCTCCATCTCACTCAGCCACAATCTTCACTGGTTTTCACAACCTGAAGTTGTGGGAACTTCTTTCCGAGCACTGAACCCCTAGGCTGGTGAGCCTGATGTGGACCTGGAATCCCTCACTCTTCAAGGGGGACCTCCGCAGCTGAGATATCCCTCCCGATTTTTAACCACCACATGTGGGAACCAACTTTTTCCGAATCTCTGCCACTCCTGACAGTCTCGAGGTAGCTCCTTAGTTATAGGACTTGTGTTCAGCTAGACTTCAGGCGATTGTCAGTTATGGTTGTTCTGTAACTTAATTATACTTTTGAGGTAGTTGTGGGAGAAGACAAGCACAGTGCTTATCGACTCCACTATCTTGACTGGAAGCCCCACTATGGAATAATATTTTTCCCAGCTTTACTGACATATAACTAACATGTATCTCAATTGTTAAGATCTATTCTCTTAACAATTTACATGTATATGACAGAGGCACTATGCTGTACATTAGATCTCCAGAATTTACTTACTTAAATGGAAGTTAGTACTCATTGACCAACATCTCCTTCTATCCCTCACCCCGCCCCACCTCCAACTCCTGGCAGCAACTATTCTGGTTGCTGTTTCTATGAGACTGGCTATTTTTTTTTTGATTACACATATTAAAATGATTATACAGTATTTGTCTTTTTCTGTCTGACTTATTTCAATCAGCATCATACCAAGTCCAACCAAATGGCAGGATTTTCTTTTTTTCTATGGTTAAATAACATTCTATTATTTATAAAATAAAACATTATTTATCCTCTCATCCATTTATAGACAGTTGTTTCTTTCTCTTGGCTATTGATAATAATGCTGCACTGAATATGAGTACATATATTTCTTTGAGATCCATTTTTTTTCATTCAGATATATACCCAGAAGCAGGATTGCTAGATCAAATGGTAGTTCTATATTTAATTTTTTTTTTAGTAACCTCCATAATGTTAACCAATTTACATTTCCAATAACAGTGGAAAAAGAAAATCTAAACCACAGGAAGATATCACCTTTTACCTATTTGGATGGCTTTATCAAAATTACAATAGATTACAAATAATTAGTGATTTTATTATCTTTTCATGTACCTGTTGCCCAGTTGAATATCTTCTTTGGACACATATCTATTCAGATAGTTTGCCCACTTTGTATCAGATTTTTTTTTTACTATTAAGTTGTGTGATATTTTTGTTATGCAACTTATCTATTTTAGATATTAATACTTTATCTGATATAGGTTTGCAAATATTTTCTCCTATTTTGTACACTGACTCATCATTCTATTGATTACTTCTTTTGCTGTGCAGAAGATGTTTAGTTTGTTGTATGCCCACTTGTTTATTATTATGTTCATTTTTGCTCCATTAGCGAGAGACATAAATTTGGAACAGTTAAAACTATTACAGAATATTAGTTTTTCCCATATGCAAAATGAGACTGATACAACTCATTGTGTGTGGTTGTAAGTTAATCAGATGGCTTCCAATGACCCTTTTTTGATATTCATACCCTTGTATACTCTTTTTCCCTTCAGCGTTGGGTGAAGTTATTGATTTGCTTTGAATAAATAAAATACTGTAGCAGTGGTGGAGTGTCATTTCCAAGGTTAGGTGATAAGTAGACTGTGGCTTCCATCCTAGGTTGTCTTTCTTCTCTCTTGGATCACTTTACCTTGGGAGAAGCTAGCCATCATGTTGTGAGCTGGCCCTGTGGAGAGTACACATAGCAAGGAACTAAAGCCTGCCAACAGCAATGTCTGCACTCTGGGAAGTGCACCCACCCTGTGTTGAGCCTTGAGATGTCTGTAGCCTCTGTCAATATTTTGGTTGCAGCCTCATGACAGACCCTCTGTCATAATGATGTGGCTAAACCACTTCCAGATTCCTGACTCACAAAAACCCACAGAAAATACCTGTTTTGTTTTTTTTCATTAGCTAGATTTTGGGGTGATTCGTTACAGAGAAAATAATAACCAATATACTTTGCCAGTGGCAGTATTATTTGTATCCTATATGTTATGCCTATAAGAGATATTTTTGTAAAAGGGCAGGCCTTAAGGAACATAAAAATTAAGAAAGGATGCAAAAACGGACATGTCAATTGTGAAGCATACTTATTATAATTTGCTTATAGTTTGCCAGTTAGTGAGGTGCCACTCAATCCTATGTGTGGGGCTTTAAAGAAGAAATGACAGATGTTTCTGTTAGGAAGATTTCTAGGACAAACTGAACTCAAAGGGTGACTAGTCACATAGGGCTTGATAGCTATGCATTCATTGAAAGAACTAATTACCTCTAAGGGTTACCCAGTAGGTCATCTGAGGTTCCTAATGAATCTTTCTTAATTTTATTTCCACTTTTAAACTTGCATGAATAGTTCTGATGATAATTACCAAATGTAGATATGTATGGAAAATCAGCATTCCACAAATATCCAACTTGGCCAGATTTTATACACACGTGGCTGCTTGAAATTCAGCAAATTTCATTAGAATCACATGTTTGCTTAGAGAAATAATAGCCAAAAACTGTGCTGAGAACAAACACACACTCACGTGTATGTGCAAATAGATACAGAAAAGCGGAAATCTTAAGTTGAACTTTAAGAATTTTAAGCTTGAAGTTGGATCTTCTGAAGTCCCTCTCTGCTACTACCGTTACTACTTACATATCCTGGATCTATCTCTTCATAATTACTCTGCTTCAGTAGTTTGCTATGTTTTATGAGATAATAATACTGTCATATATTTTAGTATTATTCACTGCCTACATTTTAATTATTCTTTTACATATTCTATGCTTACCAGCATCTTTGTTCAATTGCTAAAATATTAATGTAATTATTATCAAGTAAATATATTTAGTTTCCATTAACAAGCAGTTGAAAATATACTTACTTGATAATAATTACATTAATATTTTATGCATACATATATCTTTTTCCCGACCATTCCCTAGCATTTAGAATGTCATCAAGAAAACATGTCCTTATCTTTTAAAATTTCAGTTTCTTCTTTACGTCTTTTTTTCTTCAGCCAGTGTCCTATTTTCATCTGTAATAAGCTCAAGGATATTTAACAAGGATTATATTTTTGAGTCATATTGCAACCTGAGCTTCTATACTCTTTATACCCTGTGACTTTTACAATGCTTTTCGGCCTTCACTTATATTCTTTTCGTGCTTAGAATTTCTCTACTTTTAGGACCGCCATATGCCATCTTAAAATTAATGTGGTAAAAGAGAATTCTTGACTTTCTACCAATCCTCATACTTTTCAAAACCCAACTCCTCTGTGGTCTTCCCCATCTCAGCAAAAATAGTTACCTGTTGTTTGAGCCAAACATTTAGGAGTTATCCATAAGGCCTCCTTTCCTTTCCTTCCCCACTTTGTAAACATAAGCATGTCTTGTGAACTGTTATCACATGGCTGCCTTTATCTAATCATTCAGATTTTGTTTTCAATGTTCTTTCTTCAGAGACTTTCCTTTCTTCCTCAGTATGTGCTAAACACAGCCACTTGCAGTCACATCACTTTATTTAAATCGTCATTACCACTTGTTTTCCTCACTTTTGTTTGTTATGTGTTTCTTCCTGCCTTCTGCCTTCTGTCCTCAATACTAGAATATAACTCTGTGCGGGCAGGGACCTCACATACCTTATTAATCATAATGGTCAGGCACACAGTCAATGAACAAAAGGTTTTCATGAAATTAATGCTAATCTTAGGCCTTCTCCTTTACAATAAAGCCACAATAAATTTCCTTGATGAAATTCTTTGAGCATGTTCTTCCTCTCATTGTCAACTGCTGTCCCTCAACATACCCCAATTTCCCAGTTGTTCCACCCATTTCTGAGCCTGATATGGCCCTATCAGTACTTCTCTCTCTAAAACTCTTGACATCCCAAATGCTTGATCTTTCTTATTCTAGTTCTAATTTCTGACTCCTGATTTCTCTTTTACTACACCTCAGCAGCCAAGAGTAACTCAAGAAATTTATAACATGGTGCTGATTTGATCCATAACAAACACAACTATTTAAGCCAGTTAACCCCTCACTCCTTCTGAGTTACATTTTTTTTCCATCTTGATCACTTGCTAACTTTTTACCAAATTTCTACAGGGCTATAACAAAATGTATTCAATCTTCACAATGCCAATACTTTCTTATTTCTTACAACAGATGGTTGGAGTAATCTGTGAGGGCTTCTTTCTCATCTTTTCTTTTCGCTTCTTGTTGCTTTGATAGCTCAGCATCTTCATCCATGAAATCCTCTTTTCTTCTCTAAAGAATGGGGTAATTCCTTTTACTTCAATATGTATCCCTCCACATTCCTACTAAGGATCTTTTGGCATTTTACTTTATCAATTACTTGTTTTTCATGTATCATGAATTTTACCACTCTCTATATAAATATATCCAGATCACCATCATTCTAAAAATGGTCTTCCCTTCATTTTACTAACATACGAATTGCTGTGCACATCTCAATGGCTTCAATTATTTTCATTTGAACAATTGCAAAATGCATATTTGTGGTTCTGATTCCTAACCTTAACTTCAATACAATGCCTCAATTTTTTGCCAACATTTTATCAGAGAAGCACCTTAAACATCTTTAATAAGTTTTAATCCAGGCTTATTGTCCTTAATGCAAATCTACCTCCTCTTCTTTCTAATTTTTGTTAATGATCTCCTCAAATATTTGTTTCTCCAAGTACAAAATTTCGCCACAATCTTTACATCACTTTTTTCCTTTCAGCTTCATAGCCCATCACATTTTTAGGTAAACCTGGATCCCATAGTTCATAAAATACTGGTCTTAGAACAATATTGGATTAATATATAGTAATTACTAGTATGATACAATGAAAAAAATAAGAAAGTTTATTTAGGTATACATAAAATTAAAATTTATCAACCTAGAGGACTACTGGAGATTATGTTTCTTTTACCTTTTCTTATGTTAAAATGATCTTGTTCTCATAAAGGAGACTTGATAGTAATGTTTAATTTATTTTAACATCTTCAGGTAGCAAAACCACACAACTTTAATTTTTTAACTATCTGTTAAATCCCCAAATCAAGGAAGTTCTGGTCTAAATTTCTCATTTGCAATCACTCTTTCTATTTTTACTGTCACACATAGCTTAGGCCTTATTTTCTTTTTTTTTTTTTTTCCTGGATAATTGCAACACTCTCCTAACCAAAGTACTGACTTCTGTGGCTTTGCTGTTTTCTAAACACCTTACATATGGATCACTGTCAGAGAAAATTAAAATCTTGGCCTAGGTAGTGGCACTCTTCTTTCCAAGATCTACTCTCGCACCATCACCATGGCAATTTCCGTCATCTGCTGAGATTCAAGATGGAACTAAATACAAGGTCTGGTATTTAGAGCTCTCCATGGTCTCCCCCACCCCACCACACACACACACACACACACACACACACACACACACACACACACACTTTTTGTCAAGCCTGACCTTGTTACTCTTTTACTTGGTACCTTGTTTTATTTTTTTATAAAGTTTATTGTTGAAAATCTTCCTACATATTTGTTTTGTGTTTACTATCTCTCTCCTTCCCACACATATACTAGAATATAAGTTACTTGAAGACAGGATTTTGATTTTTGTTCACTGCTAATCACTAAGACCAACTCCAAAATGTAGGTGTTCTATAATTAGTTGTTGAAAAATAAAAATGAGGGGAAAGATCAAAAAACGAAGAGGAAGAAGAAGAAGAAGAAGAAGAAGAAGAAGAAGAAGAAGAAGAAGAAGAAGAAGAAGAAGAAGAAGAAGAAGAAAGAGAGAGAGAGAGAGAGAGAGAGAGAGAGAGAGAGAGGGAAGGGAAGGGAAGGGAAGGGAAGGGAAGGGAAGGGAAGAGAAGAGAAGAGAAGAGAAGAGAAGAGAAGAGAAGAGAAGAGAAGAGAAGAGAAGAGAAGAGAAGAGAAGAAAAGAAAAGAAAAAGAAAAAGAAAAAATGGAATCTCTTTCATTCCCAGCACCTTTCCTCAGGTCAGTGGTTCTCAGCTGGGGGTGATGGAGCTCGCAGGGGCAGATGGCATGTTTTTCTTCCTTTCCATGGCAACAAAGTGTACATTGGAAAATCAGTACCAACATACTTTTTTTGATTATCCATTTTAGAGGAAAAATAGTGTCATTGGTGTTCATGAGTCATGGGGAACAGGTTGTCTTTTCTCCCTACCAGTAGTTGTTAGAATGTAAGTAAGTTCTGAGTAAAAATATGCAAAAATGGTGACTGTGAATTGAGACAAAAGGGCAGTTAAAGAAGAGGCTGCTACTCTGGAAAATTGGTCTACCCCTTGGCAAAAGAACTTATAATGAGTTAATTGTCAGTTTTGGTGAACTATTTGTGAATGGAATGCTTTCTGTTGAATGAATGGATGCAGTTTCATAATTTACAAAAGGTTTGACTCAAAGTAGGCTGAGAGATATGAGCATGATTTGACTGATCAATTACTGTACACGTATTCTTTCCTGTCAGCCACAGTCATTTTGGTTTAACTTGGTCACTCAGACATTAGTGAACCACAGCTAGGTTGTGGAAGAAAACCAGTCATTTACGATGTGAATAGATCATTGTCCGTCAGCTATTTTCCACACTGATAAGCATTTCTGATCTGAGAACGAAGGTCTCCAATGCAAGGAAGACCTTTCCCCTTGAACCTTTCTGCCAGTCAGAAGACTCTTACGGTACTGCATTGCAGATCCTAGAATTGAGAAGGTCTGCTAAAAGCCATTTACTTTTCTTCTGTTGTCCTTTTGAAGGTTATACCAAATTCATTAAAAAATGCGCTTATAAGAAATACGCTTAAAACATTTTAAAAGAAACACCCTTGTTGCCTTTACGTAATATGTTTCTGGTCTCTCAAGTCTTGCTATTAGAAAATTTTTGTTGTTGTTGTTTTAATGTGTTTTTCTTCCAAATCAGACTGACAAATCAGCCCCCTAATTCATTCCTGTTTATCCTACCCTCTATGAAACTGACAGAACTGCTGAGATTTCTCTTACTTAGGAAAGTGGTGGATAGTACAGAATTTAAACTAATAGTTTCTTCTATTACATGCAGATTCAGTTTAGTAAATAGATTTTATTTAACCAAAGATATTCACCAATTTTACTATAGCCTCTTTTTCAAAGTATAGTTTTAGTTAGTGATCAATCCTTCCAGAAATAAGATATAGTGGCAGAGAACTTTTCCTAATATTCTTAACAGCTTTCTTACACATAAAATTAGAAGGCAATCTATCTTTACTTTTTATCAAATGTAAAGTAAAATTGAGTTTGCATACAAATTCTGTTCACAACAAAGTCTTACTAGTCTAAGGCAAGGTGGAACCAGGTATTCTAAAACCATGCCACTAGAGGGAGTAAAAACTAGCAGTCTGCACATCATTGCTGCCAAAAGAGCAAGGTTGACTGTTTTACCTTTCTCTTTAAACAAATGATCCTTAGCTCAGTTGCCCCAGAAAAACACTCACATCTGGTGGGTTGTGTTTATTCTGAGGTTACTATTTCTAAAAATAGTTTTCTGAAAAATTGCCTTCCAGGGCTGGGAAGCACATAGGCTGAGTGGTGAGTGAGGAGTTCTGCCTCAGAAGGATCCTGGAGACTGGGGGTTTGGGACAAGAACACGCTAAAATAGCCCAGAACTGGTTTACATGTGAGAGCTTCAGGTGCCTCTGAGGACTGTGACAGGCCAGATTCACCAAGCCTGATAGAAGTAGAGGGCTGGGTAGGAGCTTTCCATTTTCCTTCCCTAAGTTTTATCCCTATCCAATCTTCAAATTTCTGGTAATAAGTTACCATTTTCAGAGGAATTTTTATTTTTCTATAGATTCTCTTCTAAATTTTTCTAAAAACCTAAAGTAAAGAACATTAATAGTGGAATTTCTGTCCCTCTGAAGGGCATTTGGAGTAATATTCTTGTATGTCACAGTAGGGAGTTGTATGTTCATCCTCCTCAGAACCACAGCCCTGTATCCAGTGTCTCCAGCTTTTCTTTCCTGTCTGTTATTGTCATATTGCCTTAGGCTGGAGAGTTAAATCTGGCCTTCAGTGGGCTGGGGACAGGTGGCGATAGTCAAGTCTTAAATAAAGCTATAGAGTGCATGAAAGAATCTAGTGCACACACCATGCTCTACAGAGAACACAGCTCTCTCCCTCTTTCACACAGCCAAGTCAAGTAGGAAGTAGCTCAGCTAGGTCTCCTCCAAGACGGCTGCTGGAGGACACAGCTTCTCTGAGTTAGCTTGATGAACTCATGGGAGAAGTTGGTCTACTTGGATCCTGGAGAAGTCCGCTCTGAACTGTCAGTGTTATTGTTAAAATCTATAGTTTGAGCCTTTATGTTAAAGCACAAAGAATACCAAACTGGGTATTGAGAATTCTAGCTTCCAGTGACTGCTCTGTTCATATCTAACTCTGATTTCAGACAATTTTTTGAACTCCTCCAGGCCTCGGTTTCTTCTTATATAAAATAGAATGTCAGACGAGACTTGCTGTTACATTCTTTCTGATTCAGAAAGTCCATAATTACTGTCTGGTGAACATAGATTATCCTACCCTATCTATCCACTGCCTCCACCTAAAAGTCAAGAGAGAGATCTAGGTTAAAGTGCACTGCCAGCCCCACGGTACAGAGCCATATTGTGTGGGAGGAAGCAAATTTAGAAGGAAACAAGCTTCATTTATTCTGCCTGATATGGTTATCTTTCTGGGGCTTGTGCCCAAGCAAGCGAGATGAGGGTGAGGAGAAAGGGGAGGGGGTCACATTGTCAAATGTCAAATGTTTAGCAAAGACTTTGAAGTCTGACAATTGAGACTTCCGGTAACTTTTGTGTCTACTTTTGCAAAAAAGTGGGGGAGAGTAAGAGCAAGGGGGGAGAGAAAGAGACAGGTGTGGGGTGGGGGAGAGAGAAAACAAAAATGAATTCAAGTATGAGACATAATCATGTAGGTTTTAGGCAAATATTAAGCAAATTAATATCTAAATTATTTGTAAGTCATCTGGGACTCTCTTCTTTGGCTGCCTTTAAGACAATCCCTGGCTATAGCTCAAAATTAACACTGAATTTCAAGCCATTATGAAATTCCCACGTGGCCCTAAGGCATGTGCTGAAAAGAAGCACGAATGGCCCACCTTGCTAAGATCTATGCCACTGTAGGATGAGAGCAATCCTAAAGCCTCTTCCCTCAAGAGCCATATAGTTGTTTAAAGAAATAAGAAATACACATGAGCTAATGAACAATGATAAAATACAACAGTACAAAGTATGCTAGAGGGCTATATTTTAGATAGATCAACTATGCACAGATAGAAAATTTACCTATTAGCTATGGCAGCCGGGAAAGCATTCACAAGTGAGGTGGGAATTAAATGCTGGGGTGGATGTGAGTTTCTGTATATATATATAGAGAGAGAGAGAGAGAAATGTATTTTGAAAAAGAAATTATGAAAAAAAAGTTACATTAGTTTTCAACTAGCTCCTCATCTATAAGTTTAGATAACCAAAAGCATAACATTTACCACTCTGTGGGCAAATCTTCACATAGTAACCAGAATAAGGCTCCAGAAAACCTTATCTAATTTAAATTCTGAGTATGAAAAATAAGTGAGGTGGCAAATTAATAGTATATGAAGATTCCTCATTTTGTCTGTGAACCCTCGGTGTGTCCAGCTACCAGTGACAAATGGTCAAGCAACTATTATAACCTCTCTTTGTAAAAAATTACAGGCCATTTTAGGGTCAATTTCTCTGAGATTTTAAAAACACTTCAAATAAAACATTGAGTTAGTTGGCGTCTCCACCAAGAGGACAACACCACATGGTAAGAAAAGTACTGGCCCCAAGAGGGCCTTTGGGATACCAGGCATGGTTAAATGTTGGCATTAGAAAAGAAAAATTGTTGTAAATTTGAGATACAAGAGACTTCAGGAAGGGAGGGCCTCATTTGAGACTATTGAGGGACTGCCGACAGTGTTCTCGTTCATGATGCCTCAGTTCAAGGAAATTGACACTCCCAGACTGCATGATGGAGAAAAGGTTCTTAACTATTTCCTCTGGAAATCACCACTGAATGAATGCCAGGCTATTCTAAAATCTCCATTCATTGGCACTTCTTGCCTGTTGGATGAGTGAAAGGTGAAGTACAGACCTGATGGGAAAAGTGGCAAAGACCATGGCTCTTCTTCTAAACCTTCCTCTCATCTGCTCATTGGAAGATTCTCTTATGTCAGACTCTATAAGGTCTCAAGGACTTTTCATTTCAAGTAGATCAGAAAAGAAGCCATTGATGAGACACTAGTAGAGGGATATGATTTCAGGAACCTCTTATGCCCCACCTCAAAATAGTTCACAGTCCCCCAAATCTCCCCCATAAGAAGCAAGAGCAAAAGCTGCAGAAAATGTCTTATTCCAGTTTTGTCCAGGCTGCGGTGGGCTGAAAAATCCATGAAAAAAGTCCAGAACTTCAGGTTTTCATACTTACTCTCCCTCTTCTTGTTACTACCTCCCCAACTCCTGAGGAAGGAAGGAAGGAAAGAAGGAAGGAAGGAAGGAAGGAAGGAAGGAAGGAAGGAAGGAAGGAAGGAAGGAAGGAAGGAAAGAGAGAGAGAATTTGCAAACAAAAGATGGAAGTGGAGCTATGGTAGATTGAGAGCAGGCTTGTTTGGTGAGAGGGGGTATCTGTGCAGAAAGTTCATGTGACAAGATTAGAAGCTGGGGAAGAGGAAGTGGGCCTCAGAGCCAACAGCACCAACCAGAGAGATTCGGTGATACAGGTACCATGAAGCTTCATGAGCAGGAGTTGGACTCTCTGACGGATGGGATCACAGAAGTCCCTACAGAACTCCTGACACCTCCAGTCCTAGCGACTCCATCCCTGCTACTTTGTCTCCTGTTTCCTTTCCTGCTTCATCTGCTCTCTGCTCTGTCTTCATCCTGGAAAGCCAGCTGCAGCATGTAGGAGAAACGGGCCCTGTCACGGCTGTCTCTAGTGTGTTATTGTTAGTGTTACGTTACAAATCCCGTTTCCATGCTGGGGTCCCTTGGGGGTCATAACCAGGAGAGGCCATGACCCTGTCAATAAACAGAACCCCAATCCTTAATGTAACCACTTTTCATTTACTAGTCCCGCTCCATAGGTTTATAGATCAGATTCCTCTCTCAGGCAGAATCAATTCAGAAAGGCCAGCTTAGAAATGCAAGATGTAGAGAAAACGTAGTAGCGAAGATGCTGATTCTGGTGGTAGGTGAAAGTCAAGCATGGGCTTGGCCTGTGCTTCCCACAGCCCCCCACTTCTCTTAGCAGATGTGCTAAGTATACTACCACCAATCTGAAGTCTCCCTTGCTGCTGACTTTTCAGAGAATGAGGTGAGGACATCAGTCCTTCCTAAAGTTCTATTTCCCTTAGAAGACCCTGTATAATAGAGAAGTCTTAGTTACCTTGTTTGACGTTGATCAGGGCAAAGTGGAAGAATGTTGAGCCAGAAGGAAGCAGAGCATGGAATAACCTGGCCCAGAGACAAGGTTGACATCAGCTTACTCTCAACCTTTTTTGTAGATAATCTACTCACTATAGGGTATTTTCCTTCCTAAAGCAGAGTCAGATGTTGAAGGATGAGTAGAACCAATTAAAAAAAAAAAAAGACCAGGCTTTTTAGAGTCTTCTTATTCATTTCAACAAATAGACCTTGAACATCTATCATGCACCAAGAACACAGTCTCTTTCCACATATGGATGACACAGGGGTGACAGAAATAAAGAACAGTGTGATTGGGTTATGGGTTGGGAAGTTTTGTTTTGTTTTGTTTTCTGTTTTTCATCTAACATCTAAGTGTCTTGGAAGCTCTTGATGCCATTGCCTTAGACTACATAGCTATCACTCTCCATCCATCTCCTGACTAGGCCTGTTCTTGAGTGTCTGTTGTAGTGACTGAAATATTGACATTTAGAGAAAGAAGGAGTACTATATTCTGCTAACAAACACAGCTTCAAAGTTGTAGTAATATTGCTTGGCTTGTTTCTAAGGTGACACAAATTATGTATTTGGATACATGGGGGAGGGTGATGAGATAATTGAGCTAAGTGAGGATATTATTTCTGCTGGGTTAATGATAGAGCTAGAAGGGGCTTTGGAGATATAGAGTTCAACTCATATTCTAATAAATGAGGAAACTGAACTCTGGAAAGAGAAAGGCATTTGTCCACAGTCACAAACTTAGCTTTTGGTTTTATAAAAATGGGTAGAGTGTAGACAAAAATGCAACAGAAAATGGTGAAAGGAGGCAAAGTTGAGGAGCAGGTGGCCAAAAGCAAGTTTTCCTAAACTGGATCTTTCCAAGAGTCCTAGCCTCAGAGAAGAAAAGCCATCTTTGAGAGACCAGTGACGTACAAACTGAGGTGTCAGAGTCATCCGCTGAAAACATATGGAGTTTTATCCCCTGACATGGCCCAGGCGCCTAGAACAGAGCCTCCCTATAGTAGGTGCTCAGTAATTGGATAAACAGAGCTGCCTTGTAGGCCTTTCCTGGCCAAAGATCAGGAGTGAGGGGAGAGAGAATTCTCAAGAAGGCCCCACCCCCTATTTATCCAGAGCAGCTCTGAGGGTGTTGGTTTCACAATTTGAGTTTCCAGGGCCACCTTTCTTACCATGAAGGACCTATTAAAAAAAAACAAAAAAACAAAAAAACACCCTGAGAGACACCCATGAGCCCACTCAGAGTTATTATAGGACTCGCTCAATGCGTCCATTATCTGATAAGTAATATCTGTGATTCAAAACAAGCACAGCTAATTCCCAAATAAATGTAAATGTAAATAGGGCCGAGATTAATAAATATAAACCCATTTGCAAAATTACAGAATCCATAGCAGGATTTTATTATTGCATGTCAATGAACACTGAGGGCATAAATTTAAGCAGTTTTTTGTATTATAGTATTGGTATTCAGAAGAAATCCTCTGTTCATAATGTTTAAAATCACTAAACCTATCCCTTCATTTCACAGATGACATTTTAAAGATTATTCCAGAGAAAGAGAGATATAGGTTCAAAGTCACTCAGCTCTTTGGTAGGAGAGGCACATATCACTATAGGTCATCTCTGTCCTTTTTATTATACCACATTCCCTTAGCGGGGACTTCCCCAAATACCTAAATCTGAAAAGATGGCCCAATTCAACTTCATTTCTGAAACAGAAATGTTAACGGCATATATGATGCCAGGCACTGTATTCTTCACTGCACTGTGGCCATTGTTCTCACATCCACTCAATAAGGCAGGTACTATTATTATGCCCATTTTATAGATTTGAAAAATGAGGGCTGGAGGAGTTACACAATTTGCCTAAAGCCACATGATTAGTAAGTTGCAGAGACAGATTCAAGCTATGACTCCAAAGTCCAGATTCTCATGCACTTTGCTCCACACATTTTAAGAAATGCACATTTGTGGAAGTCTCTGATATCAACTGAAACAATATTCAAGGACAATGAAAGGCAGCCCTCAGCAGGGCCAGCACTAGCCCCTTAGCAAATGCCATGCAGAAAGAGAGGGGGGAGGTGGAGAGTCCCAGGAGAGTCCCTTCAGAGGGCCCTCTCTCAGGTGGACAATGAACTTTCAACACCAGAACCACACTGTGTGTTTCCTAACAACCCATTTCCTCACTCCTCAGCAGCTCAAAGAGGGTTTCTAGTATAGAGCTGGAAAATCTGCAGTTGTTAAAAACACCCCAGCTGCTTTTGAGTACACTCAAGTTTGAGAGCTTGGATATCTGGAAGACAAACCCCAGAAAGGGAAAAAAACAAAGGACCCCAGAAAGCAAGGGTCAGCAGCTGGGCAAGCTCCAGCCTCAGAGGAGCTTCGCTGAGCCCCAGAAAGCATGCCTGATACTTCACACAGGGGCCACACCCCATGGCCTGGCTTTCTGAAGGAGGGGAGGAGGGGTGCCTTTCATGTTTCTGGGTGTGCAGAAGGTTTGCGTGTGTTTGCTTAGAACAAAGCTTATACTTAACTGGCACAAGTGAAACAGATTTTATAAATAGATTTGAGCATGAATGGTTTTTATGATTAGCTTGTTTTTAATCACCGTGCTTGACCGCTGTCTGTGTTCAACTAAGTAAATATTTCTATGGTGATAGTATACACAATACAATGGCCATTATTTAATGTTAATACAAGTACCATATGGGAGGGCTTATCATGCTGGAGTCCCAAAGTATAATAAAAGCAGATAGAAATAGATAGGCAAGGGTGTGCCCTATTGTACAGTAGGCCTGATAAAACATCTGCTCTTGCAAATGTTGGCCATGCAAGTATTTATGTAGCGATGGTTCTCTGGGGGATCTTTAGGACCAGATCTGATCACCCTGCATTCTGTTTTTTCCTCTTACTCACTTGGTGACCTTGGATAAATCTCTATGCTAATTGTTTAAACATTCATGCCTCAATTTCCCAATCCATAGGCCTCTGCATGCCTCTCCAGAGAGTAATGAAGATTAACACCTGGTGGAACCTCACATTCTTTGTTTGGAACAAAGAAACGGAGAAGGTTGGTGCTGAAATAATGCCTCATTATTTCAATCGGTCCAAAATTTAAGAGGGAGACAACCTGGTACATTTTGTCATTTGCAACTGAAAATCTGAGCAAGCTGGAAGTTTCTAGAGTTTAGTAAAGCAACCTCATAAAGAACTAAGTCTCCCAGGAAACGCACTAGGCTACAGACATTTGCCAGCTTACTTTTTACTCAGGAGGGACAATTGTGATGATAAAGGGCACAGAACTGGAGTCAGTCTCCACTGACAAAGGGCAAAGTGAGAAAGTTAGAGCTTTTAGTGTGGTGGAGTGGGGCGTTTTACTTTTTCGCAAAGGCATTAATCCTCTAACGTACGTTTTGTGTCTTAGCCTAATAGTAATACCACAAGGTCTACTGCAATGGAACATTCATAGTCTGTTTATGTACAATCTGCTTTCACCTTGAGAACTTGACACGAAGAGATGACAACGTTTCGTTCTAGGCCTTAGTGTTTTGCATTTATATCTCCTAATGAAAAATATCAGTAATAAGAACTCTCAGTATTCGTTTTACACTTTACAACTACAAAATGTGTTCACATCCATTATGCCATCTAATCCTCACAAACAGCTGGTGGGCACTGTCTGTATCCTCATTTTAAAGATGAACAGAAAATCTCAAGGGCTAACCATTTGCCTGGTGCAGGTATAGAGCTAAAACTCAAACCCAAGACTGTTCTCTAAGCCTAATCCTTATGAAGATTCTTCTCATTTATAATTCAGAAATCAGAACCCTCCCAGGGAAGAGGAGCTGTCCTGAGTGGTCAGACTTGCTATGATGAACAACTCTAAGATTAGGCCTGAGGACTATTGTTTTTTTGTTTTGTTTTTTTTTCCCCATTCTAGAAAAGCCAGCCCCAGGTCAAGGCTGGCTTTTCACAAGCACTTTGCCACCTCTTTGATTACTCTGGCAATCAGTTTGGCTGAAAATGGAGCCTTAATTTGTCTCATTTACTATCAAAAAGGAAGTAAGACATAGGTGAGAAGAGAAGCTGCCTGACAAATGTTTAAGGGAAGAGATTTGATTTCCCAACTGTGTTATCTAATGTAACAGAATTCTTTCCAATTGATTTACAGCAGTCATCATAAATCTAGGAACAATATGTTCTTAAACATATTTGGAATGGCCAGCAGGGAGATTTTTAATACAATATATGACATGCAGGCTAAGAATGGACTTATACACATCCAGGTCAGGTACATGACTAAGTTAACGAACTGTTCTGAGGCCCTGGCTTATATGTGCTAGTGAAAACTCAGGGAGGAAAAGGTAGGTTTACATGTTCCAGTCTCCGCACTGAAGCCAACACCCCTCATGCCTCTGTCCAGAGTCTGGAACCTGGAACATCACCCCATCTGACCCAAGGGGACAGCCAGCCCTGCTTCAGGAACAGGGTTTCCTTTAAGCTGCTTGGAAATTGTGTGTGCACAATGTGTTATGTGTTCACATGCTTGTGGCCTGCTCATTTAGTCACAGAAGGCAAGGGGAGTAGAATATAATCAGGGTTTTTGACAGTACAGGCTGAATAATGCAGGCCAGTCCGGTGCTGATTTCTGCTTCGCTCTGCTTTCTTGACCCAACTGCCATGCATGTTCCTTGTTATTCTGTAGATTTGTCTTGCACTGATGGGTGGGAAAAGGCTGGTAAAGCAATAATCATTTAAGTGAAAGCGATGACTCTCTGGTGCCCTCTACAAATTTCCCACAGTCTTTGTTAGTGCCTTGGGGCCCTTCAGGGTTTAGAATTACAGCTTTCGGTAAATATTCTTAGGTTCACACTCACATGAGCAATAGTGAAACAGCAGCAAGTCTGTCATAATAATGCTTCCCAAAGCCGTGTGTCCAAACATTAATCGGAACTGAAGAATAGCAGTAACAATAGCCCCTACCATTTACTGAGCATTTGGCACTTGGCAGGCACTGTTCTTTCTAATCATTCTACATGTACTCACTGATTTAACCTTCACCATAGTACGAAGTAAATTCTATCATTATCCACATCTGATAAACAGGGACGCTGAGGCACAGGAGAGGTTAATAGACTTGTCAAGGTCACACAGCTAATGCCTGGAGAAATGAGGTCTCAGGCCTGGAGGGGTACCTCAGCACCTCTTCTCAGCATCTCTGCTCAGCCAAGAGAGAAAAAAGAACAATTAGGAGTTATTATGTCACACTGATCCTAACGTTACTAACTAAAGAAATGAAACATTCGTTAAATAAGAATAAGCACTCCCTCTTTTACAAATGGGGACAATTTTTTTCTTTTTCTTTTTTTTTTTAGACAAGGCAACCCTGCGTTGACCTCACAGATCGAAAGAAACTTGTCATTTTACAATCTCTTTGTTTTTTTATTTTTTACGCCTATCAGCACCCTGTCTTTTTAGGTGGTCTCCCATCCAAGTACTAACAAGGCCTGACCCTGCTTAGCTTCCAAGATCAGACAGGATCAGGCTTGTTCAGGATGGCATGGCCGTAAACTCAAATGGGAACATTTTAAAGTAAGAATTATGCTATGTTTGTATCTTGATATGGTTTCCAGTCATAAACTTATGGCATGATTATTATATTTCCAAGGATTTTTGTAAAAGGCCTACAAAAATGCTATCGGGTGGAGAAAGCTGCTGTGTTCTACATATCAGGGTGACACTTGACCCAATGAAAGTTGGGCTTCTAGCTGTGGTGACAAGCTGTCCTGAGCCATCCCACCCCCATCTTTTCTTTCCTGTTGACTGTTGGAGGTGAGTGATAGATGACCTAGGTCTATGGAGGAGTGTTTTATTTTATTTTGCTTAAAACTAGATAACCCAAATGAGGTAGTTTTGTCTCGTTATTTCTGAGTTCTTCCCAGCTGAACCACTATCCTGGCTTTCATACGAGAAGAGGAAAGGAGAAGTTTTGAGGTGGCACCTAGTCAAGTCTCTCAGGTGTGGGACATGAACAAGCTGCCTACAGGAAGATTTGGAGAAAGATAGCAGAGGTGAAACAGGTGGAGTGTACAATTGTCAGGTGGAAGCCAGTCTCTGAAGACTGTCTTATGTTTCAGTATTTTCACCCAGACTCTTTCTGGTCACTTTTTAAAAATAATAATACATAATTTTGAGAATTTTTTTTCTCATAGGTGATAATATTCATTTAACTCTTGATGATGTAAAATTATCTTTGGATAGTACTATTCTAACCTGATTATAAATCTTACATTTGGAAAATGTTGCAGTGTTATCACAATCAACTTTAATGGCTGAATCAGTGTAAACAGATCTGATGAATAAATCACTTTCCCTAAATTCTTATTTGTAATAGCAAATGTTCTTAAATTATTAAGATGTGTGGCATGTCATTTTTAAGCTATAGCCACACTTCTTAAATTATAAGATGAAAGACCCATCTATGTATTGCTAGCAGGAAAAGAAATTTCATAAACTTTCCAAAAGACAATATTAACAGATGCCTTAACAACAAGCATAACTGAGAAACAACAAAGAAAACAAAAAACCTTGAAGTCAGACAAAATGTTCATTAATACAGGATATGTATGATATATAAATATAATGAAGTAATATATAGCAACAAAAAATAGAGAATATCTAAATAACATGAAAACATGTCCTGCTATTCTGTGAAGTGAAATAGCAAGTTACAAAACTAGTATAACGTAAGTTTATTTTTTAGAAAACAAAAATGTACTTGTGGTTGTATATGTGTGATATGTCTAAAAAGAGACAAACTCAAAAGATATATTCGTATATAAGTAACACTGAAACAGCTATTTCTTGGTGTTCTAACTTTGTGTGATTTTTTATTTTGTCTCTTTGCTTGTTTGTATTTTATAAATTTTTAACAACAAAATATAAAATAAATACTGGCAAGATGATATTTAGAACATTATTTTGACATCTCTACTGTACTCCTTGCTGTTGATAAAAAAACTGGTTATATTTACCACCATAATTAATTCTACACATTTTGCCCCCACTCATTTCTATTTAACAATTCTTATCCTGACCAGTCCTTGTAATAAAGATGGTTGCTCTCTGACCAGCTGGATCACTTAAGTTCTTTCTTCTTTGTTGCTTTTTCTAATTAGAATTCATAACCCAATACTTGTCATTGGCATTTTTCATTCATTTTTACTTCTTTAAGAAGCATTAAATCATTGTTTAGTCCATCTTCACAGCATGTTTTCCCATTTCCTAAATGAGATTTCAGTTTATTTGCAGTGTCTTTTAAGCCATATTTCCTCAAAGCAACATAGTTATTGAATTTAACAATTATTTCTTGCGTGCCAACGAGGTGCAGAACATGACACCAGAAAGAATGTGAATGGGACCAGCAAAAACAACCAAAAAAAAAAAAGCAGCTCAAAGTCTGGGGGTCAAGAAAACATAAGCATAAGGAACCTCAATGCAATGATTTCAAAAGCAGTAGACTAACATCTATTCCAGCTCCTGGATCCACCTGCATCTCTGCCAGTTTCTTACAAAATGTTCTTTGCTGTATACTTGTTATAATATCACAAGCTGGAAATATCACGAAATGGGAAAGTGTGATATTATATATCTTTAATAGACATCAGTGCTCAGAAAGCAAGGAAAATGATTGTATTTTGATGATAATTTCTTAACTAAAATCCAGAGCAATCAGGGAGCCAGACTAGATAAATTATCTGTTTGTGTCACCTACATTCACTAGCTTATCACCAAGTGTATGCCTTCATGAATTCTAGCCACATAAACATTTTGCTTTGTTTTTCAGGTGAGGAGATGGGGACAGAGAAAAAAGGTACATCTTGTCTTCTTCCCCAGAAGCCCATTGTGAAGTACACGTTAGGTCATGGGTTGATGCCAAAGGGGCAGGTTCCAGATCCTTTAGATAATTTTCCAATTGTAGTATCCCCTCCACTACAGTTACAGTTCCAGGTTTGAGACTGGCTGTGGGATGGGCTCTTGAGGCAGAGTTTACTCTAACTGTTGCTACACTGTTGAGTAGATGAAAAAACGAGGCTTAATGTTTGTCACCAGTGTCTTTTTCTACTTCTTACATGTGCAATGATGATCGGTATCTCGTTGCCTCAGATACTGTCAGACCTGGCATCTCTGTTTATCTGCAGAACACTTGGTGGTTTCTGAAAACAGGTGTGGCCTGGTTGAGCAGAGCGTAGCCACAATTTTTTTAAGACGTTGCTTTGACTCTGGCGGCTTTTACCAACTTTCCAAATGTCACTCAGTCTCCCTCAGGGGCTATTTATCAAAATATAGTCTCTATATTTTACCTGTTTTTTTCTATATTTTAAAAAATACATACTAGATAGACAAAATCCTTATTAAAGCAAAAATTGATTCTAAGTGACAACTGTGTAAGTTGCAGTCTGTACACTGACAATTAGTTATGCCCATCTTGCTGGTGGTGTGACTTGTGAAGTAAATTACATGAAAAAAAAAAAAACAATTCTTATTTGGTAAACTCTAGTGGGTTCTAGAGCTGAGGGAGTTGATACTATCACAGGCCACCCTGGTATGGAGCTTATGACCAGCAAAGGTACTGAATGTACATTATTATTCAGTCAGATTAAGCAGGAAAAAAAAAAAAAAAAAACAGAACCTATTTAGCTACGGAAATTTCACTAAAAAAAAGAAAAAAAAGTGTCCAAACAAGACACTATCTGGAGAAAGGCCTGAAAATCATTGAATGTGAAAGGAGTGGGAGAAATGAGTATATTTTTAAGAAAGTCTGGAGGGCTAATTTCAAATATTAGCAAAATAACATGGGAGTGCACAAGTAACTATATTGATTAAGGCTCCAGAAAGAAGTAGGTCAGAAAGGTGGTCTTACAGTTGAAAAGGAGGTAGAATTCAATTCCATGGGGGCAAGACATTCCAACAACAAGAGTCCATCTAACTATAGTGGAATGGCTGCCTCAAGACAAGTAAAAATTTCCACCCAGGGAACAAACTCCTGAGGACTATTTGTCAGGCTTGCTGCAGAAGGATTTCTGTTCTAGTGGAGGAGATTGGTTACACCTCTCAGGTCCTTTCCAGAAGTATGATGCTATCTGCCTAATTAATTGCCAGTCACAGTCTTAGTGTTGTTCTGGGCAATCATCCCTGCATCTTTGTAATTTGGATTCACTTCTCTGTAACTGCTAGATAATCAAGTAGAATCACATCTTTAAATCAGCAGTCAGCAGGAATAGTGATAGAGGATTGATAAATTTCCAGACTTTCAGTCTTATAGATTGGTGCCCCCAGAGACTTGGTTTAGAAAGATTCAGCAGATCATAGGCCATTACCTTATGAAATCAGCCAGGGGCCCACCTCTACTTTCCTCTTCTAAGAACAATATAATTCCCTTTTTCTCTGTGAGTTTGAGTTTGGGAGTGTTTTGATCTTTAATGGTTTTTTGTTTGTTTGTTTGTTTGTTTGTTTGCTTGCTTGTTGGCCTGGAGTTCCAAAAGGCATCATAACAAACACTTGTCCGGCCAACCCCTTTTTGTCTCTCTTACTGATGAGAGTTAAAGTATATAATCCATAGTCAAGTTTGCTCTCAGCTCAGTCCCCTGTGAGCTACATGGCCTTGTGCATGCTGTTTCATTTTTATGAGTTTATGTTTTCTCATTTCTGAAATACAGTAAGCACTATGTTACAAATTTCAGGGAATCAAATGAGAAAATACAGTGAAAGTACATTACATGCTTTAAAGTACCTTTCAAAATTTAGATAAGAGTTATTCAAATGTTCTCAACCAGTGCCATGGTCAGTGTAAAATATAAAAGCCCATGTTTTACTCTTTGCGTTAGCCTTCTTTTTTTTTTTTATTTTTTGCCTCAGCAGCAATATTTCTTGGTCTTCCCATAAGTTCTTTGAAATAATCGATAAGAACCATCTACACTTGTAGGTGAAACAGAACTTGAAGTGAGCATCTGGGAAATTATGTTTTCCTCAAATTCAACTCCAGGTTGGCAGAGATCGACAAATAAACAAAGTCACAGGGACTATTGGGTTTTATTAAGCAAGGCTAACAACTGAGATAATAAAACAAAACTCACAGAGATGAAAATTGTCTCTAATATTAAGTCCCATGCTTCAATTATTCATGGTTTTTAATTATGAGGAATTATCTTATCAGTATTTCTGCTCTCAGTAGAAAATGTACATAAATAGTCTCTCCAATGCCAAGGAACAAAAAGATACTTCCCCAATACAGGAGATAAAACATTCCACAGGTAGGATTTTAACACGGCTTCTCACATGCTTGTGGAAATGAAACCATGTGAGCATGCGATAGCAGTAATCTCTGCAAAAAAATATATTTTATTGCTTCATTCAGGCTTTTTCTGTATGACATTGAGTCTATATTTTTTGTTTTCTTTAAACTCAATCTTCGATGATAAGTAGCCACAAAACTTCACTTTGTCTTCAAAGGTGCAGCCAAAATGTTACACTTCTAACTTGTGGCAATGAGACACACCCTGAAGAGAGAACACTTTACACCTTCACATGAAAACAGCCAAACCAAGATATCTCGTGTTATCTTGTACATAACAAGCAAAACGTGTCCTAACCTGAAAGCCCATCTTAGGGGAGAGCAGGACCGTGTCGTGGCAAAACCAGGAAGCTGATGCCTCCTCATCCACTTTCCCACTTTTTTCCAAATGGACACCTGAGACTTTGAGCTGTTTCACACAACACAGTTTTACACTGGGGCCTCCCAACTCTACCTACTTTCAGTATTTCAGGCCCAAATATTTTCTGACATCATATTCATCACTAAGAACCTTTCTGTGGTCCATTCTCTTGGGGCTCAAAACTCTGGTGATAGGAATAAATATCAAACATATATGTTCATTAACCTTTATCATAATATCCATTATAGGGCTCATTTTGTGTATAAAAAGCGAACTTCTGGAAACATAATCTTACAAGAGAGGAGTGATTTTAGTTGCAAAGATTCCATACATAATGGCAACGTGACAGAAAAGATTAGTTAATGACAAAACTCTGGAGACCCATAAAATCATACTGTACAGAAAGCTGCCCACCTTACCCAGATATAAATTCAGTGCTGTGGGAAAGCTAGACAGTGACACTTTTAAAAGTTCCAGAGATAGTGATACCCTCATGGGAAAGGGGGTGATGCTTTTATGCTCACACTTTCATCCCAAGTCTCTAGTCTACAGAGTGTAAGACTAAACTGAAGGCTAGGTAATCAGGACTTTATGAACAAAAGTAGAAAATAATATCTTGGCGCACAAATGCTCTCAATTTCATTTCTCTCTCACTCTCTTCCTCTCTCTCCCATATCTGTTAAACACTTGTGGTGTTACTAATAAACAACCTTAGCAATGAAAATTGGGCTTAAATTGATCACTAAATTGATACATGTGAGTATTCAATCATTTGTTATTTAAATTTCAGTTACTTAAGCACATATTCGACAAATACTTATTGATCATTTACTATATACTAAGCCATATGCTGGTCACTGGGGATAAAGAGAGAACAAGACATGGTCCTTGCCCTACAGAAGCTTATAGGCTACTAAACAGACACAAATGAACAGTAAATTAAGATGCAGATATCATAAACTTAGAGTACTATGAGAATAGATCAGGGGCTATTAAAAAGTCTTATGGGATCCAGAAAGACTTCATAGAAGACACAGTGTCTAAGATGAATTCTGAAGTAAGCAGAGGGGTAGCCTATAAAGACAGACCAAAGGTTAGCATTCTTGGCACCAAGTCAAGTCTAAAGGTAAAAGACATCAGAGTACATAACAGGAACAGTGAGTTTTCAGGATGACCAGGCACAGAGAAGGAGAGGGAGAATTAAATGATAAGAATTTGGAGAGTAAATCATGAGGAAAGTCATATTGGGCCTTGCATGTTTTTGGTATCATTTACAACCACAGGCCAGGCTGGATAAAACTTCTCTGAGGGTACCACTCAAATGACGGAGGTCATGGAATTATAATGTTAGAAAGAATTTAGAAGTAGCTTAATATAGCACCTTCTCCCGGTGCATAACTACTCTGCATAACATCTAGACAGACCCCCAAGCAGCCCTCTAGTGACTACATTCAGTGCGAAAGAATCCACTACTTCACAGAGCAGCCATCTTCCTCCAAGACCAAGAGCTTGTGATGTTCTTCCATCTTTCTTTAAGGAAAGATAATTAATGGTCCCTGTCCTCAAGAGATTTTCATTTTAATCATTGTGTGAAAGATCCATTAATTGCTAAATAAAATAATCTAGAAATAATCATACAGATAATAACATTAGCAGACTAGGGTATAGTATTAATATAAGTAACCATTATGCACCTATTAGAATGGCCCAAATACATAATACTGACAACACAAAATGCTGACAAGGATATGGAGCAACAGAAACTCATTCACTTACTGCTGGCAGAAACATCAACTATTATAGCCTTTTTGGAAGACAGTTTAGCAGTTTCTTTTTTTTTTTTTCTTTTTCTTTTCTTTTTTCTTCTTTTTTTTTTTTTTTTTTTAGATGAGGCAACCTTTGGTTGATCTCACAGATTGCAAGGACCTTGTCAGTTTACAATCCCTTTTTTTTTTTCAGCCTACAGCACCTGGTCTTCCTAGGTGGTCTCCCATCCAAGTACTAACCAGGCCCAACCCTCCTTAGTTTCAGAGATCAGATGGGATCAGGTTTGTTGTCAGTTTCTTACAAAACTATACATATCCTTGCCATGTGATCCAACAATCATGCTTCTTGGTATTTACCCAAAAGAACTGAAAATATATGTCCACACAAAACCTGGATATTAATGTTTATTGCAACTTTATTCATAATTGTCAAAATCTAAAGGTAATCAAGATATCTTTCAGTTCAGTAGGTGATTGTATAACAAACTGTGATACATCAGACAATGAAATACTATTCAGTGCTAAAAATAAATGAGTGATCAATACATGAAAAGATATGGAGGCCACTTAAATGCATATTATTAAGTGAAAGAAGTTAATCTAAAAAGGCTACATAGCTTCTGACTCTAACTATAGTAGTCTCTGTTATTACTGGTTTTGCTTCTGTGATTTCAGTCACCTGTGGTGAACTGTGGTCTAAAAATATTAAATAAGAAACTCTAGAAATAAACAATCAATTAGTTTTAAACTGTATGTCATTCTGACTAGCATGATAAAATCTGGCACTGTCTTGCTCTATCTTCCTAGGAGGTGAATTATCCCTTTGTCTAGAATGTCCACCCTGTAGATGTTCATTCAGCTGCTGAAACTTACAGGCAGCCAACAGGCAGCCTTAGGCCTGAGATTGCCCTGGGCCTTTTGCTGAGCTGCCCCAGGCCTGGTACTGGTGGCAGTGATCTCACTTCACCACCTGGCCTCTCCCACATACCTCCAAGTCCAGATTAGGCAGCCAACAAACATGAATAGCTTTGTAGCTCCTACTAGGGAGCCCTTAATTAGTCACAAGCAAACACTGACCTTAGCCTGCATGAAAGCCCCCCCCCCACCCAGGGGCTCCAGAATAAATACACACAGTAGGAGGCATCAGACCTTAATAGAGTTATTTACAAGAGGTCTCCCATAAGAACGTTAGCTGATTTCTTGGCAGAAACTTTGCTGGCCAGAAGGGATTTGCTTGCATAAAATATTCAAAGTGATAAAAAGCAGGGACCTACAACCAAGACTACTCTACCCAGCAAGGTTATCAATTAAAATGGAAGGTGAAATAAAGAACTTTCCAGACATGAAAAAGCTAACATAATTTACCACCGCCATGCCAGTTTTATAAGAAATGTTGGAGGGACTTCTTTAAAAAGAAGGGGAAGAAAAAACCCACAAATATGAATAATAAAATGGCAGTAACTATGTATCTATAACTAATCACTTTAAATGTAAACGGACTAAGTGCACTAATAAAAAGCCATAGGGTAGCCAAATGGATAAGAAAACAAGACGCATACATATGCTGTCTACAAGAGACCCACTTCAGATCAAAAGACAGACACAGACCGAGAATAAAGGGATGAAATAAACTATTTCATGCAAATAATTTTAAAAAATAGTTAGAGTAACAATATTTGTATCAAACAAAATAGACTTTAAAACAAAGGCTATAATAATGTCCAAAAAAAGAACATTACGTAATGATAAAGGGATTAATCAGATAAGAGAATATAACCCTAGTAAACATTTATGCACCTGAAATAGAAGCATCTAAATATTTAAATCAAATATTGACTAACATAAAGGGAGAGATCAAGAGTAATACATTCAAAGTAGGAGACTTTAACACCCCATCAATGGACAGACCTTCCAGACAAAAAATCAATACGGAAACATCAGTTTTAAACGATACAATAGGCCAGATGGTTTTAATTGATATTTTTAGAGTGTTTCACCCCAAAGCAACTGAATATATTCTTCTCAAGTGCACATGGAACGTTTTCCAAATAGACCACATGTTAGGCCACAAAACAAGTCTCAGTAAATTTAAGAAGATTGAAATCATATGAGGCAACCTCTTTGACTGCTGTAGTATGAAACTAAAAATCAATTATAAGAAAAAAGCTGAAAAATGCACAAACACACAGAAGCTAAATAACATGCCACTAAGCAATGAATGGGTTAACAATGAGATCATGGGAGAAATTGAAAGATACCTTGAGACAAATTAAAACACCACAACCAAAATCTATGTGACATACAAAAGCAGTCCTAAGAGGATAATTTAGAGCAATACAGGCCTCTTTTAAGAAACAAGAAATTCTCAAATAACAATCTAACCCAGTACCTAAAGGAATTAGCAAAATAATAGCAAATAAAGTCCCAAGTGAGTAGAAGAGAAAAAATAATAAAAAATCAGAGCAGAAATAAATGAAATAGACTAAAAAAATAAATAAAAAATATCAATGAAGCCCAAAGCTGACCCTTTAAAGAGATAAAAAAAAAAATTGATAAATCTTTAACCAAATTCTTCAAGAAAAAAAGAGGACCCAAATAAATAAAATCAAAAATGAAAGAGAAGTAACAACTGACTCCACAAAATCAAAAAACTCCCAACAAACAAAAGTTTTTGATAAAATGATTTCATAGGTAAATTTTACCAAACATTCAGAGAAAAATTAACGCCTCCTCTTCTCAGACAATCCCAGGAAATTCAAGAGGAAAGACTCCAAAGATCATTCTATGAAGTCACCATTACCCTAATTCCAAAGCCAGGCAAAGATATTACACACACACACACACACACACACACACACACACACACACACACACACACATGTATAGGCTGATATCTCTGCTGAACATAGATGCAAAAATCCTTGACAAAATATTAGCAAACTGAATTCAGCGATATCTTAATAAGGTCATATTCTATGACCAAGTTAAATTTATTCCTGGGATGCAAGTTGATTTAATATCCTCAAATCAATGTGATACACCACATTAACAAATTGAAACATAAAAATCCTATGATTACATAGATGCAGAAAAAGTGTTTGACAAAATCCAGTATCCATTTTTGATTAAAACTCAGCAAAATGGGAATAGAAGGCACATACCTCAATATAATAAAAGCCATATTTGACAAAACCAAAGCTAACATCATACTCATGGGGAAAAGCTAAAAGTGTTTTCCTTAAGATCAGGAAGAAAAAGATATCACTTTTACCACTTTTATTCAATATTATACTAAATGTCTTAGCCACAGCAATCAGACAAGAAAAAGAAACAAAAGGCATCCAAATTTGAAAGGAAGAAGTAAAACTCTCATTATTTGCAGATGACATGATATTACAGAGAGAGAGAGAACCCTAAAGATTCTGCTAAAAAAAACCTGGTAAATAATTTCAATAAAGTAGCAGGATAAACTTAATATTTAGAAACCATGGTAATGAACTGAAAAAATTTACATGGTTACAAAGTTCATACTATCTAAAGCAATCTATAGATTTAATACAATCCTTACCAAAATAGCAATGGCATTTTTCACAGAACTAGAACAAATAATCCTAAAATTTGTATGGAATCATAAAAAATCTGAATAGCCATGGCAATTTTAAGAAAGCTGGAGATATTATGGTACTTCATATCAAACTACACTACAAGGTTATAGTAACCAAAATAGCATGGTACTGGCATAAAAACAGACACAGAGATCAATCAAATAGAATAGAGAGCCACATCTATATGGTCTATGACAAAAGAGAGGCAAGAATACACAATGAGATAAAGACAATTTATTCAATAAATGGTGTTGAGAAAACTAGACAGATACATGCAAGAAAAAAATAAAGCTTGAGCACCTTCCTACGTCATATACAAGATTGAATTTAAAAATGAATTAAAAATTAAATGTAAGAACTGTAATCATTAAACTCCTAGAAGAAAACATAAGCAGCTAAATCCCTGACATTGTTTTTAGTAATATTTTTTCTGGTATATCTCCTCGGGCAAGAGAAACAAACAAACAAAAAGAAATGAGACTACTGCATGCTAAAATGTTTTGCATGGTAAAGGAAACCATCAACAAAACGAAAAGACAACCTACTAAAGGAGGAAGACAGTTGCCAATGATAGGTCTGATAAGTGGTTAATGTCCAAAATTTATAAAGAACTCATACAACTCAACACCAAAAACAACAGACGAACAATTCAATTTAAAAAATGTTCAAAAGACCAGAAAAGGCATTTCTCTGAAGAGTACATACAGATGACCAATAGACATGAAAAGATGCTCAACGTCACTAATCATCAGAGAAATGCAAATTAAAATCAGAGTGAAATATACCTGTTAGAATAGCTATCATCAATAAAGCAAAAAAAAAAATTGTTGGGAACACTTGTGCACAGTTGGTGGGATTGCAAATTGCTGCAACTGCTATGCTAAATATTTTGGAGGTTCCTCAAAAAATTAAAAACAGAACTACTTTATGACCCAGAAATTCCACTTCTGAGCATTTATCCAAAAAAAAACCAAAATACTAATTGAAAAAGATATATGCACCCCTGTGTTCACTGCAGTGCTGTTTACAATAGTTAAGATCTGGAAGCAACTTAAGTTGCCATCAAAAGATGACTCAATAAAGAAGTGGTACATGTATACAGGTGAATACTACTCACCATAAAAAAGTAAAATCTTACCATTTGCAAAAGTATGGATGGACTTAGAAGGCATTATTCTAGGCAAGAGAAGTCAGACAAAGGCATATGTGATTTCACTTATATATGGAATCTAAGAAACAAAATAAACAAACAAACAAAACAGAAACAGACTTATAGATACAGAGAACAAACTGATGGTTGTCAGATGAGAGGTGGGGTTGAGGAGCTGGATGAAAAAGGTGAAAAATTAATAAATACAAATTGGTAGTTACAAAATAGTCACAGGGATGTAAAGTACAGCATTGGGAATATAGTCAGTAATATTGTAATAACTATGGATAGTGCCAGGGGGGTAATAAGACGAATTGGGGGAATCCCTTCATAAATTATATAAATGTCTAACTATGCTGTACACCTGAAACCAATATAAAATAATATTGAATGCCAACTCTAGGTAAACATTTTTTAAATGTATTTAAATTAATGAATAAAAATAATGTGCTAGATACTTGAAGGAAAAAAACCAGCGAACCTTCTATTCATGAAATTGTAAAGAAAGAAAAAAAAAACTTATTCTAGTTTTGCTATCAAACTTCAAATTGAAAAGTTATAGCCACAGTGTACAACAAGTGCTTAGTTAAAATGGAAAAGGCATTAAATTGTGGGTGGAAGACATAAACAGAAAACATGTTCAATTGATTGATGTCAACATCAGAAAACATTGATTGCATATGAAGACTTCAGCAGGAGATCCCCTGAAAAAAGTGATCACATTTACATAACTTTTGCTACAATATATTGTTATAATTCTCCTATTTTATTATCGTTGTTAATCTTTTACTGTGTCTAATTTACAAATTAAACTTTATCAGAGGCATGTGTGTATATGAAAAATTATACTATATAGAGGGTTCAGTACTAGCTGGGGTTTCAGGCATCCACTGGGTTCTTGGACTGTTTTCCCTTGAATAAGGAGGGACTGTTGCATGTGATGCCCTGGAAAAGGCAAAAATGTGGGGACAGTAATAAGACCAGGGTCTAGCTGGAATGAGTATTGAACAGGAAGCACAGAGGAATTTAGGGCACTTAAACTACTCCATATGATACTATAAAGGTGGATACATGTCATTATACATTTGTCCAGGTCCATAGAAGTTATAGCACCAAGAATGAACCATAATGTAAACTATGAACATTTGTTGATAATGATGTGTCAGTTTAAGTTCATCAGTCCAAAAATAGCACCATTCTGGTAAAGGATGTTGATAATGGGGGCGGCTCTGCACATTGTGGACAAGGGTGTATATATATAGGGAAATCTCTGTGCCTTCCTCTCAATTTTACTGGGAACCTAAAATTGGTCTAAAAAATAAAGTTTTTAAAGATGTCTACAGTAAACATGTAAGGGCACAATGTAACTCATGTGCATAAAAAATATGCTTGCCTATTAACTCTGGCTTTCTAGAGATAAAGATATAATATAAAGTTTGTTCAGGAATCCTTAGGCAATGCCTGAGGGAGCCTAGAAGTATAGAGTGGGGATTAGGCTATAAAACAGGTAAAGGTGAGCTACATAAAAACTGGGTCAATTAAACAAAACTTGTTGACTCTGGAATCTAGCCTCTGCTGCATCCCTTTTAAATGAGGGTCAAAGGCTTCCCACATTTTGGGGATGGAGCAGCTCCTGCTAGAGATTGTATCAATCAAATAATATTTTAAAAACTTATTGATTGGAATCACATGATATCTTTTATAAAGTTCATCTCCCTCCATTACTTAATGAATGTTTTATACTTTGAGTCTGTTTAAACAAAATTATATATATATTTTAGGGCTATTCTCTGTAAAATGATACCAAAACCATGGAGATCGGGACAATCCTTTAACACAATCAGCACAATAGCCAGGAAAGAAAGACTTTAGGAGCAGATGATCCTTTAACAGCATATGATGTCTCATCTCATAGCAAGCTGTTTGTAGATCCCATTCTGAACCTCCATTTATTCTTATTTTGGGTTTAAATTTGTGCCCATCCTCCCTTCCATGTCCATAAGTCCTTTTTGGCTTTTTAAGACAAGCTCTATATGGTCAAAATTATAATGGGGTTTAAGTTTGTCAGGTCTTTCTTCTGCCTCAATGTGTACCTCATATATCAGAAATCCCTTCTTTTCTCAAATAATCCAGTTCTTCCTTCCATATTGTTACAGATCAATCCCCATGTGATGTTTTGGATTGTATCTGTGTTGCTAACCCCTCAGGTTATTAGAGCTCTCTACCTTCATGGGCCTCTGATACCTGGTATCTGTGTCCTATTGCTGCTGTAACAAATTACCAAACATTAGTGATTAAAACAATATACATTTAATATCTTATAATTTCAGAGGTTGGAGATTCTAAAACCAATGTGTTGGCAGTGTTGAGTTATGACTGGAGAATCTAGGGGAGAATCCATTTCCTTTATTTTCCCAGATTCGAGAAGTTACCTGCATTCCTTTGCGGGTTTTTCTTTAATCTTCAAAGCCAGCAGTGCAGCATCATTAAATCTCCCGACAAATGATAAAAACATACAGTATTTGCCCACCAGCCAAAATATAATAATAATTCTGGAGACAAGAGATAATGTCTGACTCCCTTATATTTAGCATCATTCTATAGCTCAGTAATTTCTTCTCCAATATCAGCTTCTCTAGGCAAGTCAATAAGAATTTGAAAAACTCTGCTGTCAGGCCCCAGAATTCTTGTACATGGTATAATGTTTCTTAAAGTCAGTTACACTATAGACTTTTTGGAATGTTATTTCTGTCCCATCCAGTTAATCTGCCCATTGGTAATCAAGAAATGTCTATTAAGTTCCTATTATTGTGTCAGATACTCTGCTATATGCAAGGGATAGTATGGTGATTAATGCACATGTTCCAGCTTTATCAATTGAAAGCATAAAATAGGCAAATAAAATAGCCAGAAATAAAACAAAGTTATTGATTTGGCATACATTAATGAACCCAATGGCAGACTACAAAATAACATAATGCAAAAAAATAAAGGTTTGAGTTTGTCTGTAATAATAAAACTCTACTGCATGTGTCACTCAAGAATAATAGATAAGAATTAAAAGACCTAGGCCCTACATTTAGAAAGTTTGAAGTGTAACTGAATGGACAGAATGTTCTACATAAAAAGACATGAGAAAAATTTGTCATTCATAAGCATAAGCCAAGCAAGAACAAAGGTATAAAAGGTAGAATAGTCTAAGATGCTGAAAGAGCGATAGTGAAAGGACTGGTTGGAGCAGTAATGAAAGATGAAGAGATACACAATGGAAGATTTGGACACTCAGAAAGACTTTTCAACGTGAGAGAATTCCTGGTGGTAGGATGAAACCAGTCTGTAAAGTGCATCCACGTGGTGTTGACAGATCTAGATAAAAGCTGCTATATAATATAATTATCAGGTGTGATTACAAAAATGTATGTTCCTTGAGAATGGGACTTTGTCTTATATACCCCTCTAGCAGTAGAACTCACACTAGTTCCTGGCACAAAGTGGGCAATCAGAAAATATTTGTGGGTGAATAGGTGAATTATAAGATAAATAAAGATTAAGAAATCACTAAGAAATTTTGCTCTAGATGAGGGATGGTAATGACAGATTTGGCTTGCCTCTCTGGAATGCAGTACTAAACACCTAAAAGCAGGCTATCATCACTTGTCTTTGTCTGCTTAGGGAGCCAAAGAAACTGTGGGCAGAAATGAGGGACCTCAAGTTGCAGACACAGCTTATGCTGCAGATCTAAGCAGGAATGGAAGTTTAAGGTTCTTTCTATCAGAATACATCCTATAGCAGGTCTTATGGGGCCTGGTTTAAGAGTTCCACAAAAATAAGAGTGAGTAAAGAAATGGATCATTTCTAGGAACTCTCTTATATTTGCAACACCCCATCCTTATCTCTTTCAGGTGACCTCCTCCTTCGTGCATAAACCTCTCTGCCTCAGGACTGAGAGCCACTGTCTAGATCAGTCTATTAGCTGATGGAAGAAAAGCCTGCAGACAGGGGAACTGACAGAGTGACTCGTGTTAGACTAAATATTGGCTTCAGTTGAGGACCCAAAGCAATTAATCGCCACACTCTTTATGTAAACAGTTTTTTTTTTCTTTTCTTCACTTTGCCTCTGCAGGTCTTTCAATATCTTATTCTGTCCAGAGTCCCTTTGAAATTTGCCCTTAGCTTTTCTCAGTTTGTTCTCTTAGAACAGGGAATTTGTTTTAGCTATCGTCACAGTCAACTGGGATTCTTAAGATGGATTTTTGTGAATAAAGTAAATCACATGACACTCTTCTTCCAAAGAACAATTTTTCAATTATCAGGCAGGGATCTAAAGGTGGGAGAAAGTGCCAGTGACAAAACGAGAAAGTCTTGTTTCACTCTTTTAGCCCTCTCTTGGAAGTTTATACCTGAGCTTCTCCGCCTTTTTCCAATGCTACACACCTTGTGAGCCCTGGGATATGTATTGCTGAGCAGAGTCTTAGGAAGCTGGTCTTATTTTCCAAAGGGATCCAACGCTGAGGAGATGCACCCCTTGTGGTCAGCCACAGAGAAGCAAATATGAAAAACTATCAGAGAACTCCATGAGGAAAAGTGGAAGAAGGTGGGGTATTGAGATATGAAAGCAGAGGACATACACACAGTCTTTCTCTGAGAAAGATCAACTTTCTGACAAACATTTGCTTCATCTCCTTATCTCTAGAGTGATTGGTGAATGGTTAACAGAATGACTCTGTTTAATGAATGTTTAGAAAAAAAGGTAGCAACTCCAGCAGAAAACGTCTCCATTTTGAACTCAAAAGTTAACTTTTGGACTCAAAGTTAGCACTTGGCTCTGGCCTTGAAGTAGCTGCTACAATTTCATCTCTTAGGTCGACAGAAACTAGAAGTTCAATCTGTACTGTCTGGTGAGGTCAGCAATACCTCCTCTTGCCTGGAGTTCTATGGTCTCCAGCCTCCTTTATGATAGTGCTAATAAAGGGGTTAAAACTATGCCTGTCTTGGTTTGCTTACTCTCTGGGGATTTTCCTATAACTTTTAAGCATTTTTAGCCAAAAGTCAGTATGTGGAATTATTTAAGTCCCTCCCAAGGAAAAGAGAGGGGCAAAATGAGGTTCTGGACAGTCTAGTGCGTTTCAACTTTTAGTAGGCCTCTTTCTGCCCAAGACTCTTTGCCAGGCAATTGCCCTGGCTGGCTAAACCCAGTGTTTTCCACTCCATCACAGACTTTCGCAATAATTCTTTCTTTTTGTAAATTAAAATGAACATCATATAAGCCTAGGTTTTAAAATAAAACAGATATCATGGGAATCATTTTAATTAAGTATTAGCTTGAAGATGTACTGAATACATTTAGCTTATGGAAATCAGCAGGCAGATGTGACAAAAAGAGTTTAGGGAATCTCAGTGAGGAATGCTCTATATGAGAATATTGTCTTTGTCTGCTGAGGGAAAGCCTTGGAGAACTCAGGGACATACCCTGAGCATATCTTGTGAGATTCAGGACTGGGCGACTATCACCAACAGGAGCTGATCAACATGAAAATGCAGTGAAGTTTCTCATTTAAGGGACAACATGGAAAGTAGAACTTTGAGGACACTCTGTAACTGCGTCTGTGGCTACAGTGACACAGGACATCTATTCAATACAATTTCATTCCAAAAGACACACTCACTTGTGAGCTTAAGTGGGTAACTAAACTTGTGTTTCCAGGGTAAAGGGGAGAAACAGGGTAAGGGAGCCAAAAGCACATGAGTTCTTGTGTTTCATTTCCAACACCCAAATCTCAGGTCTGTATAATGCCTAACTCACATAATGTCCATGACTTAAGGCAAGTTACCTGATATTCTTATGCCTGAGTTTGTTTTATTATAAAATAAAAAAGATTATAGTGCCTGTTTTGTAAATTTATTGTGAAGGTTATATGAGAAGGTATATTTAGAATAGAGCAGACATAGTTAGCACTCAAAGAATGTTAGTGATTATTATTAATCTTCCTAATTATATTTCTTATGTAAGAGATGTTCTATTATCAAGTTACTCAATATTCTGTGGCATCATTTTCTGCTTATTTTCAATCAAAGCTTGGGGGAAAAAAAAACTCCTTTAATATAAAAGTCTTCTAAATTCCTGTCCTCTATCAGTGTTAGATTATCCCTTACCAAATATTTTAAATGGATTTGGTTGTGCCACTGAATTCAACCTGTACAAATATAATATAGAAACTGCAACTATGACTTTCTGAGAAACTAAACAGCCTTACATCTTCATCATATTAGGCCCAAGGAATCATTTTAAAATGCAGAAACTGGTTAATAACTATCTTCTGCACTCTACTCATTTTATCAAATGAAAAAGAGGAAGCCAACATAAGCAGAATTGAAACCTGCAAAGCAAGTTAATCTATATATAAGGTCAAGGTGTGTATTCTAAATTGTTCAATATAATATGATCCTGAGCAGCCTAAACTCTCTTTACATTACCTTGAAACTTTCCCTAGTTAGAATTCTGTCCCATCTGTGTCTCATTAACATCTTCAGTTACAAAAGGCTCTGTTCTAGACAGTCATCAAAGAGCTTCTTTCTGGAGGGCTCGGATCTTTAGACTGTCCCTCGTAAACTTCACCTAAAGAGTCACAGTATCCAACATCTTGTCTATTCTCTCATCACAAGGAATTGGTTTTCTGAGTTCACAAGGTGTATATTTAGATCCTGAACTGAGGATAACTCCAGGTGCCTGCCTACCTACTGATCTCTGGCTAGCCCGCCAATTCATCTGCCATACTGCAGCCAGCATGATTATTTCAAAATGAAAATCTTATCAAATTACACACTCTAAAACCATAAATGTTTAAAAGAAACAAACCACCCTAATTGGCATCCCACTGTTTTTAGAATAAAAAACAAATTTTTTGCATGGCTTATAAGTCGCTATAGATCCCGGCCTAAATCTCAGCTTCATTTGGGAAGTGCTCTCCCCTACTCCAGTCAGACAGCTGGATTTTTGATTCTTAAATTCACTATCAAGAGCATTTATACACAGTGTTCCTGGAATGCTCTTTTCACTGCCACCTTCAGTTTGTACTCTGGGAACTCAGATGTCTATTTAATCTACTCGGGTCTGGTTTGAGTCCTTTTGTTACATGAATTTACAGCACCAATATAATTTATAACTACATATTTATCACTGTAACTATTTAATTAATGCATTAAAACTCTCTATGAAGGATGCAAACCCCAGGAGAGCAGAGACTATTTGTTTATTCATTCTTGCACCCCAAATGATTCGTTTGCCTGTATATACTATCAATGGAAATAATTTTTGTTTTGATTCATTTAGTTTTATGCGTATATATGAAATTTTTAATTAATAAAGTTAAATCAGATTAACTTATACCTTTCATCATAAATCTTTTATAATAAAATAAAAATTTAAGTTACCCAAGATCATGAATTTCCTGGAATATTGCCAATGTGACAGTCTTTAATCAAACATTACCTTCTCAGTGAGACTTTATCTGGCAACTATTCCTAAAACTTAAATTCCTACCTCAACATTCTCTCTTCCTATTTACCCACTTCAATTTTTTTCTTTATCACTTGTGGACATTTAAATAAGTTTAAATATTTGTCTAGTTTATTGTCTGCCTCTCATTAGAATATTGGCTTCATGAGGGAAAAAATATTTGACTTTTTTTGTGCACAACTATATTCCCAGTGTCTACAGCAAAGCTTAGAACATATTAAGAATTCAACAAATATTTGTTATCAAATACTATATCTTAATTTATCACTATTAGACCTATCAATTCTTATGCTGATATTCTCTCAATAACATCACATGTGCCATTAGAAAAACAAATAACTTTTTCTGATGTGATGGGCTTTATAGACTGGTGCTGTCCCATACAATATTCACTTGCCACATGTAGCAATCAAGCACTGAAGTGTGAACAAGTCCGAATTGCGATGTGACAAGTCCAAAATTATAAATATATCATTTATGTTGGATATTCAAAGAACTTGTTAAAAAAATGCAAATTCATAAACAAGTTTATATTGATTGTATGTTGAAATGATAGTATTTTGTATATACTGATTTAAATAAAATATATTATTAAAGTTTACCTGTTTGTTTTTTTATTAAATTTATTGAGGTGACATTGGCTTATAAAATTATATAGGTTTCAAGAGTACAATTCAATAATACATCATATGTATATGGTACTGTGTTCACCCCTTGAAGTTAAATTTCCTTTTGTCACCTTATATTTGACCTCCTTTACCCTTATCTATTTGTTTCTGTTTACTTTTTAAATGAAGGTACTAGAAATTTTAAAATAACACATGTGGCTCATGACGTATTTCTTTTGGAGAGTTCTGTTCCAAAATATGATATCTTAGAACCTAAAAACATTTTTGGAGGGAAATGTTAGAATGAATCTCAAAATGTAAAGAACATAATCTCTTAATCCTTTTCTGAGGAGTTCATATTATTTGAATGTAAAAAATAAAGATTTTAGAAAATGAATTCCCTTTACGTGAGATTTTAATTTCTCTCTTTTCCAGATGTGAAACAAAGGAATTTTGGTAGAACACAGAATGGGTTGGGAATTTTAAACTTGGGTGATAGTGAAAGGATTATGTTTGTTCATTATCTAGCACACGATTATTATTCTGATTTCCTCAGATCTGGCTAAAATCACAAGTGAGACTGACCCGATTTGTCTTAACTTTGTATTATTCTTGTTATGTTTCAAAATTATGTTCTTTCTGAAAAGATACATGTAGATTCTTTAGAAGTGGTATCTCCATTTTGTAATCCCAACTAAAAAGCTTATTTTCTTAAGTGCCACTCATCTAAAAACAGTAGATAAAATAAGAGAAGGAAACAGCTGGTCAAATGCATCAGTAAGCTTGGCATAAATGAACATCCGTGAAAGTACTCTCAAGGTGATATGCTCAACACACTTAGGTGCTTTTGCACTGGTCAGTAAGGTTTTAAGATGACAATATGTTAAGCCTACCTTTGAGAATTTCCTAGTTCCGTGAAGACAATGACACATAAATAGTTAATTTCAACATCATGTGGTAAATTCCCTGATAAAGAGAAATACTGGGTGCAATCGGTACACCAAAAAAAAATGAACCAGAAAGTTTGGTTAATGCCTCTGGGTGTGTATATGTACGTGGTAGGGGTGGTGGAAGAAGTAGTAGATTGCTATATCTCTAGATATGGATCAATGTCGTTTATTACTTAATAGTTAGACTTTCCTTGTTTATCACTATCTCATATATTAGATTAGTTTGAAAGTGATCACTTGCTCCTTATCAGGTCTTTCACTTATAACTGTCCTAAATGGTTTCTGATAATAAGAATTAATAAGATCGAGGAGATAAAATATCTGTGTTGAAGAGTTTCTGAATCCCTTTACTTTCTAAGAAACTGTCTGCCATCTAAAAAGGGAAAACATTTTTCTCTCTTAACTCTGTTGGCATGATTTGCTGTGATTACTCAGCCAACCATTTCTGCCACTCTGTATAATCCATTCCAGCTTCTCTCTGAGCATTTGAACAAATCCAAGATGACTTCTTGAGAAAGTCTTGGACCTGTTTGTAGGATTCCTATAGAGCCCATCTTGGAGAGGTAGAAAGACATTTCATTTAGGAGAAAAAAAGAGACTGGTCTCCTCAAATACCTAATAGAAAGCCCTGACCATGTCATTTACATAACCTGGTGAAAATTGCTTCCATCAGGACACAGCTCAGGATCTGGCTACAGTCTTGAAATGTAAATTAGTGAATTTAAACTTATCTAAATCATAGATAAGTAAATTAGTATTTTTTAAAAAGAAGTTCACCTGAAAACAGAGAGTAAACTGGTAGTTCCCAGGGACTGTGGGGTGAGGAAACAGGAGAGATGTTGGTTAAGGGTACATACTTGCAACTTGTAAACAAATAAGTCCAGGGGATCTAATAATGTACAGTACAATAAAATAGAACAATATTGTATTATAAGCATCAAAATTGTTAAGAGACTAGATCTTAGTTGTTCCCAACACACATACACACTCACTCACAAACACACACACACACACATACAACACACACACAAATAACAATTCTATGATGTGATATAGGTGCTAACTATAGCTATAATGGTAATAATATTACAATATATAAATGCATCAAATCAGCACATTGTACACATTAAATTTACACAATGCTATACGTCAAATATTTTTTTAAAAAAGGAATTCAAAGTAGTCTAAATTTAATGAACTTTATTAAATTATCAGAAAGCAATAGGCCTACTTTCCATCCCTCCAGTGTTAAATATCTTTCCCTAAGTTAAAATTTCAGGCTATATCCTTGGCTTGTACCAAACATTTAAGATTGTTATTATTATTACACATTTTCCTTTAAGTTAATGTTAAAGAGATAATTCATTATGTATTTCAGTGAACATCTTGCATCTAAAATTTCATTTTAGCTTACTTAGAATCTGGAAACAAAAAAGATAGATTTTTATCTGATGAGAAAACTATAACGCATCATATTTCTCTAATTGTCTCACCTGCCAGAAAGCCCAGGCACAGCTAATGATCAAAGAAAGCAGTGACATCAGCCTGGGTCAGTGCATGACAAAGGGTACTCTGCAGAGCACTACTGCAAGATGCTTTTCATAACACGTGTTTAGTGGCCACAAATATGAGGAGATTTATAATTCCACTAGCATATTAAAATTCAAAGAGATAAAACAAAAATATTTGAATGTGTTTTATCCAATCTTTCCTAAACATTTTTGATTACAGAATTCTGTCTTTGCACAATATCTGTTATCTGATAGCACATGAAATTAGGAAAGGCTGACCTAGGTTATTGATTGATGATTTTTTCTCTCTTCCTTCCAGAGGTACTTTTTTTATCTCTGTAACTACCTTTTACGTATGTATTTTAAGTAATCGAGCATAAGTAAATATTGAATGTGGGTGTATCTTTCTGTATATACATATATACATACACACAAACACACACATTTACAGAAAGGTACAACTCTGCCCTGTTATTTTTTTTTCTATCTCCATAGCTATCCTTTATTTACGTACTGTAGAGCATGTATTTATTATATAGAAGGTCTCAATTTCAAACTGGCCTGTCTAGCTGCTGATCCTCAGACTGTCCCTGGCAGGATCTATATATGAAAAAGAGCCTTCTAGGGAAAACCCAAAGCCCTTCAGGAAGTGGTCTGTGATGATGTGATGTAGTAGCTGGTGAGTTTCCTTCTGAGTCAGGGCTGCCACAAGGGGGTCCCTAGGAATTGATGTAAAGATGCTAGTGCTGAGGTCATGACCGGCTCTCCCTTTGTTAAGGGCCCTCTAGGGCTTTTCGCAAGTCATAGATTAATAGAATCCAAACCAGATTTCATTTCAGGTGCTCATCTCTTTCAGAATTTCCCTTACTTCCTTGTTTTAACACTTGGAATATCTTGGGTTCCTTGTTTTGGATTCCCTTGTTTCTATCACAAAAGGCACATCCTTGTGTTACATCCAAAGCAGCATTATAAAAATGTCCCCCAGGGTTCTTTTTACATTTTCTCTCAAATATGTTTCATAAGAAGAATGAATTGAAAGTGCGCTAAAGAATACCATATGCCCGAGGCAGCATTAATAGTGCTGCTTCACATGTTTCTAGACCTTTAAGCTCTGGTCCACTTTACCTAGTCTCAGTGCTTGCTCAGAGGCTCAATTCTGTAAGGCTATGTTGGGCTGTTTCCTACAGAAAAACACTCCCATGCTTTTTTCTAAGGCCTAATGCTGCTCTAAAAAGATCCTATAACTCTTGACATTTAGTCAAAAGCACAATTTGCAATTTGAAATAACCATTGCTCTTAAGTGTACTTACATATGTGTTTCTTTCTCTAGACTGCATGTGTCTTAAGGGTAGAGGTTTTATTGACCTATGCATCCTTATTGCCTAGTAGAATTCATGTCTGTATTTAGTTCTTAATAAACATGTGCTGACTGAAAAAGAAACAAAACTAGCACTATTTACTTGGGAAACAACAAAAGATTCATTTAGGAAAACAAAACCTGGGCACTAAAAATATCAGGAAGTGCTTCCTCAAGTCAAACCCATCCAATGCAGCCCAAAGTACATTTCTTCTGATCCTGTACTCTGTGACTATGGAAGGCAGATGTCACCTGTTTGAATAGATCCTGTGTTCTGACCATCCCAGACAAACAAGAGATACAGAACACTTCTAGTCATATCTCTCTCAAAGCTTTCTCTGTTATTGAGTCTGCTTCTAAGATTTCAGAAATGCTAGCCTATTTTTCCTTTGTCCTGTGCTCTCTGGAAAGTTCTTACCTACAGAACAACTTTACGTCTTAGAGCTTCTTCTCTCTAGAACACTCCAGATAACTCTCAAGCCATCTATGTTATCATTCTTTTTTGAAAGTTGGAGAAAATTAGACCCAGTACAAGGCATTGAACTGGTTCTGGATTCAGCATACAGACCTTTAGTCAAAAGCTGACCTTTTCTCTAATATCTAGCATTACTACCTGGACTAAATCTGCCATTAAAAAAAAATCAATGTTTCCAAAACCTTGGCCCAATAAACCAGAATTTCCTGAGGTGCTTATTAAAATATTACATTTAGTGGAAAAAAATGGTGTAATCTGAATAAAGTCTATAGTTTAGTGACTAGTAATATGCCTTGATTATATAACAAATTAACATTAGGCTTTTGAGTATATACCCAAAATAACTGAAAACAGAGACTGAAACAGATATCTGTACACGGTGGTCACTGCAGCAGTCTTTGCAATAACCAAAAAGTGGAAGCTACCCAAGTGTCCATCAATGATAGAATGGGTAAACAAATGTGATATATATACAATGGATTATTATACACCCTTAAAAAGGAAAAAGATTCTGATACATGGTATAATCTGATGAACCTGGAGGAGATTATGTTAAGTAAAATAAGGCAGTCACAAAATGACGCATTGTATAATTTCACTTATATAAAGTATCCAGAGTAGTCAAATTTATAGAAAGTAGAATGGTGATGTTTAAGGTCTGGTGGGGAGGGGAAGAATGGAGAGTTGTTGTTTAATGAGTAAAATTTCAGTTTGGAATGATCAAAATGCTCTAGAGATTAATAATGCTGATTATAAAGCCATATAAATGTATTTAATGCCACTGACCCATTTGTTTACAAATGGTTAAATGGCAAATTTTATGTTCGTTATATTATACCATAACCTAAAAACAATTGACATTAGAGAAGGAGGGATGAAAGGTATACTGAATTCTCAATACTGTCATTAGAACTCTTGTGAATCTAAAATTATTTCCCCTCAAAAGACAAAAACATTGTTAGACAATTTGATGAACACCACCACCAACAACAAAAATGTTTCTGGCATTCTTCACACTGAACTGTATCAGAATCTCTGAAGTTGGGAAGGCAGAGAGTGTAAGAAGCCTCATCTTTAATAAGTTCTAAAATTTAAAAACAGTTTTTAAGACCTTCCTAATTACTGCTTTTCCCATTGTCTTCTTTCTTCCTGCCTCTTAGTGAGAAAAAAAAAAAAAAAAAAAACTATACCAGAATTCCTGAGCAACCAATTCCTTATGTTGATGCCGCATTACCATGTGCTCTGATCAGAGTGTGAGCTCAGCATGGGCCATTGGGATTGCATGTAACCCTGGAACTAATGGTGCTGCCAGGTGTCTACCCCCTTCCCTGGATCCTTTCTCCATGGCTCCTGCTTTACCCTTACTTCCACTTCTCAGCCTTGTATAAAGGCTTCATTCCCAAGAAACTTAGTAACCATGGACTGATTGGGTCATGACCAAGCTTATTTCTCTCTCTCTCTCCTTACCCACTTTCAACGACCCTTTTCAACAGGGGTCAGACCCAGATTTGTAACTGAATACAAGAACAACAAGCAGCAAAAGGTACCAGAAACATCAAGACATGCTGGATAGTTTAAAGCCTTCTTGTTCTGATGCTATACTCAATAAAAAAAAATTTAAAAAGAGGCTGTTATAATGGGCATGAGCATGTTAAGCTGAGAGCACTGAAACCACAAAGCAGGTCTTGTGTCCTCCCTGAAAGCCAGGTCACTTCACTTCTCAGTGCCTCATTTTGCCATTTATACAATGACAGAGCTAGAAGACATGGCCAGGGCTTCTTCAGCTCTAAAATTCTGTGACTGAATATAACAAGAGCTAAAATATTTGAATGGCCACTATCCATGAGAACGAGACTTGCATTTTTTGCCACTCAAAGTTTTAAATACAGATTTGGCACTGGGATGACTCAAACTAAGCTCTGAATGCAAGAAGATCATAAAAATTAGTCAACTGTTCCAACTTCTCTGAAAGGGAGGAGTGTTGACAGAAAGAGAAAAGTGACATCTGAGAGACAGTCAGAAGTGACACCTGTCTTTCATGTATGTATCTGAATGGCTCCTGTCTTACCACTTATTATGTACTGAAGAAAAGAAACCTGCGGCAAGAACAAGTTAGGTATTCAGAGAAGATGGGGAGGGCTTACTTATGCTCCTATACTTTCTCCACCTCATTCTCCTGACCAGTAATTTATGGCCTTTTTTTTTTTTTAAACAGAAAGGCCTCTGAAGAATCTCATGACCTTGATTCAGCTAATCCAGTTTTTTGAACATTGGAATCTGGGATTCTGAGATTTGGAGGCACCATACTTGCTACTTGGAATTGGAAGTGTGAATACTTATGAAGTCTGGGAGCGATCGAGCCAGCAGTGATAAATAGTGCTCCAAAGCCATTCTGAGCAGCAAACAGCTAGCTCCTTTACCTCAGCCTATAAAGAAGAAAATAGGCCAACTGTTTTCACTCTTGTTGCTGCTGAGGACTTGGTGATCGTTGGTGGATTTCCTTGGGTTTTGGAGGATGAGGACAATGCTTTCACAGTTGCCCTATCTTTCTGATTCTGGGGATCAAAGGGTAAAAAATGGATATTGGGCCAAACATCCATTGCTAAAGAGAGTGTAGCTAGGCCTGGGAAGAAGTAGTAGATGTCCGTGACTAATGTATGAAAAGCCTTAGCATACCACTTGTAGGAATGGCTACATCTTCCCAGCCCAAATGAATGCCAAGGAGAGGACTCCACTCACAGGCTGGAAGCATGGGCAGCCAGAGCTCCTAAGATGGGTCATTAGTACTCATTGGCCAAGTTAGAGCCTTGTCTGCTTGTTTGCACTTCAAACATGAGGAGGCAGCGTGGGTGATAGTCATACACAGCAGCATTTTTATCACAGCTTCACAATTTATTTGCCTAGTGACCTTTGGCACGTTACTTAACTTTTCAAAGCTTTAAATTCTCCGTCTATGAAACAACATTTAAAGAATCCTAAAGTTAAGGAGCCTAGAACACTGCAGTTGTTCCATATAGGCATTTTGCTCTTTCCCTTGGATGATCCTTGATAATTTTTGTCTTTCAGCATCTTTCTGAAAATAAAAATGAAATAAATAGCTTCTTCTCATGAATAGCCAACTTTTAGAGTTAGAAGGAAAAAATTCCCCAGTCAGGGCACATTGTCTTTTTATTGATTATGTCAGTGACTCACTGCATATTCTAATCCAGTCAATTTTCTGCTCCCTGGCTCAATTTCCTCATCTGTGAAAAAAATCCCCACCTCTACCACCCTCAGTTCAACTGAATAAAAGTCCTCTGAAGCGTCGACCAAATCAGGCCAACACTGGGTCTCACATCTTACACTACGACCAAATCAATCCAACTCTGGGTCTCATATCTTCTCCTACGTACAAATAATTTACACATGCTTCTCACATTAGGGGGTGTTAGATTCCTAATACTGAGTGTTGAACTAACAGACAGTGTCAGAGTTTACTAAGTACGACTTTTGTAATAAAGATTAGACCCAGATAATCCCTGCCCACAACATGATTACTATCTAATCCTGTCTGAATCAGGGGTTACTCTTCTCTTTTGAATCACAAGGAATCCTTATTACCTGCAAAGTAAAAACCTGAAATCAGAATTTCCACCGCATGCGCCCCCCAACACACAACAGGATTGCAGGGCAGCGAGTTCACCTCACTTTGGTTTAGGTGCTGACGTCTGTGGGACTGCCTGTGAGCTCAGGGGCAGAGATATTTTAAGAGCAGAAAAGTGGCTTACAAACAAATATTTATGTATTTATGTTCATAATTGCTTTATCACAGAACCTGGCTCAGTACAAGTGCTTAGTACATGTGAAATTTTTCTTGATTATTGTTAGCAAGAAAGAGTCAAGGGTGGAAATAAACAACCAAAGTGAAAAAGATAAAGAAAAAAATCTATCAGAAGTTTTTCTGGGCCCATTTCTGTGTCTGAAATACATCTTAGACCCTTCTGGAAACTCATCATGCCTCCCACCACCTCCTGGAAGCGGGTGCTGGGTGCACACTGGCAGCACGGGCAAGCCCCCCGTGGAGGAGTATATAGGGCTCACCCCTCAGTTCTGTGCGGAGCACACTAGGCACACCAGACCGCTTGCAGGCCTGATGGCTGATCTTATCAGACCCTGTCAAGGAGGTGAAGTGCATGTGTCAAGGGGTTCGTGCCTGTTCATCATTGTGGTCGCCCTGAAGCGGAGCAGGCAAAGTAACACTTGAAGCCATTTTTGCAGAGAACTGCACAAACAGCAGCGGCTGCTGAGAGTCAGTGGTTCCATTTCAGATCGAGAAAACACCCACAGAATGGTAAAGGCTGCTAAAGAAACACCACAAAACACACAGCAACATACACACATGCACACACACACACACACACACACACACACACACACACAAACACACACACCAAAACAAAGTTTAAACTAAAAGTCCCCAGGGGCTAGAAGAAGTGGTTCTGTGCCAACAAAGGAGCCAAAGATGGAGATAAAAGATGGGTTGGATGGCAAAAGAGTTGAGCTCTTGAGGTTCTGCTAACGAGGTATGGTGCTACTGGCTTTCTTTGAGAAAGGCAGTCTGAGATGGAAAAAAAAAACAACTAGCAGTTCTCAGGACTTGACTCTGAGAATTTCTACTTCAGAGAACTAAGAACAATTTCCTTCTGAAGTTGAAGGTAGATGTAGTAAGGAAAGTCCAAAATCAGGCCTTCAAGGAAGCAATGGACATTTTTGATCTGTTAAACAATCAAGCTGGCAGGAACTGACAATCATTAATAATTCTGACAATTATTCTTATATGAATAAGGCTTTTGCATAAAGATACTGTATATAAAAGATTTTTTTGCAAAGTAGAAAGACAAATTATGACTCAAGTAAGCCTTCAAAACACTTAAATTTATGCCACAGTTACCGCTGTGCCTTCATGTATTAGGCAAATACAAGAGTCAAGGAGATAAACCTGTCTTGTTCTTAGATAGAGTTTCATTCTGTAGGGGAAACAGACACTTAAAAAGTAGACATTGAAATACATAATTGCAAATTGTGATCAGTGTTTCAAAGAAAAACTGTATAGTGCTGTGAGAAAAAATATCTATTTTTATCTAGAAGTTTGAGATTATCCAATGAACACTTTAAATGCAGTCATAATGTGTAAAATTGTGGAGCTGAAAAGAAATGACTGGAATAATGCTCCATACTAGTAGGAGCCTAAAGCATGTTGACACATAAATAATAATATTTAAAAGTAGAAGTAAGAGATTTATTATTATTGTTATTTTAAACATTACTCTATTTTTCTAGAAAAAGGATGAGAGTAGGCTATAAATAGTCACATTTTTCAGTTATACATGTCTGTGAGATTCTTTATAATTAAGCCTAGAAGGCATAGAGCAGAGCTTCTCAAACTTTAATGCGTATCTATGTTTTGCTAAAATATAGGTTCTGATTTGCTAAAATAAAATTATGATACAGTTGGTCTGAAGCCCTGAGATCTGGCATTTTTGTAACAATTTCACAGATAATAAGGATGCTCGTGACCTGTGGACCACATTTTGAATAGAAAGGTCTTAAAATAAGGAATCAAATTCTACAACATTATGTTCAATTAGCATTCCTTTATTCAACGTAAGTTTATTGAGTACCAACTATGAGGTTGGTTTTTACTGTGTTAACCAGTCCTTTCCTATTAAAAAAAAAAAGAGTTCACAAACTAGAGAATTAATAGCATATAGTTGTTTGGAAACAGGGTAATCATTTTCTCTCTAGTACAAATGCTCAAAGAATCTGTGGGAGGAATCAGCCAAGACACAAATGACAACATCAAGATTTCTGAATTCCAGTGTGGCTTTGTCCATGGTTTCATTTGTGCTGAATGACATAAATCAACATGGACATAAATTTACATAGCAGAGGTCATTTGGGAACTCAACATAGCTATATTTTGAGCTCCTAGATCTCTCAGTGAGCAGAGGCCATTCTTAGCACAGAGCACAATTTGCCTTTCTCTGCAACTCATAGCCTATTCTCCTCGATATCCTTCCATTGGTGATCTTGCAGGCGGGCTACCTAAGAAAAGCTGTGGGTATGCTGTTGTCCATTCCCATAATGACATTTATCACCCAAATAAAACCTGACACTGGAATTGTCATTTTAGTGCGAAGATGATAAAACTCATTTAACCTTTCCACTCGATAGGCTGATAATTCGCTCTGTGCCTGATGAACCTTGGTCAAGTTTGCCAGAAGAGACTCAAGTTACATGAGGCATGCTGACACATGTCTTTTCTTTTCACATCAGGAGTTCATTTCTACCCCAATCATTTTCAAACTTCACACAAATGGAATTTTCAAACTCAGATTTGAAGAAAGCACCTTGATTTCCTCTCATTCACACTACGAAGAGCCTCCAAGGCCTGATAAATGGTGAAAGAAGGTAATATTCTGGGCACATATGCAACCCTTTCTCCATTGCCTTTCAGATTGTCAGGGAAGTAATTGATATGTCTCCCATGGCAGCAAAAGCTTCACACCACCAACATCCTTTAATCTTGTTGGGAATTAACCCTGTCACTTTGTCTAATTCTCCATTGGTAAGAAGCATTCACTGCCAGAGATTTGTCGCTAGGGTGTGATTACTTGCACTTGATGGCAATTGTAATATTTAACATTCCTCAAATGAGGGACGCTTTGAGAAGGTACAAAAGAGTGGTACATTAAAAAAGAAAAAAGAAACACTTGCTCTTCATTCTCTAACTCCAAGAGAACTGCTGTCTACACTATCTGAACTAACTGATGCAAGTCTGACTCTTGGTAACAGGAATAGCTAGTCAGAGATTTGAGAAACCATGTGAATGAAATACTTCCAGTTATGCTGTGGTTCATTTATGTCAAAAATATTTTATGAATATTTCCCATGGGAAGATACTGTTATAAACCTATCCATTGTTTTAGAAAAAGTTATTCAGTAAAGAAAGAACAGCTAAGAGAAGATGTAGAAGATACCAAATACAAAAACAAACCAATGAAAAGAGTGATAAAGTGATAAAAAGCCTTGGGTTGGGGCATTTAGCTTTAATCCTGGTTCTATCCTTACATGGCTATGAGAATTTGAGCTGGACTAAACTAGCTCCTAATGTCCCCTCATTTGTAATTAAGAAAACTAGGCCCTTGATAAAGCTAATGTGTCATGGCTTCACGTAATTAAAACCTTCCCATCTTACAAGAAAATTGTGTGTCTCTTAATCCTTCATCTTGCATGTGATTTCTGGCTTGCTACTAAACCACTCAGTATGAGAGACCCCAGGGAAACAGAATGAACTTCATCACCAGTTTTCGAAAAATCCATTTTATCTGTCATTGCTTCACAAACCAAGTGATAATCTTACACAATCAAAAAAGTACATCTAGATATCTCTAAGTATCTACAGAGGGCATACTTCTGCTTTAAGAGAACAAAAACTAACGAGATGACCAAGGTGAAAATAAAATTACATCTTTGCACTTTTATTCTAACATAAATTTGAATACTGAGGCAAAGCAGCTTGAGTAAAACATCCTAATTTTCATCTGTCATTTTTGCTTTCTGAGTTGACCAGCATAGTAGTCATAGAAAGGACTTAATCATAATACAAAACTACATTCAAATTGCATTTGCTCTATCTCATTTAACTTTCATAATAATTTTAGGATGTACATATGTCCTCCGATTTATAGATTAAGAAGCTGAGCTTGGAAAAGTTAAATTAATTCCCAAATATGCTGTTTCTATGTAGTAGATAGAATTTGAACCCAGATCTGACTATTGCTATTCAATTTTAGATATCTGTCTGAGCTTATTATTATGCATCAAAATACCTAAATCATAGTTTTTCAGAGAGGATTGAATGACATGATGTGTATAAAATATTTAAATCAGAGCCTGTGTCATTAGAGGTGCTCAAACTGCATTGCTTTCACTAATACAAGGAGACACAGGTCTGTAGCACAAGATTTAGAAATAAACATTTTTACTACATGATGGGAAAGAAGAAAAAGAGCATCGATGAAGCAGTTGGATGAACTTTTCTAAGACCTTTCTCCAAGTAAGTTATCTTTCCCAGGTTCCTGTTATTACTGTCTAAAAGGCTTTGTGCTTAGGAAGCAGATATGGACCAAGAAGGGCGGGCCAGGCCCCGTGGTCACTCTGCAGCCTTGCTTGTGTTGGGTCAGCATGCTAGTGCTCATGCCTCTGCGTAGGAGGTGAGCACCCTTTCTGCAATCTTGGCAGGAAATGAACCCCCCATCCCTGTCACTCTCTCCAGGAGTCATGGGTGATGAAGATGTTTCCTGCCATTCTGTACAGGACAGAGAGTCACTTAACCCCGGTTTTCACTACCAGTGGAATAGCCGGCAACTGGACCTCCGCCCCTGAGAATGAACAAGCAGCCAGGACTGGCCCTTTGGCATACCCTGCCTTGGTTGCAAGGCAGCAAGCAAACCTGTCACCTTCCTGTTTTATCTACACATGGTGTTTGCTTCCTTTGACGTGGATTCTTACACTCAGGGTAGGAGGGATTTCTCGAAAAACAACATTTGTTGTATGCCACTAGTTCCCTGTCTCCCCACCCCTTTTCTTTCCTTTTCAAGGCTCCAGGAATTGCTAAATGGCATGTCCTGAACACCCCACACTCGGCTAAAAATACCAGAGCATGTGCTTATCTTCATCAGTGCTTCCTCTCCAGGGGTTTTACAGACGTTATCTCATTTATCCTTAAAAACACCCTGCGAGATCGGATGTGGTCCAATAACACTATTCCAGAAAGGTAAGAAAGCTTTAAGTGGAAAGGTCAGCTTTTGAGGTTCTATTCTGAGGCTCAGCAGACAAGCCCAGGTCTTTTAACTTCTCAGCTTAAAATTTCAATCCTTTTGCATTTCCCCTCTGAGAGTGTGGGAGTCCATATAAAGCAAATACAAACCCAAGACTCCTGACACATAAGAAGAGGCTAGGTTCAGATGAATTTGGACCCTCTGGGCTGCTTCTTCTAGGTGACTTGCTTTCGTCACATCTTTAAAAATTGGAGGTACCCAGCCTTTAGTCATGACTTTAATTCTCTCTGCATATCCTCCCTGATTTACCTCACCTGCTACCATGGTTTTAACTCACCATATATAAACTGATAGAAACTTCCAATTTTCTATCTTTTTTGCTTTCTCTTCATAGCTGAATATATAATAACTACCTGCTAGAAGTTTCACATGAATTCGTCACATGCACTTCAACAATAGTGTCCCAAACAAAACACCTCATATTCTTCATTACTTTGTACATTTTCATATATTTTCTATATCAGGCCTAGAAATAATGACCCCAAAATACAGTCTCCAAAACCTGGAACTCATGGCAGAATCTACCCTTTCTCTTCTTACCACATATGAATGGTTACTGAGCTGGACCCTTCCAGGGGCTCCACAAGATCCACTCCCCTCTCCCACATGCATGCCCAAGGAGACTGATTTACACACATGGACCATGACACTCCTTAGCCCTCTGTCTGCCATTTGGTTTTGAACTTTGGTGAGCACCAGCAGGATATCGGAAGGAGGCATGAGGGTGGGGGTGCTGTATTTAGTGTTCTACTTTCCCTCTGTGAGGTCACCATGGACTGGCTGCAGCCTGGACATAGACCAGGTCCTACCAGGCAGGCATCCCTTTCCACACAACCTTTTCTAGATTCTCTCCTGGTTCCCATCAGGTTTGGAGGTGGTAAAGGCTTCTATATCCTGATGTTACCAACCCCATGGCACTTCTCAATCCCAGCTTTTCCTAGGCCTCACCCACACATCTACGAATAGTCCCTATGTTGAGATTACCACACCTGGCTAGAGTATACCATCTGTTTTCTGATGGAACCCCGACTAATGTAGGCCCCAGTTTTTATCTTTCCATCCAATGTAGATGACTGAATTTTAAGCCTCCAATCCATCTGATCTGCTTATCATGTTACTTCCAAATCTGTTACCCTGTAGTACCCAGCCATTGTTCAGACTATCAACCTGTCTTTTTTTTAAATGCCCTTGTTAATTACCTCAATCCTGCACTAGTTCACCAAAGGCTCTCAGTGCCCTTCTGTACACTATTTACTTACTTGTCAACTATCTATCTTCCTAGAGTAAGTCCTTTATCTCTACTTCCAGGGCATCCAGCCATCAATAAATGTTTATTAAATGAATGAGTATTGAGTAGGAATTTAGGTATTAAGGGAAATATAACTATTTCCATTCACAATATTATTTTCTATTAGAGTGCAATTTCTTGTCCTACCGAATGAATTTCATGGTTAGGAGAATAGAAACACCTGGGTATAATGTAATGCTTTCCTATCATGCATAATTCTGATAGCATGATGAAAAGCAAAGGCTTTAAGCTAGATTGCTGATTTCTCTACTTTCGCAATTTACTTAACATTTTATGCCTCAGTTTACTAATGCATAAAATGAAGATAGCAATATTATCTAATTTATGAGTTTGTCACAAGGATTAAAGGAACTAACATAGCACATACTCACCACTAAGAATAGTACCTGGCATGTGATGAGTACCTCTTATTTCTTAATCTGTCCTTTGTTCGCCAACATTATCTTATGGTGTCTGTTTGTAGTCTGTTTAGCTCACCCTTTCATGGAAACAATCCTCTACTTCAAAACCTTTTAATATCAAAAACCATTTTAACACTTAGCAGTTATGACCATGAGTACCTCACCATAAGTTGTCGCTGGCTCCCACTTATCATGGATACTGCTGAAGACATTCTTCATAAATTATCTTCTTTTCCATTGAATAGCTCGTCAGCAATGAGGAAACAAAGAGTACAGGTACTTAGAATGTCTTTGTATATATTTTTTTGTGATTCCCTCATGATCTTTTTCAAAACCAAAAAAAAAAAAAAAAAATAGTTTCTCCAACAAAACTGAGCCTTTTCCTCCCTCTCTGTCTCCTCTTTTTCCTTTTTGAAGAGACTCACTTTACATCTACTTTCCTTACAGAGATTGACAGAGAAACATAAACTTGGAATTTTAAATGCAAACTTACCAAAACAAAGATTTCTTAAGCTTATACCATCCTAAAAACATCACCGCTGATATTTAATAGCCTTGTTTATAGATTTTGTGAGATTTATATGTACTTTTTTATAGTTAAGAGTATATTCTGTATATATTTATATATAGTATCCTGCATTTTTCCATTTTATTGTCCATTATCTATTATTTTCAAATAAGTCACTGATCCAAACTATAAGTAGAAGTAGTTTTAATGATAACAGTAATTTAATTAATTTAATGGCATCATAATATTCTATTATTTTCATACTTGTAATTAAATTAAATTAAATATCTCCCATTATTAGAAAAGTCATTTTTTAAATTGTCACTATAAAGGTATGATAAACATCTTTGGCTATAAATTTTGGTCCACATTTTTATGAAAGATTATCAGAATAAAATTGCTAGGTTGGAGAATAAGACTATTTTAAAGCTTTTGATGTACCTTAATGCAAAATTGTTTACTGGAAAGCATATGCCTGATTATACTTTCATCAGCAGCATATGAAGGTTAAGGTTAGAGTTGGGATACTCTTAGCAAGCTTTAAATTTACTTTTTGTTTAATCTTTTCTCATTGAAAGGCAAAGCATATATTTTTAAGTGTATGTTTTAAACAGTAAGTATATTAAAAGAGATATAAAATGTTTTACTTCCATTTGAATATCATACACCTTTTATTTCTCTCTACTCAGACAATCGTTTATTATAGGCCATGGGATATGTTAGAAGTAGCTCCTCTGCCATCAGAGACCACCTGGCACAGCCAACCCAATAGTTCTTCGAGAGCGCCCTGAAGACAAGCTCATGGTAGAACCTTCCCTTGACTTGGAGGACTATGCTGACACCCCTGTAATAAGCAGGACCCAGATCACAGCTTGCAGCTGGCTGCTTATAGAGACTGTACAAGGGAAGGAACCCATCAGCAAGAGAGCATTTTTTCTCCGAGTCACTCCACAAATATTAACTAATGGCCCATTACATGGGAGGATCTATGCTGACAACTGGGAAAGTCACATTAATGGAAGAGGCACAGCACCTGCCTATGCAAAGCTTACATTTTGGAAAACAGGATAACTGTTAAATAATTAACTCCCCAATTAAATGTTGTTGTATTTAAAATAAAGTGCTTGAAAACAATAATAACTAACATAAAAAATATTCAACCTGGTGAGTTTACAATTTCTCCTCCAAGTATAGTCATATGTCAGAAAATGGAAATCACCATAGTACTTATAAACACCTGATAAGATTAAAACTGCCATTGGATGACTTCTCTTCTTTATCTTCCTTTGAGTTTCATACAATCGCAGATGCTCCGAGAACAAATGGAATATGTGCTCTCTTCACTAACACAATCTATATGTCAGAATAAAAAATGAACTTCCAATGCTCAACAGATAGTGAGGGAGTAAAGAAAAAAATGGGTTTATCTAAAATATTTTTTCCACAAGTATAGCATCTCATAGACCTTCAATGACAAACCTCATGTAATGAGGGGAAATTAAAGCCTAAAGAATTTAAGTGCTCTATCCCATTCACAGTTTATCATGGAAAAAACTAGGAACCATCCCATAAAGGAAATCATCTATATCCTTTAGGCAGCTTTACAAATAGCCACTCATTCACCTGCTTGAACAGCAAGTAACAATCCACACTGGACAAGTGACACAATCTTCTACTTTTGTTGATGACCTTTTCCATGATCAATTACATACTTGGTTTTATTTGCAAGATTATATTCTATAGATGTATTCTCTTCCACGGCAAATGAGGGGTAGAATTGTGATCTATTCATCTCCACCCATCACACCAAATGGATTCGGGGAGATAATATCAAGAGTATCACCTGTTGCCTTCTATCCCTTCCACACCAGGCTTCTCAAGCTTCCTTTGGTGCCAATTTGCTTAAAATATGAACACAAGACAGAAAATTTGCCCAAATGGCCCACTCTCACCACTGGTGAGGAATGGATTCCTCTTAATGTCAGAGTAACCTCTGGTAAATGGAGTAAAATGGAGATCTTTGACACATGGGAGTCAGGGAGAAGTTCTTGAAGGAACAATGGGACATACTGTGGATTATTTACAGGATCTCCTTCCCTATGTTGTGGCTACTGAGTCCCCTGGCAATTTGTATTGTTTGGTTCACAATCCCAAGGCCCCCCTCTGCACTCCCCCACCCCCACCAACTGCCTGCTCAGCTATTGTAATCGATGGAATCATCCTGGCCTTCTCTACCCCCCACACCCACCACCCTCATCATCATTTCAACCCTATTGTTTGCTGGGCCCGGCCCTGACCCCTTGGTATTTATAAAGGCCACTTCCTGATGCATCATTGTATGTTCAGTGGCCCTCAGCTCCCCACGTTTCCTGACAATGAAGTGGGGGGAGCTGTTAACAGCCTGAGTCCAGCTCCCGACTTCCTCCATGTCCTGTTTACTGAGTTCTGCAAGCATCTCTCTCTGGCCACTCCTCAAGCAGAGTCCACCAGCTCTAATTTACCCTAGCATGGGCTGCAATCGCTTTCCCATCTAGCAGTTTGCGTATTAAAAAAAAAAAAAAAAAAAAAGAACCCAAATAGTAAAGAGCTTTGTGTAATGGGCCAGAACCTTGAAAGGCATTTCAGTCTCTGAATTAAGTTATTGGTATCCTGAGTCTAAATTGAAGATTTTGGACTTGGAGAGAGACACACATGGCCCCTATCCCTGTGTTTCCTAGTATGTGGAAATGACCATTGTAATCCCAGTCTACCTTTTGCTTCTCTGGAGTTTGGAGTCTGAGCATATCTATTGCCAGGATGATCATAAACTCAAAGAGCCCTGCCCTTATAGACAAACATCAGGAGAGGGAAACATGCCCTTGACAAAAATATGGCATTTCTGTGTTTTCTAGGATTTCTCTTCCCTTTTTTCTTCATCCTTTCCTTGTTCTCCATAGAACTGTCACTATTGCAGAGTGAATGCATTCAATAACATATGTCAGTGAAGGGAAAGAATAGTACTTTTGTGTATCTGTGACTATAACATTTCAAACTTTTCAGTTAATTGTCTGTTTTTAAACTTAATTTGATATAAAGCTGAGAGAACCAAAGCTCAGTCAGTGTAATTAAGAAACTTGCTCAAAATCATGAAGTAGATGCAAAGTCCAGTTCCTACCTAAAGTCACTGTGGCTTATAGCTTTGGTCATTTATCCATTTTCGATGTTGCCCAAGTCCTTTATTCCCTCAGTGCTTTAATTTCCACTATCTCCCCATCTCTGCCTTTCACCATTTACTCTCTGAGAGAATGATGGTACCCATGAAGAAATGGCTGTCAAAATGCTTGAACCCTTTTTAGAAGAATTCATTGTCAAGCTCTCCAGACCCATAGCTATTGGAGAAAAACTCTCAAGGCTCCACCCACTGGGATGAGCTCCTTATAAAATCAGACTCTAGCTCAGACTGCCTTTAGATGACATTTGATCTCTCACACAACGAAGCTTGTCAGGAACTGAGATTTTGGCTGATCCTTGTTATTATTGCAGTCAGTGCTCTGCATCGAATGGGAAACACAGACAAAGGTGAGGGAAGCCACCAACATATCAGCTAAGGATGCTCCTCATGCCTCAATTGTTTAGCTTGGCAAAGCTATGATCTTTTTTTTTTTTTTTTTAGCATCCAGGTACCAACAACTAGACATTCCTCTTCCAGGGGCCCATCTGGTCACTCCTGTCCCTGGTCATGACATAGCTACATTTCCCTGGGTGTGGAAGCTTAGTTTGTGTGTGTGTTTGGTCTGGGCTGAGTCATCCTCCTGGTCTGCAGGTCTTCACCCTGCTCCCTCACCCAGCAAGCATCCTATTTCATTCCTGGGTCAGCTGCTTTTCCAGACTGTGGAGCTCCTGGGACTGGTGACAGGGTGAGTGATGCACAGGCTAACCAACAGGTCAGAGGGCAGCTGTTCCTGGGATTGATCTTCTTAGATGAGGAGGCTGCTGACTGTGATCACCCAGTAGAATCAGTTCCCAGAGTTCATGAGAAAGATAAAGCACATTAGCAAAACGTGCCCTCTTTGGTTTTATGCTACAGGGGGCAAGAGCTTGCCTGGAAGACTTGAACTCACCACTGACCTGTTCCTAAGGCTACTGCCACTCTATGATCATCCTTATCAGCACTGTAGTCATCATGTAACACAAGAATTTCAAAGCTAGAGGAAGCACAATAAACCCTCCTTTAGTAAATGAGAAAGAGGTGGTCCAGAGGGCTCAAGTGGCCTGTTGGAATCTGTACCCAGCTCCCCTGTTCATCCATCCCAGTGACCTCTTTACTACATTATGCCACCATGTCTGGGAAAGGCCTCCCCAGAGTAAGTAGGGGTGGTTGGAAGTATGAGATACAGATATGAGAATGTATTTATGTCTCATATTAGCTTCAAAAAAATAAAAAGAATTAAATGCCAAAAATAAACTCCCCACCCTAACAGACATTTTTACTTGCAGGTAGAGAGAGAGAGAAAGGGAAAGAGAGGATAGACCAGCCTCAGGACCAGTTTCCTCTCTACCTCTCATTCTAAACTATTTCAAAAAGAGCTAGTGTCATGGCACCAGAAAAATAAATACTAAAAAAGAAGGGGGAACACAAAAAGATAGGATCATCACCAAATAACCCTGGTTAAATTCATAAATGTTACAGACTTGTATAGTCACACCAACAACCCTCAATTTAAACTAGATAGGTAGAGTTCCTAATATATAAGATTATTCATTCAGTCAGTCCATCAGTGAGTCAGTCAGTCATTCCTTCATTCTTCACTCAACACATGGATATATCAAGATTTAGTCTACATTTTTTCATAACATACTTTATGCCAGACACTGTATTTGTATAGCAGGATAATTCTTTTAGGTAGTAACGTACTGGAACAGATACCAGACACATTAAAAGAGTACAGCCTGATGTGAGAATATACACACACACACACATGCTCACACACATTTTCACACATAGACCCACATACATGTACAAATATGTACATAAAATAGAGGTGGGAACAAAGAGCTTGGGATGAATGAGGAGAACATCCAGAGATGTTCCACAGAGGAGATAATATCAGAGCTAAGTTTATGCAGATGACAAACTGGGGGGTGTAGGCTGAGAAATGGAAGGACATAGGAGACAAATGCAACAATCTTTCAAAGGGTCAGAGGAAAGTCGGATCTCAGGCTGCTCAGACTTATATAAAGTGCATCATAAGGGGAGCAGGAGCAAAGCATGGCTCTTCAGGTAGAGCCTACATCTTAGGAGTCATTGAATGTCATCCCAAAGAGCATGGGCTTATTCTGAAGGCACCAAAGAGGCATTAAATAATTAAATATAGAAAAAAGTAAAATTATGTTTACAATATAAAAACATTCTAGTTCTCCAGCGTACAATGAATTGAAGAGAGGTGAGACAGGCAGCAAGGAGGCTATGGAACAGTTCTGATGTGTGCTACCATTTGTTGAATATCTGATTGATATCTGAAACTAAACATATCACTCTAGAGTCTAATTGAAAGCTACTAGTTTCCAAGCACTTTTGCAGGCACTGTGGATACAGCAGTCAACAAAACTGACAGAGCTTTCCTGACAGTTATTTCCTGAGAATTTGCCATACGTTGGGTGAGCATTTTACATTACATGTACCATGCTACACAACCTCAGAAAAAGCCTCCACTTGTCACTATTATTTTCCATTTTTCCTAATAGGAAAATAAAGGCTTAAAAATGTTAAATGACTTGCCTAATTAACGCAATTAGTATAGTCAAAAATCAGTTCAAACCCAGACAGTTTAATCCCTAGGCTCATAGAGATATTCACTATTCTATACTATTCTTCAATAAGAATTTTCAAATGCTTTATCATTAAACAGCTTTGTCTTTTTAGACACTCATAGGCCTTAGGCACTTTTATTTTTGTAGATCTTATCTTTTGTTTTATATTAAAATACCCCCAAATTGTACATTGAATATGCTATGTATATAGTTATATGAATTAAGTTGTAGTAGACTCAGTTTAAAAAATACAACTTTGTAGATATTTAATTAAATAGCTATTTATTTTGATTTGTCAGTAACCTCAGATGCAGTATGATGTAATAAAAATTAGATGTTATCCCAGGAAGTTTAAAAGCAATTCACCTAATTGATGGCAGTAGGAAAATTTTCTTTGGAGATACAACTGAACAAGGTTTAGAAGAATGAGGAGGCATGTGTCAGGCAAAGAAAGACAGCAATCAGTCCAGAAGAGTCCAAGAAGGCTGTGACATGCATGGAAAGGGACAGGTATAAGAAAGTATGGTGGATCTAGGAAACTTCAGAAAGAAATTTAGACTGTAGGCAGCTATCATTCCAAATGATATTTTCACGAAGAGAAAAATATAGCTAATTTCTTATATGTAGTTTTGTCCTTTATACCAAAAGTGCTAGAATGAACCAGCCAAGTGAAAGTGTTCTGCTCAAAAAGGCATTCTGTATGTCTTTCAGTGATGTTCACATTACATACTACAGTTAAACACCATTTAGAATTGCCTTCAAAGCCTGAAGCATATTCTTCCATTTATCCTTACTAGTGGTTCATTTTTATTCTTTTAGATATGAATTTATCTGGAGACAGCCTAAATCTCAGAGCCTGGCATAAAGAATAGTAATAGTGAGAACAAAGGACAAACAACTTTGAGTCAACAGGAAAACAATAGATGTAATAAAAAATTTGCTAAGTCTTTTCTATGCTCCAGGTAATGTACAAAAGGTATTTCTCCTTTAAAACAAAAACAAACAAAAAACGCTGTGAAGTAAATACCATGACCTTTATTCCTATTTTATTTGTGAGAAAAAGCAGCTCTGAGAAGTAAAGGACTTGCCCCACATCATATAAAGATCCTGAATAAAAAAGGAGGTCTGAATCTAGAACCTGAGATTTTAATTCTTATGCTTAGATTCCTCTGCAATGCAAGGATCTCAAATGATGCCTCATAATGCAGGCCTGTGGCAGGGTCATCATATATCCTTCCTACAATCTAAAAATTCTAACTGCTGGAAGCTCTAAATCATACTACATCAAACATATGATATCATACCTATAGCTTACATAAAATGGCTTACAAGTTAGCTCTGTGTTAAATCGCTATAGTCTATTTGATTAAATGATTAATAAATGTGTTAATTTTTATTTATAAATTTATTTTTGATTTATAGGCTAGTAAATTTTTTTCTATTCTTGAATGTAATCTGAGGGCCTTAAAAAGCCTGTATGTAGACAGTTGGGCACAATGCATATAATACCATGTCTGTAGATTTTTTTCAAGGAATGTTCCCAGAAAGATTTAGAATCCCAGAGTGGAAATAAGTACATTGGCTCCAAAAATGAAGACTGTACATTGGAAAACAACCTTTAAGTTCATTATTTAAAAGCCTCAAAATTCAGGTGTATGGTATCTCATATTCTGAGAAAATGCAGCAGTGAGTTCCTGGTGATTGTCTTGGTCAAGTTTCCTTGGCCCTGGCTCTGTTGCCTAAAACCCCATTCAATGTCTTCTTTCAGTGCATCTAAAAGCCACTCAGAAAGCAGGCAGGATTTCTCTATCACTCTGAATTATTCATGGGCAGAGCATAGAGCACCCACCTCCCAAAACACGCTTGAGTTTTACCATTTATACGTTTTACTCCCTCATGTATTTTAGCAGCAGTGAGAGCCTGTACAGCTTCGTTTATTTTGCTTTTGAAAATGGAAAGAGATTTCACTAAGCACTGGCATGAATGTGAGATAGGAAAGAGAACACCAGAAGAGAAACAAAACTTCAGACAGAAGTGTGGAGGAAGGAAGTAGAAACAGAGGCCAGATAAATTCTGCTCTCCTACTTTCAACCTGAGACTGCCTCCCAGAGCTCTGGGTTCCCTGGGCTATCAGGTCCTCCAGCATCCAGATCAATGTGCACATTTCCATATCAAAGGGAAACATGCTGACTGCAGAGACCCTCCAGGAGAGATCTGAGCTGAAAAGAAAGTGAAGTTGGGCTCCACAGCCCACAGAAGTTAACTTTTAGCTGAAGCAGCTCAGACCTCCTTTTTCTCATCCCCAATTACAAATCATATATTGACCAACTCATCAAGCCATTTCACCCTCAAACTTGCATTCCTCCCCTTTAATAAATACATTTGGGGACCGTTTGGCATATTTCACGAGCATAAAGTCAAACATCTCAGACACTCAAATCTGTCTACCTTTCAGGTCTTAAAAGAAAAATTAGTGGCTTATCAGGCTACCATGAAAAGGAAAATTTTGCTCTAAAGTTCAGACCCCCAGAAAGCTGGAAATGGAGAGAAGATGTACTTTCTGAACACAGGAATCTTCTGAAATCTTTTCTCTCCTCCAACTTAAGTTGAACCCATTCACAGCAGAACTGACAAAAGTTGGAAGAAGAGCAGGCAACAGGATAGGTGCAGGGAACCAAGCCATTGAGAGTATCATTCAGATCCCTGGCAGTCACGTATCTTTGGAAGGGAACACATTGATGAGGTAGGGGAAAGATTTGCCCTGCTGCTGCATGTTGCAGTGTAAGGTGAGTGAGCCATGCTTGGTCTCTATGGAAAATCTGCACCTATCAAGAGGCCTTCCCCATTTGAGAGTCACAAAAATGAACTTCAAAGTAGACTCTGGAATCAAGCTACCTGGGTGGAGTAATGCCCCGCCAACTCCAGGAAGTTCCCTATCAAAAACTATTCATTAGGCTGGAGTTGTGCAAATAATTAGTCTCTCACTTGCTCCATAGCCTTCTACGCTGACAGCCCAGGCCTTGAGTCCATGTGGGATCATTAGGTGGCCTTTGGGCAGGAGGCTTAGGCATTACCATAGAAACAGAGACTTTATTTATTTTACTAAAAAGAACAAAACAATAGACAGCTGTCCTTAGACAATAGGATCCTGACATCTGAGCCCTCCTGCCCAGGTGACAGGCCCAGCCCTCAGTTCTCTTTCCTGGGCCTCCTCATTCTCATTCTGTAAGAGGTGAGCCCAGCAGGCCGCTCTAGGCCAGGTGGTTTGATGCTGAGAAAGTGTTACTGTGAAGCCGCCCTTGCAGATGTTTCCTGAGCTGAGCCTGAGCAAGGCTGAGAGCAGAGATTTTTGGCAGCAGGAAGCAATGGGAGGCAGCCCTGAACTCTGAGTCTTGATGGCCCTCACTAAAAATGTGGGTCAGGTGCAGCGAAGATAAAAGCACCCCATTGCAAAGGATCCTAAACAGTTGTTGTTGTTTTAATTAACTTAAAAAAAAAAAAAAAACTTAGAGAGTGAAAAAAAAAATCATCCTTACAGCTAACAATAAACAGCACCATTTTGATAACTGGCTTCAAGGTGATCTCAAGGATAACAAAACACAACATGTCCTCTCTTCTTGTCAGTCATTCATGACTCAAGCTTCTGACCGGCCTTCTTCAGGAAGCTGTTTTCAGTTACTCCAGCTTGCCTAGAACGTTTTTCTGTGAATTTCAAAATCTGTCATTGCAATAGGAGTAGTGTTTGCTCCCACTTACCCACTTACTGAGTATCCAATCTGTGCCAGGCATTATTCTAAGCATTTTATGTGAAATAACAAAATTACCTCAGAAGATAGGTATTAATACTATCCTCATTTTACTGGTAATATACTGAAGTTTGGAGAGATTAAGTAACATGCCTAAGGTCACACAGCTAGTATGAGGAGAAGAAGCCTGGATTTGAACCCAGACACTTCACTTACTATCTCCTATTTACTTTAAAAAAAATTTTAGACTATCCAATATGACAAGATATTTGCCTAGGTACTGTGTGAGAAATGAGAAGAAGGACACAAAACAATCTGAAACATTCACACTCAAGGTCACATAGAACATTCTCAAATAAGAGTATTGTTAAGGACAGGTGAGATTCACACATGAGTAATGGCTATCATAGGAAGTCTGCTGTTGGCTTTATGAAGAACCCAACACTTCAACCAGAGCTTGAGAAAAATAAAGCCAAAATAGAAAGAACACTCATGACAGGAACATGTTTCTTTTCAGAGGGAATACTGGGAACACACATTTAGATTTAAAATCTTCCCATACACTGATGGCTTCAAAATTTAGAGTCAAGGTAGCTTCCAGAACACACAACCACAGAACTCAATGTTGATGAGCTTTGTGTATGTTTTTCTCCTCTAAGCTCTTGGTGATTTTCAGCTCTAAAATACCAGGCCTGTCAACATGGTGAACATGTACTTCCCACATCCTCACACCATCTATAAAGTGAGGACAGAATTCTCAGTTTCAATCCTGCAAAGAAACATCCCTTCAAACTCCTTGTGGAAGAATTTCAGATATTCTGAACTGCAGAGTAATTATTAAATGACGTAATATTTTTCAAAATCTGTTTGATCAGAAATTGTTTCTAAGAACTACTTGGCTTGATTTACAGATTAAAGAGGGTGGACTCTGAGATAGGGCTCCAGCCAGCTTTTCCCCAATGAAATTAAGTAGGAAGGTTACATATACATAGAGTGGTCTATATCCAACAATGGCCAAAACACAGTCTGAGCAATGTAGTGCTCTAGTCATAGAATGTCCATCTTAATTTTCAGGTCAGCTCTCTAAGATATATTTGGGGCAACATGATGACTATGCAGTGGTTTTTCTTTAGTGGTTCTGTGTAGATTGAGGGATGTTTGAGGAGATAAACAAGGAGACAAACAGTGTTACCACAGATACCTGAATTTGTTTTTTCTCATCAAAAGATATTCACCACACATTGGTCCTTTTTATCTCTTGCCGGTGTCTATTAAAGGCATTGACTTATACTCTCACCTAATTTTCAAATCTAACTTCTAAAAATTGAAAAAGGATTTAATGCACTACTTCAAAAATTTTATCTTTTCACCTCCTTGTGCATTATCCTTATGTTTCTCTGCAAAGTATATGATAAAATGGCCTTACCTCAACCTTACCCACCAGGTGAAATGTTGAAATTTGATTATTTCTTAGCATCTAACACTCAAATGTAGATTAGTTTCATTAGTCTTATTTTTCAGGCCCAAAGTGAGACCAAAAGCCTTAACTAAGATCACTCAGCAACTGGAGAGTTGTAGCAGGAAATGAAATTCATAGCTACCATATGCAAACAGCACAGAATATGAGAAAACATGAGACTATCTCTTCATTATTTCAGATACAGTAAGTCACTAGATCAATGGATTAGAAACAATAATGTAAAGAATTCTTAAAGGTGAGAGTTGAATTGAGATAATTGCATTTTCATAGAATTAAGATGGAGAAGGGAAAAGGTGTGGTTTTATAAATCTACCTCCAGTCCACAAAGCTATTGGCTAAAGCACTAACCAACATTTTCAGTTTCTAAAATTGCACTTCTCCCTCTACTAGGTGTGAAGAACACCACAAACTACCAGCGTGGAGTCAGCCTAAATACCTTTCCCACACTCCTTGTCCTTCATAGCTAATCAATTCTGTCACTTAATGGATCTATATTCAGTTTGAAGTTTGTCCAGCATGCACACACACACACACACACACACACACACACACGCACACACGCACAATCATATCAAAATTATTAATACCAAAGGGGAATTTTGACCCAGAGAAGGGGTGTTTTATATATTTAAGATGCTTTTACAATTATGTAATCAAGGACAACTGTTTCTATGTTTTTGACTTAAGCAGATTTTTTCATAAAAAATATCCATACCTATCAGTAAATTAAACTGAATTTGCTTTTCCATGAGGATGCTTGTGTTTTACAGCAAAGAGTCAAGTTTGATTCACACTTCGGTGTGAAGATCCCTGTAATCAAGTCATAGAATCTCATTTGAGCTAACAATCAATAATAATACTTAAGGGAAAGAGAAACTTAAAATTTTCCGTTTCTCTTCAGGGCTGAAGGATGTAAAAAATACACATGGCATAACTTATTTTTCCTACATAGTAAATACCTCAGAGCTATGCTGAAACCCAATATTGGATTGCTTCCAATATGTGGTAAGGAGCCACCAACAGCAAAAAAGAGTGTTACTCAATTCATATTCCACTTCCAGTCATTGTATAAATGATCACATGTCCACGCCCTCATGTACTCTCATGCACTCTCAATTAAGAGTGGTGAGTCAGGAGCTACAACTTTGTAGTGAACTTGCCAACAAGAATGATGTTAATAAAAATTCAGCAGCTTTTATTAGTATAAAACTTTTAATTTTACAAGGCAAGGGCTGGTCTAAGGCAGAAGCAAACCCCATTGTTATCTCAGATCCTTAATGTAAGGAAGGTCATCATGGAAAGTGCATTTATGACAAAGCTATGGCAAAATGTGATATCATCCTTGTGCCTAAACCTTGTATTAGTTGGCTTTAAAAATTCTCTCTATCTGTGCCCTATGCCCAGAAACAGCAGACCACATAGAGCAGGCTTACCTTAACATGGAAAGGCCTCTATTCAATTGAAGAGGTGCCTCAGGACCTTGGAAGTATGGCCAGAACCTGAGAGAATAAAAAAAATCTACTTGTCACTCTTGAATTCTCCAAACACAACTATAAATGCTTTCAGGGCTTGTTTGGCAGAAGAGTGAGTATAACCTAATGAATGTATAGTTTGTGGATCTAAAGCAAAGCACATGAATCAGATCTCATCAATATGGGTTTAATAAAGCCAGACATATTTTCCTAGAACTTTCAGAATCTCAGGGCTGAAGGAGACATCATCAAGCTAGGAAGGATGCTGCCCAGTGTAGTGCAAGAAGCACTCATCTTAAATTTAGAAGACAAAGGTTGAGACTCCACTTTGCCACTGTCCCTGAGCTGTTTCTATTGTACCCACTTTTCTTATGGATAGAAAAGATTATGTTAGTTGACTTTAAAAATTCTTTCTAGTGTGGGACTTTTGTAGCTCTAAGTTACTAAGTCCAGCCTTGTTAATAAGACTCCAACCTCCTAGGCTAGTGGACTTCAATGTTCACTTCTCCATCCTCAGGAAAAACTGATTGTAAGCCCTGTCTCTTTTCCATTCCCTTTGATTTGTTTTTTATTTACTCATTCATCTCCATTCAGCAACATTTAGCCAAATTAAAGTCACTGTGCTAGATATAGAAACAACTATAATAATTGGACCCAACAAATAATTCTTCACAGCCTTTCAAATGTGTTATTTTCTCTGAGCCTCATAATAACCCTGTGAGTGTAGGCAAGTCAGTCATGCCTATTTCTACTTCAGTAATGAGAATACTAGGAACTGGTGAGAATGAGTTATTTAACAATGATTACATATCAAAAAAGGATGACAGATGGGGCCAATAACCCCATCTTTTGACTTGAACTAATTTCCGATTGACTTCCAAACAATTCTCACCAAAATAATATTCTGTATTTTAACTGGACATTATTCTTTGTATACTACTCTCCAAATATAAAAAAGAAACACAAATCTCTATGAGAATGAGGCCTACACAACATAAACAAACATGAAATAAAGACTTGAGACTCAAATACTCAAATATTGTCAGCTACAACCTTATTTGAATTCTCATAGACCAAAAATAAGGAAGATAATTAATAATTTAGTTTCTCCATAGATCCACTGTGATTTCTTACCACATATCTTTTTTAAATGCTTACAATAACCCTGCAAAGTAGGTATTATAATTTTACAGATGAGAAAAAAGATGAAGCTTAGCTAAGTAATACACGCAGGTTACAGAGGTGATAAACACCCAGAGAGAAAATCAAAGAGTTGTCTGGCTGCCAAGTCTAGGCTCTTCCCACAGTTCATAGGAAGATTCTATGATTCCAAACTGAAAACTTCAGTTTCAGGTGGCATCAAGCAATTCAATTGACTGATATCCTTCAGGAGACAATGAATCCAAAGAAGTACCTTAGTTCTATCTGGATGAGAAGTGTAAAGAGGTAACATTGGGAGGAAAAGCACATTCGGAACTAAAAGAATCAAATAAATTGGGTGATAAGAGCACTAGGATCAGTAAGATGTAGCACAGTCCTACAGAAAGAATCTATCCAGAGAGCAGTGGTTGCTGTTCTTTCTTAAATGTATCAGATAGCCACCTAGACTGGCAAACTCTTCTTTAGCAAAATGATACTAACCAATTACATTTTTTAGAGTTAAATGCTTTAAGATGAAAGTTTCTTAGCTGTATTAATCAGAATGATTAGGTTACACTGTAAGAAGAAAGTAACTCTCAGAATCTCTAGCACATCAACCAGCGGTTTTCTCATGATGCACAATCTGCTGCAGGTCCAGTAGCTCTGCGGGGCAACTCTCTTCCATGAGGTAGATCAGGCCCCAGTCAAATTCACCAGTGTTCTTCTATAACACAGAAGGTATTCCGGTTACCAGAGCAAAGAAAGAGAAACCATAAGGTTAAGTGCTGTCTCTTAAATCAGGGGTCCCCAGCTCCCAGGCTGCAGACCAACAGATACTGGTCCACATAGCAGGAGGTGAGCGGTGGTCAAGCTAGTGAGCTAGTGAGTGAAGATTCATCTGTATTTGCAGCCTTTCCCCATTGCTAGCATCACTGCCTCAGCTCCACCCAGATTATCAAGCATTAAATTCTCACAAAAGTTTGGGGACTTCTGCCTTAAATGACTTAGCTTAGGAGTAGCATATGGAACTTCAACTCACAGACCATTTTTTTAGAAAGAGTCACATGCCTCACTTGGCACAAAGGGATTGAGAAAATTGGGAAGCATATGGATATTCAGGAAGCTTTAAATATCTCTACCAAACTACTTTTTAAGGACACTAAAGACAATCCCCAGCCATAATGAGAATGGGTTTATTTCCCTTCAAAAGACACACTTTACCCTTCTCCCTCCTACTCTGTGCCTTGGAAGGCCAAACCATACACATTGCATTAAATGCTCACTTGTCTGTGATTTCCTCCTGTTTTTAATCAATAGGTAATACTTATAGGAGAAGAGAGTGAGATCAAGATAATGACTCCTTTTTATTCCTGTGACATCACCAAGAGTGGGGCTGAGGTTCTACTATGCTCCACCTCAATCCTTTCTTTCTGGGTTCCAAAAATCATTTCTATCCCTTGTCCCTTTGGGGAGGCAAACAGCTTACTCTTTTTTTTTCTTTAGTTTAATTTCACTTTATTTTTAGTGAAAATGTTTTTCTTAAAAGCAATGCCCCTGCTTCAAGTAAATCAAGGTCAAAATAAATGTAGAGCTTAGTCCCATTTTTCCTGGTCCTGGTGTGGGAATGAAAAGCAGCCACCAGTTATAATGATGACAGGAGATAGATCTAAATTGCCAAATTAATTAACATTTTTCTATTTCTAAAGCATCATTAAAGAAAATTATATATGAGGTCACACCATCTTCACAGTAGTCCAACAGAACAATTGTGCCATCTAGATTCATGTTTTCACTAATAAAGACTAGTATTTTATTTTTAATTATCAAGGATATGCTTAATTTGTTCTGTAGCCCATGCCATAAAAGTTTTTAATCTTATTGATCTTTGTTCTTCAAGTTTCCCTTTGACTGATTTCATGTAAATTTTAAGTACAAATCCTTGTAGGCTTCTTTTGTAAAGCTGGTTACCTGCAAATGATGGTTCATGACACTATCAACACCAGGGATTCCTGTGCTTTGGGCACCTTCACCCTCGCGGCCTTCTGCTGAGGCCTTTCCACCAATGTGTGAGTCATCAGTGTTATCCTTTGTCTTATTAACCCTCTTTCTCCTCCATCTTCAGGCACAGCCTGAAGATGATCTCAGGATTTTGTAGATGTCAGAGAGCCTGTAGTCATGTCTGATGAGGTCCCTGTAGATAATCGTGATGGTGGCTGGAAAAAAGAGGACAGTGGTGCTCAATTAGCAGAAGCCAGGGAGCTCAAAGAGAGTCAGTGCAACTGGGAGGTTTTTGTGGGGAGGGAGGAGTGGAAGAAAAGCAACGATCTACTCTTATGAAGCTGAAAGTGTTACACCATTTCTTATGCTTTCCCCACACTCTGCCCACATCTTTGTAAGTAGTCTATTAAACTCTAATTGCTCAATTTAAGTACTCCTCTGTTTTCTGATGAGATTCTGAGTGATACAAGGGAACTCTGAGAAAGAATTACACGTTTTAACTATTGAGAAGCTCTGTAATCGTACTGACCACTTGAATTAGAAATTTGTTAACCTGCAACAGAATCTTATAACAACTTCATAAATTGATATTCTCTCCATTTCTATCTATTCTCAACATCATTGAAAAACTTGTTTATTTTTTTCTAATTGTTTTTGTTTTCATAATCTTCTAGTGGCTTTCAATTACCATGGAAATAAATCAGAATCTTTGGCCCAGACTTCAATTCCCTCCATTAATCAGTCAATTTTTAGCTCACTCAAAGTACTTTGGTCTCAATTCTCCAGACCAAAAGTTGGCAAACTACAACCCATGGCCAAATCAGGCACTTTCATAGGTAGTTTTATTGAAATGCCACCACACTCATTCATTTGCATTTTGTCTATGACTGCTTTCACAGTGAAATTCAGAGTTGAATAGTTGAGAAAGAGACTCTACTGCCAGTCTGCAAACCTAAAATATTTACTAGCTGGGTCTGTACAGGAAAAGTTTACTAACACTCTCTTTATATTCCAATATCAGCATAAACATTCACATATCACACTTTCTTAGCCTATAATGAGAAGTGCCTCTGGCAGCAATATCACCTACAAAAATTAGGTTCTAGTATAGTCTCCAAACTTACCTCTTCCATGAAACGTTCCCAATTTTTCCAAGTAGATTATCTCAGCAACTTCTTTTCAACTTTACTTAATATTTACTGTGTGTTAGAGCTCTCTAGAAAAAGAGAACCAATGGGATACACACACACACACACACACACACACACACACACACACACACACACACACACACATTAGAAAAGATTTATTACAAAAATGACTCATACAGTTATGGAGGCTGAGAACTCAACTATTCTGTGTACGACCCAAAACACACTAATCCCTTCCCCAGAAGAGAATGTAAAGTTCTTGAATGATATTTACTCTTTTCCTGATAACTATGATGTAAAATTAACAAACCTTAAATACTAATATAAAGTCAATACTTCTTACGTTACATGATAAGAGAGTAAAAGAAGAAAGAAAACGAAGATATTTGCTTAGTATATGTGCATATATACACACAGATGTATTCACAAAATAAAAAAGGAGCAAAAAATCATGTCAATTATAGTATTTATTTCTGTAACTTGTTTTGTGAGATCGCTGGTATTTATGACTATCTTCTTTAACTACCCATTCTGTATTCCCTTTGCATTTAGCAAGCACTTCAGCTTGCTGTGGTTGTTTACCTTGTAACGTGACCCAAACCTTCAATACTGAAGAGTCTGGACCATTAGAAGTCCTGCCTAGATGGACTTGTCATTTTCTGTTGACCTTAGTCACAGGGTATGGTGAAAAGTTTTTGTATTCCAGACATACTCTTCCTTGCCTCCACTGTAGAGTACCAGTCTAATTTCTCCCTTGATAGTCAGAATCAGTCACCCCAGCCAACATCATAACTTCCTTCTTTGCCTATTGATTCAAAAGCATGAGAAGCCTAAAGTGGCTGGGCAGCAGTTTTACTCTAAATTCAACAGAATCACTGTTGTGTCTCCTGGTTGATTCATTCCTCCCTTTGGAAGTAAGATCACTAGGCCAGTAGGTCATAAATTCACAAGAATAGGAAGTAAAATATTGGCTAGTGGGTCAATGACTGGTCCCACACATTGTGTGGTGGTTAAAAATCTGGAGGAATATCTCAGCTATGAAGGTCCCTCCTAAGGAGCGAGGGGTCCCATACCCCCCATACAAGGCTCACCAACCCAGGGTCCCACTTCTGGGAAGAGAAGTTTTGATACCTTCTTGCTATGAAAATCAGTGGAGATGGTAGCTGAATGAGACAGAGTGGCTGGAATCCTAGGAATTTTCTGAAGGGGCCCACACATAGACTTAAGGACTCACTCTGAGCTCCAGTGTTGAGATGGCAACTCAAAATATATGAGAGAAATACAAGAAAGAACTGAGATGTCTGGCTTCAGGACAAGGGCTGGAGGGGCAGCTCTCTTACAGACAGAAATGCTGGCAGAAGCCCTCCTTTGTGAAGCTCTCTCACCACTCAGCATGCAGACACAGGTGGCTGCTATATTTGAGTCTTCATTAACCTAGCCAACACCCTTTGCCCGTCTTCGGAGATCCTATGAGACCCTGCCCCACCCAATTTCCATGTTTACCCAAGCTGCTTCCAGAGATTTTTTCATACAAACAGCTTATCTTGGCTCATGCTATGGACTTTCCTAAAATCTCTCAAATGTTAATAAACCAAACTAGCAGCTTCTGGCCTCAATGTGCCCTGTACTTCTTGTTAAACAGCCCTAAGCTCAGCACTAGTAGCAGCTGGCCTCATTTCTCAGCTTAGCCTCCCCCAGGCACCTCCAAAGCCAGCACAAGTGACAACGATTTGCAGATCACTTTGTAGCTCATATTAAGTGGCCCTGGGCAGGGCCCAGGCATAGGCTGAACTCAGTCTGCTACAGAACTCTTCTCAAGAGGCCTCAAAACCAACATACCTGGTGGCCAGCTCCAGACCACACTAAACCACCTCCACACACAAGACACCCAAAAGACAGACTGGGCAGGCACAAGAGCCCTGCTAAAGCAAATCCAGCTGTGTAGGTTTAGCCCCTGCACAACAGCTCCTCACTGTAGTCATGGTCAGTCCTCAGTCCAAACAGCCTGAGGACTAATTTCCTCTCACTAATGTGCCAATAACTGTCAAGACTCAACTACAACAGAAGGGCATACAAAACCCACATAAGATGCACATCTGGGGTACCTGGCTCAGGGCAGGGAGACAGCGCCATTGAGCCCCATAGGACACCTAGTACATAAGGCCACTCTACTCAGACCAGGAGACACAGCAGCTCTACCCAGTACATAGAAACAAACACAGAGGGGCAGCCAAAAGGGGAAGACAAAAAAGCATGTCCTTCTTAAAAATAAATAAATAACAGCATAAAACTCCAGAAAAAGAACTCTGCCCGATGCAGAATTCAAAACACTGATTTATAAGGATGCTCAATTATCTCAGAACTTCAACAAAGAGGTAGAAAATAAAAAATGGAGATAGAAAACATAAAAAAGAACCAGTCAGAAATAAAGACTAAAATAATGGAATGATCTAGCAAAAGAAATAGACATACAAGCCCAAGAAGTGCAAAGAGACTCAAACAAGATGAACCCAGGAAGGCCCACACCAAAGCACATCAAAGTTAAAATGTCCAAGGTTAAAAACAAAGAAAGAATCCTAAAAGCAGCAAGAAAATGCAGTTACTTACTTACAAAGGCACTTTCATGAGACTGATTTCAGCTGATTTCTCAACAGAAATTTGCAAGCCAAGAGGGTAGGTTCAAAATATTTAAAGTGATGATAAAGAAGGGTCTACAACAAGATTATGCTACCCAGCAACGCTATCATTTAGAATTTAAGAACAAAGTACTTCCTAGACAAAAAAAAGGGAGTTAATCACAACCAAACCTAAAATTACAAGAATTGTTAGAGGGACGTCTTGAAGGAAGAGGAGGCGGAGGTGGTGGAGAAAAAGGAGGAAGAGGAGGAGGAGGAGGAGGAGGAGGAGGAGGAGGAGGAGGAGGAGAAAAGAAAAAGAAGAAGAAGAAGAAGAAGAAGAAGAAGAAGAAGAAGAAGAAGAAGAAGAAGAAGAAGAAGAAGAAGAAATATGAATAATAAAATGTCAATAACTACATATATATATTAACAATTACTTTCACTGTAAATAATTAAATGCTCCAATCTAAAGACATAGGGTGGCTGAATGGATGAGAAAACAAAACCTTTACATATACTGCCTATAAGAGACTCACTTCAGATCAAAAGACACACACAGACTGAAAATAAAGGGATGGAAAAATATATTTTATAAAAATGAAAATTTTAAAAAGCTGGGGTAACAGTACTTATACCAGACAAAATAGGCTTTAAAATAAGAGACAAAGAAGGACCCAGTAATCTCACTGCTGGGTATTTACTTGAAGAAACCCAAAACACTAATTCAAAAAGATATATGCATCTATATGCTATGTTCATTGCAGCATTACTTACAAGAGCCATGTAAAAACAACCTAAGTGTCCACCAATAGATGAATGAACAAAGAATTACAATGGAATATTACTTGTTCACAAAGTAGAATGAAATCTTGTCATCTATAATGACATGGATAAACCTAGAGGGTACTATGCTGAGTGAAATAAGTCAGATATAGGAAGACAATGATTTCATATGATTTTACATGTGGAACCTAAAAGACAAAATAAACAAACAAAAAACAGAAACAAACTCACAGATACAGAAAGCATTTGGGTAGTTGCCAAAAGGGAGGGGTTGAGTTGGGGCTATGGATGAAAAGGTAGAAAGAATTAAGAAGTACAAATTGGTTGCAAAATAGTCATGGCAATATAAAGTATAGCATATAGGATATAGAGTATAAAAAATGTGGTCAATGATATTGTAATAATTATGTATGGTGTCAGATGGGTACTAGATTTATTGTGGTGGTCATGTTGTAAGTTACATAAATGTCCAATTGCAAAGTTGTACACCTGAAATTAATATAATATTGTATGTTAAGTATAATAAAAAATTTTTTAATTTGAAAAATAAAATTTATATCAGTGATTAAACTATTGAAAGTCAACACTTTCAAACATATAAAGTTTTAAAAGGCAGAGGAAATAACAGGAATGCTTTATGATCCGAAAATGTTTTTTTCACCCCAAAAAGATAAAAGTCTTACTACAGGTAGAAAAAAGAGAATCACAAAAATGTTAGCAGAATTTCAGTATTTGTAATTCTCTGAAAAGGACTCCTTCGTTTTGCAACACTACCCAGGGAGGAATGAAACTAACAGAATCCCCAGGAAAAACTTCAAATCCTTCTACTAGAAGTAGTAGATAGCGTGATCCTAGAACAGAAGAAATGACTGCCAAGCTTCCAAATGTAGCTCTGGGGAGCTGCAAAACTTAAAAAAGAAGCTCATTATTAACACCTGAGCTCTAAAGTAGCCATTACTGAGTAGTTAGTGACAGCCCCATACATATTACCCAAGGCTAAGTCCAAAGTCAATGAACTGAAATGGCATTATCTAGAGAGCTCATGAAGTCTCCACCCCATTCCAAAGATTCCACCCATTCTTCCTTTTGCCCAACAACTAGTTCCCTGGCAATTAGCTAGTTCAAAACTCTTTCTCCTTGTGTACATATTTTATCAAAGAACCCATGGAGAAGAAGCTATCTTCAGCAGCAAGAAACCAAAAAACATCTGGGTTACATCCCATACTGTCAGTCTTGCTAACTTATTAATATCAGAGCAGATGACTAAAAAACTGGATAAAAAGGTTATCAGCTCCTCTTCTTTCCTCCCTAGCATCTTTCTGATGGCCTTGATTGATGCCAGATTGCCTGGCAAGGAATAGAAGTGTTATTTTTAGTTGGCTCTGAATCTGAAGGACTTATTTCTGCTTGTGAACCTTTATAAATATTTAAGAGAAAGAAAAAGCATGAATGGAAGAACATGTGGTCTCACGAATATCCATCAAAGCTGTCTGTGGAAATTATAGATATATATTTGTATGTAGCTGGAGAGCTGTCTGGAGGTACAGAGCTGAGTGTGTATTAATAAAAGGAAACTCTCAAAGCCTTGGAGAGAACTTCAAAGTTAAGAGGAAATCAAGGCTAATAAGGTGCACACTCTGGGCTCTTTTTTCAGCTGACTTCACCACCTTCAAACTCTGTTTTCCAGTTATAGACCAGACATGCTGAGTAGGAGAAGAGGTCAGAGAGCTGTGGGTCAAATGTTGGATTTGCAAACTATTCAATTCATTAACCAAACTTTTTGTGTTGCACTGACATATAAATATGTATTTGCAAGGACAAGCCAAGCATTTCACCCACCAGGTCTCAGGGTCTCTGTATGTGAAATAAGGGTAGGGATAACTTCCGAATCTAAATTTGTACTTGTAAAGAAGGCTTCTTTCTTCTTATAAACTTTATCCAAATTGTTTCCTTTATTTCAGAAAAATCTCAAATGTCTTGCTTTTTGTTTTCTTGTATGGTACATTAAAAAGTCAATTCTACGGGCATTTCCTGAGTGTCTGTTACACAAAAACTCAGTCCTGGCCGGTGGGAGAAAGGAAGCTCAGGTAAGAATCGTGTTCTCTGGTAGAAGTATGAGTGGGAATCTCTTTAGGTCCCTTCAGGTACAGCTTTAAAAGGTAGTAGCTCCTTTCAAGAGAGAAGAGTCTGTCATACTTCTTCCTTTAGCAGAGCTACAATGGATCCAAAATTTAATCAAGATTTCACCCACCCTTTTCATGTCAACAAAACTACTAACTACATACCCTGCAGGGCCAGAAAGGAGAGTGAGGCTAAGCACATGTCCATCTAATAATTCCTTTAATAACATTTATAGAGCATTTACTAAGCTAAGCACTAAGAATGCATCATTAAAAGGACAGCAACCACATTCCTGCTGCTTGGAAATTTACAATTCAGTGAGAAATGCAGGCTCAAGATGCCATGGCATGGAGGCCCACGAAAAGGGTTCTAACTATCCAGTCCACAATGAACTCCTTTGCTGATCTCATTCCATCCCCACTGGTGATTCTTCAGAAGCATCGCAAGTATCTGAAAAGAGCCCAGGAAATTTCTTCAGACTTTCTATACTCTCCCTAAATCTCCCTCCAACCTGCTGTAGGCCCTGACAGCTTAGCTCTATGTCTCAGATCCATTTTTCTCATGCATTTCATGTTCATCTATTCTGGCTGCAGATAATTCACTCTAGTTTTCACCTGGAATTCCTCTAGGATGCCAATTGAAGTAGCCACCTTTTCATAATTCAGGTGAGTTATGGCAGGGCTCTATTCTCTGCCTCTGACCAGCCCCAGTTCTGTGATGCTACCAGCTTCAAACATTTGACCTCCTAGGCCTTAGTTACCCATTGAAGAAGGCAACATAGCAGTGAAGGACCTGTAAGTAGTAAAGTAGGAGTGTGAAGTCAACCCTTAGTGTAGAGTGGGGCTGGATTTAATGCTCAACTATTAGACTAGGTACAAAACTCTTTGCTCACATGGGCAGAACGTCAATTATTTTCTCTGAGTGGAAAGTGTTGAGAAAACAAATGAAAGAAAGAAAGGCATTAGTTATGTGAAACTTTCTGGAATTCCTTAGAAGTACTGAAAAAACGCAGACTTCCTTTTATTTTGAATATTAAATCAGTGAGTTTTCTCCCTGTGTCTTGCTAGTTGGCTTTTCCTTCCTCACACATGAAACCTCAACAAAGAAGTGCTACTTGAGGAACATGAAGCCTATCCTGCAGTTTCAAATCTTCCATGTAACTCACACTCACCTCTTCTCCAGAAAATTCCTACATTTCTACCAAAATTGTTCAAATTTCATCAACTTTGGAAATTCTTCTTGGACTACCACCTACCATAAGAACAGTTAATTTCCTACTGACATTTTTCCTGTGGTACCTTATGATTTTATTGGCATGAATTCATTCTTTCAACAGACATTTATTGGACACCTAATGCATGTCAAGTCCTAGGGTGGGTTTTTGGAAGAACTGTCTTCTCCACTAAAACTGGACAACAAAGAAATAGAAACGATGTCTTTTGTCTTAAACTAATGTACACATTTTCTATCTAGTAGGCACTGTGTATGTCTGATCAATTTATAGTATACTGTGAATTATTCTTTAAAGAAACTGATGGTCATGAATTGGAAGAAAGAAGACCTGAATAGATGTCTAGGAAATTGGAATGTGAACATGAATGTGAACTAAATTTAATTAAATGGATCTCTTGCACCATCATAATTTCACTCTGTAGCAGAATCTCCACTTTAAATCAGCTAAGTTCTAGTTTGTCAGTTTCCCTAAGGAAGCACAGAAAGGGATATAATCTATTCCACAGGCCATGTCCTCTTTCCTCTTTTGGCCTCTGATTCTTTGCATTACAAAAATATTACTCCCAGAAATAAAATGACCTTTAGAAAAATAACCGAAATCATACATTCCAGCTGAGGACAATGAACTTGATGTTTAAAAAAATATAAGTTTCTGTGCCAAAATTATCTTTTGGCTATTACTATGTTCTCTCGGTTTTTGGATAAACATAAATATGATTCCCAAACATTTGTTTTAATTAAAAAAAACTTTTTTTCCCTTCCTATTTTAGGCAAATGTTATTGGAGTTCCAGTAGGGTGGTTAAACTCTACCTTCTAATCTAGTTTGAGAGTCATCAAGATTGTAAGGTTCTTGTTTCAGAACTGCAATCATTCCCTAATGATTTGTGTCATTCAAGATAGATTCAGAGGTGAGTGCACATGACAAAATTTAATTTTATGACAATAAATGTAGAAGTAAAAACACAAGTCCCTTTTCTTTGAGTCAGATTGCTTCATTCATCACTGATAGTAACAGCAGTAAATATTAGAATAGCATCCAACAGTTTACCAAACTGTACTTATTGTTGTCTTACAGGTGTTTTATTATTACTATCATCCTCTATATCTTACGGATGCAGAAACTAAATTTTGGAAACATTTCATGATTTGCCAAAGGGCAAATGTAAAACAAATTTGGAAACTTGTATGGCAGAAATTGTCCCGCTTCAGCCAGACAGAACTTGTTTTAATTCCTGGTTCCTCTACTTACTGGCTTTGTGGTCTTTAACTATAACAGCCATTACAACAAATACTTATTTAGTGCTCACCACTGTCAGTCAATGTTCTAAGCACTTGGCATGTTTTATATTATTTAATCTTCATAAGAATTTATGGAGCAACTTAATTCCATTATTATTCCCTCTGATGGTTGAGGAAACCAAGACACAAAGAGATGAGAAACTTTTCCACCGTTTTCTAACAGATAACTGGGGGGAGGGTGGAAACACAGAGTTTGAACCCGACCAACCTGACACCAGTCTAGGAAATAGTTTCCCTGTTTAGTTACCTTATCTCTGAGCTTCAATTTTTTTCATCTGTAAAAGAGAAGTAATGGTAGCTACTTTGTAGAACTGTTTTGAAAATTAGAAATTCTGTTCATCAAGTGCCTAATTAAATTTTTGGTACGTAGGGAACCCTCACTAAATTTTCAGATTTTACTAACCGTCATGATATTTTTCATAATATGGCATATTGGGACTTTCTACCCTGAACCCATATATAGGTCTACAAGTGAGCTTCAGAGAAAGAGCCATCCCTCTAAAATATCATCCAAAGTTCTCTCTCCTTCTCTCTCTCTCTCTCTCTCTCTCTCTCTCTCTCTCTCTCTCTCTCTCTCTCTCTAAAGTGTGCATCCATTTTCTTGGAGAAACTGTCTATAGTTTACAGCAGACTCTCAAAAATATCTAGCCCACTGTCATATAATTTTGAACAAATCATGTCTTCTGTTTCTATTTCACCATGTGGAAAATTATTTAAATATTTTCTTCAGTCAACAGCCTAAGAAGAAATGCATTTGCCAGTTCAACTTAGTCATCCAACTTTTATACATACATTATAGTAAAATCTATTTATGTACGTAGATATAATAGAGTTTGAGAATTTAAGAAAAGAAATTATGTGCCTGTATTCTCCTCTTGCTCTATTTCAGCTTGAAGAGATGGTTTCATAAGTGCATGTGAGTGTATGTGTTTACATAGGCCCTACGGGTAACTTATTTCTGTGAGGCAGGCTGAAAGCCTGACCTCAGTTGGCTGCCCTCCACTTATCGGAAAGCAACATGCATGTTTATCCTGTTCACTGATTAATTTCATCTTAGCAAATAGCAGACAACCACAAACAACTTTATTTCTCATGTTTGGCAACCATGTGGAATGCTGGTGAGTCCTTGTGGCGCTGGCATTTGTCACTAGCGTGGGGGGGGGCACTCCAGCTCACCAGAGGCCATGCCCCATTAGGCTCTGCCAGGCCAAAGAGGAGAAGTGAGTGTCACTGAGTGCACTGGCTCTGCAGCCAAAAAGCTTAAAGAGAATGAACAGAGCCAGGGAGTCCTAAACCTCACACACTGTCAAAGAATAGCAGAGGCATCTGATGCTGATTTTTTATGAAACTTACAAGAAGTTCAAACCATTTCAGCCCTATATTTAGTGAAGAGTTGCTGGTGTGATTACAAAGAACTTTATTGGATAAATCATTTATGCTGAGAATACAAGGGTAAACAAATGATGGAAACAGTGTGAAATTGTGATTACTCCTCCTGTCCTACACTTATTTTCTCACCATTTCTCGTCTTCTATTTCTGCTTCTTTTTCGCCACTTCTGCCACTTCCTTCAGCTGGTTCTTTGAGAAAAGCAGCTGAGTTTAAATGATTCTGGAGAAGTATATATAGGTTCTCCAAACCCTCTTGTTCATAAACATTTAGTTAGGGCTTTTTTATTTTAATGTTTTATGCATCTAAACATTAAAATTATGATTGTTCAAATTTATATAGCTTCATTTAGCAGAGTCTCTGGCTCTGTTTTAATCATTTGTAAGTTAAATAAAAGAAGATAGAAAGTGATGATAATGTTCTTAACTGGTGTAAAACTTTACCATTTTCTCTATTTTCTAATTTATGATCTAACGTGTCATATTTTACATATAACACCTAAAACTTTTAATAATTGTTTAAGGTATAGTATTAATCAATCATAAAAGTCAGTTAATAAACAGTTTGGTTTACTCTGAAATACTAGATAACACTTAGTAAAGGTGTGAATAAAACTTCAAATTATAATCTTTACATCTTAAGAAAATTCTCTTCAAATTTGCTTTCCATTCAAATTATCATTTTACCTCTCACCTTCCCTTTACAGTTAAATTTCTTGTTCTCCTCTCACATATTCTCTAATATTTTATCACCTAGGTTTTTCTCTCACCACCTATAGAAACTGGTTTCTTAAAAGTGACCTAACAATCTTTAAATATCATTCCCTGTCTCGGGCCTCTTCCTATTCAGCTAATATGAATCCTCCATGCCTAAGGCATTATAAAAATTTAAAGCAATATCCATCAAAATCCCATCAGCATTTTTTTAAAGAAATAAAAAAAATCAGATTGGTATGAACACTTCGTGGAGATTACCACTCCCCATTTTCATAACCTTCCTCTTACTTTTGTCACCCAGCCCCAACCACTACTGGATTGCCTGCTACTTATTTTGACTTTTCTACTCAAATCAATTTGTTAAAAGCTTTACCTTAATTTTCCCATTAAATATTCTTATTATCCACAGTTTCAGTTTATTTATTTACCTAATAGTATTTATTAAGTGCCCAGTAGTGTCAAGGATACAATAATATGATAAACTGAGAATCTGAACATTTCCTACTGCAAAGCCTTTAGAAACACTGAATATAGATATGAGAAATATATAATATATAAGAAATTATTTAAATAAGGGGAAAATATCCAGAACACGTCATAATAATAAAAAAAAAATCAAAATCAGTATGTAGGATGGTATGTAATCCTGAAGCTGTTTTCTCAAGCAAAATTTAAAGTCACATTTTTGACGTACTGCACAGCCTTCTTTATAAACACTTCATATTCAATGATGAAGAAAAAACTAAACATCTTTCTTCCAAAACATTTCCTCTCATTTGTTCTCTGCATAAGTAAACACAATCATAGAACTTCCAGTTGGTCATTTCAGGAATTTCAGAACCATCCTTTACTTTCCCTCTCCTCAGTTCCTGCTATAATCTGGTGCCCAGTATATCCAAGTGGTCTTGGTACCCTTGTGTCTATTGAGTTGACTCCTATTAATTCTGTTCATGTGTCTGGGCTTTGGTCTTGGTTACCTTATGCATTCTATAAACCCTCAGCTAAGACCCAAATCTTTCTGTGCTAAGCAGGGGCCCTGACACTAATTCTTACCAAAACCTACTTTGAAATCTTCTTTGCCACAGCAGCATAGCCTCAGTGACACAGCCATGTTATTTTAAGCATCAAACTTACCTAATTATCTTGACTGTCACAATGAGCCTATAACTTTAGATCCTCAGCCCATAGCCCTTAGCCTAAATATTGATGCTAAAAAATTTAACAACTTGAAAGATGATCCTACACACATTTTCCTCTATCCTGAAAGAGAAAACAGCCTACATATAGGAAAATACCTTGAACCCAAACTATATATGGGCATATATCTGGAAAATTGGTATAAATAGAGTGTGATTGTGCCTACTGAAAGTTTATTTGCATGAGGATCTGATAAACATCATGGAAGAAGACACATCTTGGGGAAAGAAGGGATAGACAGAAAACACAAGTCAATAAATAAAGCCTTGGGCACCAAAAAGAATTGTATACCCCTCCAAGCTCTGAACCCCATGAAGTCTTGTGTGTGAGCTCCATGGAAAATGTGTGTCAGTTATAGGAATGAAATAAAGAAGTTAGTTAAAGGCTTCTGGTGCTGTGATAATTACCACACTGAATCCTTGGCTGCCATCTTGTACATTCCAAAATGAAAAGACATTTCAGGCCTGGAGCCAATGGGAGAATTGATTGGGAAAGAAGCCGTTCATTCTCACAAATGTTCGTTGTTTAGAAACTCTAGCTTTGAGTTCACATAGAATGAGAAGGAAGAAAAGATGGACACATAAGATGAAAGGAGATCCAGGCAGAAGCAATAGGCACAAGGGTACAGTTTGAAGATACAGATTTGTTACTAGTAGCTCAGCTTCAAGAAGTTCTCACTTAAACCCTTCTACCCAGCAGGCCTATCTCTTACTAAAATTTACCAACATCATACTCTCATTGTCCACCCCCCATCAAAGTAGGTTATCAAGAAGCAGCTATGGCAACTAGTGTTAGATTATGCACAAGGTCATAGTATGACAAACTAATATAACCCACGCGTACACACCAACAGTCCCATTCCATGTGTCCTATTCTAGCAACTAAGGATTGTTTAATTACAATTAGCTCCCCTTACCTGTCTTATAGGTATTCCTTTTCCTCTTTCTCTTATCTTTATTTTTGTACTATGGTCAAATGTGTTCTTCAAAGTCTCTCTCCCTCTTACCTTATTAACAATGTGCACATCCTCATAGCTACTGAGATGACTCTTGGGAAATCAATATTGCAAGTATGCCATATTGTGCTATTCTGCTTTATATAATGAATAAATGAAATGACTGGTCTAAAGACCAGCAACTATCTGGAGACAGAACAGAGATAATTCTAAATATCTCCTTAAGCAAAATAAATTGATTTCATATTGAATTATATTCATTTGATACTGATGGAATAGCTTACTATGGATTTAACATTGTAGAAATGTCAGATGAATAACAGATAGAGTCATATCATGACTTCATAACTCCAGAGACTAAACGGATCGGAGTATTCCTAAGCACCCTGGACAGTTCCTTAGTTCTCATAGATTCTACCCCTTGACTCTTCCCATTTGGATAAATGGATCATATTATCACTGTATAGGTTTTAAAATCATGTGTCTGAAGGTATCTCAACTATCATCGAGCACAGTCCTTTTTGGGGAGGTCCAGAAACTGAGACTCGGTGGTGAATTGCTTTGCCCAAGGTCATTACTACTTTCTCCAGAAGAAAAACTCAGGTCTCTTCAGTCCAATTCTAGAAATCTCTACAACATATTGAAGTTGTTTAATTTCCTCTTTTTCCTTCCTCTTTAATTTCCCTCTCCCCCCACGATTTCCACCCCAGACTCATGGATGCTACCTTTCCCTGCAAAGACTAGATCTCTGAAGGCAGGGTGTCCCCTCCCACACACTCTGGTGTGCACCCTGGGCCTGGCAACTCTGATTCACTTGAGGGTCCTGGCACACTCAGGTCCTGGCACCCCTGGGGTATAGTCCATGGGTCCACCTGGGGCATGAACTCAGGACCTTCTGTGTGTAAAGCAGACATGCCAACCACTACATTATGGACTCACCCCCAACTTCTTCTTAATAATTATTTTTAAAATAAGAGAAACCAAAAAGAGTTGGGATACTTTAAACACATTTATTTGTCAAAGTTAACTTCTTTTCCTTTATCACTCATCTTTATAAGCTGTAAGTGTAGTCTAGAAGAAACTTGTTATTCTTTCCATGTTCTCCATCCCTAGATTAAGTTAAAACTCCTATATTACTTATTTATGCATTTAAAAATTTTATCCATGCCCTTTTAGATGGTTGGAATATGAAAACATCAGAAAACCTGTGTCTCTAATGAGCATACTCCACATACAGGAAATGTGAAAAGATAACATTCCTTCTAAAACATTATTGTATATATACATAAAATGTGGTTTCTTCAAGATACTCTTAATCTAATAGTAAATCTTTGAATGATAACTGTGCCTTAATTTCAAGCACAAGTTTTATATCAATAACCTGATTTTAAAATCTCTAGAGACTTTTACTATTATTGTTATTGTTGAAAACTAATGCTAGATTTGATGTATTCCCAAGAACCTCTAAAAACCATTTTTATATACCTTTACTTAAACCAATCAAATTTTTCCTTTCTGCATTATTGCTCTATTAATTTTTTTTCAATCAGTTTCTGTTAATAAGTTTTAACACATCACATTTTAGGCTCTGCTAGGGTAAAATAAGATAAATTTAAGTTTTCAACATTCATCTTATTTCCTCACTTTCTCATTCTCCTCCTGCAATAAAGGTTTTTTTTTTCTTTAATGTCTTTGACTTTGACACTTTTTTTACCTATTATACTTATAGAATACCATATTTACCAATATGACTGTTGTAGAATATATCTATTCTCAATTCTTTTAATCTTATATAACTCCCTCTAGGTTTACCTTTCACCCTTTCTGACACACACACCTCCACCACAACCACCTGTCATCTTCAGGACCAGACTGTTATAAAAAGTTTCCCTGCTAGAGAAAAGATTATAACAATTGATTTGCCACAGCCCATACATTTCATTTGGATCTCTCCCTATCTTTTATCTAAAACCCAACGTTATCTAACATTTCTTTCTTTTATATGGTAGGCCATATTGTCATCGACATTTGCATTTTTTAGAGCACCAATCCTTGTATAGGGACACAAAAGCTAAGAGACATGATATGAGCCACCTAAAAACCGTAGGCAATTTATAAAAAGACGATGAGCAATCCATAATGAATTAAAATCTCAGAGAAATCCTTCCTGATCAGATTTAGGCTTAGACTGGTTCTAAAAGAGCAGGATATATCCAAAAAATTGATTTTATAATACTGAAAATAGATACATAAAAATAGTTCTATTAAAAAAACTTTCAAAAATTTCTCTAAAAGACAACATTACCATATGCTTGTGTACATTAAAGCAACAATTTTTTAAACTTCTTTATATTAATTTTCTGAACATTAAAAACACAAGCAGAGTAATTGTTCTTGGCATGTCTTTACACACATTAGTTTCTTAGCAATAGTTGTCTCCAAAACCTTTTACAAATATTTTTCTGAATTTATTTTGTTAAGGCAGTATTATTTTTAATTTTATCCCAATGTTTTCTGCAATCTTCTTAAAAGTTGAAAAAAAATTTAAATAAATTTGAAATTATTGGCATTGTCAACTGACTCTTTTGAGACCATATTATTTTTTCTTGAGAAAACTCCAGGAGCTCATGTAAGGTTGGAACAAATAGAGGCTATTCTTAATTCTAATTTTTGAAAGGAAATGTACAAATATTTCAGTCTAAATATCTTAAAAGTTTCTGTCTTTTTGTTTTCATCTAAATTGCTTTAGCTAATAGATATTTTTATAGGCCCAAACTCTTCAAATAAGATGTCTCTACTTATAACTTCTTAAATATTTCAAAAAAAAATGCTGCAAATTAAAAATCTTCTTTACTTCATTCCATTCTAGTAGAAAATATAAGTACATCTCATTAAAAATAAAAGTTTTATTTAAAAAATCTTCTCAAAAGTTGAAGTATTTTAAGGTCTTATTGAATTTCATAATTAAAGCTTCTATACTGTTTGAGCTCTCACGGTCTCACTAAACAAAATATGCCCTGACATTGGCATTTAAGATCAATTATTCTCCTGCATTTGTATTAATTTTCATGATCTTCCTGCTTACAAATTATGATTTTAGTAATTGCAACTTCTTAAAATCTTCAAAAGCTAAATTTTGGAGGTATGCCAATTATTAAAGACTTTAATAAAACATTTTTAAATGATTTGGAACAAAATACAATTGAAATCAGAAAACTCATTTTAAAAAAGTTGAATAATATTATACAACATGTAAGTTGACTATATAAGGTTTAAACATTTGTAAAATTTGAGTAATGACAGATAACAAAGTATATGCTTCCTTTTTTGATATATTTTTATATTCAACATCATCTTCATAAAAATTTTTAATTATTTTAACCATATTCATAATATTGTTGTAAATATTTTCAGCAATGACTTCTATTTTGACAGTAGAATATTGTGGTTTGCTTGGACAGACACAACTTAAATAATGCACTCCACACTAATTTCATACATAAATTTCTCTTTCATAGGTTTTTTCATTTAGTAACAACATGGATCACATTATGGTGTGCTCCACCAAACTTTGCATTTGTATTATCATCACAAAACATGTAATTTTGTCTCAATGTTGAAATTTTTAACTAAATTTACAGTAGCATTTAAAATTGTGTCAGAAATCTCACCCTCAAAAGAATTAACTTCCAAAAACTTTACTTGTTTCCATGACTAGTTGAAAAACTATTTTTGGTATTATCTCTATAGAGTTTCAATTTAAAACATGTATGACTCAGCCTTTTTTTAACCAGGGTTTTTAAACAATGCTCCAAGGCATCCATTGTATGTAATTCTATGCACATCTGGAATGGAACTAGTTTTATACCATCTTAGGCAAAATTGAGAAAACGGTCTTTCAGATCATTTTTCTGTATTCTGTGGCTCAGATGAGAAACTTAGTTGATCACACTAATATAAAATTGTAGTTGTTTAATTGCTATTGAATATTTTCTTCTGTAAATGGCTCCAACACAATAAATTACACTTTAGTTTTTATATTATGTACACAAAAAAACTTGGAATAATAAATAAGAGAAATTAATTCAGAAGAAGAGTTATTCTTTAAATGTTCAAGAAAATTCAAGTTTCACATCATTCTATGTAAGCACACCTTCTAGAACTGCAGTTATTAAATTATTGCCTTCCAGCATAGTCTTCTTAAACTAATTCTCCAGTAGGTGTTGATGATTCTTCAGCAGATTTATGTTTTCTTGTTTCCATGTGGTCAATGATGGCACCACAGCCTCCACAGTGAATGGTAAATCTAACATTTTGTGCAAGTTGCACATTGATTATCAACTTTCTTGATAAAGAAAATTTATTACTTAAATTTTCATCAGTCACCTTTCTCCCTTTTGACCTATTTTTGTCAAAATAATTTACTGCCAAAAAAAATAGTAAATGTGTCACCAAAGAATAATGTCTGTAAGATCTATATTATATATGTGGTGACAAAGTCACTATAGCAAAAGCATTTACACTACTTGGTACGTGATCTACACAGGACCTCCCTGAACTAGAAGCAGAACTAGTATGTGATCAATGCTGCCAACTGGGTGTCTGACAGCTTTGGCAGGAGTCATGGCAAGGCCATGTCACCACTGGCTGGCAAACAAAGTAACCGCTAGGGCAGCAACTTCAAATGCCTCTTCTAGAGGCACTACTCAAGACAGGAAAGAATTAGCCATTTCCCACTGCTGGTATCTGAACACACTGCATTTTATTAGTGAGTATCTGATATTCCCCCTCGAAGAAGAGATAATCTATTAATTATGTCTAAAAAGAGCAATTTAAACTGAGACCTCTGCTCACCAAACACGTAGCTCACACAGGTAGGAAGGATCAGAACAGAAATCTTAGATACAAAGCAGAGGTCTACCAAAGCCAATTTAACAAAGTGGTTTATTATTTTAATGCACCAGCTAACAGCAATACTTTGTTAGAGAGTGAAAAATCCAGAGCAAATGCTAAATAAGGTAGAATGCTAGGCAACAGGCAAAACCTAGATACTGCTGTGGGCAAACTAAGATAGAAGGTCACTTGTACTATAAGGAAACAAAATCATTTAAGCAGAATGTTTTTAAATATTTAAATTTCTACATTACAATATTCAGTAAAGATCATGGTTTTATGGTGTGGTTTCTCCACTTTAAGAAAAAAACTGCTAAAGTGAGGATGTGTATCCCAATGAAGTTGCTATCTTTATGGTTCAAAAATAGTTCAAAAACATCAGCAAATTTGCATTAATAACCTTAACACTTTGAGACAGTCCATAGTTCAGAAGACATGTTGACACTGAAGAGTAAAAAGAATTTTGCAGGAAAAGAAAAAGTAAAACATTTTAAAACAGAGTTAGAAAATGGAAGATTAAGAGCTATAAAGGTTATATAAAGATCTTTTCTTTAATTAAGTTCCGAAATCTTTAATAAATGTGTCTTGAGCAAGATTTACCCTGAAATATTCTCAAGAGGGTATGAGTTTGGAGACTGAAAAGAAACCAAAGGTTCATAGAGAATACCAGTAATTTGTCTGGCACTTTGCAAAGTGAGAAAGAGAATTGAAAACTAAATGGCACTGATTAGATGAGAAGAGAAAGAAAAGCAAGAACAGATTCTCAGGGAAGATTGGGCCTTGCCCTGAGGTGTACCAGTCACGCACTTAAAACCCTTTAACATCAAAACGTTGTTTGACATGTGCTAACGCCCAGCTGGATATGATTTTCAATTCTCTTCTTAATTTTTCTCAGGTGCTGAACTTATAAGGACCCAACTACATGGAGCTCGTTTCATGGTTGAAGCTAACTCTATGCTGTACCACAGAGGTATTTATTGCAACTGTGAGTTATAAAGCAAACTATCTTATTTTAATTGGGGACGGCAGGCAGTGTAAGGCATTGAGGGAAAAGGTACTGACTGGTCTTGGACCTGCGATTAGTCACAGCTCTTTGACAAACTAGCTGTGACACTCAACAGATCACTTCATTTCTCTAGATGTCTTCATCAATAATGGGGGGCATGGACCAGGTAAACTCTAAGATTATAATACTGTTATTTTCCTGAAATTAGAATAATGCAAAAATATCAGATAGCTTCTGTACTAATAGTTGTATTCAAGGTGGCTCCTGGGGAAGGGGAGAGTGGCAGGGGGGAAGCAAAATTCTAAGAATCTTTAATTAATATAAAGAAGTTTCAGAGTCAGCAAGATCAGGGCAGGAACAAAGAGGGTGTGAGGAAGGAGGATGAAGCTGTCTGTTTTCAAATTACTTTTTACCAAACATGCTTCTGGGACCTGTGGAAGTGGGAGATCATTTAAAGAGTTTATTTCTTCTCTTGCTGAAGTCTGTGTGGCTGAAAATCAGCCCTGCTTTTTTATCCTCCTGCTGTTTTTTGTTTGTTCAAAACTCAGTATTTGACAGATATTTTAACAGAAGAAAGAAAGAAAGAAAGAAAGAAAGAAAGAAAGAAAGAAAGAAAGAAAGAAAGAAAGAAAGAAAGAAAGAAAAGAAAGGTAAGAATGGTAAGAAAGGAAAGAAAGGGAGAGAGAGAGAGAGAGAGAGAGAGAGAGAGAGAGAGAGAGAGAGAGAGAGAGAGAAAGAAAGAAAGAAAGAAAGAAAGAAAGAAAGAAAGAAAGAAAGAAAGAAAGAAAGAAAGAAAGAAAGAAAGAAAGAAAAGGAAGGAAGGAAGGAAGGAAGGAAGGAAGGAAGGAAGGAAGGAAGGAAGGAAGGAAGGAAGGAAGGAACGAAGGAAGGAAGGAACGAAGGAAGGAAGGAACTACAGGATAAAGTTCCATGTCTGGAGGTTTTTCTTATAAATTCTTTTCTCTCGCGCTCTCATGTATATTTTAGGAACTTCAAAGCATGTGTTGCTAATCATTCTATTGTCATTTCATTAATGTTTGCTATTCTGACTTATTAAATCTAAATGAAATCCTTATTGGAGACATTTAGTACGTAGTGCAATTTGCCATGAGTGGAGTACAAGCATTCTAAAGCAGATTAACGTCCATGCGTATCTCCCAGGGTAGAATTTTTTCTGGGAGGCTATCCTCCAGGAGCAAAACAATGCTATTGTTAGTTGTTTTTTTAGTTTGTTTGTTTTTCCACCACACAAATATTTCATCTGGAGTTAACTTAGGGAATAAAGTTATTTTGGTTAGAGGTATTAAATGAACCATAAAATGATTGTTTGATCCTCATTGTATAGATGGGGAACCTGAAACATCAAGGGTCTGCGTTTTACTAAAGGCCACATAAGTAGTAAGTAACAGAGTCACACCTCTAACTTCTGGCTCTTGGTTTATTCCACTACACAAGTTAAATGATATTCACCTTCGAAAGTTCCATCATCACTTTATCATTCTAAATCTGCTTTTGACCTTAGCGCCCATAACCATTTTGTCCTCACTCTTTTGTTCTGCTTTTCAATAAAGTGGAGGATTTTACCTTCCATGGTTGAAGGTGGCAAGTTAGAACAAATGAGTTTATCTAAGACTATGTTAGAGACCCTCAAACAGAAGGGGCCAGGGAGGGTATATTTAAGAGCAATTACCGCAACCCCTCCCCCCTTTTTTTTTAAGAATTCCCTCTATGGAAACTTTTCCACTGTTCTTCAAAAAATTAGAATACTGAGAAATATAAGAGCCTGTTGTGAACAAGATACGTTAACATTAATCCAGCCTCATTTCACTAGTGTGCTTATAATCTCTTTTTCATGATTGAAAAAAACAATTCTGCCACTGAAAGTTATGTTTAGTAGTGAGTCACTAAAACTTATTTGGCAACAAAAGCTGATATAGACTGATAAGTTTATTTAAAATCTTTATTTATCCTAATGAGTTTACATCTTCAGTAAATACTGATGCATTTGTTTATAAGGTATGGCTCCAGACTCTGCTGTGGTGTAATGTAATAATATGGGCATTATTTTTCTAAAATTCACAATGTCACCAATTATAAGATATAACTAGCAATTTTGGACTTTGAAGAAGAAATTATGAACCTTTATATGAAAGTTGTGGGATTTCAGAGCCTTGGAAAATTTTGAAGCATGATTTATGGCACTCAAGTGAGATGATTTGGGGTCCGATAGCTAAAGAAGAATCCGTTTTGGTGACAGTGTCCCATGAAAGCAAAGTATGTGTTTCTGGTTATACCAGAAGAAATCACATTGACTTTCTTAAAAAATAATTCAGTTCTTTGTAAGAACTGGGAAGCCCCATAGCTTAGATGCAGAAGTAATTCTTGTGCTTGGAACACACACTTATTTAAAAACTCATGAATTGATGGGACTCAGCAAATGCAACAGAGTTAAAAATTACACTAGTGAAAAATTTCCAAAATGATGTTTCATGGAAAACTGTGTTGAAGAGGAAAAGTTGTAACCAATAATGCCTGAGAAGCCCCAGATACTCTATCCTGCTCTTGAAAACTGACAATACATATTAGCCTGTTAATTGCTCTAGGAAATCCTGCAAAAATAATAACACAAACAATACTGTTAGCTCACTTAACCATTAAACTCCTCATTTCCACTAATACCTCATGACGTCTCAACATACATTAGCATTTCCATGAAACAACAACTGAGAAAGTTACTGGCTGCCTGTTGAACACTGAAAACAGTTCTGGGGTTGCCAGTGTTCCCAAACTGTATGACAAACAGAGAAGGGCAAATAAGAGACCAGAAAAGATTATAGGCACTTGAGTAGGGACATTAGTTTGGACAACGGAATCCTGATTCATCACTGATTACTATCTTCAGGTGTCTCCATCGATATTATAAAAGAAGCAGAAAAAGTTCCTTGAGGTAAAAAGTTCTGGTTGTCTTACTTTAGCTAAACACATTTTTAAAAAAAATTATGGTAAAATACACAACATAAAATGTATCATCTTAACCGTTTTAAAGTGTACATGTTAGTGGCATTAACTACACTCACATTGTTGTGCCACCATCACCACCATCCATCTCCAGCACATTTCATCTTCCCAAACTGAAATTCTGAACCCATCAAACAATAAACCCCATTCCTTGCCCCTCAGCCCTTGGTAATCTCCATTTTACTTTTTGTCTCTGAATTTGACTACTCTAGAGACCTCATATAATTAGAATTGCACAATATTTGTCCATTTATAAGTGGCTTATTTCACGTAGCATAATGTCCCCGAGGTTAATCTATGCTGTGGCATGTGTCATAATTTTATCCTTCTTAAGATTAAATGATATTCTATTGTACATATAGACCCCATTTTGTTTATTCTATCAATTGACACTAAAGTTGCTTCTACCTTTTGGCTATTGTAAATAATGCTGCTATGAACATGGGTGTGCAACTGTCATTTTGAGTCCCTGCTTCCATTCTTTTGGGTATATACCCAGAAGTGGAATTTCTGGACTCTATGGTAATTCTACATTCAATTTTTTAAGGTACTAGCATACATTTTTTCTAAGCAGCTATGCAAATTTACATTTTTCTCAACAGTACACAAGGGTTCTAATTTTTCTAACTTCTCGCCAACATGTATTATCTATTCAGTTTGTGTGTGGGGGGGGCATCCTAATTAGTGTGAAGTAGTATCTCATGATTTTGATCTGCATTTCACTAATGATTAGTGATGTTGAGCATCTTTTCATGTACTTCTTGATCATTTATATATCTATTTTGGAAAAATGTCTACTGAAGTCCTTTGCCTATTTTTTAAATTTATTTCTTTTAATTAGTTTCAAGTATACAGTACATTGGTTAGACACCTATATAGTTCAGAAAATAATTCCCCCAATTTCTCCTTCCATCCTCTGGCCTTCCACCTAGCCAACGTATTCATGCTAATTGCATTCCCTATACCATACTCCCCAACCCCGTGATCATTAATCGACTACTAATTTGTACTTCTTTAACCCTTCACCCCATTCTTCCATCACCAAATTGTCCACTATATTTGTGGGTCTGTTTTTGATTAGCTCATTCTTTTCATTCCTTAGATTCTGCATATAAATGAAATCATATAGTGTTTGTCTTTCTCTTTATGACTTAAATACCTTCTAGGTCCATCAAAGCAATATCTTTTTTCATTCTCTTCCCTTTCATATGTAAGGGTCTTGTTTTCTTATCCTTTCAGCCACTCTATCTTATAGTTGGAGCACTTAATTCTTTTCTATGTAAGGTACTTATTGACAGGAATGTAGTTGTTAGCATTCTTTTTTCCTGTTTTGATACATATTTTTTCTTCTTAAAGATGTCCCTGAAACATCTCCTGTAATACTGGCTTGGTGGTGATAAATTCCTTTAGCTTATTTTTGTTTAGGAAACTCTTTATCTGTCCTTCAACTCTAAATGATAGCTTTTTAGGATAAATTATTCTTGATTGTATATCCTGGGTCTTCATCCTGTCAAATATTTTTTTGCCAAGCCCTTCTGTCCTACATAGTTTCTTTTGAGAAATCAGCTGCCAGTCTTATGGATTTTCTCTTATAAGTAACTATCTGTATTCCTCTTCCTGCTTTTAATATTCTTTCTTTGTATTTAACCTTTGGCATTTTAATTATGATGTGTCTTGGTGTGGGCCTCTTTGGGTCCCAGATTTTTGGAATTCTCTGAGCTTCCTGGGGTTTTATGTTCATTTTCTTCACCAGGTTAGGGAAGTCTTCCATCATTACTTCAAAAAACTGTTCAAAATCTTGATATTTTTCAGTTACACCAATCAGATGTATATTTGGACTCTTAATCGAGTTCCCTATGCTCCTTAAATTATTTTTATATATTGGCATCTTATCTCTTGCCATTCTTATTGAGTGTCCTTGGCTTTCTTATCCTCTAGGTAGGGCATTTGATCCTTTTCTTTATTCACTCTGTTTATTCCTTTGTTTATTCTATTTAATATACTTCTCATCTCAGATAATGTGTTCTTCATTTCAGACTGGATCCCTTTTATAATTTTCATTCCAGTTTTTATGTTTTTTTTTTTAATCTCTTTGTTGAAATTCTCACTGAATTTAGCCAAAAGTTCATGGATCATTCTTATAACCAGTGTTTTGCACTCTGCGTCTGTTAGATTGCTTGACTCCATTATATCTGGATCTCTGTTCTGTTCTCTCATATAGTTTCTGCTTCTTTGTCTTCCCATTTTGGCTGCCTTTCCATGTCTGTTTCTATGTACTAAGCAAAGCTCCAAAGTCTCTCAGTGATTTGTGAAGTAGGTGTTCAGTGGAACAATACTGAGAGGGTAATTCAGCTGCAAGCCAAATTTAGCCTAAGCCTCTGCCTCTCTGGGACCACGTGTTAAGATTCAGCAAGCAATCCATAGATGCTGTGCTTACAGTTGCCTCAAAAAGCCACACCAGAAACCGAGGCCAGCCATCTACAGTGTGAGTCTAGGTACTGCTCAGCAAGGAGCACCTGACTTGCAGAGGATAAACCTAAATGTGGTTTGGGTGGGGCCACAAGTTGTGGGGGTGGGGGACAGGATTGCAGGGAATCCTCTGGGCAGAACAACCTCTGTTATTCAGTTTGATGATGTCTCTACTATGAGGGTACTGTGTCCATGCACAGGGAGGAGAGAGGGCTCAACAAGGAACAATGGATACTGCTAGCACTTCAGTACAGAGCAAGTCTCCCCTTGACCCTCACTTAAACAATGTCTCCCTGTAAGTCCCTAGTGCCCCGCTCCGCACAGCCAGATCAACACTGGTCCTCAGAGCAAGCAAGTCCATCATCATGAAAATCCATTCATCAACATGGCCCCTTTAAGAGGCTTCTGCCACTGCTGCTGCTGCTGCCACAGCCTCAGCCTCTGTGTCAGCCAGCAGCCCCACATCTTCACGTCATTCTGCCTTCTGCCATTGCAGAGTGCTTTCTTGGATTTCTCTCTGGCTTGTTTATCAGATCTCAGGTGATTTTTCCTTGCTACTGGCCCTTGTTTTCATCACTACTTTGATCAAGTCACCAGAGGGATGAACAGAACCTCTATCATCTATGCCATATTGGTGGCCCTCTCTCCTTTGCCTATTTTTTAATCAGATTATCATTACTATTTGTTATTGCTGCTGTTGTTGTTGAGTTGTAAGCTGAACACAATTTTTAAAAATCATTAGCTTTTCCTAAAGGTGAAATTCACTGCCTCTGAAATGGTGAATTTTAAGACCAGAAGTGTGAAAACACAAGTTGTAATTATAGTTCTTTATTAATTTAATTTATTTCCTGTATTTTAGAAAAATGTTCATGTTCCAGTTTCAAATGCCTGTGTAAATTCATGTATTTGTTGACACTTCCACTTGAATTAGAAATTCAATAATCTATTCTACATATATAGAATGCCTACTATATATGTGGCAAGCCTGTTCTGGGTCCTGGAGACACTGGAGTGGATAAAGTAGTCTTTGGAACTGAGAAACTACAGTGTTGTGTGTGAGAAGATAGAAATGAGAACATATTGTTATTTTTGAATCATAATATCTGTAGAAAGAGAGTTTTTGGTAGCGGGACCAGCAAAGACTTTACACCAGATTGCTCAGTATGTTCAATAAACAATGAAGGTTAGTATGGCTGAGAGCAATAAATACAAGAGATCATGGTGAGAGATATCCTCTGAGTAGGCAGATGATGTGATGCTAAGGAAGGAGTCTTGGATTTTATTCTAAAAATGAAGAGATGCCAGTGGAGTACTTTGAATAGTGGAAATACATGATTAGATTTAGTTTTTTAAAAGATCACTTTGTCTACTGTATAGGGAGCACTCCTTGCAAAGGAAAATGGAATTAACAGTTAGGAGTAATCCTAATGAGAAATAATGGTGGATTGAATCAGGTTAAGAGTTGCAGAAGTAACAAAAAATCAGAACTGAAGTATACTCTGAGGTAAAGTCAATAGATTTGCTGATTATTTGAATAGAAAAAAATTTTTAAAAAAATAAGATAATCTGAGCAATTGAGTCATTACTGGTGCCATTTACCAATATAATGACAAGAGAGCAGCAGGTTTGGGTATGGAGAAAACCAAAAGTTTTCTATTAGAATGTTAATATGATATGCAACCTAGGCAGCAAGCAAAACTCTAGGCTGACTAAGCAAGATAGAGAAAGAGAAAACTTCCTTTGACAGTTACAAAAGACTAATCACTCTACCTGAGAAAGGATCAGGAATCAGAAATAACAAGATACCTCTGAAAAATGGTGGTGGGAAAAATACTAATTATAGAATGATTGATTAGAAGTATTTATGAAAATCGTTAGATTCTCAGATTCCTGAATTTCAATCCCTCTACTTAGCTAGGCATTTTCCCATTCTTTCTTTTATTGAAAAAATAAAGCATTGTTTTTTAGACATGTCAAACCAAAGACATTCTAGAGTTGAAGAAATGAGGTTCTTTGTACTGAAAACAAAGAGTATGTAGTTAAGTCACACTATTTGATAAGATCACTCTCTGATTTTTCCCTCAACTTGCCTTCCAAAAGGTAATTAAATTTATTTTTCCCTTACAAAAGACCAGATATTTCTCTTTGGAAAACTATCTAATTTACTAGAAAATTTTCTGATATATGGCAAATCAAAAAAATAGAAAAATGACCATCCAAACCACTCCATGGTAAAGCCCACCAGTCCACAAGTCCCACTCAAGCACAAAGAGATTCCAGTTTTTAGTGCATCAATAAAAAATATGGACTGAAAACTAATGAGCAACATACATTTGAAAAAATATATTTTATATGAAAGACATATGCAAACAAAAAGAATGCAGAAAGCTAAAGAAAACAAAATATCTACAATTGAGATATTAAGACAGATAAGAGTTATTAAGTCAATGAAACAAAAACATACAACTATAAAAAGAACATTGAGAGAGTTGGTTTTTAAGGAACCTTGATTTAATAAATATATACTATGTTTTAAGAATTATCAATGAAAACTTTGAATGAAGTTGAGGAAATCTCTCAAAGTAAAGCATACAAACTAACAAACCCAGAAATGAAAACTGGAAAATATTGAATACACTAAAAAAAGAGTCAAGAAGGGCTGATATTCATAGTAGGGGATCCAGAGAGAGAAAATGGAAGAAGAGAATTATCAAAGAATGTGTACAAGCAGTTTATATAGAACTAAAGAGCATGAGCTCCCAAATTGAATGGGCTTATCAAGTACTAGGTATAGATACAAAAAGCACACCAAATTACATCATTATAAATAAAATGTTGGAATGCTGAATGTGAAAAATAGACCCTAATAACTATGAAAGAAAAATATATAAAACAGGTCACCCACACAAACAAAGGATTCAAGTCAGAATGGAACAGAGATTTGAAAACCAATCTAATTGCTAAAAAACAGCAACAAAATGTGCCTAAAAATTGTGAGGGAAAATAATCTATCTAGAGATCTATAATATCTATTATTGATTAAATATGAGCAAAGCTTAAAGAGATATTCAGCATACAATTTAGAGCAAAATACTTCCAATTTTTTTCCCCCTAGACCTACAGGACTATTTTTTTCCCACCAAAATGAGAGGATAAACCAAAATAGAGGAAGACATAAGATAAAGAAAACAGCCACACCCACAAAGGAGAGAGACGAAAATTCTCAGGATGATGTGGGAAAGCAGGATGACTTGTGTACATTGGGGAAAGAAGACAAGTAGTTTAGACTGAAATGGGAGGATGGAGGATCACAGAAAATATTTCTCCAAGAAAGATAAATTGATAGAGTACAATAATGAGGGAAAATTGATACTTCTGACAGTGTTTTGACTTGATTGTGTTCTGGATACATAAAAAACTAAGCAAACAGGAAAAAAAATAACAAGAAAGTTATTAATTCTAGAGGAAGCAAAAATGTACAAGAAATGAGATGTAATAGTATTCTACATGGCTCAGCTGCATGTACTATTGGCATAGCAAAAATAAGAAATTGTCAGATTGAGAGAAAGGGAGAGGAGAATATGTGTATATGAGAGAGAGGATATGAGAACTAAATCAGTTTTCATAGTAGGATGTTAATAGAAAATAGTTTAACATCATAGAAAATGCATTATATGTTATCTACACTCGCTTTTTTCTAATTTTCACTCCCCTTTCATAATTACCTCCGTACTAAAATAGCTTCCACACTTGTCAATAGCAAAATTCACCAATAATCTCTATTGCTTAGCCCAAATGACATGGGCACTTTGTAGCTTTTGTGTGACTTCTCTGCAGTTTTTGACTCTGTTGACCTGAGTTCCAAATGTAAATATGCATCTGCCCTATTGACATGGATGTCTCAGAAGCTCCTTAAGACTGAAAGGTCAAAATCTGAACATCCTGACCACACCCCAAACCCCTAATTCCACCAGTTCTATTCCTTATTTCATAGTCCTCATCTTAATGAACTACACATCATCATTCAGAATATTATAAAGCAGAACAGACAAAAATTGCTCAGGGATATAATCGATTGTGATAGCTAAAAGATTCCTGGAAGCAAATGGAGAAAATCCACATCTACCAGATTTCTTCTTAGGGATAGAAGTTAAATAAATCTCTTTTAAGAAAAGGTAAGTTTTACAAGTAAAGCTAGTAATAACAGAAGCCCACTAAACTTTCTTCCAAAGAGAGGCATCTGCTTAATAATAGCTGTCTTTTCGTTAGTTTAGGTGGGATAAGCAAGTTTGAAGCCAGAAGTGAATTGCTTAGGACAGAAGAGGAAAAACTGAGAGTGTAAACAAGATGCCCTTCTTCTTCACCCAATGCAGGAAACAAATACATAAATGTAGGAAACAAATATATAAAATGGATGTTTGATAGAGTATTATATTATTCATCTACTGGAGACATCCAGATTTCACAGCCTGGTTTACCATTACCTAATCTGCTGCCTAAACCCTATAACTAAGAATTTTCTTTTCCCGCACATCCCACATATAGTCAGTCACTGTTGAGTCCACCTTTTCAATCTCTTTTAATAGGCTCATTAACTTTTACCCCCTTAACAAAATTTCCTGACTTTTCTCCTCATCTTTCCCACAGATTCTTTTAATAGCTCCCTAAAAGATACCCTTTGCTATCAGTGTTTTCCAGTCTCATCTCCTTTCCATTCATTCTCCGTATAAGCTTCCAGTGGTTTTTCTAAAATGCCAGTCAGAAGTCTACGGCCATGCCACCTTGAACAAGCCTGATCCCATCTGATCTTGGAAGCTAAGCAATGTTGGACCTAGTTAGTACTTGGATAGACCACCTAGGAAGACCAGGTGCTATAGGCATAAAAAATAAAAAATAAGAGATGGTAAGTTGACAAGGTCCTTGCAATTTGTGAGGTCAACCAAAGATTGCCTCACAAAAGATAAAAATAAAAAATAAAATGCTAGTCTAATAATGTCTCTACACAATTGATAAACCTTTACTCAATAAAGTTCAAATAGCATTACATAGATAATAATGCCCCTCATGACTTCTACTGCTTAGTTTCACCAGAATGATTTATTTCCCACCCCTGCACAGATCTGTACATACTCGGTTTGTGCCCACCTGTATGCAGATACACACTACCACCCAAACTTTGATTGTCTAACCTTTGGGCATCTGAGCAATCACACCTACCCCCTACCTAAATGTACTGCTACCCTCACTTTCATTTACCCCAGATAAATCTTACCTGATCCAAGGGACCCACACAGCTTCTAGGAAGCCTTCCTTGCATTTCCAGTCTGTATTAGCTGTTGCTCTTTTGTGTGTTCACAATACTTTGTATATACCACTTAGATGCTATCATATTGACTTCCAGTTTTGGGTTTAATTTTTCTGCCTTCTTCACTAGACTAAATTCCTTGAAAGCTAAATGCATTTAATATTCCCAAAGCTTAGTACAGAGCAATTAAATAAATTAAAATGCATTGAAAGTTGATCTTCACAGCTTTGTGAGGGCATGTAAAATATGTTTTTAAATCTTCATTTTATTTAACTGGGGTGACATTTGTTAATAAAATTATACAGGTTTCAAGTTGTATAGACAGAATTCAATAATATATCATCTGTATATTGCATTGTGTGTTCACCACTCAGAGTCAAATATTTTTATTTTGAAGATAAGAAAACTGAGTTACCAGTGATGATGTGCTCCAGGCTATTTAGAGTCAAAGTTAAGACTGGAAACTAAGTATTTTGACTCCTTATGAAGAATCCAGACCTTCCTGAATTATGTGGGAGGCTTGGCTTTTATTCATTTATTTATTCAAAAAGTAATTATTAAGCTTTTGTTATGTTCCAGGCACTGTTCTAGACACTAAGGGAAAAAAAATCAACAAAAATTCCTGCTTTCTTGGAGGTTGTTTTCTAGATAACCACAAGGTTTCTATGTTCTAAGATGTTTCACTGTGATACTCTAATTCAGGGATGACACATTCCCAACTTGCAGAAAGAAAAAGTAAAATAATTTCCAAAGCTATGGAAGCAGAATGCTACTTTGTTTTCTAGAAACAAAGATGCTTATGCTTCCTGAATCTGGTCTCTACAGGTTTGTGTTGGTCAGCAAGCCACAATTCGATAGAATGGGACATACATGCAGTAACTACTGGGCCCAACATATACTCCATGCCACATTTATGCTGGCCTCAGGGCTTTTGTTCATGGTTTCCCCATGTCTTCTTTCCTCCTTTGTATTCAAATCCCAGCCAGCCTTCAAGACTTATCTCATATCATACCTTCTTGGCAAGACCCAGTTCAATCTGAAGCCTCACTAATGGCCAACTCTTTCCTGAAACTCAGCATCACCAAAAGTTGCTTTAATAATCTGAGTATATGATGGGCAGGATTTTCTTGCCAAAGAACATTGAAGTTTTCTGAAAGAAGAAATCATACTTTGTGCTTCTTGAAAATCTATCGCCTCCTGGAAGTACGAGGGGCATATGGAAGGTAACTAAGCAGCACTAAATGAATGAATGATTGATTGCTGTTTTTCCAGCCATTTTTCTATCCGATGCTATCCTACAAGGGATTTAAATGCTTTTATATGAAAGAGACACTCTCCATCTCAATGGCAGCACAGAGCTGCCAGCCCCAGTGCTGTTGGCCATGATTCGGTTCTTCAGAGGGAAACATCAAAGGGGAGGTAAGACAGGCCTGGCACACAGAAGCCAGCCTCTCACTTGCTCCTGATACCTCAGACAACAAAGTGCCAGAATGAATCTCTCTTCTGAGCTATAAGGTTAATGTGGTCATTTATAGATAGAAGGAGAAGATTAGGTATGTTGAAAGGGGAAGGTTTTTATGCTTTGCTTTTGATCCTGTCTGGCACTCCCCAGAGTTGCCATGTGCTCCACACCTGATAAATACTGTTTTATAAACGGCAAAGAAGAGAATTTAAAGCCATAAATCTATCCCCACCCCCCTCACTTTTTTATGGACCTAAAAGATAATTAAAACCATGCCCTTGCTTTGCAAATGGAGCCTCATCTTTCTGGCAGGCCCCATTTCAAATGAACTTAAGGGCAGTGTCAGTGCAAAGGGCGGCCTTGGGTTGATGTTGTCCAGGCTGTCATGGAGCACTCTCCAGCCTTGTAGGTCTCAGGATGTGTGCACACCACCCAGGACTGCTGCAATCACCAACGACCTCTACACAGCTCTGTTTGGGCTTTGAACTTGGTTAATACATGGTGCTAACGAGGGCCAGTTCAGGATTTAGTTTTTTTCAGAGAAAACACACACACACACACACACACACACACACACACACACACACACACACACAACTTTCTTCTTTGGCCATAGACTGCTCCTCTGAATTTTAACCACTTCTTTTAGTTTTTCACAGGCACCAGGGGACTAAGAGAACTAATATAAATGGACCAGGAGTTCCAAAGAAACAATGTAAATGTTACAGAGCCATTAATTAAATCATTTTAAAGACTATGTTATATCCAGGGAAATGTTTATAATGCAGCTATAAGTAGAAAATTATAATATAAAATGTTTTTACATTATGACAGAGTAAAAATAAAACATTTTACAACATGTTTTTAATTATCAAATAATATGTATGCACATAGTTGAAATAAATAATAAAAAAGGGATTATACATTAAAGGCCTCTGCCCCCATCACTTCTATCCTAATTCCCTCCCCCAGATAAATGCTTTTAACTCTTTTGGCTGTTTTTACCCGAGAAGTTAGTGCTATAACTCTAGATAATATATGGTTTTTCCTCTAGTTTTTATTCGTTTCATATATTAACTTTTTAGTTTCAGCTACAATAAATCAGCATCTAGCTCATACTACCTCACTCTGTCTTCCCTTGGAAACAATACCTTAGTAAATCCTTTATTCTTCACCTTTATTCTTTACCTTTTTTACAATTATTTATTCTTCTTTTATTTCTTGTTCTACCAACTAAAGAGAGTAACTTTTGATTACATATCCTGCTACTCTGTCAGATAAAAATAATAACATCCTTAACCATTTCTACAGCTCTTCTCTCCCCACCTTCCATGTAATTTCTCACATGTACCCATCTTTTATACTGTCAAAATTAATTGCAGTTACCTTTATTCTATAGCCAGCTCTCACTGATTGGTTGATTTTAGAAGTTAAAAGCCAACCAACAGTGTCTCTATTTTATGACTATGTCAATGTTGAACACACCAGAATTAAGTAATGTTTTCATGATTCTAGTTCTTTTTTAAATGTTTTTTTTCTAAAATTTCAAATGCCTATTTTTGAACATTTTGTCCTTATCATAATTTAAAATTACACATCGAAAATCACATTCTCTTTTTAGATAGACTTTTCCTACCTAGGTCCCTTCATCCGTCTGATGCAACCTAAACATGTGCTCTCTAGGCCTTGTGAATTCTTCTGCCTGAGATTTCTTTTCTTCCACCATATCTAGAATCTGTCTTCCTTATTGGTTTAATTCTTCATTTGCTTCTGTATTGTAGCAGACACACATCTCTCTTTCTAACAAAATCTTATTTTTATTTCAGTGCCCCACTCCTTCTCTTAATGATCCTGTACTTTGTTAAGTTGATCATGTTAATACTTTTTGTTTGTAATGATTGGTTTAAGAGTGGGCATATCTTTCATTCTAGATAATAAAACATGAGGGAAAACTTGCTAAGAAATTTCCAGTGGAGTCTTTAATTAAAAAAAAAAAAAAAGACCCACAAGAAGAGCATGCTCTTTTTTCCTCTGTCCATTATCATTTCTGTATGTAATATCTAATGACATTCTCTAACAGGAAGGGAGCTATCCAAGGACTATGCAACTCACTAAGGATGACAGAAGAGAAAAAATAAGAACTTAGAACTTTATGATACAACTGAGTCACATCCACTTCTAGATATCTTGTTATTTGAGCTGTTTTCTTTCTTTCTGAGTAAACTAGTTGAGTTATACAGCAAACATCTAATCTGATAGAGGTATTTGTTCAAGAAGCTTCCTACAAATAAGTGTAAGCAAATTTTCGGAGTCTTTAATAGTGAAAAATTGTTTAGTTGGGTACAGAATCTAATATTGGAAACTCATTTTTTCTTAAGAAATAAAATGCTATTAATGTTATTGCCCTAATGTCTTCTATTTTACTTCTTTGTAAGGTAGACAATTCATATTCTCTCTCTCTCTCTCTCTCTCTCTCTCTCTCTCTCTCTCTCTCTCTCTTTCTTCTTCTTCTTCTTCTTCTTCTTCTTCTTCTTCTTCTTCTTCTTCTTCTTCTTCTCTCTTTTTTTTCTCTATGAACTTTTATATCTTTTTTCTTTGTATTCTGTGATTTCCCAATGATATGTCTAAGTGAGACCTTTTTATTCACTGTGCTAAAAGTTCAAATGTCATTATGATAGATATTCTTTATCTCTAGATAGTTAAATGAATTTTTAATAGATTTTCCCTTTATTTATGAAGTTCTCTCTTTCTGGAGATGTGTTAATCAAATATTTGACTTCCTAGATTTATCAGCTGTCTCTGACCAAATTTTGTTACATATCTTCTTTTTGCATTTTTTACATATTTTTGTAATAAAATCCTAGACTTTATTTTACAATCTTTTAAAAACTATTTATATAAAATAATATTTCTAAATAATGAGTTCTTTATTTTTGATTATTTTTCTTTGTTATAGCACTTGTTTTTATATTATATTTTCACAAATGTTAATATTTAATGAAAAAGCAATTTAAAAACTGGTTGGATGTTCTACTGAAGCTGATGACCTTTGCTATTAGCTAATCATGCATAAACTGGGCATTACATTGAGAGTCTACTAAATGAAATATATCGAAGTCATTTCTTTAGGCCTGTGGTTCTCAACCAGAAATAATTTTCCTTCAAGGGAACACTTGGCGATGTCTAGAGACATTTTTGGTTGTCAAAAATGAAGGGGAAATGTGCCAATGGCATCGAGTGGATGAGGCCAAGGATGTTGCCCTCCACAACAGAATTATTCAGCCACAAATCACAAAAGTACCAAGTGGAAACTCCTACAGTAAGACCATTAACTTTCTTTAGAAAGTAACTCTCCCTTTCCCCATTTATTTGTTCTCATAGAGAAGTAAGCCCCTGGTTTCTTAGGCTACATTCATTTAGGAAAAAGAGAGACTGTTCTGTATACAAACTATAAATTAATTTCTTTTGGTTCAGCCTCTTTTTCATTCTCACTTACCACATCACCAACATCCAAGACTCTCTGTGGTCCAAATGGTCATCCTCTTGCATTATCATCCATGAATACATTCAGTTGTGGCTGCTATCCCTTACTTCATCAGATATCTCCTAGCATATGCTTTCTATCTTCTAGAAATTGGTCAAAATCTCTGATAACCCCACTCCTGACCTCTACCTTTTAAAAAATATTTTAGCATGTTTAAAATATTCTGACAACATAAGAGACAAATGCATGCAATTAGGCCTCTATATTTGGACAGAAGGCTTTCCCTACTTAATTCATTTATTTTTTAATACTTATTTATCACTGACAGTGTACTAGATTTCAGGCAGTGTCCTAGGCACTGGGTACAGAACAATGCAGAAACTTCAGTGTCTTCTCTAAAGATCTCTGCCTGGTATATAAAGAAAGAAAAGGCATAACAATATAGTGCATTGTAAAGAAAGTGGAGTTTCAAACTAAAGCATTTGGGTGTTAGTCCCATCACTACATACTGGCTGAGCAATCTTTGGCAATGCATTTTAAACTACATGAGCCTCAATTTTCTCAAAAATAAAATGAATATAATAATAATAATAATAATATTAACTTCCTTAAAGGATCACAGGGAACAGTTAATGTGAAAATTTACTCATAAACTTTATAAAACCTGGTGGGCAATGGTTTCCAAACTTGGCTTCATATCAGAATTTTCTGTACATGCTCAGACCACTTACAGGATAATATTCAGACACAGGACCTAGGTATCAGTATTAGAAAAAAAAAACTTGCCATCTGATTTCAATGTGTAGCCATGGTCGAGAATGCTGTTCTTTGAAAATATAGGCAGTCATCTCAGTGTCACTTTCAAACTTGCTTGGGAGAGAAAGGACATGCAGCATTTAAGAGGCAGGTGGCTAGAAAGATGGGCTTTGAGGCTGTGCTGGCTCTCTTTAGTACGAGTGTGTAAAATACAAGGAGGCCTGAAGCCCCGCAAGTCCCAGGAGAGGAGTGGTGAAAGGTGGAAAAACATAGAATCTCTGTACCCTAACTAGTAGAGACTGACTACAAGCAGATAAAATGGCTGAAACCAGGACATTAGCAATAGGAGCCAGAACACAGACCAACGAGAGAAAAAAGAACCAGTCCTGTCTCAGTTGGCATCAGTCTAGTCTGATGATCACCCTAAGGTGCTCAAACCAGCATCTTCATAAAACAGAACAGCAAGAGTTGATCCTAGCAGGTAGATCTGAGGTTCTCTTTTCCTCACTGCCAGGAAGTCACATAACAATTCTTATATGCCATTTAGGGAAGAAGCAGGAAAAGAGAAAGGCAATCTAAAAGACCAGATGTACACGTGAAAGACTAACCAAAAAAAAATTCTTTAAAGCAGATTATTTTTCTGACAAACACACAAACACAAACATACACACACTGACCTTTCTAAATGGACAGTGATTTATGCAGAAGAATAAATTAGAAGCAGTGCTTTCCTATACATCAGAATACACTGCATAAATTCGGGATTCAGCTACACATGTGCATGTTTATTATGTGCACAACTACAACTATGTATATTCAGTAATATATCTCTCAGCTATTCTAACAAACAGGACCAAGAATTCAGGGTTGAATTCTTTTAGAGATTCTACGAGACCAATCAGCTTACTTTCAGCTAAGAGTGGCCATTCTTCTATGCATAGCCATGTTCCTTAGAGAAGGATCAAGATGATGGGAAGATTCAAACTTGCTTTTCATCTAGCAAACAGGTCTTTGTATCTTTTGTTCTCTCTCAACTCATTAAAATGCCCCTCTCTGTCCTGCTCCCTGTGTGCTCTCTTGGCTACTCCCTTTCTATCTCTACCCACTACCTGCCCACTGTCTCAGGGATATAGGTTGAAATAAATCCAATCTATTGTGCATATACTATGTGACAGACTCTGTGCTGGATATAATACATAATAATCTAATTTAAACACCCAGAGGTATTAATATCTTTAGATGAGAAAACTGAGGTTTAGAGAGATCAAACTTATCTGAGTTTGCACAGCTGGAAAGCAGGAACCTTAATTGAAACTCAGAAATTTCTGCCTCTGAAGACTTTACTATCCAGCTCTGCTTCCCTCCAGCCCTTATTTATTTATTCATGTGTTTCTCTCAGTTCAATGAAGATGTATTTCCTAGAGCATATCTACTTTTGAATATTCTGTACCATTCTCTCCACCAGTCCACAGATGCTGGTCCATGTGTCCTCAGATTTAGTTTTAACAAAAAGTAGTCTACTTGAAAGGAGCCTTAGCTCCAGTTACAGCTCCATTATACCTTGTTTGTTGTTGTTGTTTGTTGTTGTTGTTCATTTGTTTAGATGAATTTTATTTTATTTTTTATTTCAACCTTCTAGAACAAGTAAAGGCCCATTTCTAGAGGAAAAATCTATTATGTTGTATTTTTTAACCTCTTAAGTTTCTTATGCTTTATGTATCTGAATATTCTTAATAAAAGAAATAGATTTTTCTACCTTCCTGCTTATTTCTTTATTTACTTCTTTATTATATTTCTCCCCAATAGACAGTAAGCTTCATAAGGTAAGACTGCATGGCTCAAATATGATAATCAATCTGTTGTGTGTGTGTGTGTGTGTGCAGGCTTAGCACATAATGGATATACAATAAATATTTATGATATAAACAAACAAATATGTGTACAATCTCAAAGGGCAGTGGATATATTCTGGTGTTTGTATTTCAAACCTCACATAGCGGGCAAAATTTTCCATAGATTTTTACACTTAATAGAGGAGTAATAATATTAAAGCAAAGTTGTCTTGTCCAGTTATTCTGGCCCAGCTGCACTTCTGCACATTAGGCACATATTTCTCTCCCAACTGTCCCCCACCTTCTATTTTATAGTCTTGTTTGGGTTTGAGTTCATGGATGTAAAAGTCTGAATTGTTTGGCTTTGCTGCAGAATACAGGCCTATCTCAGTGACCCTTATTGCTCTCCTGTAGCCACCATACCCTTCTTATCGGCAACCCCATGTTTTTGATCTCTGTAATACCAGCAACATTTTCCCAAAAACCACTGGTATGAGAAAAACTGGCTTCGAAAGTGAAAAGTGATCCGAGTTCAGCATGCTATGTCTTGATGGACACGGCCAGCAACAGCAGACAGCAGGACTTCCACTGAATAGAAACTTGGACAACTGACAAGGGTTTACTTTTCTCATCCGTCACCCTACTTATCCAGCCTGATTTCCACTCACTTGGCACCTAATTATTGGGTTTTAAATATGTCATATTCATTTCCAAGTTCACATTTTATTTTTGCTTCTCTTTCCAATACATTAATTTATACTAAATATATACTGATCATCTATGAGTTGACAGTTACCGCATTGGATACTGGGAATATAATACAGACACACACACACACACACACACACACACACACACACACACACACACACACTCCATTCTTCTCGGATTTCCACAGCCTCCATGATCACCAATCAGGCACTTAGTAATCTCTTCCCCCTGGTTTGCCATGATTTCATGTAGGTTATAGTTCCATCTTCAAATTTCTTGAGATCATAGACCACATTTTTACTGGGTTTCCTTAATAACCACTAACGTAATTAGCCAGTCAGTTTTTGCAGTGAACACGTCTTTTATGCAAGCCCTTTGGGATAAAATATGCACTGCCAAGACGGATGAGAACAATGAGGAGGACATGGAAGAAGGCTCAGTGTTCTCTCCATTTTACCGTAAATGATTCAGCTCTGCATCTAGGTATGTCCCCTCAACTAAGACCCCAGTAATTAGTGGTGGGGGCATGGGGGAAGAATAAGTTTTAAAAAATATGCAGCTCATACAATGCGAATGTGAAGAAATCTCCCTGAGTTCATTAGAACACCTAATGCTTCTAGCAGATTGGATTTTTTGTTACATGTGCATGTTGATATTCTAAGACCCAAAGGTCAGGATGAGCACATGTGCATGGCAAACAGGCACTCACTGAGCAATGAGAGTGGGGCCGGGCTGATGAGACCCGAGTGTCCAGTGCAGGGAGACAGCCTCAGCTCTGCGGTCACAGGATGACTGCCAGGGCCCCACAGAGTCTAATCAGAGAGCAGAGAGAGCCCCTGGGGGGATGGGAAGAGAAGAGGCGGTCCCCTGTCTTGACCTGAACTGAGAACAAGGTGAAAGGGGAAATCACTGGGCCAAGGCAGTGACCCAGAAGGCCCAGCCAGAAGCAAAAACAGATGTGAAACAGAAGCTTGCAGTGTCCTTTGGGCCACAGGGGTCTACCCTGGAGGAGATAACCGCAAGGAAGATGCACTGTCTTTGACATGTCTTCACTGTGCTGCTGCTGGGCAATTAGGGCTGAACAGCCAGAGCTTAAAGAACTGACCAGAACACATAAGATACTTTGTCTTTCTTAATCAGCATGGAAGAGAATATGCCCCCATTAGACACTGGAGGAGCAGCATCCTTTCCGATAATTCATTTATTTAACAAATATGTGCTGTGCTTCTTACTGGTTCAATATCCTAAGTATTCTAAATTATATAAGACATAGTCTTTGTCCTCAGGTTATATATCAATCAGCCATATCAGTGCCAACAGAAGATTTTAAAATTACTGTCTCTTACCTGAGCATAAAAAAGAAAACTGGATCTGGGGGATGAGGGTCCTATAAGGGAGGATTGGAGAGGCCTGACTACAAATCTGTAAGATCTTTTACTATATCTTGCATGATCACAGATCACAGACTCAGTCTCACTTCGGGCTGTGATAAAGCATTGGCTTACTTCTAAGAAAAGAAAAATGCTGCCCTTCTATTCCTGATTTTCCTCTATGCACCAACCCTAGACTGATCCACCCAGCAACCAACACTCCTATAAGGGAGAACAGATATTACTATAATTTCTCTCAAGATGCATCCCAATAGAACCACTCCAAGAAGACATCCCAATCCTGATGCCAAAATCTGAGCAGTACTCCCCAGCTGGGATTTAGAGGGACCCAGAAATGAAGCCTCTCTTTTAACAATCATTAAGATTCAGTTAGTGCTTTATTTAGAATTTCAAATATGTGTTTCAAATTTACTATTTCATGTAATGGTCATGATATTATGTTTTATCCCCATTATACAGAAGAGAAAACTGAAGCTTAAAAAAAGTTAATTTACCCAAAAGTCATTCAATAAGTAAGTGATTAATTTAATTCTGAAATCTAGATTTGAACTTTCCTTAGGGCTTCATCCTTCTGAATGATCCACCCTCTCAAACCACATTTTCTCCAGGCAAACATATACTAATCCCTGGTTAAATACTGAGGTTAAATGTCACCTCCTGCTCCTTTTTTTAGATATTTACCGTTTTTTCTTTAAGGTATACTAGCTCACAGAGATTTCTGACATTATCTCATCATTATTTTTTGCATAACCATTCATTTTTCTGCTATAAATTTTCTGAGAATTTTGGCTATATTTTATCTATCCAAGTATCTGTCTCAGTGGTTGACGCACAATAGGTGCTTAACAAATTTTTGTTGAATCTTGGGCTCCAAATCTCAGCTTTTCTATTCAACAGAAAACTTCCTCTCTGTGCCCAAAGAGAACATTGTTGCACCCACTAATTATTTTCAAATTATACCTCCTGACTTAGCTCATCGTACCAAGGGGCCTGAGTAACAACAACATATGTTCCCCCAGGCTCTCCTCTCACATTTGGGGGCCTTGGGCAATACTGCAAACGAGAAGCAACATGCCATAAGTCTAAATATTTAAACATGAGTTATCTAGCTAACTGACTGTTCTATCCTTCTACCTGCTATTTTGACCTTCATAACAACCTACAAGGCTTGGTTCAAATTCAGAAATCTCTGTCTCCTCTAACTTCTGCATCAAAACATAGAAGCTTGTAGACAGTCCACTGCAGGCCTATGTCCCATCTTTTCCTACCCCTTTCTCTGTCTAAAAGCATGCAAGCTCAGTCTTCATCTGCACTCCCACAAAAAGTCATCCCTCAATCACACTTCAGGATTAAGATATACGCACAATCTACCTTCCAGAAAACACACCTGAGGAAGAGGCCCAGTAAAACCTTGAAAGCAGGCTAAAGGCTATTTGGGCAAAGAATTCCAGGGCCATGAGCACCGTGAGCATAAACCAGAAGCTATGAGGACCAGGTAAGTGGCCAGAGCAAGGCCCTCTAAAACAGGTCCCATTATCTACACTAGGGTAATGCTTACTTATCCATCTCTTGAATATATATCAATAAAAAGTCTATTTCATTTAGAAATAACTAGCAGAGTAGAGCTCACACTCCTGCTCTATTCCTGGTATTTAATTCCTGAAAAAGCCCTGTTCCTGTTCCCAAAGAGGAGGAAGAGCCCAGCCCAATTGTCCCAGGGGTGAACTGAAGTGAAAGCTAGTTAAATTTTTGTTATCTAAACTGTTCTTGTTACTGAGATAATAGGTCTAGAGGGAGAAGGAATTTCAAGAGCCAAGAGACTGAGCCTGCAATCTATTTCTCCAATGTTTTTGCAGATATAAAGGAGGTGGAAAACAAATATTTTATATCATTGCCATGAGTTTCCATTTGATTTGGGGGTGGGGGGTGAGGTGCAGTGCAAAACAAGTGGTAAAACCAGCTGTTTAATGCCCTGGAAGTTCTTTAGAGCTGCCTCCAAATAGGAAGGAAGGAAGGAAGGAAGGAAGGAAGGAAGGAAGGAAGGAAGGAAGGAAGGAAGGAAGGAGGGAGGGAGGGAGGGAGGGAGGGAGGGAGGGAGAGAGAGAGAGAGAGAGAGAGAGAGAGAGAGAGGAAGGAAGGAAGAAAGGGAGGGAGGGAGGGAGGGAAGGAGGGAGGAAAGAGAGAGGGAAAGAGAAAGAGTGAGAAAGAAAGAAATGGGACAAAAAGAGTGGGGGAAAAAAAGAAAAGTAGAAAAAAGAAAAAAAAGAAAAGGGAAAAAAAATTACCTCCTTTTTGACAAAATGCACAAGGAGCAAGGGGGCTCTTTTTGATAAAGTGATGAAATCAAGTGATAAACTGAAATTCCAGAGAAAGTAATTTAAACACTTGAATGTTGAACTGAGGACAGGCCTGCCACAATCATTCTTCCACTACAAGGCTATTCTGCTCAGCTTCCTACCTACACCTCACAGAAATAAGCAGAGTAAACCCAGGGCAGGTAGGAAGGTGAGCATGGCATGAGAAGAACTCTGTCTGAAACTGAACGGGAGTTTGAGACGTACCCCTAAAAGCCCATGAAAGTTTGTCTCACGAACGTTCTCTCTAAATACTTGAAGACCCCATGGCTTCCTACTGAATTTCAGTTGTCCTGTTGGACTCAGTGATTTTTTAGGATATTTTGGAAGACTCATTCAATAAGATCCTAAGGCCTTGCCAGGCCATGAGTCACTCTTAGTTAGACAATCATTATTCATATTTGGGAGATCATTCTCACATAGAGAGGAGTAAACTAAGAGACAATATTAATGGAGTTTTTCCTCCTCATGAGATGGTCATTTCACAATATCTACAGGCTATCAAAACCCTTTCTAACTATTCACTCATATCAGAAGAAAAAATTGGCAGGATTAATTATTTAGCAGAATAATTTTATTGTTTTTTTCCCCTCTGTTTTTAGTCTTTTGGTTTGAATTTTCACATGTCACATCTAGTAGAAACAGACTAATGTCATAAACCCCAGTATTTTAGCACTTTATGTTCATGCTTTTCTTTAATATATGCATCTACACCACATCAGTACCACTGATTTCTATGATATCAATGGGTTCATTCAGAGGGATCCACATGTCACAAAACACTAGTGTTCAGCTATTCCTTCTAACTGTGGAGTTGCTAAGAGAAAAGTGAACTTTGTGCTTTTATAGTATCTTTTGCTCTCTTACTTAGTAAGAAGGGACGTGGCAGAAGTTAAGGATAGAAAGAACTGAGAAGCAGGCATTGGCAAGTTATTAAAGGTCCCAAGCCAGATTAGGGGTCACTGGAATATTTTTAGATAAAATAAACTTTTAAAACCATTTATAAAACTGATTTTTTTCACTTCTAACGTATGTATCACGCTTATTAGTTAATGGATATACAAAAGGAAAAAAGATTTAATAGAGAAACTTCAAGGAACTAGAAGAATGAGTCACATCTCTATCGTCAGAGGAGAGAATTACAGCCAGAAAAATATACCTACCCAGAGGCATAAAGACCCTGACATTTAAAGAAATTTTGAGGAGTGTTAAGAGGGAAATTAACTGAGTATACATGAAATCCAAAGACATCTATCTTTGGGCAAACCGGGCTCATAAGGAAGAACAGTTGTATGGATGAAGTTTCTACCTCAGTCAAAAAATCAAGTTCCTTTCATTCCTCTAGCCTCTGCTGATTTCTCATTTTCAAAAACAATTTATGTACATGATCAAACACACACTCTCACAAACACACGCACATGCACATGCATGCACAAACACATGTACACATATTGCCTTGTACTATTAACCCGTCCTGCATACAAAGTGTTGTTATTGTAGTAAGAAAGAAGATTCTTGACAAAAGTCAGTACCCATCTCTCATCCAACTGTAAACTCTACAGTCTCAAGCAGTTTTAAGTGTAAGCATACGCTTAATAAATATTTGAGTTGAGTGAATGAGATCAGCTGGCGGGATAAGACATTGTATGTGCAAAGCTTTCCCTCGGGCTTCTTAGATTTGTATTCATGACTTTGTTCCCAAATACACAGAAGACTGGTGGGAAGCCTATACAATCTTTTGTCTTCATGCCTTAGCAAAAGAAGGAAACTAACAAATATCCATGTCTTCTAAATATTTTACTTGCACTCACTTCACTTCATTTGCCTAAAATTTTCTCATTGTCCCAGTCATGAAAACTGAGTCTCAAAAAGGTGAAGCAAGTTGAAAGGCTGCACAGCTGCTCTGCAGTAGGAGCAGGATTTACACTCACATCTGCAGGATCCAAGGGCTCTTATTGCTTCAGGCTTTGCACCTTCTCCCATAATGTTTTCTGGGAATCCGAGCAGTCTTTCATTTTACTAAAATGAAATTCCAAATGTTCCCCTTTAAAATAAAAGGTTTTATCTCCATTCACAAAAAGAAAAAAGAAGAAAGAAAACTTCCTCTGACCAATGGAAAAAATAAGCCATTGCTTTGCTTACTGGCAAAAGGCCCGATCGTGGGCCAGGCTGTGAAAGAGAGGGAGAGAGATTCTCATGGATAGCAAGCGCTCCACCCACTCATATTTGTGTTTTTCTGAGGTTAACCCAGGGCCCCCCACTGCCCAGCACACCACTCTGCTGACTGTTCCCACCATCAGAATCCAGACAGCAGAGAGGGCTGAGGCATTAGAATTTTATCACCCCTATTAAAAGATAAAACCTAAAATTCAACCCTTATCAATATAAGCTTCATGCACTCTATTCAGAGCTTTCAAGGAAAGCAGACAAAATGTTTCTGCTTGCTGCTTTAGTTAAACCCAGGCAGCATTGGCGTGGCTAGTGCTGCTTGAAAAAGGTAATTAAAAACAGAGTAGTCTGCTTTGTTTTGATATTGGCCAGACCTTCTCTTTAGGAAATATATGGTAATAAAATAGATGAAATGGGGAGTAAAAAGAATGAAATCAACATCCTTTCCCCAAATCAACAATACAGTTTGTGAAAAATTCGTCTCTTCCATGTGAATTGTTCACAGTTATCACCCCTGCTCCGTACAGTTCACCTGCCCATGCATGCATTTATTCATTCATTCAGTGAATGTTTGGGAAATGTTCCCCATAAATTTGTATTGTATTAATCACTGAAATATAAACTTAATAAAACAAGATCCCTTCTCTTAAAGAAAAGACCAAATAGGGGGTATAAGCAAATAGTTATTTTGGAAAGGATCTTCATCTGCCTCTGAAGCTTTGTCTCTCACCACTTCTCAGACCCTCCAGCAATACATTTCATACTAAGTTCTCCAACCACCTCAATAACTTGCAGCCCCAAAAACATGCTCCCCCTTCTTTTGCTATTCAGATGGGCCTGCCATTTCTCCTCTGCTGTTCTCTTGCTCCCTGTCTTCTCTTCCCAGTTAATTCTTACTCATCTTTCAAGACACAGCTCAGATGTTAACCCTCTCAAAAGCCATCAATGACATCTTCTCACCGGTTAAATGTCCTTCTCATATACTTCCAGAGCATCTCAAAAATATCCCTAACAAACACTTTACATACTTCACATTGCAGTTTTCTGTGTATTTTTTTCCCTCTATTGAGAAAGCTAAGAGGGAAATGGGTCATGTTACAATTGTTTTGGAGCCTAGCAAAACGTCCAACATAGAATAAGTGCTCCATAAAAGTAGAAAGAACAAATTAATAATTTATTTTTAATAACTAATCATTTATTAATAAATTAATAAAAGGTAAAAATATAGCACAATGGAGAAGTCAGCTTTGGAGTAAGGGTACAGATAAGTTCAGGGAAGCCTACTGAGAAGTCTACTGAGCTGAATCTTGAAGAATTAACGTGAAATCACCAGATTGACAAGTTTATGGAAGATACCTTTTAGACAAAGGCAACAGCATGTGCAAAGCCTTAAGAAAAGAAAACATACATTCAAAGAAATGTTAAGTATCCCTATATGGCTGGGGTATAGATTATCAAGTGGTTAAATAGAAAGAGGTGAAGTTGAAAAAAAATAGACATGGAGTAGACTATAGAAGGCTTTGAATATAAACATAAGAAGTTTGCATTTTATCTTACAGTCTTGCAATAATTTATTCCTTACCCTTTCTCTGTGCCAGAATAAAGATATAAGACCATTCTGATAGTCTTCTAATACCCATAACACAACATGAGAAATAAATATAATATAAGAAAAATGGCCCACGTTTTATCCTGAAACCAAATAGCTAAAACTTTGGATTTTTCACCCGTTTTGAATATCCATATTTCTACTCAATTCCAACAACATGGGTAATGATGGAATTTATTAAAGAAACAAAAAAGCAAGCAAAAAACAACAACAAAAACCGATTGTTAAGGCTTTTCCCTGAATCAGATCAATAAACATTGAAATATAGGCATGTATGCTTCCAATAAAAGAAATCTTCACAGGGAATTTCAATGTGTACAATAATTGAGAACTATTTAAGCAAACCAGGCCCATGAGAATACATGATCTCTGAGTCCATTGTCCTATCGTTTGTCTTCACCGATATGTTAGCTACTTTAAAATTATGGGTTCCAAGTCTTGCAAAATGACACATTTTTCTCTTGTTCGCTTTTTTGTTCTCAAACCAGATTTTAACACAGCCCACTTGATTATATTAAGAGATTGAGTGAGACGGATTGCCAAGGTCAGAGTAACAAATGTCATCTTAGGGACTGAAAGATGGATGCATGTTCAAGGGAGATGTGATTCTCTTTCTCATGTTGGTGAAGAGCCATTAGACAAACAAACAATTGGGGCAAGTGCAGAGGTGTTAGACCAGGCACAATCTGCTAATGTGCTGATATCTGATGGACATCAGCCAGCTGGCAGGCAAAGGCTCCAGTCTAAAGGAAGTATCTTACACTCAATTCTTCCTCAACAGAAACTGCTAGCCTTGAGTATAGTCAAGGACACAGCTAATCAAATTTTCCTCTATAGCTTAAAGCTGAACTTTAAACATACTTCTCATGGCCACTTATTCACTCAAGCCCATGTTTAGGAATGTCTGATATATTTGCAATATTCCATAATTTTTTTACCTCCAATCAGGACAAATGATTGTATAGGTATTGTAAAAGTAAGAGGCCATTAGAATAAGGTGGCTCTGATGCCTTGGTTGCCTGCATGTACAAATTAAAACCTAAACCGGAGCCAATTCCTGAAAATACATTCATATCTGAGAAAACAAAATTTAAGAACAACCAATCACAAACAGGCAACTGGACTTTCCCAAATAGGGCAACCCCTTAGGCTATAACCAATGAAATCACTTTCTTGATTTGCTTCCATGACTGCTTTATAAAGCACTCCTTGCCACTTTTGGTTTGGTGTTGCCTGATTTAAACCAAATGTTGCTCAAATAAGTCTTGAAATTTTTAATTACCTTAGTTTATCTTTTAATAGTATAATAGTAGTTTCAAAAATCATCAGGGAAATGCAAATCAAACCCACAATGAAATACCACTTCATCCCCATTTGGTTGGCTAGAATCAAAACTGCAGTTAATATAAGTGTTGATGAGGATGTAGAAAAGTTGTGACTTTTATACATTGCTGATGAGAGTAAATGGTACAACTGCCTTGAAAAAGTCTGATAGTTCCTCAGAAGTTTCAACATTGTTACCAAATGGTACAGTGATTTCTAGGTGCATACCAGAGAAAAATTAAAACATATGTCTACAAAAAAATTCTGTATGAGACTATTCATAGCAGTATTATTCATAATAACCAAAACAGAAAAAATCCAAAAGTCTATAAGCAATCCAAAAGTCTAAAACTGATAAAAGGATATATGTAATGAGGTATATCCACAGAATTGAATATTACACAGACATAAGTAAGAATGAAGCACTGATACATGCTGCAACATAGCTGAACCTTGGTGCCATTATGCTAAGTAAAAGAAGCCAGTCACAGAAGACTGAACATAATTCCATTTGCTTGTGATGTCTAGAATAAGCAAATGTATAGACACAGAAATTAAATTAGTACCTAACCTGAGGGGAGCAGTTTATTGGGGGGAAATGAGAAGTGACTGCTAATGTGTAGACTTACTGGGGGGAGAAGAGAGTGATAAAATACTTTAACATTGATTAAAGTCATGGTTGCACAATTCTGTGAATAAACTAAAAACCATTGAATTACACACTCTCAAAATAAAGGAGTTTTTAATTTTAAAAAAATAAAAGAATTGCTAATGGGAATATAATAGAATATTTAAGTTCAGCTCAGCTGATAAAGAAAGGATCATGAAGTCACCATAGATAAATATGATATTGACCACTCCCCAACCCTCCAAAGAAACCAAAGGACCCAGCTCTTCATCACTGCACATCAGGTCTCAACCATAGCTCCTCCAAACAGACGTTTCTTCAACAATGGTTACAGCAGATAAAAAAATATTATCATTTTGAATAAATGCCAGGGATAATCTTCAGGCACAAACCAATCAGCACAGATTCCAGGCAATCAGAATTGAATCCCAACCAATCAAAATGTCCACTTTGTTAAGTGCCTGACAGATGATTACCCGTCTCAGAAAATAAGTTCTACTTTTCATACAGAGTGAACATGTTTTATTTGTGTCTTGGAAAAGTAGTCCACTTTTATGTCATTTTAAATTGTTAAAAAATATTTGGAAAATGAAGATATGTTTTGTCTTGTTTTATCACTAATCACCCATAGTTCTAGCCATTCAAAAAATACTCACTATAAATTTTCTTGTATCTTCCTCCAGTCTTTTTTCCATTGCATAATGCATTTTAACAACATTACCAACTTGATATATACTTTCCACCTGTATTTTTTCTTATTTCATCAAAAATATTTTTGATCTAAGTACATACTCTTCAAAAATATAATTTTTATGTTTAGAAAAAAACAGCATTGAAATGCTTCATGAATTATTAAACTCCTAAAATAATAACTAGTTGACTATTTTAGATAAGTGATCATTTTCACTATTTTATAGTAACATAGCAATAGAAATACAAATAAAATTTAGGTTTATTTTTTTAAGGAAGAATACCAGAAGTGGAATTGCAATTATTAAGAGTGCCTTTGGACACATTAAAATAGATAGAAGGCTAACAGCCTAATTGAATATATCCTGAGACACTACTACAGAACTGAGAATCTTCACAGAATAAGCATCAAATTAAGTATTAAACCACCAAACACTTGGAGTTGGAAGGGATATTTAAGAGTGGTATTTGGGTTATGATGGTGATGGTGGTTGTTCTGTGTGGTTTATTTACATATAAATGTAAATAAGTAGATAGGTGTATATATACATAGATAGACACAAAAACAAAGTGACAGAGAGAGAGAAACTCTGAAACATAGAAAGTCTGAGTGACTCAGTTAATAGCAATTTAATGGCAGACAGATCAAAACACAAAATATTATTCTTTCTAGCCTCATGCTGTTTCCACTGTATCAAAATACCATGTTAAAAAAGTTCACTTCAAATTACACATAAGGAGTTAAATTTACTGAAGTATTACAAGAACACCAAATAAATTTTCACAGAAGACCTAAAAGAGGAAATTAAAGATACAAATAGTTTTTTAAAAACCTGCATTTGGTTCAGAAGCTTGAAACCAGTTTCTTCAAAAATTAGTTGGAAGTAAAAGAAATAACCTCTTTTGCCCAAAGAAAGAAATTACATGTTCTGGGAATTTGCTAAATATTTTATACTAGTCTCTATGATACCATCAAGAAACCTCATCTCCAGTTACGTAGACCAAGCTGACAAGAACTATTTGCATAATCAACTGTAATTACATTAAATTCTCTCTTCAGCACCTGTTACCCACTAAATGTGACACAAAACAGGATATGATAAGTTGACTCAGTATGTTTTTCCGTTATTCAAAACCAAGAATCTCCGAGAGAGCCTGGGCTGCAAATTCTAGGGTCAAGTTTAGGCCACTAGTAGAGAGTTGGTTCCTTCCTATACCAGACAGCTCACCAGAATAGTCTGTTTTAGATAGGGTGGTCATATGTCTTAGATTTCCATGACAGTCTAATTTATGCATATTGTTCCAGAATATTTATTATAATGCCCCCTTTCACACTCAAAAGTATTCCACCTTGAATAGTGAATTATAAAACAGCCTAGCCATGTGGAGTATATTTGCTCATTTAATATTCAGAATTTAGTGAGCCACTCTCACGCACGGCCCTGTGTTCAGGACTTTCTGAGGTTATTAGGGAGAGCTAGCTTCATTCTACCAAAGTCACTCTACTTTAAAATAACTCAAAACCAGCCTGAATCCTCAGCTGAACTCTATATCAGGCATTAGATGATGTCTGGAAATTATTTATGTAAATAAAAAGAGTTTCTTTGTTTATATAAATGTGAAATGGGTATAACTGCATCAATCCTACCACACCAAGGTAACCTTCAGGCTTAGGAATGCAATTGAAACTAAGCAAAATGCTCAAGTGCTAGTTAGCATATAGTTGAACAGATTGTAGTTGTTGGATGTCCATGTGAATATAAAATGAATAAGTCACCTCTAGTGTTTACCTTGTTGCTCATTTGTTTTAACTGTATATAATATCTTGTGTCTTCTCTTTAGAAAGTGTCAATCCTGAATTGGTTGAGTTAGAAGCTTTTCTTCCAGGCTTTGCTGAGCATCTGCTGACCTCAACAGTCAAGGAGCATTAGCATGGCCATATAAAGTCATTTCATATCATTGCAAATATTATTCTGTCAGTGTGAAATGCCATTTAAAAAATCCTAGATTTTGATAGTGTGGGGATGGGAGGAAGAGGAGGAGTGATGTGAGTGGAGAATAGCTGTTGTGTTCTTGGCAATATCAGACTTCATGCTTCTGAGATGTTTCTCAACTGCAACCAGATCTAGAATCAATTAACCTTTGTCAAGTGCCTACTATATTTGAGTTTAGACTGGATAGATGATTATGTCATTAAATCCTCATTAAAATCCTGTGTGGTGGATATTCTGATTCTTCTTTTGCAGATAGTTAATTAAAACTTAGAAAGAAGGTAAATAATTTCTTCAAATTATAGAAACACCAGAGGAAAGAAGTAAAATTTTAAATCAGATCTAATTTCAAAACTAGTTTTCTGTCTGCTTCAACATACGCCCAACAACATGGTTGCTGAGAGCAGTGACTGAAGTGAGGAGGTAGCCACCAGATGGACAATGTATATTTTCCATATTGAAACAGTTAAATCTCTTGCTACAAGAATGGCACATAAATAATAAAAAGGTTTTCTCCACATACTATTCTATTGCAAAGCCTTAGAAGTCCAGATTCTATTTTTAATTCTTTATGTTTTTCTGGTTACTGAATTCCTGTGCAATTTAAAAAAAAAAATCAAGGAGGAAAAAAAGAAAATATTCTTTGGAATTCCTTTCATGCTCTGTTCCCAGCCTGAGTGTGTATTTCTCAGTGTGTGTGTGTGTGTGTGTGTGTGTGTGTGTGTGTGTGTGTGTGTTTAAAGGTTTCATTGACTCAGCAACAGGATAGCCAGCTACGTGACAGTTCATCTCTGGTTTCTATTACTCATGATTAATGCCAGGGATCATGTTTATACTCCAAGTCTACACACCAGTTAGGGATTCAGGGAATTTGGTTCCGGCTCTGATAAAAAAAAGAAAAGAAAAGTGCGGGGGTGGGGCGCCTAGACAGCAGAAGGCTGGAGGAGCAGCTATACAGAGGACTGCAGGCATTTTACTGGTAGTAGGGGTGAGAGGTGATGGGCAAAGTAAGGAACAACTCACTGATCCAGGATTCTGAGTGAGCAGCGTATCCTTCCCTGTTCTTGACAACTACCAGACTCCACTCTGGGACACTTTTAGGAGAAGATGATGGAAATCAGAACTGAAAGCTGTGTCCTTGTCAGATCAGAGGGGCCATAACCATCATTCAGTTAATGAATGAACCCCTTTGCCAGCTGTGAGTTTATTATAACCAAAACTGAGAGTGGGGGATGGGGTGTTGGAGGATAAATGAATTGTTGAGAGACTGCTTTGGAAAGGTACCAAACTTCATGTTTGTTCACTGGGAACTGGTCCTTTCAATGGATTATAGAATAATTCTCTCTCAAGGTTGGTATAGACCTTGAAAGTCACCTAGCCCAGCATACATTTCATGTCTGAATGTCTTCTATCACACCTTACCAAAGATTATGCCTGGATAATTCAAGGAACAAAGACCAGTCCATTTTGAGGCAGCTTTGTTTGAAAAACTATTATTCATTTATTCAACAAATGTTGTTGACAGCTAAGTGCCTAGACTTAAACACTAGAGAAAAGCAGTAAAAAAAAAATCCCTACCATCAAGGTCTTTACTTTCCTTACATTAAGGCAAATGTTGGGTACACTTCTTCCCCAAATGAACTACTCATAACCTCTGAGTCTTCTCTTTAGGGAGAAAAAGTCACGCTTAATTATTCTGCATTGTAAATATTTGAACATAACATAGTGTCCCTTTTTGGTTTTGTCTGTCCACTTCCTTCAACTAACCCTAGTTACATAGTTCAAATACCCTTTGCTACACTGGCTCTTCATTTCTAGATTTGTTCTGGTTTGTCAACATTCTTTTTAAATGCAATGCTCAGAAATTAAACAATATAATCCTGAAGAGTTCTGACCAGCACAGAATACAGCAGGGGCATCTTTTCTTGATCTAGTTCTCAGATGTCCATCATTACTATCTGAGTTTACATTTTTGATATTATATCTCACTGCTGACTTAAATGAAACTCTCAGCTAATTTTTAAACTCTGTTATTATGCTAAGCTGTTGATCTGAATTGCAAGTAGGTCCTATTTTCACCACTGACTTGTTTTCAGCGGCGGCTGAAAACAAGTTTGAGGTCCCTCAGAGTTCTACATTAAATTTTTAGTCAGCCCGAAGATCGCAAGTATACCTTGGACTAGAGTTCCCCATTGAGTGAGAAGTTGCAGATCCTACATATAAATGTCAAATGTACACCTCAGATGAAGTAGCTGGAAAAGATGAGGCAAGAGTTGCTGCAATTTGGCATAGTATTTATAATAATAAAAACTAATACACTGTGAGTACTGCATGCATAATTTCATTTAATCTGCACAACACTCCTTTGATGTGGGTGCTAATTTTACCAGCATCTGATTTATGGGTGAGACAAAACAAGACACCGAAATTAATAATTTTCCCAAACTTAGGCAGATTTTAAGGTGAAATAGGACTTAACACAGTTTATTGGACTCTTCTACAATCACCTGCCTTCTCACCTTCAGTGCTAGCTGCCCAAGAACATTTCTTGAGAGGAAAGAAGACACGCCTGCCCTAACCCACTATTCTTTTTTAATTTCCTTGGAAAAGTTAGTCATCAAGCAAAAAGAAAGAAAAAGCGGGGGAGCCCAGAAGATCTATTAGTTGAGGAGGAAGTAAGTGGTCTTTTCCATGAGGTGTGACAAACAGGCAGATATCTGGGATCCTTTCACAAAAAATCATTCTGATTCAGACCTAGTGAATTATGATTCTTTCCACTTTAGGAGACCAATGGGAAATTTAATTTGACAATAAATTACATTTCTGTTGCTTTAACTCCTTTTCTCACTGCATTTTACCTAATGGTCTGTCTCAGTGGAGTGGCCTATAAGATATGGTACACACACCCAGAGGGTGAGCTACAAAAAATTTTTGGATCTCAGTCTGCCCAGCACTGAGCCACACAACATGATAGTGCCCTGCCCAGGCAATAGCGAGGCTCTGACTCTCTCACCAACTTTAGGTAACCAGGCATCAGGAAGCAACCTTTTACAGATTGGAGAGGACACTGCTTTAACCAGTGATGGAGAAGAGAATTTCAGATTCTAGCATAATGTGTATACAATTAAGTCATGTACAAAGTTTCTCTCAGGCTTTCATTTCTGCATATATAGGGAAATTTATTTTCTTTATTTCTTCACCTATCTATTAAAATGCATTTTTATATGATTTTTTCTGTTACTTTTCTCCTATTCCCTCTTCCTGTACTCATGACATACCACAAACAGACAAAAAATAGTGTAACAATGAAATTGGAATTATTAATTTGCTGAAACTTTTCTTTTTGATTTATCAGATGTTTAGGGGCCAAAATAATTCGGTAGCAATTTATGTTATAAAACAAGTAGATAATCAACAATACTTTTAAAATTATTTACAGAGAGAATTTAGATGTAATTTTTTTACCTCTTTGTCTCCTCTCCTTTCAATTTAAACTGGGATTTGAGGACTTTTCTCATGAAGCAGCTCAGTTTGCCTGCTAAACATGCCAGAATCACAAAGCTAGGTAACCAAAAAACATATGGCTCTGAATTCAGTAGAAACTCAAAAGAGTTGATACCACATGTACTGACTTATTTTTTCTACAATTTTTCCTTTTTTATGAAAGGTAACAGATAAGGTGCCCTAATCTTACAGATTCAATGTGGCATAATCAAAGTCAGAAAAAAAAATGTATAGACTGAGCTAAGTACAGAGATCTATAATCACTAACACAAAAATTTGCTCAGAGAAAACCAACATATCTTTCCATTTGAAAATTCTTTCCAATTTATGTGGTAAAAATTCTGTGGATATCTAGCATGGTTAAGTCTCTAAGTCATGTTTTAGAGTACTAATCCCAGAATAATATGTCCCTGTGAAAAAAAAGTCTTCACAGGGAATGAAAAAGCCACAGGAAATTCATTGCAGACTCCAAGTCTGGTAGTTCCTGGAAGGACTAGTTCATCTTAAGGGTATTACAGATGATCTGAGAGTTTTGCCACCTTACGGAAGTCGGGCAGGTAGTTTTAACAGCTCCAACAGAGTGCAAGATATTTCACAGAGATATGGTCCACAATAACAGCCATGAGGAGTTGGAAAGGCAAGTGACCCACATGAGATTTCAGTCTAAGCCTGTATGACATTTGACCCTTGATCCATGGGGCTCCAGTTCAGTAGGATGAGGATGGAAAGATATAGGGGATTGTGCCATTTGTTCCAGTAGACAGATTTGCTCAACTGTTCCCAGTCTGTGCACTGGCAGCCTCTAAACTTGGTTAGCCGGAGAAACACTGTTGACTGTCAACCTTTCGATTCTTTGGTTTATTCTAAAGATGAATTTATGCTCTCCAAACTTTGGCTCTCTCAGCCCATGGAATGTGCTCAGAATCACGAATAATAATAATGATGAAAATAAAATAAACTGAATGTGGCTTGTATATGAACTTCATCCCTCCGAGCCAGCAAAAGCATCTCCCTGGCCTCAGACTTCATTATGCACTCTAAGTAGCATTCTTCCTTAGGTAGTTCTCTTATTTCATGATTCCAAGGGATCCTTGTGCTGTCACTTGCCCTCTGCCTCAGTGTTTTTGTAAGACAATCAGTGAATTTAATCTTTTGGGGAAGCCAAACATATTGGGGGTGGACCTGAAGACTCAGAGAACCTAAATTCCTGGCCTGTTCTTCCCAGAATTAAGTTACTTCCTGGGAACCTAGGATGCACTATTGAAAGACAAAGGCATTTTGGAGACCAGAAAGCATTAGACTGACAAAGATTTTCTATCCTCAAAGCTGACATATTCTAGTATAGTTGCCAGGAGTAAGAGGTTGAAGTAGGACTGTTTCTTTAAATATTGAATTCTACCACACGCATTAAATGCTTTGCATAAATTAACTCATTATTTCTTCACAACAGTTATAATAAATTAGCCCCACTTGACTGATGAGGAAATAGATGTAGGGTAAGTAATTTACCAAAGTCACAAAACTGGGTAATAGAGGCTGAACTCAAGCTTAGACATTTAACCAAAATACCAATGCTACCTTTAAGATGTCTTAAGATGGCCAGAGAATTCTTTCTAACACTGTCTAAACCGGGAACGGTCAGGGACTTTTCAGGGGAGAGGAGGGAGGAAGATTTTTAACCTGGTGAGGAAGAGTATGTGATCACTTACTGTGTAGAATTGCCAATGCATGTGGCAATCAAAATGCAGATCAACTTATAGTGAGTTTCATTATTATTTAAAATTCTTTATAGAAAATGAATGCATTTATTGCCTGCACTAGGGCATGTGTTCTCATTCTCTCTTAACATCCACTTGGAGGGACTCCAAGAATGACAAAAGGGTGTTTTTGTTTGTTGTTATTGTTGTTGTTGTTGTCTTTAAGAAAATTAAGTCTAGATTATATTTGGATTGTGTTGTAATGGAACTCTTGGCCTGGACCTGCCCATATTTCCAGGATCAGTCTCTATTTGCAGATTTTTCCTTCTAAAACTTAATTGAAATCACTTTTTAGAGGGTAGATTACACTTCAGGAGCCATTGGTTATGATTGTCAGGGAAAGAGTTTGGGCTCTAAAAGAATATTTAACTGTAGCTGACATTTTGAAAATCAAAAAAAAAAAAAAAAGCTATAAGCAACATTATCCCAAACAATACTCATTTTTTTATCACTGAGGTTGAAATTTCATTTTTAAACGAGAAAAACCAGGCAAACACTGCCTTAGCCAACTGATCCAGGTTATCCTTACCAGCAATATGACATATTGACAACATGTCCTCCTAATATGATGTAATGATGAAGGAACTTCAGTTTTATTTCTTTTTCCTAAAAGTTCATAACCCCAGTCTGATTATAAGAAAAACTGTGAAATGCCCAAATTACCTGGTCATTACTACTCAAAGCTATAATAATCACGAAAAACAAGAAAGAAAAACTATCACAAACCATAGATGACTAAGAAGGCATGATGACTAAATGCAGTGTGGTATTCTGGATTGATTGGATTCTAGACAAAAGGGCCATTATTTTAAAAACTGGTAAAGTTGGGAGCTTAGTTAATAATGATTCAGTAATGTTGGTTTCTTAATTTTGACAAATGTACCATGATCATAATGTAAGATGGTTATCATTAGGGGAAACTAGACGAGGGGTATATGAGAACTCTCTGTGTTATCTTTGCAACTTTTCTTTAAATTTAAAGTCATTAAAAAATAAAAAGTGTATTTTTTTTTAGTGAGAAGAAAGCTGGAAGTCTTAATGTGTGAAGGCACCCATGCACCCCTAATGTTGGCCCTGGCAATCAAACATGTGCTTGGTCTCCTATTACATTAGTAGCACCAATCTGCACTCTCAAAAGTGTCTTGATTGGGTGATAAAATCTATAGTCACCTATACTTGACTTCCATTCTTTTGAAGATATTGGCACACTAAAAACAAACAAATACACACATACACACACACACATGGGTGCTCACAGAGCCAATAAACAAAAAGATGCTGAGCAATGCTTTAAACAACCAAATAAATAGAAATGGGTAGTAAAAAGTGATTATCAGGTTTTACCTCACAGATTGACTAAAATTTATATTTAATGTTGTTTTATTATATGGGTGTTTTATATTTTATTTAGTCCTCTATAACTAGATATTTAGATTGCATCTGTTTCTTGGGTATTATAAACAGTGGTGTCAAGAACAATTTTATAGCTAAATCCATGATTATTTACTTAGGAATTTCTCGAGGGAACACCAACAGTTGGCTCATTTGTCTGCAAATATTCCTTTCACTAGTAAATAAAATTCCTGTGTCCAGAGAGCAGGGATAAACAAGAAAAATAAATTCAATGAAAGAGAAACCACAGAAGAGAAATACCAGAAGCTGCATCAAATGTCAAGTTACAGCTCAAATTTATATTTGTATATTCTTTCATTTGATCCACCCAGTAGGCCTGGAACAAATTATTCTTTTATAGATGAGAAAATGGAGGCTCAAAATAAAGAAATAATTTGCCAAAGGTTTTCTGATTCCCAAATCAATATCTCTCCACTCACTTTCCTGTCATCTGAAGAACTGAGATGTGTAAGCAATATATGTGACATCAATCTAATGGACTCTTTGTTTAGGACACCCCTTATTGGTCATTTTCTGATTTTCTCCATCCTTGTACTCTGCCTCTACCTATTCTTCCCGCCCAAATTGTGGCTCAAGAACACCTTCTCAAGGGAGCTCAGTGTTTCTACTGCTTAGTTTTGCTTCCTAAGAATCTCCCCCAAACACCCGTGACTTCTGCACTTTGCCATACTGTTTTGTAATTATTAGTCGTTCTTTTAATCAACAAAAACTAGGCTGACACTGTTGGAAAAAAGACGTAGATGCGGTGAGGATGCAAAGACCATATACAATCCCCAACCCATCGTACCTTCAGTCTGCTAAGGTAGACTTAGTCATCCATTCCACAAATGTGAGTTGAGCGTGGTTTTTGCATTCTTTTATGCTAGGCACTAACAGTTACTGAATTAGAAACTAGTGAATATGAGGAATATGCAGGCTGGGGAAGGAACCAGATATATAATTATATATCAGATATATAACCAGATGTAATTCACATTACACAATCGGCTACCACAATACAAAAGGGCCTGTAATAAGAGCCATGAGAAAGGGACAATGAACAGACTGAAGGACTTTCAAAGTCGCTCCTGGACGAAAGTCATTAGGGAGAAGTAGCACTTGATATGGATTTCAACTTGGGCCTGAGGAAGGAGACCACTCCATATGGGAAGTGACTGAGTTGGAGAATGCAGAATTTTTTAGGGCACCTAACCGTCCATATAGTTAAAACACATGCAGGTGAATAGGAAAAGTAGGAAATGATAGGACAAAGAAAGGCTTGCTATGAACATCATGTAAAGTTTTTAAATTTCATTTACTAAGTGTAATATTTGAAGATGTTTCTGTTTTAGGGAGTAAATGTATCAGGCATATATTTCTTATACCTTCCAATAGGCTGTAAGCTGCTATATCAAAAAGAATATACTTTATATCTTTTATATCTTTTTAGGAATTTAGAACATAGTTTGGTAAAAAAAAAAAAAATCATATATAGTAAATTTAGCCAGCATAGGTACCAGTAATACAAAGATGAATATCACAGGGTTTCAATCTTTACTAGTGGAAGATGCAGTGTTAGAAACAAATGAGTTCGATGTCATTATAAAAATGATAGAGTCATCGCAGAATGTTTGGAAGAACGAAGGGGCACTAAATATTTACACTCTAAACTGTTACAGCCTAACTGTGGGAGCGTTGGCATGAGATATACAAATGCAGAGTGTGATTTTGAAGAGACCACCTAGAATTGGTTCATTTATGAGTGGCTCTGGCTCTGCCACTAATTATCTCCAAACTTGAGCAAATAAACCTTCTCATAATCTGTTTCTTTTGTTTACAGAATTAGGAGTTCAATGACAATAATTTCTAAGTGTAAATTTTGATAAACTAATTTTAAGGTGGCTGATTTCATGATTTCTTCTCTCATTGCTTTTCCCTCCCTGGGCCCTAGAGCTGCATCGTGTGATCTTCTATAATCCCTCCAGCCTGCAGGGCAGGATGTGAAAACCTTCAACCTCTTTTTCAGGAGATGAGGAGAGGGCCAGGGCAGGGACCTTGGTAGCATGCAGTGACCTTGCTTCCAGGCTGCTCTGTTGCAGGAGCACCTCCATGCCTTCCATGAGCAGAGACCAGGCCACCACAGTGCCCTCCCTTTGAGCCCCAGGACTCTTCTCAGCCCCATCAGACAGTTCAGACTCTTCTTCCACTCACACTGGCTTCTAAGAGAAAGAGACTTCTGTGCTATGTCTAATGTTATCTGGTCCCTTTTAAAAATGACACTAGCGTAGCCACCACTCCTCCCTCCAATGGAAACTCTCATGGCACTATTTGAATTGCATGATGAATTAAGCCCTGCTGAACTGCTTTCATAAATCAACGGGATAATGTTTGAATCTTTAAGAGGGGAATATAACTGGACATGGGTACTCTAAAAGCCAACTTACAGAAAAAAGAGAAGGAACAAGAGAGAAAGACTGGCCTTAAAGCCCCCAAAAAGAGATTTGAATTAGCAAGCAAAGTTGAGGAAGCATAAAAATTTCTCAGAGCCTGGTTATTGCTGGCAAGCACCAGAGGTCCTGCAGCAAGGACCTCCCATGATGTCTAACAGAAAAAAAAATAAAAATATATAAGACTGTGTGGGTGTTTTCATTTTAATTAGGGTTATTTATAGAGCAGAGATTGCTGTGTTTACGTGTTGCACATTTTCTTTTTCAATGGTCATCGTCAGCTTTTTTGGTCTTATTACAGAAACAGAGAGGCGACCCACCTCTTCTGGTTAGTGCCGATCTGAGAGTTGGTCGCACGCAGAGGGGACATTCCAGAAACCTCTGCTGAGTCAGGTAGAGATTGAGCTGAGTCTTAAAAAGCGATAGTTCTGAGGTCCTGACACTTCTGTCCCAGACAAGATGAAAACTGCTGACATACCCTGAAAGCCCCTGGGAAGGAATTCTCTGGTGTTAGTTCAGACTGTGAACCAGGACTCTCAGGAGACAGGGAGAAGAAATTGCAAATAAGTCTCCCATAGAAGCTGATGAATGTAAGAACTGAACAATTGGGAGTAAAGTCACCACATCCGTCCCCCTGCAGCACCAGGGTTTAGAGAGTGGGAAGAAGAGCCCTTGATTGTTTTGCGGTTGAAGACAAAGAACACTAGATAAGGAGTAGGGATCTGTTTGGATCCCTGGGCAAATCACTTCTCTGTTCCTCAGTTTCTTTTTCTGGAAAACAAAGAGGCTCAGGTGCAATGGTCTCTAGGAGCCTTTACTGTTCTTACATTTCATGAAAGAGAAATGTGGAAAAAGGAGGTAAGAGCTGCCTCACTCGCTATTTCCTCAAAGCCTCTTCAGGCCAACCTATTGGACTTCCGGCATTGTTTTGCCTGGAAGCCTATGAAATGGCACCTACTTCTGAAAGTAGGAAAAGCAAAGTACCTGGTCAAATGTGCCCAATGCAACTTGATGTGACACCATGTACATACAGATATATTAACATATTTATTAACAAGTAAAGATATATTAGATATGTTAATATGTAAACATATGTGCCTTGCATGAGCACCCCTAGAATACCTTAGCCTATTGTTTGACATGAATAATTTTTTATTCCTCTGCAGAGGGACGTCTGTGTGTCTCTGAAAGTAAGAAAAGAAACATACAACAGTCTCCCATTATTCATGGTTTCTCTTTCTGTGGTTTCAGTTGCTGTCAACTGGATCCCAAAATATTAAATGGAAAATTCCAGAAATAATCAATTTATAAGTTTTCAATTGCGCACTGTCCTGAGTGGCATGATGACATCTCCCACTATCCACCCTGTCTCTCTCAGGACACAAATTGCCCCATCGTCCAGATCCACAACTGTTAGTCTCTTAGTAGCTGTCTTGGTTATCAAACTGATGGTTATCACAGTGCTTGTGTTCAAGGCACCCATATTTTACTTAATAATTACCCCAAAGCACAAAAGTAGTGAGATTTCCTTTAAATGAAAAGGTGAAAGTTCTCAACTTAATGAGGAAAGAAATAAATTGTATGCTGATGTTGCTAAGATTCTACGGTAAGAACAAACCTTCCATCCATGAAATTGTGAAGAAGAAAAAAAAATTGTGCTAATTTTCCTGTTGCACCTCAAACTACAAAAGTTATAGCCACAGGTGTTATAAGTGCTTAGTTAAGATGGAAAAACCATCGACTGTGGGTGGAAGGCATGAACAGAAAATATGTTCTGAAAATATGTTCATATTGAACAGAAATCATTGAGCCTGTATGAAGACTTCAGCAAGGGATCCCCTGAGATGAGTGACACCAAGATATTTACTGTAAAGGATAGTTGATGCAGATTCAGAAATAGGTTCAGACTAAAAAATATAAAAATTACTGGAGAGAGAGAAACTACATTTACATAACTTTTATTACAATATATTGTTATAATAGTTGTATTTTATTATTAGTTACTGTTGTTAATCTCTTACTGTGCCTAATTTACAAACTTTGTCATAGATATGTATGTATAGAAAAATACATAGTATATATAGGGTTTGGTACTATCTACGGTTTTAGGCATCCATTGGTGGTCTTGGAAAGTATCCTCCACAGATAAAGGGAGCTCCTTTATTTATCCAACAAACAATCATTCAAATTTAAGAGCAGCATGGCAAGGTTATGGATGGAGGAGAAAAAATAAACAAAAAGAAAGAAAGAGAAATCAGGACTGTCCATCAAGCACAAAGCTCCTAGTGGTCCCTATTTTGTCACTAACTTCCTTCTCCTCCCCACAGCCAGATCTTGACTATCTTGCTGACTTAATGGCCTATAAACAGGTTTATCATTGCCTTGGGCAATGGGAAAAAGGAAGGAGAAAAGTAAAAGATCATAGGGGAGAACTCTTGAGAATTTATGACTAGCTAAGCAAGAGGTAAGAGAGAGAGAGAGCAAAGAGAAAGAGAGAGAGGATACACAGGAAAATTTTCCAATGTGGATGAGACAGCAAAAGGCAACCTGTGCTGTACAGATGATCTCAAAACAGGCTGAGCTCTGCGAACTGCTTTTCCCACCCTCACAATGACCAGAGGAACCTACCCCTGCCACTCTTCCTTCCTTCTCCCCGGGCTCTCCCATAACCTCTCACCCACATCTCCCTATTCCATTTCTGAGTAACCATTCTAGTAAGGAAAGTGTGTCCTTCCCATATACTTACCCAGATGTAAACAGTTCTCGCTGTCATGCTGACTGCAGACAGGCCTCAGTCTGTCTGCTTATTTAAATCTCTTCTAAGATAAAGACAAAAAGAATGGTGGGAAACTATTTTTCCAGGAACCCAGCAACCAAAGACCAAATCATCTAATTTAGAGCAAGGTTGAAAAGAGGTAGAAGAAAGATTAGCAAACTAGCTTAGATGAGCTGTGGCATACACCCTTGCTTGTGGTAAGGAGAACCCCCTCAGTGATTCACTGTATTATTCCTAGGAATTTGGCTCATGCCAGCCAGTTTGCTTCTTAATTCTTGTGGTTCCCATATGCTGAGAAAGTTACTCTCTAAAAGGGAACTGTTATCCATTCCTTAAGTTGTGCAATCATCAATTTACAAAACCAAAGCCCATTGCTACTCTGCCAGAATTTATCTGACCCCAAGCAATTAAGGGACCAGTACCAGTCATTTGCATGGCATTTTGGATCTCAAAAAGAAATATGAAAAGAAGCACTCATCCTTGAAACAGTGGCTGAAATAACCTCATAGCAATTTTTCAATGCTGTTAGCCCACAAAATGCTAACAAATCTCTTCTGACACTAGACACAGACCAGTAATGATATATGTGTTAGAAATTGCCCAAAGGAGCTCAGTATTAAAGCTCTGGAATTTGATCCAAATTCAAAAACATTACAGCTTGATTTCTTTTCAGTTCAGTCTAATACTTTTTTCTTTCTCGTCTCCTAGCCAACTTTGAAACAACTGGCCTAATGCTAGAATAGTTCCTTTATTTAGTTCACAAGCTGGAGGTGGGGTAGCCTTACCACAAGAAGCAGAGACTTACTATATACATTTAGATGAACCTGTTCCCAAATCAAGGCACTTCTGCACAAAACTCTAAGCCCAGAAACCATCCATGGCTTCCTTTCCAGAAACATTCTGAACAGAAGACCTTAGTAGACATAAGCTAAGTAATAAGGGCCATCTTCAGCTTTTCTCTGGGTGGATGAGTGCTAGCTGTCAAATATGTCTGGTTACTTCTGTCTTCAAGATCTCCACTTATATTTTCTACACTTGATTCTCAGGAAGCTAGGACTTCATTCAGCATCTTCCTACTTAAGAGAGAACTCTATCCATGGATTTACACTCTTCCCTTTTTTTTCCTAGTCTTTCTGTATTTCTGAACCAGCACCTGTACACATCTGGCATAAACAAGACTTTTTCTTATTTGTCACTTTCTAGTTTCTTTATTTTTCCCATTTTTTGTGATATAATTGACATATAGAATTGTATTAGTTTAAGATATATGACATAATAATTCATTATGTATTATTGCAAAATGATCACCACAATAAGATTAGTTACCATGAATCACCTGACCATTACAATGTTTTTTTTTCCTGAGGAATGGTAGATTCTGCCAACTCCAGTGTCATCTCTATTTTTTTCTGCTGTTACAAGCTAGAAAAATATTGTCAAATCACTGTTGCTAATCTTACAGTAGATTTAACCTCCATGAGTTAACCTTCCAAACTATCTCTATAGCACTTCTTTCTGATTCTTCCACTTCCCTTAGAAAGGACTTATTTATTTCATCTCAATTATAGTAGGATACAGATTTTTTTTTCTGTCTTCAGCTTTCAACAAAGTGTCAGGAGCAGAAGTTCTTGGTTTGTTTCCTTATCTCCACAGTAGCTTTTGCTCTCTTAATAATCTGGAGAATAAAAAGGTGAAAAGTTTGGCAGCAATTCAAAGAGAATTCTCTGGCTGATGTTTCTATTGCCTTCTGTTCTCTAAGTTTTTTCTGTCTTCTGAGATATCTTGATCTCCAAGGAGAACACAACCAAGCACTCACCCAACAAGTCAGCCCCTATAATTTGAGTTTGGGGAAATTGTGGCTATGCTGAGACATTACACACTCATTCTTCTTTTCTTAATAATATGTAACTATTGATTAGAACTGGTCCAGGTTTAACCATTGAAAGATAAAAAAAAAATGTTACTCGAAGGATATGTAAGTCTAAATTTAAAGAGAGTGATGGTAATATTATTTATCAAAATGTTAAGACATAGCCCATCCCCACTAAATACCATTATATCAAATGTGTCTACTGAGTGCAATGATTTCTAATAACCCAAATAAGTGACCACTTATTTCAATAAAAATTAGATATATACATTCAAGGGAATTTTTAAAAATGAACAGACCATTGAGATTATATTAGAATGTTGTCTATGGAATATTAGAATCACCCAGGCAAATTCCCTTATTTTTTTTTTAATTTACTCCTTTGTCTACCATCCCTTGATACAAATGGTCAAATTAAAACAAAGCCTGATCTACAAAGCCTGATATAAACTGATACCTATTACATTTTTAACCTTCTCTCCTGTCCCTCCTCGTCTTTATCATTTTTTGATCATGCTGACCTAAAATATATAATGTTCTTCTTACCACATTCCCTGGCCATCATTCACATGCTGTTTCCTCAACCTGGATTGTTTTTCACTTTCTCTAAAATTTAACTAACTTCTATCCATCCTTCATATCAGAGAGATCATATTGTCCAAAGACAAACCTTCTCTGTTGTCCCCAGAATCACTCACTCATGGCGAATATCTGTGTTTTTGTTCACTGTATTCATTCAGCTTTCTAATAATTAACCTATTCCTTCCCTTTTGGGCAACTATGCTCCCCTCATTCACAGACCATATGTCTCATTCTGAGTCTAGGCCTAACCCAAAGTGAGTGGTATGGAGATGGGTTTATTACCTGAGCAGAATTTTTTACAAAGTTTCTCACTCTTTCCACTGGGCTTAAAGTTGAGAAGTAAGATCTATAGCTATGGCATCTACAAAAACCTTCTGAAAATGGTGTCCACACAATAGAAACAGAGATGGGAAATCAAGAAAGAGAAACCAGAGCCCCTATTGCCAAATATGCCTGAAGACTAATTTTTAATTATGTAAGCAAATAAAATTTCTTTCTCTTTAAAGCTTAAGCCAATTTGATTTGGATTTTCTCTTATTTTTAAGAGAAAAAGTCCCTGAGAGCCCTGAGATTTCTTTCTTTTTGGCAGTCATGATATGGATAAGCATTTGTTTAATTTCTGTTTTCCACACTAGACTGGAAATTTTATGAGAGTTGGAACCATATGAGTCTTATTTATTTTTGTTTGCCAGTTCTAGTACAATATGAATCATGTAGTAAAATAATATCTTTGAATGAACAAAGGAATAAATAATGCATGAATGGGAGATTCTGATATTCTAAGACCTGTTAGGTTTCTTGTTCTAAGGCCTTGAAATAAAAATAAGTCTAGTTCCCTGTGCCTAATATTGGAATTCATTTTCTGTCATGGAAAGACCTCTGTTGGAGGACATTTCCACCTTCTTTTCAGTTCCAAGAGGAGTAATTTATCTATATACAGCTTAGCTCTGTAGCTTGGTGGACCTTCCACTAACACTCCCTCCACCACTGCATGACTCCTGTGACCTCTGCCTTTTGTTTGAGGGCAGTGGGAGGGGAAAATGTTCATGCAATGCAGACTCTAGTAAGCCCATATGACCTTCACACCTAAGGCATAGTCTCCAACTGCTTCATTGATAATGAATCTTTTATGCTAATCTTCAGCCTGTGAATTCCACATGGTATCTCTCAGTATCTAAACTGGGGCAAGAAAAAATAGGATGCTACTTATTCTCCCTATGAACCCCCAAATCCAGTTAATTGGATTGGAAGCTTTTCAAAATAGAAAAGGGTTGGAATCTGACGAATTAGCACCTGTAGATAGGGCTCCTAATGGGTCCTTGATCACAGGATTTAGCCTGTAGATTTTAGCAGGCATGGATGGGTATTGTGGGGTTTCAACCTTATGCTATGTGCTAGTTTTTATAGTTGTGTGGTTGGCTTGTAACTAGTGCAGTTTATGAGGGCAGATTTGGGCCTTAGGCTTTTGAATAAACCATATGGAATTTTGACCTTTGCAAATCACTGTCATTTATGGCAATTTTGTCTGCAATGGGTAGCTTTTCTTAATACTCATAGATTGCAGCAAAATGCCAAATAAATGGCAGTTAGGGGTACCTAGCAAACATGTTACAAGCTATTCCAATGCTGGCAATGATTTGATCATAGGAAGAAAGAGTCTTGCTCATCCACACCTTTAGGCACTGTGGGGAAACTGGGGCAGTTTAGAGAAAGAAACACTGCAGAACAACTTTGGCTGTTACAGGTGCATTTCTCAGTCCAGAAAGTAGGTCTTTAAACATAAAAGGTAGTCCTTTCTCATTGTACTACAAAGCATTACTATGTGAGATAGGAGCTTTAAATTTTTAAACAAGTTCTAGATTAACTACCCATAATTTTGTTCATCTTTTACGTTATTTTGAAGATAGAAATGTGGGAGAAATAAATCTGAATTAGTGTAGCTTATTCATAGGGTTCAAGAGTCACACCAGAGTAAATTGCAAAATTTAGTAAATCAGAGAAGTTTAGAAAGAGGCTTTGGATTTTGAAGTTCCAAGCTACAGCTTCTCCCAGAGAATAGTAGATGGCTTTAATATATATTTAAAAAAAAGAAAAGAAAAGAAAGGAGAGCCTTTATTACTTAAAAAATATACCATTATCTTGGGGTGATATAGAGGAGGAAAAAAAAACAATAAAATTATTGCAATCTGAAGGTTAGAAGAGAAATTTAAATACCTATGTCCAAAATGCTTGATCTTTAGGACTCAAGCCTGCTCAGAAAATTCAGAAGGAACTGGAATAGTTTGCAAAATCAAAACATATTTAAACATATTGGAGTCATATAAACAGAACAGGGGCAATAAAGTATTAAGAAAAATTGTCCAAAACCTGGAAAAAATCAAACGGGAGAGTGAAATTTTCTTTCAACATCATGCAAAAGCATTGTTTAATAGTCCTACCCAATGATTTTTAAATTTTCTTGGAAAATTTGTTTACTTTTCTATTAAAATTTGGTTAGAGCCCAGACATTTTAGAGTTTCAGGTTAACCAGAATATTTCTGTTTGACAAAGAAGATAATCCCAAAAGTTTTATTGTCCTGTAGGACATTAATCAATTTGGTATCCATCTTAGGAATCTTATTGCAGATTTTTTTTTTATTTTTTTTATGTTTACAAAATACCCAATTCATCAAAACTCTCCTTTTTTAAAGAATGTCCTTTTAAAAAATTTCTTTAGATGTTCTATTTTAAGAGGGTGAGCTAGCTTTACCATCTTACAGGTTCCTTCAACAAGGAATAATTATAAATACTGTTGAAGAAGTAGTCCTATATTTGAATGAGAGTCATGTTTTTAACTTCTGAAAATTATTCTTTAACAGTTTTGGAGGTCCCATTGAGATGCCCAAGGAGCCAATTTAAGGCTTTTCTTGGTTCCTGGAGTGATTCTCAAGTGACACTACAACTTAATCTGTCCTAATTTTTTTCATCCTAATTTTGTGTTTTTGTTTTCATTTCTATACTTAGCCAAGTTCGGTTCTAGGCCTGATTTATGCATGGTTTATGAGTTGTCCCCTACAGATGGCAGAAATGATGGAGAATCTAGTTTTATCTTCTGACAATCAAATGATAGGGATCTATTCCAAGGTGAGAAACAGCAGAGATTCTGGTTAATTAATTTTTGTTTGTCATTCTCTCTACTTAGGAGTGCAAATGAATATTATATTCCCACTGAGACAGAGACTAAATCTTTAAGATCTTGAATGTGAGTTTTTGCATTTACTTTGATCCATGGCTAACGCTGTGAAACTGAAGTCAGGAGTTATCTATGTATTTATAAGTGAAGAAAGTCTTTACCTCTTGGTGTGTAAATGTGAAATATTTTTCTACCTCTGGACTGTATTATAGAATTAGATTATACAGTATTTTAATGGAGCTATGTTTTAATAGTTTAGAGAGGATAATGCTTACATAAATCTAATATTTTTCCAGAATTCAGATTATTTTCCTAGAAAATAAACTAAACCTTTTATGTTTTAAGTGTATATTTTAAGGGACTAAAAAGTCTTTTTAATAGAACCTGCTAATCCAGAAGTATTTTCATGTAAAAATCTAAGTTCATGTAATTAAGGTGAATCTATACTAGTTGGTCATTTTTTCAAACCCTGATTTAATTATTTAAGTATAACATAAGCATATATTTTATTTTTGTTAGATTTTAGTTGTTTTCTCATGAATAGACTAGTTATGTTGAACTTTGTATATTTCTTAAATTGGATTACTAATCAAATTAGCTAATTATTTCTACATAATCACTATGATTGTGAAAATTGTAACCCTGTGTGTTCAGCTAAATTAAAAAATAATTTCCACAAATTTTTACCATGTTCTATAATGTTTCACTATAAAAATCACTTCCAAATTTTTTAGTTAACTTTAACTAGGACTGATATTAAATTATTAATGGATAATCTTTTACACCCAGGTAACTTCTAAGTAAGATAGAATACTAAAACATTGGTCATAATATATGTCATAATCTGTAAACCTTTGTTTTTTATTTTTATATGTTATGATGACTGTACCTTTGGGTCATATTAATGAATATATATATTTTTTCACATTAGAAAAGTATAAAATGGATGTGTATGACCACAGGCAATTTGTACCATATATATTATACCCTTAACAAGTCTGCTAGAATGCTTGCAAGTGGACAGATAATTGTGAATCACCTACCTACCAGTTTTTTCTTATAAAAGTAGAATTTAGTTAATTTAGTTACCAGTTATAGTTAACATGGGTGATTAATACTACATTATTAGAGATAGTGGCAGGAAACTACAACTGTGTTTGTATAGTGATAGTATGTGTTTTTGTATATCAAGGAAAATTTGGGAGTGGGCCAATGGGCTGGAGATCCAGGAAAGAACAAACAGATGTGGCAGGTCAAGTCCAGAGGCCATTGACTGGCAGAATTCCTTCTTGCTCCAGGGTCATCAGCCTTTTGTTCTGTTTAAGACTTCACTCACCTTGTAAAGATATAGAAAGCAATCTTCTTGACTCAAAATCTACCAATTTAAATGGTAATCATCCAAAGACACTCTCACAGAAACATCCAGAATAATGTTTGACTAGTTATATGGGCACCTTGGCCCAGCCAAGTCAACACATAAAATGCCCTGTCACACTTTTGTTCCTCATGCATCTACGATTCTATCTTAACCAAGCCACAAAATCTACTTTGAGAACTCAAAATTGATTTTTTGGAAATCATGTTCTAAATTCTTTATAAAAGAACAACTTTTTATGTTCAAAGCTATTTGGGGGATTTCTCGGAAAGCCCTGGACTATCACAAAGATTCATTCTTTTATTTTGTACAAAAGACAAATACTAGAAATAATTAGTTACACTTAGAATACTCTGTACTTCTTAATTAGCTCGGTGCTATTTCCATGGGAAGAGTTGTTAAAGCATAATTTTATGTATGTAAAATGTCTTTAATATAAATATGTCAGAGATTATACACTTTATAAATTGAAAGTACCTGAAAATTTATTAATGCTTTTACTCTCTATAATATGTTCTTACCCTCAGGAGAAACATTGGCCAAACCTTTATGGCATAGTTATGTATTGTCCCCCAAAGGGAATTTTGTTCTCCTACATTTGGATATTATTGATGACCGTAATAAATTAATGACACAAACCATGATTAATTTAATTTTATCCTCAAATTATTTTGTTTTTCTCTGATGATTACTTGAAGGCTTGCAGCCTTGTGTGTGTGTGTGTTTAGCAAAGGACAATCTTGGAGTCTCAAGCAGAGGAGTCTACCAAGTACTTTTAACTATTGATATTTCAAGGAGGAGAAATTCATGAGTATGGGTCAGAACTTAAAGCACATAATGCTTGGACAATTGTCAGACAGTAACACGGAACTGAGGAAGGATTTCCAGGAGACACTTTAGTTCAAAAATAGACGAATTCAAGAATGCAGACCACTATTCAAAATCCAGCAGCACAAGAATTAATTCCATGGACAGAATGAAATGGAGAGGAATATTGTTATGGTGATTTATTTGGCAGATTATTTATCTCTTAATGGTTCAATATTTTGATGAAAATAATGAGGAAGGCCCTTCCTTTCCCTTCATATTCTACCTCAAACTTTCAATTTAGTAAACTATGCTTTTGCACACTAAAATTAAATGAGGGTAAGTGGTATCTGATTCTCAATGACCACTCATAATTTACAAATAATTTGAAGTTCTGTAGCGATATGATCTCTTTTGCAATTACTCAATATTGATGAATATAGCTAAATAAATATAGTGGTACTTATGTCTTAATACTAATGAAGCCATGGATTATAGGATTATATGCAAATGAATGAATATGGTTGTGTTTCCATAACATTTTATTTACATGGTTGTGTTTGACCCAGTAAGCTATAGTTCATCGACACCTAATCTAAAGCATCCTGATATTTCTCTATTTTCTGATTTTCTGCCCTTGACTATTCCAGTGCCAACCTAATTTATAGGTCTAAAATATATGAGGCACAAGCTTTCTTTGACAAATCTTTGGATTGGCAAGGCTTTTCCTCTCCTTTAAGTGAACATTTTGTCTCCGATGTGGTAGAGGCTAATAGGTATAGCCTTGTTCCATTCAAGTTTGAATTAATTAAAAGATAAAGATAAAGGATTTGGATAGGTAGGGATCAAAATTTCAATTTTATTACAATCAAATCTACTTTGGAGAATGTAGCTAAAGTTTGCAGCCAAGTGGGCACACTATACTTTATTCTGACTTAGGCAGACTTGGCCACTCAATCACAAGTACATCTGGACACAGGCCTCTTTGTGTGGACCTATCCCTGTAAAAGTTGAGAGTGCAAGCAGCAGGAGTATAGACATTCTTCTGGATCATCTCAGGAAAGGAGTAAGGAGGGAGCTGATTAATGTATGCCCAGTTTTATCTCCCAAACTTTCAATCAGAAAAAGAATTATTTCTTCCCTGGGGAGGTTTGAGTTAGGGGATTCAGAGGCCAAGAGTATTTATGTTGAGGTTTGTCCACAATTAAATATGAACCATGGGGGAAAAGAAAGGGTTTCTCCTAATATCTAAGTAAAAACTTTGATCCTTTCACACTCTTGACCATATGTTCATTGCATCAATTATGATATCTTAGTCTGATATTAAAGATGTTTCACTATCTGGCTCTAAATTTCTGTTGTCATCTTACTATTAATTACTACCTACTAGGACTCTGGCCAGATGAGTCTACTCACAGTTTCTAAAAGATATTATTAATTCTCTTGCCTCCTCTTCCCTATGTCATTGTTTCCACCTGTAATGTACCCCCTAATTTTCTTATTTGATTCATTTCTATCCTTTAGGACCTGCTCCAGCCTCTGTAAAAACTTCCCTGGTCACTCAAGTTCTCAATGACCTGTTTGCCCTTAAACTCCTTAAGCCTTTAGTGTCTGTACTACTCATTAGGCATTTCTGGTTTGTGTTGTCAAGAAATTTTGCACAATCCTATTCTACCTACAAATTTAGATTATCAGTTCCTCAAAGAAAAAAAAATATTTATTAAGACTTTTTGTCTATTCTCAAAGCAACCAGCACAGTGATTTCACATAATGTAGGTGTTCAAATGTTTGCTCATTAATTATATACCCCTTATGTGATTTGTTAAATGCTTCAAAATTTACAGCCAGGATTCTTCACTAATCCAAACTACTTCCATCAGTAAAAATTGATGTGAACTTGCTCTATTCGTAATAGGTCTCCAGAAAATGTCATTGTTTTTTGTGCTACTATTGACTCAGGACCATGAAAAGTGTTTTTAGCTGCGCTGTTCCCAGTACCATGAAAACGAGGCCTTGCTGTTTTCTGACCACATCCTTCCCATGAAAAGTACAGACATTAAGGTTATTTGCTTCCAGAGATAGAAATGAAGTAGTATTTACAGTGTTCTTTCTCCTTCAAGAAAAATCTGATGAGTCATCCTTTGCAATAATATCATAGAAATTCAGAGGTTTTAGAATACTTGTATGGAGAGTCTAAGTCCTTTCAAATAACACTGTTCCATAAAACATTAATGTTAATTAGTCAAAGCAATTTTTTTACATCAGTAGTTAAATGTAGGTGTGGATCCATGCTGGTAAGAGAGCCTTAGAAATTTCAAGTGACTTTGGGTTATCAGAATATTAGGAGGGGATGCTGCTGCCATTTAGTGTACAATGGCCAGAGATGCCAAATATTCTGCAATGCATAGGACATTCCCATGCAATAAAAAATTACACACATTCCACAGCGTTTTCAAATGTGGGTGAAAACCTATTTATAATTATTTAATTCTATTTACATATAAGCACCTGAGACCTGATTTTGTACAGTTTTAAAACATGGTTTGCACAGTTCAAATTATCTGTAAATTCAACTGCTATGTAAATTGAGGGAACATTGCATTTTGTCTTGTATGGAAATTCAACAGACATCATTAATCATTCTAAAAAGTCATATTATGGTACCACTTATGTCATCTGAATATACATTGCCAAACATTCATCAGATATAGAACCATCATCTCAAGTATTTCCTCCATAAATTATCTTCTAAAAACCTCTTTCCTCCAGATATATTCAACTCACTACCTTACCTGGATCTCTTCAACATTAAAAGCACTCTCAACTTATTAACTTGGGCTATAATTTTTGTTTACATGTTTGTGTTTCAGCTTTTAAACTGTGCCTTCTTAACTGAAGAGTCCTACAATAGATGACTGGATAAAGAGGCTGTGGTACGTATATACAATGGAATATTACCCTACCATAAGAAGATGTATGATATAAACCTAAAAGCAGCAAATGAACAGAACAAACAGAGATTCATGGACATCAACTATACACAAGTGGTTACCAGAGGGTAGAGGGGAGGTGGAAGGGTGGAGGCAGGTGGGGTTAAAGGGGTCAAATATGTGGTGACAAAGAAATCTAACTATGAGAAGTGAACACACAGTGAAAATACATATATGCCTAACTGTTAAAATGTACAGCTGAAACTTATTGGATTCCGTTAACCAATATTACCATTAACTAATTAATTAATTTTAAAAATAAAATAAACTGTGCCTTCTTCATTTTTATGTCTTTAAAATCTTGTAGAACATCAAATATATAAAAAACACTATAAATATTTAATGAATATATTCATTCATTCTTGTATATCTTTTTGAAAAAATATTTCTTTAGCATTTCCAAAACAGTACTAGATGATAGGAATATTTTAGGGGGGAAATCAGATATGGTCTCTAATCTTGTGGAGCTTAATTAGAGAGAGAATAAAAAGTATTAATCACAGAATTTTTAGTCTTAGTAGAATTATGCCAATACTACAATTTACAAATACAAGGTGTTTTGAGAGTGGATAAACTGGAGAACCAGGTCTAAGCTAGAAAAGAAATAGAAAGTAATATTGAAGTGTATCAGCTATCTATTGCTACATAACAAATCAACCCAAACTTAATGGCTTAAAACAATGACCATTTATCATTGCTTACAAGTCTGTGGATCAATTGAAAGGTTCTGTTGATCTGGCCCAGGTTCAGATCTCAGCTAGGCTTCCTTATAAGATTGTGGTCAGTTTCAGTTTGTCTGGGATTGGCTGGGCTGAAATGGCCTCAGCTGCGATCCTCCAGGAGGCCACACCAAGTTTGTTCACACGGTGATAGTGGGATTCTAAGAGAATAAGCAGAAGCCTACAACACCTGCTGAGGCTCCACCTCAGGACTGACACAACATCCCCTCTGAGGTAAGTCACAAGGCTAGTACAGATGCAAGGGCTGGGAAAAGGAATTCTACCCCTCCTTGGAAAGAGCTGCAGTAACATGGCAAAAAGTGCATATCCAAGAGAGGTAGAGAATTGTGACCATTTTTATAATCAGGTGCACCAAGGTGAGACCTAAAGAATAAGTACAAGTCAGACAGGCAAATAGAGAAGAGCATTGTGGTTATCATATAAAGAACCTGAGGCAGGAAAAAGCATGGACCATTCCAGGAAGTCAAGAAGCCAGAGGAATGGCAGTGTACTAAGAGAGGGGAGTTGTGTAAGAGGCTAGTAAGAAAGAAGGGGCTGGATGGTGCAGAGCCATGCCGTGAAGCCATGTTAAGAGTTTGGATCTTTATCCAGGAAAACATTTTATACAGGAGAGGAACGTGGTCAGAATTTATACATATATATGTATGTGTATGTGTGTGTATATATATATATATATGTAGATATAGATATAGATAGATGTAGATATATAGACATATAGATGATATAGGTATCTTACGTCTGGATTACATCCCCAACAAGTTAAACTTGTATCTCTGGTACTAACTACCTATGGTAGTGAAATTTTCCCAGGTACTACCAATGTGCAGCCAAGGTTGAAACTATGTCAGAGAGAGGCAAGACTCAGGAAGTTATCATTACCTGCTGTCCAGATGAGAGATAACAGTTGCTTGAATTAGCACGCTTAGTGAATGAATAAATGAGTGAATGAATGAAATTAAACCCCAAATGAGGTTTAGGATCTAAAGTAAAACTGTTTTGTTTCAAACCACTGCTCCTCCACTGACTAGCTGGGTTACATTGGGTACCTTGTCTACCCTCTTTGAGCTTCCATGTCTTTATTTCCATAAAGAGGATAAAAATAATTTCTACCTTCTCCGTGTGTTATGAGAGCTAATGAGGTAATCCTCACAGAACACTGAATACTATACCAGGCAAATGCTAGGCACTCAATGAACGTTAGCTACCTTTGCTGCTAAAAGGATGTCTGCGACAGTACATTGTCTCATGCAGTTAACAGCTTGATCCCCATTTATTTCCCAAAGGAAACTCTATTCTAATTGCAATTATGCTTAGCAGCCCTGACTTCACTCATGTGGTTGCGATTAAGCCAGAGCAAAGCCGGGACCAGACAGTGCTCCTTTCTGCTTGGCATGTCATAGGTCCGCTAGCCGTGCCTCCTCGGATCTGTCTAGTGCTCTGTCATCTGGCTCTACTCATGTGGGGGAGGATAGGGAGAAGCCAGACAACCATGAATCTTGCTGTCGGCTCACAAATTTCACCATCCAGGGTGGACTGAGAGCACCTCCTGTCAGGGAAAATGTATAGCTCAGTAGCAGGGACGGATGCCCTGGGCTCTACTAGAGCCCGGGGTCAGAAACCCTCCCAGAGAGGCAGGGCCTGGTGGGGGCCCAGCCTTACCACAACCTTCTGTGCAACCACTGTGATGAGCAGAGGGGAGATGATGGCACCAAGACCTGAGCCAGAGTGGCTTCCATCAGTGTGGAGTCCAGGGCTGGGGAGAGCTCAGTTCCCAAAATAGAGGTGGTCTTGCATCGTTATCCACAAAGAACTGCTTTGACTAAATTACGTATTTTCCAGCAGCCTAGAAAGAAGACAGAATACTAAGATATCAGAATGATTACAGGTATTGCTGCATGGTAAGATTAGAGATATTTTAATTTTCTCCACCCTTTACTGCGTGTTCTCATTTGTTGCCAGTAAGCCTATATTTTAATAATCAGGTAAAAAGTGGAAATTTAAAAATCAAATGATAAGTATGTTGGGAGTTTCCCGCATGTTCTTAGTGAACTAATGAATTGCTTGTGATACCTCTATAGTGCAGTTCTGGAGGGGAAAATAAAATTTTTCATTTAGAACCAATCCCAATTTACTCCACTTAAATGTATTACATGAATGGTGACTCTCACAGAGCAAACCCACAGTCTCTCTTGCCTTTCACCCTATGCCTCCTCCCCACCAGCTCTTGCCACGAAAGATTTCTCTCACCCATTCCTTAGGGCTCAAGAACTCGGTTTCTGGTATAAGGGGCGAGTTGAATCTAAATCAAACACTTCTTAGTAATGTAACATTGATGGGGTTACTCAACCCAAGCTCGTCTTCTGTAAAATCAGGATAAAAGTAGTATCTGAATCATAGGATTTTTGTGAATATTAAGTGAGATACCATGTGTACTAAAATACTTAACATAATGCCTGATGTACAGTGACATTTGAAAAAATGTTGTTGTTACTCCAGTCTCTCTAACTACAACATGCTTGATGTTGACCGTAATCTCTGGGCTCTGGTCCTGATATGAAATACAAATAGAAAATAAAAAGGAAGTCAAATTATGAAAACAGGCCACTATTTTAAGAAACATGAATCATGAGGACCCTGCCCCAAAAGTCTCTCTACCTGATTAGATGCTTCTGCCTGAAACTGGTGGTGGTGGAGACACACCTTAATCAACACCATACTTTCCCTTTTTGTAACTGCTGGACTTGGGCCAGTTGTTTTCTTAGGCTGTTTCATCTCTCAGTGAGATAGCAATACCTACCTTGGAGAGCTGGGGACCAAGTACTAATCCGTTATGTCACCCAGCACACGCCCAAGAGCCACCATGCATAAGGCTTGCTCCCTCCCTTTTTTCAGGCTCTGATCAGGTGTAATTTATTAGAAGGCCTTTTCTGATCACCTATATAAAGCAGAGGCTCTCCTCCATCCCCCATGCATGCACATACTGGCTCCCCACTACCTCCAACTCTGCTCTACTTTCTTCCCGTGTTCTTATCTTTACCTGAAATTTCACACATATTAATTTGTCTGTCTCCTTTCAAAATTTAAGTTCCATGAGGAAAGGGGTTACGTGTTTTATTCACTGCTTTACTCATACTGGCACATACTGGCACATAGTACTTGTTAAATTAATAAGTCAGTAAATGACTGGATTGATTAACTAGTATTTTAAGGAAGAGCAGAGTTCATTGAAAAGAAGGTTGGATGAGCACCATGGCTTGATGGAGAAGGCCTAAGACTGGCCTCAGTCAATTAATGACTCACTGACAAAACTAACTGACATAAATCCTCTCTGAGCCTCAGTTTTCCTGTCTTTAAAATAGAGACAATACCATCCTTACCTCAAACAGCTAGTTGGAGGATAAATTTCAATCATGGAAATAAATCTGTTTTGAACACTATAAATCATCATATAAATATAAAACATTAGTATCATTTTTTTTAAGTAGCACAACAGTTAATTTCCCAGGTGATACCCCAAAAGAAAAACGTTCCAGTCAGAATAGCACAAAGGAGAATGCTTCATTTGGGATTACTATCTGATTTTAAACCTTATTGCTCCCTACCTGACTCGCCCAACATGCCTCACTACCTTGGCCCAACCTCACAGCTGCACAAGCACTGCTGAGAGTAGGCTCTGGAACTCTCCAGTCTGCCTTTGGCACATCCCACCCTGGAGCCAGCCCAGCCTTAGTAATGGGATACTGAGTTTGTCGCTGGGCAAATGAGAGTTTGCGTCAGGAGTTGTCGCTTTCTGGTGGTTGCCTGGTGACCCTAATGGAAAATGAGCTGTGGGGACCATACCACAGAAACCACTCCCTTAGCTGGCGGGCTCATTGGAAAACCCAGGTGCCATGGGAGGGGGTAGACACTGCCTCCACAAGAGCTGTCACCAAGGCACATATGTGTGGGTGGTGGCAGAGATAGGCAGAGCCGAGGGAGGGCTAGGGCCTTGGTGTGGCTCTCCTCTCAGCATGAGTTGTTGCTCATAAAGGAAGGGTGGGCCCAGCATAGTCATTAATAGTGGTACCCAGTCCAATTTTAGATAAAAGCACACACAACACACAAAATCACATCAGTGGTTGACAACCCCAGCTCCAAAAACGCATGAGGAAGTGTTCTGAAGTTTTTATGAGGTGCTCACTCAGTCTCATTGCATTGACAATTACAATAACCATAGAAAGAAGGCTGGGGAGACTTGGATGACATGACCTGCTCAAGAGAAGCCACACACCCAGGACAGGAGAAGCCTTTCCTGTCATGTGAAAGAACTCTGAGAGTTGACACTTGTTGATTGTGAAAATATATGGTGATTTCCATTGATGGGAAAATAAGTTACATAGTCCATTTAGAAGAGATTGAGCCACAGATACAAGGCTGCCAAAATGACAACTTATCAAAAGTGTGCAGAGGCCCTACTGTGTGTGGAGTATTCTACTACTCATTCTTCCACCCTCTCTCATTTAATCTCAAAGTTATTATGATAATATTTGTAGGTATTAAAAGTCCTGTTTTAAAGATAAAGAAATTGAGGCTCAGAAAGATTGAACACTTTGAGGTCACACAGCTACCCACTTACAGAGTCAGAAATTAATACTTGCTCTTCTGATTTCGAGCCCAATGTTCCTTCCTCTAACATCCCACTGCCACCCCCAGGAGAAAGTTCTCCATCACCAGACCAACTCTTGCCCTTTTCCATTCTCCTTCACCCAACCTCTGACAAGTAATATTCCCCACTCCAATGCTGATTTATTTTGCTCCCGATGAATCAAGAACTAATTTCACTGATTTATTCATTCAATTATTCGTTCATCTATCCAACAATTATTTAATGAGTTGCTACCAAGTTTCAAGCATCAAGCTAGGTGCTGGGGATGCCACAATTAACTTAGAGAAGTCCTCAAGAAGCATGGACATATTTATTGATCCTTTAAAAAAAAAAGTTCACAGACTTGCAAGACACAGCAAATATCCATGCATGGTGGCCCCCCTGTACACCTTAGAAAGCAGTAATATTTAGAAAGAAACACAATCTTTCTTTTATTCCATTTTCCTCTATTGAAATAACTGCCTAGGAAGCATGTGAGTAAACTTCCTAATCATGCTAGTGGTAAGTGTCTGTTCAATGAAAGATTAGGAGGTTATGAAAGAAAATAAATGCATAACATTGTCTTGATTTCTATTTATATATTTTTCAGGGTGGAAAAAGATTTTGCTGAAAGTATTTCAATGGATTTGTTACCAGCACTTACATAATGGTCTGAGTGCAATGAAAAATGGCTGAGGCCACAGCTGAGATCAATCCCATTCAAGCGCGAGTGAGTCTGGGAGACCCTGCCAGGAGTTCAGCCCTCCCTGTCTGAGAGTTTTGAGCAGTCCTCAGGTTTTGGGTGCTTCAGTTCATTTATATTTGGCTGAAGACAATTTCCTGTTTCTAAGAAAAGACTGCTGGGATGTCTTAGGAGTTCTTTTGGACAGCAGGTCCTGCTGACCTAGGCCTGGCCTGGCTCAGGATAGCAACAGAGAGCCGGGTAGCTACCAAGGGAGGGTTGGTTCTCATTAACCCCCATTAGCCTACAGGTGTTATGGGACTCACAGAATGAGGTTATCACAAATATTTGCCAGATTGGCTGAAAAATGAAGAGAAATTTATGACGAGGCCATTATGCCTGAGCTAGTCTAAGAACATCTGGATTCACTGAGCCTAAGCCAAAAGAAGTGACATGACAAGGACCACGGAAGGGGACCTATGTGTTTAACACCTTCCAAGCACTGATGTGGACCTGCTCTCTCCAACCCCTGCTCTACCTTGTCCAGCCCTGTCCCCTTCCTTCCAGCTCAGGAGTCCTACAAATTGCTTTTCCAGTGATATCACATGCTGTTACCATGGAGGCAGCTGTTGTGACAAAACAGAACTGTTCAATCTTCACCCCGTGGCTCCCGACCTGCGGCAGAACGTGGAGGGAAGCCATTCTGTGACCACAGGCCTCAGTGGAGTGCTCTGGATACCAACACAAACAGAAGTGCTGGGACACAAAGTGGTGGGAATGGAGACCCTGTGACTGAGATGGGAAAACCCATGGGAGGGTGGAGCAGAGGCCGGCCATTTAGATGGTGATGCAAATAACAGCTGCCTGGCCTCTCCCACCAACAACCCCAACCCCACCCAAACTGGACCCGTCTTCCCACCTCATCCGGCTCCTTCCAGCCATTGGTTAGCCACAACCAACAGCATTACTTGCAGTGGCTTACAAAGGCATTTGATGGGGAGAAACAATATTCTAAAGGTTTATGAATGCAATTTCTGGAAGCAGAGCAGCTGCAATCAAATCCGGGCTCTACTGCTCACTAGCAGTCTGGCTATCTCATAAAAACCACTCAGGCTCCCTGAGGCCTCAGTTTCCCAGTTAAGAGAATAATATAGCACTTCTAGTTGGGTCATTATGATAATCAACTGTGATTATCTAGGTAGTTTTCTCCTAAAGGCTTTTTTGATTTCCATCCTTGCTTCATTCTAATTCTTATCAACAATTTCCTTATTTAGAAAGTCCAGAGTTCTTATTAAAATATGAATCAAATCAGATTGCTCTCCTTCTGAAATCTTCTAATGGCTTCCCCTAGGAATGAGATTCTCACCATGGACCAAAGGCCAGGCCCTCTGGCAGCCCCATAAAGGTCATCTCTTACCCCGGTCCCATTCAAGGATCTGCTCCAACCACTCCAACCCTCTTCTCAGTCCTCAGGTTAGCTTCTGCCTGGGAACTTTACACTTGCTCATCTTTCCATCAAGAACGTCCACACCCCCACCCCTCATGTGGGTGGTTGCTATTCACCAGTTCCAGCCTCAGCACAGAAATCACCTCCTCAGAAGGCAACCATCTATATAAAACTACTGTGCTCCCACCCCCAGAGACTCTCTGTCTCACATTCTGGATTATTTACTTCATAGTATTCATTAATATCTGAAATTATCTTCATTACTTTTATGTAATTGTTTATTGTCTGTCCCCCTCAGTATAAATTTAGCCCAGGGGAGCAAGGACCCTGTTTTTGATTATATATCCAGTTTCTAGAACAGTGCCTGACACATAGTAGTCACTAAATAAATATTTGTTTTATTAAACTAAATAAAAATATTTAATGCAGTATCTGTTAAATAAATATTAACTGCTGATATTATTAGTTGATAACATAATGAACATACATCATTAACTAATAACACACTAGCTTGTTTGGATAGTAATAACAGTCACTTCTAACGTGGAAACAGTCCATTACAGATTTACGGGAAGTTTTGACATTCATAACTCACTTGAAGCTTATAGCTAGCCTACAAGATAGCCAGCATTACTGTTACTTGTAGATAGGGCTTGAGAAGATACGGCAACTTGCTATCTTCAAACCCAAGCCTTCAAACTCCAAGTCAGAGGCTCTTTCGATCATTCACAGGACCAGCCTTCAGATAACATCATGTTTAAAGCCAAGAAATGATTATACCCATCCTTTTCTGGAGGCCCATGGAGAGTGAGGCAAGGTGGGGATTTCAGGCCTTGGGCAGGCAGAGGTGGGAGGACCCACTTTCGAAGCTCTGGTTTCTTCCATCTCTAAGAATGGTCCTTTCCCTGGTGTCTTACACATCTTTCAGCACTCATTGTCCAGAGCAGATTCTCTCCACCTCGGCAGCTTTGCCTCAGCCACAGATTCCCTTTCCCCTGGCCCTTGTCTGTTTGAAGTAGTTAGAACATGCAAATCATGTGCCTGGAAGAGCATACTGCAGGCTCTATGGGCCCCAAGAATGCAGAGCTTGCCTAAATGTCACAGCTGTGGGAAGAGAGTTTAGAACCCATTCACCCACTCTCTTTCTTCTTTTCCTTTTAAAATGTCAACAGGGGTTTCCCCATCAAAGTATGCGGCATCGGGGCCAAAGGAAAGGAAGGGGCCCTGGGGCTATCGTGTTGGTGAAGGCTGAAGAAAGGAATTATTTCTTTATTCAAGCTATATGATTTGTTCATAAGAATAGTCAAAGTGATAAGCATAAAGGCAGGTCCCTTCTTTCTATGAGGTATCCCACTGGCCTCTAGGATATTTTGGAAAGATCCAGCTCCCTCTGGCTGAGCCAGTTTATCCTAGGATATTCTCCTTGATTGGCCTAGACCTAGAGACATTGATTTATCATGGTTTTCTGTCATGCTCAGTCTTCTCATTCTTTCCATGACATTGAAATGGGAGGATAAAGTTAGAATGGTAGAATCACCTGTCCTCTTCTCACTTTTCTAAAAATATATTAATACTCCTTTACATATTTTCAGTAGATAATGATAACCAAGTTCACCCTTTCCAATTTTTACCCATTTCTAGCCACTGAAATGCAATTAACATGAGAACCAGAACTACAGATTTTGCCAGAAGTTATTCTCAGGAAAATAGAAGAAGAAAGGTACTAAGCATCCAACTCCTAGAGACCTGCCTTCTTAGTACTCCAAATATCAGTTGTGGTTATTGGTTAGGGTATCAAGGATATTAAGTGATACTCTTAAAAGGTTCTGGGCCAAATGCTGACTTACAACTCAGAGCTCTGTTTCCAGAGAAGCAGTAAACCCAGCGGAGGTGAGTCCAGACTCTGCAGTCAGTCAGCCTGGGTGAATAAGTTCAGCCACTTACAACATTCGGGCAGGTTGTTTAAACTTTTCCCCATGCCTCAGTTTTTTCGTAATAGGGGTAATGAGACTACTTTCCTCTTAGCACTTTTGTGAAAACAATGTAATTTATGCAGAGTGATTAGGACAGTGCCTGGCATATAACAAGAACTCAACCGATATTAGCTGTTGTTGTTGTTGTTACTATAATTATTTAGTCTAGTGTGCACTGCTGGATTTAAGCATGTTTATGCATTTCTGTCAAATTTATCATCAAGGCCATTAAATATATATATATTTATTAGCCCTGTGTGGTCTTTGGGAGAGAACTCACTCTAAGAAAGTTGGAGCTAGGTACAGGGTATGGCTAGTTGTTTCAGTAACAAAGCTTTAATCAAGGCTGTGAAGAGAATCCCAGGTGCTTCTATAAATAGAATCAAGGACCTTCTAATGGAACTGGGCACCATTGTTTATAGTGGGGGCATGGGATTATCTGTTCAGCTTAGTTCAGATACCCAAACTCTCTCCCCATTGCCCTCAGGCTCAGATATTAGTCATTTACTTTTTAGTATGAATTCTGCAAGACTCTTAGCTCTCCCTCACAATAGAATCATTGAAACATTTATTTTCAGGGTGAAATGGAAGTCCGTAGCAAATTTTGTGGAAAGCAAGAGGTTATTCCTTGAAATCCTGAAAAACGAATTGGAAAGGCACTTGTGCAATGAAAACTTTTAGTCCTAGGTTGTCAGGAATGGTCTCAATTTCAAATAATTTCATCTGTTATTCTCATAAACCATTGACATTTTCTGGAAATAATGTTTTGCAAGCTTTTCCTCACATTTGGATGTGGTACAGAAACCTTTTTTTATGCCATGTGAGTCTCAAGGACAGTCTGTTAAAGTGGGCCAGTTCATTAATGGAAAGAACCCTTGACTGAAAATCAGTTCTATGGCCACTGTAGGACTTTGATGGGCTGAGAGGTGAAAGAGTCTACAGATGCTACCCCAAACCAAGCATTGCACCACAAAGGCTCACTCTATATTATTTTTAGGCCTTCAGAAAAAGCCACCAATGTCTCAAGGTTTTCCAGTAAAAATCTTTCAAGTATGATCGAGTTATAATAGAGAATTATTAACACCATCCCTCGAGAATCTCAAAACAAAATCTAGCTACTACTAATACAGCATCACTTGACTCTTAAAGACTAATTAAACAAAGACTTTTAGTGTCTATTAGAGAGCTCAATCTGAAATCTGATAATACAACAGGTTCAACTATAATTTTCTTAGCGTGTGTAACCTTATGCCTTAACCTGGCTATCATCAAATGCTGGTGTGAAATAGCTTAAGTAGAAAGCAGCTTATATAAAAGGCAACACTTAATGTCTTAGCACTGGTTTTAGTACTACGTTTTACCTTCAGCCTTACAGAGATTCAAGTAAATGGCATTTCCTGTTACTTAATTGTTATGGTCTCACTGTCTCCTCGGGCTCACTCTGCTCCCAAGTCTTTTGGATGTGCTCTCTCTGCCCCTGTTTACCTTCCTGTGAAGTCTGTGGTTGTCAAGTACAGAGCAGAAGGCTTGGCACAGAGCTGACCTCTGTGGAGACTTCCTCATGGAGGGACACCCTTGTTCATACTGGGATGGGGCAGGTGAGCACAGGCAGAATCGTTCAAGGCTCAGCCATTTAGAGGCTTCAACTCTGACTCCTACCTAACAAGAGCTGCAGGGAAAAATCTGCACCATCACCTGGAATCACACACACAAGCATACACCCCACCCTCTCCCTCCCCACTATGTACAGAAAGCATATCCCCAGCCATGCTTTCTTTACTAGCCCTCACCAGCCTCTGCTGCATTTTGCTCTTCCCAATGAAAAATGAGCCTTAAAGCCCTGGAGCCTCCTCAGTGATTTACCAAGAACTCTACTTCCACATGGGCTTTCCGGCTGCAGTCAACCCCCAGAGTCAGAGGGAGGAAAAGAAAAAATCATAAATGGATAGTAAGATGAGAAACAGATGTTTGGAATCTTCACTGGCAGAGAATTCTCCAACTCGAACCCCTCTCTTCACGAGATAAGAAGGGCTTAGTCTCTGAGATTAGACTCTTGCTCTGCCTACATTTCACCTCCTACCCTCCCCACCATATCCCTGTCCCCCACCAACTCCTACTGCATCTCTCAAGGTTCATCCTGGCAGCCTGCCACATGAATATGTGCCTTATTGGGTCTTATTTTTAATTTAAGCCAAAATAAATAAATGCTAGGTGCTCTGGCCACAGACTTTGTCATTGAGAAGCTCACAAGCTAGTGAGGGAAGCAGAGAAATAAATAGGGTGTTTCAAGAGAGTGGCATCGGTCTTAGGAGAGAGGTCAGCCCTGGACACCATGACAGCATACAGGAAGGGCTCTGAACCCTACTTTAGGGACCTAGATGAGTGCTGGAATGACAGAGGACACATGAGCTGAGTTTCAAAGGTGTTATTCAACTGAAAGTGGAAATAAGTCACTTTGGAGGTATTAATAGACTTCAAGAAAGGCATATATTTATTCAGGGTACCACAATGATTAAGAGCAACATCTATGATGCCAGACTGCCTGAGCTTGAAATCCAGACTGGTAATTTATTATCACCTTAGACAAGTTAATGAATCTCTCTGTGCCTTGGTTTCCTAATTAGTAAAATAAGGATAATAATATTTATCCTGCAGAGATTGTTATATAGAGTATGTGAAATAATATTTATAAAGCATTTGGAGTAGTACCTGGCTCATAGTAAGCACTATATATGTTTTTCAATTAAAAATTCAATAAGTATTTTGAGCCTGCTACATATCAGTCAGTGTGCCAGACTCTCTGGATACCCAAATGAAGGTCTTAGTCCCTATTTTCAGGAGCCACAAACAAGTTTGGTTGACTTATCAATGAAGCATGTTGCAATATTTTAGGTGGTAAAATATTTAGACATATCATCTTTTCCATCATTCCAGATGCTCGAACCTGAAATCTGGGAGTCAGCATAGGCTCTTCCACTCTTCTTAACTCCAACATGTAATTGTCATATCCTGCAGAGTCTACTTTGTTATAATCTATTGAATCCCTTTCCTTTTCTTCTTTTGCATTGTTATTGTTTACTCTGGTGCCTCATCACCTATCATCACATGGAGTAGTATATAAACCAGTCTCTACATCTCCAAAAATCTCCTCACCTCCACCAGATCAGTTTTTCTTTTTCTCTTTTCGTTTACAATTTTATTGAGGTTTGATTGACATACAAACAACTCACACATTAAACATATACATTTCGATGAGTTTGGACATATTCCTACATTTACGATACCATCACCATAATCAAGGTAATAAACATATCCAATACCCCCAAAGTTTCCTTGTGTCTTTTCGTTTTTTTTTCTTTTTTTTTATTTTTTGTAATAAGAACAATTAACTTGAGGTTTCTCTCCTAGCAAAATTTTAAGTGTGTAACACCATATTATTAACTACAGGCACTATGTTTTACAGCAAATCCCTAGAATTTATTTAGGTTGTATAACTGTTATACTCACTCAGTATCAAATTATACTCACTCAATAATAACTTCCCTTTCCCCCTCCCTCATCCCTTGGTAATCACCATTCCATTTTTGGCTTCTTTAAGTTTGACTATTTTAGATACCTCATGTAAATGAAATCATGCAGTATGTGTCCTTCTGTGACTGACATATTCCACTTAGTAGTATGTTGGCACAAATGATACAATTTCCTTTTTTAAGACTGAATAATATTCCATTGTATGTATATACCATATTTTTTTTATCTATTTGTCAATGGACGTTTAGGTTTTTTCCATATCTTGGCTATTGTGAATAATGCTACAATGAACATGGGAGTGTAGATATCTCTTTGAGATCCTGATTTCAGTTCTTTTAGATATGAACCTAAGAGTGTAAATCATAAGATAGTTCTACTTTTAAGTGTCTGAGGAAACTTCACACAGTTTTCCATCATGGTTACACTGTTATACATTCCCACCAACAGTATACAAGGGTTCCAACTTCTCCACATCCTTGTCAACACTTATTATCTTTTTTATTTTAATAATAGCCATCCTAACAGGTATGAGGTGATATCTCATAGTGGTTTTGGTCTTTGTTTTCATGATTATTAGTGATATTGAGCATCATTTCACATATCTATATCTTCCTTGGATAAATTAACTATAGGCACTATGTCTACCCAATTCCTTTGACAATTTTTAAATTGTGTAATTTGGGTGTTTTGCTATTGAGTTTTAAGACTTCCTTACACATTTTGGAGATTAACCCCTTATAAGACATAAGGTTTTAAAATATTTTCTCTCCTTACATGGGTTGTCTTTTTATTCTGTTGACTATTTCCTTTCATATACAGATTTTTAGTTTGCTGTAGTCCTGCTTGCCTATTTTTGCTTTTGTTGCCTGTGCTTTTGGTGTCATATTCATGAAATCATGCCAAAATCAATGTCATGATGTTTTTTCCTATATGTTCTCCTAAGTCTTTTACAGTTTCAGGACTTATTTTTAAATCTTTAACCATTTTGAGTTGATTTTTTTGTATGAGTTCAATTTCATCTTTTTGCATGTGGATATCTAGGTTTCCCAGCACCATTTGTTAAAGATACTCTCCTTTCCTTATCACATATTTTTGGCAACTTAGTTGAAGATCAGTTGACCACATATGCATAAATTTATTTCTGAGCTTTCTGTTTTGTTCCATTGGTCTATATTGCCTGCCTGTCAATACCATGCTATTTTAATTACCATGTCTGTTTCTTACTGCTGCTAGAATCATACTTTTGGCACCCATATTTCCTCATAGCATTCCTTGAACCAAAATTTTTAAACAGATTCCTTCATTCACTATAGAAAAATACTAAACTCCTTAATATGACAGAGCTGTTTGTGATCTGATTCTTAATTTCTTATCCAGTCAAACCTCTGGACACTATCATCGCTTCAACCATGAAACACTCTTGGGTGAAATTACTGTGCTCTTCCTGTGGACATGTTGCCCTCCAAATTAGGAACAATTTCCCTGTCTTTCCCATGTAACACATTCCTACTGCTTTACTAAACAGTTGATACATCACCTCCTCTATAACACCTTCTCTGATTCCCACTCTGGGTCCCACTTTATTAAAGTCTCTTGCAGCCTGTACCTATCTACATGATGATAGGGAGGGTTTGAGGGGTGAGAACATAGCATCTTTTTTTCCTACCTGAGCTCTGAAATAAATGAAAAAAGATCCAAAAAAGTAAATAGGACAGGATAGCAAGATATTACTTTATTGCTGATAAAGCTGATATAGTGGTTAAGAGTTTATACCTCTAAGCAACTGGACAAATGAGCTTCCTAATAATGACCAAAAAAATTTGGCTAACTTATCCTCCAGGGCACAGGCTCAGATGAACAAAGTCAGACTTCCCTACTGGAGGGCCTTCCAGTGCAAAATTTACGGCATGGGCTAACAGAAAAGAATAGGAATCCTTGTGAGCAAGACAAATTTCTTCTTTCAGAACTCACCAAATATATCACTCCTTGGAGTGGAGCAAGTAAGGGGCAGAGAAAGGCCAGGAGTGTTACATTAATGGAGCTCCTTCCACATTAAAGGACACACCAGAAGTAAAAAAAGAAAATTATCTCTTCCCCTACACACACATACACATTTTAACTCCTAAACATTATATGATATTTTATGACTTTTTATGACTCTCCATGGGATTAAAAGATACTTGTAGGCAAAAGATGAGCCTTTTCATCCTAGACTTCTGTTTTACATAAGTACAAGTTAAAGTCTTATAACTGGCACAAAGCAGTGGTTCAACATATTTATTAAATGTTGTTAAAGAGTAAAAAGCCAAAGTGTGGCAGATTCACTTAAGATGGAACAGAAGAAGTGAGGAGAAGGAAAAGTTGGAAGGGAGAGAAGAGAAGAGATTTGTGCTGGACTTTAGTGAATGAGTAGAGCCTTAATCTACACAGAAAAGTCAAAGGCAACAGCAGTTACACAATCCCAAAAGCATGAGATTGTGTAGCAAGTGTTGGAGTAAAAAAAAAAAAAAAAATCCAGTGTGAATGCATTGTAGAATGTGTGATATTAGTCAGGAATGGCTTAATGTACTTCTCCACCCTGGAATACTATTAGAAATACCTGAAAATCTAACAGCCAAAAGAGTGACTCTCTCCTTGAGTTTAACTTTTTTTTTATTTTAATTTTGATCATTAGTGAAGTAGGGACAATAGTTTAAACTATAGGGAAGACTCCCTTAGCCTTATTCTTTCTAATCTAAAACCAACTTGTATCAAGGGCACTAAGAGCCTCCAGGCTCACATCTGGGAACACCTAGAGTGCTGTTGTCACTCCACCCATGGGAAACAACAGAGTTGGAGGCCACAAACCTTGGCAGCAAAGGAAACACATACTACATGTCTCAATAATAAAAAATGAGAGTCTGAAAGGCTGCTTGTTGCAGGTGGTATGATTTTTCTATTTAAATGTAAGCCAGGAAGATGGAATAATGTTTCCTTTCTTTCCATTTTCAGGATTTTTTATGAAACAATTATATAAAATTTTTCAGCATAAAATCAATCATTATTTATGGGAAAATATATATTGGAATCTAAAATTCATCAACAATATGTGGACATCCCAAATTCTGATTTCATATAACTCTTGTTTCTGTGATGTTTCAATCGCTCATGTAATGACCACCTACAGAGTTTTCCTTCCAGACTCTCTTTTCTGGGAACAACACACCCCACCCATGAGGGCTGATATGCATTCATATTTCTGTTGTGTGACCCTGACCCCTAGTTATATCTAACTGGTCCAGAATAAGAGACTGACCCATGCAGAGCATTTGGAATTTGGGCTGGAAGAGTTAGTTCATCCTTGTATGTGACTTAAATTAAAAAATCTAAACTTGAGATCTAAGAATGTACTGTTCATTGCCTTCATGTGGACTGAATAACAGAGATAGATGGCAAGCAGATAGGAGAGAAAGATATCTACATGTATGCCCAATAAACTTGGCAAGATATTGAATATAACAAGAGTGAAAGGAGTATTCTGGGTTGATGTCTCAGTTTCTGGTCACAAATATTATAAAAATTATGGCATTAAGAATAGAAGAGCAGTTAGAAAGGGGATGTAGATATTGCATATAGGTATTACAAAAGCACTAAATGCAATTATGAGAGTTGGTAAGCTTCCTAAGAGGGTGCAATCTCTGAGTGCTGAGCCCAGATCCTTTGAAGCCATTTAAAATCAGGGGCACCCAAAAAAGATACACTAGGAAAAATGTTTAGGAATAAGTTAGAGATGTAGGAGAGATATTTCAGGTTAGGAAAACGACGTGACATTGGATTCTCTCTTTCCAATATTTTAATATAAATTGAATATTACATTTGAAATACTTGGATGTAATGGAACAGACTATTTGATTTAGAAACAGTTGCTCATATATACCACTGTTGGTAATATAGACCATTGTGAAAGAAAAGCTGGCAATAAACTTTAAAATTGTAACATGCAGTGAATTGCCTGCCCAAGCACTCCTCTCTAGACACAGCCTGCCCTACCCACAAAAGAAGCTTCCAGAAAGCATGTTTCTTTCTCATAGCTACATGGTCAAGGATAAGTGTTTGACCCATACTGAACTAATCAGAGCTCTTTTATTGGGATTTTTAAATTGTGAAAAAGAAAGAGAGAGGTTTGTTCTCTTGCTATCTGGCTGGACTCATGCCACCTAAATTCTGAAACTTTCACAAGGCCATGTTTTTTTTAAATATGGAACAAGAAAGACAGTGAAAACTTGACTGCAGACAGGAGGAAGAATGTTGCAGATGTACGGAAAGGAGAAATAAGAGATGGAGAAGGAGTCCTGACAATTTTTCGGTCCCTGGTTCTGGAACCTTCACAGTTCCAGTTGCCTTCCTGACAGTCACAGGGGCCCATCACTCACCCCTGAATCCATAAAATATATTTTTCCCTAGGAGAGCTCAAGATGTCTCTTATTACTTGCAACTAAATGAGTCTCAACAGTAATTCCACTGTATGGTGATGGATGTTAACCAGAGTTATTGTGATGATTATTTCAAAACATATACAAATATCAAATCATCATGTTGTACACCTGAAACTAATATAATGCTGTATGCCAATTATATCTCAATAAAAAAAATAGCAATTCCACTTCTAAGAATTTGGCCTTAGGAAATAGTTGCCAGACATGCAAAGCTGTGTGAGTGAGTGAGTGAGTGAGTGAGTCTGAGAGAGAAAGAGAGAGACAGAGACAGACATACAGAGAGACAGAAAGAAAGAGAGAGAGACAGAGAGACAGAGTATCACAGCATTGCATGAAATTGTGATTAAATGGTCAACAATTCCAATAATTGTCACTGTCACTTTGGTAAAATAAAGCATAAAAGCAGTAGCAGATTAATATTAATTTACACTTAAACACTTACTTAATGCTCATTTTATAGCAAGAATTAGATTTTGTGCTTTATATACAATATTTATTTTAATCTTTATATCAGCCCTAGAACATGGATACTACTATTTTAAAATAAGCATGTAAAATATTTAGTGCATTACTTTGCATATGGCAGAAATTCTCAGAAAATACTAACTATTATTATTCTAAATTTTGCAGATGCAGAAATAAGCGTTGTCTAAGCTTTATGGCCAAAAATTTCAAAGATGTTATTCAAATTAATGTCATATAAGAAAAATGGAATAAAGGATGGGAAATTGAAACAGGTACAGCACTTAACAGATACCCCTTCCTAACTATTGATCTTGACAGCAAACATCAGATAGGAAAATTTATATTAGGTGTTAGGAGCTAGTACTTTTGCTCGTGACATGTAAAAGCTAACAAAAATATTACCCAAAATGGAATTATTCACATTATGGAATTAATTATGTATATCTAATCAAAGACACATAGACAAACATAAATAATTATATATTAGGAGCCAACAATAGAAAGTAATACATTTTTAAGTCCCATTTGTAGTGTTGCCACAACATATAAAATACTTAATAATAATAAATCTAATAAAAGATGACTAAGAACACACTAAAAATAAAATATTCCTGAGAGAAATTAAAGAAGATCAAAATAAATTGTAAAGTTTATCATGTACATGAGCAGGAAGACTAAATATTGGTAAGATAGTAATTTTTCCCAAATCAATCTATAGATTTCATGTGCTATCAATCATAATTCCATCAGGTTTGTTTGTCAAAATTAAGTGGATTCTTAAATTTCTTTGGAAATGCAAAGGATCAAAACAATTTTTATTTAAAATGACAACGCAAAGTTGGAAAACTTGGCTACCTAATTTCAAAGTTTACTCTAAAACAATAATGACCAAGATAGATTGGTATGGGTAAATAAAATAAACATATAGGTTGGTGGAGTAGAATGGAAAGTTTAGAAACAAACTCATAAAAATTATTCAACTGATATTAGACAAGTACACTAAAATTGTATGGATAAATATTTTTGACAAATGGTAGTACTGTAATTGGATATCTTTGTAGAAAAACTGCTTGATCTATATTCAATAATACACAGGGATTAACTCACATGAATCATAGACCTAAATGAAAAGCCTAACACTACAAATATTTTGCAAGTTTGCATAGTAGAAAATTTTTGAGTTAAACATTTTCTTTTATAGAATACCAAAGTCATGAACCACAAAAAGAAAATTAGTAAATTAAATCTCATCAAAATAATTTTTTAAAGTCTGCTCTTCAAAAGGTTCTATTAAGAAAATGAAAAGGTAAGTCACAGAATGCAAGAAAATATTTAGAGCACAGATATTTAATAACAGCAACAAAAAAAGACTTGCATCCAAAACATAGAAGGAACTCTTACAGATCAATAGAAGATAAACAATGCAAAAAGAAAATGACAAAAGATTTAGATGCTTTACAGAAGCTATATAAATTTCCCATCAACATACAAAGAAACATTGAACATCATCAGTCATTAGGAAATTCAACTTAAAACCATGATGATATCTCGTTTCGCCCATTAGAACATCTAAACATAAAAAGTCTGACCATATCAAGTGTTGACAAGGATGAAAAGCAAACAAAATACTATTCTCAAATACTGCTGGTGAAAAGGTAATATGGTGTAATTACTATGAAATATTTTAAAAGCAAACATACCTCCCCAAAATATAATCATAATCTAATTATAATAAAAACATCAGACAAATATCAGTTGAAGAACATTCTACAAAATACCTAACCAATATTTCTCAAAGCAGTATCAAAAACAAGGAAAGTCTGAAAAATTATCGCAGCAAGAGAAACTAAGAAACATGTAACAAAGTAATCTGGATAGGATCCTGGAACAGAAAAGGAACATTGGGTAAAAACTAAGAAAATCTGAGTAAAACATGGCCTTCAGTTAATAAGAATGTATATTGTTCTATCAATTGCGAAAATATACCAAACTAATGTAAGATGTCAATAACAGAGAAAACTGGGCGTACAGCTTATGGAAAAACTCTGTACTGTCTTTGAAACTTTTCTGTAAACTTAAATCTATTATAAGATAAAATGCTGATTTAAAGATCAAAAAGAAAAAAAAAAAAAACAAAAAAAAAAGCACCATTTCCAACACATTATCAAAGGAAAAGAACAAAGTTGGAGGACTGATGCTACTCAGCTTCATGACTTACTTATTAAGCTATAATAATCAAGATAGTATAGCATTGACTATAGAGGAGACAAACATATCAATAGAACAGACTAGGGAACCCGAAAATAGATCCCCATAAATATAATTAACTGATTTTTTTAAAAAGAAGCAAACACAATACAACAGAGAGAAGATAGTCTTTTCAATAAATGGTCTTGAAACAACAAGACATCTACAAGCAAAATGATAAATTGACACAAATTTTACACCCTTCATAAAAATTAACTCAAAATGGATCAAAGACCTAAGTGTAAATTCCAAAACTATAAAACTCCTAAGATAACATAGAAGAAAACCTAGATGACCTTGAGTATAGTGATACCTTCTTAATACAACACCAAAGACATCATCCAAGAAAAGTAATTGATAAGCTAGAGTTCACTAAAATTAAAAACTGAGGTATAATTGAAATTAAAATTATATTTTATTTATAACTCAATTGAAAAAAAATTTAATGAAATAAAAAAAATTCTACTCTGAAGTAGACAATATCCAGAGAGTAAGACAAGACATGGATTGGGAGAAAATGTTTGCAAAAGACACATCTGATAAAGAATGGTTTATCAGATATACAAACATTCTTAAAACTCAACAATAAGAAAACAAATAACATTAAAAATGGGCCAAAAATCTTAACAGACACCTCACCAAAGTGGAGATAACAATGGCAAATAAATATATGGAAATATGCTTTGCATCATATGTTATGAAACACAAATTAAAACAAAATTTACATCAAATGTAAATTAAAACAAGACACCACTACACATGTATGCAGAATGGCAAAAATCCAGAACATTCACTACACCAAATGCTGACGAAGATGTGTTACAAGCACTCTCACTCACTGCCAATGGGAATGCAAAATGCTACAGCCACTTGGAAGACAGTTTGGCAGTTTCTTACAAAATTAAATATACTCTTAGTTTACAATCCATCAGTAATCCTCCTTGATGTTTACCCAAAGGACTTGAAAACTTATGTCCACATAAAAATCTTCATAGATGTTTATAGCAACTTTATTTATAATTTCCAAAACCTGGAAGCAACCAAGATGTCCCTCATTAGATGAATGGATAAATAAACTGGTACATCCAGACAATAGCATTATTCAGTGTTAAAAAGAAATGAGCTATTAAGCTACAGAAAGACATGAAGGAAACTTAAATGCATATTTTTAAGTGAACAAAGTCAATCTGAGAAGGGTACATACTATATGATTTCAAATGTATGAAATTCCAGAGGTGTCAAAACTATGGAGACAAAACAGTCAGTGATTGTAGTGGATAAGAGTCGGGGAAAATGAACAAGAAATGCACAGAGGACTTTTAGGGAAGCTTAAATATTCTGAATGATATTATAATGATGAATATGTGTTATATGTTTTCCAAACCCATCGAAGGTACAACACCAAGAGTAAATCCTAAGACAAACCTTGAACTTTGCATGATTATGATGTCTCAATGTAGGGTTATCCTAGATATAAAATGTACTTTCCTGGTAAGTGATGTTGATCATGGGGAAGGCTATCTATGTGTGGGGGTGTGGCATGTGGGAAATCACTGTACCTTCCCAACTTTGCTGCAAACCTAAAACTACTTTAAAAAATAGTCTTTATTTAGAAAAAAAAACAGTTGATATAAAACAAAAAGTTAAAAATAACATCTACCATGTTACCCAGCCATTCCTCTTCTAGGTATTTAGTCAGAGAAATAAACACATATGCCCAAACAAAGAATTTTATATGAATGTTCATAGCAGCTTTATTTGTAATAGCCAACATGTGTAAGCAACTCAAATATACACCAACAAATGACTGGGTAAGCAAACTATGGTTTATCTATACAATAAAATACTACTAAGCAATCAAAAGAAACAAATTGTCGATAAATACAACATGAGTGACTATCAAAATTGTTATGCCAGCTCTGCCATTCTTGATATTAGCAATTTGTGTTCTCTTTTTCTCCTGATCAATCAATCAAGCTAGAAGATTATTGATTTTAGTGATCTTCTCAAAGAACCATCTTTTGATTTTATTGATTTTTCTCTATTGCATTTCTGTTTTCTAGTTCACTAATTTTGGCTCTGATCTTTTTGTGACTCTTCTTTTACTTTCTTTAGGTTTCATATGCTTTCTCTCGCCCCTTCCAGTTTCTTAAGGTGAAAACCGAGTTCATTATTCTGAAGACTTTTTATTTTCTAATATAATGCCTTTTGTGCTATAGATGTCCTCTTAAGTATTCATTGCATACACAAGTGTTATGTTTTTATTTTCATTCAGTTTGAAATACTTTGTAATTTTTTTTATTTATTCTATGATCCATGAGTTATTTATGTACATTAGCTTGGGACTACGTGGGAATTTTCTAACAATCTTTCTGATACTAATTTTTAATTTAATACCATGTGGTTATAGAAAAAATTTTCTAAGACTTGACTCCTTCCAAATTTATTAGTTTTGTTTATAATACAACATATGGTCTATCTTGGTAAACGTTTTATTGATGCTTGAAAAGAAAGTGTGTTTTGCTATTGTTGGGCACAGTACTCTATAACTGTCAATTAAATCAATTTCATTAACAATGTTCAAATTTTCTAGGTACTTGCTGGCTTTCTGTTTGTATTTTCTATCAATTATTAAAATCTTTGACTACAATGTGGATTCTTTTGCTTCTCCCCTCATTTCATTGGCTTTTGTCTCATGTACCCTCAATTTTTAGGTGCATAAACATTTAGGGTAGCTATGTCATCTTGGTAACCACTTTATCATTATTAAATGAACTTTTTCTTTATCTCTAGTTATACTCTGTGTTCTAATATCCAATTTTTCTGATCTTAATATAGCCACTCTGGCTCTAGTTTGATTGGTATTAACATTGTATATAACTTTTCACCTTTAATTTTAACCAATTTTATCTCTATATTTGAAATGCATGCCTGTGGGTAATATATAGTTGAGACTTTTCATAATTCTGACATAGCTGACTTTTAATTTGTGATGTTTAAACCATTTCTATTTAATATAATTATGTATATGATTGGTTTTAAATTTACCAGCTGAATTTTTTTCTATTTGTTTCATCTGTTTTTTGTTTATTTCCCTCTCTTTTTTTTATTAACTGCTTGTTTTTTATAATTTCATTTTCTCTCTTGTATTATTTTAGTGGTTAATTTTGGTTCATAGAATATGTCTTTAACTTATCACAATCAGCTTGCTAATGATATTATACCACTTTACATATATTAAGAAAACCTTACAATATACCTCCATTCCCTGTCTCCTAAACTTTGTACTACTGTTGTCACACATTTTATTTCTACATATGAAATAAGCCTCACCTTACATTGCTCTCATGTTTCTTTAAACAATCGCTGTGATTTCAAACAGATTAGATAAGAAAAAACATATATTATATTTTTCCACATAATTACTATTACCAATTTATTCATCTATATTTATACATCTATATTTTATCTGGTATTTTTCTCTATCTGATTGAAGAATATCTTTTATATCTTTTTTACTGCTTTTTATGTTATTTTATTTTATTTTGATATTACAAAATAATCACCACAATAAGTCTCATTAACATCCATCACAAATTATTCTTATAATTTTTTTTATAATGACAATTTCTAAGACTTTATGATTTCTTGTAGTGCAGTTCTGCATGTTATAAACTCAGTAATTTATACCTGAAAAAGTCTTTGTTTTGCCTTGTTTTTGAAAGATATTTTCACTAAGTATAGAATTATAGGTTGACTAATTTTTGCTTTCTGTACTTTAAAGATGCTGTGCACTGTCCTCTTATTTAAATTGTATCTCATGAGGAATCTGTTATTCTTACTTTTTGTTCTCTGTATATAATGTGTATTTCTTCTCCGGTTACTTTTAAGGTTCCTTTATCACTGGTTATAAGCAATTTAAATATAATATACTTTGGAATAATTTTTTTTGAAATTTTATGTTCTTGGGATTTGTTGGGATTGTACATCTTAAGTCTGTGAATCTATAGCTTTAATAGGATTTCAGCCATTAATAATTTTTCAAATATTTTTTATACCACACACTGTGTCCCATTGAGGATTCCAGTTACATGTTTATTCAGACACTTAAAATTGTCTCACAGCTCATTGACACTCATTTTCTTTTCAGCCTCTCTTTTCTATATGCTTTATTTTGCACAGTATCTGTTGCTATGACTTTAAGTTTGCTAACTACTTTTCTTCTGTAAGTTTAAATCTGACATCAGTCCCATCTAGTATACCTTTCATCTCAGACATTATAGTTTCATCTCTAGAAGTTTAAGTTAGATCTTATATTCATATGTTCCATATTTCTACTTAGCATGTTCAGCCATTCTTCCAGCTATTTGAATATGTAAAATTGTGTACTAATATTTTAATATCCTTGTGTACTAATACTATTACTTGTGTCACTTTTGGAAAATTTCCAACTAACTGATATTTTTCCTCATTATGGATCATATTTTTCTGCTTTTTTGCATGTCTGGCGATTTTTTTTTTTTTTTTTTTTTTTTTTTTTTGGTATTAGATACCAGACACTGTGGATTTCCTGGATATTTTTGTACTCTTAAAAATACTCTCGAGCTAAGTTACTTGGAAAAAGTTTGACCCTCTTGAATCTTGTTTTTATTCTTTATTAGGCAGAAGTAGAATAGCATTCAGTCTAGGGCTAATTTTATTTCATGACTGTTGCAAAATTCTTCTTAGTACTCTACCCAATGCCCCATGAAATATAAAGTGAAAGAACTGGCAGAACTAACCCACTGGAATAGAAATCGGAATAATAACTGACTGTAGGGGGTATATATGAAAACTTTTTTAATTAAAGAATTAAGACTTGCTAATATCACTGTTGTGAATTTTACTTCAGTAAAAAAGCGTGTATAGTATCAAATATACATATATATGTATAAATTCTGAAAGAATTTATGTTGAAATTCCAATAATGAAGAATATAAGGTGATTTAAAAAATTACCTTCTATTTTTTAGTGTTATATAAATTTTTAATATAAACAAGTTGTTTTTAAAATACAGACATTAATATTTTAAAAAGAATGAAAGTATTGAGGAGAGGGCTCTGTCTCTGTCTTGTAGATTGGATGAAGGAAAGGAAACTAATGTTTATTGAGCATTCACTGTATCTTGGGTCCTTTAAAAATCATTTTATTACATTATTCAATTTGATCAACAAGTGGTTTTAACAAGTTGTTATGTGTTCAAGGTCCCTCAACTTGATCTTAGGTCTCCCTGCTTCCTAAATCCATGTTTTGATTCTAAAGAGAGAATTAAGTCTCTGAGATGGACTTTTGAAATTCAAAGCAAAGAATGCTTGGCAAGATAGAAAAGCCCCAGAAATATATTACTGTCTATAGGCTTAGGAATTGCCACATTGGACTCTGGGAGTTAGTTCACTCTTAAACAAGCAATGAATTATTCATGAAAGAAGAGTCATGAATCAAGTACAGTTAGTCTGAAACTCAAGGAGGTCTAACCTGAAACTAGGAGACAAGTGGGTGCCTCAGAGAAAATCAAGAGATCTGGGAACCTGCATGGCAGGTAGGGGGAGAGGGGAGGAATATGTTTCTTCCTTTTAACCTGTGGACAGCCTATAAGGCAGCTTTGTCCCCAAATAGAAAAAACCCTCAGAAGCCAAGGGTCAAGGCTGTCAGGTTACAGGAATGGGTGTATTCTTTGTATCAGCTGGCTCCTGCCCAGGCAAAACTGACTCACAGATTGGTCACCTGTCTGGAATGGACTATGGGAGAACCCACTAGTGAGGTCATCCAGAGAGCAATGCGCCAGACCAGTTTCATTGTCAACTGTGTTCAGGTCATGCCAACTCACCTTTTGCTGGAAGCTCTTTCTTTGTGAAGTGAGTCTCTTCAATATCTACAACATACTTTTGATAATGGGCTTTAAAACCTCATTTGCTTTCTCTTGCATTTCCCAGCTTAGAGCTGTGAATGAACATTTATTGGTCATTGTCTTAAAGCTTAAAACAGAGTCTCTGACTCCCATAAAACTCCCTTAGGTCAATTTGCAAGATGGGGATCTTGAATTGACTTGTGTCTAAAGCTCTGTTTGGAAAGAGGGGAGGGGTTCTGATTAGTAAGGAGCTTCCATATGTGCGAACTGGTTGATGTTCTTTCAAAGCTAGCATATGACTTTAATGAGATCATCTAAATCCTAGTTTGAGGAACAGTTATGAATGAGAGTCTGTAGAGAGTAGGAGGAGTATGACTGTCACACTGAAATGGTTTTGCCATCCTTCCTCCTATATTCTTGTGCAGAACAGGAGAAGGGGAGAAGAACCAGAACAACTGAGCCTCACTCCCACCCCACCCTCACACACATTGCCTCTTTTATAGCACAGCTGAGCCTTGCCAAATCCTCTGCCAAAGTCCAGGCCGCAGGCTCAGGTGGTGCTTCTCAGTTTCCATGGTTCATTCACTACTGAGACCTTTGGTTGAGCTGCATTAGGGGGTTGGGGGGAGCTACTTGTGGTACCTTGTGTTATACCTACTGATATAAAAATAGGTCTGCTAGGAACTAGACAAAAACTGACACATAACCATTTATTGTATACTTGTTTGGAAGCCACTAGGAAGGCCTACCCAGAGTAGTTTCTGAATACATACATTCTCATATCTTCCCTCCTCTCAGAGACAAGAACAGACAGTCAATAATGTGTTGAAAAACATGGGCTTATCTTCTCAGCCATAAGAGAATGCCCTCTGAGGGTCAGTAGTAGGATTCCATAGAAACTGAGATCCATCTTAAACCCTCTCAATTCCCTAGTATATGCTGTCTTTTTCTATGTACTTAACATGAATTATTTCATTGATCTTCAAAATAGACTTGTAAAGTAACTCTCATCATTGTGATTTTGTGGAAACTGAAATGCAGAAAAATTAAATGTATTGCCAAAGCCACGTAGTTTATTAAGTGGTGTACTCAAAATTTAAACTCTGATTTTAACTGATTGCAAATGTTGAGCTTTCTCCTCCATAGCAAAAATCTTGCTAGCTCTCAGCAAATATGCCTTCAGAGCAATTGTCCCCAAAATTTTCTGATCTTATACTCTTATCTTAAATATCTTTAAGTGCTATTTCCAATATATGCATATTCATTTGTAAATTAGATGCACTACCTAATATCTATTAGTACTGATTGATAAAATAATACCCTATGGCACTAATCAACATTAATCACAATGGATATAAATTTATATTTAATACAGAGTTGATAATTTGGAAAATTATTTGGCCAAATGTAATTAAATCATTGTTGTTTAACCTCTCTATATGACTGGCAAATAATTTGTTTCAGGAGTAGAAGTAATACAGCTTTTCTTCTCATCTTCATGTGTTTGAATTACCCCTATTATCTACGATTCAATTGTACTGCAAGAAACATTTCAAGCCACTAGTCCATTTTGTGAGGATTATTTGATTAAAATGAGATTATCTGGTGTGTAAATCTACTCATGGTATATCTGTAAACCTTAAAACATCATAATATGCTAAAAGAAAAAAAAAAGAGCCTCAGTGTAGACACTCCTTTGACATTCCATAATTCCCACTTTCCTATACAGTGCTTTAAATGCATGCAAATGCCTCAAGCAAGCCTGACAGAAGGCACCATGGTCAATATGTATATTTAATATTAGTAAATAAAAATGTATTCCTATGTTTATACAAAAACAAATATGAATAGAAGTTTTAATGGTTTTTTTCCTATATCCCACGTCTTATACTGTGCAATCCCTGAATTGTACCCTTTCCCTCAGGAGACCCCTTCTCTAGGAAAAGTTTGATCCCCATAGTACTGAGTTGGAACCACTTGATACAGGCTGAGGGTTTGAATAAGAAAGGCAGCCAGTAAAAAACTGCAGGATCAGCGGGTGGGGCTGGAACAAGAAGGTGCCCAGTCTGGAAGACTCAGAGCACTGTCAAAAAAGAAACTTAAGGGTTTGAGGGCTGAGTGGCAATAGGTTCTGGTCTCCCCAGTAGATCCCATCCTGGAGGAGGGGCAAATCAGCTCCAAAGGTCTGGATTTCATCTTTTCTGAGTCCACATCTTTTGGAAGCCTCTTTCCTAAATGTTTGAACACCAAAGCAAATAAAAACACACTCTGCAGCACAAGGATCCCTTAAGGTTTGATTTTCAAGATGAAAAATAAAAGCATTTTAGCCCTTCCGTGGACAAAAATAACTTGCGTTGATTTTGAAATCCCTTTCATTTGTCTCCCAGAGACCAGCCCCATACAATGGCACTTTGTGTGGGAGCTTTCTGCCTGGGCCAGCCCAGCCCGGCTTCTCTCTGCCTGCCAACAGGAGGAGACAAGAGGAGGGCTTAAGCTCGAAAGTAAGAGAAAACTTTGGGCAGCCCAACGTTGCTGTTGGACATCATTCAGAAGCCCCCACTCAGCGGGGGGAGCCCAAAGAGGAAAACAAACATAAAAGGAAATCGTGGAAAGTGCTGAGTCCTCTGGCTGGTGGAATGGCATTCACCGCCTACCGGTGCTCGCAGCCAGTGCTCTGCCCAATGGCAGCTGCAATAGCAGGCAGGGCCAGAAGCAGGCAGGGAGGCCTTGGCACCTAGAGTCCTGCCCCAGGGCCGAGAAGGCGGGAAACAGACAGTCCTGTCTCTGCAGACAAGCCCTCCAGAGTCCTTACCATGAATGCTAAAGTCTTCTCCTTGTCCAAGGAATCCAGGGGAAAAAGTGGTTCAAAAGAAAGGAGAAGGCTTTTTAGAGCTGTAGTTTCAAGCTTACTAATAGCTCCCATTTACATAATAATATATGTTGGGTCAGACACCAACATATATTATTTGGCAATCAGCACCTCAGGCTTGTGAGGTTAGCACTGTTATTCTTATTTCAAGGATGAAGAAATTGGGGCACAGAGAAGTGAAATAACTTGCCCCAGGTCACAAAGCTCAAGTAGCAGCAGGGCCAGGATTTAAAACCAAGCATTTTAGCGTGGAGTCCTCTAAATGTTTATATTTCTCTCTAGGAATACAAAATATGAGACAAGAAGAGAAGGAATAAAGGGAATGGATTAGAAAGAGAGAGAGATAATTACCAAGGAATAAAATAATAGAAAGATTTAAAATAAACAAAATAAAATAAACAAACAAACAAACAGAGGTTGCAGGTCTAGGAAGAGTATGAGACGAGGATACAAAGATGGCATGAAAAGCTGAGCTGGAAATGTGAGCTGTAACCTGCTGTTTTCTATGCCCCGAATAGAATTCTGGGAATAACGTTCAGAGATCACTCAGCAAATGGGGCTCAGGCAGCTGGGGAAGCTGAGGAGGAGCAGGCAGCTGGAGGAGAGAAATGAACACCTTCTCTTTCTCTTCCAATTACAGCCTGAGGTGGAGGCATGTGCCCAAGGCTCCAGGGAGAGATTAGCACCCTAATGAGAAGAGACAGCCTATGTCAGTCATGCAGGGAGGACTGTCATATCCATTTGTAAGCTAAATAGCTCTTTTCTCCAGAGGAAGGAGGGGTAGGAAGAAAAGAAATGAAGAAAGGAGAGAGAGAGGAAAGAAAGAAGAAATAGAGGAAATAGGCTATTTCTTGCCTGTGTTTGGAGGGATAAGACCTCAGTCCTCATCAGATTACCTTGGTACCAGTAGACCTAAGACCTCATTTTGCCTCTGTCACGAGTTACCAATGTGGTCTTAGACAGGTCACTTAAACCTTCTCACCCTAAACCCTTTATCTCTACAATGAGGGTATAGGACTTTAAGGTCTTTCCAGATCTGAAATCCATACTCTGATGATATTGTGATCACAGACAAGGACTGTCATAGTGGTCATTGCATACCACCCAAAGACCTGGTATTAGTACAATGGCCCACCACCCGTCCACACTGAACCTTCACTCAATCCTGGTGATTCCATTTCCTAAACAGCCCACCAGTGATTTTTGTCAGAGACATCTCTTTTGAATAAATGAAACTCTTTTCAAACCAGCCTCTCTCCTTCCATCTTTGTCCCCTCTGATCCATTCTCTGCCCTACATCCAGAATGACTTTTCTAAGCACAGATCAGAGCATGTGACATACCACATTGGAAGATCCTCAGGGCTCCACCCTACTCTTCACATGGCCCACGAAGCCCTGAATCATCATCTCGCCATTTTCCCCCTTCTCATCTCTCACCACTGCTCTATTTAGCCCTGTGCTCTGGTTCCATAGAACTACTGACAGTTTCTCTATCAGTCTATAAACTTTCTCACCTGCAGGCCTCAACCCAAACCTCTTTCCCCTTCTACCTAGCTAAAAGCTGCTCACCTTCAGGATATAAATTCTTCCATGTTAGGTGCTCCTCCTACATGTTGAATCACACCGCTATTACACTAAATAGTAATTCTCTCTTTACTTGTCTATAGTTCTTAATTTACTAAAAGCAGAGTAAAGAAAAATATATGTTTATCTTTTCCTTTAAGGTTTTCCTCATGCTGAACCCAACGCCAGCCACATAGCACGTATTCAATGAATGTTTGTTTCCTGAACACATTTGTTTGGTAGTGTCATCTTATATGGCACCTTCCAGCTATACCATCCCACAATCTCATAAACTGCAATCCCAGAGACATTGCATTTTCGGCTTCTGAAAACTAAGAGATCCAAGACCTTCCACCACCCTAGGATTCTCCTTTCTTCATCTCCCATTTCCAACCTGAACATCAGCATTTATCAAACTGTTGGAATCCATCAGAACTAGTAGAAAGAATTTTGAAGAACGATTCTGAATCAATTAGGATCAGCTTTAAACTAGGATATGTTGCCTGCAAATTGGATGAGATTCCATATGGTAAAGGAAGAGGGATGGGGCTGGGAGGACATGGGGAGAGTCAGATCCACATTCTAATACCAATTCTGCCACTAATGAGGTGACTCTAAACATGTTCTTTGGCCTCTCTAGACCTCAGGTTGAAAAGGTTGAACTAGATAATTTTTAAGGTCCCTTTTGACTCTAGATTGTAGAATTTAGAATTCTGGTGTTTCTTCTTACACTCATCGTCTTTTGGGCCTTTAAGCAGTTTCATAAGGAGACAATGTAAAGTAGTACAGAAGGGGAGGGAACTTCTATGAATATTTATGCCAGGACAATGAGTGGACATTGAGACATTCCCAGGTACACCAAGATGTGTGGTCACCTTTGTTTTGATTTAGTCTTTGTTCCTGGGCTTCAGTTTTCAGTTGTTACTTGTGTTGAAGAGGCTATTTGGAATTTGTGGTCAGGACTCTGTTCTGGGATGTTGAGGAGGTTTCACATGAGTGACCCGGGCAGTTGCCATGCCTCAAAATTATGTAGGTGGCCCACTTACACCCCTAGCCTCTTCTGAACAAGAAGGCTGAGGCCAGAGTTAATGCATTTCCCAGCCACACCATAATGACTACACCCTAGTGGTCTAAGGCTGGTCAGTGAAGAACATACTTTAAATCCCCTTGGGATTAAGTGTACAATCTGTGCTATCATCGTGAAAACTTGATCATAGAGAAAAACAGATGCCTGAATGAAATATCCATTATCCTTCAAATACCAACCATTGTATCCACCATCACTCTTACCTTTCTTCTAATGTGTATAAATATCCCAGATTAAAGGTGCATTGGCTGCACTAGTAAACTTTCTTATTCTCATGAAAAACAGAATAAATGGGGGCAGGGGGCGAATGGTACACATGGGAAATAGATCAGCAGACAGAACTCCCCAATTCAATCACTCTTACAATTTTGAACTTACCTTCCCCTAAGATCTGTAGAAACAACAGGTATGGATGAACAATACACAATTCTCAAAGCCTTTTCAAGTTTCTCAGTAGCATTTCTCCTTCTAACCTTTGGAATGTTATTGACTTAAAAAGGCAATCCCAGTAATCATCAATTTGCCAGCCTTCTAAAGACGGTTGTCACCTCTTCAAGTCATCTACTATTCTTAGGCACATCTGTGAGACACTCTGAAGGGATGTGAGAAGGGTCACAGGTGAAATTTCACGATTTACCAATAGAAAGGTTAAAGATAGCTTGCAACCGCCCAGGGCCAATAGCTCAGGCTGACAGCATGGGATAGGCTGGGAGAAAGTAATGGTTATCGACTGACCCTTAGTAATTCCCATAAGTGGCTGCTGAAAACCTCCTTGCTCCTCCATATGGTATCACATGGAGGACCAAAGCTGACCTGAAGCCAAAGCTCTGTGAAAGTGCTGTGGCTGAGAGCACAAAAGCTTGAATGGTGGGGTTGAGAGATTAGAGACAGGACAATAAACTCAAAAAAGTTTTGGGGATTGCTAGCAGGTCCTGAAACCTGGTCATTGTTGATGCCTTAGTGTTGCTATGGGGAGATGACCATCATCATCATTACTCTGGGCGTCAACATACTGAGATACACCAGGCAATCAAATGAAACTGGCTTTCCCAGGAAAAAGATATTTTTCAGGAAAATGGAAAAATGGAAAGGAACTAGGACATTGAGTAAAATAGGAAATGGCACTGGCCAAGGGTCAGAGAGGCCAGAGGCACCATACCCTCTAATTTGTGTATGGTTTATTTTCACCTTTGGGCCTTTAAATTTTTCACCAGTTGATTGATCAACATCTGCTTTTATCAGACTCTCTAAATATCTTCATCATTGCAAGAGCTGCCAAGAAATTTCTTTTCTCTTGCATTTTTAGGTGAGAATTCTCAGCATGGGGAGATCTCAAAGAACAGTGAAGAATGAGCACCATGTGAACCAATATATCCATAAAATGGCACAAACCAGGTCCCTAAACCAGCTACCTGGAGGGTCAAGTATCTAATCAACAGGAAGACTTTCATACAACTGTATTGCAAATCAGCTTCCACAGCAGCCAGTGGGCAAAAGCAGAGGTTGGAAAGGGTTGTAGAAGTGAAAAAGCTTCCTTACTGAAAGAAGACTGGCCTTGTCCCATACTTGGTGTGTGAAGTCACCTCTTAGTGACTGTGGATGTAGTTCCCACAGATGGTGACCTTTCACAGTTCTTGGGTGGCAGCATGACATCATGGAAGGAACAGAGCTTAGAAATCAGATGGTCCTGATGAACCTGATACTTCTTGTTCTCTTCCACTGTAGACTCTAGAATAAGATGAGCTTAGGGCCAGGTACACATGGAATGTGGAGAGATACTTGCATAGGGGTCACAAACCCAAGTTCTACAGGTAGGAATGTAAATGAAAGGGCTGACCTACTAGAGACGAAGTAGGAGATTCAAGGTCATCTTGAGGGGGCAGCTTCCATTCAGTGTCCATGAATGTTTCCTCAAAAGGAATTCCAGAATCAAAGACCACCCACCCAGTACCCTACTGCAGTTCATTATGTGCTTGAGCTGCATAGGTTGAATCCTCACACTGGTAGTCACACTGAATTTCTCAATGGTGTAGTAGCAGCCCACGGGCAGGCAGTATAACCTCTAGACTCTATTCTTGTCTCATCTTACCCAAAGCAGAAATCACAACACTCCACTTGTTTGGTTAAAAGTTACACTTCATTTTATAGGAAAGGTCTGTTGCTCAATTGTGTGTGTGTGTGTGTGTGTGTGTGTGTGTGTGTGTGTTGGTGGGAGGAGCATGGGTGCTAGAACTTGCTCCATAACCATCACAGGGACAAGCCAGATCCACATGGGCAATTTCCTTGTCCCCCAGCCTTCCCAAAGCCTGTCAAGTCTATAGATTTTTCAACACCAGCTTCTTTAGAATGACTCCTCTTTTCTCTGTGTCTCCTTCTACAGTAACCCTACTTCATTCCCCACAAACCCTGCAGTTGTTTAAGAGGATACTCTCTCTCCCCCAGCTCCCAGCACTAAAACTTCAAAAACGTGGTCTCAGCAGTATCATTAAGAGAGATCACCAAAGCCCAGTTGTCTGAGAGTTCCCCAGCTAAACCTTAGCTCCTAGTTTAAGAAACAAGGTCTAAGCTGATTTCATTCAAGCATGTTGTTTCTTTTAACCTGGTCAGCATTAAATCAGATACTTTGGGGGATAACAGCAACTTGGCAGTGAAGGAAAGCCCTCTGTCTAAATCCTTGACTGAGGCAGAAACCTATTCTCTATGTATGTTTATTCAGGGGGAAAACAGCTCAGATGTGGCCTTAGATTGGCTCAGGAGTTGTGGCTTTGCCCAGGTTCGTGGCTGAAGACTAAAAAACACAAGGACCTCAAGTCATCCTCCCCAAGTCCCTGAGCACTGGTAGCTTGACTGGGATGGACCCAGAACCATCCTTGTGGCCAGCTAGGCTCCCTGACCGCTAGACCACACAGTCAGTGCTTAACATGCACTCAGCAAACCTCAAGCTCTAGGCCCGAAGAAACAGATTTTCCAAAAACAGAGCTCTCTTTGTGAACAATTCAGCAAAAATTCTCTTTCCAGCTGTGACTTGGGATTCATGTTGCAAATGCTAGTGTTAATTAAAAACATCCACTCTCTACAGTTTCAACAACAAGAGAAAAGCACCATGCAGGATATTTTCCTAAGCTCTCCTCCTCAGAGCACTTATAAATAAGATTTTATTTATGACATGGGTTTCTGGGGAATTCTGACAGATATTATCAGTTGCAACTTCTAGTCCCAGTGAGAGACTAGGGGTCAAGGAGATGGATGTGACAGGTCCAAATTGGCACAGAGAAAATTAATATCAGAAGAAGAAACAAGAATACTGTTCCTGTCCAGATCATCAGGAAAGATGCCTGACTTTCTGTGCTAAGATCAGGAACTTTACCAAGCTGAATTCAGATGTTTATGTGTTAAGTCACTAAAAATTTTTTCATGTGGCTTTCAGTCCTTCAGACATGAAGAAAATGCAGTGTGATAAAGGCCAAGGAATTCCACAAGGGATGATAGTATACTTTCAATAACTGGGATGTGAGATCATATTTCTCTATATTCCTTCTATAGTTCTCTCTTTATTGGGAAATCTTTATCTAAAAGTGTCCAGAGCTAGTGAGATCAGCAAGACAGAGTTACTACCCTTCTCATGCTTGTCTCTGGTTGGTTAATTTGTCCTGCTTTCATACATGAATCAGACAGGAAAGAATCAAGCCAAACCCACATCGTTATGAATGAAATTTTTTGTTTTTAATCTCACACAATTTAAAATACAATATGAAATCAGGCTACAGTATATAAAAAACTCTCCAGCAAAATGATGTGCCAGCATCAGCTACTAAAATAAACAAACAAAAACTCCCCCATAAGAAATTTTTTTGCATTTAAAAAAAACACAGACACTTACATCGCTACATCTCTAAGCTACCTCAGTTCTGATTTTTAAAAAGCACCTGCTTTTCCTTTTTTCATCTTGCTTTTAAATTTTCAGCTTTTTAAAAAATATAAATTATATGAAAATACAAGTTGGAAAATAGTCAAACACAATATAACATCTGTTTTACCCTTATATTTCTCAGCTTTAAAAAAAAGTATTCTTAAAAAAGGTTCAATAACTGAGGCAGTATTCCTGATAATTTCATTTTAATATATATATTTTATATATGTATATGTATACATATATTTCTGGTTCCTTGAAATTTCTTTGGAATGTAGTTAAGAGATCAACACATTTATATAGACCCCAACAGAGAAAGCAGCATGCACAGCATGACTAGGATAATGAAGGCGTAATTTTCACCATGAAGATTAGGCAGGTTAATGCTCTAAAACCCAGAGTGTTCATCTCCAAAGTGAGGAAAAGCACATCTGATCTCGGGATGCTACCTCCAATCCCCATCACCACAAAACCAGGGCTCCGCTGCAGGGAAATCCACTCTAGCCCCCACCAGATAGAGAAGGGAACAAAAGTGACTCTGAACCCTACAGCCAAAACCAATGTGGGTTAAGGCATCTCCAGGAAAATAAGGGTTTCCCTCAGCTAAACCAGATTGGCCCATCCTTCCTCTGAAGCTGACATGTGTTTTTAAAAAGCATAAATGCAACAATTCTGCTGCATTTCCAGTGTATAAACCACCCACCACTCTTCCTGGGATGGTCTCTGGCCTTTGGACAGAAAGAGAAAAAGCATCTGGCCAGATCAACAAAACTGTCTTAACTAATAAACTATCTATAAATACTGAAAATGGTGGACCTATAGAGAAAGGCATCTGAGTGAACAAGCGGCTGAGAGGCATGAGGAGGCACTTTCTTATACCTTATCTGCTACAGAAATATTGCAGGAGTTAAGATGCACTCACACAGGGGAGTTTTCAGCATAAATGTGATAGGAAAAATGGATAGAGTTGAGAAAGTGATTTTATGCCCGGTTGCAAACAGCAAGCCATGACCGATACCCAGCCTTGGTTCTACTCTCGCCCATTACTGAAATGTGGAAAAGACTTACCTAGATAACACAGGTATTATCTTAGCTGCAGTTTTGCTCGTCTGCAAACACACACACACACACACACACACACACACACACACACACACACACACCCCTTTGCCAGTGCCCAACAAAGATCACAAAATCTAAGAAAAAAGAATGTAGTCCAACAGTTCTGCCTAACACTCCCTGAGCAGCTCTTAAAATATTTCAAGAGCTTCATTAAGGCACCTGCATTTGGAAGAAGATCAAAATATACAACTGGGCTAATTCTTGCCTTTGCTTTCCAAGTGGACTCTCCAATATATCAGTATGAGAAAACTCATAAATCACAGAGCTAAGTTCCTGATAATTAGGGTCTGCAAAAAGACCTAGGAGTGAACAATCCACTTTCTTGAAGATATTCTAGAAGGTTGTTAGTACTTCCAGTTTCTCAGCTAGAGCCCAAGAAAGGCGAGCCCTGAGAAGCCCATCTAAATGTCTTTGCCTCTCTCTCTGAAGTCTATAAAGCCAACCCATTGTTGCCATCCTTTCTGAATTGGGCATCTACATAGTAGGGGTATTCTGATTGAATTAGAAACTTTTCCTCACTGGTTGGTTGTTGGTCCCCCCTCCCTACCCAAAACCCTATTTTCAGATGACCCTTCACAACTGCCTCAATTAAGCTTGTAGTTACATTATGAGGGAACTGAAAATATATTCAAATCTCATGGCCCATCTTATTTTCTTCATTCAAACTCCTTCTCTTCTTTTTCCTTTGCCTTCAAGTCATTCCTCTCATCTTCAATTAATAACCTTCTCTTACCCTGTGGCCATGATAACAAACCCAAGCACAAGGCTCTAATCGTGGCTGCCTTATTCTCTTTGCATGCAGTCTTATCTGACATCCCACTCAACTAGCTTAAGTGCTTCAAAGGAAAGCCTTTCATTTCTCCTCCAAAAAACAGTCAAGCCCCATTTTATGTATATACTCCCTTAATTTCCATCACTCCTGAAACCCAGTGAGTCTAATGGCTTTATCTGACACTCTTCAACTCATGTCATGTCTGCACCCTTGCACTCACCAATCAGAAAGCTCTACATTTCTCTGCTGAATAATGGGGGTTGGGGACAATAAACGTGGGATGCTTGGAAAATAAGACACAAAAGAAAAAGTGTAGAGTGTTAGTTAGGAATGACATGCATTCAGGACTTATTTCTTAAGACCTGAGGGGTAATGCCCATACACACAGCTTTTATTCCAAGTTATATGTTACAGGTACAGAACCAATAAAGAACCAAGTCAATTTTTCTCCTTCGAGCTCTTTTCCATGGCTTTAACAGTGCTCCTACATTTACTAGGGTCCAAACCAGGGCTGCAAAATACATTCAGTTCAAAGACTTAATGCTTCTTAGCTCAACATTAAGTGAAAACCCCCAAAGTTCACTAATGACAAATAAGTAAAGGGGTGTGATAACTTTTTTTTTTAAATTATAGATGAAATTCACATGCATAGAGTTCCCTTGTACTCAAGTCAGTATTTTTTCCTTCACGTGTAAGCTGCTTGAATTTGGGATCCCTGATCTCAGTGACAGCACTTTGCGTTTCCAGTGGGGTCTATATAAACAGTTTTCTTTCACTGTGACAGAATCCTCAGCCAGCAAATAAACACAAACTTGTATGATATCGCAATACTGAGACCACCTTAGAGCTTAAGACGATTTTTAAGATAAAAAAAAAAATACTGGCACAAAATTTAATAAAATAAATTTTAACACAAAAAGAGTTTTGGCCCCTCCCCACTGAAGTCCATCTTTGTTTTAAAAGTACAGTAAAAGGTAAATAGTCCTTGGGATTTATTGCAACCCCTAAACATAACGTTCTACTCCATCTCCCTCCTTTTTGGCCTCCTAGACCTAAAAACAGAAGCAAATGAATTGCCTTTCATCAGTCTCATGACTCCTGATGCCTCAACTTCATTAATAGGTCCATAACTCGAGACACATTTTTTTCCATGTATGATTTTAAAAAATGATTGGACACATTAGCTTCTTCCTCCCTTAAGCCAGATTCTTCAAGCTTCTAAGAAGACCCTTTTCTCTCTCCTGAAAATTTGCTCAAGAATTTCTTGTCCCACCCACCCCATCAGTCCTGGTTCTCCTTTATCCAACCACACATAATTGATTATAGCTGCAGTTCACTTAGCTCCCACCCCTGAATGTAAAAAATGAGTTCTGGAAAATTAAAAATAGAATAACAATTAAAAATTAAGAGTCCAACCGACATGGTTGTTCTTTGAAATGTCTCAGCAGAGTTTTCTAGCCCTTTGGTGTCCATCACTCATCAGCATCAGGCTTGACGTCCAGCATGGCATGGAGTTCTTCAGGTGTGTATCCCAGGAGGCTCTGCAGGTCGCACACAAAGCGGTACACGTAGCGTTTACCCGCTGTCTTGTGGATGATGTTTTTGTCATAATAGTAGCGTAGGCCACGGCTCAGTTTCTCATAATTCATCTTAGGTTTGTTTTTCCTTTTTCCCCATCTCCTGGCCACCTGAAATCAAAACAAGAAAAAAAGATAAAATTCTATAAAATAAACCAAATATACATGCTCATATGCCTGTACCCATTCACAGTGACTCATGATGTTCAAGTAAGATTGTTAGAGACTCATGTACATAGAAGATATTTTTCTGACCTATCCCTTCTGATTTCTAATTTTCAAGGGCTGGGCAATGATAAGATAAAGTGTTGATTCTTTATGTTGATGAAAACACAGTAACCTTAAACTTCTATGTAATGGAGTTAAAGTATCTGATATCAAAAAAAAAAAAAGCAATACTATAGTCTCTCTTCCTCTTTATATTATTAAGAGAGTCTCTGCTTTAAAAGCATGAACTCTCATGTGAGGGAGAGGAGGAGAACTGAGTTAAAATCATAACTGCCTTTCCCCAGCAGAAAGCATTTTTTCTGTTCTGGGGCACAATATCTTCTCAAGTCTGCCAGAACAGAAATGTTGTATCTTTTGTCCATTGTTTTATTATAATTTTTTTTTAATTCTTAAAATTAGGAATGGCACAGAGTAACCAGTCCATAGACATTTGCTGGATGAAAGAATAAACTAATTCACAAATTGTACCAATCTTCCAAGGCCTCTTGAATTGTCTGGTCCCTTTCAGAGTCATAGAGCCACCAGGCCAGGAAAATGCTAAGTCAGAGAAAGCAACTCATATTTACTTAGGGCTACTATGCACCTCCTATTATGTGCATCGCATCAGTTAATCCAGGAAAACAAATGAGCATTGCAGATATTTTATGTTTTCCAAATGATAAAACTAAGGCTCAGATAGGCTAAGTAACTTGCTGGAGGTTACACAGTAGCAAGTGGTAGAGCTGAAATTTAAATCCTAGAAAATATCACCAGACCCACACAAGCCTTTTCCAGAGCTCTCTCTCATACAGTTCTCTCAAGTCACTCCCTTCTTACCTCATCTGGGTCAGAAAGCTTGAATTCCCAGCCATCTCCTGTCCAGCTGATAAAAGACTGACAGGATTTATCAGTGAGTAATTCCAGAAGAAACTGCCACAACTGGATTGGTCCACTGCCTGGAAACACAAAGCGTTATGAATCATTACACCAAATGCTCAGCACTCTGGACAACTAATTCTAGAATATAGCACCCCTCCTCTCTCCTCTCCCAGTCCATTCAGCCAGGAGACAAGGAAGGCAACATAGAGTCCAAATGTTGGAAGAGGTGCTATGAGTTCAAACAGACTGGACAGGTGAAGAATTTCATGCCAAAAAGAAAAAAGAAAAAGCACTTAAGATAATCTATCAACTGTTTTATTTTGATTGGCTTAAGGATCGGTCTATTTTCATTGCTAAACAAACTCAAGAAAGGAAACACTGACTCTATCCTCTCAGATATTCTAAGGCAGCATAATATTTGGTGCCTTTAAAAACTAAGTCATTTTGCTTTAACAAGTAATAAAAGTATTTAACTAAAGAATATCTTTGTCAGTTCCAGTCAGAAGTCAAACATAAAAAGCACTCCTTTATGTGGAGCCTTTGGCCCTTGATTTGTAAGTGAGAAGGTTGCTACCCTAGGCTTATGTAACAAGAAATTCGTTGGGTCATAATATTCCTCTCCACCATCATCCCGTCCTCCAGGCCACTTATAGGCGAGCACCCAAACTAAGAAAAGAAAGCATCATCACTTTGTGAGCAGTTAAGTTGCCACCCAGAAAATCAGAGGTCAGGTGAGGACTGTCTCAAATTCTTCACGGGTTCGGTATATTCTAATTGACACACATGCACACACACACACATACACACTACTCTCTTGCTTTAGCCATAGACACTGCCAAGATCTTAGTTCTGGAAGGCTTGACATTTTGTCAGTTTATGCTAAAAGATATGCTATGTAAGTTTCCTTTTAGAATAATTTTCTATACAGAAATGACAATGCTGCCAGTGATTCCTATCTGACTTACAAATATAGCCAGTGGGTTCAACAGTCTGTCCTCCTTGTTACATGTCTGCACTGTGCCTTATAACACCATATCAGAAGCAATCAGGACAGAGCAGGACTGGGAAAGATCCAGTTCGTGTAGATGAAGGGACACTCTAACTGGTACAGGAACATGTGACTTTGTAAGGCTGTAATCCTTAACCTGAGTTCCAAATTTGTCTGATTCAAAGTAAACTGAGATTCAACAGAAAAACTAGCTTTATATTGGTTCCCTCTCAATCTAAAAAAAGAAATGTCCTCTACAATCTATCAGGGTAATCTCTTGATCTATCTCATACAAGGCATACATCTCATACGTTACATGTATCATATTGCTTACTCCTAAAATCTACTGCCCATTCCTCTTTATAGATGGAAGCACAAGTGGTCTCACTATTTCCATCCTATTGGTAAGAAAAAAGATGCTCAGGAAAGTCACGTGACTTTGCTCCCAGGCACAGGAAGGGGTGGTTCTGTGTCTAGCATCCAGATCTTCAGACTTCAAGCACAACATGGAGCAACCTCAACAGATACCTATGAGAAAAGAGTGGCTGGCATGCTTCGTCATCTGACAGCCAAAGAAGCGTTCCTTTCTAAGGCCTCCCAATGGTGGTTTCCAGTGCTCCTCCTCTGCATACCCCAAGCAAATTTGAAAAATGAAACATCGCTACCTCATCCTTCTACGAATATGCCTTGAACTCTTTAAAACCATTTTGCAAGAAATATCCTAAACATACTCTAGAACAAAATGAAACAGAGAATGTCTACAAAACAAATTAACATTCAAAAAATAGCCCTGAATTCTACACTGGTTAAGCCTTATCCTTCTCTGTTTACACTCCTTGTTAAAAGACACTGGGTGTACAATTTAGACACATTTGTAGGTTTCTTGTCAGTTGAGTTAAACTCTAGCTACTACTCTCTGCCTGGGCTCACGGGACTAACCCCAACATTATATGAGGAACCCATCCAGAGGGGAGAAGGAGTAAGAAAACAAATCTCTATTAAGAAATGCTATATAATTTTTGGTGACAGAAAGAAAAAAGAAGAGAAGAAAAGAGAAAAAAAGGAAAAGGAAAACCAGCTGCCAGACCCCTTGTGACATAACGGGTTTCCTGATGAAGTGCAAAATGACTATACACCCAACAGGACCTCTGAGGGAAGACATAGAAAGAAAAATCAACTACCCCCAAATTACATAAGTCAGTCCTCTTTTGAGTCTGATCTACAGACTGCAGACCTAGGACAGAGAGAGGAGCTGTTTTAAGACCCCTGGTGGAGCAACAGGCTCACAAGTGCTGTGATTGATGACACACCTACTATGCACCACTGTGTTGCTGCTTGTACACATCTCATGCATTCCTCATAATAACTCCACAGGCTAGATGCAATCGAGTTTGTTCTTATCATTTTACAGCAGAGAAAACTGGTACACTGCCTGATCTGTGTCTATTGGCCTTGGCCAAGCTCATTAATGTCAGAAGTGGAGAAGCCCTGACTGGAACTGAGGCAGTCTGACCCCAAATTCTTCAGCTCCATACTAACTGCATTGTTCCTCTACAAGATGAACCTGGAGGATGGCATCTGAACTGCCTGTGTGGTCACAGTCATCAGAGGGATAACAGGCTCTGGCTTTTATAAAAATATCTTCTCTTCCTCATCTCTCACAGTAGCCGCAGGACACTGGATGGCCAGTGGTTCTTCCAACCCTCTGACAGCTAGTGCTCTTGGCGTCCACCTCAACAGGTGACATTTCTAGCCCAATTAGTCAGGTCCCCTTGCGGGAGCTGTTAGGCTGTGACTTTATTATTTCTCCCTCTCACTATTTACCTTAAAACTCTTACACTAATTATCTTAAAATCCTTTGAGGAGTATGGGACTAGCAATGTCAAGCTAAGGAAAAGGAAGGTGATGCCGAGCCTCTATACAGCAAATCCCAGAAAGATGAGCCCAGGAGCACAGGCTTTTGACTTTGCAACCGGGCGGACATAATGTAGAGAAGGGGACTTCAGTTCATGTCACTGGAACCAGCTCAAAGAGGAAGAAATCTCAGACAGAAGAATTTCTGTTGTTTTTCCTGCCAGAGCCATTTCCCAAATTTAAATATCCAAGTCATAGGTTCCATCTGCCTGGCTCCAGCCCTTCTCTGTATATTTGACCCCTGAAGTTTGCGTATATGAAGGGTCAGGGCAGTGGCAGGGGGGTGGGGGTGGGTCAGGTTAGTCCATGTGTGCAGGCTTTTTTTTCCCTCATCGTGAGTTTACTTTTGCTCATAAAAAACGTCAAATTGAAATTCCAGGACTGGGAGCCCAGGTCCTAGAGTGTGGTGCTCTCTAAACTCTTTTGTTCAATTTACACCAAAAGGAAGAGAGAGAATAAAGTGGAAAAGCAGTTGCTTAAAGAAACCACAGGAACTGGATGGGAAGGAACATCTCTGGTCAGCTTCACAATAAGGAAGTCAAAATAGTGGTGATGTCAGCTCAAACCTCCTTCCCTCAATTCTTGAAGAAAAATGCTGTGAGCCCACCTAGATCTAACAGGCACAGAGTGCTCTGCTCTCACTCTGGGTTTCCTGAAAGTCACTGCTTACTCTTCAGAAAACCCACATAGTATGGTACCAAGCGAAAGGATGCTTTGATTCCTCCCAAAGAGTCCTCTCCAGTACCTTTGTGCTGACTCCTAGACTGCCCTTGGGTTGTGGAAAGCAACAGAAATACGAAGGTCAAGGAATTCGCTCAGCAAAAATACTGGTTCCAGGGTGAGATTCTTTCCTGGCTGGATGAGTGGACAGTATAACACTGGAGCCTGTTTCCACAGCAATGTTTCACTCTCACTTCAAGACTGAGAGGGGAATTCAGGGCTGCTTAGAAGTCCACAGCTGGAAGGTAGCTCTGGAATGTACATTAACTGCATAAATCTACCAAGTCTAGGCCCAAGGAACTTCTTATGGCCCAGACTTGTCAAAATACTGAGTGAGGCTAGCACACCTAGTTACGGGCTCTCCCAGAAGATGTTTCTGAACTGTTTAGTGCAGGTCAGCCCCAACCCCCAGGGCCGCAGGGCCCCACCTCTTGCCCTTGCTGCAACATATCCTAAACTGTAAGCCCTCTTCCTCTATTCTTCCTGCACCTCCTCTCATGCCTGGGCCCAGCCCCATCCACCCACCCGACCAGACTGTGGTCCCAGTGACCTCTGTCCCAGGGAGCAGAGAATGGTGCTAAGAATAGTGCCAGTCATGGGAAGAGGGAGCTCACATACTAAATGTGACTCACAATGGTGCCCCTGTCTGGGGGCCCCAAAGCAGTCAACGGCGGCCTTCACCATGCTGCCCTAGGATGTCACACATCAGGAATCCAGTGGCATCACTGGGAAACTATGCTTCTCAAGTCAAAGCTCTGAACTACAACAACAGAAGGGTCCCTGTTAGAAGGAAGTCCCTCTCCAAAGGAGTGAAGGGAGAGGGCACTGCACACACTCACACCCACCCAGCTCCCTGTGCCTCCACGCCCCTACAGCCTGCTCCCTCCACCTAGCTCCCTCCTGGCTGTCGTAGGAGGATTTCCTCTGACTGCTTGGTTCTTTTTAGCTTCTGGATAAGAAAGGAAAATTCTGAGGACAACACTGACGATCCCGATTTGGAGAACTTGATACAATCTCAGAAGAAACATCAGGTGGCTACCTGGAGGATCCAAGGCCAGCAGAGCAAATCCTTTTCCCTCCAGAGGAAACCCTCAAGGAACTTCAAAGCCAAGGCTACATTATTTTTTTAAGCCACAGCTTCAAGTAAATTCCTACTCATTTTGGTTATGTTTTAAGTCCCTTCTCCTTGCTAGTAACTAGAAAGCTGGCCAATCTATCTTGATGAAGTGAGCAACTTAAATAAACATAAAGGAATGGGTTAGGACAAAATTTTAGTAAGATGCTCTTGATAATAATCATTTCCATCTGGCAATTTTTTAGCATCTCTCCTCTCATTTTCTAGACTTGGGGGTTGCCTGCCTATGTCAATGAACTCACTGCTAGTGAATTTGGGGTGGGGTTTCAGTTTTTCCTTTTCATTCCAACTACAAGTTCTCATCAGTCATCTGTGTCCTAGTGTGAGGCTCACATAGAAGAGCCAGGCTCCACCTGTATGGAGGTCAGCTCAGGGCAGTCACTCCAATGGGAAGCCTCCAAATGTGGTTTACTTACAAGACCAACCTCGTTTTTTTCTCTGTGTCCGTCCCTCATCACTAGAACGTGTGCTCAAAGGTGCTGTGTTCTTTCAATGCTGGAATCCAAAGCTGAGAATGATGTTCACCAATTAACACCAACCACCAAAAAGCTATTTGTTCGGTTAAATGATTCCAGTTATCAGCTCCTTGAGAGCATGGATTATTCTTACTAAATACAATTTTCTCAGTGCCAGGTGTCATATGTGGTCTCTGACAGGTGCTCAATAAACATTTACTGAACTGTATTACTACAACAATCCTCCTCTGAACAAAGGTGTAAGGGTTTAAAAAGCTACCCAAACTGTTTCTTTCTCTTAAAATATGTTTGGGACCAAACAGCATGGGTGACTCCCAGGCTATGTTTCATCAACATGTTTCCTAAAATAAATACGACCACACCTTCTGTGCTTTGGGGATTAATTTACTACTTTGAGAAGCTAATCACTATAGCTTGACTCTAAAAGTCAAATCAAATACCTCAGTGCGGGCAGGACATCATATTTATTTTAACCTATGAAACTCTCATGGTTGGTCACCCTTGCAATAGGGTTGACTCTGCCCTAATAGCACACATCTGCCAGGTGGTCCTCAGACAGAGGAACGAGACTGACTGGCCCCGCCCTTCCACCCAGGTGTCTCTACCCACAGCCAAACGATGATGGCAAAAACAGAACACTAGAATCCAGAAATGACCCATCTGTTCATAAGTATATCTTCCTTTCACACTACTGTAGGATTTCCCACCGCTAGTGGTAGAGTGAGTAACCCCAGGGTCTAAGCATCACCCCCTTTCTATCAATTCCCTTCTAAATTATTGTTCACAAAAAATTCTAAAATCTATTTCCATTAAATCCTTTTGAAAAGAAGTTTAATGGTGAATCAAAAAAGAAACATCTTGATAGTTTCTTGACCTGTGGACCAAACTCAACCTGAGGCTGCACAAGTCTTCTGAGAATAAAAAATTAAAGAGATCATACTGGTGGATTGTTTGACAACCAAAGCAATGGGAAGAGGTTTCAAGAGAAAAGGAAGGGTAAGGACTGCCTGACAGGTTAGCTTGGCATTGTGCCTACAGTACCTTTTCCTGTTTCTTCTGAGTTGTGCCCTTCCTTTGCCTTTACCCTGACCCAATCTCATCTCATCTCTAACAGGATCCATGTATGGTACATTCTATAACAAGCCAACAAGGCCTTGGTTTAATGAATCACTATAAAGTCAGTATGTTCTACACATATGTTCCTTTATCAATGGCTAGTAACTCAAGGGCAGCAATTGGGGATATACAAGCCTAAAAATTCAACTCAGAACTACAGAGAACATTCTAGCAGGTGCTTATAAACTCATGAACATAATGATGGACAGTACCTTCATGAACTAGCATCTATTTAAATGCTGAAATAGCCAGTATCTAAAAAGGGAAACAAGTTAGAAAACAGCTCTCTAATTAATAAAACCAGCCTCCAATGTCAAGTGCATGTTGCTGACAAAAAAAGACCAAAAGTAAGAAAAAAGTATTAAAAAAAATAATAAAGTATGTCAAGCAATAGAGGACTGATGATAGCAGACAGTACTGTATAAAATCAAAATATTAACACACCTTTGTGGAAGCTCAAAATGGGGAATCAAGGGTCAGGGCTTTGATCCACTGTGATTCCTCTGTGTGACCTTAGATAACTTATTTAACCTCTCTGGGCGTTAGTTTTCCCATCTCTAAAATGTAAATAGCAATCTCTGCTACTTTCTACCTTAAAATAAATTAAGTCCCAATCATGAGGGAAAAAATTATATATATATGGTGACCACAGTGCAGAACAATATAAAATACAACAATGAAATTAAAGAGAAGAATGAAACAACAGAAAAAAAAAAAACACTTTTAAAAGCAGACTTTTCAAAGAAACATAAGAAAAAAAGATGGAACTGAAAATAGCAAAAGTACTAGATAAAATTCAATTATCCTTCCAAGAATTAAATTGGCCTTTTATTGGCAACTTTAAAAAAAGAGAGAGAGAGAGAGAGAGAGAGAGAGAGAGAGAGCGAGAGAGAGAGAGAGAAAGCTGGAGGCAAAAAAGAAAGAAAAAAGAAAAAAAGATTACAGTGAATCAATGTAAAATGCCTTCAATATTTCAAATGAGAATAATAGTTAAGATTTTTTTACAGTCAGGAATAACTCTGTGAAGTTCTTGCTCTAATTCAAAGTAGGTAGGCCCAAAAAGAGCAGATGCAAGCTGCTTTGCAAGTGAAAGTATCACAGACATTTATGGTTTGGGGAAATCTTCACCACAGACAGATTTAGATCCTCTTTTCCCCAATGTGCTTTTTTTCCCTAATCACTTATGCTCCTCACCAAGGACACTCTCACTCTACCTAATTATTATGGAGAGCTGCCCTGGAGAGATTTCAGCAGCACTGCCCACAGATGTCAGTCATTTGGCCTAGAGGTAGACCCCATCAGCATTAACTGAAGATGAAGCAGGAAGTCTTGTCCAGCCATTAATTTCTAAGACAGGCTGCGCAGCAAGCCCAGTTGGTTGGGTAGGCTGCCCCACCTGGGACAGAAGTTAAGTGAGGCTCACTGGGAGTCTGCCTTGGGCCTGAGAATATGACAGTTACTTTGGTGTATCAAGAAAAGACCCTTGTTCTTGCTTGGGCTCCTCACACCTGCATGGGTTCAAGTACATGTGTGTGGGGGTGGCTACAGGAGAAAGGAGACTGTTCTTCTCTTAAAGGGACAGCCTATATTCAAATGCAGCCACCTCTTTCCTCTAAACCCAAGAACTCTGTCTAACCATGTTCAACCTACCACTCAGATACAGACTTGGACAGCAAGCCAGTGAAGCTCAAGTCAGGAAGTGGGTTCCTTAGAGCTTTTTCCTCCTGATGTCTTCTAGGTAACTGATTTTTTAAGAAGTCACAAGAAATGGGTTAGGTTTGGATTTGAAGGTACAGGGTGAGAATTTTGTTAGACACCAAGGAAATTTTCTAACCACCATAAATATCTAAAGAAAATGTCTTCCCAAGTATCTAGGTAACAAAACAAAAGAAAAATGTTTTTACTGATGAGGTTTAGAAAATAGAACTTGAAAAATCTGAAGCCAATTCCTTTTCTCAGTAGATTCTTGATGCAATCTCTGGACTTTATTTTATCTGAGGGGTAAAGTGTTCCCCTTCACCTCAAAAATGAGAGAAATGACTTGTTAAGCATCTTACAATTCTTGGAGATATGAACTTGGTCCTAATAATCATAAGAGCACTGAATTTTGTAAGCATTTATCCAGAAAATAATCTCTGAACACCCCTTGAATGTCAGACATTAAAGCCAGATCTGGTTGGATCACAAAATAGCAGAAGAAACACTTTTCTGTGCCACCTAAGTGAGAGGAGCTGAAAATGCTCCTCTTAAAGACAGGACTGAAAATCTAGACTCAAGAGGCCTTCACAAGAAACTGCACCCACCTCAGCTCTGAAAGACAAACACCTCCACATAAGCTGCACTCTACGAGCACTTTTCCAGCAAAGCAAGTCCCGTCCTGGCTTCAGAGTTTAAACTTTCACATTCACTCACCTTAGGAGCACTTTCACTCTCGTTATCTCTCAGGAAGAGGTGAGTCATACACAAGACAATGTAGTCGGTTAGTCATAGTCAACAGCATATTGATCTCTGAAGCCTATCATTGGCCACCAAGAACACTGGGATTGACCATGGTCTTGAGTTCTGCTGTACAACTAGCCGGACTGAAAAACTGTGCTGGCCTGTTTGACAACCCACATTTATCCAACAGATCTGATGTGGTCGTCACGGGACCTAGGGCAGCTATGATAATATGCAGCTCAGGTCTCTTGCTGTAGGGAGCATAACTGACTGGATCTACCATGTCCCCCCCACCAAAGCCATGCTCCTTAGGGGATGCTCCAGCCAAGGGCTGAGATGATGGGGCCATGTGGCCCTTCTTGTGAGATATGGAGCTCCTCTGCTGGGCAACTGGCCAGAGGATTCCCCATTAGCCTGGCCAAAACTTCCTTGTAATGGAGTGGCAGCTGGAGGCTCTTCTCACCCAAATCTTCCTTCCCTCTCTCCTCTTACAGGTAACAGACCTGTAGCATGGTCTGGAGACTCCCCTGCCTTCTCTTGCTCTGTCCCACTTTGTCCTTCACAGATGCCTCACCACAATAAATTTGTTGCAAGTCCAATCATGTCTTGACATCTGCTTCTTGGCAGACCTAGACAAATACACTACTAATATCAGATATTTTCCTGCTTATTGTCTCACTTTGTGAAAAATTCTGAAATGAATTTTCTTTTCTGTTGCTGTGTGACTTTTGGCTAGAACTCTTTCCACCTCCTGAACTTCGGTTTCTTCATTTGTACAGTGAGAATAACAGAATCTTCCTCATGTGGCTGTTGATGACAGATTTAAAAAGATGTGTGTGTGTGTGTGTGTGTGTGTGTGTGTGAGAGAGAGAGAGAGAGAGAGAGAGAGAGAGAGAGAGTAATGAAAGAGTCTAGCACACAGCAGGAGTTTATCAAACACAGGGGTTGAGCTGAAGAGCTAAATTGACCTATCTGATATTAACAATCAGCTGTGCTCCAAGACACTGACAGCAATTACTGAGATTCTATAAGTAAAACATATTGTTTCCTGACCTCAAGAAATAGAGAATTATTTTAGAAAGACAAAAGGTTTGGAGAATAATATAAAACAGTGGTAACTAACACATAGAGAATACTTCCTACAGACAAGCACTATTCTGGGTGCTTTCCATACATTAATTTATTTCATTCTCACAACAATCCTAGGAGATAGGAACTACTATTATTACCATTTGCAGATGAGAAAACTGAGGCACTGAGATGTTAACCGGTCCAAAATCACATAGCCAGTCAGTGGTAAAGCCAGGACACACTCAGGCTGACTAGCTCCTGAGTCCATGCTCTTTACTCCTACATGATACAGCCCCTGAAACGTAACCAGTGGTTAAACAGCATGGAGTCACCACCCTCTCACATGTCTAAACTGGACTGAAATTTGACAACATACCCAAGTGGCAAACCAGGTGCAGATAAGCTTCCAACCAGCAGGCATCATAGGAGAGTCACTTTAGGGAGAACAGGAAGATGTATAACTTCTCTTCAAGTGAGTCCCTATACTGAGAAACCACTGCTCATTCTGCCAAAAAGTGAAGGCCATCCAGGGAAGAGACAGAGGTGCCAAGGGGTGAAAGCAGCAGCAATATCTGGGACACCTGGCAGGTACTTTCTCAACAGGGGCTATAGGGCATCTTCAAAGTGTGTTGCTAAAGCCAGCAAGGACTCGTGTGGATGCCTCAGCAGCATCCTGACTGAATTTTGCTCAGTGGAAATATTTTATTTCAAAGACAAAAAGGTGGAGCTTCAAACTGGATTTAGATTGGAGTTCTAGCAGTCTCAGAGACTCCTCTAAAACAGGCTAGGGGGGCTGTACTCAGAAAAGACAGGTCAACTTGTGAGATTCCTGCTGCCCAGAGTCCAGGACCCCACTCAACCTCAAAGAGTTGTAAATAACACCAAGATTTGAGATACAGTATGAGGTATAAATGGGCCTCTTCTACTGCAAAGACAGCATGTAAGGTATCATTTGTGGCCCTCAAAGGCAACAGACAGACAGAGAACCTCTGCTTTCCACATTTTTAAAAGATATTTAAAAAAAAAAATAATAGTGAAGCCAAATACTCTACCATGTTACTTTTTCTACGGGTGGTAGATGATCATGCCAAACTGTCACAAAGTAAGTCAATTAGGAGGCATAAGCAGTGAAACTGCTATGCAGGCAACAGAAAGGGACTTTTCTTCCCATCCAGCTCAAACCTTCCTAGAAGTTTACCTCCCCCAATGCTTCAAAGTGTTTTCACATTAGTCTCATTACCGAGCAGCATGTTAACCCATTACCCCACTGTAGGACCTACCATCAAACACAACACAGAGGATCTGAATCCCTCAAACTGGCAGCAAGTCCCTGCTTGGGCAGAAAGGGTCTTTCCAGCCTCCTGAAACCTGCTAATAAGCACCAAGGCCTCTGAGCCAGAAAGAAGACATCCTCTGTTGCTTTCTCATTTGTGAAGTTCTTTTCCTCTCGTCCATTCAAGTGCTGTCCCAAGAAGCTCTGCACTGAGACGCTGATGGCCTCCTGCAAGCCTTCCAGCTAGCTCCAGCTTGGCCTGGCGGGGAGGCCTCAGGGCCCCTATAAAAGGCAGCTGCTGCACAAACCAGGCACCGGAGTCCTACGCTCTTGTCAACAAGCTGGTTCTTCTTGACTTAATTCCAACTGTCTTACACTGACAACATCTACCTGAAGAGACTATATTCTAGCACTTGGCTCAGGGAATAAATCCTCAAACTAAAAAGCTCTATACTGTTCCTAATAACATACCCATTTGGATTTAGAATGGTAAAAAGCTTCTGTATGAATTCAGACTGCAGTACTAATTTGCTTTGGTGACCACTCCCCGCTTCCTTATCAACACGTAGGTTCATGCCCAAAGTTTCCACAGTTGTCGTTTGTGCCTGAGTACATTGAGATTATTTTGCAATCCAGCTTTTCTTCAGAAAACTGTGATTTCAGGTAACGCTGCCAAATCTCAGGTTTTATTCTGAATTGAAGGGCTTTAAAGCACTTCCTTTTGCAGTAAAGTTGTTTATTTTCTAGAACATGTTTTAGCAGTAGTTGTGAGTTTCTGACCCCTAAAACTGAACTAGGAGCCAGAACTAGGAACTCCCAGGTTCTGGCTTTGCAGAGACTTTCTTATTGGGTGACTTTAGACTGCCTCTAGTGCCATCTATGAAATGGCAATAAGATTTAAGGCCTGAGCAATTTGAGAGGGCCCATAGGGGAATGGATGGGGCTTCTTTTTCTACAAGACTGGTACCATTTTTCAGGTTTGTTTCACTCCCAAATATTTGAAATTTAAATTCCAGACAGTCCCCAACTTAGCCATTAGGAAACAGGAACTCTTTAGTCACAAGTCTGCAAAGCACTATAAAACGTCATTGCATTACAGTTAACGAATGGCTTTGGGCTTAGCTTTTCTTAGGCTCCAGGATAAAAAAGAGACCCTAACTGCCTCACTCACAATTGCAACTCAAAGAGCCTGGTACACGTGGATACTGACAAGAGCATTCCCACTAGGCCAGCTCAATAACAATCACAGAAGTGATAGGAATGGAGTCCTTTTCGGTGGCAAAGTCTGGCAATCAGAAATGAAGTTGGGTAAAGGTGATTTACAGACCAATAACTCTGGACTGAAGCCAAAGGCGAGCCCTGGCCCCTCCTTCATTCCCCTAACTCACATAGGTACAGTGTTAATTAGTGACCAGCAGGAGACAAGGCCTCTAATCTGCTCTAGGAAAGCAACTAGATAACCAATGAGTGTTTTCATTCCTTAATATGCAGAAAGATTTCACATGCAGGTGAGACATCTGGCACTTAAAATTCAATTCAGGAGCTACTTCTGTGTGGGTTGCAATTAGGTGGCCTTGAATAAGTCATTTTTTGTGCCCCAGTATCATTATCTATAAAATGGGGCTGGAGAAACAGAGTAAAAGAGAGGATATTAACAATCTAGTGTATTATTCTATGCCTACTGAAACTGGAAAACACAATCAGAGATGCCAATGTTTTTCAAGGATGTGTAAAGCATTTTGCTTAGGTCTATCGAATGTAGAAAACAGGGCCACTCGTGTTAGATTGTTTTGTTAATTAGATAGGGTTCATAATGTATCTTCGAACAAGAGAAAATAGAGCTTTCTGATTGTATCAGTATGATAACCGTAAGCAGTTCACAGTAAGGTAAGAAGGTACATTTTGGCGGAAGCCAACATTGCATTTGATGTATTCTTAACTCAGCTAACAGGCAGGCTTTCAAGCCATGTTATCTGCCCCCACATCTTGACCTAATTTAACAAGTTGCCATGGGAGCCCAGTGAAGGTTGATGCAATTTTCTTATCTTTGGGGGAAGAATGTAACTGTGCAAGAGAATGTGAAAATTCAGTTTCTAACTGATTTCCACACTTACAGTGCAGTAACTAAGACATCACACAAAGAAGTAAAATGTACTCCTTTGAAGGTGACATGGATGAAGACCTAGGCATCTAGTGCAATGGCAGGAGAACGGATTCTGTTACCAGCTCAGAGAATCTACACATACACCCTTCCGTGTGGGCCAAGAATTAGTGACAGAAGGGTACAAGTGCTCCTACCATGTGGCCACACATACTCTGCAACAATCAAATTTTAAGAGAACGAACAGAAAAGGCAGGGGCAGAACTTGAAACAGAACTTTTACGAGCAATAAAAAATTTTGCCAACACTTATACAATAACTTCCACTTTCCAAAGTATTCTTCAAAATTTTAGTTCATCTTTAGCTCATGTCTGCATAAAGACAGTGACCCATTTAAGGAATTCCAGTCACTGCCTGCTCCTCGGGCAGCGGAAGGGGCTGAATGGATACAAAATGAGAAGGGGCCACAATGAGGGTACAAGAGCAAGGAACCACTACCTAGAACAGTTTGCAGTGTGAGCAGATGTTCACCAGGCATTAAGCAGAGGAAAAAGCCCTAGAAATCTGTACTACCCCCACATGCCTAACAAATCCTGACCTTCAGACCACAGCAGTGAGAAAATCCAATTCAAGTCTCAAGACAATTACAATATATTGAATTTGACAAGATAGTGAAGCCTGTAAAGCAACCATCACTTATCTGCACTCAACATGTGCTTGGAAACATTTGCTGAAATAACTGATTGGTTACTGAGCTCTTTTTTCTCCTATGTCTGGCATAACGTCTAGCACTCATTTGTTTAATTAATTGATTTAGTTCAATTTTCACAGATCTCCTACCACCAAGATAAGGATGAACACTTTTACTTCACTAAAAGTAGAAAAGGGCAGAAAGTAAATTTGCCTAAAATCACACAGTATGTTAGAGTTGGGAGGGAGCACTGAGGACTTCTGTTTTCTGGGCTATTGTTCTCACCACCATGTGAGACAGTAGTAAAAGTTAAATCCACCAACTGAATGGTACATTCTTAAAAATGTTTTAATTCAAATGACTATTTTAGTCTCTGAGACTTGTAATTAATAGTCACCCTCATTTTCTTTTACTCATAAATATTTTACTCCCAGATAGAGCAGAGGGAGGGAGAGTAGAAGGAAAGAGAGATGGAGGGAGAAAGGGAGAGAGGGATAGAAGGAGGCAGGGAGGGAGGGAGGGAGGGAGGGAGGGAAGGAGGAAGGAAGGAAGGAAGGAAGGAAGGAAGGAAGGAAGGAAGGAAGGAAGGATGGAAGGAAGGAAGGACCTATTAAAAAGTTTATCCCAATAAAGAGGCAAACATAACTCAGACCTCCAGGACATTATATATATAAACTTATACACACGCACACACATATATACTGAAAAGAACTTTTGACGCTTTTATCTGTCTCTGAACCTGGACTGCCAGAGAAGCCCCACAGGTGGCTTTTGATGTTGGCTATGTTGATGGCCATTCATGTCCCTAATTTGTACTTGACACTCATTCCTAGTCCTTAGAATTTACAATTCAATCCCTTTCCTTTTCTCATTGAAACTAAGATACTTGGAAAGATGCCCTGAATCTCAGATAATTCTCTTCGAGTTATTAAAATCATCTTAAACAAAATCCCTTAAGTCACTTTTGTAGACTGTTAGTTCTGTAGGCTTCTCCCATGTAGAAAATCAAATTACTAAGACATGTAACACTTTTAGAAGAGTTTCTATTTGAGGTGAAATCAAGCTTTCACCATTCCTAGAAACCTCTGCAGTGTCACCATGGATCATTAAGAGAATCTCATCCCATGAAGGTTGACCTAAATCATAAGGCTTTCTTTGGCCGTAATCCAAACTTTAGGATTTAAAGTCAGCATATTTAATCTCATCATTCACAAAACTGCCCTAACTAGCAAAATTTTCAAAATACATATGAAATAAGAGAGAATGATAAAAACTGTCCTGGGAAAAGAATTATGGTTGTGGATGTGAATGGTAGTCATAGTGGTGATATGCCAGAGAGAACGAAGAAATACCTTTAATAAGGAGAAACAAAGTTCAAGATTTGGTACTGGAAGTTAGGGTGGAAGTTGTACTTGGCCTTGGCCTTTACACTTGGGCAAGTGACAGAGCCTAGTATCCCCTGCACCCCAAGAACCTGCCATCTCCAGAGCCTACAGTCACCTTACAGCCACCTCGGCCTTTCCTTCCTATTCCCAATTAAGCAGCACTTCTCTCCTCCATCAGTGTATCCAACTGGAGTCTAGTTCTTAAAATACCTGCAGCTATGCTTATAACTACAGGAGTCAGCACTCTTGTACATCTTGAAAGAGTGCTTAATTTACTTTTGCTCATTCCAGTTGTCATTATGGAAATGGGAGAACTTTCTAATAGTCTGCTCTACAGAAATGGGAAAGCACTCCCTTCAAAAGTAGCAAGTTCCCACATACTCGTGACGTTCAAGCAGACACCAAGAAAGATATGGTAGACTGAACAGAGTAGGGGACCTTTAAGTTCCTTCTTTATGGCCCGTGGCTCTGTATACAGACCTTGTCGCTACCTCAAAACACAAGACATAATTCCTGAGCAACTATGCTTGCTCTGGACTGTACTAGCAGCCATGTGGACTGCAACATAAAAGGCACACTCCACTCCTGTCTTCAAACAAGGAGTAATTTTTCTAAGCATTTGAGTTGTTCTCAAAGGTTGGCTGGTTTTCCTAGTGAAAACCTGAGACTTCCCTGACACCAAAACAAAAATGTAGCACACTCTTCAGATAAGATAAATACCTCCAGAGAAACAAAGATTTTGCTGTTTATCTTCATCCATACAAAGGGTCCCCACATGGAGACCTGTCCAGAATGGAGAAAATTACAATAGCATCGAGGCCTAGACCAAAGGTGAGGAATCAAAGCTTAAAATACGCTCCACTCGCAACACAATTTCTACTTGTTAGAAAACCCTACAATCTTACAGAAAGGATCTGATAATTAACACGATAATGCTCCCTGGATATGGCTCAGACATACTCTGCAAAGGTCTCCAGGGTTAGGCAGCATGTGCACTGAAGTTTATTTGGACATAAATTGTTTTGCTCTATTACCAGACTCTCACTCAAAGCCCAAGCTCTCAGCATACATCTTTCTTCATTCACTGCTACTATAACTTTGACTCCTGGAAGTACATCAATAATAAAGCTAAGTAAGGAAAAAGGTTTCTTACATAGACCAGGATCTGATGGGATCTGAGAATGACTAAGGACACTTTACCATCTGAACAGCCAACCTAATGAATACTCCATACAGAAGAGTCCAGAATGTAGGCCATTCAGTGATGCTTCGAGAAATGCTATTGCTGATTTTGTGTTTAAAAAGACCTCTCAAGAACAGGTGAGGAAAAGTCCCTAGATGCTCAGCCACTAGGCAGAGTTTCTAGAAACACCAAGCGAATGTAGTTCCCTTCCCCAAAATGTGGGAAAAGTCCAAAATCTAAGCTTTTCCTACCACTCTTAGAAATAATCCCTTGGGACAGAAATGGTACTGTTTACTTCCAACAATCAATGGCTATTCACAAACGGTGGGGCTTGAGAGACTGAACAGACCTCTTAGAGTTTGTTTCTCTTGATTCACAAAAAGAAAGAGTTAGACCTCAGTCTCTGGGAATGTGCACACAGTGCCATCCTCTGAGCCCACCCACAGCAACACACACACGGAGGCTACAGAGGTAGGGGCAGGCGCCTACCTGTGTAGCCAGCCAGGGCAGCAGCAGGAATGACAGGCTTGTCCTTGTTGAGGTCAGCACGGTCACGCACATAGTCCTTGAAGGTGCCCTTGGGCTTGTGGTTGGGCAGGGCGGCTGGATAGTCCTCGGAGTCGAAGCTGTCATAGGAGGGAACGCGCTGCAGGCTGTTGAAAGATGACTGGCTGCTCCAGGACTGGGTGAGGCGGTCACAACTATCGTAGCTCTCTATGCTCTCAAAAGAGTCCTGGCCCCCGAGTTTACCTAGAGGTAAAGGGGGAGGTGGGAAGAGGGCAGGGGAGGAGGGGTTGGGAAAAGACAACTGTAAAAACCCTCTTAGTGAGGACAGGTTGCTCATCAGATCCACAGGAGAGATGGAAGAAGAGAGAGGCCAGTGAGAATGAAAGCTCATGGTTTTCCTCTGGGGAAGAGGGTCTGTATCACCAGCAATCTAGGAGCCCACTGAACTGTGCTGCCTTGTTCTATAGCTCCTGGGACAGAAATTCAGAGTCAAATGCTGCCCATAACTGTCAGAGGGACACAGCAATGCCTGGGACCTCAAGAAGCCTAGAGCCAGAAACCTAAACGCTAAGACTGAGACATGTTATTGTGGGATTTCTAGCTGATGTATTAGACTCAATGAATAGATGAAGAAATCTGAGCAGTGTCAGGCTCAATTCCCTATTCTGATTTAACCCAATGAGATGATTTCAAAAGGCCCAATTTGACAAAATATTTTGGTCATAAGAAAAAAATTCCATTAGACTAAGATCAGATTGACCTTCCTTGACCTTGGAACTAAAGTGTTATTTTTTAGCATTCTTTCCAGATACTATTTTAAAATGAAATATACGTACCACCTCAAATAGAGAAAGAAGTTATGAGACTTTTTTTTCCAGGAGATTAAAAAAAAAAATCACTCTTCTAAACAGAAATCAGTACTGCTTATTATCGCCAAGTATAATTTTTTTCGTAAAATTTATACTTCATTGGGGAAGTGTAGGCAATATAAAACAAAGAAGTTGATGAAGAGTTAAAAATCTATAGCAATGTCAGAAACCCTTTACTCTTTGAGTTGCTTAAGGCATTCTTAACTGACCACAAGATCATGCAAGTTCATTAATTTCCCAAACCAGGTTATAAACAGCTGCTGTCATTGCATAATAGCTCCAAGAGAAATTCCATTGGCAAATATGCCACTAAAAAGGAGGCTAACAAACAAAAATTTTGGAGGACAATACATCTAAGAGCTGAAAAGGCTCACAGGAATACTTTCTATGCTTTACTTTCAGATACTTTTTAGGTAACCTCAACTAAATCAAGGGGAACTAAATGGCCACCTCAACTCAGCACAAATCATGAGGCGAAGGATGTGAAAAACCTGTATGTAGAAATATCTATAAATCAACTCTCAATTGTTCAGGGGTAGCTGATCTACTATAAAATTTAAATCCCAGAATAAGATTGACCAATACTACCTGATACTAGTGTGGTTTTGGTATATTTTCCCCTTTCTTAATAGTGGCTACAGATTGGTTTAAACAATGAAATTCAAATATTTAATATTGGTATCCAAACCAAAAGTGAATATATAATCATTAGGAAGACATGTTGCTCTCCAATTTTTTTAAATCTCTGATAAAAAGTATTTGGTTAAATATGTAATTTTTGTCTAATCTACTATTGTAGATTTCCTGAATCCCTTATTTCTCCAATACTGCTTATAACAGAAAGGTAGTTATTTATCTGCTTCTTCTTAATCCATCCTCCAAAAGTCCATTCAAAGAAGGGTATTGTCTAGAAGGCAAACTGAAGAGCTTCATAGACTTATTAGCCCTGCCTACTCAGTCCACTGTCACATTCGTAACTCTTCGTTATTATTTAAAAAGTGAAGGAATCATGTCTTCCAAAAGTTCACATTACAAAACTTCAGAAATCAGCCAGAATGCAATAGCCACTTTTTAACACAAGACATTTTGCGGCAGCTACTTAAAAGGTACTCATTCGCTCATACCAGCTACCCATCTTGATGGTCATTCCGTTTCTCTGTGAGACAAACACACCAAAAGCCTAAGAAAGAGAATTTATGTTTTCACGAAGAACACCCCACCAAGTCAATGATATTTAGGCAATATTTACACTAAAGTCTCTCTGAAATGATTCTATCGCTATCAGCCACTCTTATATTTTGAGAGCACGGAGACTGGAATTTCCATGAGCAGACAGACCATTGTGCTTCCAAGGCATCCCAAAGAGCAAGGGCACTAACCTGGGCATAACCACCCTCTGGCAGTTTCTCAAACATGAGCCAAATGCAACTGCATTGGGAGCTGTGGTCTACAGCAGCAAGCTGCTTTCGTTTACCTCTATTTCACAATCCTGGAGCTGGGAACCTTCATTTACAGGCATTTTCTCCCAAAATGGGTCAAATTTAACTGGATTAGACATTCGATTGTGCTACTGTGCTCATGCAGGGAAGCATGTGCCCACTAAGCTGTCCCCTGGCCAGCTTTCCTGGGAAGTGTCTCAGCAAGATCCTTCTAAAGCTAGCTGACTCCACCAAGCAGACCTCAAAGCAATCAAACAGCAGATGGGGAAGCCCCCCAGCAACCGCCTAAACAGACGAGCACTAAGAAGTTCTCAGAGTCCAAATAGATGGGACTGAGAAGCACTCTGTGTTCTATAATAAAGCATATGAACACCATTATTATTATTAATATTAATCAGCTAAAAGTAATGCGTTCATTCTAGACCAATCACACCACGTCAGCCAATCAGCCCTTAAGAGATGTCCTGTTTGGAGCACTTATAACATGCAAAAAGCAGTCGTGACAGGATAGTCTGACCCTCAAGTTTGTGTGGTCTGAAGCTTGGTGTGAGAGTGGAAGAATGAGCCCAGAGAGAAATCACTCATGTCCCTTTGTACAGGTCACTATAATTAATAACTGCTCCACAGTTATTAATTTTGGGTTGAAGAAGTGGTGAGAACTAAGGCCAAGAACCAAGAGAAGGAGAAGGAGAAGGGACAATTACACAAATGCAAAGCCAGATGCAATTTAAAAACATGTGACAGCAGATCTACCCAAAGTTACAACATGGCTGAGGCCCAAACCCTCAGGCTCAGCCTCATCACACAGATGATCAGAAAGCCCCATGAGAAAGAAAGTTGTTTTAATGCTCTGCCCCGCCTAAGAAAAAAAAAAAATACACATACACACTTGTGTATGTAAATAGACATGCATCCAAAAATAAATAAAAAAGAATCAGAAAGGGGAAGGCAAACTGATCCCACCCATCCCCTTCAGTCTGCAACACAAACACCCTGGGGCAAGAAGCAGAAAGATTACAGGTTCTGATTTTGCTAGGGACTTTCCCTATGCAGGGCCCACTGGTTGTCCAGAAGCCTTCTGGGAGGAAGAATGAACCTGAACACTCAAAGAAGATGATAAGGTATACGGCTCATGATGCCAATGGGTGACTCTTCACAGTAAAGATGTCTTTGAGCCCCCCTCCAAGAGCCTCAGAGTAAGTAACAGGGTGATCACCAAGTAGAAATCACTAGGAGACCAGCCAAGCCTGACTTCCACGAGCAAAGCCCTCTGAGCCCCTGGATGGGCTTTCTCCTCCTTCCCTCCTGTTAGTAATTCTTTCCCATTTATCCACTGCAACATTCATCTTTTTCGAGTTTATAGAAATCAGCTAGCACTTCCTGGACACAAAAATCCCTCCTTATGATGGAATGCACTTCTCTCAGAAGCAGAAGTATCTACATACTTTGGTATGTGGGCTGCCCCTCTGGGTGTTTATGTCCCGATCTTAAAACTTGGGTATATTTGACCTTTGTTGATTTACAAAGTCAACCAGCTCTATTTTGAAACATTTACTTCACTGTCAGTGAATATTTTATCATTGTCATAATAGTCATGTCAATAAGAGTACCTTCTTTCAGAAGCCACTGGCTACCTGTTTCCTAGGTCCTCTCACTAAATACACACTTTCACCACACTTGACGACTGGTTCCAAATAAACTGTTGGTTAACCATTTTTGAATGTTCCCAAATCAAAGAAGTCACAGGAGGCTCAAGAGCCTGGGCTGACCAACAGATGTCATTAAGATACCAAGGCAGGAGGATCTGCAGTCTGACTCAAAAATGGCCTGGGGAACATCAAGGCACATGTTGAAACTAAAAGCTGTCCAGGAGGGTCATCTGAATCATTTTTATTTGATTGTGTCCCCCTTAAGCAAAATCCTCTCAAAAAACGTAAGCATACCTTAATAAAACAACCACATTCAACTAGAGTTTTTATTTGGTAAAATGTTTTACCCAAATACAAAATTTGATTGGTCAACCTACCGGATTTCAATTCCACCACGGACTCATGGTCTGTCATTTTAATGAACTTGACTACAACTTCCTGATGGGAAGTTTTTAATATCTACACATTCTAACATAAAAAGGCTGAAACTCAGGAATATACAGGGCCAACAGTGAGGGGGAGAAAAAATGAAACCTGAAAAACTCACAGTTAAATAATTCTTGGTAACACAAGAGTTTCTAGAGAAGAAATCTGACCTACCACGACTGGTCCTCCCCATGCACATGTTGTCTGGTGTCACAACTTCTTGTTTGATGGCAAAGTAGTCAGTCTGCAAGGTGTCTGTCTGCAGAGGGTCCCGGAGAATGACTGAGGGGTAGTCGTTCTCATACTTGAGAGAGAGGAGCTCCTCTGAGCTGATGGGATGGAGCGTCTGGTAGGACTCTGTGATGAAGCTAGGCTCGGAGAACTCCGAGGGAGGAACACACTGAGCATGCTCGATACCATAGCCTAGAAACAGAGAGTGTGTACAACAGAAGAAAGAAGAGATTAGCACCTAAAACAATCAGTTCTTCACTATTTATGATGGCCCCGCCATGGGAAACAAGATGACTACCTGAGAGTAAAAGGAAAATATTTTAAATGAGAAGGGCCTAGGTTTTTAACTTTGCTCTACTACTTAACAGCTATTGCCCTTGACAAGATACCTCCTTTTCTGACTTAATTTCCTCATTTCTAAAATAGGTATGATTACAATCTTCCTCAGAGCATTGTGATGAAAATCAAATGAGTATATGTAAAATGCCTACCAACATTTCTGGCAAACAATAAACTCTTGCTACATAGTAGTTAATATCACTGTTGTTGTCAGAATAAAAACCATAACACAATGAAAAGATAAAACAAAAACAAAACCGCTTTAAAGTCTTTTTGGAAGCAAGACCATCAGATAAAAAGTGCCCTATACTAACGTTCTTCCTCTGGCCACCTCTCCAGTAAAGTCAGGTGTCACATACTCAAAAGAGAGAAGGCTTGACATTCCATAGTAGAATTTGAAGCTGCATGGCACTTCTTCAGGAAGCATTTCAGAGGAAATGCTATCATGTCCAATAGTAAAAGGGACAGAATGGGGTCCAGGACCGGATATCAAACCCAAACTTCTATGAACTCTATAGTACATAGGATCACACAAGATCAAAGTTTATGGGGCAGGATGTAGTTTCTCTGTGACTTTTATGCTGAAGATATCAGACAGAGATTCTAGTATGTAGGAGCTCACAGGTTAGTAAAATAACCTGTGCTTTGTGATAAATAAATAAATAAATAGTTAGATAGATAGATAGATAGATAAATAAATAAATAACAAGTAGTCTACATTTAAGAAAATATTGTTTTCCTTAGAATTACTATAATGGAGCCTGAGCTCAACTCGGACAGGGATCCTTTCCTAAGGTCTCATTACAGTGATGAGCAAGATGAGAAAAGAACAGTGGAGGTGAACTTACTAATGAAGTAATCCGAGGTATAACGGGATTCTGGGTAGGTAGGGTTGACTCCATTAACTTGATATGGTTTCACATCCTCTGCAACAGACAGGGGAGGGAATGAAACAGAGAGGTCAACATACAAGTAATGCCTGGCCTAAAATTGTCTTGGACGCAAGGACCACAATGATCTCAGTCCCTCTTCTAAGAAATCTGCATGTTCCTTAACTGCATTGGTCTGTTAGTGTACTCTGACTGGGGACTTGTCTAGAGATGAGATCACAAAAGCATGGCTAAGTTTACCATTTCAGTAGCTGCAAAATGGGATTTAATATCTTGGAAAGAATGCCAGTGAGTAATCTCTACGGACTGGGGAGGCATTCTGCACTCCGGATGCATGGGTGGACCATAATTAGCATCACAGCCTACAAGACATCTTGGGCAGTTAACAGAATCAGTCCCCAGTGCTCACACTGATTAGCTCTAAAACTTCTCAGAAACATATTATAATCTTTGGGCAGGTAGATTCTATAGTCTCCAGTTTTTCTAACACATGTCTGTTTTCTGTTATGTGGTTTTTCCACTGCCCTCAGATTTCAAGTTCAGAACCAGATAAGAAGCAGAACACTGGTAAGGTAACTATTGGTGAAATAAGATAGGGCTCATACAAAAACAGAGAAGAGCAACATAACCAAACTGCTACCAGGTGCCAACTTCCCCAGGAATGAGAAAGGAATGCAGATGGAAGTAACTAGAAAGGCTGCTGCTGAACTAAGGTGAGCTTTGTGGATCCTCCAGTTGCCCTGGAATCAGATCGTCTGGCCTCTGACCATTGTATGGAATAGTCTGATTCCATTTCACTGTCAGAATCAGACAAAGAGAGAATGTTGGTTTGGGTTTTTCCTCAGGTATCTGATAGCTTGTTGGGAGCAGAGGCTGCTGGGAAAACAAGTTTATGCCTGCACAGAAAAACAGTTCCCAGCTGAGATAAAATGATTAAACTTTGCTTTAGGAGCTTATCAGATTGAAACACCCCCTGCACCTTTGGCCTTCTACCCCACCCCTAACAGCTATGTTCTTTTCATGCTGTGTTGCTTTAGTTTAATTACAGAATGAAAGCTGTAGCCTCAATACAAACATCTCCCTCAGCTCTTCAAGGATCTGGAGAGAGATGATCCTCACTACCTCTCTCAAAAGAACATGGGTGGGATGGCATGACTTTGTTTTTAAAGGTACTCAATTATTTCCCATGCTCCTAAATGCTCTTAAATTATTCCTTTGCAGGAAGGTAAGCCAAAGCTGTCCTGGGAACCAAAGCTCCCCCATCCATATTGTCATACAAAGAACACAGCGAAAGTAGTGAAATTGAAAAGAGCTAGGAAATCAGTCAATAATCTAGACTATCCTCACTTTACAGATGGGGACACTCACAGTACTTGCCCCTTCTATCTCACAGAGCTGCTGTGACAATCCAAAGGGAAGATATATTTTAAAGCACTCTGAAAATAAGAAGATGCTACATAGATATTAATTATGACTATGTTAAGAAGCCGGCTTAGACACTCCAGAACCCCTGACCACCCCATGGTGATAAATAGAGGGAAACAGTGTATCTGTAGAAGATACTTGGGCTGCACGGTCTGGTGAGATCCACTGCTGTGTTTATAAGCCAATGGTCACATCAGACCTGTTATGAGTCTGCCATATCTTTTCCCCTCTGTAAACAGGTTGCTCAAATCAACACGTATGAGCAGGTGTTTGTGCAGTTACATGGCGAACATGTCAGTGCTTCAGGGAAGGCTGTGTGGCTGCCCGGCAGTCCTCAGCCAGGGCAGCCGCAGCAAGAGCCACCTAGTTCTTGACTGTGTTTATTTATTTATTTTTCAGCAGAAGCTGAAGAGAAGGAAGAAAGATAACACTTCCATGCCCAGAGAAATCTAATTTAGGTCTCTCTTGAGCACTGCAGAGTGCAAAATATCCTTAAACAAAGGAAGGTATTATATGGAATAAAGTGCTAATCCTGAGCTTTGCTCCCTGCCCCCAGTGTCTGCGCCAAGGGTTGGAGCTGGTGACCACAGAGAAAGGGTGGGCCTGGGTCAGAGAGGGCAACGGGCTTCTAGGCTTACAGTCAGCTGGAGGGCACTGCTGACTGCTGGTAACTGAAATTTATTTTAAGAAGAAATTCAGAAAAATAAGCGCAAAAACACCCAAGTTTGCCGCCTGCTGCTGTTTCTATACTCAGCCAGGACTGTGGTACATGAGTCACTTGGTCCAAAAAGGTTGGAAGAGGCTGGTAGGGAAGGCCATGTCATTACAAGGTTGCAACACAGCGTCCTGACATAACCCCAGTTTCTGCTCCAGATAATAAAGGTATACTGCACTACTGCAATTCTAATCCAGCTAGTGAGTTGAGAAGCCTGTCTTATTATTAAGCTCTGAGAAACTAAGCTTTCTGGTGGGAATATCCGGGTACCACATTGCGATGGATCAAGGAAATATGCATTAAGATTGTCAGAAAAAAGAAATCGTGGAGCTGGCTGTAGGCACTGCTGATTAAAATAGTACATGAATCTAAGATAAGGACTGGGATCAGAATTTTGCATACCAAGAAGCTTCAGGAACACAATCCTGCTAAAGATTAAAATCTGAACCTTCAATGCATGAAAGAAAAAAGAAACTAACCTTTATTGACCCCCCGTTATATGTCAGGCATCGTATTGGTATGTCCCATTAGACCATATATGCTGTGAAAGGACATCCACAGATAATTGCATCGATGTCCTATCATTGGGTACATTCCCCTACCCACTCATGGAACTAACCCACAAAGCTGCTGCCTCACTCTGTCCCCACACATTTACCTTTCTGCAGGATCTCGAGATGTTCCCATAAGATGTCCCCAACGAAGTCTGGGGCCAGCTCAAGAAAGCAGTCTTTCCCCAGTGCACAGAGAGAGGCTCCGTTCATACAGAACTTCTGGAAGTCCACACCCTTCAGGCTGAACTCATTCACAGCCCACATCACCCAATCCCGAACATGGGTTTCTGTCCACTGCCGGGGGTCTAAGGAAAGAGATCAAATGAAGATCCGGTAGGTCAGGCTCTAAAATCTTACCCAAGCCTCAGGGAGGACACAGAAGGGTCTCAACTTAGCTGGATGTTCTCTGATTTACAGAACTGGGAAACACCAGGCTGTAAAAGCACATCATGGAACACCTTCCTCTTCCCCACATTCAACCTCCCCACCTTCTCTATCTTGCCAACTAGGAGATAACTATCATCAGCCAAAATGTACATGAGTATTCTCCATTCGGACAAGGAGCTCATGAATCTCCTCTCTCACTGCTTTATTTACATTAGACATTTTTTTAAAGCCTGGTATAAGGAACAAATGACTTCTTTAATAGCAATAACAACAAAGTCAAGTGTGTTCTGAAAGTTGCACTTACCTACCTTTAACTCTCATAATCTACTTGAGACCATTATTCTTAATTATTTTTATCTTAGTTAATTATGGTTGATAATCATCACAGCAATTAGTAATAGTCATTCAAATAGAACTTATTAATTTAATAACAACATTACTAGGTGCCTGTATTATACATTTTAAAAAGTACATACATATCACCAGCTTTCTGCTGACTAGCACCAAAGAAGACATACTACATGATCTTCGCACATGGCCTGAGTTAACATAACTGCACTAGCCATGACACTTAAAAAGCTCAGACGATGGCAGGTTGTGGTGCCCACATCACACCTGCTCTCAAGGTTACCCCCTTCAATCTAGCAGGTGACTTTATGAGGTGTTGGTCAGAATTCACTTTATCCTTCCTTGTAATCCTAAAAGGATGTTGGGCACTTCTGATGGTGGAGGTTTGTGGTAGAGTTAGTATACTTGGGAAAAGGTGTACAGAAACATTCACAGGATCCATCTAAGGCTTGGTTCTGACAGGGCTGGAAGCTTCTCCGGGCTGGTTTAAAGACAGCATTACTCTTACTCAATAGCACAGTGTTCTTCCTCCTCTCAACTATTCAGGAAATGCTGCTTGGTGAAGGCTTAAGTGTTCTCCAGTCATTTCTCCTTTCTGACAACTCTAGTCCCCTTACATTCCTGAATAAACCCTTTCAGATGAGAACACCCAAGAATAAACACATTTTACCAAAGTACATGGAAAAAAAAGAGCAATCAGTAAATTCCAAGAAATGGAACTCACTAAGTCCATCCAATTGCAGCCCAGAATGGCTTGAAGGCTGTGTTTTTTCTAAGTTGTATGTAGTTAGGAATCACCTGAGAAGCTTCAAAGATACTGATATTTCTAGCAATTGTGACTTAACTGATCTGGGACATGGTCTGGGCTGGAGAATTTTTTGAAGATCCTGAATGTAATGTGCAAACAGGTTTGAGAACCCTCAGACCAAGATGGCAGCGAGGATCCCGGGGAATGAAGAAGCATTAGCATGTGTTGAAGATTGTTCTAACAGACATCCACAATGACCTGTTGCTGCTGATGGAAGTGTGGTGATTACATCTATCTCACATTACAGGTGAGAAAACTAACCCTACCTAAAAGTCTGATCTTATCCTTTCTTTCCCGAGGACAAAACATACCTTTTGGAATTCCAAGTCTTTGCTGCTCTTTTGAGAAACCACTGAAAGTAGCTTTCAATGCTTGAGACATCATTTCCTTGCTGCTTGGGGTTAAGAGTGGGACATCTGCACATTCCATATCTGTGAGGAAAAAACATCATATGAATAATAAAAACTAAACAGGTAATGAGTCATTCTGCAATGTATACAAATATCAAATCATTATGTTGTACATCTGAAACTAATATAATGTTATACGTCAATTACCTCTCAATATAAAAATGACTAGATAATTAACCAGCCATAAAATATAATAGGGCATGAATGGTCTGAAGAAGGTAAGCTGAGAAATAACTATACTAACATCCTCACCAAGGCAGGTAAAATTTGGGGGGCTTTCCACAGTGTGCTAGTCCCTGTAAAAAACAAACAAACAAACAAACAAACAAAACACCTGACCCTTGCCTAGAATGTCCTACATCCCTGACAAATAAAATGTATTTATTCTTTCTGCATAGCTCTACTAATTAATTCATCCTTCCCATTTACTGAGAGCATTAATGTTACAACATACTTCCAATTACCTATGAAAAGGAAATAACAACATTAATTCATTCAACAAATAATTATTTACCACTTACTATGTGCAAAGAACTACAGACAGCAGTGAACAAGACAGAAATGACTCCTACCCTCGTGGAGCTGGAGATCAGATTCTGGCAAGAGATACTGTCATTAAAAACTATGTACACAATTAAATGTTCAAAAATGTCAATAAGGGCTTCAGAGGAGCAGTAAAAGATAAAATGTAAACATGTATCAGGAATTCCTACTGGTCTGGAGAAACCAGAGAAGGCTTCGCTTAGAACAGAGATGTTTGACTTGAGATCTAAAGGTTGTGTAAGAGTTTTAAAAGGAAGAATGCTCGACACCAATGATTCTCAAACTGTGGTCTCCAGGCCAGCTGCATCAGCATCACCTGGAAATTGCTGGAAATGCAAATTCCCTGGCCCTCTCCAGCCCTTCTGAATCAGGAATTCTGGGGCAGGGGTGAATGTGGATCCCAGAAATCTGTGTTTTTAACACAGAATCCACGTGATCCTGATGACCACAAAAGTGAGAGAGGACCATAATCCTAGATACAGGGAATGGCATAAATGAAAGTCATGAAATGGCGGGAAGAGGGGAAACTTGGCCTGTTTTAGTAACTAAAAGATCAATACAGCTGGAGCAGTGACAGGAGAACAGTTGTTTGAGATAAGGTTGAAAAGGTAAACAAGGAGTATATTAAAGGAATTATCATTTTAACTTAAGTAGAATAGACAGTCATTGAGAGTTTTATGCAGAGAAATGACATGACTACATTATGTTTTAAATTCACCTACGGTAATTCGATTTTTAATTTTTCAAAGAACTGCCCTACTGTTATCCTCAAACTGCGTGCATGATGTCACATCCCCACCAACAGTGCATGAGGTCCACATCCTCGCCAACACTTGTTGCTTTCTGTTTTGGCGGGGTGTAGGGGACAATTCTGCATAGTAGCCAACCTAATGGATGTGACGTGGTATCACATCGTAGCTTTGACTTGTATTTCTCTAATGATTAATGACGTTGAACATCTTTCCATGTTCTTATTGGACATTTGTGTGTCCAAGTATTTTGCTCATATTTTAACAAAGTTGTTTGGTATTTAGTTTTAGGAGTTCTCTGTATGCCCCAAAGGGTTAAAAGCAGGGTCTCAAAAGGATATTTGTAAGCTGATGTTTATAGCAGCATTATTCGCAATATATAAAATACAGAGGCAACCTAAGTGTCCATCAACAGATGAATGGGTAAGCAAAAATGTAGTATATACATACAATGCATATTACTCAGACTTACAAAAGGAGAAAATTCTGACATATACTACAATATGAATGAACCTCCACATTATGCTAAAAGAAATAAGCCGGTCACAACAAGACAAATTATATGAGGAAGTTAGAATAGTCAAATTCATAGACACAGAAAGTAGAATGGTAGTTGCTGGGGCCTAGAGGAAGGGAGAGTTGTTTAATGGGGACAAAGTTTCAGTTTTACGAGATGAAAAGCATTCTGGAGATAAATGCTGGTGGTGGTTGTACATTATGAATGTATTTAATGCCATATAACTGTAAAGTTAAGAATGGTTAACATGGTAACTTTTATATTCATTTATCATAATAAAATTATTTAACAAAAAAAATGGGGGGGGGGTGGGAGGGGGAAGATCACCGTACTTGTTCTGTTTAGGAGGTAACTATGAGCAAATGTGGGTAGACTTGTCAAAAAGTTGAGGTGAGAGATGATGGTGGCTTTAACTAGGAAGGTAACCAAATCTGAAGTACATATGGGAGGTAATATCTGTAAAATTTGACTTATGCAGGTAGTAAAGAAGAATGAAGTATTGACATCTACAGATTCTCAGATGTGTCATCCTTTGCTATATCCATATATATCTTTATCTCTGTTATATCCAATCCTGCTAGGAGACCATGTTCCAAGCAAAGATACATAAACATGGCTCAAGTTTAAAATCCTCTGAATTCACCTCAAGCACAATTTCCCACAAAAAGTTAATAAGCAAATAAATGACCTGAGCATTCCTACTAGTCATCCTGTGACCTTCGGGCAGTGATACACTTTACTGCAGTACCCTCCAGAAGCCTACTTCCTCACCTTGCACCTTCAGTGTATCATGTGAAACTGACTTACAAAATGGCTGAGGTCCAGGCATGGTTACCGTAGAAGTTCCTCAACCAGCCACTTCTAAACCCTGACAAGTCAGAAAACTCCATGGACAGGCATAACGTGCTATTGGCTGAATAAAATGGAAACATGTGAGGGAAGAGATGACAGTTGGTGACCTCTGAAAAAAGGAGGAAATACATGGCTTCTGAACAGTCAAAGTGAATGGAAATTACATTACAAAGAAGAAGGATAGGAAGTGCTTTCCCTCCAGTCTGCTTTGGGCGATGTTGTCAGGAAACTAACTGCTCAGAGTCCAGCCTCCATGCTGGAAACGCAGAGGAGTTCACAGCAGCTGCTCTCCCAGACCTTGCCAGTGAGCAGGAATCTGAAGTTCTAGACAGTGGAGAGTTTGGGTTGCCCTGGGACATGCCCAAAAAAATCTAGTGGAAAAATCAACATGCCTCCAGGAAGGTTGACAAAATGATGGAAAATCCCAGATTGTTAGAGGGAGCTGGAGGAGGGGATAAAGTGTTGATTATGTAACATCCAGCCCTTCAAACAATGGAGTAATCATCAAATGAGTCAACTAAGAAAGACATCAATGTCCCCTTCATTCCCACTCTACACACCCAAAAACAGCTACGCAGCAGGTCCAGAAATGTCTCCCCTAGAGTAGAAGTCAGTTTTACTTGGAAAAAGAGTGTGTTTAACCCAAGAGGATTACTTCTGAAAGAAGGGACAACTGCAACCTCCTTAGCTCATAGCACAGGGCAAAACACAGAAGTCAATCAAATGTCTACTGAATTAAATATTTTCCAAATTTGAATCAATTTTCCTTCCCTTCACTCCCATCCAACACAAATTCATGAACTTAAACTGTGTGGGTTTTGTTTTGTATGTTTGTTCCCTCTGTTAGATTTATGACTCGATGAAAAGAACTTTACTGATGGCAGAAACTGGCCCAGACAACACATGTGAAAATACAGGCCAGGGCCAATGGACTAGCAGCGGTTCTGCTACAAACAAACTGAAGGATGAGATTGGTTTAGGAGACCCAAGGCATTTTCCAAACAGAACAGCTTGGGCAGTCTGATGCCAGGGTGATGTGAAGGCCAAGGATGACAGCAAAAATCCTGAAACGGAGGTTTCCTGGAGTCTACTTCACATAACTCCACATACTCTGACCATATGATCCGGACAGGACCACTGGGCTTACAGCTCTCCGTGAAATTTTCTGCTTCCTGTCTGGGAACCGGCCTTTCCAGGTCCTCACTCGTTCTCTCCAAGGGAAGCAGCTGGAATTACTTTTGCCTATCCACCTCAATGCCGTCTTCAAAAGCCTGGTGCACAAGCGGTCAGCTGCAGCTGCTCAGTGCCCACTGGCCCTGGCCCTGGCTGAGGACTCCAAGTGCTAGATCTCTTGAAAAAGTATTCACAGCCCTGCTGGTGGAAGCTACCCCACACACTTGGGCAATCTGTATTTGGCAATGAGCATTTGACATTCAGAAGGTTTATCACTGCCCTGGGACCCAAAGGTTTCAGAAAGGAAGGTCAGACCTTTATGTACCATGTTTATAAACTGCAGAATTTTGGTTTAAAAAAAATAATCAAACCTCCTATACTAGCGGACGATTAGCCAGATTGTGTTTTTCAGTAGCAATGGCATTGCATTTAAATGATGATGAATAATCCCATTCGAAAAGATATTAACATAGAATAGTAAATCCTTATCATATAAAATATGAATGCAAAAATTCCCTCTATGTTGCTAGTTTATGATTGTGGCAGTTCTGTTAATTATACTGCTCACCAATAATAAAATCATTACCCAAGTGGAGAATCTGAGGTGGTTTAGCCCAAGACAGAATCTTCGTTATTATTAGCATACTTTATCTCATTACCTATTATAATATTTTTGTATTAGGTACCAAATATTTCTAATTTTAGGAACAGCATCTAGAAATTAATCGATGCCTCTGTAGAAATTAAGTAATTGTATTTTGCAGACAAGTACTAAAATTGCCTTTGTGTTAATCATTGTAACTGCAATATCTTTATTCAAATAACTCATGTCTCAAAATGCTGAAAACCGGGCCTGGATACATACTACACCAATACCATGGAGACTCTAAACACAGTGTACTAGATATTAAAAACATAAATATATTACAAGTATATTAAAATTTTACCAATTATTATTCCTTAGGACCCTAAATCTGAGTTAATAAATTTACAAGAACCACCTTGAGCTTCCGAGAGTTGTACTGAAGCTAGTGAATAAATAACAGTACCGAACTCTGTCTTACCAAGACTGCACAGTATCGAGACGGAAATGAGCAGGTAGCTTTCCTCGAATCAATAGGCGTATAATGAGCCTGAGGCTTTCTGAATGGAGGGAAACATCTGCTCATTTTTCACTGTGGCCAGACCCTGAACAAAAGCTTACACACCCCATGGATGTTTTAACTCAAATGTAGAACAAGGGTTTCAATTCACTTATACGTAACACAAAACTGAGGGCTGCTGAATGTCTAAGAAATCATCAGAGACATTTCATGTGACTTTTCATACCATTTTTTAAAGTTTTTTGAAACTGAATGGCTCATATCAACAGTGTTCTGCAGAATCTAAGCCTGCAGTGATGTTTGCTCTGGGAGAAGTTCGAAGCGTATGGCTGGCCTTCTTGACCCGAGATGTTTCTCCTCTCACTATTTTCAAGTAAACGACAGGAAAGACTGGAGCATCTGGGGTCCAAGGGTGAAGTGATGAGGGATACAGCCAAGGACCAGACATCCAAGGTGCACATTTCAGTCTCATGCAAACACTAGACTGGCCAAACCCTAGTAGATTACCATGTGCGATGGGTATTGTCCCAATCAATGGCAGCATGAAAAAAACACCAAGGATGAATAATATGCCTTCCATCTGAAAACCGCTTTACAGTCTACCAAAATACTATGCCACAACATCCTCATAACCTGAAACTTCTGAGGGGCCTGGGAAGGTATTATGAGATCTCCATTTTACAGATGAGCGTACTGATATTTCAAGGGAGTGGCCTAAAGTCAAGAGTTTGGCCTAAAGTCACAGGGCAGGAGGACCCAGACAGGGCTGGAACTCAATCTTTCAACTCAAATTTAAGGTCCTTCTACTCTACTCCACTGCTGCTGCAAATAGGAACTGATCAGAGGTCCAAAAAAACTAAAATATTTACAACAAAAAAAAAAAGAAAGTAGGACTTTTATTTCTTATTTGAAAATTAGATACATTTGAAGAAATGTTAAAAATGTAAACAAAACCACTCCTGGATCGAAGAAATCCAGAATTTCACATGGCTAGCCCCATAAAGACATAATTAAAAGCCATTTATAGAATCGACTACAGTCTTTTCTTGAGACTAGGGTAGTGAGGCTTCCTTCCTTTCATACAAAGTGACATAAGTTAAATGACAACCTGGCTTCCTTCCCTATCTGTGTTCACCCCTGAGTCACCCCGATGGGCAAACTATGCACATAACATAAAATTAATTAGTAATATAAAGTCTTACTGAAATATGTTTTTAAAGTGAAAGGAAATCAAGAAGAAATCTCTGTTTCATGCGAGGAAAATGAATAACAGTTGCAAATGGAAAGGAAGGATTTTGAAGACAAAGGAAAACGCCCTGGTGGGACATGCACTGGGCATGAAGGGTTCTTATCTCAGTTTTGCCACTTATATAATCAGGCTGGGTAAGTATAATCACACTTAACCAATCCATTGCTAAACAAGATGTCTGTTAATAGGTAATGCCTATATCCCTCATAAGGTTTTAAATTTTTCATTGTGGCAATTTCAAAGCAAAGAGAATAATATAATGACTCCCTATTCAAAATTCATCAACACTGCTAGTTTTTTTTTTTATCTCCTCCCTATACCCTGAAGAATGGTATAGCTAATCCCAGACAACATGTCATTTCACCCACTAATAATTTATTGTCATAGAAATTTTTTTTGAGAAAAGGAAGGATCACAATACAAAAGCTTGTAAGAGACAGACTCATCAAGAGAATAAGGCTTCAAATCACTTTCCACAGTGCTTAAATCTAGGTCTATATTTCATTTGTTGGCCCCCTGACCCAGAGAACTTCTATTAAAGCAACACTATCATAATGTGGGAAGTGAAGTTGGATTAAAGAAAGATGATTTCAAGTCAGGGTGGTAACACAGTCCCTTTGATGCCCACGTCCTACAAGTAGAAGGCTGCAGAGAGATTTCGTCTTAATTTTGCGTGTCACCAGGAACTTGCAACTAGAACTAGGAATGTGCAAGAACCCAAAAGGTGATTGCCAAACTGCCTACAAGTCCCAGCATAGGAGAGAAGGTGCCTTTACTCTTTCAGATTAATAGAAAATAGAGAAAGGGCTGTGGCAGGTGACTAGTCACTCTGACTCCAGAGTTGATTGTCCCAGAAAGTCGGTCTTTTAAGAGGACTTACCCAATGAAGATACTAATAGTTTAGAAGAATGTGAAAAGGAATCTCAAAAATGGTCTCTATTGTCCTGTTACTCATGGAAGGGTGGATTGGAACTACAAATGAAGAAACCTACTGGGATCCTCTTTCTCCTACACTCCTAATTCCAAATCCTGTTCCAGGTCCTAAACACTTGGCAGACAGGACTTCCAGCTGAGGGAGCTAATATAACCAAAACCTTCTGGCTGAGGTTAATGCAAAGAAGGGAAATAAGTGTCCCTCCTCTGTCCCACGGCTCCACTTTCTTAACCAAATGATGTGACAGAGCAATGAAGGACAAGCAGGACTCTTAGCTCCATCAAGAACTAAGTAAGAAATGGCTCAGTGCCCTCATTGGGCCAACCAAACAGTTCATCGTTGTCCCAAATAATGGGATACCGTGAGCCCCAAAACAGACTCCCATCAGTTGGGGAAACACGCACTGGGGCTTTGCCCTTCTCTTAATACCCAGCCCTCTCAAAGTCATCACCCAATAAAATAAAAATAAAAATAAATAAAACCAATGAGGGGAGAAAGAAGTTGTACAGAAAATCCCCAATTTACCCTCCAGTGACCTGACTGACCAAAAATACCAGCCAGTCTCCAACCACAGCAACTTGGTTCTGCTACCAGCGCACACTGGCACTGGGGAACATGCTGCTTGGGTACAACATGCAAACTCAGAGGTAGATGCATCTTCGCAGAGGGAAGCTACCCCGGGACAAAACAGATGATCTTCTGAGAGGCAAAGCATGCTCCAAACTGCCCCAGGAAGCCGGCCCCGGGCCCTGCAGCCAGGCCTGGGAAAGAACTCTGCAGATGGGGCTGAGCACACTGAACATCTGTAGGAAGTGACTTCAGTCCTCTCCTTTCTTTCCTTTATCCACCCCCGACCCCATCCCCCAAAAGGAGTTTTAACACATTATTCCCACTGAAGTCCTGAGGATTTGGTGACTCACCAGGCTCACACATGGTTCCAATGAGCCCTTGACCATTACATGGTAGGGGAGCAGGAAAAACAAATGAAAGCAGTTGTAATTCGGCAGCGCTAGAGTTCTGACCTGCCAGACAAAAGGGATTGCAGGCATGTTCCCAAATTCGTTCAGGCACCTGACATGCAAAAGCTATTTTTAATCACTGGATTTATTTCTTTCCTACCCCCTTCACCATCCTCCACCTCAGCAAATGTTTCGAAGTCAGAGTGAAGCCCAAATCAATTCCAGGTGTTCAGGGAAACCCAGAGAGGCTCTTCCGTTCCAGGACCTGAGCCAGAGATCAGAACTGCCCCACAGGTCCTGCAGCTAAACTTCCTTGTTCTTTCCTTAGAACGGTTCAAATCTCCCACCCTAAACACTGGGCAAATAGCCTCAAAGAAGAAATATCTGAATGAATGTGCCCCGCTAGGATGACTCTCAACTATGTGTTTTCTCTAGCAGCCCTGGCCAGGGAAGATGCATGAGACAGGTCTCAGAACCACTGAGACAGAGCATTCTTTCCTTCCCTAGAATTCTCTATCTTCCTTGTAGTGAGGATGAAATTAAATATGTGTGAAAATGCCAAAGCCTAATATATAGCAGGTGCTCAATAAATTGTTGGTGACCAAAACAGATCCGACAAGTGTCTTATAAATTATAAAGAACAAAAAAATCATTTTATTTCCCAGTGCTTAGAGAGACAGTAAGGGATCTGACAATCTCCCCAGGTACAGCAAAGCAACTGAGGAAAGGAATAAAAAAAATAGAAAACTCCCATTCTGAGAGATAAATGGAAACTGACATCCCCTGAGTCTAGCTCTTTGTTTTACCAGAACAGACTCATTTTTTACCTATTTGGTATCCTCCAATCCGCAAAACGGGAAATCTTTTTTGCAGCAATAATCATCTAAAATAAATGTTCTGCCACGAAAACACCTCACAGCTACTGATCCAATGGACCGCAGATCTTTTTGTTTTAAAAACTTCCTAAGAGCACCATCTTAGAGTCAATAAGGCACACAACGAAATCCTAACTTTGTGCTCAGAACTCTTGTCTATTTGTGGAACCTCCCCAAACCCAAGCTGCATTCTACCCTTGCCACTTTGTCACTTATACGTCCTTAAATGAATAAATTCTCACAACTTAAAAGACTTTTAACTGTTGAGATTGGGATTCATGCATACAAAGCCCACTCAATAGAGCCCTTTAAAGAATAAAGTTCTTCAATGATCATTCAAAGCCAATTACAGAGTCCTTCATATCTTTCAAAATCATTGCTGCCTAGATGATTACAGTTGACTCCCACCACCCCAGGCATGTTACAAGTCCTGAGTGTCCCAGAAGAGTGTGACGAAAACACAGGGCCACAGCCTCCAGATTACTCAGAAAGAAAGCGTGGATTTGGCTCTTTCCACCGCAGCTTGGAAGACAGCCACATGCATCTGACTTGTCCTCCCCAGACTGTCCAGCTCTGAGGGCAAGCTCCTGCCCTGCCTCCAACTAAAACACTCTCCACAGGGTCAAATGCTTTTGGTACCAACATGGCACAGGATAACCCCACTCAAGAAGAACACGGAAAATATCTGTCCTCCTACATCTTGCTATTATCCCAGCGCCCACTGATGCTAGTTACATGTCAGCCTTTGATGCCTCACTCTCTGAGATCCTGGAGATGCGGGTTATTGGGTTAACCAATTTCTTTTCATTTCACTGGACTCCCACCTACGGTTTTCAGTACTGTTATCTGAATAGAATTCTATATTTTAGAAAAATGCTTTCTCCCGAATTCTAAATATGATACTTAAAACAATCAGGTTTTTAGTATTATCTCCATCACAGAGGTGAGGATATTAAGGTTCATGAAGCTTACTTCAGTGATTTAATTAGGATGATCAACCCAGATCCTCAGACACTAAAACCATGTGTTTCCTACACATACCTATGAGCAGAGTTAAAAGCGGAGGAGCAGAAATAATGAACACAGAAGATTTCATTTTCTCCATCATTTTCATTACGCAGAAAGTTCTTTCTGGAGAAGAAAAGCACCTCAATCCCAGAGAGACTCTGCTGACAGCAGCTGTGACACCAGAGCTTAGAGCTCTCCCACACATCACACTCAGGACCAGCCAAGTCAGGGCCCACTAGGCACTCGGTGTCGGGGCAAGATGGGTGTAAAGAGGGCCCCTGAGGGTCGCCAGGCAGGGTAGGCAAGTCAAGGTGGAGGATGAGGGGTTTTCTTCATGGGCAAAGGGAAAATCTGGGCAAACAAATGGAATGGCGACCATTTATTTAGGCTGGAAGAGGTAACGTTTTTCTGCACTTTTGAACTGTTTTCTCAAGGCCTGCCTCTCCCTCCCACACAGAAAACAAACACAGAGACAGCCATCTTCCAGTGCAGGCTCCAGTCGCTGAAGGCTACCCAGGAAAAGCAGAAGGAACAGGGACTGAGAGTGAGAAAGGGAGTTGAGGAGAGAGGGGCAGGGTCTGCAGGGGCTAGCCAAAGGGACCTCAGAGAGGAGAACGTGGCAAGGACTGGTGGTGAGGACAAAGGAAGGATGGCAGAGCAGGAAGAGCAGGAAACACTGGGGGCGGGGGGGGGGGGGTGGGAGAAAGCACAGAAAATGAACACTGGAAAATTTTAAACCAGAATAAAGGGACAGATGGCAGAGTGGACATGGGCTGGGAAGAGCCAGCAACCTACTCCCAATTAACGGTGTTCAGAAAGCAGCATTTTTCCATAAATTTTGAAAGGAAATTCTCTCTCGACTTTCTTATTTATTTATACATTATATAAATACATTTTTAAACCAAAAAAAAAAAAAATGCTCTTTCCAATGGGAAAAAGCCTTGTTTAAGATGAAAGCCAGTCTTCAAAAACCTCTCAGAGGAAGCTGAAACCCCACATGTCTTGGTGCTACAGAAAGAAAAACAAAGTGGACATTCTTCCTGTGTTCTAAGGCTTTTTTATGCAGATGTGTTTTTCTTTTAATAAATAAATCTGGATAGCGAAGGAAAAAGCATACTCACACACATTCGCACAGTGCAACTGTCTGTTTTCAACCCAGGGAAACCACAACGATAAATAAAAATATATAACTGCATTTTCCCGTACGGGGACAAATCTTCTCAACATGCCAACCGCAGGCACTGCAGCGATACGCTCTATAGACATAATCCACCCAAGTTTTCCAAATCCACAAAGGACTATCTGCTAATGGGTAATGACAAGCAGAGATAGGGGTGGGACCCGGGACACAACTGCCATATTTCCCAAAAAGGCCTGCAGAGGTCTTTGGGTGCAACTCCTCACTTGTTCAGTTGCTTTCTACTTCTGAACTTCACTTGTGGACTGCAATAACTATTTTAAAATGATGACACACGTTGAGTTAAAATCTACCTTCTTATGAGTTATATCCATTGGCTCTAGTCCTATTGGTTGAAGCTATATGGTTCAAGTTTAATCTTTCTTCACCTACCAGCTTTTCAACGTTACTCATCCCTTTGTCATCATTTTAAAATTCGTTGGTTCCTTTAACCATTCATGATGGCATGGTTTGGGCCGTCCCACCCCCTGCCCCAACCCCACACCTGGGAGCATTCCTGTAAGCCACTGTTCCTAAAGAGAGCCTCCCGAGCATTCACAGGTAAACCCCATGCTTCTCAGGAGCGTAAAGGCAACACCAGGATTGTCATCATACTCCACGCACTTCCAGTGGTGCAGACCAACACGACTTTTCTAACAGCCACTCTGTAAAGGCATTCACACAGTGCACTCCAGACCTTCACAGGAACTGACCCTGAGCCAGTTTGCACTCGCTGACCGAAAGTTATTAACCTCAAGCAGAGCTTTACACTTACCCATATTAAGCTTCACCTTGTTTTGATACATGTTTCCATGTGTAAAGACTTTTTCTTCTATCATGAATCTGTCCTCATCCTATTAGCTTCACACCATCTGCAATTTACTAAGTATGCTTTTGGCATCCTTCTATAATCTGAGCCCCTGACAAAAATGTTGAAAAGGCAATGACCAAGTTCTGAGCCCCATAACATAACACCAGGGGCCATGCATCATTCTGACAGAGACACATTAACCAAGACCCTTTGGGTATAGTTGCTCAATGAGTTACAAATCCTCCTGACTTTATTGTCATTGGATCCACATATCCCCATCTTGACCACAAATATATCACGGAAAGCCTCAGATGAAAGCTTCACTGGAGTCAGTCGATCTACCCGTTGTAAAGCCCATTCGGCCCTCGAGTTTCTAAGCTCCAGACAAGTGCAAAGGCAGCTGAGAGAAACAGTGGAGCCGGGATTCTGATCTGTGCACAATGAGAGAAAGAGAGACTGAATGGGAAGGGGGAAGAGGCCAAGAGAGAATGAGAGAGAGACTGCCTAATGCTCAAGCGCTGTAGCCACTTTGCTTCCAGAAACAATGGGCAGTTAGAAAACAATGGCCACAGACAAAGTCTTGGTCTATTTATAACTGCCACTGTTGGTCCCAGACAGGAGGAACTGGAAGTCTGCCCTGTATGCACAGCTCCAAATGGACTCGAGCTGGGAGGAAGATGAAGTCACCAAGAATGGAGCCTGCTTCAGAACAGGCTCCTTTTTTGCTCGCAGTTTCTTCTTAGCATAAAGGATCTCTTTAGCCAAATGAAGAAGTTTGCTTGCCTACTGCTAAAATACAGCCACCACTGAGAAGGGGTGGGTCAGAACTGTAATCGCTGCTTGGCCCAGCCCATGCCATTAAGGCCTCTGTCTACAGAGGTCATAGGAAAGTGGGGCTGTCAGGGAAAACTAACCAGTAGACGAAGGTCAAAAACATGGTCTCTGAAACAACAGTCCTAATGGGACTGTTGATTACACATGTTTAGAGAAACTATAAAAGAGCTTTTCCATGGGAAAGTTCCCTCCTCACTTCTTTGGAGCTAGCACAAAGAGGCCGAGAGCTGAAATGGACCAATCTACATGTCTCGTGTCTCAGGGAAGATCTCTACCTGCCCTTTATCTCAGCCCCTTTGGATCGTTCCTCACTTATTTATTTGTTTGTTTGTTTGTTTGTTTGTTTGTTTGTTTTTTGAAATGTCATCTTTTGCTCTAACATAACTTCCTAATGACAATCAATTTCAATCCTTACTTATATTCTTAATTCTCTCAGAGGGCCAGCAGTGGTCACAGAAGACTGTGACAGACACCGAAGTGGAAATGAATAGAGTCTGGGCCAGGATGAAAGCATAATGACACAGGAGTGAGCTCTGCAGGCGGTCATCCTGCTGTATACCAATGGCCTTCAGTATTAATGGACAACTGATGGAGACAGCAACTGTACCCTGTGAATGTAGTCCAACCTTACCACCCGAAGTACAAAGCAGAAATCCCCCAAAAGCAAGAAATTCAGGGCTTATGACAGACACCCCTGAAAAGTAACTTCAGCTTTCCACATCTGTCTACAAGTACCTGACATCACCTTCCTTCCTTGCTCCTGGAAGAACAACACTAAGTAGGTAGAAAGAAATCTACATAAGATCATTTTCCTCCTTTTCATGGAGCTAGATTAGGATGTTCTGCTGAGACTATTCCAGGTAATGTCCCACATTCAGAGGGAAGAAGAGGCAAGCACGTAAATGCTTTATAATTTAAAAGCTGAAGCACAGAGCAGGCATGTGCTGGACATGGCCAAGGACAGTGTAACCAACAAAGGTTAAAGTGATGCACTGTGTTCCTTCCTCACCCCCACACTTTCTTCACTGACTTCAGAAGCACAGGACCCAAGATGTTCAGGGTTCACACCATCTGTAGGGTGGTCTAATAAATTTGAATTACCAGGATAACAGATAACATGGACAAGGCCACAACAAGCAAACACTCCATCTTTTTGCTCTGAGCAGATGGAGGAAACTGAGACCTTTTTGAACACCTAAAGTAGAGCAAACTATAAAGTTCCAAGCAGGGCCATGGGCCACCTCGCCTGGTCCAGAACGTCACTGAAACACTGCTTCCTTGACTCCTCTCCATTCCCTTACATCCAGCAGGCTAAGCACTCCCCTCTTCTCCAAGGACCCTGGTGAATCATCCCAGTATAATTCAAGAGAGCCACGTGGGAGCCACATGGCAAGAGTAGGGAGAAGGCAGAGACACACACTGCCACCCTGTGCGAGGCTGACATCAGAGAAGATGCAAAACTTCCCACCCAGAGTGTGTTTGGCAAGTGCCTGAGTCAGCCCTGCTATGCACCTACCAGTCTTCAAAACTGCTTGCACACAAGCTAAAGGCACCGAAAACCGATGGCACTGCCTTAACATGAAACATCTGGAGTTTACAGTGTTAGGCTCTATATGCTCCACACTCGTTGAAAAAAACTTCACTCAGTTTAGTAAATCCAAGCTCATGTCCCTAATGAGGAGTCAAGAATTTCGTTGCTTTAAGGGACTTAGGTAATTATTTCAGAGTCCCTGCTCAAGTTTCCTGAGCTGCTAAAAAGATACTTAGGACCCAGAGATGGTGGCAAAGGAATTATGGGTACTTTCCCGGAACCATTAGATTCACTGCTAAACCTATCATCTGAGGCTACTCCCAAGTTTGTCTTGACCTACCCAATCTGTCATTTTGGCCCTATATGACTTTGACTTTGGCCATTGTTATGGCCTTGAGCAGTAACTATCACCCTGTGCACTCCACTTGTGTGTTCACACTTGCCCTGGTCTCTGCTCCTCTATGCTGCCCCTTGCTGCTCTGTCCAGTTTTTTTCTTTCCTCCACACCACTGGTGTTTACTTTTTCCTATCTACACCACTATCGAGCTCTGGATCATCAATGTGAATAAACTTTACCCCTCCCCAAGTTCGTAAGAACCACAGAAATAACTCATTCAAAGACCTAACAAGCATGACTTGGGATTTTTCAGCCCTATGATGTTATCTGTTCTCATTCCAGGATATCAGTTTTTGTTAACAGTAGTCAGCCCCCACTGTAGAAGAGGTTCCTTCAAGCAGAGATTCCAGTGGAAAACAATTATAAAGCAAGCAGCCTTCAATACCCAACTTCAATTGTACGTCACAACTGTTTAACAGCTCTAAATTTTGAGGGTCCTCTCCTATCCACCCAGAAAGAGTGAAAACAGCAGTAAATTTCAGTAATCTATTGATCTTCATCTGAGAAGCACTGAAAAGAGAACAGATCAGCATCATGTCATTCAAAGGTTCTAGAACTACCAATCCAGTCCTGCTGGTATTGCAGATAGGGCAACGGAGACACAGTGACAGGGTTGAGGGGACAGGGTAAACTCTACTGACAAAGCCAGAACATAAAATCAGTAGAACTGGTGTGGAAGTTTAACCTGATGCATCTAATTTATGAGGCCACATGTCCAACTCAAAGAGGCCAACTCCTGAAGCAATACAAGCAGCTCCAGTTCAAGTGCAAATGTATTTAGAAAGCAGGTAGCTGAGAGTCTGAGGAAAGATAGAGCTAGCTATGATCTCTTTTGGCCTCTGCAGAGTATTTTTTCTCTCCTTTCAAAATGGGCCTCCCTGAATGGCCCCAAACACCCAGGGTGTCTCCCACACTGGCTCGGTGGCAAACCCAAGAGCCTGAGAAGTCGCCAGGCAGACCCAATCTCCAGATTAATGGGTGCGACAGGCCAATAGGTAGAAAGCAAAGAAAGAGTGATCAATGCAAAGGGGGCGGAGGGAGCAGAAGCCACTGTCCCTCTGCCTGCCTGCATCAGTTGAAAAAGGGAGAGATGGGGATGTACAGCCCTCATCCGCCCTAATAAATGGCTCTGTCTCATCAGGAAACCATTAGGAAATTGCAGCCACCACAGCCCCAAGCTCCGGACTGAAGAGTCTGCATGCAGCTGGTAAAAGCACTCATTATCTCTGCCCAGACATACAGTAGCTCACTACACAGTGGCGCCTAAACAAGTGAGCCACCAGAAGAAAGCAGAGCTGAACCTGTCAGAGAGAGAGATGGAAAAGCTCTTCAGAGACTGAGGAGATGCAAGGAGCTCCCTCAGGCACGTGCCTAGGGCACCAGGCAAAAGGCTGGGGGTTCTCATTAGGAAACATGGGTCCACTTTTCACATGTCCCCTGCTGGACAGCCTCCCCCACTGGCATTCCTTTAGTTAAAAAGCGCTACTGACTGCAAATGGGTGTGGGCTTTCTTCTGGCGATGATGAAAATGTACTAACACTGGATATCAGTGATGGCTGCACAACTGTGAGAATGTACTAAACCACTGAAGTGTACACTTTAAAATGGTGAATTTTATGTAATGTGAATTATATCTCAATAAAAACAATAAATTTTTTAAAAAGAGAGAGCTAGTGAGCCACCTGCTACGCACCAAGCGATGGGACTACCTCGGCGATGGGGAGACACAGACCCTGCACTTGGAGTTTCCTTTCAGTGAGGAATCAAAGCGCACAGACAATAGCCACACGCTCACACCTCATGATGACAAGCACCATGCTGAGAAGACCAAAGGCTCTGCGATGGAGTCTAAGTGTTGTGGCTGGATTCCGGAGCCAGCAGGTAGGGGAGAACTGGCTGGCGTCCTCAGTGCAGTGGGTGAGGAAGAGGAGGGGTCAGGGGGAACTCCAAAGGCCGGCGGATGGCACCAGTGACAGGGAAGACTGGGAGAGGATGGGACCTTTGCCTGCCACAGGGAAACCCTGTGATACGGCAGACAGTCCACTCACTGATGACTGTGAGAGAGACTGGTCCATTTCCAGGCCTGGTGTCTACCACTTTTGGGGCCACGGATGTGGGGACTGTATAAAGGGTCCACAGACTCCAGGAGATGAACAGAATACTTCAAATTCTTCTCACTCAAAGATATCCCCAGGAGAGGCTGCCCAAGCACTCATTTATAGTGACATTTGCATTTTTATATTTCTATGTTTAAGGCTTTCAGGAGAAAGAAGTCTCCACCAGACCTGCTCTTTCCAGAGATTTCTCTCCCAGCCCCTGATGGAGGAGACAAAGGAAGGGCAGACAGAACAGGGTTCCTGGGAAACACCTGACCAGGCTCATTGGACATGAACAGAAAAAGGTGCAGTCACAACACTGTGACCAAAAGTGATCTTTTGGAAAATTTTTTTCCAAGAGGGGTTATGAGTTCTGTCTCCTGGAATGCCCCGGAGCAGTTCTGATTGGCTCCTGGGCCCTGACTCAGATTGAGTGGGGCTCCACCCTCAGATGAGTAAATAAACTGACCCAAGGAATAGAGGGCGGGAGAGTGGAGGAAAAGGGGAGGGGGGAGGCGGAGACGGGAACCAGGAGAAGGCAAGCGTTGACTCTGGTTCGGGGAACAGACAGATGAAATTTCGAGGCCATTCCAGAGACAAGTGGTGTGGCAGAATTCAAGAAATTCTTCTCTGAGCCTTACACACCACTCCAGTTGGGATACAGCCCTGCCTTGGCAGCCAGCTCATTGCTGCTTTATAATATACTGAATTAGTCACCGGATTAGCAAGCACATTTACACACACTGGCGCACAGTTGTTTAAAGACACAGGATCCCCTTTTCCTAGGTGCCAGAGCCTGGCTGTAAATCTACAATCGCAATTAGTAACTGGCATTCTCCAGAGGTGCAGTTTCTACAGACATCTTCAGTTGCAAAGCACTCTAGGGAAAGTCTGCTAGAACTGGGAAAGACTCACAGGCCTTGGCTGGGGGACAGAAGGAATAAAGGTGTGCAGAAGAAAGAAAGGACAGTGAGCTTTTTCAAGTCCCAAGACTAACTATCTTCAGGAGGTTGCCGAATGAATTTACGGGTCTGGCCCTCCACAGCACACTGCCATGAAAGGCAGCCTGGCTTAGGAAGTGATAACTGAGAAAATTGAAGTTCCACTTCTGGCTTGCTATATGAACAGGTAGTCAAGTTTTCCTCCTAAACCTCAGATGCCCAGGTCACTCCCTGAGAGGAAAGAATTCCGGGGCAAAGAGAAGTGCAGTACTAGTATATCCTGATAAGGACAATTCCAATAAAAGGCCTCCTTGACATGGCAAGGGCAATGCTTTCGACCTGGAAATGGGACCTAAGCTGTAACTCAGGTTTGGTACGTATGCGTGAGAGGAAGAAATTATTGTGCTGGCCACAGGGCCTCCTCTGGCCCACTTCATTATGGGGGTGTCAAGTGGAAAATTTTCTGTAACCAGGTTAACAGTAACCACAGTTTTAACAACCACTGAAGTAATAACAACCCCGTCAGCAATGAACGTTTGTACAAAATAAGGTGCCCACAAGATAATGATAAAATACCATTTATCAAGACCCTGTGGCAGCAAAAAAGTATTTTACACAAATTATCTCAAATCTTTACAACAGCCCTGTAAACTTTACTATCTCCACTGCAAGGATTAGAAAAAAGAGGCTTACGGAAGATAAATACTTTACATAAGGACAAATTAGCAAGCAGAAATCCTGAATTCAAACCCAGGGCTATCTCACCTCCAGACCCTACTTTTTCCAGGACACCAGGATACCTGCAATGAGGGATATCTTATACCAACACAACAAATGAGAAGTTCTGTGATTCAGGGACAAAGTTTACTTTCTATGGAGCAACCTAGATGTAAATTCCTTCCCTTTGACTTAGAGGCCTCATTTTACCTATATTTTAAGAGTATTGTAAGAAACTTGCAGCCTAAACAAATCCACCAGACAAATATAAGAACCAAGTTCCAATTACAAAAAAAAAAAAGGTGAATTGCATTTAAGCTCCATCAACATGGGGATTTTTTAGAAGAATCACAAATAGATTTGTGACTGGTTTGTATGAGAGGAACTATTGTGTTATCTTGCAACAGCTTTTAGAAATTCAAAGATTAATTTTTCAGAATTAGTTTGCCCAAGAAACCACTGAAAATATTCTCTTCTTACAAAGCAAGGTAGTTGGAGATCACTAAAGACTGGACTCATCCCTGTTCCTCTCTGGCCGTATCCAGCATGCCTATGAGCAGCACAGTTGATCAAATCCTGTGAATCAAGCAGCAAGTCACCAGGGCCCAATTTCACTTCAAAAATGAAGTCGCTGTTCTGTTTGTCCCACATCCAATGTCCTTTGGAGACACTGAAGACGTCATGGAATTTCAAATTTCTCCCACTGGCCCATCCAGCACAGTACGGGTTAGGGCATGGAAAAGCGAAGAAGTTCCTCTAATAGAGGCCCCTTCAGAATGTCCAGAAATAAAGAAATAAACACATGAGAACTAAATGCTCTTTTAAAAAAAAGTCTCTAATCGAATCAGAGGTGAACTCCAGGTTTGCCTCCTAGACATTGATTCATTCCCTGTATGTGTTTATTTTTCTATAAACATTCCTGTTGCATCAAGTAGCCTCAAGGCCTAGACTTGTATCTCTGAATATCCCCTCCCTGGAGAATTCTCAAGCTTGGGTGGAGCTCCTACTTCATTCCTTGATTTCCCAATCTAGAAAATGGGCGCCAAAGCTCCAATACTGTATACAACATTAGTAAATTTAGTTGGCCACATTTCATTTGTCTATTTTGAACTTAAAAACGCACAGTAGAAATTATGTGAACTATTTTTTTTTTTTTGGCTATCTCTCTGTTACACATCCCAATGGTAGATATTTATAGATATACTAATGTTTTCTTCCTTACCCTGATAATAATGAGAAGCCTAAAAGAGCACACCACACAGAATGTTCCAAGAATCAAGGCCTCTAATGAGACTGTCACCAACTCTTTTCTCAAGATTCTCTAAGTTTGCAGGACTTTGTAATTAGAATGATCTAAGTTCAAATTTGTGACTTGAAAGCTCTATGGCCTTGGGAAAATTATTTGAGCCTTTCCAAAGGAGGATTTCTTATCTTCAAAATGGAGATTAAAACACCAGTCTCAGGGTTGTTTGCAGGATGTGATCATTTGTGTAAAGCACCTTGCAAATGCCTGGTAAATAGTAGGTACTCTATAAATGAGAGTTTCACGTCTTTCATCCCTCACAGCTGAACACAGAGATATATAGAGACCAAAAACAAGCACCCAGCAATTTTGAAGAACCTTTGGTTTCTATTAGGAGGCAAGAAAGATGTAGGATTGAACTCTTGATCTTATGTGAAATCAAGGATGCATTTCCTGTACACACACACATGATTCACCCTTAGAGAGTTCATATGTTCCATCACTCTATCTCATATCTCCCACTAATTCAATAACACTCCCGGCATCACCAGTTGACTCCAGATTACTTTCTAAACATGAATGCATTAACTCTCCCACTCTCTCCCATTGAAAGGCAGCTTGCTCTCTAAGAGCACCCTTCTTCCAGAAGAATACAAAGGTAATGCAGAGATGTGGATATAATCTAGCAACTCAGGGTAACAACAGACTCTATTATCCTGATTATCACCCAGGCAATAACAGGTAAAAGGATAAGCTCCTAGAGGTGGACCTGCCCAGTTGTCAGCACAGAAAATGTGCAAACAAGGAAAAGGGACCAAGGACTCCAGAGGCCTGACCAAAATGAGTCACAAGTAGAAAGCACGAAGCCAGAGCCCTGAACTCCAGTTTGAGGCACATTTGCAGCTACACTAAAAATTGCTTTACAAGCCTAAATTTTCCTGGCAAGAATTAAAGTTAGTGCCCAGATTCAAAAATGCCAGACTTAAAACTATTATCTCCATTTTTGTGGTGATAAGGTGCACCATCCTCTACTTCCCATTCCCACCTCCTCTTCCCTCAAAATCCAAAGGCCCCTCCCCAAGAGGACTGCTGGCTATTTAGGATTATATTTGGAAACAGCAACATGCCAAGGGGACACATCTCAGTATAACAACCTAGTTGGCCTTGGAATGCTCTGGCTTCCAGAATCACCAAAACAATGGGGGAGGGAACTTATATTTATTGCTAAGGAACAAGACATTGTATTAGGGAGATAATCTAAACTAACTTTGTAAACTCCAAGCACATGTACCTGGTGCCACAGCAAATGCCCCTTCCCCAAAGAGAAACTAATGGGAAAAACTTGCTCATCTAAGATGCCATTAATCCTTATATGCCTCTTTGGCACAATTTTTTGCCACAACATGCAGTATGAGAGCCAAAGGTTTTGGGGTTTGGGGGCTTTTTTTCCCTGATGTGCTCCCCCAGATACCTGAAAGTCCAACTAGTCATTAAAGTGGACCTCATTAGCTTAAAAGGGTAAACTGAGGCCACGAAGCCATGTGCCACATATTTCAAGATAGGAAAAGAGAGGTTACACAGGAATCCTTTGCAAAACTCTTTAGATTAAACAAAAATGTATTTCTCAAAGTCCAAGGTCAATCTACCTCAGAGGGAAATTGCATATTTGTTTAGTGACCTGTGAAGCAACTCTTTTTCTTTTCTTTCTTTCTTTCTTTTTTTTTTTTTTTTACTTCTTGAGAAGGAATTAACTTGCCATCTTACTTAAAATTCGGCCGGTGACTTGGCATATCATGGAAAGCTGTGAAAAATTTTCCGGATTCTACATCATAGTGCGAACCACTCAAAGCTCAACAACTGTCTATGGAACGAACTACATATAAAATATGCAGAAGAAATCTCTATCAAAAGAGAAGAGGGTGCCTTGTTGACACTTCTGATCTCAAGCTAATGCTTCTTATTCTTATTCTTATTATTAAAGTTAATATCCCATGTACTCAACAAATTAAAGAACATTTAAAATGTGGGTGGCTGAATGGAAATGTCTGGGGGTTTGGAGAAACCCAGCTTCATTTTCTAACTCTGCCTCTTACCACATAACCTCATGAAAGACACTTAGCATCGCTTCTCCGCAGTTTCCCTATCTGTAAAATGTTGACAACTCAAAGGAACTACCATGAGGCTTGATGTGGCACAGTCACATGTCAAACTATAAAATGCTAACAGATTACAGCCAAGTATTAACCATACTGGTTAACAATTAGCACCAATAGACCTTAGTATTTGCCCAAATTCAACAAACATCCAAATATTTCTGAGAATTATGATGGCAGCAGACAGGAAACTTCAGAATTAGCTACAGCTGGACTTGAATCTCAACTGCTCCATTCAGCAGCCATGTGACCTTGGGCAAGCTGTTTAACCTCTCAGGTTCCTCATCTGTGAAATGGGAATAATACTTAGCTATTAGGGATGAGGGTAAAATAATGAGGTTCTAGACACATTAATAAGTTAACATATTAATATGTTAGAGCCCACATATAAAGGAAAAAAATGTAAAGATGAGTGGAGATGAGACATGCCTACAAAAGTACCAAGAGATCAACTCTCTTATTAATGGCAGTTTTTCTTGTTTTTCCCCAAAATTGGCATGCTAATCTTTAGTCCCTGCTTCTGAAAGAAAAGAGTAACTGTGATCAAAATGCAGAATTAACATCAAGAAAAATGATTTTCAGATAACGAATGTGTGCAGGCGACGACACTTTCCCACTGTTGCAAAAGCAGCCTTTGAAAAGCTTACCACATCCCAGCTTACATTTGTAGCTTCCTGGATGCCTGGGGAAAACCAAGGCAGGGGTATCTTGTCTGCCCCTGACTCTGTAGGCAGCCTGCACCTACTAAAAGGTCACTGGCTGCTCAGCAGACACCAACCATTCTGTGAGCAGCCAGAGGCAAGCTGGCCTGGGACCTTACCTCTGCAAGAACAGGAGGCAAGGGCCTTGATTCGCTGGGTACGTCAGGAAGAGGCACTGAGATGGCTTTCGGGAGAATGCATTCCTGCTGCAGGAGGGGACTGTTTATGTACAGAGCAGTTCATTGAGTAGAGGTAGCTTAGATGAAATAAGCTCACTGCTCAGACCACATGCTCAGCCCTGAGGATGCAGCTGGGGCTGGCTGCTTCACCTCAGGGACCCCTAACCCCCATCTCCTTCCTCCAGATCAGACCCCACACTGGAGCTGCTTTCCGCTGCAACTGTAGCAAAGGCTTATGGAAAAAGGAAGCTGTTTCATGGAGGGAGACCGAAAGGAAGGTATGACTCCTGGTCCAGTGTCACCCCTGAGACAATGTATCCAGCTTCTGTAACCGCAAGAAGCCAGTAACAAAGTCTTGCATCTCTCTCTGTGAAAGGTAATCCTCACAGATATATCCCAAATTCCCCCAATTAACAGAATTTAGGGATGAGGAGAAAAATACCACCATTTTGCCTATCTCCTGAATGACAGTCTATGCTCTCTGGAAAATTTAATTATTTTTAATGTTACCTATAGTCACAAAATGTCAGGGTTCCAAGAAAACTTAGGCCATCTTCTCCAGTTAATTCATTGACCAATGAGGAATATGAGGTCTAGAAAAAATGAAATGATTTTCCCAAGGTCGCGCACACAAACAGTTGCAAAGCCAGGGCTAGAATCCAGGCCTTCCAGCCAGTAACGCCCACCCGTTCCCCCCATCCGCCATCATAGCGTGGTCATGCTATATATTATGTACACAATGTTTATTTCTGCCACACTTATAGGATTCCCCATATGATTCATGAATTCTCATTACATTCCATGCATTCATTGGTATTTCAATGAGAGATTTCAATTTTATACACAGACTGTATAAAATTAACTTAAATCTTAGGCAAAGAATATCAAACAGGAAAAATGTATAAATACTAGAAGTATGAAAAGTCATCACATAGAAACTTTCCCACTGAAAATCTCCTATGATTGAAGGGTATTTTAAAATCAGACTCAATAATACACCTTGATTTTAAACATGAGTGATAAGTAATGAATTATCCAAGCATAAATCTGTAAATGCACAAAAATGTCATTAATTGAGAGCAGACGTTCCTAAATATTTCAATAACACACCAGGTATAGGACTTCCCTTGACTGACCTAGATTCTTTATTTTCCATTTGTACATTGAAAATATGTACCTGATTGATTCTGTCATCTCTGAGGTTTAATGCTTAGTCTGATAAACTGATACAGAGGTTTTAACAACTAACAGTATGAGTGGGAGGTAAAGTATTGCTATAAAAAAAAATCACTTCTTTCATAAGCCTCTTTAATAACACTGCTTTTAAAAATAATAATTAATAATAATAATAATAATAATAATAATAATAATAATAATGACATTGCCCTGTCTTTAAAACTCTCCTTTTTTAAAGGCAAAATTCATTGAGATTCCAAACACTCTCACATAGGTCCTGGCCTCACACTTCCTTCTCTCTTCCCTTCCAACAGTCAAGGTGTTTTTCTTCATATTTATGTAAGCCTTTCTTTCACTCGAGACTTTCAACCTTCTTCCTAAGCTGTTCTCTACATCTAAAATAATTCTATTCCTGTTCTTATGACTCTTTCACATGCTTCTGAAATACCCAAATTCTCCCTGAAGCTGACCCATGGAATTATTCTAGCCTAGAACTGCTGGAAGAAAGGACCCAACAGGCACAGAAATATAAATAATCACTGATGCACACAATTTCCATAAATTAAAACGATCCTCTTGCACTTGTAGCCATGAAAGCACCTGGGGCACAGAGAATATACTGTGAGTTCTCCTGACTGGTCACCCACCCATGAGGGATTAAGAGTACAAAGAGTGGGAACGATAGACCAAAGATGACCAACCTGGCCACCTGAGACTGGAACCCCTACACAAGTGTAATGCTTGACCCATAGAAGAATTTTTCAAAAAACTCATAAAATATCACTTAAATTCTTTCATTACATTTTGTCACGATTTCCTTTTTTCCTTTCATTAGTTCATTTATACTTTCTTATTTTTTCCCCATTATCATTTTTTTCCTTCTCTTCTTTTTTTAGCCAAAAGCAATGTTTCAATTGAATCCACCATTCCCTTCCTCTCCTCCTAAAGAACTGGCAGCGTGCTTTCTTTCTTTTAGTTTTACCCACTTTAACGATACAAAAAAAAAAAAAAAAAAAAAAAAAAAACCACCTTATTTTTCCCGTTTGATCCCAACCATAAAACTTCTCATCTTGGATAAACATTAAAATAAAACAAAAACTTTTATTGTTTTCACTTGTGTAATGATGACATTTCCCACCTACTCAAAAACTTATTTTCTCACACACACACACACTACATGTGGAAAGTTTACAGTTCCTCTGTAGAACTTTGCAAAGCAGAAATCAACAGCTTAGCACAGCTACCCAAAGCTACCAAGATGTTTCAGATGCTTGTAGTGAACTTGTTTGAGGTTGATTTTTAGTTGTTTCTCAAGTACTGAGAAATATTATATCATGCATCAAAAACACATTTAAAAATGTAACCCATGCTTGGTGGAAACCACACTGCACTTGAATTGCTGAGAACTCTTAAATCTGGTCCTCATAGCTTACTTTGGATGGTCTAAATACTAAGACTAGCAATTGAGAGAAGATATTATAAAGGATATTATCATTTAAATTTAGTGGCTAAGTACTTGGCCCTTCCTTATTTGCTGAGAGAATCCCAATTTGTATCTATCGTTCTGGTGAAATTAGTAATAGCATCCATTACACTCTCAAAAGTGGCATAGTTTAGATGGTAAATTATATATTCTCCCAATCTATATACACTATCAAGAACTGATATCCAATAGCCTAAAATTTTCTAATGCTACTTTGGGTCTTAAAGCACGATCTGGGAGTATTTTACCATTTTCAGACTCAGAAATGAGTGCTACTAAAAAGGACAATTGAAAAAAGTGGTTGGAGCAGTAACAAGCCACATTTCTAGTGACAGGCCTGGACTCAAGCAGCAGAAACTTGAAAGCACCTGGGAAATATAATGACGTCCAAATAATCAATAAATATTTATGGCTTGAACAGCAATATTTTGATTTTGTAAGCATGGCTCCCTGCCAATGAAATTGGATCTCTGAAACCTATACTACACACGAATTTCTTTCTGTATCTGCATGGAGACTACAAACTACAAAATTAAAAGAAAAAGGCTACACAGATACTCACAGGGCTTCAGAAAAGGAGCCAAGTAGGAATAGCCTGTTTATGTAATTTTAAAAACATCTACTGACGGTATGAAAAAAGATCTTTTACCCAATTGAAAAAAGCAAAAAGTAGCTATAACACATGACGAGATGATAGACTTGTGAATTTTCTTGGCATTCCTAACCCTGAGTTAAGAATAGCTTAACATCTCTAAGAAAAGGGGAGAGCTAGCATATCGCGAACATAAAGACAAATCCCATCAAAGATTCTGTCTAAGCAAAGGAATAGGGTCAACATTTCATTCTGGAGCAGCCGAATAAAAACATGGTGACTGTATTATTAATATACAAATTCCTCTCTGTGATGATTGTGTGGGCTCAAGGATGTTAATTATTCGGAGAAAATGTTCCCCACCAGGCAGCGATACAGGAGGCAATCCCTAACTCTCAGACAAGTAGCCAGGGTGTCTGTTTGCCTCTCTATTAGCCATAGGCTGTGGCAGGCAGGCAGGTCTGCAGGGAGAATCATGGGGTTTACCTTCCCATCACTGGTACCAAAACGATAACGTGCCCTGACCCAAGAAATAAACTAAAAAAATACTAAATCTTAGGCAGCGGGGAGGGGGGGACCATTTTCTGTGTAGACAGAAAATAGCAAATGTAGATACCTCTAACCCTTGTATAGGCAGGAAAATCAAACTGCAACTATATTAAGAAAATGAACTCACTGCTAATCTGTGTCTCTCATCACCAAGATCGTCAGATGATATTTAGAGCAGTGACCATGGTGAAAAAGGTAAAACAAGCAGAATCAGGAGGCTCCGGGAAGGTTGTGACCTTGGAAGTGAACACAATCACCTCCCCGCCTGTGAGAGAGTGAAGAACATCTGGAAGACACCAGAAAGAAAAAAGAAAAAAAAGAAAAAAGAAAAATAGAAAACAAGAAACCTGCTTCTCTGCTTGGTGATCTGAAGCAAACATTGTCCTCACTTTCCAGCATCTTCTTAAAGCAGTGCACCTGACTGCCAGGCCTGGAGACTAAGTACAAGCTCAGAGAAATTGTGCAGGGTGGCTGGGAGCCCCTGTACCTCTTCAACCCCAAAAGTACCAACCATCACAGACAGCCTTCTCGTACGCAGCTCTTTTAATTACCAGAGTTTCTATGAATAACAGTGCTTTTACTTTAGCATAAAATGCCTGAAACAGCTCATCAGTTTGTAATTTTCTAACATTGTGGCCTTGGGCAAATTATACATCTCTCTGAATACCATTTTCCTCATCTGAAAATTAGATAAAATAAGACCTGCCACCACCCCAGAGTTAGTATGTAATGTAACAGCCCTATTTTATGTGAAAGTGACAAGAACATAACACAGGTTCTATATGTGGTTCAAGTAGACCCCTATCACTGGTGAATGCAAGAATCTACCTTCACTGCAAATTCACGGAATGCCACCACAGCCATGGGTCATTCCTTCCATAAACCAAAGGTATCTTATTACGCTGTCGATGTAGACTTAGTAGAGTTATCTGTACTCATAGAAATAGGGAGCCTTGCTTTTCCTGAAAAATCCAGCTCTGGGTTTGTAGAGATTCTGATGGAGTCCAGAGCAAGCTGGACTCTGGGAGGCTGAATACGACTGGTTTGTCTCGTAGAGGGAGGTGATCTCCTACGGGTGGTCTGGTCTCTTTAAGAAAGAAAAAAGTTACACAGACTCCCCCCAACAAAAAAAAAAAAAAAAAAAAAGCCCCAGAAATATAAACCAGCCAAAAATGCCAGGAATGCAAGCTCTGCCAACCAAATAAATAAATAAAATGTGAGATACTTTATAACTGGACATGATGCATTTCTCAACTCTGCATAACTGAAACACTCTACTTTTCCATCAACTGTGCAACTATCCCCCTGGCTCTTAGTCTTCTTGGTAGCCTTTTTGCTCTGAAGTAGCACTGACAACCTCCAAGATCCAAAATTACTAGCTGACCCCCTGTGTCTTTAGCTCTGACCATTGGGACACTTCAAGATACTCGGAAAGTTACCCATCTCAGTGTTTGTTCTCTGGAGCACAGAATGGATTGTCATCCACATGAGATCTCCACTGAGCAGGTGAAAAAGTCATCTATAATTTTACTCTTATAGGTAAAGAGGAGCATAATACAGTGGCAGCCCCTATTAAATATTGCAAGGGCCCCTGAAAATTCCATTTTTGTTGACTTGTTTTCCAGTTAACTATTAAATAGAATTTATTATGGGTCAAGTACAGTTTAAAGATTTTTCACACACTAATAGATTTAATTCTCCTATCAACCTATGAGGTTGAATGATTATTACACTATTTTTATTTTATAGATGCAGGAGTTGAGCACAGAGACATTAAGTAATTTGTCCAAAGTTACACAGCGAGTGGCAGAGCTGGGATTCAAAACCAGACAGTCTGGCTCTGGAGTCCAGACTCCGAACCGCTAGGCAATTTTGCCACTAATGGAACATGGTCCATGAGGGTCTGTAAGCGCAGTGAATGAGCGATCCTAATAGCCTCGACAGCTCTGCCCTCCTTTCTTGTCTACATTGATGAAGATGCAAAGATTGACAAAAGATTCTGGAGAGAGAGAGAAAGCTTTTTCCTCTCTCTAAGGGCAATACAGGTGCCGATGGATGGACATCCTCTGCTGGGATGGGAGGGGGGCTAACCTTTTAATTCTTGTAAAAGAGCAAACATCCAGAATTAGAACTCCTGTTCTTTGGGCATTATGCTCACCTCACCAGGAAGGTGGAGTGGGAAGGAGAGGAAAAATTAAGCGGCTCGGGAATGTATTTGCTTTGGCACCCAGCCTCCACCCCTTTGAAGCAGCTCCACACCGGGAGGGAACTCCATGGACACTCAATAGCATTGTTTGTTTTAGACCATTTAAAATCTGAGAACCCTGCAGTCTGCATATTGCAATCGACATGCTATATCCCACTTTACACTTACAAGAAAAAATCAATTCCAATGTTATTTCAAACTATGTATATGTTAATTTGGTACTTAAAACTGTCAAAAATCCTGTGAGGTCTCAATCTAGAATAAAGGTTCTTGATCAGGTCCAATTCACAAAGACATGCAAATAATCCAGGACTCCCCGTTTCTATATCCCACCTCCTCACTGCCTCTCTTTGGTTCTCACATCATGGGGGAACAAGAGGAGGGGACCTGGTTTAATTATTTCAGATCCCAAACTAGTTGTCTCCACACGTAAGAAACTAAACAACCCAAAGAATCATTCTGACAAACATTTAAGTCACAGCTGTGGACACAAAGCCATGCTACGAGAAGTTAAACTTTAAACACATGTCCTGTATGGTCGGATGGGCAAGGCAAATCCCCACTTAGCGAGTGTCTTCTCCCACAACAAAAGCAGGCAGCCTGGCCAATGTTTTTTCCATCCTTGCACCTGCAAGTTTAAGTAGCAACTGAAGTTTTTTCACTGAGCTTTTCAAAGGTAACTTGTAGGCTTACTCAAGGTAGCGTACACTAGGACGTTAGAAAGAGGAATTCATTTTACTTCAGTTGCTGGCCACTAAATATTCTTAGGTAAGTGACTTAGCTTCTCTGTGCCTCTATTTCCCTCTTTCCTCTCTGAGGTATAGGTATGGTATTTATATATATGCTACTAAACATCCAGAAAAAAAAATAACTAAAACTTAGTTATTATCTTCAGTATATTTTTAACTTTCTCCCTTTATTTTCCCCAAGATAGTGCCAGAAATCATATATCATTGCAATAAAGGGCAGAAGACTGCCCACTTTCTTTAACCAGTTGAAAGTTTATCTTCTTGAAGGCTGCTTACAAAACATGATCAGTGGCTTGTAAACCTTGTTTTATAAAGAGAGGCATATAAAAGCACTTATAACTGATGTGACTGTAGCAATAGGCCTTACTCAACCCATTTTATGGATGGAAAAGCTAAAGGAAGTGACATGCCCAGGGTTTCTTTTTATCAATAACCAAAATAACAGCACAATCTCTAATATTTAACATTTAACTACCCCCCGCACCCCACCCCCCCAAAAAAAATTGCTTCAGCTGTTTACTGTGATCTAAAGCATGTGTTGCCAGGGACTCTTTTTCATTCCCAGCACACAGGATCCATTGTAGGTGTGTGGACTGACATATCTACACGATATTTCCCAGATGACCCAATCTGTCTCTTCTCTATGAACATACACATAAACAAGCCATTCTGAAGGAAAAGACCTATTAGTTGGGTTTATATCTCTGCTGGGAACTATCCTTTCATTTCTTGTATATATGGTTTGAATCAGTTGTGACTAACAGAATTTATTCTGGCTGCCTTAAACACCCAAATGCAACAGTCAGAGCGACATCATTCCTGAATTGTAGTTCTCTAAGTGCCTGAAATGTCTCTATGAATCTAAAGTATCTACACATTGCTCTGACTATCCATCCTCATCCTTATGACAACAAACAAGCTTAGCCTTCTTTGTACACTTCCCAGGGACCAGTAGTGAGGTTGAATATTAGAGGGTCTAAAAGAAGAGGACCTGACCATGTCTTCATTAATACTTCTGAATGTCAAAACATCGGCTTGGCTTGTGTTGAAAGTTTAAGCAGATTTAGAAAGAGTTAAAATAAGCAACTAATTATGGCAGAGGCAAAGAAGTGTTAGCCACAGGGAGCAGCAGCTTAACTTACTGAAAATCAGATACAACACAGCAGCATGTTAAAGCAATTATTTTCCAGAAAGCATCACTTTCTCTCTGTATCTCTCTATATACCTTTATCTCCAAAATCATTAACTTCTAAGGAGAGCTGGCAGTTTCCTATCCTAAAAGAAAGCATCTCTTCTTAATCTGCATTTATTCCAAGAATTCTGAAGGATCAGACTCCATTAAACTAATTAACACCAAAAGTGTGCCTAAGACAAAATAAAAATTTCTCTCCTATCCCTTTCTTCTTCAAATCAAAGAGGAGGATGACACCACCAGTCAAAGACCGAAAGTCACATTTGGTGTTGGGATGTTTCCCTGCTTCTAACATATCTTTAGTACCAGAGGACAAATTCACAGCAGATTAGAAAGATGGATAAAGTGAGTAATCTGCATGACTAGAATCGGGATGTTTCCTGAAGTTAAGATGATCATTGATTTCAGTTCTCCTCCCATCTCCCTGTCCTCAACCCAGAAGAAAAGGAGCTAGAAAGCAAAAGGACATGTGACAGAGGAGCTCAAGAAGGCGAGACTTTAGAAAACGTTCTTGAAAGCCCACCAGTTAGGCATCGCTTGGCTCTTACTATCCAGTGCCCTCCATCCATCTCCAGTTCTAGGGGATGCAGGGTCAGTGGAATGATGTCCTCTGCTGCGGTGTCCATCTCTACAGCGTTAAGGTTTCTTGCTCTTTTGGAGACCTCGGGGAGCAGGAATGGGGGACCTGGCCATTCTATAATCTTTTCCCCACTCCTCACAAAAGCACAGCTGTAAAAATATGTTCCACCCGCCCCACAAAGGTCTCAGGCCACCAACAGTCCTCATCTTCTCTGTCTGTGTCCCGCGGCCGCCACCAGCATCGCCCCGCTCAAGCAGAGACCTGCCTGGAAGGAAAGGGCGAGAAGGGGGAGAGAAGCGGGGGAGCCCCCAGCAGAAAGCTGGGGTGCGCGCCCCGGCAGCCACCACTCACCCGGGGAGGGGAAAAGCTCCAGATCGACTTTTTCCGTCTTGATGATGGTGAGAGTCGGCTTGAGATCGACGGCTGCCTTCATGGTGCCAGAAGTGGGGCACGGGGCAGGATGATAGGAAGTTTGCTGTTATTCTGGTTTTCTTTTTTTTTGTTTGTTTTCTAATGGGGATTCGTAACAGGGGGAATGGGGACGTGGGGGAGGCAATCCGACTCTGTCCCCTGAGATCTCAAGCGCCCGCTGACGTTGCCCCCCGCGCCCAGAGGTGCGCCCGGCGCTCGCCCGGGAAGTGGGCGCTCGGCAGGCGTGTGCGCGCGCGCGCTCCGGGCCCCGGCTCGCCCTCGGCCCCGCTCGCCGCCCTCGGCCCCGCTCGCCGCCCCGCTGCCCGCCGCCCGGAGCCGCCCGCGCGCTCCGCCCTCCGCGCTAGGGCGTTGCTCGCCGCGCCGAGCCCCGCGCTGGGTCTGCGCGTCCCTCCGCGCCCCCCTCCCGCCCCCAGCCCCGGATCTCCGCGGGGGGTGTGGGCGGGGCGTCGGGCGGGGGCGGGGCGAGCAGGGACGTGCAGCCAATCGCCGGCGGCCGCCCCCAGCGAACGGGAGGGGGCGGGGCCAGCGCCGCCCGCGCAGCCCGCCGCGCTCCCGCCGCCCCGCAGCGACCGCGGAGCGGGGCGCGCAGCCCGCCACCCCGGGGGACGCAGGCTGCGTGCCCAGGCTGCCCCGCCACCTCGGGAAAGTCCCCCTGGCTTCGCCCGCCACGCATTCTCGGGGCGTTGGTCACCCGATCCGGCCCCCGCCCGGCCGCAGCATAGTTTTGCTAGTGCGTGGACCTCATTCATTCACAAAGACTGACACACAGGACGTGAGGCATGCGGGAGGGGGGTGTGCGTGCGAGTGGGCGCAGGGCCCTCGGGGAAGCTAGCGGGCGCCAGCCGGGCAGTGAGGCAGGAGTCGAGACTGGTCTTCCCGGTGAGCCGGGTGGCTTTCCGGAGCCCACCCGTGGGTGCCTTAGTTCAGGAAAGGCGGACCCCCCACGGCAGCCTGCCGGAGACCTCCAAAGCAAAGGCCCAAGTTCTGCTCCGTTGCTGAGAGAGTTGCGAACAGGACCCGCACACTAGAACCCGGTCCTGAGCTTCCATAAGCTTCCATTTTACCTACCGCGGCGGTGGTGTGGAAAGGGAAGTTCGTATTTTGTCCCCCTAAGTCATGTCACCCTTGGCCAAAGCTTTGTCCTTCCTTCCACAGACTCTGCTGGATGAAACTGACAACCCTACTACCATCACCACCCAAAAAGTGGTGCGGAGGCTCCGTGGCTTTGAGTTTCTGGAATATATCATCCCTAGTCATGACAGAACCACAGTGCACAGCCCCTGTTCCACTGGGGGATTCCAGACACTTGGGACAGCACAGCATGCTCCTGAATAATTAATGGTTTGCCATGGACACACTGGTTATTCTAAATAACGATAGTTGGTCCTAATTAACAAATCCACCAGTAGATAAAGAAGCACATAATCTTTACTCACACTGAGCTAAGAGCCAGACATTGAGATCTGTCTTTGAGTAACTAAAAGTTAAATATAATTTTTTTCCGAACAACCTTGGGGAAAGCTATTTTTAATATTGTTTCCTGATTTCTAAGCATAGGTTAAACTCCTGCAACTTGTCTATTAACTGTCACCTCTGCCTCTGAGTTTTAACACACCTGCTTACCTTTATCTTATTCCAGCTTTTTCTCTTTGAAGCATTCGCAACTCACAGGTTTCCCACAGCAAGTGAGGGAAAGAGCCAGAAATAGAAAATAAATCTTGAGCTTCTGGTTCAAACTTCAGATTATGCCCCTCCTTCAGTAACCAGAGAAAAATATTTGCATGTGATAATTTTAATTTTTGAAAGATTGTTGTAATCCAGTGTTTCTAAAAGGAATGAGAAAACAGTGCTGGCCCCCGAATGACAAGAGCAGACATTTCTGATCCTGGGGAAAGCTGGGAGAAACAGCCGATGAATAAATTGCACATTCACACATCCAAATGAACAACAAAGAAAAGGATCTGGAGCCAATCCTGCCTTACCCACTATGAATACATCAGCAGAAAAACTGAGCAAATCAAACATTGCTTCGAGGAATTTTGTTTTATTGATGTTTTGTAAAAATTTGGGTTTGTTGTTTTTTGGGGATTTTTTTTTTTTTTTTAAATTCAAGTGTGAGCACTTTTTTATTTTCAAAAACAACTTCCTTGGAACAAGTCTTTTCTCTATTCTCCAATTGGCTCCTCAGCTTTCTTCGGCAGGCTAGCCTCAACACTGCTGCTAACACTCCACCCCAAATTAGACACTGAAAGAACTCTCCCTTATTAAACTGTAGACACTTTCCATTCTAGCAGTGGGGTGGGGGGGGAGATTTATTATTTCAATTCTTCAACAATGACATCTCAACTTGTCAATCATCCTTTTCTAATGCAGTTCTGAAACACAGAAGCCTAAAATGTTTGAAGGTCCCAATCAAGGAATGGGGTTGGGCAAAATGGCAGGGGTGGGAAGATAGCCAGAGGCTACCACAGATCTCCAAGAAAGTTACTTTTACATAAACTAATCTAATATTGATGTATCAGAAGTTACACATTTACCTTCAGATCTGGTTAAAACTTCACTTGGGACAAGGAGCATTAAGATAGACAGGTTAAAATATTATAAAAGTATTACACTTGATTAATCAATTTTGATAAATGAAAATATTATTCTTTTTAGGCCACAAGTAGATTTTTCTAAATGTTTTTATGGACTTTTGATGCCATTTCTGTTTTACTGTACCCTATAAAAAATAAACCTCAAAAAAACAGTGCCTGACACATTACAGATGCTCAATAAATAGGTGTCTAATGATAAATTCTCAACTTTCTGGTCACTGTGGGCTTCTACTTTGCCAATAACTCTTTCTAATTCATAGGTTAAGTAATTTTGATATGTTATTATTTGTGAAGATGAACTAAAAAATGTCAGTGACTCTTCCTCTATGTTGGCCCTTTGTCCTTCATGACAGGGCAGAACTACTATTCCCCACCACTTCTGTCCACTCAGTTTCCCCACCAGCAAGACAAGATCTGCTGAACCTTGCCTTCAGTTCGCTTAGACAAGCTGTTTTTAGATTATATCTGATTTTTAAGGCATTCAAGAAAATTCAACCAAGGACATCATTCTTTGCTTTTGCTTATAACATAGCAGTCTGCTCCTCCTCCTGCACTTGGAAGAAAATAGAACTGAATTTTTAAACATTTTCTAAACTTAGAAAATTATATCCAGCAAGTGCTGAAATGCCATCAATAAGGGTCAAAAAAAAAAAGCTGCAGAAATTGGGGGACAGGGATGTGGCATTAAATGTTACCGTATCAAGAAACTAGCCACATTTTTATAAGAATCTCCTCAAACATGAAGAGTATGTAAAAAACATAAACTTTCTCAGTTTACTCTTCCCTCAACTGTACCCCAACTTCAGTGAAAAAATATAAAAATACATCTAATTTCAAATAATCATGGAAGACAGACTTTCTCTAGAAGTGTGCTAGAATAAGTTGTCTATTTCCTGAATCTTGAACTTCAAGAAACCAAAGAATCTCTGAGTTTCAAGCTAAAATAGAGGTAAGTTCAAAAACATTCAGACCACTAACGGCTGATCCAGAACAAGTTTATGACTCACAGATGTTGATTTACTGGTTTAAATGTAAGATTTTTTTTAAGTCCTCAATTAACAACCTGTCTGAGTTTGTGGTTGTTCTTCTCTGAGAAAAGGCAAGAGTCCCAGTTGCACACAGAAACAGTCTTCTAAAGCTTAACTCTAAAGCAGGTGGTTTCTATGTGTCTCACTAAAGAGCGCATCAGAGAAGAAAGATGTCTTGAACTTCAATGTCCATCATGATCAAACAGCAATAAATGGAAAATCAGAGATCGAAAGGAAAGTGAAAATAACTCTCTTAACTAAACTCTGATGCCTAAAGGCCTTGGGGTCAGTTCAGGAACCCAAGTGGGGGGCTCAGAACTGTGCTGTTGTTGACTGCAGGCTGTTGTGACCTCACCAAAGCCACTTAACCTATTAGTGTCACAACCTCATGTCTGTTTTGGGGAATAAAATCACCCCTCGCTCTCCCTACCATGTAATACAGACTCATTAGCTATTGTTTAGATGGTACAATAAACAGTGAGCGATAAGAAGAGCTGCATTTAGGAGGGAAGTAAGAGGAGGGATAGGCTGGAAGAAGGAAGGCTTTGGGGCCTCTTTGCCTGGGAAAGCTCTCCATAACAAAACCAAGATGAGAGTGAGTAGTATAGGCTCTAGAATAAGACTCAGGTTCAAATTTTAACTCTACCAACTAACCAGCTGAATTACTACAAATAAGTCACACAATCCTGAACCTTAGTTCCTCCACGTATGAAGTAGGAATAATAATAATATCCACATTTAAGAGTTGTTTAGAAGATTAAATAAGAAAATAAATACAAAGTAGCTAGCACAGTGCCTAGGTCAGAGAAAGTGCTCAATTAATATTAAATTACTGTTAATGCTATTAAGATCCAGTATAACATAAATTATTTGAGAAATCACGTTAAATCTCTTCTCTATGGCCAGAGTCATTTGGATTCTCTATATGTACTGTCCTGGGGAGAGGTAGAGAGAATGATCATGTTTACTTCAAAAATATTTCCAAGACCTATCCTCATTTCCTGATTTAGGAATTTACCCAGGCTTGGGAAATTCCAGCACTACCTGATTTGAAGAGAAAACTACAGATTTGTAATTGTTTTAAGAGTCACGGAAAAGCTGTGGTTCAAATACAGAAGGAAGATTATGTTTGTGGTGGTTCTTAGGAGACAAAACCTTAGGTCCTGGCTTCATCACATATTAGAATAAGATGGGAGCCTCTTAAGGGGGGTCAAGTCCAGTCCTCCTATTTACCAGAGGTGGTGGAAAATGAGTGTGAAAAATTAAGCCATTCTGCCCAAAGCCACACAGCCTGAAAAAGTCAGTGTCAGGTCTAAAATGTGATCACCTGATTGAAGTTCTCTCCATGGCAGCTCCTTATATTTATGGATATCACATTTGCAGAAGTCACTACCGTTCAGCTTGGTCTGTTACTGGACACTCTTGAGACACAAAGCAGGATACAGTGTACATAGCAACTGAGAGATGATTGGACTCAACTTATAGAAATACAACTACCTTCTCTTCACTGAATGTGTTGTCTTTGTGCGAGTACATTGCAAAATAACCACACTATCATTCCCTGTAGTAGACAGCTTGGCATGAGCTGTAAGGAGAAAAGTGGTCTGGGTTGGCTCTATTGCCGTCTGCAGTTTCTTTAGACTGTAATTATGAACCATTCAGCTGCATCTGCAGCCCCAACAATGTGGGATGAACTGGCCCCATCCACAGACCAAGTGACATTTTAAAATTCACCAGTTTAGACATCACATATTCCTCTTACAGAAAATCAGACCCAATCACACAGAAAGAGGCGAAGAGCTGCCAGCCAAGGCTACAGGAGTTCGAGGCTTCCTCCATACCCAGGATCACTTTGCTTCTTTGCAGCAACCTGAGCATATTTTCTGGGAACGCTGCTCCCTCCTGGGCCTGCATAATGCAGAATTCAGGCTGTCCCATGAGCCTTTGGGGATCATGTAATTTGGATTTCCAATTTAAGTTGTCCTAAATTGACCTCTTGAGAAGGTAGAGGGATGATGGCATTAGCACAAATGGCAGAAGAACCACTATTCCTTTAATAATATGGCAGAAGCAGAAAACCAGGCTCCTAGCAAGGAGCTCCAAGCCCCTGCGAGCAAGATCCCAGCACCTCTCCAGGAGGAAGGTGGTTTTAGCTAATGGAAGGCTCAGGCCCTCCTCTGACCTTACCTGGCTCTGCTCTTAGGTGACAAAAACAGCACAAGACTTCAAAACAGATGTGATCTGCAATTCCGGTCTGAATCTTAAATTCAGATAATTTTATTGTGGTATTTCCCCCGCTCTTCTGTCCCTTTCATTTTGAAATGACAAGTCATTGCCCCCAAAGCACTAGTATTTACCATCCTAGAGATGAAGGAGCAGAGATGGGGGTAGAAAATTTCTCCATCCTGTTCTTGATACTGGAAGCCAGGCAGAAGAAGCAGATAGCACAGGAAAGGGGACAACAATACAGGAGAATACAGTAGAAGGGACCTCCTCTGAGAATAGTGGAAGGTTAAGTCGAAGGGTAGGGATGAGACATGAAGAGGTAGAGTCACAGTGATCCTATGTCCTTATCATTCTGGGCCTTAGATTCCCAAGATTCCAAAATGAAATTACGGCCTGGTGATGTATCCAGTACTTCACAGAGTACTTCACATTTTAATTGTCCTGCATGGCCAATAGTCATGGAATGACAATAAAACAAATCAATAGGAGGTTCTCAAGCTGGGACAGTTGCAAAAGATACAGAGTTAAATGGAGATGACAATGTCTCAGAGGTTATAGAGGATGCAAGGGAAGGTCAAGCCAAAAATCTACATTTTCACAGAGGCTATTCCTCAGTCTTTCTCCCTCAGGGACATTTGCTGTATACAAAGAACTTCCCTCCCATCCTCACAAGCTGCAGCCTGAGCACACCCCTAGTGCCTATTTGAACATGCATAGCTGCCCCCTACACTGCCTAAAGCCAGCAACTAATTTCAGTCTTCATTAAGACCTAGGTGCTCAGCTCAAGACAGTAGGAGCTCAATAAACTATGTTGATTATTTAATTAATGAACAGATAACTTCCTAACATCCCAAATACCTGTCTTAGAGATCCATCTTATTTTTCTTTGTCTAATGTGAGACTCAAAGTTCCTCAAAGTTTAAGACTAAAGAGATAACCAAGTGACTCTTTTCCCACTAAAAAAGTCTTTATAAACTTTTATTGTGCTTCTCTCATCTTCTATCTTCATTTTCTTAAAGAAAAATGTTGCCTAAGTTCATTTTTTCATTTTAGTTTTTATCTGAGTATACACGAGTATACTTGTTTATGAAAAATGGCATTTGGCTCACCACAAGGCAAAACAGTTGTTTTGTTGTTGGCCTGAACTTTTATACAGCATACTGTTCACATTTTTAAACTGCTGCTCAGATGTAGTCTTCAGGAATTTCCAAACCTTAAGGTGAATCTTTTCTTTCACTGATTATCATGAAGGAAAGATGTACTTGCTATATCCGTTATTTGTAGGACAAAATACATAAAATAAACCCAATTTTCTCCATCTTTGTGAAAAGGAATAGATTGTTAGACACTTTACAGAGAGCACAGAGCCTGTTACAAGTCCCCTCCACCTTCTCAAATTTACTATAACTGATCAGGTTCCAAGAAGCATTATGTTTTTGGAACCCTTTGGACATACTGCAGGAATCCCCTGAAGGGAAGAAGGGAATGCACTCAGAGTAGGATGGGAAATAGGGAGGGCAGAAAGAGTAAGCTGGGTCGTGATCACCTCACAGGTGGTGCAGAAACACATAAAGAAAGCCTGACCTCTCTTGGCTGGACTATGGCAGCCTTCCCCTCTCTGCACTTGATTAGTTATATCTGCTAATAGATAACAGTGATGTGGCAATGCAAAAGCTGGCTGACTTTAACTCACAGAAACCAAGGAAATAATGGGTTTGGTTAGGGCCCACCTTTACTGCTGAGTTATGATGGGGATCAGGAACACACATTATTTTATATTACTTCCTCCAGACCTAGGTCCATATATCAGGTCCAAGAAAACAATGATATGTGTCACCTCGAGAACTTCTCACCAGCCAGTGAATATAACATTCTTTGAGTACATCACTGCAGTTATCAACAAACACCTTATGAAGGAATCTACTCCTCTCTTAAATTTAGCATTCTTCACTGTACATTACTGGGTCCTAATAAATTAATACAAATCCTACCTTTGCCAATGCTGAATCTAGTAACAGGGAAATGAGATGCAGAGCATTTTTAAAATTCCCTTGCTATTTTAAAACTCTTTTTGTATCAGTACTGTCCTAAAAAATGTGCCCAGAATCTGAGTTTCCTAAATACACAGGAAGATAAATCCATAAAAACAACTCTAGGGAGTCCGGTGTAATTATTCATATTTAGAATTTACTGAGCACCGAATATGTCACCGATAGAAAGTTGACAGTTGGAAAAACAATCTCAAAAAGCAATATTTCAACTTCTCTGGGATTACAGCTCACATTTAATTCTCTGTTCTTAAGGGCCAAAAGGAGACGAAGCCTTCTTTAATTTACAGGAAGCCAGCTGTGCTCACTCTGCATCTTGCATCACCCTTTGTGAAGGAGTTGAAATGTAGTGGATGGTCCTGGTGATGACGCATGAGGTGGAACAGGCCCCAGCTCAAATCTCGTCTATCTGAACTGGCTCCTATACAATAAAAACCTTTCTTCCTTCTAGTCGGTGAAGAGGAGAAAAGCAAATCTGACACATGTGACGTGCACGAAGGCGCCATTTAATCAGTCAGGCCTGTGAAGCACTTTCAAGTGTTCAGGGCTCAAAATCATAGGTAATGATAGGTAATGTGGAGAATGAAGAAAATGGAAAATATAGAAGTTACTTCTTTAAGAAAATGTATTTTGTCAAATTGATCAGAAACATGTGTTTTCCCCAGACTGGGAAACTATCTCGAAAGACTTCATCACAAAAAGGCCTTGGGTGGGAAGAGCCACAAGGGACCCTTTGGGTTTGGGGGGGCACTGCAGCTGGGTGGGGAGCTGGCCACAGACTGTGGGAGGAAAACACACACTGCAAGCAGCTCTCTTGTGGCAGGTTCCCAGGAGTGATCCCTTTCCAGGAATTAAAAATTCTAAATAATAATGAGAATTTTAAAAAATCAAAAAGATCATGGACTTTTCTTTCAGGGAATTCCACAGCATTGAGAGAGACCAGATGGCTGGCAACGACCATTCCAGATCCAAGAAAGACCCAGCATCCCCATACACTCCTCGTTTTCAGCAAGCTAACATGTTCTCTTGTGGAGAGTATTTATTTTTTAATTGAAATGAATTGACTGATGTGTGGAGTAAGGAGCACGTCCAAATAAATGTCTGTTCGTCCAAGCAGTCCATACAAAGACCTGCAGTTTCTTGCCAAAATGACTAGCAGGCTTTCGTTTCCTAACTGTGGAGAATGCACTTCAACTCTAAAATAACTGAGGTGGCAATGTAGGAGATTGGGAAAGAGCACAAGCTTTGGCAGCAGATAGACAAGAGTTGGGATTTTAACTTGGCCATTATCCAGCTGTCAGTCCTTTGACCTCAGAAAGTCTCAATATCTTCACCTATAGAATGGAGCCGATCACACCGCGCCGTTCACATAGTTGAACTGAACATGGAATGAATGTGTGCCAAGTGACTTGTACTGTGTTGGATGCAGAGTACACAGTCAACAACACTTCACTGCTCTTTTTAATTTGAAAAATCACAACTGTGACTTTGGATTTAGTGGGCATAAAATTTTCATGGAAGTTCATCCAAACTGTGGTGTATAGTGTTCTTTAAAGACGTTAGGACATGGTGGACCCTCAGTGTGTGTCATTAAAATCATGACATAATAATAAGAATAATTTTAAGTCTGAGTATGCAAACCACACAAATCCTGACACTATCCCCCTTGGATGAAATGATATCGATTTCTATTATATAAACATGAAATATGGGTATGGAAGTTCTAAACATACATTCACAGCTACATTACACATTAGCAGCAAAGAGGGGCATACACACCCTCTAGGATTTCTTCCAATATTGGATTCTACCCACTCTGGGTTGCAGTTTTGATACCCATTCAGTGATTTTCGTACCACCAGAGAAAAATAAGACCTCACGCCAATGACTTCACCATTTTGGCGCTCAAGCTAGTCAGTAATTTAGCAGAATCTTACTCCCTGTTTGGTACATACCCTACATTGTGCTGCTGAGACACTCCCCAAACTAGCTCCCTTTTCAGGGAGTACACCATTGCATTCACTTCACGGAATTCTTTTCTTGTGTTGTACCACCTTACATTTTCCTTGGCTAACTCTTCTCCTGACCTTCAAAAGTTTTCTAACAACTTAGCTTGAAATGTAAACCTGAAACTGTGACTATCTCTAGTTAACCATACACATGCATTTAGTTACAGAATGCTGAACCCATTCTGTAACACCCTCTGAGCCTGGACTGGCCACCCAGAATTCTGATGAAGTGTTTGACTTGCTGGTGTCAACTACCTGTGCTGACCAGCTGCCCAAAAGGAGCTTAGGGAAAGGCATCTCTCATTGCCCCTTCTGCCATCAGTCCATATCATCATTGCTTCTATGTTGCCCTTTAGCAACACAGATTTTGCTATTTAGAGGGCATCAGCTACATAATTTGTATTCTGGCACTACTAGTGCCTGGCACGTAGCCATCAAAGCTGGCAGCATGGAACACAAATAGTCTCCGCACTACTTACTCACTTCATTTTGGCAAGATTAAAGCCATATCATTGGGAAAGTAGATTTAATTGGTTTACTGGGGGTGCTTAGTTAAGTCACCCCACCTCAGCTCCAAGCTGATTGAAGTGTAGCTTTGCCCTTCCCAACAAGCATAGCAAATAAATGATGGGGAAATACTCCAAAAGGCACACGGCCCTGTCTTTCTCTTTTTTTTTTCCTAGTGACTTTGGGGAGGTTTGGGCACTGATCCTGCACATACAATACTGTTCTTGTTCTTCTTTTCTCTACAGAGCAGCCTTGAATAGTGCTGTCTAAAATTATAAGCAGGGGCAGCCCTAGGCTCCCAGAGATCACAGCCCTCATGCTGGGCCTGAACAAAGACCCTGCTTTTCTCCAACAATTAGCCCTGCAAAAAAGGACATCTATCTCCCTCTATTAAAACCACCACGTGCCTTCAAGTCAGCCCATTGTAACGTTAATTAAATAACACGCCTCTCTCCCCATGCAGGTCTCCTGATTAGCTTTCCTCTGTCCAAAACCTCTGCAAAACGCCTAGAGACAGACAATGTTCCACTTCTCATTAGCTCCCCCATGGTCAACCCATAGCTTTTGAAAAGCCATCTTGTCGATGTTGTTTCATTCGTTCATGCTTCATATGCATCCCTAGCTCAGATCTGAGTTACCTCCAGCTTCACAGAACAGATAAAATTTATATTATTTTAAAAATAAATGATATTGGAAGGAAAGATTCCTGTCACCACGTAAAAAATCTGTGGTGAGAATCTTCTTGCTTCACAGTCTAAAGGACTGCCATTTCCACCGGAGTAGAGCATTTAGGAAGGACTCACAACTGAGGTTTCAGAGCCTGGGAAGATGCAGTCATGGTGACTGCAGGCAGCTCTCCACTCCCTGGAGAAGTCCTCAAACCTGTGTGAAAGATGAGGCTTCACGGAAAGGTATCATATAGAAAATCAGAAACAAGAGAACACATTGCAAACAATCTTTTCAACATGATGTAGAAATAAAAATTTTCTTCAAAGGTTTCTATTGCTAACCAGATAGAATCCAATATAGCCCAGAAGGCCAAAACTGGCCCCTGCTCAGCTTTCAACCACTTTTCACTTTTGTCCCTCCTTGGAGAGACCCTGCTTTCTGAAAATCCTGGACCAGTTGGAGTCCCTTGATCACACCCTAGTGCTTCACACCCCCGTGTGCACTTTTACAGCTCTTTCCCTTTCTGGAAAGCCCTGGTCCACCTGTCCCAGTCATCTGTCAAGACACAGCAGCAAACATCATCCCTTCCCCCCAGGAAGGTTTCCAGGCCCTTCCTGGCTACAATCTTCCCAGTCCTCCTCTGTGTTCTCATAACAAACTGTTTCATGTCAGTACATACAGGCTCTGACTGTGACTTGGCCATAGTAACATAGTAACTGCTTAATAAATGCTGAAGGAATAAGCAACTGGATAAATGAATCAGTGACTGAAGTAATGAATAAGTGAATGGATGAATAAAACAACTGTTTGATAATCAATATGATCTGAGATAGTAAAATCAGGCCTGCTGTCAGCTTCACTACAGATGGCTTTGTGTACTTGAAAAAGGGCCTTAATATTTTATGACATGTTTCTTTCCATGTGAAATCATCCATTCTCATACACATGCAGATACACACATTTTTCAGATAATTTTTTTAATAATAAAATGGAAGGAGACCAGGTTAGCCATTTTCTAAATCTGTTTAATAGTCCTAGGGCTAACTTTTCGAACCAACTCTAGTCTTTGAGGCTTCTAGCTAATTTAATCAGTCCATATGAACTTTTCCTTTAAAGTGTTTTTAGGAAGACCCACAAATTTTCTTACATGTCTTAGACAAATGAGTAGATGACTAAATTATAAAGAAATTTCATACAATTTAAATTTCTCATGAAATACACATGGGCCTCACAATTAGCAGTGAAAGAAAAAAAAAAGAAAAAGACATTAAAGCACTCAATGAAACAAAATTTGAACTCTGCCAAATCCCCAAACATTTAAAAATATCCAAAGTCACTGAATGATTTCCATCTCTAAATCATAAAGCCTTGTAGCAAAAGTCACCTCCTGATGATTCTTACATAAATTCATCTCTATCCATGATGACATTTGGGGTCAGTTCTTTCATTGCTGTTTTACCATCACAGCTCAACTTTTAAAAGATGTGCTTTTCTATTATTTGGGGGATGCCTTCAATGTAAAGAGAGAAATTGAGGCATAAAGATACAGAGGAGATTCCATGACCATGCAACAAAAATCATAACAGTAATAAATAATTATATCAGCAAAAGTATTCATAATTTCCAACCTGAGACCAAAGGGGAGAAAACTCTGCAATTCATTTAAGTCATTGCATTGGCAAACCTCCTACTTGCTAAAGTACAAACCCCACTTCATAGTGATCATAATGGACTGAAGTCTGTAAAATTTAATTTTGGCTGGCAGAAGCTCTTTACAGCCTCAGTTTTACCACCACAGTGCACCTCTATTCTAATACTTTGCATTAAGGCAGACTCATCCAAGACTTCTAAGATATGTGGAAAATAGAATAATAAATGAAGACAAATAGATGTGCATTTTTACATAGATCTGTCTCCTCAAGATACCGCTTGGTATGAATACAAAGCAGCCATTGAGCATTGAGCATGTAAAAATCACACCTGTTAATTCATCAAGGACAAATCAAATAAACTACATGGCAGGAAAAACTGTCACAACAGAGATAAATAGAAAACATAGTAGAAAGGGAAGAATAATTGGAAATGCATATAGGTGTGAATGCCGTGTTAATCAAATAGAAATACCAGATGCATAGAATCAATGCACTTTAGTCAGAGTAGAAACATAAGAAACATGCATTGTTAATGTGAGTACTGTCATGGAGATGTTGGGTAGAGAATTAAGTACATTGGGTAAACACAATTTTATTAAGGTCTTAGAACATAGTATGTTTTATGTAAGATAAAAATAGCTTCTTTCGAAATCCATCTGAGGTTTTGAGCAACATTAAGAGGCATAACATACACAAATCAAGACACACGAGAAACATCTCATCAAGAAGAGGAAGAGCTTGGAGCTGACTATATGGAGCAGCCCTGTTGGTAGTTCATGTCAATACATTCCAATCAACAGGTTATTTAAGCAATAATTTCAGGTAAACCGGCCATGTAATTCTGCAAATGGGACTCCTTAGAAGGATGTTTGCGAGATATCCACTTCATGCCATCTTCAAAGTTTGGGTCATTGTAAATCCTTGATGTACCAAACCTCATAACAAAATGTGAGTAAGCACAGCTTCTTTCCTCTGATTGAAATAACAGCAATGCATTACTTTGTCTGGCCCAGAGGTTCACAAAGCACTTCCTTTAACATCATCTTTCAGCGACTCAAAGAAATATCTAAGAGAAGAGCACACATCCCAGCCCTTAGCCTGCAGGGCTGTCCAGGGTGTAGAGACTCTCCAGTGTTTTACACAACTCTGATCCAAGTCAGCTGTACAAAATACTGAAGACACACATTTGCTCAACTCTTTCAAATTATTCATATGTCTCAAATCACTCTCACCTACCACTCATAGACTTTTAAATGTGATTTTCTCTTGCCAAGTCATTTGCCATAATTTGTTCAACTTCTCATTAGATCTTTTATCACTTATGTACCATAAATTTTCTGGGTCATTATTTTCCCACCAAGAAAGTGTATGTAGGGAGAGAAGATGGGAAGGCATGGTGGTAAAAAAGAGACTATTAATGCATTAATTCTTACCCATCTCCACTCAAAACAGGAATAAGCGAAGCTGTCATTGGGAAGTGGAAATAGTAGGATACCAAATGATGCATTTGCCTAAGCTCAAAGATGGACCAGAGGAGGAATAAAATCAGGACTGGGGATTAAGGGAAAGGAAAGGAAAGACTTAGCTCTCTTCCCATGGGAACTAAGGGCCAAGGGAAACTGACACAAAGTAAACTGCACTCTGAACAGTCAATGTCTGCCACACATTACCCTCACAGCTGCAGCGGGAAAACATTGGGAGGCATTACAAGTAAGAGCAGCTGGTCCAAAACACATATTTCTATTTTTTTCATTTATTTATGTATATTGGAATTTCATAATAACATGTTCCATTAGAGACTTCAAGACAAGTAGGACATGGCATTACAAATGCACAAACACATTCTGGGAAATGTCTCCTTCTAAAGTCACATAACCCAAATTCTTCACCAAAGGCCAAGTGAGCACCTGACAAAACGATGAGAGAAAAGAGATGGGGAAGAGAACTTGCAGGGTTGATCTGAGGTGTAACGTGTATTGACACCTCCCATCTAAGAGGTATTTCTGCTTCTCCTGGATTCACAGTGGCTGTTCTTGAAAGATGCCCTAATCGAATATGTTAATTCTATTAAAAGTCTTATTTATGGCACACTCTATAGATTGAGGGTGTTTACCATACAATTGTTAGTAATTTTCTTTAAAACCTATCAAAAATAAGACAAAAAAAACTAAGCATCAATATTAATGTCCTGGGAAATCAAACTTGCATTAGATGAGATTTATGCAATTAATTTATAAAGTTATGATGAAATTTTCCTTAAAAAGTCTGCTGATTTTTTTCTTGGAGTTAAAATACACTGAAGTAAATTAAAAATTAAAGTTTTCCTCTGTGATACAAGAGGTAAAAGGAATGAATGGGTTTGACATAACTAGATTTTCAGGTTTTGTATTCTTCACAAATTGCACGCATAGTGGTTACTATCCTGGTTACTATTATTTCACATAACTTGTCCAAGGTCTAGCACAGGAGTCAGGCTGACCTGACCTCAAATTCAGGGTCTGTAACTTACTAATGGTGTCACTTTTGGCAAGTTACTTCAACTATGTAAAGCTCAGCTTTCTTGTCTATAAACAGGAATTAGAAATAACTCAGAGGATTTTTTGGTACGATGTAAATAAGATAATGTATATAAACTATTTGGCAGTATATGACTCAATATAAATAATAAATGGCAATTTGGGGTGACTTTCTCAGGTTAAAAAACAAATCATATGCCAAATCAGACCTAGAGCTCAGATATCCTCAGTTAAGTTCACTATACATCAAAAACTATTCATTTATCATAGTGAGCAATGTTGAAGAACCACTTAGCACAAATGATTATTTATGCCATAGATTAAAGAGTCAGCTTATAAATATAGGTGATTATATATGTGTGTGTGTGTGTGTGTGTATACATATATATACACACATATATATGTGTGTATATATATATATATATATTCATTCTCCATCTATGAGAGTGCCAAGACAATGAGGAAAGAATATCTTTTTAACAAATAGTGCTGATACAACAAGATATACATATGCAAAAGAAATAAATTGGACCCCTTCACACTATGCACAAAAATTAACCCATAATGGATCATAGACCTAAATATAAGAGCTAAAACTATATAACACTTATAAGAAAACAAGATTTATAAGAGTAAGTTTTCATAATCTTGGGTTAGGAAAAGATCTCTTAGATATAACACCAAAAGCACAAAGAAAGAGATAAATTGGGCTAATCAAAACTAATAACTTTTATGCTGCAAACTAAAACATTAAGAAAGTAATAGACAATCCATATTAGGGGAGAAAATATTTGCAAATCACATATCTGATAAAAACTTGTATCCAGACTGACAAAAGGTCTCTTACAACAGTAAAAAGACAACCCAATTTAAAGATGGGTGAAGCTTTGAACAGACATTTCTCAAAAGAAGCTATACAAATGTCCAATAAGCATGTGAAAAAAATGCTCAAGATCCTCAGTCGTTAAGGAAATGGAAATCAAAACCACAATGAGACACCACTCAATATTCACTACCAGAGCTATCAAAAAGGTAGATGATGGCAAGTACTGGTGTGGATGTGCAGAAATTGGAACCCTCATTCATGACTGGAAGGAATGAAAAATTGTGCAGCCACTTTAGAAACCAGTTGGTCAGTTCCATAAATAGTTAAATATAGAGTTACCACCACTCTTAAGTACACACCCAAGAGAAATGAAAACATCTGTCCACACAAAAACCTATATATAAATGTCCATGTAGCATTATCTATAATAGACACAAAGTAAAACAATGCAAATGTCCATTAAATGAGGGGGAAATAAAATGTGGCATATCCATATAATGAAATATTATTTGGTGGTAAAAAGAAATGAAGTACTGAAATTTGTCATAAATGGATAAACCTTGAGAATGGTGAAAGAAGTCAGTTACAAAGTCTATATAATGTATGACTTTATCTAAAAGAGAAGTTCAGGATGGATGAATTTATAAAGACAAAAATTTGACCAGTGGCTAGTAGGGTGTAGGAGTGGGAGAAATGAGAGAGAATCGGGCTGACTGCTAATAGGTATGGGATTTCTTTAAGGAAAGACAGAAGTGTACTAAAAACTAAAACAAAACAAAAACAAAAACAAAAAAAAACCTCTGCCTTTCAGAGGTGAAGGCAAGACAAATAAAAGAGAATTTTCTATCATCCAGTAAAGTCCTCCCAGTGGAGTCTATGAATTTCATCTCAAGACAATTTGCTTAACCAAAGTTCAATGGAAAGTGTCTAACATTTCCATGACCTTCTTTTCTAAACTTCCTAAGTGGCTTAGAGAGAGGCTGCCCAGGAAACTCCAAATGGAACCTAAAAATATTATCTCCTGGCTTTATAAACATCAGGGACGCTAATGAAGTGAGGAGCAGCAGACCTAACGAATGGAACATTTCATTCACATTCAGAGGCATAAGCAGTCTACACTCATCTCTGAAAGGCAGGCAGGAAGACCCAGGAGGGGCCAGATTTGGGCCAGGGAGGTGAAAATCAACACCGGGTACAGAGAAAAAGAATAACATTGAACACAGATACATAAAGCAGAGCAAGAGTGACCACTTTCTAAACATCAGTAAAACAACCCCTGTTCATACCAAATTCTCTGTCCTCATTCTGCTAAGTTTGGACAAATGAGTGTCTCTCAAGGTAAACTCCCTCCACCTTCACTTTCACATAATTTGGAAAGAGGCTGTAGGAAGAACCATGTTGCATGGGTCTCTCCTTCTCACTCCCTGTCTCTTTGGGCTCACCTAACTACCCAGGCATGGTTGTGTCAAGGTTATGTTGATGTTCTTTAAAACTAAGTGTGATGCCTACTTCATGGCCCTAATACCATGCAGAATAAGGGCTCAATAAATATGTGTTCATTGTTGAGGGACAGAATAAAGATGCTCTAATGTAACCAAGACCTAAAACTAGTCAAAAACCTTAAGTTATCTCTTATCTGACTGAGGATCAAGACACCAACCACTCCTCCACTAGCTATGACAAATTTGGACAACCAGGACACAGATATTTATCATATCCTCTTCTCTGTGGCAAGGATTAGCTACGTACTGGAAATACAGAAATAAATAGTAAAGTCCCTTGGACTCAGAGGGAGAGGAACCAAAATATAAAGAGCCTTCTGGATGAGTTTTTGAATTCTGTTCTGAAGGATTTGTGGGTTTGTCATCATTATTGTTTTTAATTTTAGTAACTTCTTAACTGATTTTAAAATCCTGGCTAGTATCACTATCATCCTGATGAATACGTTTAATAACCCTGTTTTGTTCATCCAACAGACCTTAACTGAGTGCCTATGACAATTCAGGCATGCTGCTAGGTATTAAGAACATGACAAGGAGAAAGTCCTGCTCTCAGGATACACATGGACTAATAGGGAAGACAAAAGTCAGAGACTGCAACAGAGTACAATGATCTCTACAACACAGGTACTCACTGGTACTGGAGCAACACAGTAGGACCTGAACTGATGTATGACAATAGCAATAAAGAAGTTGGGATACATTCAAGAGGTATTTAGAAGATAAAGTTGGCAGGACTGTGACCAACTAAATATGAGGATATAGTGGTCATCTGCTGCTTTTATCTCCCTGGAGTTTTCCCCTCTTCTTCCAGTACAGAACCCCCACCCCACTTCCCTCCTACTAAAGCAAAGACCAGAGAGAGGAGGAGGATGAAGAGGTAAAAGGGAGGGAGGGAGAAGGGGAAAAGGGATGAAGAGGAGGAAGAGGAAGAAGAGAAGGAGGAGGAGAAGGGAGAGAGAGAGAAGAGAAGAGGGATTTGACAAGATTACTTGATTTACTAGAGTTCCCCAGACTGGCTCTCCTACTGGACTTCTCAGTTCTGTGAGTCAGTAAGTTCTCTTTTAAAAGTGTTAGTTGAGCCAGGTTTCTGCCACTTGAAAACGAAAGGAGGCTTAACCAACATAAGTGTTAAGGCAGAAGGAAAAGAGTTGGTAATAACATCCAGTTTTCTAGCATGGTGATTGGTAGATAACAGTGTCATTCACCAAGACAGACAGAGGCAGGAGAGAAAGTGATGAGCTCAGGTGTAACTCTGAGATGACTGTGTGATATCCATGTCAACTATTCATAGCAAAATATCCATGGAAGAGACCCCAACGTCCTAACCAGTAAGTAATGAGACTAAACTGCCTTTTCCCCTACTACTCTTTACAAATTTTCTTTAAAGAGGGACATTATTTTTATAATGGTCACAAACAACAATGACAACAACAATCAAAACATGGCACACATTCACACGGCAAAGTACTAGTACACAGCCAGAAAGAGGGACAAAATTATGCATTTTAAAGCAACCAAAACAGCATAGATTCTCTCTTGCCTTTCCAATAGACCTTTCACTTCTCTTAGAGGGAGGGAAGAATGACTAATTTCTACCTGCCCATTCTGCCACAGACACTGGAGAATTTGGGAAGTGAAAAAAGAAAGTGATCAATAGCAATGGGAGAAGTCCAGAATCACATTTCACACTTTCTGTCTTTAGCCCCCTAATCTTATTGGTTATGTTCTCCTACCTGCATGCCTTGCCCAAGTCCCCTTCTGACTCAAGCACTACAGCAGGAGTAAAAGATTATTCCCAAAGTCAATAGCTTTCTTTTCATATCTGACTTGCTCTTTCCCACTTGACCATTTCCTCAAACATTTCCTTGAAGTTCTCTTAAAAGGCTTTGAAATTTTTGTCTTATGTGATAGAAGCAGAAGGATATTTAAAAAAAAAATAGTTAAACTACTTCTGAAATATTCTGAAAGGTATTTGAGGGGAGAATTCACAAATTCCTGTTGTAATGGATTTGAGTTAAATTTCACCATAGCTAATCTAAATCCCTCTTTTCCCATTTATTCCATCTTTTTCTTAGTCTTTGGTGGATCTAGAGAGCAGCAAACAACTCCCCAGAGAGACTTGAAAAGAAGCTAAGTCTACACTGGTATGTAATCTTAATTGATTTTATACTTAGTTCCAATTCACTGCTTACCTGTAGTTCAATTTCTATGAAAGACAATGAAAAATTTGAAAAGGAACAGTAAATCAAGCAAGGGAAGATGGGCAGGTACTTGGTACAGCACTTATGATACAGCACCAGTAAGGTCAAATATATCCTAATTCTAGAAACCGCCCTAAACAGTCTAAGAAAGCTATTTTCCTTGTATATTTTACAAGTTTTTAAAAAGCTCCTTTGGTATAAAAATAGGTAGAGAGCAAAACAAGTGTTCCTTCAATTTCATTAAAAACTTGTGAGATCAGGAAGGAATTTTGAAAAGGCAGATGGAAAAGTGATTGTTTACTAAAAAAAAAAAATGTATATGGAATTTCCCTTCTCCCTAGCCCAGTCACTAGGGCTGAGAGACGCAGGCAGCCTGGGGAAATGCGGATAAATATTCTGAGGCTAAAGCCTCACCTCCTCACCCTCACCCCTTCCTTCTTCCAGTTCTGCTCAGACACATTTCAATTCCATTCTCTTTCAAGGCTCTCCCTCTCCCGTCTCCAGAGCAGCAGTCCTGCATCACATTGAGTTTAAAATAAAGAAATGCTTTCCTAAAGAATTCTCACACAAATAATCTCATTACCCCAGTGCTTAGGTTTATACAGCAGACATCTTTTGCCAGGAAAAAAAAAAAAGCACTCTAGGCTCACTCATATGGAACAGCTGTGAGGAAAGAAATGGTATTTAAATCATTGTGAAATATTCAACAATGGCTTCACTGCACTTTTAAAAGCCTTTTGATAGTAAAACCCACAGAGAACAGCCCATCCTGTGTGCTGAAAAGCAGCTTCCCCACAATTAGTCTCCCTATTCAGAGGTCTGAGAAGTCTGTGTAAACTTCAGCACGTGCTGTGTACACTGTGGATAGCTTCAAGGGTATAACCTTTCAGAAACTTCTAAGGGTTTTACTCTTGCTTAGTGACTCTGCTTAAAGAGCTGGTTGGTTGGTGGAGGAGGAGTAATGGGGCAGAGGGAGTGCAGTACTTAGGTGACAGACCCTAAGTGAAAGCCCGGCAGAGGAGACACCATTCTCTGAAGCAGCCTTGCAGAATCGTATGTTCCTTCATGAACTTAAATAACCAATGTTAGACCAAAAAAAGAACCACCACCACCACCACCAAAAACCAGAGAGAAGGTCCAAAATGAATCAGGCCACAGCAGCTCATTTTCCCTATTTCATCTCTGTAAGATTTCCATGGCTCCGGTTTGTGAAACAGCTAGGAAAGCTAATATTCTCTTATCCTAGAGGTGGGCATTAGCCATTAGGAATGCAGCAGCAATGAAGACTTTAAAACATGTTTGGAGCAGAAGGTGAAGTTTGTATAGTAATTAGGAGCATGGGCTTTGGAGTAAACCCCAATTTAACTGAACTTCCCTCACCTCTGAGAATCACAGTCAGACTTCCATGGGGAAGTAACTTTACCTCTCTGAGCCTCGTTAACCTCATCTGTGAAATGGGAATGACATCATTCTTGTAGGAATATTGTGAGAGTAAAAGGGAACACCTGTGTGTGATCCTTAGCATATGGAAAGTATTCAATGAAGGGCAATTCCTCTACCTTAAGCAGTTCCGGAAGGACAGGCCTTCTTTTGGACTTTCTACAATAAGATTATTTAAAACTGAAGAGTGGGATCTGAACTGTTTTTACATTTTTGTTGTTGTTATTGATCAGTAGAGAAGCAACATAGAAATAAAGATAAATACTGTTATCTAACTGGAAATGCAGAGGGATCGAAACCATGTTAATGAAAAAAGAAAACACTAAAGCCAAACAAATGTGGCATCATGATAGGATGGTTTTGTTCAGGAACTCTAAACTCAGATTTTTTAAAGCATTGATGAAATGCCTGAATATTTTAGGTGTAGTTGAAGCAAACACAAATTTATTATTTCCAGTCTTTATTCAACTCTCCAGAAACAGCCTATAGTCATCTTAATCAGTTTCATTATAAAAGCCATCATTCTACCGTGTGAGCATTTGTCAAGATGCAAGCCCTTAGCCCTGAGAAAGTCCATCTGTATTGACCAAAGAAGGCAACACGAAGAGGCCCTAGGGCAGTTCAAAGTAGCTGATGCTGATGCAGGGTGGAGTAATCTCTCTCACTAGATTTGAGACTTCTGGAAATGCTCTCCTCTTGTCTAAGTTAGTTTGTGGTAGAAGGTATAACAGACAATGGTTCCAAGAGAAGCCAAAGACCAAAAATGAGGCCAAGACTCTGAAGGCAGCCCAGAGTCAGTCATCAGCTAGGAGAATTGCAGCATCATGAGGTTTCTATGCCATCCATGCTTCTGTACCTATTGCTGGAGGAGGCATTAGCTCTGGATTTCTGCCTCCTTTGGAGGCACTGTTTCTACCACTCATTTTTTTCACCTGCAGAATACAGAGTTACTGAGGAAAAGCTTTCCCTCGCTGGAAAGTCTGTGAGAAGCAGTCTGTGACTCTCCATGCTCTGTCCCATCCTCACCTCCGCCTCACAGTAGAGAGACCAAAGGTTTATATCACCTTCACAAATGTTTGTGGAGATCACTCCATGGAGCGTGAAATAAAAAGAGTTGTAGAAAAAAAGAAAAAGGAAGGACGTAGCTAGACTTCAGGCAAGGTTCAACGCCCAATGTCTCCAAGACAATGGGATGGAAACAGCTTCCAGATTTAAATGACTGAAGCCGCGAGAAGGGGCTGATGAGAAGAAAGCTTATACTAGCGAATTCAATCCAATTTCACAAACATGTTTAGTGTGCTAAGTATAACATGCTAAGTATTACAGGGGTCACTAAGGTACCTTTTCCCTTGAGGCAATAGGTCTTAATCTCTTTGAGGTCTCAGATCACTTTCAGAGTCAAGGGAAAGCTAAAAACCCTTAAAAAATATTCTTGCACACAATTTCAGAGGGACCACACATTTCTAAAATTCATCTGGGTCAAGTACCCCTGCTTTATGAGAATCTGCAGGTCTAAGACCGAGCAGAAAGTTGTCAGGATACACACACACACACACACACACACACACACACACACACACACACACACACACACACACACACACACACACACACACACACACACACACACACACACACACACACACACACACACACACACACACTTTTAAATGTATGAAGCAAGTAAGAATTCAAGTGATAAGTGCAAAGGCAACTAGAGCCTGGTTCTATGGATATTTAAATCACAGGTGTTTCTGTTTCTTTAGCACCATTTCAGCAGGTCTCAAGTGGTATGGAAAAGACTGTTAAAATATCTTCCAGAATTGGTAGCTTCATTTTTTGATTTTTTTAATGACAACTTAAAGAGTGAACAGAAGTTCCAAAAATCTGTGTTCCTTAAAAGCAAGAAAGTCCAAAGGAGTCAAACATTTCTTTGAAGGTCGTGCATGAATCTAACTGTGATGTTCTGGAACCAAGTGGGGAGAGGATAGCCTGTTTTAAAAAATTGTTTTTTGAGGGTGGGTTGATCAAATGACTAGCTCACAGTTTGGGGCAGGGTCTGAAGTGAAAGCTGATGGGCCACTCACACTGGCAGTGTCAGAAAGAGCCAAAGGTCGCCCTATACATCAGTGAAAAGGTCATTTCTTTCAGAGTGCAATTAGGTCTCCTGTTCGACCTATGACCTGTGGCCCATGAGATATTTATGCTCTCCAGACAGGCAGCTAGGGAGCAAATGAGTGAAGATTGAAGCTGAAGGCATGTAATACGGAAAGAAAAAATAAAAGGAAAGGAAGAATGGAGGGAGGGAGGAAGAGGAAGGAAGGAAGGAAGGAAGGAAGGAAGGAAGGAAGGAAGGAAGGAAGGAAGGAAGGAAGGAAGGAAGGTGTGAAAGGAGGAAGGAAGGAAGAAAGGAAGGAAGGAAGGAAGGAAAGAAGGAAGGAAGAATAGATGGATGAAAAGAGGGAAGATAAAGGGAGAGAAAAAAGGGAGAGGGAAACCGATCAATTTAAAGTAATTATGAAATCATGAATTCAGAGCCATGTTTTGCTCCATTTCCACCTTCAATGAGTGGGCTTTTCCTTCCTCATCATTAATAATGTGAGGCAGGCACTATTAACTTACAAATGAGGAAACTGAAGCTCAGAAGGGGTCGGTCATTTGGCCATGGCTGCAGGGGTGGTAGGTGGCAGGACTCAAAGCCCGGCCCCAATCAGTCCCACTGCACTCTCTTGCTCATTTCCACACAGTAGCAATCCGCACGTGTGCTCTGGGTAGGGCACAGCTAGCTCCCTTACCTGTCTGTATCTCCCCGCTATCTAGAACTCCCTCCGACCTCTTGCCCTCTTGCAAAACCGAATCTAAGTCCAGAATCTCTCCTGTTCCGATCGTCTCTCTCTAAAGCCCAGCTGAGGACAGACGTGTGGGCACAGACATAAGGGACGGCATTCAGGCCAGGCCGAGGCAGCCTCCCCTCCTCACTGCCAGGATGTGGATGGAAAGCCCTGGTCCTCTGCCCCTGGCTCCGGCGCCCGGCGCTGGCAGTGCCGGGGTTAACCCGCCGGCCCTGCGCCCGAAGATTTCTGCTTTATTTCAGCAGAGGAAGTGTGTGCCTGCCTGATTAGCCTGATGGTTTCCTCTTTTCCCATAACCTCCAGACCCCCGTGGCCCAAGTGTTTACTCTCTGAAATAAAAAATCTGCTGGTGTTTTTCTTTTTTGTGTGCTCGTGTATTTTGGGAGGCTTGCAGGGGAGGAGGGCGGGGTAGGGGTTAGGGATGCAGAGGCGGGGGCGGGGGGGGGAGCCAGACGCCTCCCGGGGCCCTCCCCCGCGAGCCTCCTCCAGCTGCGGCCCCGCTGAGACCCCTGGCTGCACAGCAAGAAGGAAACTTAGTAATGAGGCAGTTGGGTCTCCGGCTTCAGTCAGCAGCTATAAACACAGCGAACATCTGGAGAGAGAGAGAGTAAGAGTCTCTCCACGTCCAGACACCGAGAAAAACAGACTGTCTCTGCGCATCCGCCCCCAGCCCGCCCGCCCTCACACAGCCCTCCTCTCGGCCCGGCTCCATCCAGCTCCCGCATCGCTCCCCCACCCCCAGATTTCCATTCACAGAGCTCAGCCAAGCGGGGGCTGACGCCAGGCCCTGGCCCATGTCCCCAGCCCCCGCTCTAGGACTTCCAGAAGAAGGGTCAAACTGCTTGAATCAAATAGGAACTCGATGCCCCAGGGACCTTTTCCCAACTCGGCCCAAATATTTGTGGTTTGAAAAAGTTAAGAGAACTTTTTTCTCCCCAGGCCTCTGGGATTTCTAGTGCAGTGCTGTTACTTCCTAGGATTTTTGAGAAGCAACAAATCAGAGGACAGCCAGCAGAATGCTTGCATTTGAATTGTAACTCACTCAACTAACCATGACTTCCAGTGTCATCCTCTAGTTAGTTACCTTCCTTCCCAGGGACTTAGAGAGGTGATTGGTACTTGTAACGGCCCTGGGCCACTAGTGACTCTAGAGAGACATAGCTCTGTGGGCCCTAGTGGGCTGTGCTTCTCTTTCTGGTCCTCACCAGGCTTCCTTCTCTATGCCCTCCGAAAAGGAGAAAACAGCATAAAGTTGGCAGGTGTCAGAAAATTAGCCTTGGGCAGGATGAAGGTAGTCGAGACGTCTTAAAGAAAAGTGAGATTTCTAGTATTTTTGGTTCACTTAAATTCACACTTAAATCGTGCTGTAAGGAAGAAGGAAGGTAAAATTTATTAATCACATGGGATAGCCATGACCTTTTCAGTATATCATCCCACTTAAGGGACATGAGAACTCTTTGAAATAAGTGTAAGTATCCCACCTGTTAAAGGTGAGCGAATGAGATCCCAGGAGAGTTCTTGCTCTTTCCACCACCACGCTCAACGCTTTGCTTGGATTCAATGCCTTTCTGCTTATGCTCAAAAACTTCTAAACTGAGTATGAAACAGCACAGGCTGGAAAGCTCCCAGGAGAACCGGGGATGGCAATAGAGAGGATGGGGCAATGTAAAATTGGAAAACAGGAGCAAATCCAGCCTATAGCCAGAGAAATATGCTTCACTTATGGAGAACAGGGATCAGGCATTTGCACAAGTCTCATCAGAAGAACAAAATGATAGAGCAAGCGCATGGGATGGTTTTTTTACATACGGGTTCTCTTCCTAACGTACTACTACTTGGGCAAGACTGGTCTGCCTCACTGTCCTTTAGCATTTCCTCATTGAAAACCTTGGGCCTCTCAGAGGTGGGATACTGGTGCGGGAGAGGGTGTTCCTGCATCAACATTTCCTCAGCACTGTCCCCTGGAAGTAGCTTGTGAGGGCAGCTAAGCCCCAAGCATCATCATCTGTGAAACGGTTACAGGATTACAGCTATCTCTTTCCCAAACACCACAACTATCAAGTCAGATTGTGAGGTCAAAATTTTCCCTGAGAGAAACAGTCCACATGACAACATTCCAGAACTGCACAAACAGGATCAGAACTGTTTTGAAGAACAAAGAACCTGAAACAGGTCCTCTAGTAAAGGAAAACACACCCTGAATGAGGAGAGAACAAATATGTGCTGCAGCTAGAGTTTAAGATACCATTTTTTAAAGCCAAAGAGCCATCTGAGATGGTTGGTTGAAAGAACAAACCTGCTATGAGAATAAACATTTAACAGCAAGGTGAATCTCCATTTAACGAGTCTCTCTGGCATCCCCTCAATGTTCTCAAAACTTAAAAGCCAAATTGGAGGCATCTGTTTTTCCTGCTGAAACTTCCCACCTGGTTGTCGATAGCCCTTTCCAAACAATGGCCCAGGTTTGATCTCTCCCAGCCGCCTGGCAGTCTGAGAAAGCCCCAGGAGAGACCATGAACTCAGATTCTCAATACATCTCCCACTTGAACTTCCAAAGTTTATTTGGGAAAGACATTCTTTAGTCCTACCATTTTGCTAGTAAATTTGTTCTAGAAATTTTAAATAGTGAGATCTGCAGTCACACACTTAAATTGCCAACTTTTATCTCATAAATAGGTGTAATATTTCATACAAGAACCATTTCTTCTACCATGTAAATGTACCCCCTCGTACACACGTGAATAATACTTGCTCAGAGACGAGTAAGTCTTTCCCTCTCTTCATATATCTGCTCAGTTTCCAGTATATGACACTGGTCACAAAAAGTATTGTACCAGTCACTTTCTGACTCAGTGATATTCAGATATTTTTGGACAATAGCAACATTCATATCATGCTTGCTAAGTGATAGCCCTGTTTTAACTGGTGGCAGCAGCAGCAGCAACACCTGAGAACTGGTAAGAAATGCAAATCCTTGAGACCCACTGAATCAGAAACCCTGAGGCTAGAGCTCCACATCCTATATTTTAATTAGCCCTCCAGGTGATTCTGAGAACTGCTGGTTTAGATGAGGAAACTGAAGTACGGGAATTAAGTAAATTGCCTAAGTCATACAGGGCGAGCTGGTGTGCAAGAGATACAAATTGCCAGTTATAAAAATAGTCACAGGGATGCAAAGTAGAGCATAGGGAATACAGTCAATAATATTGTAATAACTGTGTATGGTGTCAAATGGGTAGTAGATTGACCAGGGTGATCACTTTGTAAGGTATTTATATATAAAAGTCTAAACGTTATTTTGTACACCTAAACTAATATAATATTATATTTCAATTGTAATTAAAAAACAAATTTAAAGAAAAAACTCAGGCAATCTGGTTCTAGAGTCTGGATTTCTTTTACTCATACAATATATACTTCCTCTCATGGAGAATGAGAGTGGAGGTAGGATGCAAATGTGGGCAGATGAGGTTTTTACTATGTTCAATGACCTAAAACATACCAAGTTGCATTATACAGGAAGAAAAAAAGTTTTGTCTTGTTACTCAAATCAATCGAGGGCGTGGTAATGAGACCAGGGTTCGTTCCCTGAGGGTAAGTTGGGTTTACTGTGGTCTGTAACTGCAGACTGCTTTCCAGCTCTAAGCAACTATTTTGCAAAAGTGAGCTTGGGCCACATCACTTCTATAACTTTGGCTGATTCAAAACAAATCTATCCCTGAAATGAAAAATAATTGGATAGTGTATCACTCTGGAAAGGTGATTCATGATCATTCATTGATCATCAGAACTATGAAGTTATAATCAAATATAGACAGTTATTGGTTAATGGGGTAGACTGCGGTTTTGTGGCCCACGTGCTCAGTTGGTCTCTGAGGTCAGTCTTCTAGCTCCCAGTGGAAAGTTGGCATTGAATGACTCCAGCTGGGCCTGGGCACCATTCTAAACTCACCACCTCTTTCTAAAAATGACTGGTCGTCTATTCCATCCTTTCAACAGTGTTGTGGATAGAAACTCATCATAATATTTAACGGCAGCGATATGTTAGTGAGTTCTTAGAGACGAAGAGCAAGAGATTGACTTAAAAAAAGGATCTTGCTATGATGATTGAGAGAAAGGGCTGAGGATGGGGGACAGAATAGAGGAAAGGAACAGAGAAAAGGGCAGGGTCAGTGGGCTCCACTCCAGTCAGACTATAAACAGTAACAGACATTTCAACCATGTCTTGTGTAAGGGGCTCCATTGATTCACAAGGCTCCCCGACAGAGAGATGACGAGAAGCTAAAACAGAAAGGGCCCATTCATTCATGCTGAACACCAGCTCTCCATCCCCATTGGCTTTCGCTAATGGCTCCAGGCTGATAGGGAGAAGGGGGGAGAGGCAGACGGGGGAGGTAGCAATGAAAGAAAATGATGACTACAAGATTGTCATGAAGAAATGAACAGCTGCACAGGCAATTGCATGCAAATGTGGCTTCCCTTTTTAGCTGTATAGTCAATGTCCTCAGATTCATCTATTTTTCTCTTTCATGTCATCTTCCCCTCCCCTTCTTGCCTTGTCTTTTTCTCGGGTCCTCTTCTTTTCCCCTTTCCATTCACCTTTCATTTTTTCTTCCCAATATTCTGTACCTCTCTACTGATATCCGCCTTTATTTTTCATCCATTTCCACACATCTCTTTTTTCCTCCTCAGCACTCTTTCTACCGTTTATTTTGTCTAACCGAGTCTTGACTCATTTCAGTTACTGAGTATTCTCTTCCACTCACCTGGGAAGGCTCTCCCCCATCTGTTTTCTCTGGAGTTTTTCCTCTCCCTTGCTCCCCATTTCCCCCACCCTCTCCTTCTCAGCCTCTGCCTGTTTGTGAATATGAGCAACATTCAGAGGAAGGGGCCTAATCTTTCCTCAATGGCCCCTCCTGCCGGGTATTCCAGTCACTGACAGATGTGTAGTCCTTGGAAAAGAAGTTCATTCATCCCTTCTGAGAGCACAAAACGTGAGAGATGGAGCAGGGGGTGGGGAGTGGCCATGAAACAGAGGATGGGAAGGAAACAAGTTATAAATAGGATAAAAGAAGATGAAAAAAAATGTAGAGTATTTTTTTCCTTCTTTCTTCTTACTCAACACAACTCCAAGAAAATATGCTGCAGCTGGAGAAATCATTGGTTGGTCCATGTCTTCATCTCCCTTCCCTAAAACCTCACGATCTCCTTCCAAAGGACACCCATCACTGAGGAGGGCTGGACCACAGCCCAGAAATAATCATTGTTCATCTGGACAGCGCAAAAGGCAAAGGAGGGGCTGAAAAAGCTCAGGGTTCTTGCCAAATAATTCCATCAGAGCAAGCCTAAGGCAGAGGGAACTACAGACAACACATTTGCCACTGCAGCACCACTTCTCATATGAAGGCTTTCTAGCATTTGAGCTATAGCTGATGGCAACCAAAGTCATTTAAAGGCTGGTTATTATGTGTCCCCATCTTGCCACCCTTCCCAGAGATACTAATCTGGGTGCTCCCACCTTCCTTCTTGCAACAAGAAAGGAGAATGTGGGAAGACTATATTGTACTGCTCTAAGTCTTTACATTTTAAAGCAGATTCATCCTGAGAAGTTCTACATAGACACTGTCTCGTTGTCCATGATATAAAGAGTCTTTTTCCTTTGGAAACTTTGACAAAGGGAAGAATGAAAAATCATCTTCACTTGGGAATTTATGTACTCGCATAAGAAAGAGAAAGACTGCCATTTTGCTAAGAAGAACAGATATTCTGATCCTAAGGCTATGGGCAAGTGAGATGATTGCTGCTATTAATAAGATGCAACCTATGGCGAGCAGAAGCACTATCTTGAGCTAAAAGTGTTAAGGCAGAGTAACTTTAATCATTCTTGCATTAGGAGATATAAGATTTAAGCCTACTGATATTAATATGTTTCAGTTCAAGAATTATTAGACACAACCATTTTGATCTCTATTTTACACAAATGAAAATCAAATCTATTTTGTTTAGAATTTCAAAGGATCATTTTTTTATCGCATAAAATTTTAAATACTTAAGTGTAACCTGTGAACAGGTGCAAAGTCCTCCCTGTTGCCACTTGAAATGGGTAGATCACTGAGATGTCTGTATCTACACTTGGAGGAACTGAGACACCAAGCAGAAAGTGACAACATTAATGTCATCATGTCTGAAATTCAGACTGGTCCAAAGAATATCTCAAAGATCAATGTCTAATGAGTCAAGAGAACATGGAATACAGAAGTTGGTTACATCCTGCCCTGGGGAAGAACCAGGCAATTGAAAATCAACTCCTATGACTTCCTCCCAACACCCGCCAAATGCCACAGCATTTTGCTCTGTGCCTCTTTGTGTATTCCTGGTGAAAGATAAGGTGTGGACAACAAACAAACATTTATTTTATATTTCTATAATTATAAAAATATTTCTTTAACATATGGTTTTGTGGAGTTAAGAGATACCAAACAACAACAACAAAATTGTATTTAAGTTTGCTTTCCCCCTTTGTAATTCCTCAGAATTACATATTTTCAATTTATAAGACAGCAATAATTTCTTATATTAAGAATTAACCCTGGGATAAAACACAGATTTTAAATGGCATTTTGATATTTGGATATATTATTATACTGTGCTCTCATGAAAAATTGAAATTAATATCTGAATCAATTATTTCTGAATCCTCAAATTCAAGTTCTACATTTCATATTAAAAATAACACCCCCCCCCTTAAAAAATGGCAGGTAAACAAAGACAAATGGGATTTTTCAAGAAATACAAAGTGTCTTGCAAAATAGAATCTGGTTAAGGCCTTTGAACTTCTCAGGTCCTGGGGGAGAGTAGATCCATTCCTGGAGGATTGTGACTCCTGTTCACCAGAGGGCAGCACTGTGGCCAGCAAGTCCAGAGTGAAGGGAATGCTGAGAGAAAGAGAGGAGCTTCTGTGAAGAATTGGGGAGAGAGAGAAAGTGGGAAGAGGAAGAAGCCAGATACAGATGAGCCTGCCCAAAGAGGCAGGGTATGATGGAAAGAGAAGACGAATGAGAGAAATTATGTTCTGTAAGAAGACGATTTATCCAGTTCACACTTTATGACTGCAAAACTTCTAGGTCCTTTGTCAATAGCTGGGCTGAAATGGATAAGTCACAGGAAATGCACAGGAGACAGAACTATTTATAAAATGAAGACCTAAAGCAACCCCTCCTCTCTTGGGTCCATTCCTAAAGTTAGTTTTCCTGTCATTGGAGAATAAAATAACTTAAAATTATTTAGAAGGGGGCTTTCCAATAGAGAACAATAGCATCTGTACCCACATAAGATACGGCAGCTGTTATTTCAGAGAATGTAGCCCTCATGAAATTTCTATTGTCCTTCAACTCCATCCTCATTCTCAGTCTTTGTTTATGTTCCTACCTGAGCCACAATGTTCAAGACCAGTAGGTACTTCTTGAGTGGCCATTTCTTCCCAGAAGGGATAGCAAGTTCTTTGTGGGTGGTAATTGGACTGGAAACCACAGGCCATTCGAGGATCTTCGTAAGAGCTGATAAGTCCCTGCCTCTGCAACCAGAAATAAAAAGAAATATATTAAGAGATAAATTTCTATAGTTTAGCCCTGATGGGACAATAACATCATATCATTTATGTAAATAAGAATCATCCATAGATGATAACAGACTAGAACCAACTATCAATCGCATGCACCCCCATCAAAAAAAAAAAGACACAGAATAGAAAATGTTTCTGACTTAGACTATGTATACATATATTTATTTCTATCTATTTCTTCAAGCATTTGAGGACTACCTTCTCTTATTTTTAAATAAAAACCCATGGTTAAGAGCAAGGCAGAATCTTGGTCCTCCTTATATCCTCCTCACTTTTGGTTTTTTATGTTTTCTTACTCTGTGAAAACACCATGAAAGGATATTCTTATGAAACTTATTCCAATATCCAATATCGTAGAATCAATAGGTGATAAATGCCAAAGGAAAAACAAAAATGCACCACATAATAAAAATCACTCATTTTTTAGTTAATATACTTAGGTTTTAATGATTTTGATTGCTAGACAGGAATTTTCAGTTTCTCCCAACATTTGGGGAATTGTGCCACTCCCTTATCAATTATGAAATTCATAAAATATACTACCCACCTACTACTCTTTAAGGAAGACAAATGTGCTATGTGGGAGGCCATATTTTGGGGTATTGAATACTCTGTTCTTTGAAGGCATGTATATGTGGATTCACATCCTGTCTCACCACTTACTACGTGGGGGGCCTGGGACTGCTCCTTTATCTAAACTTTGGTTTACTCAATTGTGAGAAGGGAATGATAACACCTACCCTCATAAGGTAGAAGGACTAAATGAAATAACATGTGTTAGAAGATTATATGTAAAGTAAAATAAAATATGAAATGCATGTAATAAAATTATGTATTATATGAAATGCATGTAATAAATAGTATATGAGAAGCTTAGTATAAAGCAGGTATTCTTTTAATCCAAGAGACCCTTGCCATTCCTGGGATTGGGCAAGAGGTTTAAAACTTAAGACACAAAAGGAGAAGCAGCAGATTCATGAAGAAGACTCCCTGAGACTAGAGACTAATCTACACTGACCCATCCTCAACATTTTTTCTCTCTTTTTTATTCTTTCTCTCTTCTCTTATGGTCCTTCTGTCTCTATAAAAACTCCACTAAGAAAATCAAAGTTTCCTAGAATTTGATGTGTTTAAATCTATTGATGTTAAGGTGAAAATTAAAGAATGTAACTCCTCAGGTGGTAGTCTCATCCCTAAAGAGTAGCCTGCTGACCCTCAGCTAGACCTCTGATTGAGAGTGTCCTGTGCTCTGTCTCTCACTGAGCTGAAGCACAAGAACTCAGCCCTATTACATTAGATTTGACCATTCACTATGTACACTCTCTTCTCCATTTCGTAATTGTCCATTCACTTAACTTCAGTAAAAATAACAAAACAGAGTAATTGCAGAGAAAAAAATGACAATCAAATCCAAAATATAGAAGGAGGTCTTGTGCATATTAATTTGGACCATATTTTTAAAAATATTTATTAAATCATTCAAACTAGGGTTGAATGAAATGAATTTTGGGGCTCTTCATCTGAAAACTGTACTAAAGATGCTAAGAAGGTAATAACATTCTTGCGATTGAACGGAGTTGCCTTGAATTGTACATCAGAAGTTAACATCCTCGGCCTTCTTCTACCAGAAGGCTCTGGTGAAAACCACAGAATATAAATTAAGTAATGACAGTTCTGCTAGCTCTTTGTGTTTGGGACCAAGAGATTTAGGGAAATTACCAACAAAAACACTCTATTGATCTTCAGTCAGACACATTTCCTTAATGCTGTCTTAAAACTATTTTGCTGACATTGGATTTTAATATTGTAAATTCCTAAAGCAACTAAATTAAGATTTTATTTTAAATCCCCAAAGATAAGTAGGTCTCCAACAGTACTTTACAATAAACCAATCTGAAACACATTTTCTAGACTAGCTGTGTGCTCTTGATATCTATCCTCATATTTTCATATTTCTCTAGAGCCTTTCTCAAAACTCAATGTTAAGTATCAGAGTTATAGGAATAGGGTCTTAAGGGAGGAAACTTTGATTCTAAGTGATATAAAGGAAAACTCTAAGTTGCCAAGCCATGTCTCCTTTTGAGACAGTGTGTGCATGCTTTGCCTAAACCAGGGAAGATCCTTGTAAATGGAAGTAGGTGGTACAAACAAGATCTGAGTAGATAGGTGGTAGGTAATGATCACAGGCCCTGCTTTGGGTGATGGGGAGAATTTGAATTCAGGTTTAAAAGTTTAGGCTTTCTCTGCTAAAGAAAGGCCACTGGAGGCAAGGTGTAATGTGCAGAGGTGTTGAAGGAAATGGGTGAGATGCAGTATGCAGGGGAGAGATACAAGACAGAAGGAGTTAGTGGGCTAGGAACAAAGCAGTGAGGTTGCAGGCCCAGGCAATGGCAGTGTGGCTGTGTGGTGAGTCAACTCACAACCTTCAACTAACAGTCTCATGCAGCACTAGGCTGAGTTTTCATGGTCAGCTTTTATCATATAGCTACTCCTGTTTCCAATCACAGCTCTTTGTTGTCAGGGAGAGTTCATATATTATTTTATAAATGAAAATTATTTTTAAGACATATTTCTTCCTTAGTTGTTCTCAGTGGAGTCGGAAGACCCTATTTTTAAGAACAAGAAGGAGCTAATACATCGAGCCTATCATGAATCACAAACATCTTTGCTTGTGAATGCTCCTGGGAGCATCTTGACTCTTGTCATCTAGACACCTGCCTGCTTATTAGACATTTCACAAACTGACCTAATACATTTTTCATATAGTGTGAAATGACATTTTTACTCGAGAACCACATAGCCAGTTCCAATTCATTACGAAACTGTCTCAGTTGAAGAGAAAGAAGCAGATTATCAACTGGTCAGAAATTTGTGCAGCACAGCCCCCACCTCGTTGCTTTAAAAAGGTGCCACCCCAAACAAGTTCTAATCTCTTTGTGGACACCTTCCTTTCCTGTCTACAACTGGGGGGTACTTTATTAGATGCAAGCAACACTCCCAGTTCCTGTCACAGTTTTAAGGAAACCATCTGACAGGTCCTCACTCATTCATCCCTCAGGTGATCATTGAAAAAAACGGACATACATCCATCCCACACCTGCTCTATGCAAATTGCTGTGCTAAGCATTGTGCAACAGTCACATTTAATCCTCATCACAATTGTGCAAGATTAGTGTTTTCATCTTTATTTTACAGAAGAACAAACTGAGGCTTTAAGAGGGCAAGTAAATTTCCAAAGCTCACGCAGCTTATAAAATCATGGAGATAGAATTCTAACTCGGATCTATTTGATTTCAGACTCCTTTCTCCTACCTATGCAACGTGAAGCTTGTGTGTCTCTAGTACATATTGCTCAGGTAGAGTGGCTGTCATCCCATAATAGATAGTAGATGAACTGAGGCAGTATGCATTCATGGAACAAATTTCTTATCATGCCAAGTATTATGTTATATGATAAGAATACAGTATGAGCAAGAAATGAACTTTACCCTGAGGAGAATATGGACAAGTAAACAGGAAATTACAGTGAGGGGATATGACAAGTTAAGTACTGATGTGTAAGGGGAGAGGTGTGGTAGCAGGTAAGACTGCCTGGAGGAAGCAGCATAAGGTAGTAAGTGAAAGATTGAGTAATATCTAGAGTAGAACATTTGGCAAAGAACCTGGAGAGCAAAAGAAGATGACACACCTAACGGTGAAAAAGAACACATACAATTATGTAAAAAAGAATAAGAAAAATTCAAGTAGATGATATAGAGAGATAAAGACTGAGTTGTTTGGTGGTGACAAGCATGAGAGAAAACTGTGCTTTGGGGCAATGAGGATGCTCATATAGGAGGGTAATGAGTAAGGATTAAAGCTGGAGAGGAAGGGAAAGATCACATTACGGACATGGTGAATCTATGTGCTCTAGATAGAAAGCCTTGTTTGATGCACCGGGCAAGAGCAGAAGGTGGGAAGGCTGACCCAAGCAGTAGTGGTGCCCTGCAGAGCCATACCAGAGACTGAGGCAAAAAGACACATCAGCCCAACTAATCTGAACTTTACTTAACTTTTTATTTTTTATAATAATTTTTGTAAATATTGCATTCAGACACTGTTTAGCTTCAAAACTGGTTGAGGACCCTCCTTAAGTTTTGCCTCATCTGAGTGCTTCACTCGTCTCGGATTACTTCCCGAGCTGAACAGCAGTCCAGTCACGAGGAGAGAGTCACATTACGGTCATGCATAGAGATGAAGAGAAAACGAGGAATCCAAGATAATGCCCAGATTGCTTGTTTTCATGCTTGCGAAAATGGTGTGTTTAGGTACACGAATAAGAAGGGTGGAGACAGTTTTACTCTGGGTTGTGTTGAATGGAGTGATGGCAGACAGAGCACCTTGGCGGCTCTGCATGCTAAGAGAAGCCAGGAAAGGGTATAGTTAGATTTAGGTAGCGTAAGGAGCCAGTTTAGACTACAGAGTCAAGGAAAACGGCAATTAAAATGAAAGAAGAAAAGATCAAAAAAGAGTCTTTAAATTTTTCTATAATTAGAATGAGCAATTGGGGAAAAACAATAAAGAAGGACCAGATAAAGACTTAGGAAGGAACACAAAACGTGCAGTGTCACAGAAGCCAAGGGCAGCTTCAGACCTGGAGGTGGTTAGCAAGTGGCTGTGAGGAACAGGATGGGAGCCAGGCAACCTTGGAGCCCAGGCATCTCGATAAAGCACACGTCCTTGCTCTGCTCGGCCATGCACAGTGCTGAGCTACCTAAGCTATCAGCAGATACAAGCCCACAACCTAAACAATTCCTCTTTCTGATCCTGGAAATGAACAAAATGAAGCCCCAAAAGTCTGAAAACTACCAGGACAATGGACACAAGATTATCCCAGCTCTGCTCTGAAAGGGAGCCAGCTTTAACAGGACCACCACAATGGACCACCTCCACGCCTCCAATTAAGGTCTCGTCTATTTCTTAGCTCCACTTTTTAGTGCTTCAGCATCAGAGACCTCGAGCTCCTCTTCTCCACCCCTCACGGCCATCTCTTTATGACAACTCTTTACTTTCTCCCACCCCCGCCTTGCCAAACCTCACAGCCATTGCTTTGCTTACAGTCTTCCTTCTCTCTGCCCCCGAAAGACTCCCAAATTGAAAAGAGAGACAAAGGGAATACTTTTACAACACTGAATTGCAAACATTTGAAGTCTGCCTGCCTGTGAGTATGCATGATCCATTCTTCAAGTTTGTTTCTCTCTTTAGCCCAACAGCCTTACATGTCCAGGTGTTTGCTTTTTACTCCATCTTTACTATTCTTTTGTATGTGCTACTCAGTGTGCAAACTCTGTGAAAGCAAATTTGTCTTCTCTGGTCAACTTCAGAATCCTAGGGTTTAGCCATATGCAAGGCCATAAACATACAAGACACAATAAATATTTCTGAAGTTGCTCTTTAGAAAAAAAAAAAAAGTTCACCCAGAGGCAGAGCTGAGTTAACTCTAAGTGAATGGGCCTAGGGGTTTGCCATCCACAGGGAGTACTCACTCTGTTTTATTCTGGGAATGTTACAGATGTTCATATGCTCTGCAGGAAGACAAAAGATTGGAAGTCAGGAAGCCTGGATTCAAGTGCTGCTCTGCCCTAAGGAGCTGCATAACCTCCAGCCTGTCTCTTAACCTCTTTAAACTTTTGTTTCCTGAGGAGGCTGGCTTTAATGATCTCCAAGTTCCTTTCCAACTGCAAATCTTCTTTTTGCTGATCTGTCCACATTCTTTCACCTGACCTTGTGACTGACAGCCTCCATTTGATATAGAACCACCTCGGGGTGGAGAAACCTACAGAGCCAAAAGTTGTCATAGTAATAATTTGGATTCATGAGGTACAATATCCCCTTAAAATGTATTAGGCCTTCATTTTCCTTGTCTTCATTCTTCCATAAAACCATGCTCAAATACCATATTGATGCCATATTCCCCACTTTTCATTACACAACGGTGAAGCTTAACAAGTTTCTAGCTATTGAACAGTTGTAGGGGCTCTCACACAGTAGATGCTCCATAGAAGTTTACACAATAAGTGAACAATTTCTCAGTTTAAAACCTTCCACCCCACAGCATGCAATTGTCTCTCCACACTGAGCTGAACAACTCTACAAACTTCTAACCAAGGCTGAGCATCCTCATTCTCAGAAGATGCTAGGCGAGCTAGCACCTCCTTTCATGGATTGTCCAACACATCACAGAGAAATGCCATGAGTAATGCTGTGAGTTGAGGGCAGAGCACCTCTGGTCCTCAGAAGGACACTGAGCACGTCTGCTACAGGTGGGAACACTTTTTCTCCTCCCTTGAGACAGAAGGGAAAGAGGCAAAAGAGAAATGCTTCTTAGCTTAGTGTTCAGCCTTCCTTAGTACTCAGCCTGAGTACTCCTAGCAATGGGCGGGGGGAGGGGGGATGGGTGGTGCAGCCACCAGGAAAGGCAGGAACAGACAAAATAGGAAACTCTCAAAGGGCAATTTAATTTTAGACTCAAGGCCAGGAAATTCTTTTTAAAACAATAAGAGTGATGGTCTTGGGCCTTGGTGAAAGGGCAGGCCTGACATACTGCAAGTTTCTGAGAGAGACGAAAAATTTGAAGTATAGAGAGTGTGCTGTAGACAAAGAACATCGAATTCTGCGGTTAAATGAAAAAGCTGGGCTTGATTTCTATGTGGACCACAGCTGAGGAGACCCCCAAGACACCTCCTGGCCCTGGGACAGCACACCAAATTAGTGGTGGTACCAGCAACACTGCAGCTCTTCTTGTCTTCCTGAGACCAGGGGCCCCTCCTCTCATAGCAGGCACTAGTGATGCTCGAGGCTGGCAGTGCAAAGAGCCTCTGAACCTCAACCACCCTGGGTGCTTGGACTTGACACTCTCTTGCTGAGCGATCTTGGGTGAGATCATGTGACTTGTCAGCTCCTCTTCGCTTGGCATGGAGCCTTCCCAGTGACGCCAGGGGTGGCAGCATAATGCATGCCATAGTGTGGAGATGGAAGATGAGGCTCTAAGCCTTGTTATGTGATGTGAGTGGGAAAACTTGCCATGGCTAAAAGATTGGGCAGTAATTTCAAAAAGGAGTTTGGGTATTTTTACCTAAATCAGAGAAGATGAAATTACTATAAATAGGACATGTAGGTGCATGAATAAAGTCTGTTCTAAGTTATTAAATAGCACCATATACCTAAAAAATGATTAGGATGAATTAGGTAGTTGGTAGTGTCCTATTCCAGGAGTCAGAAAATCTGAACTAGGCTTCACCTCTCACCCACTCTGTAAATTCAGGCAATTTATTTAACCCCTTAGATTTTAATTTCCTGATACTGAGAGATGGTTTCCAGGTTGTGGTTTGGCCCTGAACTTCTCTAGTTGTGCCGACTACACCCAGTATCTTAGAAAAGTCCCACTTTCTAGGATGCTGGGATAATATACATTATCACTCTTCTTCATATTTTCTAACTACCATGAAGTTATGCCTATAAATAATTTCCTGAAACGTTATGCCTAGCAATCTCTCTGGGATAAAAACCATTGCCATCCCACGAAAAAGAAAAAAATGTTTTCACTTTCCATTTACATCCCAAATTTCTCTTTGTGCACTCCTACTTCTCTGATACCTTGCCCACTGTTTTCCAGGGTTCCCAGAGAGAAGGAAAGGGCATCTGTGCTAACCTTCAGAGTGACAGGCACAAGCCCTTCCCAAGTAGTGCAGAAACAACACAAACTGCTCTGTGAACATTCAAAACTCAAATTCTGAGACATGTGTCTGAACAGTCCCGGGTAAAAAGTGAGTTGCTTCCCAAGGAGGCCCAATTAAACTGCAATTACTCAAGATAAGAGAAGCAGGTTTGTTTACACAATGGGGTTGTAAACCACCAGCCCATTACAAGAAAACTTTAATCTGACAGCAAGGGAGCTGTTTCTAATGCAGGGTAGTGATGAAGCAAGCAGGTTTCTCAATAAGAATGTCTCCATTGTCCCCCAGTGGCCTCTCTTTGTTCTGGCAACACACATACTTGTATGGACAATATGTGGAATCGCCTCCATTCTTCCCTCCATGTGTCCCCCTAACATAATCACAAAGTCCAGAGAAAAACAGAAAAGAGATAGTGACCATAAGGAAATGAAAGTAACTGAAGTCACTTTTGTAGCAGGCACTGGACAAGCGTTTTCTCATTTAACCATCACAATGACCTTGCACCTATCTGTTTTACAGGTGACGACACTGAGGTTCAGAGAGATTAAGTATTTTGTACAAAAACACATGGCTAGGGCATAACAGACCAGACTTTAACCCAGGTCTCCAAAGCTTAAGTGTTATCCATGATAGCTGGCCAAGCTGCATTGCACAGCTGCCTGGCCCGAGATGAAGGCTCTATCTAATGACTGGTGTGAAGAGGCAGGAACAAGGAAGGTCTTTCTTCTTCCTCAACAGAATGTCAGAAGGTGAATATAGAGTTATGAGTCCATCCATCCATCCATCCACAATGGAAAAAAGAAAGAAAATGTACGAAAGATAATTCGCTCAGACCATGAAGTGATTGACAAGATCTACAGTCAGTCTCAAAGGCCTCTGTGACAGGGAGCCATGTCTGAGGGCAGTGGTCTGGAGCTTACTTTTGCAACGCACTTAGCTAAGCCATGTGGCCAGGCTAATCCCCTCTGCCGGCACCACACTAGATTCAGAAGGCCCACGAGTCCCTCAGATCCCACTGGAACAGCACAGAAAGGATGAAGGCCAATGCCTAAAACCTGTCCAAAGCTGTCAGCCTCCCATTTGCCTCCTCATCTGGCATCCAGCATGTACTTGTACATATTTCCACCCCCTTGTCACATTCAGTGATCATTTGTCTGAAATAGCCATGATTTCATGTCATGTTACTCTATACAATCAAAGCAATTAAGTGTCTAATGTGTATGATCCCATTTATACAATTTGAAAATCTTTCATATAATAAATTCACAAGTTAATTGATAAGAGAAGAGCATTTGATCTAGAAAAAAAGGCAAGTTTTCAATGCAATTAACCCACCTCAAATTACAAGGGGTGTTTTCTAAACTCAGAGTCTCATCTTAGGAAATTCTGGCATTTTGGAATATTTGTTTTACCCCTTGGGCATCAGTGCCTTCCGTGTGGTCTGGCACTCTGGTCTGCTACCCTCACCATGACATATCCCCAAGGGCCTGTAGCTCTGAGGTCGTGAGTGGACAGTGCTGCTCCTTCCCTCCAAACAGTTCAAGGTTCTTTCTCAAGTCTGTTAGGCCTTGGGGTCATTAACCTCTAAGGACCTACTCCACAGTCCGCTTTGCTTACAAGGTAACCAAGGACTGAGACATGTTTGGTCAAACCTGGGATGGCCCATCGCTCCCATTTTTGCCCTCCCCCAGCTCTGCTGGCTCAATGGCATGAAGAAGAGGATGACGCATGGGAGGACAAGGGGTCAGCACTGTGAGGGGCTTCCAGGGCTTTCTACAGGCTTGCTGAGGTAGCATAACAGGAAGGAGCACTTCCTCCCCTTGGATGAAAGAGTCCCTGACACACAATCCATATAAGTACCTGAACATGTCACCTCCTCCCACACAATGACCAGACAACTTCCAAAAGTGTCGTTTCTCTACCTTCCCCCATTGTGACATCACTTCATTCACTGTAGTCTCCCGAAGGGCTGGCCTTACAAGAGGAAAAACATATGTCCTGGTTTTTGACAAACTAACCCTGAGGCAGATTATGTGAGTTCTGTGTGAAATGGCTGTTACCTGATGGTGACATTGATTTTACAACGTGAGATTCTTTTGTTTTGTTGCTGAGACTCTTATAAGTCTTCTTCTGGTACAGTAAATGAACAAATGATTTTAACACTACCTCTAATTTACAAATAAGGAATCTGAGATTCAATAATCTTCAAGGACTAGAAAATATTTCTATCATAATTTAAAAGATTATTTCTTGGACAATTAAAGCAGTGAGCTCAGCAACGCCCCGCATAACGAATATATTTCCATTTCTTCTTTAAGATTTCTCTTCCTAAAGTGATAACTTACAAGTAATAAAGACCTGCTTTAATGGTACCGTTCGAAGGCAATACCAGCCTACCTTCGAATTTGTTCTGTGGCTACTCAGCCTAGGTGCTACTGACATTTGGGGCTGGATCATTCTTTGTCATGAGGAACTATACTATATATCGTGGGATGTTTAGCTATATCCCTGGCCTCTACCCTCTAGATGACAATAGCAACTTCATCCCTCAAGTTTTGACAACCAAAAAATATCACTAAATATGCCATGTGACAAAATTACTCAGCTGAAAACCCACTGTCCTTATGTTTTTTCTTTCACCCTCAAACTCTCATACCTGGGACCGAGTTCCTTTTCTTGGTGGCCCAATCTAATTAAATCAGAAACAATGGCACCAGCAAGGAGGACTTGGATTCTTGGATTAAGCACCATTCGTTGTGCTCTAGACAGAGAGGCTCCAGCAGAATGAGAAGACTCAGCATGTGGGACTTTGACTTCATTGTATGGGAAAGTTAGTGAGGCTGTGCTCACTCTTCCATGAAATCTTAGATTAAGATTGAAAGTGTGTACTTTGCTAGCTTTTTTAATCCCAACATCCCAAAAGGTTATGTCCTATTGATAATTTATAGATCTTTGACTGTTTTTTATATCCCAGTCTAAAGTTGAAGGTTATCTGTAGGAACCAGTTTCTGGAACTTCAGTTTGTACTCAATATGTTAGTTATTTATTTTTATCAGAGAGAATGTATGTGAAGAAGTTAAAGGGCTTTTCTGCTTGCTCTATGTTCTGCAAGGTTGCTTAACTGGGCCCAGTGATGGAGAAATGGAGGCCTAGAGAGAAGTTATGAGTGACAGAGCTGGAACAATAACTTAGCAGCTTTCTTACCCAACCTTGTACTTTTACCCAAGCAACTTTGAAATTTGTAGCAAAAAGGATCCCACATGCTGGTAATGCTTTTCAAATATGGTTATTGAGGTGCAGGTAAATGGGTTCTTTGTTTTGAAACCAATGGAAATCATTCCAAATGCATTAAAAATATTCAGTATTTTCAGTTGGGGTGAGGGGTCTTTAGTTAAAAATATGCATTTTGAGTATTTGTTTTTGGTTTTTTAATCTCACATAATTTCCAGATCATTTAATATTATGCCTGTAACTTGTATGCTTATAATAAAATTTTTTGTTTCTGTATCCAAAATAAATACAAATTTGTGTGGCATTGTTTCTTTAGACAAGTTATTAACCTTTTTTAATTTGATGGCACTACTGGTAAAGAGAATTAACATAGGTTAGATTTTTCATCTACTTTTCCAAGTCAATGATACGTTTTGCCCTGAAATCACTATATTCGTATTTATTTAAAGAAATCTCTACAATATCATTTTAAAGAAATGTTTAGTGTAATTTGTATTGACCTTAGGCAATAACCTCTGTGTGAGAAGCTGGAGAAGTCATTCCCCAGCAACTCTCTGTCTCCTTTTGTGATCTTAACGTGTAAGTCCCTTGGCAATTTCTACTAAGCAAAATTGATTGATTCTTGGTCTGGACTCTGTGTGTGTGTGTGTGTGTGTGTGTGTGTGTGTGTGTGTTTAAAACATATTTCTGATGCAAATCATGTAGTCCAAATCTTTTCCTGATTCTAAATTTTTAAAATAGTGAATGATATTTATATGAAAACAGAGGCCATTTTGAAAAGAAGAAATGTATAACAGAACATCCAGTATGGAGATATGTGTTAATCATCCCTTAAACATAGACTACCTTTTGAGTGGTTAATTTTTGAATACTACAGAAAATAATTTCAAACACATCAGATCTTTCAATATGCAATGATAGTAAGAGGTCATGGTTAACTTAAGGGTACCAGAGTTAAAAAGTCTGAAGAATATCAGGCAGGATAGTCAAAGACTGGAGTTAGAGCTCTGGTTGATTAAAGGGCTAACAATAAACTCACCTGTCCATTTCCAGAGTAAGTTAAACATGTTCAACATTTATGATGTTTGTATAAAAACATACAGAATTTAGAATAGTTAATTATACATCTGTTAATATGGAAGGTTCATTTAACACAGGAGTTGATGAATAAAAATTATGGTATCTCTCACACTAAATCTTTAAGAAATTTATCTAAACATTCCAACTGATCAGCACATAGTTTGGATGAGAGTCTTCTTCCCTAAGGGCAGGAAACTTCATCTGTCCTACTTTAAAGTTCCTTTTACTCCCCCTTATTCTATGATTCATGAAGTTTTTCTATAAATTTATTGTCACATTTTATTTACAGTTTCAAATACTGTGATTAAAAGCTTGTGTTATTTAACTTCTATATATGAGGCCAAAAATAAGTTAAATTATGCTAAAAATAGGTCTAAGATATATCAATATGTAAAAAATATTCACCAAATGAACTGAGCAGTAAAAAAATCACCTGGCTTTATCTGTTAATCATGTTTTGAGTCATATTCCCTGAGACACAAACATACTAAAAATCTTTCTCAGCCAATCCATCAGTCTTGGATTTTTACTTTATATGCTGATAAAAAGGCAGATAATTTCACATATTTGCTTCACCAAAAGATTCAAAGCCAATTTCAACTTTGGAGCTGGATCCCTGCCTCCTCTGTTTGGAAGAGGTCAGGGGAGGCGAGGAGGTAGGGTGGGCAAGGGGACAGCCAGGAAGACCCCACTTACCACCACTGCAGGACGTGCTGCTGAATAAGAGGCAGGGCCGCTCACTGCAGAATCTGAGAAGTAGCTCATCTTGCTTTCAGCACCTGCATGGGAGAAAGGGTTCACTGAGCTGCTGGACGCACCAATGTGTGGACTAGAAACCACAGGAGGGCTCAAATCTTAGAACTGGAGTCTTCTTAAGAGTTCACCTCTTTTTGTTACAGAGAAGAAAAGCAAAACTCAGAAAGACAAAGTGACCGCCCCTGGCACCCAGAGTCAGGCAGACCCCAGGCAGAGCCAGTCCCCTAATGGCAAGGTAGCATGGAGAATGGATAGCCTCTGCATGCTGCAGACTATAAGGAGTGAAAGAGTATACACAAAAAACCTTTATTTTTAGGCTTTCTGGACAGAGATTATGTCTTGTGCATCTTTTTCAGTAACATCTCCATCCATATATCACACCCCCCCACACTCAACCAGGCCTGGCAAGTAGCTGGACTCAGTACACAGTTGTGGCATAAATTAATTGATAAGGGAATAAAAAGAAAAAGGACTGGAAAAAAGAAGGATGACAAAGCTCTACTGAAGAGACATACTAACCAGGACCCCAAGACACAGAGGAACAGAGAAAAGCCCTGAAAAATGAGTCAACATTATTCAATTGTTAAAAATTCATTTAAAAGGAAAGGAAAGGAAAGGAAAGGAAAGGAAAGGAAAGGAAAGGAAAGGAAAGGAAAGGAAAGGAAAGGAAAGAAAAGAAAAGAAAAGAAAAGAAAAGAAAAGAAAAGAAAAGAAAAGAAAAGAAAAGAAAAGAAAAGGCTATTAAATAACTCTTGTTGAAAGCTATTATCTACATTGAAAGTCTGAATGACAAGAATGCATGGGGACTGTCCTGCTTGAAGGGATTTTCCAGCTAGCTGTGTGTCATCAGGAAACTCATTCATATATCAAACATTTCTGTTGATCTAAATGCTTTCTAAGTGCATTAGTTCACTCTTGTGAATTCAATATTATACACTTTTTAAAAATGTCTTTCTTGAATAATTTAGAAGATTAAATTCCTAGGCATATCTTTAGAAACCAAATTCCTATTGTTACGAAGTGACATTTTAGTTTCAACATAACTGCTTTCCAGTTTGTATTTGTCTGTCCCTTTCCTATATTCTTGCTAACATTTAAAGCCCTGACACATTTCAAGAAAAATCAAGAGTGGTGTGTCTTATATTCAATTTGCAGTTTTGCTTTACCATCTCAATACAGCATGACAGCCAATGAACAAATCTTCTTGCATATAAAATATATTCAAATGATAGAGTTAAACAGTCTCAGCAATATAAAATCATACTGACTAAGGACTAAAATCACAGAGCCACTAGAATACAGTTGAGAAAAGAAAGCTTAAAACTTTGGAGACATAATTTAGCTCAGAAATGTGCTTACTGTTTTTAACTAAAACTTTACCTTTTTATAATGCCTTTTTTTCCCCGAAAGTAGGATTTTCTCCCAAGAGCAGTTAAAGAAACATGAGCTAAAAAATAAAATGACTGAGGGTTGCTAAGCTATGTTAATCAAGATTTGTGCTCTCGTTTTTCAGGGAATTGATCTCCACTGCAGCAAAATGGCAATGTTATCATCTGTATTAGTGGTCACCTATTCTAAAAATAGTGAAAGCCACCACATATCCGACTCTGCGCTGGGCACGGAGCGTGAAATGGGAGTGAGGTGCATTTGACATCGGTCAACATGGACTCATTCTCGTCATATATTGAGGATAGTCTCAGTGAGCCCTGTGTTCCTGTCTACCAAAGCATTTCTTATTTTTAATCTTCAAATCAAGTTTTAAAGTCCCAATGAATCGTCATCAATCCAAACACTCCCATTTCAATATTTTTGATCTACTTATGTATGAGACTTAAAGGTTAACAACACAGATTGTATCATATTGAGAATGGCTTAACTATGACCAGATTCCTTAGGGAAAAGTTGATCCTCCCTCCAAGGCCCTGCAGGGCAACCTGGACCTTTGGGAAATATGCAGAGATGGGGGAGTGCTGCTTCCTGCAGGCCATTCGGCCCCTGATTTCCTTCTCCAAAGCCCCAGGAATCCCCTGGGTCATCACAGATCTCAACCATTCATTTGATAAGCATGTCGATGGCCTCCTTTTTAGGAACTTATTTATTGGTTTAGTAAATAACTACTATGTGCCTGCAATGTGCAAGCACATGCCCACTGTTTTAGGCACTGGAGACACACTACTAAACAAAGATCTCTGACCTCATGGGCCTTATGTTCTAACAGATTCAGGATGCAGCTGAGAAAGACAGACTCTGTTTTCAGGCACTGGAGAAGGCAGACTCACATACAACTACAATATAATGTGATGAGTAGTTTGCCAACAATATGGAAGAAAATAGCACTCACTTCTGCTGGATGTGGGTAAGAGGAATAATGGAAGATGGCACAATGCAAGGTGTGACCAGATGGCCCTCTGAATCACTCCTAGACTCCAGCAAGCAGCAAGATCTTTGCCACTCTGAATTCCTGTCTTACTTATATATTTGTAAGACAAAGGACTTTTGGAATTGGCAGCCTTGTCCTGAAGCTCAGCTCAGAGGCACTAGGAGTTTTGGCCTGCCAGCCAGCCAGCCTCCGCTTCACAGCCACACTCCACCTAGCCTGAAAAAGAGTTCTGTGGATATATGTTTTCTCTTTCCAGTTGACAGTCAGGGAGGAAACCCGCGGCCCCACATATGGTGCATTCTGTGCTGGACTGTATTCTTAAAGCTGTATGCTCTATGAAGGACACTTCCCTTGGGGAAAAGCCCTTCACCCAGGGAGGAAGCTGGAAAAAGGGAGTTGCCAGAGCTCTCATCTCAGGAAATAACTCTGGGACAGAAATGGATTACTGCTTTATTATTTTTTGGAGAAAGAAAAAAAGAACCCGCCCTTTTCCCACTTGTAGATTGTGACACAGAACAGCTGCTGTAGATGTAAACCCTTTCAGAAAAAGCAAAAGGAGTGTTTTTTTTTTTTTTTTGGACTCGTTAGCCAAGGAGAATTCCCTCCCACATGACAGCTATTTGAACATCAGCTGGACCAACTTTTTTGTCTTGGTATTAAAATGTTTAGTACATAAATACAAAACAACTGTGTGATTTAAGATTAACTCCCCAGCCCAGAAGCATCCACGGTCTTGTCTAAAAGTAAAAGTGATTTGAACACTTGGTAACAGCGTCATGAAGAGCTGAGTTCATTTTTCTTTCACGGGACCAGCAAGACCCGAGCAGCAGAATAAAGGCACCTGAAATGTTTTTGCCTGTCAGGGACTCCAGGATCTGTGCTCCCACCTCTCCCCACCCTTCGCCACACACCAATGCAAACTCTGCTCCTGTAACAGGGAACTAGTTTGTTCCATTAAGTACCCAGTGCTATTTCTCACTTCCCTGCCCTTCTCACAGGATCTCATCTAATAGCAAGGCCCGGCCACCCTGCTGCACCTTGGGACTAACTAATTTCTTCTCCTCGAGCTTTTGGGCTCATCTCAGAAGTTGTCACTGCCAGGAATCCTGACTGAAATGCCCTTTAGCCCTGCCAGGGCTAGCTGCCCCTTCTTTGTGCTCCCCACATGTATTTCAATCATTGTGCCTAACCTACAGTTTTATAAATATCTGTTTCTATTTGCCTCTCCCACTAAACTCTGTGAAGGTAGGTACCATGCTTTTTTCACCTTCGTATCTCCAGAATTTAAGAGAGCATGGAGCATAATAAAGTTCATATTTTTTTAAATTAGTGAGTGAATGAGTGAATGAATGAATTGGTCTCACAAGACTGAGAATGTAAGCAGCGGATCAGATGCAAATAGCATTTGATTTTTAAACCAAAGAATCTAAATAGATTGTAGTCTGGATAAATATCCACTTGAAATAATAGGTTTGTTTTCTGATATATTTCTAAGTGCTTCCTTTTATTCACTACCTATTTAATGTCACTACCAAAGAAGCCTTTGCCACCACCCCAAATAAACAGCAGCACCCTACTACCCACTCTGACACTTAGCTGCTTAGTATTGTCTCCCCACCTCCACCTCATTAGAATATAAATTTCTTTACCCCACATTCTTAGATACTCGACCAGTGTTGGCACATAGGAGTGTAAGTTAAAATTTTTGTACATATCCTTTAACTCAACTATTTTACAGATGAGGAGAAAGACTTGCAAGGCTATTAACTGGACAAGCTAAGACCTGATTCTAGGTGCTTCCCTGTCCTCACCATCTTGGATTTTCAGGACAAAATGGTCAATCTCTTCAGAGGACAAAAAAAATGTAACAATTTGGTTTATGTGGTTTCCCCACATTTAATAAAGCACACGGAACTACTTTTCCATGCAAGAGCTTCTAGAACTTCCCACCCTCAGCGGGCTGGGATCTGCAGGCTGACACTTTCTTCACCCGGGTCTCTCCAAGTGCAGTTTGAATGACACCCAGTTGCTGGAGACTAGGGACTCCTTTTGGCTATGGAGAGAGGCTGGGCAGTTAGGAAGCATTCAGGCCCAGCAGCAGAAGAGCAGGACATCCCAGAGACATGAGGCCTTCATGGAGGTGGCCTCCAGTTCTCGTCAACTCTGCCCTGCGTGGCTGCATTTCCAGGTGATAACTGTAACATCGGTTAAGGGTTTTTCCTTTTGCATTATGCACTCTTCAAGGAAAGACCACACCTTTAGGAAAATAACCCAGTTAACTATACTTAAAATTTTTTTCTTTTGAAAATAATAGTTTTTGCTAAAATAATATATATTTATTAAAAAATTACAATAAAACTACAGAAAATTCTAAAGCAAATGCCAAAATCACTTGAATTTTCATCATCTAGGGATAATCGTACTAATATTTTATTCAGCATTCTTCTGGGTATTTTAAATTCATCTATACAAATATAGATATCATAATAATACATATGATCATAGTTTACCTTCACAGTTTTATTCTCTACATGCTATTTTACAATCTGATGTTTTCATTGATGTTTGATATAATGCTGTAGACATTTTTTTATGTCAATAATATAGCTCTACATCCCAAAGTATGGCTGCCGAGTACTATATGTATGAGTTATTCTTTTCTTAATGAGCCTCTTATTGTGAAATTCATTTGTCCCTAATTCCTTGTCATCAGGAAAGTTCCTAAAATATTTCCATTCTCATTAAATACCTAATAGACAAAGAATGTGTATATTCCATAGTTGAATACATATTGACACACTGCCTTCTATAACAGAGAAGACAAAACCACACTGCCATCAAAGGCATATTGTTTTAATGTTACCCTCTCATCATCATGTTAGCTTCATAGGTCAGAAATTATGGCTACAATGTAGCCTGGGTATAAAAATTCCCCATGGGGAATAGAAAAGTGCAACACAGCTGTGAAAGAAAATGTAGATAAGGTAGTTTTTTATCTTTGAAAGTTAAGCAAAGTTTAAATAGACTTGCAGTTAGTGTTTCTCCTAATATCAACAAGTTAAGATTCCCATCAATATATACAAAAAGGATATCCTTTTGGCCTGGAATGCTGGAGAAAAAGAATTTGGCCTTTGAAAGGGTTATTTAAAGGAGACTTGCTCCAAAAGCCAGCACTTCTGCCAAACTAAAGACAATACTGCCACCCGCATTATCAAGGCAACATCTTTAATGTGTAATGGAGAGCTTTAACTTCATCTTTCCAAAGAAATTCCATATTAACCTGTTTTTAAAAACTCAGACGATGACCACGGAACAAGCTCAGAGTAGTCCTATCCTGTTTCTAACAAGATGCTGGGTGGCCATGCAGAGACAACAGATCAAAACTGCAAGTCACGCAGCCGAAGCATGCGCAGAGTAGAGACCTTTGACCTCCAGCTGCACTGGAACCAAAAGACCAGTAAATAACCCGGGACATGAAAATGGGAACCCTTTCAGAAGCAAAGTGTCCTCTGTCCAGGAAGATTCCCTGCAGAAGCCCCTTATCATAATTGGCCAAGTCCCGAAGCTCTTCTCACCAAAGCCAAAGCTTGTCCACCAGCACTTCTGCATACTCATTCCCCCGAGCCCTTTAGCGCCCCTTTGTAAGCCACCAATGATTTCTGGGTTTTAAGTGGTGGCTTTCCATTCTTGCCTGGTGCCCTGCAATAAAGGGACTCTAATTTCTCCACGGCACTTCCTGGTATTTAGCGTTTGTCTCTGCTGTGCTCTAGGCAGAGGACCACTCTCTCCTGTTACCTTACAAGACTTGAGTATCACCTCCTTCCGGCAGTGAGATGAGCATCCCTGATTCTCCTCCTTGGCATTTATTCTTCCCAGGTACCTACCAAAGTTCATCACACTTCCTGTGTAGGTACATATTTATGTCTGTTTCTGCTCCTGAATTATGAGTTGATTGAGACTAGGGACTGTATCTTTTCAGATGCCACATGGTAAACATGTAACACTAAACACTATTGACTAAATGAAAGAAACTGTACTTTAAGCAGAGTTCGTATCTGCAAGAGTTATGTCTCAGTGCCTGAGTATACCCAGAAGAGTGAAGCTATCTCTAGAACAACAACAAAAAAAGTCATTACCTGCAATGACATGTGTTCATACGCAAGCTGAGATTAGACTTCTTTACTGTTAACTGCAAGCAGGATCATGTTTTTTCTTTCAACTAATGAAAGTACTAGAATGAAAAGTTTGTCTGTTCTTTTTCATGATTTACTTTGCAATTCTCATGAGCAGTCCATTTATATTTTTCAAATCATTTTTGTAGATTGCTCCCCTGACCTGGCAGTGTAACAAAAGCTACCAACTCCAGTTCTCCAAAAACTCCAACTTAAGCATTTAGATCAAGTTAGCATCAAATTTAGATAACTAAACATTCCTCACTCCCCCAAGGAAACTTTGTGGTTACAATAACTGGAAAAGAAAAATGGTTAGAGGAGTGGAAGATAGTTTCTCCATCTCACTCCTAAATCTACAAGAACCTCATTTCCTTGACTGAGTATTCCAATATTGCAGTAATAAACATTCCTTCTTGTTTTAAGTAGCCAGTGCTGACCAATAAAGGTGATGTTCAGATTTACATGCTATTGGCCTCTGTTTCTTAAACTAAACTCACCAACTTTTTCACTAAGTTCATAAAGTAGCAATTCACAGTATAGTTATAAACATCTCAGTTGTGTTTCTCCCTGACTTCACCAGTAATTAATCCCCCACATTTACTTGAATAGAGGCCTGAAAATGACTCATATCCATCTCCTGTTTCTCTAAACAATGCCCATCTCTTAATTAAGCATAACAATTTCAAGTTCTGTATGAATTGACATAGCTCAACTGATCTTTCTTGGAATGCTAAAAATGGACTCATGTTATTATAATATTACGATTATATTGTTTTGCCCTTCCTCAAGGAGTAACTCACTAATATCTCCTGAAAAAGAGAAAGAATATAAAATGGTTTAGTCTGCTGTACTGTCGCAGTTAGGAAATGAGGAGTGCCTCATAGACCATTTTATATTTCCTCCTCATGGAAACAAACTCCTCACCATCACACCGTTGAAATGGCACTGTCAGCAACGGGTTGAATTGTGCTGCTGCTCATAAACATCGAGGCAATACCTTACAGCATGCCTGCTCTCATACACCCAGGAATGTGACAAGCACAGTGTCAATGCTAGTCTCTGAAATTTTTCAAAAACTAACACTCTACTTTTTCTAGTGTTGGAGCATCCTATAATATAGGTGTCCCCAATCTTGAGGCAGTGGACTAGTACTGGTCTTTGGCATGTTAGGAACTGGGCCACACAGCAGATGCTGAGCAGTGGGCAAGCAAGCAAAGTTTCATCTGTATTTGCAGCTTCTCCCCAGCACTAGCATCACCTCCTCAGCTCTACCTCAGATCATTGGCATTATATTCTCATAGAAGCACCAGTCCCTAGTGCCAAAAAGGTGGGGGACCAATGCTCTAGAAGACTAAAGGGAACATTCAATAAATTGTTTTACAGTAAAAATGCCTTTGTCTTCAAATGCTATTCCTCAAATCCTATATATAACCATGCAATTCAGCAAATGATCACAGTTGGCCATCAGATGTACTCCAGTGCCATGCGACAGCAGGTACTCCATAAATAACTGTGTAAATAACCTAGGATGGCTTTTACTAAGAAACTAGAAACAAAAAGGAGTAAGCTGGAGAAAAAATGTAAAGTACTATTTGCCTCACAACAGCAGATGCAGCAGACTCATGTTATATGAGATTCTTGGCCAAATCAAACCCAAAGAAGGGCAGCAAGACTAAAGATATCAACTCTAACCCAATGGCTACTGCCAAAGAAAATCCTTAAAGAGCCTAAAATTTTAAATAATTACTTTTCAACTTATAGCGTGTGGAGTATGTCAGATAAAATCTGGAATTTAGATATGGTTCAGGCCATTAAGAAAGTCTCAACAAAACCAAGAGACACTATAAATACAGATATGGAGAAAACCATGAATGGGGACAGAAGAGTTTGAAAAACACCCTTTTAAAATTGAACTAAAGGACACCAGCTGCCTCAGATCTCTCAAATCCAGCAGACAGCTTCTTGAACTGTGTCTGATTGTGATTTCCATGATAGAGTTTCATTTGTTTTATTGCCCAAATTATAAGGTTCAAATTTCTCAGTATAATATTAATCAGCTTGTTGGCATTCTTATAGAAAAAGGAATTTTGCAGATTCAATGGACTTTGGAGTTGTAAAAGTTCATCAAATCAGCCCATTTGTTTTTAATTTAAATAAACTAATCTCAGATTGGTTAAGCAGAGTGATAAAAAGCTCTGGAGTTAAAACATGTTATAGGATTACCTGGAACTCTTTACTGCACAAATGGGTTGTGGGCAAATTTCTTAACCTTACAAAATCTTAGTTACCTCAACTATAAAATGGAGATAATAAAATCAACTCTTTTAGGATTATTGCAGATTTTATAGAATAAAAATGCTTAGCAGAGTGCTTTACAGATGATAAATAGTCAATAACTAATGATTGTGTTGTTGCTATTTTATCACAGTGCCAGGCATTAGGAAGCATTCACTGATCAATAGTGGTTTTGTTAATATTTTTACTGCCCAAGGTGGCAGAGGTTATTTATTCAAGTAACTGAGCAAAAACCCAGGGGGCCTAATCCTCTATCTCTTTTTCTAAAGGACTTTCATTTAAATCATCAAATAAATAATTTAATTAATTAATTAATTAATAGATAAAAGCCTTCTCTTTCATAATCATAGATTGAGGAGCATTAGTCAAGAATTTCACAGTAGAAGAGAGCAACAATTTCTGTTGAATGCAGTCTGTTTGTATGCATAAAACCAAGAAGTAAGCATTTTTCTTGCAGTGGGGAACAAACTCATTGAAAGATTGCATAGCACAAGTGGGGAAATATTGCAACTTCCTGAGTTAAAACAACACCTTTTTGATATAAATGTCAATCTTTCGTGGAGTAACACTTTAGCAACTAGATATAAATATAAGGAAGTAGCTAGTTGCTAGAAAAAATATTGCAAAAGGTTTTGTTTCTTCATTTTCTGTTTTTGCTTTTTCTTTACAGCAGTACCGCCCAAGCTGATATGCCTAGGACTCACCTGGGAAGCCTGTTACAATGCAGAAGAGCCAACTCAGCAGGTCTGAGGTCCTGCCTGACAGTCTTCATTTCAAACAAGATCAGACATGATGCTTACTGATGCTGCTGGTCACAAGAACTCACTTAGAGTACCTGGACTAACTTGGTTAAATTCATAAGTAATCATAAAAAGGCTAGTGTTTAGGAGGCAGAGCTTCCTAAAGCCATGTGGCCACAGGCTGAGCAGAGTTTAATTTTTATTTTCACTGCAATCCAAGCCCAGCAATGGATGATGTACAGCTTGGGACCAGTCTGTGCCTCTCAAGCTGTGTGCTGGTTGATGGCCACATCTGACAAAACTTTTGCCTTTCCTAAGAAGCTGTGATTTTAGTTATTTTGCTTGTAATGTTAAGAAACTGTCTCTTTCTCCTTCGATATGAATGTTTGAATTAAGAATCACCTGAGGCACCAAAAGATGATTAAGAGTAATTTGCATTATATTTTTCACAATTTTCAAGTACTTAAATCTTTTGGAAACTCTTTGTACTGTTTTGCAACTTTTTATGCATCTGAAATTATTTCAAAATGAAGTTAAAATTTTCTTTAAAATGAAAAAAAAGACTAAAATTCTGTAGTTTTCTACTTTTCTATATTTCTCAAAAAAATGTATAGATTTCATTTTCTTGACATCAGCACTAAAAGTTTTCTGCTTGCTTGACTTTTCATTCTAGTAAATACTACCCAAACTGATCCTTTTCATTTTGTGAATCAGCACCAGCACTTGGTCAACTGAAATATCAAATCTACCCCCTTCTTTGAGAATCAAAATTAATCATAAACATCATTCCTTCACTGCTCTAGACACCCTTTTTTTTTTCCGATCTCTCAATGCACTCATAGACCACAGCACATGCCTTAACCATTATATTATCTTTTTAAAAAAATTTTTTTTAGGTAAAATCTTGTCTCCTGAAATAAAATACATAAATTTAAAAAGTGGAGTTTACATATTGCTCCTTCCATATTCATCAGAGTACTCAACACAAGGCCAGGCAAGAAGTAGAAATTCAATCTATATCTGTCAGAAGAGAACTTAAAGGAAAGATTTGCTAATCTGGTATACTAGCCCTTTTAGCCTGTCTTCAGGGTCAATATCTCCCTGACAGTAAATAATTAACCCACAGATTCTCCTTTGGAAAATAGGCCTAATCCACAGTACTCTCTCAGATAAAAGCAAATTATAGTCCTAAACAGAAAAATCCAGCTTAAACTTATGTAAGTGTCTCAAGCCACTCAAAGTTTCCTGTAAAACAGCTATACTCTAGCCACAAACTTTGGACTCACATTCTTTTTGTTCTAATCTGGTCTTTCCACTGAATTGGTCATGTCACCAAGCCTCAGAGTCCTCATCTTTTAAATGGGGATGATAAGCGTGCCCACCTTAACTTCATTGTGGATTTAATGACATAGTCTGTGCAAAGTACCTAGCCCAGGCCCTGGAATCTACCGAATGCTCAGTAAACATAAGGGAGTGTCATTTTACCTCAGGTGAAATGGAGGAAGCCAGATATTATATGCAGACAATCATCTAGATTTAAAAAATGAACTCTCTAAAGTAACATTTTCAGTAGAGCAGGGTCAAAGGAAAAAAGAGTCTAAAAATGAGTCTTTATACTTAAGTTGACCCAGAATTAAAGGAAGTCACAAGATTTGCCTCAAATGGCACTAAATTGCTGCACACATTTATTTTGCTCAAATACTAAATACTTTTAATTTCCATAAAGGAGAAGGGAAAGGAGGGAAAGAGAGGGAAGGTGGGAGGGAGGGAAGAATGGAGGGAAGACTGAGGCCCTGGCTTCTGAGATATAACCCTTCTTTCTGCTGTTTGATGTAGAAATGGGAATTTTATATGGTAATTAGGAAAGGAGAGTTTCTGTGGCAAATGGATCTGTTTAGCAATAAATAAAACCATGAGTACAGCAGAACTTGAATGATCAGTAAGAAATTTGGCCACGCATACAGTGAGGCTGTCTGTGCAACCACAAGAGAAACGTCAGAGCAGATTAATCTTTCCTGAGCATGTGTTTGTCTTCTGCCTGGCCCTCCCCTAGAGACTCGCATCCACACACACCCAGCTTGTTACAATATCACTGCAGACTGTCTCTCCACCTTGTTCGCACTTTTATTCTTCAAAGCTCTATGTTATTTACTTCTATTCTCTCATCTGGGTGAAATAGGTGGGGTGCAAATCCTATTTCACAATTTAGAAATTAAGAAATAAGGCACAGTCACATTAAATAAGTTACAAAAGCAACCTCTAATAGAATCCAAGTGCACATCCACTTTCCTGACTCCAAAGCCAGTGCTGGTGCCAGTTCTGACCCTACTCACCTTTGAACTCCATTATATTCAGAGCAGACAGTTGACCCAGGTCCATGCCCTCAACTTATTCTCCAAGGTCACAGATACCAGGAATTGAAGAATTATATCCTGCTACCCACCTCCCCCCAGGCTCTACCCTTGGACCTCCTGGCACCTCTAACAACTAGCACCTCAGTGCAAGGAGTCTGTAGAACAAAGATGCCTCCTCTGTAATCAGACTCGCACTTCCTACATCCTCAGCAGTGGGACCAGGACGGAAGAGGCTGCCGCGGCTGCCTCCACTGTTTGTTTTTTCACTACTGAGTTGGCAAGGATGGAAGTTGTTGATTTACAATTAGAAGCAGCATGCTTCTTCAAATATTAATATTAATAACTACAATGCTGAACACTTGAAAAGGTCTTTTCATCTTCAAAGCACTTTGCAGACATTAACTCATTAGCTCTCCTTTCCCTCCATTCAGAAACAACAGGTAAAGTAAGAATCTCAATACCACTAGTGACCACCTGTAAGCCTCCATGCATACTAGCCTGTGCTTACAGAAGCAAAAGGGTTTATCTTTAGATAAAAAGGAAGCGATGCAATCCAGACCACAACTAATAAAGAGTCAAAGTGCCAGTCATTTTACAATTCAAATGGAGTTGCCAGAGTTATCATTTTAGAATCTGTATTTTCTGTTGCTTAATAAATATCTGTCTTTTCAGTTGCACAGTGGTGGTATGAGATAGGAAGAATGGTCTTGAGATTACACATTTTTTTACCCAAGAGGTAATAAAGAAAACCTACAATTGAATACCTTGATCTCAGTAACCCATTATCTTTTTCAAAAGTTCACCCACATAAAATACTACTTTAAAAGGGGGTAGCAGAGACATTTTAACAGTAGGCGAGAAGCCATAAAGTGGAATTGTCAGATAAAATCACGAAATGAAAGGGAATGGTCATCCACACCACCCCGCTTTTTTGTGGCAGGGTCCCTCAAATCTATCTCTGCCATGGAAGGGAGAAATGTCCCCTCACTCGGAGACCCCCATGTCAACACAGTCCAAAGGACAGTGAGCACCTTGGAGAAATGTGACTCGCAAGCCAGGGAAAAACACTAAAAAGGCTAGTTTGGCTTGTGATATTCAAACCTGAAGCAGCAATTTCCTCTCTATAAAAGCAACTCATTAAGCAGCTAGAAAAAAAAGAAAAAGATGTAAAACAATAGGCTCTCTAGGAGTGAAAAAGATAAAAATGAAATAAATTTCTACATTTAACTACAGCTTTAGTTCTTTGGAAGTGCTCCAATATGCAAAAAAAATTCAAAGTTTCTGACAAGTAATCTGTGAGTATCTAAAACATGCATGATTTTGCTTTTATAAAGCAAGACAAAGAGTGAAACATAGTCTTGATTTCAGACTATTCAAACAAGATTAGGAAGTACTTTTGAAAATTGTTATTAAACAATTAAATGGAAAATACAGAAAAATGTGAAAAGAGAAAGAGAAAACCAGCTCGTATCCTAAAAGTCCCCATCAATTTACCATTTAATTACACAGAATTTTTTAAAAAATGGAAAAGGAAAATGGACTGCAAAGTTTTAGACAGAAACTCACACCTCACTTACTACTTTGCTGGATAGACTGGGTGAAGAATGGATCTTGAGTGAGCTTCCCTCAATGTCTGTGGTCTCTTTCCAACTACCTGCGGGAATCCCAGGCTCGGTGGCTAGAGGATGCAAAAACCATAATGTTTCTAATAGAGCTGCCTCCTTAAATTCGGGGGTGTGGTCAAACCCAGGAAAGCTGGAGGAAAGGCAGGGTTCTGCTAGCCCCAGACTCCATAGAAGAAGCCACTAGGACAGGCTTTCTGTCCAGGTGGAAAACCAAATAATGTTACTGGCCGAGATAACACCAAATCACACCTTACTTTCTATCCTTTAAATTATCCTTCAATTAAATATAACTCAGCCTTTGGGAATAATTGGGAGGGAAATGAGTAAAATGGAACTAGCTGAGAGCATAAAACCTGGCTCTCAGCCTTTGCTGAGGCATTAGATTTACCCTCTACTGAATATGTGAATATTCATGATTCACATTTCTTGACTCTCAGTGGAGCCTCAATTAAACTAGGCAAGGGGTCATGAGAGAAGAAGTCTGTGGCAGAATCAGGTCAGGAAAGGCTGTCAGAAAGAGAATGTGGGACCACCCAGTCACCGGCTCAGGCTTATTTTTTAATCTCTATTAACCTAATGTGAAATGTAGCATTTCTTAAGGAAAAAAAATATAATTCTATGAGAGAGGTGACCAAATAGGGAGTTGCAATTTCTGAAAAGTAACACTAAAACACGCTCTTCATATAAACCTGGTTTCAGATTATCTTAAAGTAGGTTAGTTTTTAGTGGCCCTGATTCATAGTCTATGGTACAGGAAAAAAGGGTAGAAATAATTATATATTCCTTATTTAGAGAAAAATGTAAACAATGTGAAAATTTTGCATCTTTTCTAGGTTAAAACATAGCATTTTTATTCACATATTCAGATGGGGTGAGAATTTACAATAGAATATCATTTTTATGAATGGGGTTATTTAATTACAGAAATTTTTGTATTTCACTATTTGGCTGCCTAATATAAGACATTTTTTCTGAAAGACTTCATTTTCCTTGAGTAATAGACGGGAGTTAAAATTTGTCATGGTTGGCTCCTTTTCTTTTCTAATGAAGACACAATGCTCAATGTAGAAAGTCTATGAAAATCTAATAAATGTCATCTAGAGCAACATCATCATCCTTCATTGTATAAAGCTAGCAATGCAGTTAAGATGGTGTAATTAAAACAAGACTTTACTGCTCATCTTGGCTTTTGCAAATTAACATAGTTGAAAAACAAAGAAGAGAGAGTGCTATTGGTTCAGTTTAGTTTAATAAATATCTATGCAAAGCACTGTGCTAGGCACTAGGAATATAACAAGTTCACACTATAGTGAAAAGACAGATACATAAATCAACCATCTCAATGAAGTCCACATGCAATGAAAGAATTCTTTGAAGAGAGCTACAGGAGCTTCTGCCTGTCCCCTATAAGTCACTCAGTTCCATTTAAAGAGCCCACATCAATTAAACCCATAGCAACTAATTATGATTGTATTGCTTACTATGCTTGCAAAAGAGTTGAAAAAAATAGGTAAGAGTTGGACTTTTGCCCTATAAAGGTGTAAAGTGTGATTATTGAGGAGCTCTGGCATCTGGAGTTGCCTACAGAGAGCTCATATACACAGCAGTCCGTTAGGACCTCAACTCTGTCCTCTACAACTACCAAATAGATATCTGTACATCAATGATCATAGCAGCATTATTCACAGTAGCCAAAAGGTAGAAACAACCCAAACGTCCATTGACAGATGAGTAAATAAACAAAGTGTTATGTTTCAAACAATCAAATATTTTTCAGCTTTAAAAAAGAATGAAATTCTGATAGGTGCTACAACATGAATGACCTTGAGGCTGGTATACTGAATGAAATAAAATAAACCAGGCATTAAAAGACAAATAATGTACAATTCTACTTACATGAGGTACCTAAAATAGTCAAATTCATAGAGATAGAATGTAGACTAAAGATCATTGGGATCTTGGAGCAGGGTGAGTGGGGGAGGTGTAATTAGTGTCTAATAGGAACAGTGTTTCAGTTTGGGATAATGAAAAAGTTACAGAGATGGATGGTAGTGATAGTTACTTAATGCCACTGAACTGTGCAGTTTAAAATTATTAAAATGCTAAACTGTAAGTTAGATGTATTTTACCAAAAAAAGAAAATGTATCTTGAAGAAAAAAAAAACTGTATAGCATTAGGGTTAAGCAGACCATCCACAGGAGGCACTCTTTCTGATACAGAGCAAAGGAAAGGAATCCTTCAGAAGATGAGGGTATGAACTCACAAAAGGAGCACAGGACCTGCCTCCACTACAAAGAGCCCTTAGTCTGTCAAAGAATGGATAATAACAGCGGCCCAATTTCACAAGTTTGTTGAGATTAGTGTATAATTGGAAGATTGTATAAATAGTCAACTGAAAAGGCAATATTGGTTGTTCCTTTAATGCTCTGCAATGTTAAATTCTATAGGGAAAGACCTCAGCTGAAATGACTACATACTTTAAGATCTTCAAGAAAAAATTCATGTCTCCTCGGAGACATGAATACAGTTTGGCCCCACATTGAAGAGTTATGTTAAGAGTAGCTTGCTTCTCTGAAGGAGTATCTCCATAACCTAGTGTAAGGAATGGTAGTTTCAATATAGTTTAGACACATTAGGAATGGGGCCTGAATTAATTTCTAGAATAATTGCCACCAAGCCTTTTGCTATTTTTACTGTAAAGAAATCATTTTCCTTTTCTCAGTATAACAAACGATATTGCAAATTAATGTCTCCTAAGAGAGAAAATGGAGAAGATTGAATTCTCAGAATCTTAGCCCAAGAGCGCTGAACCCTTCCATCATCAATTTCCCTCACTTCTACCCCAAACCCCCCAAATTCAGTAATCACCTTCAGAGAGACCTATAATGATTCTTTAAGCCACTGTCAGCACAGTGTTAAGAATTATGTTTGAACTGAACAATGACATTAAATTTAAGGCAAAATATCAGCCACTTATTGCATTTCACACATTCTCTCTTCTGATGCTTCAGAAGACTCCATATATCCAGGAAAGCAGTATCTAAACAAATTATCAAACTGAATAAGGTTAAAATCCAGATACTGTTATGAGTGCAGTCGTCACCAAATGTTGAAGGGGCCCAGAAGATAAGATGAAAGAAAAGCAAGGAGCGAAGAACCTTTGTCTATTCACGCTCCAGCTCTGGAACTTCTTATCCTGTTCTTTGTAATGAATCTAACTCCTTTCCATGATCAAAAGCTAAGCCTTTGCCTTGAGCCACAGATGGAGTAGCAGTGGCAAACGTATGTGAGTGTGCACATCTGGCACCCAGGTGCTGGTTCTCTGTGTGCCAGCGAGCCTATAGAGAAGCTAGAATTTTTGATAGAGTCCTTCCTGGACCCCAGTTTGTTGCCCCATTATTGCTTGCACCAACTTTCTGTGGTTTCCTTCCTCTCTACAGTGTAAAATATTCTGGAGATAGGGCCCCCGACGAACACCTAGCAAAGTAGTTTAGATAGGCTTGGTAAAACCACTTCTCCATCCTGATTCTCTTGGACCTGCTGAAAACCCTTTTAGAGTCCATAAATTCAAAGCATTCCAACAGAGCAGATGATTGTAGGATTACAGCCCATTGAAAACCCATCTCAAACCACTGCCTCTTTAGCTTTTTCTTTCTCTGTCTTTTTGTCCCTCTGTCAGTTTCCTGCCTCCTCAGAATACTTTTACTTTTTCTCCCTTTCAATCTAACCCCTACAAAGTTATTTTTAAATTTTGATTTTAATTACAAAATTAATATATAGTTGTAGCACATTAAAATATATAGAAGAGTTTGAATTAAAAACTGAAATAGCCACCTCTGCCCCCTTTCACCCCAACTCTCACCGAAAAATTAATACAGTTTACAGTCTGATATGTAGCCTTTCAACTTTTTCCTATGCCTTTTTCATTAGATTATGTTACACGTATTGTTCTGTGTCTTACTATCCAGCATTCGGCTGTACACACTGGTGTCCTGTTCCCATGTCAGCCTCCATCAAAGCAACTTCATTCTTTTCAGCAACCAAGCCATGATCCTCTGTCATATCTCATACATTCTAACTCGAGCCCTTTTTCTCTTTATCTCCCCCAACTCCCAGACTACTTTTCCTGCACTTTTTCATATAGTCATCCTCTCGTTCATACGTTGTCATAATACACTATTTAAGTTTTCATATATATTTGCCATATCCTTTCTGCTTTGTCTCCCTCTGTGCTTTTCATGTCACCAATAGTCACAGAAAGTACCTCCCCAGCATATTCCAGAACATAATGCACACATTGATATGGTCTGGATAAGCATAAAAATGGCTTCTCAGGTCAAATATAGTATGTACAGAATCACACCATTTCTTTGAACTCTAAAAGTATAAACCACAGCATTGAGTGGTCATTTCTGGTGGTAGGGGAGATATTTTGTTTTATTCTCGTTACATTCACGTTTTTTAATTTTCATACATGTTATATTCCATCTACAGTAAAAACATAAATTTTATTTTTAAATGTGTGATCTTCTTCTTGGCCTGATTAAGATTACAGTAGAGCACAGTGTTATAGCACAGATTCTGAGGTTAAATGGCCCCAATTTAAATCTCATCCCTGCTTCTTTTCATGTTACCATGGCATTTTATTTAAGATTTCGGATCTTTAGTGTCTTCATATGTGAAAAAGTGTCAATGATACTATACACCTCAGGGAATATTGTAAGGATTAAAGAGGTAGTGAGTGGCAAATATTTAACTCACTGAGTTTGGATTCAGTATTTATCCTTGTCATCAATGGCAGGGTCAAAGCAAGACGCAAGGCTTCTATTTCTGATCCCAATGTCATTGCAATACAACGCATGAATCTTCAGAGGAGAAAAACCCAGAGGCTGATCCTCGCCCCAGCTGGAGTGCTGGTTTGCTGATGGGGAAAGAGACTGATGCAGCATCCAGTAATGGAATTAGGACATGCTTGCAAGAGAAGGGGTCTTGCTGAGTCTGAAGAAGAACAGCTGCAGCTGTGTCTCAGTGGCTCACACCAAGTAACATTGACTTCATTAATTTTGCCTTTTGAAGCAATCCACTGATTACAGATTGAGTCCAGTCTTAGAATCAGGGCCTCCTCCTCAAAATTACAACAGGACCAACCCTTTGAATTTCTCCAAGCACATTCTCTCATTTCAGTTTAGAAGACAACCCACTTTCAGTGGAGGAACACTGAGACTATTAATATATTTCCTAATCTGTACTAGACAATGTGACCCTACCCTTCCCTCCTTTGTGGGAGGCTGTCACGGCTTCTGGGAGATGTCCGAGCTGTATTTTCTCCAAAGAGATCAAGAAGTTACTGCCTCAGCTCCAGCTGTACACTCCACACCTCCGCTATCCTCTGCCTTTGCCCTATGCCTGGACTAAATTGGCAGCATCTTCTCAGACAAGATATGCTTCTCTGGGCAGACTCATCATGACTCACAATTCTAGAAGCCATAAGTTTTTGAACTGGGCAGAATCTTTAGAGATTCTGCAATCTCATCACCTTTCAGAAGAGTAACCAGAATCAGAGAGATTAACCTCTTACTTAAGAGAAAGCTGGTAAACAAATTTGTCACATCACTTCAAGGCTAAAGGTTACCTATCTGTAGGAACTCCTGTCAGCTCCCTTTTCAGCTCCCAAATGAGTCCAGAAGCCTATGTTTGGAGCTAGGGTAACCAGTACTAAAGAAGTAAAATTCAGATTAATTGAACTGATGGCAGAGTAATTCCTCCATTTTCACACCAAATGTCTGGGGACTCAGTGGATAACTCAGTAGACCAGGGAAAGAAAAAATTCATCCATGAACCATGAAAGGTCATTATGGATTGGCAATTTCAAAATGTGCTTAGGACTAGAAGTCCAGTAAACACAGTCAGCTGCAGCCATGAATGCATTGAGAGATTTATAGAAAGCCACATTTATCAGTTGTTAATGTACTCATTATTTTGGCCTGGTGCTAATGAATGATTAGAAGTAGATTAGTTTGTTTTGAGCCTTTCTGAAACACCATTTCAATAAATGTCAGATTTCCTCCAAACATTTTTATCCTGGACACTTCCCTTTCTTCCTCAGCACAGCCAAGACTATTTCTGATCTCAGGGACCAGGAAGACAAACTAAGAAGATAAAGATGTCTCAGACATTTATACACATCTGGTTTCTACTTGAATTCTACCTCCACAAGTAGGCTTTCTCTGACCACCCCCATCTCCTTCTCTCACTAGATTATGTCTTCTCATTATATGTTTTAGTAGTGTGCTACTTTCTCTTTTCTAGAAAGAATTATATTGTAATTATTCATATAATGTTTATTGGCTTTATTTATTATAAAATTATTGGGGGCAAAAAATAAATTAACCTTGTTTACCATTGTTCCTACAATTCTTACCATGGTGCCTGAAACCTAAAGTAAAGGCTAAATAAATATCTAATGATGGATGAATAAGTGGATGGATGGATGGATGGATGGATGGATGGATGGATGGATGGATAAATGGACAGATGGACAGTGAGCAGATAGATGGTAGAATGACTACAGAGATGGAAAGGTGGATATTTGAATGCTAGCTATATGATATCTAATTTACCTATAATTTCTTAACTTTGGTTCTTTGATCCTTAATCCATCTCCCACCTATGGTGCTGTTGTCACACAACACAGTACCAAATTCTGGCACCCAATTTTGTCCCTAGAGTACACATCACACACTGTTTTAGCATAAAGTTTTTTCCAATTGACACAAAAATAAACCTGTCAGGAGAATAATTTATCTTTCTTTTACATAGCACAAAGCGAAGTGAAGAGCTGACGATTAACCAGAAAATTCAGGCTGTGTAAACAGACGGAATGAGTCACCACTTCACACCAGATTTCTTTTTGTCTGTTATCTGGGTAATTCAGTCTACATCTGGTATGTTTTTTCCTTTACCATTTGAGTAGTGGCCTCAATGCATCCTTCATCTTATTTTTTCTTAAGGTAAAATAGAAGCAATCGACTTGTGATTCCTGGACTTACACTAGACTTCGGGGTTTTATTTTCCTCCTAGTCTACCTTCCTGGAGTTTCAGGTCCAAAAAGCTTGTGAAATACGTCGCTCATTCTTATCAATAGCTATTGGTCACAGAACACCCTTCACCGTATACAGGTGTGTAGAAATGACACCCCAGAAATACTTTGAAGTGGGATAAGCAGTGTGGAAACACTTCGGCTGTATAATCCAGTATTTTAACTCCCAATAAATATGTAAATCAATTACTTACAACACCATTTTTTTTAAAGCCAGATAAAGAAATGACATAAGCTTGAGCTCAGCCTTTGCACCAACCAGACAACATCTGGAATAACCAAATATGCTGACCTTGCTCCAAGGGAGAGGCTTGTGACCAAAGAGAATCTGGCTCATTATCTAATAAAATTGAACTTCTAATTAGGGCTGTCTCTTGCACTTGTATCATAGCTCATCCCTGGCCAAAATATAATAAGATACAGTCCAGCACTTTTTACCTTATTTTGGTGGCGTTTTGAAAATGAATTTTCAGAAATTCTGGGTATTTGGATAATAAATATTTCTAAAGAGCACCAAAAGAAACAAAAAGACGAATAATAAAAACAGCAGTGTTGCTCCTGGCTAGAGTAGGGCAAAATCTTCCGATGGGTCATAGGTACAGGAGTACTGATACTTATCCAGATTCTAGAGAAGGTCAGCTCTAAAGTGAAGGAAGCATGAAGTGAAGATTTTACAATGAAATTATGCTCTTCCTCTAAAATCACTTTTCACAACTGAAATTCAAGGACTTTAATCATAAATCCAACAACAACTCTGCTTCTTATTTCTTTTCCAAATAGTCATTATTTTAATGAAAAAGTAATACATTTATTGTTTAAAATGTGGGAAATATGAAAAAAGTAAAAACAGAAGCTTAAATTCATCTATAATACCTCCTTCAGAGATAGTCAGTGACATTTCAATAGTTTATTTCCATTATTTTCATGTAGATTATGGGTATTTCTTATTTTATATAAAATAAAATACATCATATATCACATAGTATTTTGACCTATTTTTTTTATAAATCTTAACCTCCTTTTAATGCCATTAAATGATTTTTTTAAGCTGTGTTATATGCTTACATGTATTCCCAAAAAGTATAGAAATTTAGCATTGGACCAAACTTTTTTTTTATACTGACTATTTTATTAATAAAAAGAATTATGAGACCTGGATTCAATTCCTAGTTCTAGTCACTAGCTGTATGTTTTGGGGCAAGGCCTCTGGGCATTGGTTTTCTCATCCATAAAGTAAAGACTACATAGTTGACTTCTAGAAAGTCCAAGAGGAAGACTTGATACATAAATCATATAATGCACAATTTCTTTATAATTTCACTTTGCCTCTACTATGCATCCTCCATATGAGAGGGATTTCCCTTTTCCCTTCATCCTTTGATTTGTTTTACTTTTCTTTTTCCATTTCCTTTCCCTTGAAACAATGAAACGTGATGCCTTTGATCTGCTCATCAGAAGATGGGTGGTTGGCTTCTTCCATGCTTCTGCGAACTTGGCACCACTCTCCTGCTGTGAACTGCGAGGTCTGTTTTGAGCCCCAAACACAAAGCAGGCACATCCACTTGCTTTCCTGCAATTAGGCACATCTCAGGTCCATACCCCTGGTATATGTAGAAAATTGACTCCTGGAACTTAAAGTAAGTCTCTGCCTTCTTGAAGTCTCCAGCCAGGGAGGAACTATGAGAAAATGTACAAGGCACATTCATTTTCTTTGGACCAGAAACAGAAACATTAATCTCTTCTTCTTTTAAAGGGGCCAGTAAGGATTTTGTGTTCCACATCAAAGAAAAGCTAGGAAGAGATGATGTTTTTCCACTGTAGCCTATGAAAATGAGAAGGAAACTTAATTTGCCCATAACTTGGAATCTAAAGGAATTCCTGAGGTCTGATGCAGTAGTTCATAGAAAGATTTGCCAGGTCTCCTAAAACTTCCACATGCCATCCTGCACAATGAAGTTCTTAAGGTGTTTTTCATGCTCATTGCCTGAAAGGAAGGATGTCCCCTCCCCACTTTCTGCTCTCGGGTCTAACAAAGCTATTCAAGTAATTGGCTCAAGACTAACAAACATCAAGAAATTAAGTACAGATTTGAATTTTATCTCTGCATATTTCTGGGGCCTGCCAATTCGGGTATCTCTTGAGAAGAGCCATTATCTCTCTAGAGTTTTCGGTAGCATAGCCACGTGAATGATATGAAGAAGCTTTCGATATTTTGCATTTAAAATGAATCCCATTGACCCCAGAGACTTGTATTTCTGATGTGAAATGGGAGGGGAGTGAGGAATAGCCCTAACACATTTCATCATGTCAGGAGGTGCTGATATTTCCACATATCAACAAGCAAGATTCCAAAGAACAGTAATATCAGATCACTGTGCACCTTCTGAGATATTTTCTTCTTGGTTGTTTCTCTCTCATCTGTATCTGTATTATTGTTATTGAACATAACAATAATATTCTGAACTAGGCACTACTCCTTACTGTTGCCTATGCTCCTAGCAAGTCTTTTCTCATTGAGATGCTGAAAAATTAAAGATAATAGAGAAAATGCTTTGAAAGTAAGTGCTTTGCATATGAAAGGGATTAGAGATTTTGTTTATAATAGCTCAGATGAATCTTCAGTCTGTCTCACTGTAGCAGTCTTATAATATTTCATTGTTAAAACTGCATTTGCCTCGTAATAGGCAAGTGTCACAGAACTGGGATCACTAGATAAACACTACAGGGAAGCATATTTCAGACTAAAATGATCACGTGCATTTGAATATTTAGAGCCAATCAAAAAAGAAATGAGTGCCTGGTAAAACACTAGAAAGACTGCAGTGGAGCTCCAGGACCAAGCAGTAAGGATGCTGTCAAACAGTTTCTTGCATTGGACCAGACAACAGCTAAGGTTCCATCCAGCTCAAAGAATTTGTGAATACACTATTATGCGATCAGCACTGATTTGTTTATTTATTTATTAATTATGGTTTTTGCCTACAGCACCTGGTCTTCTTAGGTGGTCTCCCATCCAAGTACTAAACAGGCCTAAACCTGCCTAGCTTCCGAGGTCAGACATTGGGCTTGTTCAGGGTGGCATGGTCATAGACCATGGACCATGGCTCCACTGGGTCACAAACCCAAGACTTTCTGCATGTAAAGCAGACGTGCTAACCACTACACTATGGACTCATGTCCCACTACTGATATTTTTAAATATGTAAATGGCTTTAATGCAAAAGAGAAAGTGATTTATTTCAAAAGCATCAAACTAGACATAGTTGAATAGACATTACAGAAAGGTAAGCTTTAGCATAACAGAGGAACAATATTCATACAGTTAGAAATGTTATATAATTAATCATTTCAAACTTGAACAGACATACCTACAGAAGAATAACCTGACCAAAGTTAATCCACCAGTATTAGATCTCAAACTTCCATTTTTCAGATTCTTAGTCCAGTTCTGTGTTCTCTGCCTCATGTGCATACCTTCAATACAAGTCTGCACATACTTGAAAATTTTGTATTTTAAAAATAAGAGGAAAGCCATGGTTAGTGACCATTTCCTGAGAGTCCTCTTCTAGTCCTGCTGCCTTATAATCCCTTCCTTTCTTAGACTCTCTTTCTCTGGGGAAGAATTAAGTTAATAGGCCTGCGCTTCTCTCAGACCTGCAGAACTATATTAAATTGAATGAAAATTCTTGGCAGGAATTTTCTATTTGTTGTTGGATGTTGCATGTGGTTACTACCATCAGGATGCCCTCCTCCACCTGGCCCCTGTAGCAAAATCTTACTCAATCTTTATCTCTTCTCCTCTCTGAACCTTCCCTGCCTGAATTCTCCATCTTTCAGAACCAACAACAGCATCACTGTGGGATCAGGCATTCATATTACCCATTTCCATTTCCATTTACCTTGTATGTAAACCTAATAAACATTTGTTGCCTTACACACTAGTTATTTGTGTACACTCAGGATAAAGACTACACTTCATTTATATTTGTATCCCCAGAATCTTACTTGGTGCCTTGCCCTTAGGAGATTCACAGTATAGGGTAATTTAACTGAAAATATGCACAGATTTTTATGGTTTTTTTTTTTAGAGCATAGAAGGTTAGTTGCAAATGGATCTTATGACAGCCTCCAATGCAACAAAGCATGAATATCTTGAAAATTTTAAACCTAATCAAAAGTCTTCCCAAATGCTTTTTGGAATTACTATGGAAAATTATCAGAGAGCAAGGCAACTCCTACCTCAGTGCCTTTGCACTTGCTCTTCCTGATGCAGTTCTACACAGTTCCCTTTCTCACTTCATATGTGTCACATGAAGATACTAACTTATCAGTGAGGTCTTACCTGACGATTCTATATAAAATATAGACTATTTTTTATATTCTATTCACCTTGCTCTGCTTTATTTTTCTCCATAGCACTTATCACCACCTGACATACTATATGTCTGTGTGTTCATTTTATTGTTTGTCTCTTCTCTCATTAAGAGGAAAGATACTTTGTAGGTTTTGTTCATTCATTTTTGTATCCCCTAGTAGAGTGCCTGGCATATAAAAAGAGCTTAATAAACACTTACTAAACAAATGAATGATGAATGATTTAATGAATTCTGGAAATAAAAAAATATATATGTGATTGCCCCATAACATGACTGAAAAAAAGACAAATTAGTCTGTTGGAAAAAATAGCAAAACTGTAAGAAGTCACAAAATACCAAATAATATAAATTAAGAGACATAGAGGATCAATCCAGAGTGTCTGACATTCACCCTTATGAGGTTTCACAAAGAGAAGAGAGAAGATATGGATTAAAGAAAAAAATATCACAAGAAAATTTATGAGAAATGAAGAAAGTCATCAATCTTAAAAATGAAGTTTCATCGAAGATAGGAGAATAAAGAAAAGCTTCTAGAAAGAAAGTGGCAAGTTATCTACAAAAGAATTGGAATAAGATTGGCATAAGGCTTCGAATTAGCAGCAATGGATGCTAAGGGATAATAAAGTCATGTCTTAACATTTTTAAAGAAAAATTATTTTGAACCTAAAATTGTATACCTAAATAAATAAAATATAGTAACAAAAAAAAAACATTTCAAGCACACAAAGAATGTGAAAGTTTACCTCTCATGAAGGCTTTCTGGAGAAATAAGATGTGCTTTAGCAAAATGAAAATAGAAACAAAGAAAGAGAAGAAAATAAGATCCAAGAAACAGTGGACCTTATTGAGGAGATAGGTGTATAGTAAGTATAAAAAGCAACCATAGAACAAGAGAGTGTCTTTAAAAGAAAGTGGATTCTCTTTTAACATATAACTATTAAAATGGATGATAGGTAAAAATATAAGCTGCTTTAATTAATAAGAAAAAAATCAGAAACACCAGCTAGAAAAAAATATATAAGAAAGTCATGTGATGAAAAAAAGAATGTGATCCAATTTTAACCAATTCATGGAATATTAAAAAATGATTTAATCTTAAAACTTGGAATATTTTTTATTGACATACGGGTTTAGTGACAGAATTATACCTCATTCAATAAAGTCTAATTATATAATTTGGTTCTGTGGTGAACCATCTTAATTTGAATACATGATTATCTTAATACAAATGAGATTTCAATTTTTAGAATCAATCTATAGACAAAGCATGAATGGTTTAATTATGGTTACAAAACTGAATGCAAATATTATAACTTTGATGATATTAGAATGTGGAGGGTATGTAAAGAGGTGGAGAGAAACATGGAGTGCTAATTTCTCATTTCATATGGCATAAGATGAGATGTTCAAAGACGATAAATTAGAAAATAAAAATTTGAGGTGTATTGCTCAAAGTTATAATGTTAATTAAATGAAAAATTTAAAAATCAAAGATTAGGAAACTGATGGGGTTGGGTGTAGTATAAGTGAGCTACAGATTTTATGTTTTCTATTTGGTCAGTAGATATGATTTAAGTGATTAAATCAAGAGGTAACAGTAGAAGTGTATTCATATATTATGGAATTAATTAAATTACCAAAAAGCTAAAAATGGAAACAGTTTAAGTGATTGCCTTTTGGGAGTGTGATTGATTGATTGTAAGGTGGGATTGTTAACTTTCACTTTTCATTTCATAATATTCTGTTCTAATTGACTTTTCACTACCATATGAAGGTTATTCTTATACTTTTTTTTTTAATTTCTGTTTTTATGAGACCATCTGTATTGGAAGATGCTGGCCTATATCACTTCCCCTATGACATGTCAGCATAGATAAATCTGACCAAGAAAAATAAATAAACAAAGAAATAAAATAAACAATCTTAGACAAATCTTTTAATACATTTCTGTGTTTCCACCTTTCTACCCTTCAATGGGGTCCTTGCCTGCAATATTTTACTTCTTTATTCAAAGTGCCAAGGAGCAGAGAAGTTCAACTGTTAAGTTATAGGAAACTGTGCCAGTGGTTGTTTTCCACCTATATGAATCAGGACTTGGGGAGAAGAGCAAGGCAGTTTTTATGAGGCTTTTGCATGCAAATGAATGTGCCGATATTGTTTGAATCACTCAGTATGGTTTCTAAGTCAGCAGCCCTGATTCTCCCTGTAGCAGAATCAAATTTCCGCATAAAGATCTTCTGAGGAAGCCACTGACTTACTGAACACTCTGCAGCTACAGCCACCCACACAGCTCACAACACACTTCAAAAACACTCAGGTAGAGAAGGGTGGTGGGTGAGGAGCCTCCTTCACAGAGATCTGCAACCAACCTCTTCTTCCTATCTCAAAGACTTGGATTTTAGTAATTTGTCAAAAGGCTGGGTAACCACCCACTCTATTGCACTGGTTTCTGAGAGGACAGTGGAAAGTGCCCTGCAAACTTCTCTCTCTCCTTCACAAGCCTGGCTCCCCTCTATTCTAAACAAAGGGCTCTCCAGTTCCTCTCCCCAGAGCGATGGTGTTTCCATGGGGGCCTTGGGTGTGGGGGTATACAGGAAATATATAGTAAATAGAAAACAAAAATGATTTGTGCAAATCCTCATCTGGGAAGTCTACATTCCCGGTTGCCTGCATTTATAATATTAAGGGGGGAAACTACAAATAAGGCAGTCAATGAGTTACCATGAATCAGGCCTTTGTTCTTTGGCAAACCCTGCCTGGAAAGCTTAGTTCAGGCTACTCATTGACTTGCAGCATCCATTTTATAGAAATGGCTTAAAATGTGCCCAACGCCCTTTTTCTTCCCACCAGGCCAGAAAGAGTAAGAAAGGGTGACCACACAGCTGTACACCCTGTGGTCGTGCTTATGAAAGAGGCAAAGTCTATGCAGTGCCTGTGCACTCCCCTAAATTGGAAAGGAGGTGAGAAAATTGTCCCATGGAGGGACCTTGGAACAGAGAAAGGGAGCCAATGAGAGTAATAATTCTCCTGGCTCTGTTATATGCCACCCACATCCATGGGCTAGATACTTTCTCTGAATGCCAAGCCTGCCCTTCCCTGTCACGCTGCTGCCAAAATGTAGCTTGAGAAGACTGCCAGAAAATTCTACAGTCCAGGCAAAAGAGTTTGGAGGCAAGACCATGGAGTTGGAAAAGAAGGAAGCAAAGCATTTTATCCATCTGTATATTCTTTTCTAAATTCAAAACACTTGTACTTTTAATTCATTTATCTTCCAGATAAATCTGGGGGGCAACCTGTATTTTCTCCAATTAATAAATAATGAAAGCAAAGCTCAGATTTGATTGAGATCATAGCCAAATTGCTAAGGACCAATACAACCATATCAATAGGACCAATGTTCAATAGGACTACATTCTGTTCCCTGGTCTTCTTATTTTATGGTCTTCCTCAGACCACATTACCAGTAGATGTCATTATCTAACCAGCAGACAAATGCTTGACAGTAGAAATTCTAACTATTTTGCTGAAAATTAAGGTTCGGGGGGAACTTTGCTAGAGTGGGAGGGACTTGAGGCCTCTCTTTCTTAACAGAACTGGAAGACTAGATCTCATTTACCCCAACATTAAAACTACTTCTTGTTTTACAGACATTCAATAATGCCTCACTGGCATTCAGATCTTCTATCTCATTTAAGCCCTGCCCCCCGACTCCCAAAAAGAAACTGGAGGTGTTGGACTACATGTTTTCCCTCTAAATCTAAAATGTGATTCCAAGGGGTTTATTTTTATATTATTATTGTTACTGTTATTGTTATTACTATTATTAATATTTTGTGCTTTGTTATTTATCTCCCCTGGTCACGACTCTCCTACACATCCAAGGAGAGATGGGTTCAAGTATTTCTCACTTAGCTTTAATTCCTACATGAACAAAATAAGCATGATGGCCTCAGATCGCATTTCCCTGTGTGGATGGAAATGAAAACTCAGCATTTCTCTCACTGGACAGCTTGCTGTTTTGATGCTCCTGCCATTATTAACATGGCAGCTGTCACAGCAGTTAGCCATGGAAAGACCCATTACCTCATCTGACCTTGTCTCCCTGCCAGGACGGGATATGGGCCCTAAAAATGCTTCCTGGTCTAACCACCATTTCAGGGTTTATTTATCCTAGGTTACAGCAAACATGGCTTTAAAAAACAGGAAATAGAGTCTCATCTTAGTTAATTATGATACCAGTTATAACAATGTAGTTAGTGGAAGCTTTCTGGGAGCAAAGATTGCATTTCCATATAAGGCTGTGGTGGAAGTTCACCTACTATCAGGGATTTGAGGTGTGCAGCTATGATACCTTTAATAGGACCTTGGGAGTATTGTATATTTTTACATGCACTTTCCATTGGAGCATCAGAAGTAAAGAAAATTATACCCGTTTGTGGAATTCTTAAATTGGTCCTAATTCACTGAGCTCCTTATGGGTAAATGAAGTGTCTCCTTTGCCTTCAGTTGTGGCCAGCACTTAAGAAGCACTCAATAAAAATTTAATTAATTAAGACTGCTGGAAAGGGAGCCCAAGTTTATTAGGGAGGGGCTAAAAGAGAAAGTACACAAGGACTCTGGGTTCCTTTGTATAGGAGGAGTCTGGGTGCATAATGTCTCATCTCAAGTTTAAGAAGCAACTCTCCTACTAATAATGACATTATTAATAATAATAGAGCCAAAATTAACTGCATATTTATACTTGTCCTGTTGACATACATCATCTCATTTAACAACACTTAAGAGAACTGCTATTATCCTTCCCATTTTGCTGAAAAAAAAACATGAGGTTACAAGAAGTTAAATAATTTGTCTAAAGAAATACACGTGTAAATCTGAATTCAGATTCAAGTTCATCTGACTCTTAAGCCCATAGTATTGACCACAGTGTTATGTTGCCTTTCTGCTCTTGGTTTATTTTTGGAGAACAAGTGCTTTTAGAGAAGTGAGAGACAATATCATCGCTGTTGTCAGATAATTTTAACTCTACTCTCGTTTCTGAGACCATTGTTTGCCCTTCCCACCCTCCACGGTCCCCAACTGCCCCTCACCAGGTCTTGCATTGCTCCACTCTCCCACTTTCTCTTTGTATCCTCTTTCCTGTGACACCCTCAATGATGGGTGAACTAGGAAACACGGCCACAGTGAATGACTTTAAATAACTCTACTTTCTGTCCATCTCTCCCTCAAGCTGAGGAGAAGAAGTCATCTTATAGGTGCTAATTTCCATGAACCAGCAACGACTAATGTGTACAGTTCATCCAGCACCTTCACCCTCAGAGTCTTAATTGATGTGCAAGCAACATAGAAATTAAGCCAGGCAAGATTATGAACCTGTCGTAACAGATAACAAAATCTAAGTTCAGAAATCAAATACAATTGGGATTTGAGTCAAATCTGATTTCGAACCTCATCTGTTTTCCACAAAACTACAACAACCTCTAATGAAAATCAGATCCTGCCTATTCACGCCATCCTAAAGAGATGGTCTGCTTCATCTGAGATTTCAAGATCCACCCCCTGCAGCACCGACGTCTTTCATGCAGGGCAAGTTTGCTTAGTGAACAGAGGTATTTTATAGGATCACATGTTTATGTTGTGAATAAGATTGTTCTTCTCCTTACATGTAAACCCCATTACTTTTATTTTTTTAAGTCTTTTCTGCATTGCTTTAAACCTTATCTTGATAGAAAGGGAAATATATAAGGTTTTAGGTATCAATGTAAAGTTTATCAACAAGTCTAAACAGACATATGCATCTATAAATACAGTATAAAAAGCAGTGAAATGTAAGTCAAAAAACCTGAATTCTAGCCTAGACCTCCCAGTGAATTATAAGAAGCCTTGGGAGGGTCTCCTCTCCAAGCTTCAATTTTGCAAAGGAGACAGCAGTGATGGACTAGAGGATCCTTATGGAGGGCAGCATTACAAGCTCAGTGTTTTTAGGATTCTTGGCTATGCTGACCCTGGTTTGAGAAGGGGAAGTACACTTACTCTAAATAATTATTATTGTAGGAAACTAATATTTTCTTCCTAGGAAGCCCAGGCAAAAGGTGTAGGTAAGAAGATGTGCAAGGAACAGAAGGTATGTGATAGGGCTGAGTTAAGAGCAAGCTGATCTACTGGAGAAAGAACAGCAGTACTGAGAAAGGGTCACTGTCACTGAGGAGCTGATGAGGTTGATGACTCTCCATAGGTGGTCTTCAGGCTTCCTTTCTTCTAAGACACCTGTTGCAAAATGGACTCTGCAGGATTAACTCATCCAAATAACATGTAATAAGCCTTTTTGTGTTTCAGATATTTGATAAGAACTGAAAATAAAAGATAATGTAAGATCTGTTTTTAGCTCTTGTGGTTTATCAGAGGAACAAGTAACAAGAAGATCTAAATTTTAGACTTTATTAGTAAAGAGTTAGATGAGGGAAGAGTTAGAGAAACAAAATCTAATTATCTCGGAGGAGCCTCTCATCTCCAAAATTTGTATAATTGTTCTTTGCATTTGAACATCACACTAACTAAGCCCTTTTATTTTCTTTTTCAGATTAGATTCTCATTTGCCTCCTCAGGACTCGGAACACTATACCTAAAATTTTACTATTTTCTCCCTTGTGGTTTGTTAGAACATATTATTTTCTATCAACTCATAATATTTTTAACTATTTGATGTGTGGTAAGTCCTAGTTCCCTAACTACATAAAAAGCTCCTTGTGGGCAGAATCAGGACTCATATTTATTTTGTTTATTCGCCAATACCTAACTGAATATTAAGTACATCATATTTGTTTACCAAAGATTGCACTTCTTCCCCAATCTAGGCACATGGTAGACTCTCACTTCCCTGTGTCCTTGAAATTGGGAGTGGCCTTGCTTTCACTGGTGCAATTAAAGCACTTCTGGCAGAAGCTTGGAGAACCAGTGGATAGTTTCAACCATTCTGTTTTTCTCTCTGGCATGTGTCAGGTGACAGCTGCTTATCAGGCTGGGGCCCAGAGTAACTCAGACACCATGGAACAAAGTCCCTTGTCAACCTGAGATGTTCTTGTTAACATGCGTAAGAAGTATTGTCTCAAGCCACCAAGGTTTAGTTAGCACTTGTCGCCACAGCATAACCTAGCCTAGCCTGACTGGTACAGAAGTGTTCAACGAGCATTTGCTAAGCTCTGTCCCAGTGGCTCAACTGCAGCAGAAAAGCCAAAGGTCAATAAATTGGGTTAGCAATGGCCTAAGTAAAGGCTACCTTTATTCACTGGAAAATACTCTGTTAGGTCTCTCTACTATTCTCTTGTTTCTGTTTCTAAAAATGTACCACGCAAAGCCACTGACATTCCACATCTGTCAGCATTTCTTTCACTTCCAGGCCACTTTACTTCAGCCGGGAATGTCTCTCTATCTTTGTATCTTTGCCTGCAGGAATTAATAGTTAGAATAAGAAATGCTATAAAGTGTCTTAGAAAGGGGAAGAGAACTTTGGGGAAAGTTAGAAATAGAGATTGTCTGAATGAGTGTACAAATATCAGAAAGGAAAGGTTCCACTCAGAGCTTTGGACCTCAGTCAAGATCCAATGGGAAATTGAAATCGATGGTGGAGGCTTTGGGAACTTGGCTTCTGGTGTCGGCCAAAACTGAGCTTGAATTCCAGCATTTCATTCTCTCACTGGGTAAGTCGGAGCAAATTTACTCAACCTCTCTAACCAACCCAGTTTCTCAATCTGGAAAAAAGAAGGTAAGAATAGAACTCAGTTCTTAGAGTTATTGAGGACCAAAGAAATAAAGTTGCTTCATAATAAGAAAGCATTTTAATATGATGTGCTTAAATATAAGTGAGGGCATTTTCTAGTGCACTTAGCAAAGCAACTACAACACAGTAAGTTTAAAAAAATATATAGCTCTAAAAAAAAAATAAAAGGATATGGAAATTTCATTAAAGGACCATGGAACATAAAAGAAAGCTTAGCCTGGGTTCAGCATCCAGAAAACCCTAAAACTCTTGCCCAGAGCACAGTGGTCATTGGCCCTCCCAAAAATGGCAATGATTCTTTCTTCAGCTATCAAAACTTACTCAAACCTCAGCCAGTTAAAAGGACTCTCTGGAAAGTGTCCAATAAGGGCTCGAGAAAGCAGGGAGACCGCGATAAGTGAGGGTCAAACAAAGTGAGAACCTCATGTTTCCTGGGCTGAGTTCCTGGACTTTCCAGAAAGTTGGAGGTGATTGGCCTTTGTTCTAGTCACCTGACTTTGAGACATTGGCCAGAAGCCTCGGGACAAGTGAGAACACGGAAGGTCATTTGTCCGCCTTCATCTGAAGTGGCCACACTTGTCCTCCTGTTCCAGTTGAGTGTGGTCCCAGAGAAATAAAGGAAGAGAAGTTTGCTTTGAGTTCCCCACCTCCCTTTCTCATACCTGGTTCCTAACAGGGGATCATGTGCTTTCTTAAAGCTCTGCCCGCTTCAACATTAGTCTCCTTAGTAGAGTGGAGAAAACAAAAGATTTAGAGTCAAATAATCAAATCCGAATTCTCTCACATCAGCTTTTTAACTTACTGTCCCAAAACCTCAGTTTCCTTAAAATAATAATAGCCACTTCAAAATACAATAATTATTTTATTATAGTAGTATCAGATGTGGGTTTGATTTGAACAGCAGAGACAAAAAAAAAAGTTAATTTTTATTCCTATAAATAAAGTAAAGTCTTTTCAACTGGATAAAATTCCCTAGTCTGCTCACTTCATTTATTTTTCCATCAATCTCTTCACTTAATAAACATTTATTCTGTGCCTATTATCATACTGAAGTGCTAGATGATGAGCACAAGAAGGTAATTACGAGAGTGTCCCCAACCTCATCGAGTTTAAAGACTAAGAAAGAAACCAGATATATGAATAGGTTGTGAAACCAGGCAGTAAATGCAGTGTCCAGCATTATCACAAAGGAGTAACACCAGTTCATCCTCAAGTGCTCAGGGAAGGCTCCCTGGAGGAGGAAGGGCCTGACCTGAGTGTGAACGATGGCTCACAGTGAAACAGGTGAAAGAGGCAGAAGGCATGAGAACAGACAGGGAAAGCTTAATTCAGGCAAAGAAAGGCAAGAAAGTAAAGCGTAAAAGAAGAAAAAATATTTTTGTATTGCTGCCACATTGAGTGGGAGGTGGGGAATTGTGAAAAATGTATAGATCTTTCTTAGCACCCAGCAAACTTTCATTTTTAGAAAGGAAACCCTGGAGTGATCCCCTCCTCTCTAGAACCACCTCTATCTCATCCTCCATAGCTTCCCAAGTACATTTCATTCGTACTGGAAATAGGGGGGCGGAAAGCAAACGTGATCACCAAAATGTTCAAAGCTCCTTCCATGTCTCTTTTTCTCTCTCACCCTTCTCTGTTCTTTTTGTGAGCACTAAACCCCCAATAGTAGGAAGCATTTGTCTAAAAATAGCCCTTCTCAAAGACCCAATCTTCTCTGAGTTTCATAAAACATCTGCTGAACAGTTTCCTATAACTGTTTTTGGCCATTAAATCAAAGCCTGGAGAAACAATGTCTGTTTCTGCCTTTAAAGCAAAGAATTGCCATCAGGCCTTCCTCTCAGACCCCGACGACAATGGGGCCAGAAATAGCCGTAGGAGGCTTTGAAACACCTTAAGGCCCAAGTCCAAGCACAGAGTTACTGGTGTCTTGTTTTTCTTTCTTTTTAGAGGCTGTTCATCTCTCCAGAGCAGAATAGAAACTTAGATAGGCAAAACCTCAAGCGGGAGGTTACGCTGCCCCATGCAAATCACCACCTGCAGGGCAGGCCTGCTTGGTGTGTACACAGACCCACAGACGAGTGAATCTCTGTACTAGGTTGCCAGGGACAGCTGCCTGCAGAGTGGCATGTGGGGCAGCTGGTATCTGATGGTGCTTGGTTCTGTGTGATGTCTGAATGTTCGCGGGGCTCCCACTTGTTTATGTGGCACAGAATATGAGAGTTTGCTGGTCTAAGGGGAAAATTACAGACACAAGGCCAAAAGACTCAGTGGATACTCTCCAGACTATGCTTCCAACTAGCCCAGGGTTCTTTACCAGACATTTTACCTTTCTGACTCCATCTGTTTTCTCACCACTGAGTTGTAGCCTGTCTTAATATAAACAAGCATTAGTGCAAAAACTGCTGGCCCTTGCAACCAAGGCAGAAGGCAGGAGGAGAAAGAAGCCAGGGCCTGGTGTGATATAGTCTGGAAAACTGCTCAGGGCAGTCAGGCGTCCAGAGCGGCTCAATGCTGGAATTTGGCTGAGGGACCCATCTGGACAGGTCCAGCATCACCAGCAATGCAGGGAACTAAGACATCTAAACACTTGTACTTAAAGCGGGATCAAGTCACCCAGAGGTAGAAAAGGCCTGGGACACCTCTCTCTAGGACAGGCTTTCAGTCTGTGCAGTCAGCTTGAGAAATGGGCAAAAAAAAAAAAAAAGTTAAGACAATCTCTTGGTGCCAAAGAATAGTCGACACAACAGGTGAGGGAGCATGGGACACTGAAATTACAGAGCACAAAGGGTTCATTCATTCATGGCCTGTTCCTACTGACCTCACATAGCACGCGCTTTTATTCTCAAGACTTAATTCCATCTCAAATGAGTGATGAAGCCAAATTCACAGCAACTCAGGCCATCGTCAGGATCAGCTCAGAACACTGATGGACCCTGGGAGCCACCTGTAGGTACAGGCATGGACAGGTGGGGAGGAGAGGAGCCAATAATGCATGGCTGACAGAGGGGTGGACTTGATGAGCTGTGACCCTCTCCAGGTTCAACTCTCTATGACCCATGTACATCTCTTAGTTGTTATGGAATAGCCTTAGCAGGTTTTGGTAGAAACTGGTTTTCATGTCTCATGTCCATCGCAATTTGTGACTGGATCAAAGACAATGGAGCCTAATGCATCTGATCTGATCTGAGGTGGATACCATGCCTGCGATTGTGAGAGCAGAACTAGGAGTGGAACCTGGTGTGTCTTCATTGTTTCTGGGCTTGACTTGCCCCAAACATAGCCAACTGGTGGTGTGGCAGGAGGGTAGCAGGGCTCATTTTTGTTCTTTTGTCTTGCTTGCTTATTTTCTCTCTTTCCTTCCTTCCTCCCTCCCTCCCTCCCTCCCTCCCTCCCTCCCTCCTTCCTTCCTTCCTTCCTTCCTTCCTTCCTTCCTTCCTTCCTTCCTTCCTTCCCTCCTTTCTTTTCTTCCTTCCTTCCTTCCTTCCTTCCTTCCTTCCTTCCTTCCTTCCTTCCTTCCTTCCCTCCTTTCTTTTCTTCCTTCCTTCCTTTCCTCCTTCTTTTTCTTTTCTTTCTTTCTTCCTTCTCCTTTATTCTTTCTCCTACTTTTTTTTATCTTTCTCACTCTCTCTCCCATCTCCCTCCCTCCCTTGCTCTCTCCCTCCCTCCTTCTTTCTCTCTCTCCAAGCCAGTTAGTATTAAGTTGGTATTAGTAGCACTCTGAGAAGAGTTTAATAAAAAATATGTCAATTAATGTTTTATCCAAAACAATGAAGCCAGACCCCAGTTAAAGTGAAGAAACAATACCAACACAGTTGTAAATCCTCAAGTAATCTTGAAAACTCAGAATTCAGGAGGGGCCTGCCACATCTGAGCAAACAACACTAAAACAGATGAAATTTTAGCTTGTTTGTGAAATCATTTCCGCATACTTGTCAGTTTTTTAAGCAACACATGAAGTCCATTTATTAATCTATATTTATTTGATAGAATAGCAATAGCATCGAATGGGCTGCTTTAAGGATTGCTTGTTGCAAAGTAAGTGTGTGTATGCGCACACTCATGCATTTCCATACCAGCCAAGTTTGGAAGCAAAAATGCATAACTCAGGGTATGCTCCCAGCTTCTGAGTCCCCACTCACTTCAGGGCTTGCCCCTCACCCTGTTCCAGCCACTGTGCATAAAGCCCAGACCAAGGCTGAGCCCTCTGCAGGGTAGCTGAAAAGCAAAGCCTATCTACTACTAGTGAGGCAAAAGCACATATATTTAAGAAGAGATAGTAACTTAATGACAAATGAATCCAATGTCCAATATTTTAACTGAAGAAAGAAGCTTCATAGATAATATTTCTTAATAATATCACTTAATCTGCCATTTGACTCTCCCCTACCTGCCAATGTTGACAAAAATATAAGCCCTGAGCTTTGGTATATCAGGTCCTATGTCACCAACAAGCTTGGACAATGACCAACAGATTCCCAACTGGGTGCCTGTCACCATCCCAGCCCCACGACCCGGCCCCTGGGAGGCCTGTCCTGCAGTAAGCATCTCAGTAACTGCTGTTCATGTGAGGTGCTGAGGTGCGTGTGGAGTCGTCACTGGACTCCCAGCAGGCAGCCTTGGCCTAGCTGGAAAAGCGTCTGCTGCTGCTCTGGAGGCGGCTGTCTGCTAAGCAGCTGGAGCAGCCAGCGCATCTGGGTCTGGCTGCAGGCACTGGGCAAGGCGACCATCTTCGTCTGTCTTTCCTTGTCCACACATTCAGGGCACTTTCCATTTTGTCTGGGAGTGCAGCCCCAACTGCTTTCAAAGAGATGCCTGCTTTGCTTCTGCCTCAACCCTTGCTTTCCTTTGTATTCCTTGTGGGATGCAGATGTGAGCATGACACCTGCTGTGGGTGGGAAGGAACAGGGAAGACAGACCGTTGGGCTGGCTCAGCTGTGCCCACAGTGGCCTCAAATTACTAAGCAAGGCAAGGGCAGCTGGCTCCTCCTCAGTGGTGGGATTTGGACAGAACTGATCCTACAGTTGGAGGTGTCTGAGGTGTCTACATCTGTCATGCAAAATTTAAAACCTCCCAAGGCCATGTGCTTGGTGTACAAACAGGACTTTAGGCCCTTGATTCCCTGAGAAGCCATGGATTTGGTAGGGTTGAGAGGGCAGCAGGCAGTCATGCTCAGCAATGGGGCTTCCAGAGTAGACTTCTTGAGAATAAAGAACCCTAAAGGATAGAGAAAAAGTCCCTTGTGGCAGCATTTAATGTGATTGGGTAACCAGAGAAGGAAGCCATGGACAGCTTTTCATACAGAGGACACAGCTGCCCGCACAGTGCAATACTGGAGAAAGAACACAGACCCTCAGACACTCACATGTATACACACTCTCAGGCAGACATAGGTTCAAGGTTGGCCCTTCCACCTGGCTCTGTGTCTATGGACCAATTACTCAGCCTCTCTGAGCCTCAAATCTTTTTGTCAAACAAAAAAAGGGTATTATAATAATACTTATCTCACAAGATTGCCATAAGCTTCAGAGATAACAAAAAGTGTTTCGTGTATATTCAACCAACATTAAGCATGAACTCTCTGTAGGCCTACATCAGGTACTCGAAGCATCACAGAGAATCAAACAAATACTCTGCAGTGGGGTGTCAGAGACCAGGGGGACACAGACAACAAACAAGTAGGTGTATATAAATATGCATTTACAGGTTCTGACAGTACGCTCTGGAGGAAAGTCCCAGCAGAGAGCAACAGAATGGGGTCGAGGCTCCCATTCTATCTGGGATGGTCCCTGCATTCAGGCCACAATCTGAGCATGAGAAGCGGCCACCTTTGCGCATAACAGAGCTCTCTCTGTCTATTACAGAGCACCTGTGATGTGTCGCCAGGCTGCTGGGCCATTAAGACAGAAGTCCTTGTCTTAGTATAGCATACAACCTGGTGACAGAAGGGAGACAGGGAACAAAAAGCATAAGTAAAAGCTATAGGACTAGAACTCTGGGGCAAAATGAAGGGGCAGCAGGGATGGGTGAACTAGGAACGGGGTGGGGTAGAGGAGGCTGCTCTTTCCTACAGGATGGTCCGAGCACGTTGTGTTGCAGAGGTGAGGCCGAAGAAAAGCGTGAGGAAGGAGAGGGAAGAAGAGAACCATGGTCTGTCCACTCCTGCTTCTCTTGAGAGGCAGACAGCTGACGGGAAAGCCGAGGCAGAGTGGGGTACCGCCGAGGAAGCCATCGTAGAACCGCAGTGAGACATGATGCGGCCGAGACCAGGCAAGTGGCGATGCAGGGGCCATGAAGCAGCCGGGCACTGGGGACTGCTTAAAAGTAGCACCAATGGATGTGCTAATGTGCGAGGCGTGGCTGTGAGAGACGTAGACTCAGGCAAAACCACAAAGGTCTGGGCCTCAGACCCGGGAGCAGCAGGCAAGAGGAGGCTGCGGCAAGCTGGGCGTCGGGAGGAGTCCAGGCTCCCGGGGGCATCACTGGTTCCAAGCTGTCTTGTTTCCTGAGTTTCACGTGTGTGTCTGTTAGAGTCAGAGGAACTTTGGGCTGAAGTTAGAAATGTGGATTTGCCAGCCCCCAGAGACTTTCCGAGGCCATGACTGCCTGAGTATACCATGCAGAAGGGAGAATGAAAAAGAAGTCAGAGCCAAGGACCATCCCCCCAAAAGAGGTGAGGGACCTGCAGATGGGACCGAGCAGAGAGCAGTGACATGAAAAATCAGAGAACAGCATCCTGAAGGCCCAGTGAGGAAAGCAGAGCAAGGACGGAGAGAGGGAAGGAGGGAGTGGCTATGTCCCAGGCCACATGAGTGGGAAACCAAATCAGGAACTGAGATTTAACATTCTTGTTTCACAGGGAAACTGCAAGAGTGTCCCAAGGCCTTGTCCTCCAAAATAATGTCTTGTTCTTAGAAGTATCCTCCCTGTCCCACCCAGCCTGGTATTCCTGCCTGGAATGCCTCCTAGGCACAGAACTGCAAAGACTGAGGTGACATCACCGACGCAACAGTCTGTTTCCAAGGCCACGACCAGCCTTTGTCCTAGGTGCATGTCAGGAATAGAAGCGTTGGTATGACCTCAGAAAATGGAGCCAACCCCGAGGGAAGGAGTCTGTAGCAGGAGCTCAGTTTGACAAGAATGGTGCAGCAAGCTGAGACTGAAAGCAGCCCTCAATGTTTATGTGGTCCAAAAAATTTCAACGTTTTCATCCAATCCCTAAGAACTCCTCAACTGAAGATATAGGGAGCTAAAGGCAGCCGGACACAAAGGGAGGTCTTACTTTAGCATCAGGACAGCGGCCTCTGCAGTCAGGGAGTTGGTGAGGAGTCTGCAGGGCAGCCTCATCTGCAGGCCCTGGAGCCACCTTCCTGTCCCCTGCTCCACAGTGTTTACGGATAGGAAGGCAGCGGGGCTGGGCCACAGAGAGGAAGGCCAAAGCCCTGGTCTGCCTGCTGCTGATAAGTGATTCTACAAGACAAGCAGAAGGAATCCAGACAGAGATCTAAGAACATCCAGATGCTTGGCTCAGCAGGCTGATTCCTGGGGTATGACAGGCTTTCATGTGTGCCCCAGCTCCTGGGGAGAGGGGCCTGGCTACAGGCCCTCCCATCCTCAGCTTAGACCCAGGCTTCCTAGGCAGGGGAGGGGACCATGTCTGTAACCTGATCTCGCTAGTCCTAGCTGCTTCTTCTCTACACCCCCAACCCCAAACATGGTCCAGGTTCTGTGCTATCTGCAGAATCAAATGTGAGGTATTTACTAGGTGCTTAATAATTGAAACGAGGAGTATGCATCTGGCATTGTGCCAGGGACTTTAGATACTTTAATAGATTCAATCTTCATATACCGTCTATGAAGTAATTACTATTTTGTCTCCATATGATTAATGAGAAAATGAGGTTCAGAAAAATGAAGTAATCTTCCTAAGTTTGCACAGCTAATAAATAGCCACACCGTGGTTCACATCCAGCCCATGCAATTTCCTAGGCTTGCTAACTTAGCCAGCCATTGAGCCTAGTTTCCTTGATAATTGGAAGAAAGAGCACTCAAACACTGCATGCATTTCCCTACTTAAAGTACTTTACATCAGGAAGAAAGGGAGGAAGGATTTAACAAAGCCCCATGTACACACCAAAAACCACAGTCCAAATATTTCAGGGTCTTTCCCTCCCTGCATTCTCTCTTCTCCAAAAAGAGAAAAGTAAACTGCCCAGTTCCTTCTCCTGTGAGTTTGACAGAACAAAGGAGCAGAGGATACAAGAGGGAATGACAAAGTGATAGGCATAGAACTGAAGCAAGTCAGCCTGACTCATACCAAGAAAGCAGTAATGGAAGCAACACCTTTCCATGGGCTTAAGGAAGAGTTGAGCTGCCCCAGGACAGAGGCTTCCCTTCCTATCTTGTGATTGCTTGTCATCCTGAAGAACAGAGAGAATAGAAACACCAGGAGGTGAGGAAAGAACCAGAGAAGAGGAAAGGATGGAGTGATGGTGAATGATGGGGAGAGACAGCCAGGCACACAGACAGACAGCCACGGAAAGACTGGGCATACTGACTTTTCAGGTTTTTCAGACCCTGTGATTCTGTGAGATCTGGTGATTTGGGGATATGACAGAACCTGGAACTCCAGGGCTTTCTTTGGAAAAAAAAAGAAAAGTGAAAAAAAAAAAAAGAAAGCTACTAAGTTTTCAAACCTCTTGATAAATCAAAACCAAAGACAGATAAGAACCAACAGAGAGAGAACTTGGAAAGCAGAAAATAAGGATGTGAGTAATGAGAGAGGGTCAGAGGTGGGTTAAAAAAGAGTAGTCATTGAAAGAAAATAATAAGCAGAAGGGAGGTGGGAAGTTAGGTAAATCTGGCCATCTAACCTTTTTCCTGTCCTTGACCTTCAGGTTTAAGGTAGGGTCACACAAGTCCCTACCTAGGAACCTGCTCATTCCTTCTTGCCCCAAGATCCATATGTAATCCTAGGTTTGTTGATTTGTTGGGGGATCTAAGTCCCTCACCTGACAGGACAGGAAGGGTGATGGCCACTCTATAAATATTGGTTGGATGAATGAATAGATGAATGAATGCACAATGGAGGCTTTTTGCCCTACCAGTTCTTTGTAGGTCTCTCTCAGAGGTTCCAGCCCTGTCCCCCTGGGTTGCGAGCTGCCTCCCTCAGTGCTGCGCTCCTTCTGGGATGACTGCTCCTTGCCCATTCCTGATTTCCATCTCTATATTTTCCCCACTCAGTGTGAGAAGCCTCTGCAGGGCCAGGAAACAGAAAGGAGAATGGCAGTGAGAGATGAGACAGGCAGGACTGGCAGAAGCATTGTCTTTTGTGTTCATTCATCTGCCAGCCTCCAATGGGGCTAGGGTTGGGGAAGTGGGGAGATGGTGGGAGGTGGGGGCGGGGCTGGAGAAGGAGCTCTGCAGTGGATATTAAAGAAGTGGAGGATTTAAGCCAGAGAACGATTTCGATTTCATACTGCAGGGAGTGAGACACGGGTAGGGATGTCTTCTCCACACAGACCGTTGGCTCAACAGGAAGTGAAAGGCACACTACCTCGGCAGTGTGTTTGGGAGACAGAGTCCTCAGGTCCTGTAATCACTGGCCCTGACTCCCAAGTCAAACCCAAAGTATGTCTTCTGTAGTTTTTCAATGAATATATTCTGCTCTGGGCCGGACACTGTGTGTACTTAGTGCTAGGAACAAAGCAGAAAATAATGTAGACCAGGTCCCTGCCCAAACGGTGCACATAGGCCACTGGGGAAAGTGTATAAACAAGGAACTAACTCTATAATTGCAGCTGTGATAAGAGTTATGAAGAAATAGCACAGAGTCATACTCAGGCAGGGACTCTTCTTCAGTCCCCCACAAAGTGACATTAGTGTTCCTCAAAGAAGTGAAAAATGGGTAGGAGTGACCTGCTCAAAGGTTGTGGGTAAGTAGGGGGAATCTTGGAGAAGAAAGCAGAGAAAGTTGGGCTTGGGGAAAACCAAACTATGGACAAGATAGGGGTAGTTAGAAAAGGGTGGGGAGCATTCCCAGGTGGGGAGAAGAGCAGGACTGGATGCTGTCTGCACCCCAGAAGGGGCGGAATGGGGGCGGGGTGTGGGCACCTTGACTGGAGAGAAGGAGGGGTTGGAGCAGTGAATCCAACTAGCTAGGTGCCAGGCCAGGAGGGCCTTTCGAATTCTGGTGGGAGGATTCCCATGAGAGGGCAAGGGAGTACTGAAGGATTTTGAAAGGTGAGCACCAGAATAATGTAGGTAGAAAAACATGTTTAGTCAGACAGTGATGGATAGCATAGAAGGGGAGAAGAGAAAAGCTATTTAGATGCCACAGCAAACTAGACCCCAACAGGATGTGACCAAGAGGGCCACAGTAGGTGGGCCAAGAAAATGCCCCATCTCAGAAGCATTTCCAAGGCAGTGGCCGGGATCGAGATCTTATATGCAGGTGGGAATCACATTGCTTGCTCTTTGGTACACTCCTGGATTTAGCATCTGAATGACTGAGGAGATAGTTTACAAAATCAAAAGAAGGGAGAGAAGCAAGTATGGGGAACAGATGGAGGAAAGGCACTTTTAATCAGAACGCTTTAAATTTTAGCAAGGACAGTTTCAGCCTAAAAGGCAATGGTTGTCAAACTTTGTGTTAGAAGCAAACAAAATCTTAAAAAGAACCTAGCACATAAAATAGAGTCAAAGGGAGATGCACTAGTTTAAAACAAGCCCACAGTGAGCCGTAGCCCCTTGGTACCCCACCGCCCACCCCTCAGATTCTGAAGGGTCCCCAGAATTACGTTGGAAACCGCTCTGCTATCTGCATTTGAAGATACTGACCAAACTCGGGTGAGAGATTTGAGTCAGAGATGAAGATTCAAGGTCCCCAGCATAGAACTGATAACTAAGACATTTGAGACACATTTGAGGAAATGGCCCAGTGCGGAGCTCCTATTTAAAGACAAGAGAATCGCAGGGACCTTCAGCTAAGCCCCCAGCCTGTCTGTTTTTTCCTTTAAATGCATGTTTGTGTGAAATAGATATGTCTTCTCTCCAAGACTCCATTTCTCCTAGCTCTAGCTCTCCTCTTTTCATGAGTTTCCTATCCAATGACATTCTCATTCCCTCTTTCTCCTCTTTCTCTCCTTCCCCCAACCCTACTACAATCCCTCCATGTCCCAGCTCCTTGCTCTTCACTCTCTTGTGCTCCCCACCACCGCCATCCTGCCCCTTGTCAGGGTCTTTTTGGTCATGGCTTATTTTTAGTCCCTCCCCCGTCCTGAGGATGTGAACAATCTTCCTGAGTCATGGCTTTGCAAGGAAGCAGGGACAGACAGCTCCCTGGACATCTCTGAAGATCGCTTATCAGCTTCTAGGCAGACCTGCAGGGGACAGGGCTTGATCTCCCAGTTGCCCTTCTGGATGGAACCCCAAGCTCAGCCTCTGAATCAGAGAAGCAGCTACTCCTGCTGGTCCCCAGGAAGCAGCTCAAGCGAAACTCACTGGATCCACATTGCATCCTTCACAGAGCCCGTTTCAGGAAAAGGGACACTGCGGGAGGCTCTGCTGTCTGTGTGATGGAAAGCAGGGAAGAAGCCTGTGCAGAGAAAAAGCAAAGCGAAATCGATTCCGAAGAGCCCCGCGTTTGAGTGCAGAGACTTGGATGTTAGGGTCCTGAGTAGCTTGTCAATTCTATTCAACCAACATCTAGAGAACCCCTCTTCTGTGGGTAATGCAGGTCTGGGTTCCAGTTTCACTTGACAAAATGAGACATTATACTAGATTATAAGAGGGGCTTCTATGTGTTAACACTTTCCATATGCAGTGTGTCCATACAACCCTGAGACACGTTATCCACAGGGGGCAACTGAATCTCAAAGGGGTTAATAGAGCCATCTGCCAGCAAATCGGGATTGAAAGTCAGTTTAGTGTCCCCAGTCTCAGGTATTGCTGCTTCACCTCTCTGCCTCCTGGGATCTCCTCTAGCTCCAACCGTTATCTGTCCTTACTGCAGAGAAATCACAGGCTGGCCCTTTAAGATTAAAGCCTTCTCGAGCTCACAGTGATCAGAGATTAAAGATCTTCTGCAGGAGCTGTGTGTGGGGAGGCAATGGGGACCAAGCCTCAGGTTGGAGACAACTGATTAGACATCTAGACACACAGTGTGCCCCGTTACCAACCAGCATCACCAAAAGGAGGAGAAAGAAATTTTGTATGACACGGTTTCACTCAATTCTTTAATTCAAATTATAAGAAGTCAGTGTAATTGAATATTGCTCTCTCCCTCATTCCCTCCCTTCCTCCCTCCCCTTTCTCTCTCCTTTTCCCAGCAGTACTCTCTTCCCCAAACCCGGCATACATATACCTTTGGTTGCAACTTAACTGCAACTGCTTGTGTTTTAGATGCTTTGGGATTTCCTGACAAAAAGAAATATTAAATAGTGTGTAAATCATTAAGTGATGTGTAAATCACATGGCTGGGGTGAGAGGTGGGAAACAAATAGCATGAATCAGACTCAGAAACTAGTTTCTTCCAGATGGACACAAACAATCCCAGGGGTGTCACTCAAAGAGGCGCTGCTCTGTTGACCCTGATGCAAGTCCTGGGACCCAGCTGATCCCTATAGGATATTAGTCACGCTGTAAAACTGCTAGGCCAGTTTCCCAGGCTGGGAGACCCTATAGGCAATTTCCCATAGGGTCTCAGAGCATGAGAACCTATGCATCCCATTGCCCAGCTGTGGGCTCATGTTGCATCAGATGTGATTCATCTCTTAAAACATGACTTTGAAAATGTCCCAGGACAAAACTGTAAGTGTCCTCACCTTCTTTCATAGGGGAATCTTTGGGACCCAACCAGTTACTGGCCACAAAGTATTTCAGAGCCCGGAAGAGTCCAAAGTCCTAGCCACAAATGCATTTCCAAGAAGGCACGCACTGGGAGTCATAGAGATGATGCTGAGCGGAGAAACTCTGTTCCCCTGAGAGGAAGCCAAGCGACAGGATGCATGACTCCAAGGTGGCAGCCCTCAAAGACTGCTCAGGGTGAATCCCTCCCACAATAACCCTTTCTTGAACTTGTTGATTCTTGGCTTAAACTCCTCCTTTCCCTCCCCAATGATCAATTTCATCTTTGGAGTCCTCTCAGTGTTATAGCATTTATTCTTCAGCTGGTCATCAACTGGAAGAGGGGAGGTGGCAGTTACATCTCAGCAATGACCGAGCAAGGGAACACGTTTACTCATTATTTATTCCATCTGCAGCACAACAGAAAGGAGTTTGAATTCAGAAGAGAGATGGAAATCAGAATGGACAGAGATGAGGGGGTGGAGGAAGGAGTAGGAAATGTTGCCTAAATGGCAGAGACGCAGGGAAAGCTACGCCAGGGAGACGTCTGGGATGTGCCTCATCATCTGACCCACGGGAGCAGACTCAAGCCCTGCTCTCAGGGTGTTCCTATCTTGATGTCCGGGGACACTCCCCAGGCACAAGCCTCTCCTCTTGCCCTGATCACCAGGCGCTGTATCTTGTGTCTTGATCCACCCCCAAAATAACATTAATGACTTAGGATGAAACTAAAAGCATTACTCTTCAGAAACAGAACTGGTGTTTTCACTGGTATTTTACTCTTGATGATGAAATAGGTGAATGTATGACTTTGGCTCTCAGGGAGTAGGATCAACCAGAGGACATAAAAACCACGGTGGATGCCAGAATCAGAGGCCTTCTTCTTTATTCTAGCCACCATGGAGAACTGCCTACCTGCAGAAAGACTGACCTCTTTAAATCCATGTAAGCTTCTCCCAACCCCCCACTGCCTTGTTTTCCACGTCTCTTATGATGAGGATGAGGGCAGCAAGAGAAATCTAGGAGTCTGGAAGAACACAAAAGACAAATGGCCAGACCCCCAAGAGAGACCTAACTTGCCAAGTTTTAAACTGAGTTTCTAAGCAGTAACAAAATCTAAACCCCTAGGTATTAGGGCTGATTTACACTGACCTGAGGTGACTTCCTGTTTTTGAAGAAAAGAGGTGAGTAGAAGCTTTGCGACATGTTCTGGGCATCAGTCAGTTTTGATAAACAGTCCTCTTCTGACTTCAACATAACTAGGGCATATTTGGAGAGAAAGAATTACTCCTCAAACAAGACGTTTTTACGCCCAGGTGGGCTGTGTGCTTAGGAGGAGACTAGCCTCTGGGGCCTGAAAAGGGTGGACACAGGCCTTTCATAAGCTCATGGGCCACAAGCTTCAGTGGTCTTTTCTCAGCATGAAACAGTGCTAAAGGAGGCTGGGTGAGAATCAGACACACACACTGGCTTCTGCTGTGTGTTTTGCATTTGATTGCAGGAGCAGGTCTAGCAGAGTGTGAATACACTGGGCAGGTTCCACGGGACTAACGGGTGCTATCAGGGCAACAGGGCAACAACCCACATTCAAACTGAGACCCAATTTCAAACTGCTCATCCAAATGTGTCCTTAATAGAACCCAATGTTAGCCCATGTGTCCTGTTCATATTGGAATGATGTCACCGTGACCGTGGACGGCGCTGGGTGGGCTAGCATGGACCTGGCTTTGGGTCAGGAGGGCCCCTCTCCCACGCAGCGAGGCCTGCCTGCTCTGACTCCTCCATGGGAAAGAGCAGATGTTCCTTATTCCACTTCTGCTAACCCCTTACCCTGCTTTTATTTTCTGAATAACAGCAACTATGACTATCTGAGATACTATTTATTCGTTGGTCTTGCCCCTCCTTACCTGTGAAACACAGTAAATGGTGGTTAGAAGAGTGAGTCCATTTGAATCTATTATTTATCACTTCCCAGACTAAAGCTTCTTAGGAACAGGGTCCGCGTCTTGCAATTCTGTACCTCTCTCATGCCTTGTACACAGTAAGCATTCTAATAAATGTACATGAGGCACGAATGATTCCAGTAGAGTCTATCTTTGGAATAAAGAAGAGGAATAAAGAACAAGAGATAAGAGGGTAGGAGGCCCCAAAATACATACCCCACCAGACCCTACACTCGGGGTCCTGGTGTGGCAGCCCTGCCTGCGTCTTCAGCACACAGCATACTGTGTTAATACCTCATTCTCTTCCCCCACCAACTCCCATTTTCCTAACATTCTTTATATAAATTTTTCCTCCCTACCCTCAGAATTCCTCACCAGGTCTCCACCTAGTCTCTTATCATTCCTATACCAAAATCCACCAGACTCACTCCTGCCCCTGGTTTTCACCTAGCAACCTATAGCAACTGCAGCAACTTTCCCCAAGGATGATCCTTTGACTAGAAAAGCACGATAAGTTTGGGGTGGAATAGGAAATAAGAGTGGGCCAGCTGTAAAAGTTCTTATTACCTTACCTTTTCGTAACGCCTAACCATTGCAGACAACTTATCATGAACCTGCGGCACTCCACCTCACACATGAAGGATGGAGGCCAGAAAGAGCTCACAGCAAGCTGCAGGGAGAACCAGGTCCGGGGCCTAGGTGCTTTCAGCCCACTTTTATACACGGAATCTCTGCAGGTGCCAAGGAACAATACCAAAAAGCCCAAGCGTTGGGGTCAGACAGACCTGAGTAGGAACGATACCATCTGTGTCCTTGAAAAGGTGATTTAAACTCACTCAGCCTCAGTCTATCTCCTGTGAAATTGAGAAAATAACATCCAACTGCTCACAGGGTGGTGTGATATTTAAATGAGATAGCAAACATAAGGTGCCTGGTCGGTCTCTAGGCATTGCAGATGTTTGATAATGCAAAAATTAGCATGTAAACCTTTATTTTCTTTCTGGTAGAATGCCAGCACCGTATGATACACAGCAGAGACTGCAAAGCTAACATTATTAGCTACCCCAAAAGGGGAAGAAGAAATAAAAAGAAAGACAAAAAGTAAAAAAATATAAGAAGAATTAAGGGTAGTTAGCAGTCTGTTTGGATTGAAACGATAACAATAGCAAGCCAGCGGCTACCTGAATGGAAGGAGAGGTCGTGAGTCACAGTGTGGCTCAAAGTGCTATCGCAGAAGCACCCATGAGGGACAGAGAGACTCTGTACAGGAAGGGCGCCCACGGCACAAGTCAGAGAAGGTCTTTAAGGACAAGGAAGGGAAAGTCAAAATCCAGCTTTCGACTTTGGGAAAAGGCATTTGGGGCAGAAAAATTACACATGCGAAGGCAGCAAGCTGAGAGCCATCGAGGCCAGGTGGCCTGTGTCATGAAGTACGTGGGGAGGTGACGAGAAATGAGACTAAGAAGGCAAGTAGGGCTGCGTCATGAAGGGCTCAGTGTGCCTTCCTGAGCACTGGGACTTTATCCGAGTCCCCATAATATTCCAGCAAGGGTAGCGGTGACACATGACCAGATTTGCTTCCGAAAGGTGACTCAGGTGCTTGCGGAGGGGGTCACAGAGGAGAGAAAAGTTGGAGCAGGGAGTTAGTCACCACTCTAGGTGGGGAAATCAAATAGGTAAACTGCCCGCACAGTAAAGGAGTATAATCTTCAGAGCCAACAGTGAACTCCAGAGTCGCTAAAATCTAAAACGTGAGTTGGGCTTCTCAGCATAGTCTATTTCTCCCGCTCTGTGTGAGAGTCACTCTAAAGTCTATCTCTGCTTTCTAACCCCAGAGATAAAGGTGAGTAATTCAAAGGAAAGGGCCCCTGAAACCAAAGAGAATATTTATTTTAAGTAGATTGACGTCTGTAGGAAGGGGAGGAAAAAAAACTACCAGGCTCGAAGGGGGGAACCATGACATTCACATAGCTCAGCCATTGTGTAAAGAGAAAAAGTCCTCCAGATTGTGTTTGTCCAAGAAATCAGACAGTTTACGGTCTCTGAGTCAAAACACTCAAGGATTGGAAGCCAGAGTTTCCTGGGCTGAACCCAGTTACTAAAAAAATGAAAAGGAAAAGAGCAATTAGATGCCATGAATTGTTGTAAAGCGGGTGGGGTTGGTTTTCAAGGCTCTAATCCAGCAGATGCAACAGAAGAAACACAGGAGCTAGGCGCTGAGGTGTGCCAGCCTCCCTCCCACCCAACAGCTTGAGCTGTTGATGGGTCACAGTGAGATCTCCTGGGATCTGGAGATGTGCTAGGATCCAGTGGAATCAGAGAGCCTGGCCTGGCCTCAAAGGCCAGCCTGATTAGGGCCTACTCATCCCAGAGATCAAAGGAAATCCCTGCTCTTTGTCCTAATTTGAGTAACAGTCTTCACTGATGTTCTGCAAAGCATGGCCACCCCAAGGAGCAGGCCAGTCCTCCTTCATCCCCATTGAAAATGTCATGAGGAGTCAGGGGGCTAGGCAGGGGCTTTATCACCTATGGGGGAGAGGATTAAGAAGGAAAGCCTCACAGGTGGGAACTGCAGGAAAGAAAAACTGAGGAGGAGAGATGAATGATGGGGAGATGAAGGGGAGGCTGCTATAACCTCCAGGAACCTATTCCACCCCTCCCCCAGTTTCTGCACCCACAAAGAGCTTCTAGCTGCCATTGTATGCAGACTAAAATTAAAGAACCACCGCTGGCAATGGAGATCTTATCTGGACCACCCAGCTGAGCACTGAGAGAAGAAATGGAGACAGTGATGAGGAAAGAGTGCTGCTTGACATTGTAATGGCTCATCTGTGCTCCAAGTCACTGAATGTGACCTGTGTGTAGTAAGTTAGAATCCAGCTGCCTCCTGCCTGGGGGAAAAAAAATACACCAGGCCACTTCTGTATGTGTCTGGGGTCACACAGTGACTCCTGGACATTGCTCAGCTGTCTCACACATGCCTACACCTCTGTGGCCATCAGAGGGGCATGCTCTCTGAATTGGGGTTCCTAATGGAGCCATGTGGCCTCTTAAAGACTCTCCAGGAGTTAAGTCCTAAAGATTGCATTTGACGAGATTCTAAAAGGGCTCCCTCAAACTGAGTAGAAAGTTAGGTTCATTATTCAAAGTAATGACAACTTCAAAAGGAGATATGAAAATATCTTCTTAAAGATGAGGAGCAAAAACATGTCACATACAAATGAAAGAGAAAAACCCCAGCCACAGTCTGTAAACTGTTAATTACATCTCTATTTATTTCAAAAAAACAGACTTGATGTGTGAGTGTGTGTGTCAAAGGATTAGATTTTTTTCTTTAAAACCCTTTTTAATGAAAGCTCCATTTCCACAACTAACCCTTCTGAGAACAGTTGAGGTGTTTCCTGGAGCCAAATCTGATTCTTTCAGCTTTACCAAGGAGCATTGAATGGTCACCCACACTGTGTGGCAGAAAACAGAACAAACTGTTAGACTGCATGGATGCCATAAAAGGGGTGTTGAGGTGCATAACTGCCATGCAGCTCAGGTCTGCATCTTATTTTGCGGAGACTTGCTTACGTGGGTAGGTGTAGAGGGTGAGGGTTGTTATGAAACCAGCATCAACACCCTTTCTCTGAACACACTTTGTTTCCCTGAGGGTGGAACCCATCCACTTAGGACCAGAGTCTGCCCTGGAAGACAGCACTTCATCCCTTCTTTATTTTGGTCCCTGACCCTCCTGCTTCCTATTCTGCATTGTATTTCAGCAAAGTAAGTAGCTGTAATCTAGACTGTGTTAAGACAGTAGGGATGATATCAGCCCTTCTTTATGGAGGCATTTGCATTTTGCAGAGTAGAAGACATCAGGCCAGGGCTACAGGAGGTGAATGGTGACCATAAAGCCAGGAAGGCTAGGACCAGAATGAGTCCTAGCAGGGAGATCTGGACAGGCCTGAGTACACCTCAGATTCCACCAAACTGCCCCTAATCCTTCTGCTAGAAGTCAAGAACTTTTTGATAAAGGTGAACTTGGGAGAGAGAGAGGAGGCATGAATTGGGAGCTGGGGAGGAGGAGTGCAGGGCAAAGATGGTTTTATCAGCACACCTTCTGGGAAATTCTGCAGAGGGGAAGAGAAGCAACCCATGAAACCAAGCGACTTCCATCTTTAGCCCTGGCTGCTGCTCAGCAAAAGTTGAGGATCTGGTCATTGAAAGACCCCTGGATTTAAATCAAAAGAGTTAGAGCTTTCAGAAAGCCCTTCTAGCAGCTGAGTGACATTGAAGTCACCTTCCCCTCTGTACCCTGTAAAGCGGGAATGATCAAAAGATGCAGGTGGAGACAAAATGGTCTACTGACTTGAAGGTGCCTCCATTTAGAGGTGGTCAGAAAATATTTGCCAAGTGGCTTCAAGAAGCAGTGGAACTGGAAACATTTTCTTTAGAGCACAGTAACTCCCTTCCACACCTGGCTTATGCCTGAGAGGAAGGAGAGAGAAAGAGTGACCGACCACGAGTATCACTGTTTGTGGAATAAAAGGCACCATGGGGCCTTTGACAACTCCACAAGAGCCCAGACCTTGACCACGGGAGGCTGATTACAGAGGCTGGCATTGGCAGGGTCAGGTCAAGGGGCAGGAGAGAGGATATGGCAATATGGCAATGCCCCGGGTGGGCACAGCTGGCCTTCCCAACATCCAAGCATAAGGGATGCTTGATCTCTCCTGTTGAAAGGTTCCAGGGAAGCCACCCAGATTGGAACCTGAGATCTGGCAAATGAGCAAAGGAAAATTGATTTTGACTATTTTCCAGGGCTTCCATTCTCTCTGATGTGTTAGAATCCTGATAGCATTTATCAGAGTCAAACATTTGGTTTATTCTGTAGGAGGACAGTCAGTCTATGAAACACTGTCCTGACAGGGTGAAGGCTGCAGGGTCTGGGGTCTGACACTGATACTGTCCCCGGAGTTGTGTTGTGTGTGTGTGAGTGTGTGTGTGTGTGTGTGTGTGTGTGTGTGTGTGTGTGTCTGTGTTTTAAGGTAGCTATGTAGCTCTCTTTTTAAAGTACATGGATCATAGAAAAGATACCATGCACCTTACAATAACTTGAACTTCTTGAAAAGTCCTCTCATTTCTGCAAGGCAAAAAAATTGTTTTTTAAAAGCTGTTTAAAGTCTTAGCAATTTGGATTTGGGCCTTCAAGTTTGACTTTTCGTCCTTCGTGTGTAATTTACAATTGTGCTGAGGTCCTTTGGCCTGAAACTTGGTGAGTACGGCTCAATGGTGCCCCCTCAAGGCCAACAAGGAGGAGTGCAGTGAAAGAGGAAAGGATGAGGAAACAGGAGGAGCCCTTTGACCAAGGGAGGCCCCAAGGCAGAGTGTGCAATACCAAGTAGATGTACTATTGCCCAGCTCTGACACCGGCAAGCCATTTATGAACGTGCTTATGTAGCTGAAAAGATATTGGGCTTTGGCATGAAATAGAACTTGGATTGAATTCCAGTACAGACAAGTTACTTAACCTCTGTGACTCAGTTTCCTTTCCTGTACAATATAAAATGCAAAGTAACATTTTCAGATTGCCTACTATGGGGCAGACTCTGTTCTGCATGTTTAGCATGGTTTGACCCATTTAATCCTCACAAAAAAGCCTATGGTTTATGTGCTATGATTATCTACTTTATACAAATGAGAACACTGAAGCCGAGAGTGAGCTAGAAACCTCCACAGCTGGTGATTAGCAGAACCAGGTTTGAACCTTGGTGGTAAGGTTGGGAGCCTGGACTCAAGCACACATCTCACTGCCTCCCACACCTCCCCGATGGGCCACTGGAGGACTCGAAAGAAAAATGTCAACTGCTTAAATCTGAGCCTGGCACAGAACGGATGCTCAATAAATAGTAGCTACAATTAGGTTCCCATTATTGGTTGACCACTTCCATGTGCATGACCTCGGGCAAAATATTTCAACTTCTGTGTGCCTCAGTTTCTTCACCTGGAGAATGGGTCTATAGAGATGCCCTCCCAGGCACTTTCTAGTATATTTTAGGCTAACTTAAAAGTCTTATTGAATTTATTAGAAAAACCAACCTCTGAGGATACTTTCTCATTGATGAATAGAAGTGGTTGGGGACCCTTAAGGAAACCTCTGGTTCTATGGCATTTAAATCCTTTCCGTTGACCATTAAGAGAGAAATAGAACATTATGGACTGCAGGCATGAAAACTAAGAATCTTGGGGTCTTCCCTAGCTCTGTTCTGCAGGCTCGGAGTCTACAAGGTAATCAGGAACATGCTTGGAGGCGGGGAGTGGCCTTGAGCATTCTGATCCACACTCTGGCTCATTTATCCTCCTATAACGCAGCACTTAGGTTTTCTACCACACTCAATCCAACGAAGCATAAGAAGGAAGAATGCACATAGTGTACAATGGGGTCTCCAATTAGCTGGGTTGAGAGCCCTACTTCCTACTGTTAGGCAGGAGAGAGAATCCAAAATGATGTAGCATCTAGCCATAAAAGTTACCTCATATGCAGGGAATCGGTAAAAAGAGATAACTAAGAGGACACTCATAACATTTTAAAACTCTCTTAACTCTTATGTGACTGGTTTATTTCACTTGGCATAATGGCGTATATGGCAGAATTGCCTTCTCTTTTAAGGCAAAGTAATATTCCATGTATGTATGTACCACATTTTCTATATTCATTCATGCATTGATGGATATGTAGATTGTTCATCTTGATGACTAGGAATAGTACTGCAAGGAACATTGGGAGTGCAGATATTTCTTTAAGATCCTGATTGCGATTTTTTTTGGGTTAAATTCCAAGACATAGGATTGCTCGATCATATGGCACTTCCATTTAAATTTTTGAGCCACCCTAAACTGTTTTCCATAGCAGCTGTGTCATTTTGCCTTCCTACCAACAGGTTTCCAATTTCTCCATATGCTCGCCCCAACACTTGTTGTCTTTTGTCTTCTTCATCATATCCATTCTGTCAGATATGGGGTGATGTCTTCTTGCAGTAAAGTAAAATATGAAAGAGAGTGTTAAATTAATAAGTTAAGAAACCAGTAAATAGTACTTGGACAACAGGTATACCACATCAAAAAATTACATATGAATCAAAAAACCCAATTAACTTTGGGTATACATTATACATTCTTGGTATTCTTATTGTTGATACTAACCTGTGAGACATTAGGAGAAAAATACATTTCAAGGAAAACCTCCCAATTGCATGTGTTACATACATGCATACACACACTGTTATAAAAAGAAACCTCTTCTTTATTAAAAACAGAAGAAGAAGAAGAAGAAGAAGAAGAAGAAGAAGAAGAAGAAGAAGGAGGAGGAGGAGGAGGAGGAGGAGGAGGAGGAGGAGGAGGAGGAGGAGGAGGAGGAGGAGGAGGAGGAGGAGGAGGAGGAGGAGGAGGAGGAGGAGGAGGAGGAGGAGGAGGAGAGGTGAGTTTAGGGATGGGAAGGGAGAAGCAAGAAACTGTCCTGTATGGAAAAGGGGATCTTGAAACATACCTTTCAGAGACAGTCCAAATTTTGGAGGCATTTCTTTGAGAATGGAGAGGCACTAGGTTCCTCTCACTATAGCAGTTAAAGAACATAAGCCAAATTTTCAAGGAAGTCTGGCTCTTGTCCCTCATTGGAAGATGCCCCTCTCAGCAGCTTCCCTTGACTGCAGGCTTGGGAACTTGTGTTCTGCGCCTGGAGAGACCCCTTCTGCTCAAATGCTGGTGGTGCAAGGCAGCAACTGCAGAGATCTCATAGAGATGCTGAGGAAACAGGCAGAGGCCAAAACCTACCCACTGCCCCAGGCCTGGGCAGCCCCATCTTATCTCTGACAAGTCAGAGCACCACTCTGTCCTTCGTATGCACACCCTGAACCATCACATCATTCAACAAGCTCTGGGAGCTGGTGGGGAGCATTCCTGAGTTTCCATGAGACACTCAGAGCCCACTGCAGGAGGGAGCTGGGCACACATGATTACAGTGTGGGTGGAGGGTTTTTACCAGAGGACAGAACAGGGCAGTGACGACCCTTTCTAAGGAACACACAGCACCTTCTCCAAAGAGGAGTTATTTGAGCTATTAAAGAGGATGATCCACCAAACAGAACAGAGAAAAGAACAGGTGGGCAGAGATTAGAGTGTGCAAAGCTGAGGAGGACAGAGGCTGGCATACTGGGGTCAGGGGGTTTTCTGAGGGTGGGACATGCAGTAGGTAGAATGGGAGCCGAGGGTGGAAAGGCAGGATGAGGAGGTATGGAAGGGCCCTGTGTGACAAGCTGAGGGTCTGCAATTTGTCCTATAAACAACACTTGGCCTCTTTGATATTTAGTAGATAATAAAGATTTACAAGAAAAGCTGATTTCTCCAGGATATACACTGGGCTTGGAGTAGGAATGACACAGGGACAAAGTGACAGAGCAATGGCCTCCCAAGTAGCTAGAGATATCTTCCCTTAGCCTATTTGTGTGTTTGTTTGTTTTGTCTAAGTATCAATTATCACCTCTTCTCTGAAGACAATATAATACATTTATGAGCAGAGGGGCTGGCTATGGAGGCCTATGCCAGTTCTTACTGTAGAGCACATGATCACCACCAAGAAAAGTCTGTCTCCTGTGGGACTTCTGAGGCAACAAGAATCCAACTTGAAGAAGGTTTACAACAGAACAGAGGTAAAGAGACAAAAAAATAAATATGTTAAGAAAGAAAGACATGACTACATTCACTACTAGAGAACATAAGTTTTAAGTAAGATAATTCACATCAGCCCAGCTACACTGGTGACCTTCATGACAGAAGAGGTGACAGCTGGGCCAATAAAAAAATGACATGTGTCCCAAAAAGTCCAGACCTTTGCATCTCTGTAATAATGTTCTCTATAAGACTCAAATGGAATAACTGACCAGAAGTCAGAAATCTGAGTCCCAGCCCAAGTGGAACTCGGCAACCAGTGGTTCTAGCAAGTCTCTAGCCCTGGACGAACACCTGGCTCTGGGCTCTACCTCCTGCCATCTGGCCATCCTGGGTACAGAGAGAAAGTAAAAAGTCCATTGGGCAGAAAAGACCAAGTGGAGAAATTGCTCTGCTCATCCAGAAAGCAGCACTATTTCCCTAAGGCCCCTGGACCTGCTGAACTGACCCCAAGCCCAGGGAGCACCCCAACGCTGGATCCTCACCTGCATCAGGCCCTCAGCGCCTGCCCTCGCCCACAAGCTCAGTGGAGGGAAGTGATGGCCTCAGAAGCTCTTGTTACCTGGCAGAGGCTCCATGTCATGTAATGTGATCCCTCTCAGGTCCCCATCCTGTGGCTTTCTCATAACCCTGGCTGGCCAGGGCAGACAGACTCAGACCCTGCTGACAGTTCTCTTTCTGGGAAGGAGCAAGAAATGGGGTTCTCTGAGATCCTCGAGGGGTTCCTTCTTAAAGCCTCTAGCCTGGCCAGGAGTGTCCACCTGTTAGGAAGAGCCAGCCCACTCAGGCCAGTCTGGGGGATTCACAGTGACCCCCCGGGTTTGAAGAAATCCAGGCTCCTCTTTCTTAATGCAAGAGGCTCTGTCTTATTTATCCCTATACTTCCCTTGCCTGGCACAGTTCGGGCATGCAACAGGTGCTCATTCATTTTGTACTTAGTACCCTGGGTTGACAACAGTTCCATCTTCCTTATCACCATCATTACTGTCATACTAAAACAACAGCAGCTGTGACAGTAGCACTTACGCCTCCCCCAGTCTGCCATGTCTCGGGCACCGTGCTACTGTAGCTCATTGAATTCTCCCATCAAACCAGTGAAATGGACACCATGATCACCCCGTTCTCCAGAGGAGAGAAGTGACTAGATGGGAGCAGTGGCTAGCAGAGCTGTCTGCGGCCCAGCCTGGCCAACCTATAGCCAGTACACTCTAAAAGGCAGGCCACCTATTATGTGCGTCACCCAAGTGTCTCAGAGGAAATTCCTGGAATGGTGCCTCAAGAATGGTCTCATTCCAGCCAAAGCGGGTGACCCAGGCCAGGAAGGAGTTTCTTCCACACTGGCACACCTGGGGTCAGATATGGTTGGGATTCCGCTCTTCTCCCGCTTCGTCTTCTACTCACTTAGCAAATAATAGTTGGATGTTTATTATGTGCTCTGCTAGGCAGGTGAGATGCATAATAAACATAACACATGTGGGTCTTTGTAGGTGTATGTCTGTGTGTTTTACTGAGGGGAGTAGGAGGAACTATGGAGAAGAGTGAGAAGGAATATAATAACCAGGAAACTATTCTAACCAGCCTCCTTGCCTCCAACTTCTACTTTCTCCACAGCCACTACCTACCCACTCCAAAGACCTGCCTTTTTAGCTGACCTCCAGAGAGCCATCTGAGTACCCACATTCAAGCCCTCTCAGCAGCATCAAGTCACGGAAAATGCACAGAAATTAGAGCGAATACAACCTAGTCTGGATTCCAGCTTCCCCACTTATAGATTGATGAACTTCCCAAACCTCCGTGCCCATCTGTCAAGTAATTTCCCCTTTGGTGCTCTTGGATAGGCCAGCACCTATTGGGGCAAGACATAGTTTGGACTAGGTCAAGAACTAAATGTCAGGCAAGGAAATGGAGATGGCAAATGAAAATTGCTTTGGAGACATGCACATGAAAAGAGAAAGAGAAATTTGACGGTACCTGGGAGTAGGCATTTAGCTGAGAGAGGGAGTTCTAAGGATTGGAGGGGGTTTTATACATTTATAAACTGAGGTGAGCAAGAAACAGAGAGGAAGAAGGCAAGGCGCAGGAAAGGAAAGTGTGATTCTGGATGACACAGACAAAGGTGAGCAGCCATGGAGTCAGACAGACCCGAAGGACGTAGCTCTGTGCTACAGGAGTCCCCTTCTGCTCAGAGCTGAGTGGGGAAGAGGCAGACGAGGAGCAGAAAGGTGTGGCGAAGTATGTCAGGAGCCAGTGGACACACAAAAAGGTCAGTCCTGACAGTCCTATTTGTCTTCCTTCTATGAAACAGGAATAAGAACAGCCGTGAGAATCAGGGACTGAAATATTTCAAGGAAGTTTGTAGTGAGCAGGGAGAGGGTTTGAACCAGACAGCAAGGGTCATGGAAGGAGGACCTGAAAACAAGGGAGAGACTTGATGGGAAGCTTTGAGTTCTAGCTGAGTTATGAGACCACAAATTTTAGCTGTGAAATTGTAGGGATTTTAAAATGGCATTTATTAGAAAAGGTGAAGGATAACGAAAGGTGGGACTGTAGATTCCTGAGGCTACAATACTCATGGCAGGAAGGGGAAATGTGAGGAAGAGGAGCCGGGGGACGCAGCAAGAAGCAGCAGGTTGAGGGGATAAGAGCATTGGCAGAGCAGTGGGAAGAGGGGTCCCTTCTCACCATGACTCAGTGTCATAGGGCCACACAGCATGGTTGAATGTCACTGACCTTGAATACTGGAGCTTTGCTCCAAATTATTTGGAGTCGAACTGACTTAGGGTCCAGGACAGAATTAGGCCTGGCCTTAGGGTTGCAAATAGGCTGTCAAGGCTGCTTCTGTCCTTTGGGTAATAACCTCACATTTTCCACAGGCTCTGTCTCCTAGAATTTTTCCGGGATGTGCTATCATCTTTTTGGGAGCAGTGGTGAGGGGCCAGGGCCTGGACTAGGCAAACCAGGTGTCCAGGGTGCAAAAATCAAGAGCACTCACTCCCGTGTGCTAGTTGGGTCACTGCTACCTGCTTTCCTACAAAAATCACTGTCCTCAGCTTGTATAGATGCTCCACGATACAGAAACAAACATGCGGCCCAATCTTAGAACCTGTGGTCTAACACTGGCAATATTTTAGAAACAGGCATAAAAGACGACTGAACAAACTCTAACAAACAGCATCAGCATGGTACCAATATGTCCTGCTTTTGCCACGAGATGAGTGACGAATCCAGCATTCTTTCCTGTGCTCTGTTTCAGATTTCCGTGATGGGTGCTGTGAGAACCTGAACCACCAGCAGCGCGAACTCTAGAAATTACTCCTAGCACTTACAACAAGCATCTACTGAACACCTTCCAAGACACATGATCATTCGGTTAGGGTCCTTAGTTTCTGGAAGTTTTCAGTTTGGCAAGCGAACCCTGGGGCAGCCCACTGGCTGTCCTGTGTAGGACTGAGACTGCAGAGAAGCCAAGCGGGCCTGCTGGTCTCCGAGAGTGCCGCCTGGTGGCCATGTGCTCTGCCTGCAGTGCCTCTTCCTCCACCAGGCCACGTGAAAAGGCTGTCCTTCAGAAAGACCTGGAAGCCTTATCTGAGCCATGGTCTCCTCCTTTCCTTTTCTCACTATCTGTTCTGTGTGTCCCCTTGGCCTTCCTGCCCATCTGAGATGCCACAGGCAGCTGGAATTCAGTCTGGAGGTACCAAAGTCAACAGGAACCTTTGACCAGAAATACATTTGCTTCTTCCTCTCTCCCCTCTGGATTCTTTTCTCATCACCTCCAGCCTTAAAAGGAGCCTTGCAAAGATGCCCTGGATCACTCTCAGGCTCAGGAACAGAGCACACTTGGGCCGTCTTCCCATATGCTCCATGCGGGCCCAAAAAAGGCCTTTCAGGGTTCTCTCGTAAAACGTCTAGGGTGTTTCAGGGGAAATTGAAACAATAAAAACAGGTCACCAAAGATTAATCTCAGTGCCCACTGCAGTGTTTCTTCCCCAGCACTGGCCACTGGTGGGGGAGAATCTTTAAGCTTCCTTTTCTTCTCTCTCCTACAAAAGGACGAATCCTGGAGAGATAAAGATTGGCCCAGGCAGCCCACAGAGAAAGCAGGTTCAGTCAGTAATTGTCAAAAGCCACTGGGGAAAATCCAAGAAAAATAAAACCCGAATTATTGGATTATGGTTTTAATTCTCGCATTGACTATATGTCCCTCATCTGTCATATTTTCACTTTGTTTGATGACTGTGTTGACACAGGCTGAATGACACATCCTTAAGAAGCTTTCTAGACTCTCAAAATACCCAGCTTAAAGGAAAATCCACAGCTCCCTTATAAAGAAAACTATGGGTATTGACAATCTGATTTCCACACAATGGACATGTTTACTAAATTATCCTGCACACTCTGTTTTAATCCATCAGTGTCTCCGCCACCCTTAGAGAGTGGCTGGACCCAATGTGGTACCCAGAGGCCCTCACATGCTGCTTCTCCCACCACTCCCTCACAAAGGCTACACCTGGACTCAGGTATCAGGCTCCCATATGGCTTCAGCCAGAGTCCCTCCCCCAGCAAGTTTTCCTGGAAAATCTTTACTCACCTTCAGTTTCCCGCTTAAATGTCCAGGGGTATGTCTGCAGCTCTTGTAATACTTTTTTACTGTACAGTAGGGTTATCTGTTTCTTCTGTCCTTCCCACGACACTGAGTTTCTCATGGGAAGTGCTCATCTTTGAATCGTCAGAATGTAGAAATAACACCACCTGGCTGTGTTAGGCACTCACAATTCTTGTTTAATGAATAGATGAACGAGCAAAGAAATAAAAAGTAGCGGGGGAGGGGGAGGGAGGGAAGGAGGGAGGGAGGGAAGAAAGAAAGAAAGAAAGAAAGAAAGAAAGAAAGAAAGAAAGAAAGAAAGAAAGAAAGAAAGAAAGAAAGAGAAGAGGAGAAAAGTGGGCCGTTCTCATTTCCAGGTACTCAAATCACATGCCAACAGGGACCTTCTACTGTGGCATACACCTCCATCCCTCAGGTAATATCCCCATTCTTCAGCTCCTATAAATATCACATGCTTTTGGTCTCATGCCTTCAGTACTCCTGGGGACCAGGGCTGCAGAGAAGCTAATTCACACTGTGGTGTCAGTAACTAATATTTACCTCTTCTTACTTAACCTTTGAAATTTCAGCAGTTGTGAAATGGGTTGTGAAATATCGATTCCTCTGCCAGAGGGGTATACTTGTAGGGCGGAAGGGAGATTTGGGGGCTTTTAAATTACCTACAGATTTTATACTGCTTGGATGATTGCACTAAAATAACTGCTTTATCCAAAGCTAAAGTGGGCCCATGAGGGCCTCTGCCCTAGAGGCTGTGAATCTCCATGTCTCCGAAATCCTCATTTGGAAACAACAGAGGAAGTCTGAGAATTTGAGGCAAGTGGGAAACAGAAAGGAGAGATAAGGGAAAACAAGGAAGGAAGCAAGGAAGGGGAGGAAAAAAGAGCTCCTATAGGGAGTGTCCAGTGCAATTTGACTCTCCTGTTGCTCATGCTTCATCCATGAGCCAAAAGTCTTCATAGGATACATGTCAGTTCTGATGGAAACAGGAAACTTGTGAGGAAGTGTATGGAGGGGGAAGGAATGTTTCAGAAGATAAATCAATACTGTGTAAACCCAGAGATGGTGCTTGGTTGGGAGTAAGCTAGGACAAATCGGACACTCAATGATCCTCAAAACGACGTAGCCGACCTCCACAAACGGAGAACCCACAGTCTGTGGTCCTGGCAGTCACCACTGCTATTGCCACAAAGAGGATTGCTGAGACAATTATCTATATGTGTAAGTAGCCCACCCGATTGCTTTTTTTTTCTTAAATACCTAATATTTCAAGCAAACACAATCTGATGCCACGATAATCTGAATAAATCTTAATTTCTCTCTCCTCTCTATAAGGATTGAGTTTCTATCACAGTTTCTGCCCAAGGCTAGGGAAGGGACCCCTCCTACATGTTCCCACAGCTTCCAGAACCATGTTATAAAGTACACTGTTCTATAGTCACCTGATTATTTATCTCAATCCCTTACTATATAAATTCAAATCAGGCAGAAGTCAAGTCCTGTTTAGTCTGATATCCACAGCTAAGCACCATGCCTGGCACGTGATAGACATGATTTGCCTTCTATCCACCTGATACAAGACTGACTCTTTATTAGTACTTGTTAAATTAAATCCAATATTAGCCCTGCTTAATAATAAAGTGATCACTGCAATGTTTTTCCTTCCTCATTTCACCAGGTCATTTTGTTGAAATTATGTAATTTTAGGAAATGATTAGAATTTCTCTTCCAATCTATGCAGTCTATATCTTTGTTTTAAGAATTGTTATTCAGCACTTACTATACATTTCCAGACAGGCCACTATTAATCCATTTGGTCTCTGTTTAAAGTCATTGGTTGTTGGATTATTTAGCCATCTATTAGCTTTCACTGTTGCGGAGAAGAGGCATACACTAGTCTAATTGCTTCTCATTTATATATCACACATTCCTTTTATCTGTAAATTCAAGAGACTTCTCCTTTACTTCAAAGGTCTATAGTATTATAAGAACATGCCCACCAGCAGCCAATATTTATTGAAGACTAACCCTATGCTGGGCACTGCTCTAGACAATTTTCATGTATTAACTCATTTAATCCTCAAAGAACATTTTGAGGTGAATATTATTGTTCTTTCCATTTTACAAGTGAGAAAACTGAGGCTCAGATGTTAAATGTGTGGCCTAAATTCAGACAACTCATGCATGGTAGAGCCAGGCTTCAAGCCCAAGTGTTGTGGCTCCAGAGTCTGTGTGGCTCACTGCTCACATGTGCACTTTTATAAAATCAAATTGACTGTGTCTGGGTGCCCCCTTTTATAGATTTTATAGATTTACATCTTCTTTCAACTCAGGAATATATTCTATAATGGAATTATAATGGAATTTTTAAAAAATATGAACTCTCTTTTATTTCTAGAGTTCATGCATCACTTCCTTAGGGAAGTCTTCCTTGATCTTCTGAGGTGAGTCAAATTGTTCCTTCCTTTGTGCTCTCTCATAGTACCATGGACTTACCTCAATTTCAGGTCTTACCACATAGAATTTCCTGTTACTCCTCCCTCTACTCATTAGCTACAAGCTGCTTAAGGGCAAAGAATGTGCCATGTTCATTGTTGTACCTCCAGTAAATATAGGCTACTGTTAAATGAATGGAATGACCTCTGACTTCCAAATACTTTATGTGCTGCTAGCCAATACTTTAGCAAGACCTCCAAGCTCTTCCCTTCTGCTAGCCTATGGCATTTCTATCAGGGAGCCATAAGTCTATGCAATGTTCAGGGGCACACATCTGTCTTACCAGGTCACACCCAAAAATCTCAGTCAGCCAGCACCTTCTTCTTTATCTTCCCATGTAATTAGATTCTGCAGCACTAATTTTTAAGCACATTTTCAACACCCTACTAAAAGGAAAAGTACAGTTTTAGGAGATGTAGGAGACCCCAGAATCCCCCAAAAGAGGAGACATCCATGCAGGCTATGAGGCAAATGCCTGGACCTTCAGATGCAACAAAAAGGAATGTTCACCCCACACCAAGGGCTCCACATCCACCAGGCACCTGCTGCATAGCATTAGGCTGGTTCTCACCATTTCTTCACCTTTGTCAAAGGCTTTCATCTGAATTGATTAAGATTTATTTCTATGGTGTGATCACTCAATCTTAAAATAAAAGTAAGAAATGGAATCTGGCCTCAATTTAAATTCACCATTTAAGACCCTGCCAGGCTCTCATTTAACATTTTTATTAAGATGGAAAAATGCAAGAATTCACAATACCCAAAATTAAGACTATTGACAGAGAACTTCCCATTGAGCAGAAGTCTAGCAGAATCTGATGACAAAAGCAGTCAATGGTGTGAGGAACAAGGAAAATCTGCTTTTCTTCAGGGCTGCAAGGTCAGCACCAGTGGGGGAAACCAGTCAACTCTCCTCATTTTGAGGGCATTTTCATCCCCAAGTGTGCCATCTCCCCATCCCTCTCTCACACTTACATCAGTACCTGCTTCCCCAACTAATTAGAGACTGCAAATCCAAGAATAAAACTACACAGAAGCTGAGTGCAAGAGACTGGAAGCAATGCATTGCCTCCTGTGAGGCATGAGCATCAGAAGGAAAGCTCAGTAAGGAAATGTAGAGTGACAAAATCAAGGAGGTTCCCTATTGCCACCAATGCTGGGTTTATAGCTTTTCATATAGCTTATATAGTCAGCTTAATGGAGAAGAGAAAATTAAAGGCAGTAGATGATGCTCTCATGCCAACAGAAAGAGCTAAGATGAAAAATTGCCAAAGATTCAAAATTTAGCTAAGCCTGCCTGGGTGTATATCAACCTGACATATACCTGTTGAAATAAAAAAAACAATTTAACATATGCCCAATAATACAGAGAGTATATATGGGCAATCTGCACACTTGGAATATTTGCAAACATTTTGTTCGGTTAGCTATGGGTCTTATGAAAAAAAAATTGAAAAGCATGAGAAAGGAGACATCATTTTAAATACTCTGGAAAATGTTAGACTTGACCTCTAAAATAGTAGTTTCAATAAAATGCCAGAAGATATGGCCTCTTTGAAATAGTAACAAAAAGCCTAAAGAGAGACAGGATACAATAAAAAAAGGAAAGGAAAGAAGAGAGAGAGATAAAGAGAGAAGGAGAGGGAGAGGGGGAGGGAGAGAGAGAGAGAACTAAAAAAAGATTAAAAAAGAATGAGTAAAATAATGACAGATTATAAGCTAATGAAAAATACACATTGAAAGCAGAAAAAAAGTAGAATTGAAATTGCAGAAAAATCAACCAGTAACTGGAGAATAAACTTGAACTTTCTTCCAGAATGCAAATGAAAACAGAGAAAAGATACCAGACATGGAAGACAAAGAATGAAGTTCTAGTACAGCTGACTCTTGAACTACATGAATTTAAACTGAAGGGATACACTTATATGTGAATTTTTTAAAATAAATATATAGAGTACTATAAATGTATTTTATATTCTTTATTATTTTATTAATAACATTTAATTTACCCTAGCTTACTTTGTTATAAGAATATAGTATATAATATATATAAAATATAAAAAAAATCTATTAATCACTTATTTTATTGGTAAGACTCTGGTCAACTGTAGTCTATTAGTAGTTAAGTTTGGGAGGAGTCAAAAGTTATAGGTGAATTTTCAACTTTGTGGGGTTTGGCACCCCTTATTTCTGTGTTGTTCAGAGTCAACTGTATGAGAGTGTCCCTGAGGAATAAACCAAAGCTACTTAAACCAGAGTAATAATCAGAATTATAACTAAAGAACAACAACAAAAAAAAGGTCCTTGAGATCAAAAAATGTTCACCATGTCCCTGGCTAAATCAACTATAAAGGTAATAAGAAAATATCATCAGTTCTTCGATAGTTGGGAAAATATAATACCATATACCTCTTTCGAACACACATACCCAAGGAAGGAAGTTTAGAACCCAAGACTTGAGATGTCATGCTGTCATCATATCGACAGGCAGCATTTAAATGAATCACATCTAGAGTTAAATAATTGCCTTAAACCATGGTTACAAAATTAAACCCGAAGTTCAAAAGTGGCTTTAAAGAAAAATACACAGTGTGTAAAATACAAGTATTTTGCAACCAACGTCTGAATCAAAAACTCAGGAAAAGGAAAAACGTTTATGGAAAAGTAAAAAAGGCTTAACTGCATTATCTTCTATAGGAAATGATTCAAAAAGCAACTTTATTCTTGACTTTGGATAACTAAAGAAATGTAGATTAAAGTATTTTTTGAAAATGTCAAGGTAACCAACAGTGTAGTTAAAAGCATAGTACATTCCTTTTAAATCACTGCTTCCCGAGGCCTTTCTTTTCTCTGCAATCCAGTATTTCCTACAATCAACTGTGCCTTCTCTTCCCTCCTGCCTGAAACTCTTCCATCCACAATTAAACATGTTTAAGTCCCTGCAATCCTTAAAATTATTTGTATATATTTCCAACCCTACATCTTCTGACCAGGTAAGGTTGTCTCCCTTGGTTGTGCATTAGAATCTTTGTAAACTTTCTCAGGGCTTGAGAAGTTCTGATTTAATTGGTCTAGAGCTTGGCCTTGGCCCTGGGATTTTAAAAGTGCCTCACATAATTCCGGTGTACAGACAAGATTGAGAACTATGTTGGCCCTAATTCTCTGCTCCCTTCTCAGCAAATTCCTAGAAGTTTTTCATAAAACCTGTCTCTATCCCCTTTTCTCCTAACCTCTTATAAACCATAGTTATCAGGTTTCTGCTCCATCACTTCTCATAAACACTTCTTGTCAAAGTTGCCAAAGGCCCAAATGCCACTGATCCTAGTGCTCCTCAACCTTTTTGGCACCAGGGACCAGTGCTCCTGTGAGAATCTAAGGTTTAATGATCTGAGGTGGAGCTGAGGCAATTATACTAACACTGGGGAGCGGCTGCAGATACAGATGAAGCTTTGCACACTTTCCACCACTCACCTGCTGTGAGGCCCGGTTCCTAACAGGAACCAGACTGTACTGGTCCACATCCCAGAGGTTAGAGACCCTTGTAATAGATACTTTCAGTTCTCAACCTCTCTGACATCTGTGGAGCTCTAGATAATTATGATGTGGCATTTCTTGCCTTGCTCTCTTCCTTTAGAAGCTGAGACTCACATGGCTCAGCTTTTCTCTGACTTCTTTACTGCCCCTTTCAAGTACACAAGATATTGGGCTGCCTGGCCAGCCAAGAAAAGTTGGTTCTTCTGAATCTTGCTTTTATTCACCTTGAAGGACAATTTTCTCCATGCCCATGACTACAATTTCTATCTTGTCTTTGATGATTTACAAATGTGTTTCTCCAGCTTGGACCTGTCCTGTGAGCTGTAGGCCCCCACAGCCCACTTCACATCATACCTCTCATCTCTTCAGCCTCTCCCAGCCCCACACTATATGTGTGACCCTCTCTCTCAGAGTGCCATCTCCATCCAATGCCTCTCACACTCTCCACATTTCACCTCCCAATGAGCCATACTCAGAGTGCTTCCTTTTCATCCGCTTCTCTTTCTGCCTCCAGGACCATGAACCCAAACCAGCTGCCAGAGACTCTCTCTTGGCTTGTGGCTGTGGGAACCTCCCAGCTAGCATTCTCCCACTCGTCCTCGTCTCAAGTGAACTTTGTAAACCACAGGTCTATGCTATCATCCCCTCCCTCAAAACTCTTCAATGACTTCCCATTTATCTCAAGAAAAAAAAATGACAATATTCTTTTAAAGAGAAAGGTGAAGGTCTTCCCTGGCCTGGTCCTTGCCCTTCTACCTTCTAGCAACTTCATTCTCAGTACTCTTCTCTCATTCTCTGCATTCCAACCATCGTGCCCTAAAATGTGCTGAGTTCCCCTGATGTATGGCCTTTATCCATTCTTACACATTCTTTTTCTTCTGCAGAGAAGGGTCTCCCCTACCCAACACTCTCTCACTCACTCCAACTATCTTTGTCTCATCCACTCAAACATCATTTCTTCATGGAACCTTTCACTTCACTTTACGCCCCAGTCCTTCCTGTTTGTCCTCAGGTCTAGATGTAGTCCACATCATTCTAACAGCATGCAATTCTTTCCTCTAACATAAGCAAAATGTGCAATAATGCATTCTTCTGTGAATTTCTCATTAATGCCTGCCTTTTTCACCAGACTGAGCCCCATGAGGGCAGAAACTGCTTTTGGTTTTTACTCATTGGCCCCAGAAACTGCTTTTGGTTTTTACTCACTGGCATGTAGTACAAGCTCAATAAATGTTTGTTTAATAAAACTAAATCTAATACTATTTTATATATATAACACAAGTGATAAAAAAATTAAATCATAAGAAATCACAAAGAAATGTATAAAACATAAACCTAAATAATGTTAAATTCAATCATGGCAGCTTTGAAAATAAATATAAATGGTTGAAACATGCTGCCATTTCAAAATATTTTTAATGATTACACAGGGACATGTAAATTTTCATATGATGTAATGTTCAGAAAAATATCTGGATATAAAACTTTGCATAATAAAAATTTTAATTTCTACTTTCTCCTCAATAAAAACAAGAAAGGAATCCCCAAAATGTTAATAGCAATTATTCTGGGTAGTAGAATTATAGATGGTATTCATTTATATGTGTGTGTGTGTGTATATATATATATATATATATATATATATATATATATATATCAGAATTTTTAAGTTGTTTTAAAATATATATATGTATGTATATATATACATACATACATACATATATATATACATATATATATACATACATATATATATATATACATTACTTAGAAAAAAGTTATACCAGTGAATAATGCTTTCTGTTACAGGTTACAGAAAACCAAACTCAAAGTGGCTTCAATGATAACAGGAACATATGGCTGATATAACTAAGAATGTTTGGTTATGGCTTACTCAGGGCTCTGGCTTTGTTTTCTGTAAATACCTGTATTTGGTCTATTTCTGTGTTTAGCTTCAGTCCCTGATCGACTTCCCTCATAATGGCAAAATGGCTGCAGTGGCTCTAGGCTCCTCATTCTTATATCATACCATATATCATACAAAAGGAGATAAAGCATCTGTGTGCCACTGTGATTGGACTAGCTTAAGATAAAGGCTTACTTTTGAACCAATTACTGTGGCTAGGGGTTGCTGCTAGTTCATTTCTCCATAGCTAGAGCTGGAGGTGCAGTCAGATTCCCTGGAACCAGATGGATCACCAAACAGAAATTCAGGGCTGTCAGAAATAGGCGAGGAAGAAATTATGCTTGATAGACATGTTCATCATAAACATTTTAAAATAAAATACTTGCTTACTTAATTTAAAAGACTAAAAGCCACTATGATGCAGTGGAAAGGGCATTGGTACAATACAAGGATGTTCCCTCTCACCATTTCTTTCAACATTATACTGAATACAATACTAATACAATAAGAAAAGAAAAAGATATACAGATTAGGAAGGAAGAAACAAAATTATTTGTTAGTAAATGACATAATGGTCTATGTCAAAAATCCAAAAGAACTAAGAAAAAGACTCCTGGAACTAATAAAAGATTGCAGTATACAAATTTAATATACAAAAATCAATTGCCTTCTTTTATATCAAAAATGAATAGAATTTGAAATTGAAAACATAATACCATTTACATTAGCACCCAGACAACTAAAATACTTAGGTATAACTCTAACAAAAGATATATAAGATTCATGTGGAGAAAATACAAAACTCTGGTGAATAAAGCCAAAGAAGAATAAATGGAGAAATGATTGTAGATAGGAAGACTCAATAGTGTCAAGCTGTCAGTCCCCACCTCACCACAATTTATTTTATAAATTCAATGCAATCCCAGTCAACGCCCTAGCAAGTTATTTTATGGATATCAACAACATGATTCTAAAGTTTATATAGAGAAGTAAAAGACCTTGAATAGCCAATACAATATTGAAAGAGAAGAACAAAGCTGGAGAACTGACACTACATAACTTCAAGGCTTACTATAAAACTACAGTAATAAAGACAGTGTGGTATTGGCAAAAGAACAGACATATAGATCAATGGAACAGAATAGAGAGCCCAGAAATAGACTCACATAAGTATAGTCAACTGATCTTTGATAAAGAAGCAAAGGTAATACAATGGACAATCATCTTTTCAACAAATGGTACTGAAACAACATAACATCCACATGCAAAAACAAACAAACAAAAAGAATGTAAACACAGACCTTATACACTTCACAAAAATTAACTCAAAATGGATTATAGATAGATCTAAATGTAAAATAATTATAAAATTTCTGGGAGATAACACAGGAGAGAACCTAGATAACCTTGGGTATGGTGGTACCTTTTTAGCTACAATACTAAAGATACAATCTATGAAGAAAAAAATAATCGACAAGCTGAGTTTCATTAAAATTAAAAACTTCTGCTCTGTGAAAGACAATATCAAGAGAATTTTAGAAGACAAGCTACAGACTGGGAAAAAATATTTGGAAAACACACATCTGATAAAGGACTGTTATTTAAAATATACAGGTCATGGTTTCATAGTGTAGTGGTTAGCGCGTGTGCTTTACATGCCAAAGGTCCTGGGTTTGCACCCCAGTGGAGCCACAGCCTATGGTCTATGGCCATGCCACTTGAACAAACCCAAGCCCGTCTGATCTTGGAGCTAAGCAAGGTCGGGCCTAGGAAGACCAGGCGCTGTAGGCATAAATAATAATTGAAATAAAATAACATAAAATAAAAATAGAATAGAATAGAATAGAATAAAATAATTAAATAAAATAAAAAAAATAAAAAATATATACAAAGAGCTCTTAAAACGCAATGATAAAAAAAAAAATCTGACTTTAAAATGGACCAGGGACCTTAACAGAAAGCTCACCAGAAAAGATACACAAGTAGGAAATAAGCATATGAAAAGATATTTCACATCATATGTCATCAGTGAAATGTAAATTAAAACAACAAGATATCACTACACACCTATTAGAAAGGCCAAAATTCAGAATACTGATAACAACAAATGTTGACACAAAAATATGGAGAAACAGAAACTCTTATTAATTGTTGGTAAGAATGCAAAATGGCCCAGCCACATTGGAAGATGGCCACGTAGTTTCTTACAAAACTAAGCATACTCTTACCACATAATCTTGCAATTATGCTCTTTGTTACTTACCCAAAGGATGTGAAAACTTATATCCATATAACTTACTGCACAGACATTTATAATGCTTTTGTTTATAATTACCAAGCTTTGAAGCAACCAAGATGCCCTTCAGTAGGTAAATGAATAACCTGTGATACAATGAAATATTATTCAGTACTAAAAAAATTGAGCTATCAAGCTGTGAGGAAACTTAAATGCATAATTATAAATGGAAGAAGCCAATATGAGAAGGCTATATGCTATAATTCAAATTATATAATATTCTGGAAAAGGCAAAATTATGAAGACGGTAGAAGATCAGTGGTTACCAGGAGGTGGGGGTGGGGATAAGATGAATAAGCAGAGTGCAGAGGATTTCTAGGGCAGTAGAAATACTGTGTATAATGTTATAATGATAGATCTATGTCATTACACATTTCCCAAACTCATTGTATATACTTTACCAAGAATGAACTTTTAAGTAAATTATAGACTGGATAATTGTGATGTGTCAATAAAGGTTCATCCTTGGTATAAATAAATAGATAGATAAATAAATAAAAGATAACACTCTAGAGAGTCATGTTGATAATGGGAGAGATGATGCATGTGAGAAATCTCCGTATCTTTCTCAATTTTACTGTCAACCTTCAACTACTCTTAAAAAACACAAAGTCTATTAAAAATGAAAAAAGAAAAGAGCGTTGAGACAAGAAATAAAGAGACCTGACTTCAAATTTTGTGGTTGCCTTTTACGAGGTGTAAAATATTGAACAGTTCTCCAGGTCATTATGCAAGGTCCCCACTCAGCTTCTTAAGAGATCCTTCTCCACTGTCACAGGAAGAAAGAAAAATAGTATGAAGGTGGACAGAAGATGCCTTTTTTGGTAGCAGATTTAAGAGAATCCCACCTGATGTCTTCTATTTTCTCAAAGAAGTAGGGCCCAAGAAAGAGCTGGTGAGGCAGGATGTGTAGAAAAAGAACTAGAGGTAGAGCAAGATCTAGAATAGTTGTTGCAAAAGTGGAAGAGGAATGTAGTAAGATCATCCTTACAAACTAGTAACTTAATAAATGTTTCCTGAATAAGGGGGAAAAAAGCTTTAATTGTTTTGAGCTGTATCATAGTTTTACGATTAAAACAAATGATCTGTAAGTGTGAAATGCACTATCTAAATATAAAATGAGATTATGATGGAAGTCAGTGGTTAATTAAAGGATTTGATTACCAGATATTCGCTTTAGATTTTTTTAAATGCAGATGCTCTATTTCAGGAAGACCATTTCATAGCACTAACTAAAAGTATTTTTACATGGATCACTAATCCTATACAATTTGGACTGATGGCTGGGTAGCATGGTAACTTTCCAAATTTTTGAGCATCATCAGAATTAAGCAATGTTAACTTTAACTCAATTTGAAAAAGATAAGAGCAGTTACTGAAGAAAAAAAAAAAGCAAGAGGCATTTCCTGGAGTCAACAGAAGGGAAGGTAAGACAATGACATAGCAAGGGAATATGCCATTAAGGATAGGTTCTGTAGGTGACCTAGGAAAGGGAGTTTTATGCACAGGATGTGGGTAAATCATTACTAAAGTCCTCTTTTCTCCTCAACACCAGGCAGGGCAGGACTACACAAAATGCCATTAGATTTTTCTTCAAAGGCTCCAAGAGCTTATGCTCTCATGTCCCACGCCCCACTTCAATTTCAATAAAAACTTTGCCTGGCATCCCAACATCAGGAAAATTACTCTCAGTGGAAAAAAATAAATTCTTACCTCTCATCCCAGCTCTCAACAAAAATACCATAGCTGTTTCTTGTGAGCACTGCAGTCTTGTTTGACAATATAATGAAATCTGGCTAAACAGATGAAAAATGCCTTAACCTGTGTGTTTATCTCAACCCTGCCAAAGCTTTTAGTCCCCCAGGCACTCCCATCTCTATGCAGAGGGTCAAGAACCTTTAGTTACAGCCCATGGCTCTGAGTTGGCGTCTTGCTACAGCAAGCCACTTTTGCAATAGCAGAAGGCAGGGCTTTCTGTCAGTTTGAATTTCCTGAAGTGGACTGGTCTGTGTCATGATCTCGATGGTGTCTGGGGGCAGTTTGTTCTGTCAAATCCCTGAAAAGAAGAGAGGGAAGAGTAAGTCTAAGTAAGCAGCAGAAGTACAAGTTGGCAAGTGATGCTCAACAGTATCCACCTAGGGCAGGGCTGCATGTGCCAGGGCTGGGATCTCACCAACAAATAAACCTAAAGAGACACCCTCTCATGGTTCTAGAGAACCAAAGACAGTCTAGGCAGAGTCTGTAATTCAGATGACTAACTGTCCATTTCTTTTAAGTCAAATCTACAGAGAATACAGTTTATGAAAATTGGGAAATTACCCAATTAATGCAAGCAAGGATTATTTTGAAAATGAAAAATTAAATTTAACATATGAAAATTTAGTGTGAGAATTACTCTGACTCATTCAATGATTTCCAGCTCATTTACTTTGGGGTTTTGCCTTCTAACTAGACATTTCTCTCTCTCTAGCACAGACCCCTAGAACTTGACATGGCTTTCTCTGAATAAACTCTTTGAAAACAGGGAATTATTATCTGCCACAGACTTTCACCACTAGGAGATATTCAATAGATACACAGTAACTGAATGAGTGAATAGAATAAGGTCATTTGAGAAAGAACAACAAATATGTCATAAGGGTAGCCTTGTGGAGTCTCCAGGAATGACTTCAAGAACAGGTTATCATGCATGATTATCAACCATACTTGAAATAAAGGGTTTTCTTTCATCTCAATACAAATTACCCAACTGCTTCAGAAAGGAATCAGCTTCAATTCCACTTCCTGTTCCAGTGCTAAGCAATACCGCCATTCAGTTGTTAATTTACCTGTGCTTCCCCAACCTGGATTTGATTTTATAAAGATCTACTGATTTCCAAGAAGACTCTTGAAGAGATAAAAAGATATCATATAACTAGATATTGAAAAAGTTGGTAAAGAAATATTTAAGCAAGTTACCTTTACTTGGTATTTATTTTCTCTCAGCGGTTCACTTTATTTTAGAATGGATTGGATTGGATTGGATTGGATTGGATTGGATTGGATTGGATTGGATTGGATTGGATTGGATTGGAACTGTTTACTTCCATATGTTGCCTCCTCCACTAGACTGAAGTTCCTTAAAAGTAATGAAGGACTTTGAGTTTTTACCTATCACTGTGTTTGCATATAGTAGTTACTCAATGTTTGCAGAATAAATAAGTAAAAGAGTTGTTTGGGAACAAGACCAAAGGTACCTAAAATACACCTATCATTCATAATTGGCCTTGTCTTTCTTTGAGGTGGATGATGTTGCTCTCTATTGCCCTTAATAATACTGAAAATTGTAATTTGGGAGAAAACCATAAACCTTAAAAGTGCCTCATGTGAAGTTTTTGTAAATATGTTTCAGGAGGTTTGCTTTCTTTTTAAAATGTGCACAAGTGAAATGAATATCGAAGAGATAAATTTTAAACTTATAAAAAATATGCATACAATAAATTGCACAAACTGCCTTTCCCAAATGGTAGCATGTCCAAAATGCAAGGAAGTTGGATCTTAAAAATAAAAGGAAAGCCAAGAGTGGAGAATATAATGCAGTGACGAGAGGAGAGAGACCAAACAGTGGAACCGAACAGGGCTGAAAGGCAACACTGGCAAGAACAAAAGATATGTATGTCACCATTTTCCCTTCGGATCGCTTCCACAATACTAGAACTAAAATAAAGCTGTGAGTTACTCGGAAAATTAAAATGTCCCTCTTCAAATGATCTCTCCAGTTATCAGTGGGGCAGTTTATGTTTGGAGGGTCGTTAACCTCCTGCCCTGCATCCCTAACCCTGGGGCTCCAAGGATATCTGTCTAAGAGACTAGTTTCCAGAGGGGGTCAGTATACCCTCTTAAGAGCCCCCAGAGCAAATGACTGAACAGATTAGGACGGATTAGACAGATAACAACTCAGACCCTTTTACAAGCACATTTTTCACTCGACACTCAAATTCCCTTCTGTGCCCCACAGTCTCACACAACCCAACGACTGGATAGTATTACTGAAATATCTTTGCGCCAGCCGAGTGCGTGGAACTGTGCAAAGCCAGATGTTCTTGTAACTCTGTTTTACTGAGTTATTTATATCCATATAATATTTGACATTTCCTGTGTTGTTAAAGAGTTGGGGGCCCTTGACGTATTTTTAAGAGAACAGTGCCGACTTTTCATTTTTTTCTTTGATGCCCAGCACCAGAAATAAGTAATATAGAGAAGGGCTGTATTAAACAGATGCTTAGATATCTAAAGTCTACCTTATTTTAATGCCTTTCATCTTAAATGATCTTCAAGAAAGATGCTAGTCATCTCAACTGAGCACATGAATTAAGCCTACTATGCAATAAAAGCATAGTCCATGAGCTTAAAACTAGTCAACTAATAGACAAAGAAAAAAATTAAAAATATTGAAAGTATAATCCAGATTTCTAGGACTAAACTTTACGGAGTATTGACACATGAACTAAATCGTATCTTTCATTTTGATAGATGTGGAAAGGGCTAGTTAAATTCTTTTCAAGTTTACTCAAGTATTCTCTGGCAGATTTCTCAGCTAAATAGAAACAGAAAATTTATAGAGTTTAAAGTTTTTGGTTGACCCTTAGCGTAAGAATATTTACAATGTATATGAAATTTGATATCATAGAAAGTAATCATTGTGTTTTATTTGTTTATTATATGGACCTACTCACAAACTATTCTTTTTATTTTTAAGATTTCCAGATTTTTTAAAAAAAAGTTTTCTCCATTATAAGATGTGACAGGGGTAAGGTTCCGGTTTACAGTCACTTTTTAGTATCTCTGGCTCCTCTACAGTGAAAGCAAGGGTCACGGAGAAACAGAAAAAGTAAGGTGTGATTTATTTGGGGTCTCTTTGGTCGTCAGAGTTGCTTTCTAAACTTTCTCACAGCTCCCTATGTTAGTGGTTTTTTTTTTCTTTTTTTCAAGATCAGCTTCCTTTCCTAAAAACAGAGGGCCTAGGCACATTATTGTGCAGAGAAACTTCCAAAATACATTCTGTCTTCTTATTCCTACTAACCCCATTCTGCACCCCTCCCCATTGTCTGCAGCTGAGGACCCTCCTGACAAATCAAATCCTTCTCACCACTTAAAGAAAACAAGATGCCATGGCCTGCTGGTGCCCATCTGAGCACAGTAAACCTCCTGCTCCAACACAGTTGTTAAATCTGTTGCAAATCTTCTAAGCCGTGATAAGTCTCTAGTCTTCAAAAAATGCACAGATCCTCTTGGAGCAGATAGGTCAAAATGGCCCTCAGGGTGTAGGCTTGCTTGTCTGTATCACCAGTTCCCCAGACCTTTGCCACCTATCATGTTGGATTTGGCACTGATTCCTTTCAGGGTCGCTCAACTGTAACAGTTGGGATGGGGCAGTGGCATGGGGGAGGCCAGTGTGATCTGGACTAGAGTATTATTCTGGACATACATCTCCAAGATTCTTCTAGACCCTAGTTAGGCCACTAGTCTCTAGCCCCTAAGTCAAGCTCTTTTCCCATCACCCGAGTCCTTGATATTTTCCCTTCAACTCACATTCAGCCCATTATTCTTTTCCTTGAAAGACTCTCTGGATTTTTTGTTTCCCCTCAGCATGCATTATCCACCTTTGCTTCTTTTCTATCTACCTCAGAACTTTCTCCCTACTGCCACAGACAACCTCTGTCTAACTCTAGAAAATCTCCATGAGATGGCACCTCAGTTGTCTGGAACAATAGTTGAAAGCTCTTGGCCACAGTGTTTGGGAAGAGGTGGAGAGAATTCTGTCTACCATTCTCTTCCATCAGCTCTCAAACTCACATATCCCGTATGTACCCATGGCAGCATCTCTTTCCTGAAATATGGATTTGAGTGCCAAATGCTATCCTCCATGTCATCAGTCCACCTTTAACAAAATACTCACGTCCAAAAGCTACTCCTCCAGAAAATCTAGCCCTTTCTTCAAAGATATGAATTGATTCATCTAATTGGAGCCTAGAGGTTATGAAGCAAAGATCCCAATGTTTGACTTTAGGGTGGGGAAGTTTTTATCACATAAAGACTTTCACAACCACTAACCTAGTAACTTTTCCAAGAAATTGGACTAATGAGATGAATAATGTAAAACAATCCATCAATATCACATGGAAAGCAAACAAAAAATATTATACTTGGGTTGATTACAGTAAAATTCCTAACTGTAAGGAATGTATGTTTAAATCTAAAGAATGATTTTTACCCAGATAATGAAAGGGGAAAATGATGTAAATTCTTGAGGAATTAGAAGCCATCACTATAGAGCATCACAAATTCTAGCATATGAGAACTGAATGTAAATAAGTAAACATAAGCAAAGAGTCTAACAGGGTGCCTGTCATGTAATAAGCACTCTTTAAATTATAGCTAGAATCATTATAATTTTTTTTATCAGGGATAGGTGGAGTCTTGTCTTCAAATAAAGAAATGGAGGGACAGAGAGGAAAAAAAATTCCACTCTGCCAGGCCCAAACCACCTCTCCTTTGGACACCTCTAATCTCTGCTCTCAAAGCAAGAACTTTGAGTGACCAGAGCAGCCACCGTTCCACTCCAAATTTCCATCCTCCAAGTATAACATTCAGAAATGCTTAGAAAACAAACATCCAGTCACCAGATGTCCTTAACATCTGGCTAAAGCCATAAAACTATCCTCTACCACCACTACCTCCTTCCTAACTCCAAAGCATAGGGGGAAAAAGCTTATGATATCTCTGATGTAGTGAAATAAGATCTTGACATATTCATCTTTGTGATTTTTTTCTTTCTTTGTTGTATGTTCCGACTCTCTCCTCATTATTCAGAGGCATCCACATGGCTGCAAGAAAATTTTTGACTTCTATAGCAAGAGGATTAAAAGAAACATTCTAATATTCTATTATTTTAGTAATTCTAACTTAAGCTCCTGGGAATCAAAAGGGAAAGCCCTAAGTGTGATAAGACATAATGTGGTTGCCTACTTGGATTAGGAGGAAAAAATGATCATACACTCTATCCTAAAGAGACTCAATGATGACAACTTGGGTTGGCAGAAGAAAAGCAAAGATCCAGAGATCAGAACCTTGGAACATGGCAGGGGCCAAGACAACAGAAAGGAATCCACATGAATATGGTCAAGCGCCACCAGCAGCTAGCTAACCATGTTAGCCCCCCTCCACCGAAACTGAGTGCCTGAAGACCATTTCACACTGTTCAAGAGAGGGATATTTGCTGATCCCCATCACCAGTTTCTTGCAAGAGGCCAGTGACACCTCCAGAAGATAGACACCTGGCCAGGCTCCAGGGTTTTGCTAGACCTTGGTATGGGGATCAATCTGTGACCCATCAGGACACTCACACAGACCTCCTAGAAGAGGAGCAAGAGTGGTACAGAATGACAAGCTCAGCATTGATTTCGGGGTATGTCTAGACCAGGGTCTCTCAACTTCAGCATTATTGCCATTTGGGGTTGGATAATTTTTGGTCGTAGGGGCCATCCTGTGCAATGGAGGATGTTTAGCAGCATCCCTGAACTCTATCCAATAGTACAGCACCACCTCCTAGATATGATACTCAAAATGTCTCCAGACCTGTAGACAGCCCCCTATGGGGGTCAGGGATACAAAACTATTCCCACTTGAGAATTGTTGGTCTAGGTAGCAAAGAGGCCCTCCTTTATTACACTAAATCTGTACTTACCTTAAGTATTGCATTACCTTAAGTAATAACAATAGATCGCTTATAGCTACAATATGTGACCAGCAAGCCACTACCTCAGATGCTATCCCAATAAGTGCATTTATTTTAAGTCTCAAAATATTTCAGTCACCCACTACTTTCTACTCATACCCCAACACACACACACGCACACACACACATACACTATACGAACTTTTAGAGATGTGATGTAAACCAACCCCAGCATAAACTACTTATTTTCTAAGTGCAGTAAATAAATACAGCAGTTAATTATGAAGGGTAGATTTCTATTAGCCTAAGGACATAGGGAGCAATAAGAGGAAGCTAGATAATAAGTGGTAAAACTGAAAATGAGAACAAATCTAATACAAAATTTGGGACTGGTGGCAATTTTTGTGGAATTGACAATTTTTTGTACAGGGGCTTAGGCAATTATTATTATCCTCAAATACTAATTAGTAAGCTCCTTCACTTCCAGATGTATAATATTCAAAAAAATTCTTAACTCTTCTAATGCTTTTTCACCTGCAAAATAGGAATATAACAACATACTTTACAGGATTGCGATATGAATTAAATTCACTAAGTTGTTAATGCAATTAGCAAAGGGCCTGACACTAAAAAATATCTCAATAAAGTTAGCCACTCTCATTTTCATTATAATGGAATAATGGATTGAAGCAACAAATGATGGCAATAACATTTTACACAACATATTTTGAAGCTCTGACTTCTCTGATACTGTCTCAACCTGATGATATAGACGCAGTGATTATTACACCCCTTTAAACCAGGAACCAGCATGAAAAATTGACCAGACTTGCTCCCAGATGTATAATTAGTGTATGGTAGCCTAAGACTCTAAGCTATATCCTTGGATTCCTACCTGAGTTCTCTTTGGCCAGACCCACCCTACAAAGTGCTGAGCATCTACATCCTAGATCAATTAGGATTTCAGCTGATGTGGATGGCTTAACCAATAAGAAGTTATATTTGGCTCGCATAATTGGTTGTCCAGAGGTTGGGAAGATTTGAAGAACATAGTCAGAACTCTGGCTACATTTCTCCCACATCCTCTGGAGCTGCCTTCCTCTGGGCATCAGACTTGTTCTCAGAATAGCTCTCCTCATGGCTATAAGAGGGCCACCAGCAGAAACGGAGGCATAGAGAGAAAAAATGGCTATTTACTGTTCTTCTTGAGTGAGAACATTCACAGAAGGCTCTGCACCTCAAACATAATAAGGTCCCGTGACCACACTCCTGAACAAAATATTCTAGAGAAGTATGAAATTGCCCTGATTTTGCAGTCAAATCATAGCCCATCCCTAAAGCTGAGGATGGCTCAACTGTCCCTGAGAAACAGGTCATGCAGGAAAGAGGTGTGCGCCATGCCAAGATTTGTTTGGGAAGGAGGGAAGTGAAAAGGGAAGCCAAGTTGGCAATTATCAAACTGTGACCTGATAGGATCTGGGCCGCACAGCAGGAGGTGAGCAGCGGGAGAGCAAAGAAGCTTCATCAGTATTTGCAGCCACTCCCCAGCACTAGCATCACTGCTCAGCTCCACCTCATATCATCAAGCATTAGATTGTTATAGGAGAATGGGTCCCTGGTGCCAAAACAATTGGGGACCACTGCTTTATAAGACTTAAAGCTTCCTATTAAGAGTAATGTCCAGCTTCTACTTTCTTTGTGGTGATCATAAAAAAAAAAATGTTTTAGATAAATCGAATAAGTAAAGCTCTCAATAAGGAATAGAGATTTGAGAAGAGTTCTGAGAGAACTGAGGGAATCCTATAGTTCAGAAGCTCCCCTAAATGTATTTATTAACAAGAGAAGCAACACATCTGAATGAAGAAATGCTAAATGCATGAAATCCTCAAAACAATGAAAATTCCTTGTAGTCAATTTCCTAAGACTCAGACATCCCACCAACTGCTTCCTGGTTTCCCCTGTCATTTAATTTGCTCTGAGTAACAAAAATGACTCCACACTCTCAGTTTTTTATTCAGCATGTGGCAGAGAAGTTGGCGTGTCAACTTTTTATGAACAGTTTCTCCCCGAAACATCATGAAGCTTTAGCAGTTCTTCAAGGGTTAGGTTTACTCTTTGTTTCCAGATTTGAGCAGCAGCTGATCCACAGATATTCCCTAGTAACGACCTGGACACGTCCCTTGAGAAAAAAGGTGATGAGCTGAGAAACTTTTCTCTGCCTGACCTAGGAAATATGACTTCTAGAAATGCTTCCCTCAGGGCTTCTGAGCTTGTGATCAGTCTGTGGGAAAAGCCACTGCTTTGTGGGCCCTGGTGGAAAGTGGAGAGAGGTAATTCCATAGAAGCTATGGTAAGATAGCATTGTTACCAATCAAAAGATAAAAAGAGAGGAGAGAGAAGTGTTGAATGGATGAGTGGGCTCTGCTGCTACATTACTTCCTGAGCATGTCCAGCTCCTTAACAAGAACCCACGCTGGGATGGGAAGGGACAGGTGCAGGAGCACTGCAAACCTTCCAGTTCCCTGCAGGACACCCAGTCCATGGCCCTGGATGCCACCAGCTCCTCTACAACCTCCATCCTCCCCTTACTCTAGCACAAGGTCCCAAGCCTTCACCCACTCACAGGTGAGTCCTAAGAAGCAATATCACTAAGATGAAAGACAGCCTGAGAAGGCTGATGCTATAGTTTAAATAAGGCAGTTGTTCATTAATTCTACCCAACCTCTTCCAAATGACTCGCCATCACTACCCTCCAGTCATGTCACTCTTTTTAGCACTAAGTGAATAATCGTTCAGCCAACAGAACGATAGCCACAATCTTCAGAATGTCAGTCACTAACTCAAATCTCTAGGAGCAAAAGATCCAAAGTTGCCGCTTGTTTGTGATATTGTTCCAGGCCCACCATTTTATTCTTTCAGAGATCTGCACAGTGGATCTAGGACCTGAGACCAAGGTCTAAGGTCTGGTGGTCTACCAGAGATGTCGCCTGCCTGGGGCCAGGACAAGTGGTGAGGTGACTCCTCACACCACACATGTGCTCACGAAGTAATGTGAACTTAAGCCTTATGTTCTTATGTTTCTGTTTATTTATCTTTCATTGTGTTCTTTTATTAACCAGAAACTTAAAAAAAAAAAAAAAAAAAAAAGGCTTTCTTTCTTGTGTTGCCATTTGGCAGAAGACTAGAGGTTACAGTAGCAAGCGGAGCCTAAACATTTTTTTTAAGTCTGGATGAAAGTTCTTTCCAGAGAGAAAAACTATATCTGATTCCCTGTCTCCCAACTGAACCTCTGAAGGACTTCCCACACCTTACCTTCAAATAACAGAACCCTGGCCAACGAAAATGGAAAAACGTAAATTTTTGCACGTAAAATGAAAAATCAGAGGGCGCAGACAGGCCTGTGTCAACAGGGTATTTTTAGCTATTGGTGAATTTTTAGAATCAAGTTTTAAGGCATGGTTCTTTGCACATGGACCTAGGGTGTGTATTTTAGGGCTTCTGCTACCCAGGGCTCTCCTCATCTCATTTTGAGCAGTATCCTAAAAGACTAGGACAACAGAGGCCCCGATGAGGGGAGAATGACTTGCATAATTTCTCAGTGACCGAAGAGTAAAGGTGAATGTCTGGACAGGACAACCCCTTGATGACTATACCTCTTAGGGAAGACTCTAACTTCCATCATACCTGATCTTCATTTCTCAGTATTCATTCACTGGCTCCCTCCCTAGAATTAAATATTGCCCCTTTCTTGTGCATTACTTTCATCTTTCTCTGTTACAGATTGAGTTCCTCATCTATAAACTCAAAGGAAAAAAAAATCAAGTGTAGAAGGAACTCTCTTGCAAGGTTCTCGGAATCACTGTCCCCAACAGAATGGTTTTAAAACTGAGAGTGACAGTGAATGACAGACTCTGGCTGGGGTTCAGTTATCAGGCCCTGCCCCTTGTGCCCGAAGAGGAGATGAATGTGGCTGTTCAATTTTCCCTCTATTTCCCGCAACAGTCACGGGTGGCTAAGTCTCAACGATCAAGCTGTGGCAGTTAGAGGCAGGAAATGGAATCAGAGAAGAGTGACTTAAACTTACCCACCATGGAGAGCCCCCAGTGTTACAAGCTCTTCCAGGTCCCAAAGCCCTCAGCCAGGTTTGCACCTGAACAAATTCTCTAAGTTCAGAAGGCCCTCTGCCTTTCTTGAATTCCTTATGAACCTGTGTCTGGACCCCCGCTAGGTGATGCTGCTCAGGCACCTTTGAAGAGATGTCCTGAGCTTCCTGAAAAATGGACTGCACAGGGTCAAGTGATGTACCAAACTCAAGTGATGTTATCCCAGCCTTGTTCTTAACCAAATAAAAAAAAAAATCTGAATGCAAATCGCTTCCCTTTTGTCCTCTGTTTTCACTATTTCTGACAAATAATGGATCTTAAGAATAGAAAGACAGGGTCCTGTGGTGCTGGCAATGGAGACTGCTTTTGCCAATACTTGACCTTCAAAGTTTCTTTTCTGTACTTAACGCTGCCTTTGATCAAATATTACACACATGTATGGAAGCAGTAGGATGACACACATATGCCTGAATCATAAAGATGAGTTCTCATCAGAGGCAGCTTTTCCTACCATCATGCAAGTGTAATGAGAGAGTAAGAGATTTTTTTTTTTAGTAACATAACAGGATTGCTTATAAACTGAACTAGATGAATTCCTAAAGCCAAACACAACTCACTTTTCAACTCGCCACAACTTGTATGTACCTAAAATTGAAGAAAGCTTTCTTACATTGCTGCTTAGCTCTGTTTAAAAATCAGTCAGCATTCGGTTACTTATTCCTCTGGGTTTTTTTGCTAAATGACAATTTCTGAATACAACCCTTCTATGTAGACTGGTTTCCATGGAAACAATTTAGTGATTTTTTTTTTATTAGAAGTGTTCCTTGGGATATTAAGTACTACATTTAGAATAGGTACACTTCAGCAACTGCAGCTGCTGAATTTTGAAAGTTTGGTGTTGCAATATTTCATCAGTTATAATGAAAAATACTGGTAACATTTGAGATAAAAGGTTATTTATTAATATAGCTAATATTCATTGAAAATTAAGACCAGGCACTGTGCTTAGCATTTTAGAACATAAAATAATTTAATCTTTATTAATATTTTTTGAGATATTAGAACCTTTTGCTGTTATTGTCCTTACCTTAATGAGGGGGAAAAAGAGGCTTCAGAAAGTTAAGTAGCTGCACAACATTATTCAGCCAGTATGTAGCAGAGCCATCACACAAACCTAGGTCTATTTGACCCAAAGCTAGAATCTTAACTTCCACACTATGTTGCATCACTGTATTGTTACTGTGGTAGTTAGGTAGTAATTGCTAAATCATTCTTGACAGCACTATTACTCAATCAAACTTTCAAGTACTTGATATATTCTCAAATTTCTACTTTTCTTTCTTTTTCAAGGAGTTTCCCAGTGGAAAAAAAAAGAAGACAGTTTCTTTTTAATTACAAATATATCAAAATACATACATAAATAAATCTTTATGTGTTTACAGCATTGCATGATTGTTCACATCTCACTTTGGAAATTTATTACCCATAATTCCTTAATAATACTGGGTAAATTTGTTTATATTTTGTATCTCAGTATTGAAGCATTTCTATGACATTAAATATCAATATTCAAGACTTAGCCACTAGTGACAAACCTGAGCAAAGACAGCATTATAAGGTCAGATGTAGCAATAAAAGCACTCAAATCTGTATGTTTCTAAATATTGTGGAGATGTCAGTTCTCTCAGTTTTATCTGTAGATTCAACATAATACCAATCAGGGCCCATCAGGCTTTTTGAGATATCAACAAGATGATTCTAAAATGTATATGGAAGGCAAAGTTGCTTCATAGCTAAAAACAATCCCACAAAAGAACAAAGTCACAGGACTAGTGCTATTCTTTTACACTATGGTTTCAAGACTTACTATAAGGCTACCATCATCAAGATAATGTGCTATTAGTGAAAGATTAGACAAATAGATTAGTGGAACAGAACAGAGAACTCACAAATAGACACATATAGATATAGTCAGCTGATTTTTGACACAGGTACAAAGTCATTGCAATGAAAAAAAGATAGTCTTGCCAGAAATTGTGCTAAAATATTTAGATGTCAATATGCAAAATAAATTAGGCTATTTAATAATGAACAACTACACATACCTTGCACCTTATACAAAAAAAAATTTAAATGGATCATAGTCTTCATTGTAAAAATTAGAACTATCAAACTTCTAGAAGAAAACATAGGAGAATATCTGCATGACTGGGTATGATAAAGAACTTTTAGATATGACAACAAAAGCAAGATTCACCAAAATAAATAAATAAATTGGATTTTTATCAAAATTTAAAAGTTTTGCTCCAAGAAAGATATTGTTAAGAAAATCAAAAAAACAAGCCAGAAAATGGAAGAAAATATTTGCAAACATAAATTCGTTAAAGGATGTCTTCCAGAGTATACAAGGAATCTCCAAAACTCAACAATAAGAACAAAATAATAAAATATTGGACAAAAGATCTGGAAAAAACAGTTTCAAAGAAGATATAAGGGTGTGAGCACACATATAGAAAGATGTTCCATATCATTAGTTAATAGGAAAATGCAAATTAAAACCAAGTGCTGGTATTAAGAGCAAGTAGAGCTCTCAGATCTACTGGTAAGAATGCAAAATGGTACAGGCACTTCGAGAAATACTTTGGCAGTTTCTTATAAAGCTTAATATTCACTTGCCGTAAAGCCAGGAAATCGTACTCTTAAGTATTTGTACAAGCAAATTAAACACATACTACCAGAAACCTGCATGCAAATATTTACAGCTTTATGCATAATCATCAAAAATTGGAAACAGCCTAGATGTCATTCAGTATGTGAACGGATAAATAAAATGTGATATATCCATACAATGAGTACTACTCAACAATAGAATACCATTCAGCAATGAAAAGGAGCAAGCTATTAATTAACACAACACGAATGAATCTTAAATGTATTTTGCTCAGTGAAGGAAGCTAAACCTCAAAGTTATATATTGTATGAGTCCATTTATATGACATTGTGAAACAGGCAAAACTCTAAGGAAAAGCAAATCCCAGTGGTTGCCAAGAGTTGAGGACAGAAGCAAGAGAAGCAGAGAAGAATTTGAGGGTCAATGAACTGTTGTATAGTACTATGGTCATGCTATACATTTGTCAAAGAACTGTATATCACAGACAGTAAATTTTACTGTTTGTAAACAGCTCCTAATATCAGGGAACCCAAGATGGAATGCAGATTATAACAACTTAGTCTAGCTGCATTAGAAATGAATGACATAACCATACTGGAGGGTTGAAGAAAAAGGTGACCTAAGTAAGTTTGGGAAATGCTGTGTTTACCAGATACTGTAAGGCAACGTATATATATACACACACATTCACTGTACTGGGGTGAATTTATTTCTCCCAAGGGAATGAATTAGCAGTTCTGAAGCAGATGCCTAGGTATACTATGATTGAACAAACAAATAAATATATTATGGATAGTAAGTGCCGATTTCTCATTATTGGAGAAAGGAATTGCAAATGAGCAAAGAGGAAATGCTACAATGAACCCTCTGGTACTGGACTACCATCAGAGATATCACCATTAACTCATTCTTAATTACATATATAAATTTAATAGACTGTATACTTCATATGTTGAAGACATGACTGTATCTGAACAAGGAGACTTTAAAGAGATAACTGAAGTTAAATGAGGTCATAGGGTGGGACCCTAATCCTATGACTGGTGTCCTCATAAGAAAAGGAGGAGATATCAGGATGTGCACACATAGAGAAAAGGCAATGCGAGGACACAACAAGAAGTTATCCACCTGCAAGCCAAGGAGAAAGACCTCAGAAGAAATGAACCTAGTCAATACTTTAATTCCCGATTTCCAGCCTCCAGAAGTGTAAGAAACAAATGTCTTGTTTTTAAGCCACCCAGTCTGTGGTATTCTGTTATGGCAGCCATAGCAGATTAAGACAGAGATGGTAAGATATGAAAAGAATTATAGATATGTGTGTAAATTTAAGTTAGTATACATACATATATTCCTTGTCCCGTCTGTTAAGAGGGCCTAGAAGAAGTAACACCTAGTAGCAAGAAACAAAATTAACTTCCAAATATTAGTTTCTAAATATTATCTTCCAATATAAGGAACCAGGGATCCTGGGAGAAGCAGTTGATTCCAGAGCTGGGGCAGGGAAAATAAAAAATAATCCTGAAGCATCATGTAGTGCTAGAAAGTAAGGAGATGTCAAAATAATTAAAAAGGAAGGAGCATGTCAAAAAGATTCAGGGGTTAATCTGAAAAGCTTTCAATGGCCCTAGTGGAACAGTTAGAGAAACAAAATAAATTACCACCCAAAGAATAAAATAAATATCCATGAGTTCATACTGAAGGGGCTAGAGGTGGGGTGAAGAAGAGGGAGGGAAAGGAGAATAGATAACTCTTCCTTACAAAAGAATTCCAATTTAAATGTAGAAGGAAGGAGTAAAATCACCATTACAGCACCACAGTAATTATTGCTCAAGGTGAAATCCACCAATGTGTAGAAAAATTACTGAGCAAAAGAGTAAGGAGAAAAGGGATATTTGAAAAGCTTCTTATTAATTTCAAAGGAGGAAAGTGTTATTTTTACAGTGCAATACCTTGGCCAACACCACTTTCAACACCACTTTGAAGGTCAGCATCACCAGTAACAAGACATATCAATGTCATGAACCCTCTGGAGTGATGTACTACAGAAAACGTATCACCTCTGTGATGTTCTTCCCCAAAATACAAAACCTCAATCTAATCATGAAAAAACTGCAGACAAACCCAAATTGAGAGACATTCTACATAATACTTCACCAATGCTCTTCAACAATGTCATAAAACAGAAGGAAAGACTGAGATACTACTATAAATGGAGGAAACTAAGGAGACGTGACAATTAGGTGCAATGTAGGGTCCCAGGCTGGACCCTGGGACAGAATAAGGACATTGTAGGAAAATCAATGAAATCTGAATTGTCCATAGTTTAGTTAACAGTACTGTAATAATAATAAGTTCAGATCATCACACCATGGTTATGTCATATGGTAGTATGAGGGGAAGCTGGGTAAAGTGTATGCACGAACCAACTCTACTATCTTTGCCACCCTTCCTCCTGGGATGAAAAGAAGGGAAATAGAAGGCAATATTGAATATTTTAAACATAGAAAGAGAGAAGAGAGTTATGAAATCAGTGAATTGGCCTTATTAGTGAGCAACCCTAAAAGGAGATGGAAAGTTAACCTATTTCATGGGACGTATTGCTCGAAACTCAACAAAGAAATATGACATTAGAAGTTAAAAGGGCCTAGAAGTTCTAGGGGCTAGAGCTTTTAGGTTAGTATTTATACATATGGGCCCTATGACTCACCAGGCAAAGTTTGACTAATTATTTATATAATATCTTAAATACATTACCTAGATAACATATAAAACATTCTCAGAGACTCAGGTTTCTCACTTGCAATTCCATTTCACCAAGCAAATGATGGTGAGAGCTATAATCATGTCACTTGATGGAATAATGTATATAAAAGTTGCCATGAAAAAAAATTAATTTCTGTTTCAGAGTCTATTTTTTTCATCTGGAAATTGAGCATAAATTTCTCTAGTGTTGTTTCCAATCACATATGACTCTGTTACCTCAAATGTATCATATAAATGTTATAATATTAGAACATGATCAGGTTTTGTTTGTGCATACATTTATATCTTTCTTTGACAGAAGTAATATGTCAAATATTCTGTTAACATGAATGACCTTTTCAATAGCACATGCATTGAAAACTGGAATAAAATTTACCCTAAAGATAAATGCAAGAGGTAGGGAAGGGCAATTCTCTTTACGAAAGTATTATTTTGTTTACGAAATTCTTTAAAAGCTAAACCATAAAATATATATAAATGTTTCCCAGTGTGTTAAAATGTGAGAATTGCAATTTAACTAATGTAATAGAAGTTTGTCAGAAGTATATCAGTTTCAACAGTTAATGTCAGCTAAGTATACATGCAACACAAACACACTGAATGTGCATATGTGTGTGCATCTATTCAAGCAAGTTACTATGGATTTTTTTCTAATTTTATATGTAAGAAAGCTGTATGAAAAGTGTGCCTGGAAAAATAGCCACCTCTTTGCTCTAACTCACACCATTGCTGACCTTGGTGGATGCCCAGGTTTTCTGCCTCGGCAATTGTGGAGGAGCTGAAATGAGAAGGCCCAAGTATCGACAGTGTGTTCCCTCCATTCCTTTCCCCAGTGGGCCAGTCAGGAAATGCCAGCCTCCTCACAGGAAAGCCTGTTGTGGTGAGATTTCCCGATTTACTTTATAAATGCAAGAAGGCCAGATACAGGAGGAGATAAGGACTCAAGATTGCAAGTGCTTATCATCTCTAGAGTTCTGGCCCCACAACCATGACTAGTTTCTCTCATAGATGCAGGGCAAATTTCAGTTTGTTTCCAAATCGAAAGAACTCCCCATCTGAAGAATATGACCACCCAACCTTGTCAGTCCTTGCAAGGAGACCACTCCAAATAACTTAAATTTTTACCATGAGTGGTATTTTTGCCTTAGGAATTCCTAACCAAATTAATAGAGTGTCGCTCTTCATCTTGGCTACATATGGAAGTCACCTAGTATGTTGTGAAAAAGATTGGGGTATATGGTTCCCCAAGCAAGCAGCTGAAATCATGGTACCCACTTGACTCTTGTCTCAGTTGACCTGTGGAATTTTCTGTGGCAACACTTGGTTCTGATTCTTCACTGCTGATGCTGTTTATATAAAAAACTTAGTAGAATAAAAAGGATAAGGACCTCAAAAAGACAAGACAACTAGCAGAGGTGGTTCGCTGAGTTAATAAATGACATGTGGACCTAGCTCGATTTAAAACCACACATGCTGTGATAGCTGCAGAGGTCAACCCACTCTCTGGTCAGAACATGGGGAAGAGGGTGATGAGGGTCTAAGGGGGCATTATCCACTTGAAGGAGAACCCTATATCTTCAAGTTCCATTCCATTCCACCCCTTCTCTTCTGATCAATTTTTATAAAATAGAACCAAAATCGTTGCCAAAAGAAGCAGCATGCAGGCTGTATAGAGAGTAAAGCATAATATCATATTCTTTCCATCTCCATATTATCAATCACTTTGAAGCAATGAGAATTTCAGAGTCAAGTATTCTGTTCATCTATTTGTCACTCACAAGTGTGATTTTTTTAAGAAGAAAGAATAGGATTTGGAATAAATCTATGTCTCCCTTTTCCTCAGCTAGAAACCTAGAAGACATCTTACTTCACAAAGTCTTATTTAAAAACATACACCATGAAAATAAAAACATACCCTCCACTTTTGATCTCTTATCTAGAGAAACCAGGTTCCTTCAGAGGAACTCACAAGGTGGCGAGTCACCAGTGTTTATTGTGTTAAGTGGGGTAAATTGTTTGTGTTCAGCTGCAAAGTACATTAAAATAATACTGAGTGACCATCCTCTTTCTGGGACCCCAGTGTTCCCTGTCTGTCAAAGTTGAAGGTCACCAAAATAATAATAATGATACATCAGAATAGTATTTGATTGAGTAAGTACTGATATAGCTTCTTTTTTCCCTCTAGAAGTCGGAAGAATTTGGCCAAAAGCAACTCAGTTCTCAAAAAATTATTATCAGGCATTAGTGTTAGGGATATCATTTACACCTTTTTTCACTCAACTATTCCCCACATCTCACTCCACTCCTACAACCTCCCTTAAAACATGTACCCAAAAGATCATTCATGTCAAATATAATTGGTGTTGGCCCACTTAATTATATTTTTGGGTTTTTGCTTGTTTTTAATTGGGATCAGTAAGGAAAGAAGGAAGGAAGGAAGGAAGGAAGGAAGGAAGGAAGGAAGGAAGGAAGGAAGGAAGGAAGGAAGGAAAGAACATGGCATCTTTGCTTCAGACAGCACTGCCCTCTATTATCCTCGGAAGCTGGAGTAAGCGCACTTTACTTTCTGCAGCATTTTTATCAATGGGTTTTATTTTCAATTAATACAATCATTTTTCACCTCAAAGTTGCAATGGATGAACCAGTTGTCCCACTCCATGAAATCATATTTGAATACTTTAAAATCATTGATTTATTCACCCTCAAACTGTGATGACAACTTTTTCTACAAGAGGTCCTGAACTTGATGATTTCTTTTATTTCCATTCATTCCTCTTTTTTAAGGTTGAGGAAGGCCAGATTGATAGAGCAAAGATAACATAGTCTTTGTAAATCTTTGCTTTCTTAGAGATAGCAAAGTGATGTCACTTAGGTACTTTCCGTTTCATTCCCCAAATACGAGCAAGTGAATGAATGAATGAATGAATGAATTATTTCATTCAATCATAATAATTCCTATCTGAAATCATACTGAAATTATCACAAATAATTAATTGCACAGTTTTAAAATAGGAATAGAATGGAAAAATATGACCATAGATGAGACTAGTAACATGCTTCTTAAAATTATGAAAATTTAAGTTGGAATAGGCCTCAGGGATTACCTAATAAAATAAAATTAATTGACATTCATACAAAGAAAGAGTGTAAGGAGGAGAAAAAGTTGCTAAGGAAGTGGGAGAAATGAGGATAATGCATATCGTAATCTTTGGTTTTAAGAACTTGTATTTGCTTTACTGCATAGTCTCATTTATTCTTCAACAACCTCACCTCTTCCTCCCCAATCCTAGAGAACTTTGCATATTTTTATTTATGGGCAGGGCATGGTGTGAATCTGTTAGCTTGGGGGAGGCCCTTTCTCTTCCATTTGGATAGCAAATCTCTTGCCCCAGTAGTTTTCCATCTCACTCTAATTACTCCTTGCACCTTGTTACCCACCCTAAAAGCCTCTTTAAACTGAGGATTTGTAGTAATGTACTTGTGTGTGTGTGTACGTGCGTAGTTTGTGTGTGTGTGTGTGTGTGTGTGTGTGTGTGTGTGTGTGTGTTGGGTATTTGTGTTATGTGACAGGAATCAAAGAACTGACCAGGTCACACACATGTTGGAATTTAAAGAGTCTTGTCTGGCAGCAATTCTTTCTCATGGACCCTGTTCTACTCACTGCCTCTATTTCCTGGACTTATCTCCCTGAGCAGATTTCCCACTCCTCTCTCCTTGTAATTTCCAGAAGCTCAATCTAGTTTTCCAGCCTGACAAGAGCTACAAGAGCACACAGATAATGAGAGATAAGGAACATGACACCTTGTTGGCTACCCTTTAAAATCTGAAATTGCTTATTGGAAGAGCAGGAAGCAACTTCCTTCCTTTCCCATCATTAACAGAAAAAAAATCACGGAAAATCCAGAGGAGCTGAATTTTATTTGGGTTGGAATGAACCCCAAACACAGAAACACTGCTTTACACACAAGGCCACATATGGCCCAAAACACTGTGAATACACAATTGACCATTATAGAGGGTTCTAGAGAAATTGACTAAAGTGAGTCAACATTGTTAATTCCCTTTTACTTTCTTTGAGAAACCAAATCATGGCAAAACACTATATCTCTGATGTACTAGTTTGTTGGGACGGCCATAATAAAATACAAAAGACTGAGTGGTTTAAACAGCAGATATGTATTTTTTCACTGTTGTGGGGACTAGGAGTCCAAGATCAAGGTAAGGTGTCAGCAGGGTTGGTTTCTCTTGAGGCCTCTCTCATTGGTTTGTAATTGTCTCCTCACTATGTTCACCCATGATCTCTCTTCTGTGTGCCATATTTCTGTGTCCTACTCCTCTTCTTCTAAGAACATCAGTCACATTGCATCAGGACCCATGAATTTTACTCATTTACCTTTTTAAATGCCATTTTATTATTTTTTCATACTGTATATACATAATTTTTTAACATTCTATTTATTTATTTATTTATTTATTTAGCTTATTTTACTTAATATGATTATTTCAAGGTCCATCCATGTTGTTTCAAATGGCAGTATTTCATCTCTTCTCATGGCTGAATAATATTCCATTGTATATATGTACCACAACTTCTTTGTCCAATAATCTATCATAGGACACTTTAGTTGCTTCTATGTGTTGGCCAATGTGAAGAACACTGCTATGAACATCAGTGTGAAAATATCTTTTTGAATATAAGTTTTCAAGTCTTCGGGGTAAATATCCAGTAGAGGAATTTCTGGATCATATGGTAGGTAAATTCTTAGTTTTTTTGAGGAACCTCCATACCATTTTCCATGGTGGCCATACCAATTTACATCCCCACCAGCAGTATATGAGGGTTCCTATTTCTCTGCATCCTCTCCAACATTTGCTATTGCTTGCCCTATTGATTATAGCTATTCTAACAGGTGTGAGATGTTATCTCATTGTGGTTTGATTTGCATTTCCCTAATAGCTTATGGTGTTGAGCATCTTTTCAAATATTTGTTGCCCATTTGTATGTCCTCTAGAAAGAAGTGTCTGTTCAGGTCCTCTGCCCATTTTTTGATTGGATTTTTTTTTACTGTTATTGACTAATGTGAGTTCTTTGTATATTTTGGATATTAAGCCCTTATTGGAGGTGTTGCTTGCAAATATATTTTCCCATTCAGATGGTTCTCTTTACCTTGTTGATGGTTTCTTTTGCTGAGCAGAAGCTTTTTAGTTTGATGTACCATTTATCTCTTTAAAGGCCCTGTCTCCAAATACAGTCACATTTTGAAGCACTGGGGGTTAGGGCTTTAACATATAAATTTTAGGTGGACATAATTCAGCACATACCCAGTCATTAGAAGCAGAACAAAAACTAGAACCCAAAGTTTCTAACCCTAGAACATTAATTTGCCATCAATTTACATCCTTTACCAGGCTAAATAATCTCACAGTATTTTTGGCATGCAATAATTAGAAGATATCTCATGCTGATCCAATTGTAATTGTCTTGTTTAATAAGGAAACTGAGTCCTAATTGTCTTCCTTGGATACATCGAACCCCCACTTGATGTAGAATGGCACCACCCAGATATCTTCCCCTGCTTCCTTACTGGGAGCATTTCTTACATCCAATCTCCTTCTCTCCTAAACTCCACATGAGGATCACTTGCTAATCTATGGATTGCAAATCTATGGCCCAAGGAAACGGCTTGGTACAGGCTAGTGAGAGAGCAATAACCATGGAAGAAGAAAGCCCTCACCCTGTCTCCTTTTGGAAACAGTCGGAGGGATAAGGTGGTTTTAATGAGTCTTCCTGACTCTCTCCACCATCCTCCTCTTTTTTTGCTGCTCCTTATGGCAGCTGTTACCAATTTCAGCAATTTTCTTCTGGCAAATTGAAGGCTTCAGGTGACAAAGGGATTTGGTCATATCCTTCTAGAGAATGAGATAGCCTGGATTCTACTCTCACCCCACCCCAGTTCCCAGACTGAGTGGTTAGGGCTATAGGGCACTTCACCAATGGGTATCCACAATCATCCACAGTCATCCACAAACCTCCCCATCTCTCACACAAGCACGAACAAGGCAGGCTTCCAGGTCTATGTCCAGCTCTGAAACTCTATCTGAAAGGAACTCCACATTATTCCTCACTTCATTCTCAGATCATTTGTTTTCCCAGGACCACCAAGATTTTATTATTTGCATGACCCTTGGAATGAGTACCCATTCTGGTGCTTAAAATTACAGGAAGAGTAGGAAATAGGACACACACATGCACACACACACACACACACACACACAAAGTGTTTGGTACAGAACTTGGAGACTGGACATTTCTATCAGCTGATCACACCCAGGTTGCTTTTAATTTATGTAAAAATTAAGCCTGTGCATGAGCACTGATTTTATGTAACCCTACAAAGCAGAAAAGCAGAAAATTAATAAGTATCAATCAGGCAAATTTTTCTATCAATTTTTTTCTTAATTATATGTGATAATTTGGTTTTGTTTATCTTGTATTCCCTTTATAAAGTATTGGCAGAAAAGAAGGATATAGCTAAATAATTATTCCACTTCTCTGCCTATCAATTTCAGTGTGGACACTGGGTATCCACTAATAAACAAAACACTGAACTCTTGTCTGCAGGGAGCTTACCAGCTAATCAAGGGAGAGAAACCTTAGATAAATATGTCTGCGAGCAAGAATATAAGAACAACTATGAAGATATAAATAAGGAAGAGTTTAAAATCTAGAAAAAGGTACTCAAGAGGTCTCTTAGAAGTCCTCTTCAATTCAATGCAGAATTGAAAAGAAAAAAGGGTTCTCATACTTTCTGTCTCATTGTGAAGGCCAAGATTAAATGGAGGAATATAGTGGAAAAACACAGAATTTCCACAACTCAGAAATTACCTTGTAAACAGTTGAAGAGCCTGCTTTACCCCAAAGAAGAATTTAAAATATGAGGTTTTTTTAATCCCCTAAATGAAAAGAAAGGAAGGACGGAAAGCAGGAAGGAAGGAAGGAAGGGGGAAAGAAGGAAGGAAGGAAGGGAAAGAGGGGAAAGGGAAGAAGGGGGGGAATATAAAGAAAGGATTAAGAGTGGAAAACTTAACCTGGATGATAAGTTATTAATTAGACATTTCTTAATTCTCACCTCCTCTGGTATAGCTGAAACCCTCATTTTTAAATTTCCAACTTTGCTAAAAGAACCTCTCTTTAAAACGCATGACATCTTTGTAGGATGTATTATCTGATGTTGAAGCACCTTCTGTTTTATTTGTAATTGTTTGAAATGGTGTGTTTGTTCCCTTGGGAGGGAAGATGATCTCTCCAAGAATCTCAAGAATAGAAATACAGGGCCAAGGGCTCTTGTACTTTAGCCCCTTCCCCTCCTCAAGCTGGGTCTTGTTTTCCTAAGCAATAGTTAGGAATGTGCTGGGCGGGGGCAGCCTCGCAGTCAGTGCAGCCCCAGTCACGGTCCCAGGCTGGCCTTTCACCTTATAGCTCTCCTGGCTGCTCTTATTAAGCAGCAAAATGTTTCAATATGTTGAGCTTTGGGGGAGGGACGGAGAGAAAAATCGGGATATTGTTGAGAAGGAAATAATGAATAACCCTGCCGCCAGTCCTCATACCCCCCACGTGGGGAGATCTGGGTGATAAGTGTGCTTTCTCCAGAAATGGAATCCTAGCAATTGCCTTTTGGTCAAAAATCTCCAGAGACAGTTAGGGGAGGAGGGGGATAGAGAAGAGGGAGCAGGTACTAAACAAACTTTCTCAGTGTCTAGAACCAAAGCAGTCAGGGATCTGGGTACTCAGAAAAGAAAGATAAGGAAAAAGCTTGAGAAACTGAGGCCAGATCTCAGGAGCGCATAAAGCTGTCAGGTTTGTTCCTACAAATTGACACACTCTCATCTTTATTCTTTCCTTTTACCTCTGCTTTCCTCTCCCCACCTCCAAGATCAACAGCTCTGGTCCCTGCCCCTCATTCTGGGTAGTGGCCTGGTGAGCGGTTCCCAGTTTCATGAGACTCATGTTCGGGTTGTGAAAACCACCAAGGGCCGGGTCTGCTTCATGGACAACAGCAGCCCTGGGATTAGGCAAGTGAAAGAGAGAATGCGAGTTTAGACTAGGAAACTTGAGCCCCACCCGAGGCCAGATCTCTAAGTAACAGCGAAGAAATAAGCAACATTCCAAATTTCAAAAAAAAAAAAAAAAAAAAAAAACACAAATTTGAGGACTCAGAAATGGTTCCTTAGCAAGGATTTTTTTTTTTTTTTAACGTGTGACATATGCAATCCACTTTGCTCTTGGAGATGCTTCTTAGAAATAGAGGTCAGAGGAGGTGTACTCCTGGGGAGGGCAAAATAAGTAGTGACCTTTAAGTAGAAAAAACTTAGGGGCCTTTAAAATAAAAGATTTAACTCATATTGTTTAGTTCTGAGGAGTAATCACTTGCATAGCAACAATATGAAACTAAATAAGCAGTTTAAAGAAGGCCTGAGTCTCTGTCTCCCTGGGGCTTAACAGAGAGAGCAGTCTTTACATTTATGATTTGTGTGTGGTTTCTAGTGTTCCTCGACATTTCCTAGTAACACGGAGAGGTTTCTGGAAAAGCAGCTGGGGGCAGATGGGTGGCTGTCTATTAAAACAATTCATCAGACAGCAGTTGAAATATTGATAAGAAAACGGAAATCATATTACAAGACGGGAAAAGAGAGAGGAAGAGGGAGTGGGACTAGAGAGCTGCAGAGAGACAGGGGAGAGGAAAGCTGCTAGACGCACAAACTTGAGTGGTTTCTGCCACTTCCCACCATGTGCAGAGGCTTCAGCTGCCTAGCTGGATGCTCTGGAAGGAAAGGAAAATTTTGACTGCAGGCAGCCAGCAGGTCTAATTCCGAAAGCCAAGGATTAGGGGTTCTGTGCGCAGAGAATTCTCACAGAGAACTTGAACATCTTGCCGTTGCCGGAGTTCTGCTCCTGCCAGCGAAGCCAGATAGGGTGTCTAAGGTGAGTATTTGTGTCGGATCTCTGCGGGGCACTGACGAGTCGTGGTGTCCCTCTCTTCCCCGCTGCCTGCTCTAGTTGCGGAAGCTTTCTGAGGCTCTTTCCCTTGTTCTCTCCGAGGCTTTCCCCCCACCTTCTCTTCTTTTGCCTTCTCTTTCTCTTTTCTTGCAAATTTCACTCCAACTTTCAAAGAAAATGAAGAGACTCTGGAGTAAGGGCGCCAGGGGAAGAGGCAGTGAATGGGAATCTAGGAGAAACGGAGAAACTGTACCTGGTCCCTGAACTCCTGTGTGTTGTGGCTTCAGGAGCCAAAAAGCTGGAATTTGTTAGTGGGGAGAAAAGTGCTTTATCAGAAACACATTGGCTGCCGGAGAAGTTGCACGCTGCCACTTTAAAAGATAGTTTAAGAGAAGGAAAGAAGAGGAGAGAAACAACCACCAGACTTGGCACTTTGGCCAAGGGAGAGGCTCGAAGAGGCACCTGGCATCCTAGAGTAGTTTTGCGCTCTCCAACCCAAAAGTTCAGGCCTCGGACACCATCTCCTCTATCACTCAAAATGAAGCCGTGTCGTTCGTTGTCTTTGTCTCTACTTGAAAACCTGTTTTCTTTTAGAAGCGGTGGGTGGGGTTCTGAGAGAGGGGTCCCTCTTAGACCTCTGGAACCTTGATCCAGTCTACCTCCATAAGTGGTCCTCTAGCAGGGAAGATGGAGGCAGCTTGATGCTGGTGGAGTCTTAGGGTGGTGGTGATGTCAGACAGAAGTTCTGCGCCCCCAGGCCCCAGTGCTATCAGCTCTGTGAATACGTCCCCTGATCCTTCGACCTGCATGGATGGGGAGACCTACCTATGTCCTGGCCTCTTTCTCTCCTCTGGCCAGGACGGACCCTGGCATCCCTAGGTGTGAAGCTACCTAGGCTCAGGGGGAGGCAGGTGTGTTCTATTGTGGGCAGAAGAGGGTTACAGGACTATAGGAAACAGATCTCAAGGTGTGAGCTGGTTCTGTCTTCCCCATCCACGAGCCTGAAGCCCTGGGTACAGACGCAGTGAAGGCACGGGGTACCTGACCACTCAGACCTTCCTTGAACCATCCTAGTGGATTGTAGCCTCCCAACTCTGGCGTCCTCTTCCTTTGCATCCCCCCTTTTCATTATCCTCCAACCCCCACCGTCTCATCCGTGCTCCACTCGCTGGTGACTGAGGTTTCTTTCACCCAGGTTGGTTCTTGGGCCTTCCCGACCCTTTCTTACCAACCCAAGATGTTTCAGACAGTCCCAGACACTTCGTCTTACGTCAAGGTAAGACTTCACAGCGTCTTTAAACAGGTAATGACTCCCAACCCGCCCTGTTCCCCAGGCCTATGGTCCCTTCCTCCTTTCTCCGGGAAAAGGTGGTGGGGGAGGGTGGGGACCAGTCGGTGCTCTCAGCTGGAGGCTTTGGAGGTAGGGGCGCTCTGACCAGATGAGGGTGGCCCAACCCCTCGGGAATTCCTGGCTGAGGGGGAATGCTCTTGGCCGCTTCTATTTGGCTTAGCTGGATGAGGCTGTTCAGGGAAGCCGAGACGCCGGCCCCTGGACCAGAGAGGCAGCGTCTGGTCCCAATGGGTGTGCGCTCCCCAGCGCTGGAGCACTGCAGGGTCAGTTTGTACGGTTGTGTGAGGGGTGAGAGTGTGCATGGGTGTTCGCGGGTGTGTGAACGCGATGTGCCTCTCCTCCCGGTTCCACATCCCTCGCCCCGTCTGCAAGCCCACCTTCCTCCGCCCCACCCGCCCCTCGAAAGAGCAGATTGCTAAATTTGACAGCACATCGAAAGTTTTTTTTTCTTCTTTTCCACAACAGTTCCCAAGAATGTAAACAAACCAAGGCCGGGACATCTGGGTTACACGTTTAATGAAAATCGGCCAGCAGGGCAGGGCCGAGGGTGTGGACCGGGGAGCCCTGCCCCAAGAGGGGACCCTGCGAGGTCCTCACACCGCCCAGGGTAGCAGCCCGGAGTGCTAGGCTGTCGAGCCTTCCCTGGTGGGGTGCAGAAAGGACCCGCGTGGTTCTACAAATGAGCTCCCACCTCCTCCAGGTCCCGGCCCCGCCTCGCAGCCCCAAACTCCGCCCGAAAATGACCCTCACCCTCTCGCGTGCGGGGTCCACGAAAACCAAGGTGGTGTGGCTGGCTGTAGGCACGTAGCCACGGCTATGGGGTGCCTACTCTTGGGTCTGATCCCGAGAGCGCCAGTTATAAGTTATCCCTCCTCCCACTTCTCTAAAGGGAAATTCGCTGACACACGGTAGCATCTTCGCGCCCCCAGCCTGCGGTCTGAAGGAATTTGTAGTCACCGTGGGGAAGCCGGTCTTGGAGGCTTGGCGAGGAAAGAGTGCTTAATCAGCGATGAATGAATGAGAAATGAGTGAACTAATGTGTCGATAATCGGTAAACACATTAATGGATGGAGGGCTCCCAGGAGGTGGCAGAGCACACAGATGGAGCGCGTTAGTGTTCTCTGTGTTCAGTTTTCCTGAGAGGTTAGGGCATCTGCAACTCCTCCGACCACCGCATCCCCACAGCCAATACTCGGAGCCCAGCTAAAGAGCTCATTTTTCCAGTTCTGCCCCAAGGCTGCAGATGGGGGGAGGGCAGTCTCTCCCACCCACTCGGACTCCGGTGTCTCCATACATCCAGGGACCCAAAACCTCAGGGTTGACGAATTTTAGAGAGGGGAATGGGATCCTAGGAGCCCGACCCAGGCGAAGTCCCAGAGAAAGCAAACTGGCTGGCGTGGGGGGTGGGGTCCGATTCGCGGAGGAGGAGGTGGGGTCGGGGAGCTGTGGGCCGCTAAAGGAGCTACTCGCCGCAGGAGCTCTTTTCAAGGGGGGAAAATGGATTTTTTCAGCAGCCACAAAGTTTGTATTGTTGCACAAAGGGGTGCATTGATGACTGCGAAAGGTTTGCGTGGCTGGGACAATCTTGGGTCTGTTCCGCCGGCTCCCTGCGCCGACCATTTGCCAGAAGGGCACAAACAGGCCCCCGGCTGCCAAGCCCCTGCTGTTCCGAGTCAGGCACCGGCTCTGAGGTTGCTGACAAACACCGTGGGCCCAGACGCCCTGGCCCCAGGAGCCAAGGGTGTCCCCCATCCCTGGCAGTGGCCTGCTTCTGAGAATCCACAGAGTGTTCGGGAAGGCACAAGCAAGAGAGAGCTGAGAGTGGGTGTGAGTCTGAGAAGAGCTAGGGAAAGGGAAATAGAGAACACGGGTGACTTTAAGACAGCGACACACAGTAGGTGAATTATGGTGGTAACATGAAGGTAAACCTTCCCTTTGCCAGGCCCTATTCTATACATTGTATCTGTACTAACTCATTTAATATTAATAACAACCTTAGGAGGCAGTCCAGTTTGCAGATGAGAAACTGAGGTTTTGAGAAGTTAATATAACACAGTTTGTAGGGAGCGGAGCCAAGACATAAATAAGAGCAAAGTTGCGCTGACTGCCAGGCAAATTCTAAACTCTTGTTTCATCTTTACTATAGTCCTTTGAGGTAGGTCCTATTATAATGCCAATGCACAGAAGACATTAAGGCACAGAGAGGTTAAGGAACTTGTTCAGGGCCACAGAGCTGTTAAGTGCAGAAGTAGAATTCAAACCCAAGGAGCCGGATCTCCCAAGTGGAACGTTCAACCAGGAAGTTCTACTTGCAGATAGGAGTGGAGGGCACAGGAGACCCCGTGGAGTAACTCTAACCGCCTTCACACGCAGCGCCGGCACTGTGCCAAGTACTTGCCAATGCCAGCGGCAGGGTACTAGCTGAAGGCCCCTCGCCCACCGGCCGCAGGACAGACTACCAGGCTTCTCCACTTTCCCTCTTTAAGAGTTTCCTAGACCCCTTGCTTTCGCTCCCCCACCAAATAGCTTGCGGGTTCCACCCATGCTGCATTCTGGGGGAGAAATCCCCGACCAGACGAAAGGAGGCTGGTAGCCACAGAATGTTCACAGCCACTGGCCCAGGAGCAGCATCTGGCCTGCAGGTCCTAAGCCGTTTCAAGGACATAGGTCTGCACTTAGAATGAATGCAGCTTGGGGCGGCCGGGTGGTAGGGAGGATGGAGACTGGAGAGGCAAGTGAGCGTCTCTCTCTCTCTCTCTCTCTCTCTCTCTCTCTCTCTCTCTCTCTCTCTCTCTCCCTCCCTCCCTCCCCACCCCCAACCCCAAGGCCTCTGTCTACGCGCCGCCGCAGGGTGAGGGTCCCTGCCCCTGGCTGGTCTCCACCTCTCATCAGACTGCCCTCTCTGGTCAGCCTTGGACTCCCTTGAAGTTTTTCTTTTCGACGCCGCGTGGTCTGGGGAACCAAGCGGGAGTGCTGGGGCTCCGGGCGCAAAGACCCTCTCCTCCCAGGCCCGCCCCCGGCCTCCCGCTGCCCGGCCCCCCACGTAGCGTATGGAACCCGCTCGGCGATCAGGCAAGGACGAGCGCGGGGAGCCGGCAGGGCGAGCTGAGGCTCTAAATCTTTCCTTCAACTGTGAGCAGATGAAGTCTGAGAAACAAATTCAAAGCAGGCGCGCCTGCAGAGCCTTCCTGCAGAAATATGCCCCGGCATTCAAGCGCATCCAGGGGCGGCTCGAGCTGCCTTGTTTGGCTAAGGTCAGACGAGACTCGAGTTCTCCAATAAAAATAAATCTCAAATTAATTATGGCCTCGAGCGAGGGGCCAGACACTTGAAGCTGCAGTTGTGCAGTCTGGAGTTTTGGCGCTCACTCGCCCATCCCTCCCCCGCGCCGGCGCTTCCCCCCCCCCCCCTCCCCTGCCAGCTCGAATACCCGCCGCGGCGGCTGGACGGGAGGGGAGGGGCGGGGAGGAGGGAAGACGGAGGGGGAGGATCCGCCCGGGACGCTTGGTCAGGCCCGGCATCGCTCGAGGTTTCAAGTGACTGGGCTCTCCAGGGGTCCGGAGGGACCCCAAGGACCAGTCTCCGATTGTCGCGTGCTCCCACCCCCAACTCGGGCTGGGACCGAAGAAGCCCGGGAAGTCGCGTCTGGAAAGTCTTGACCGGGTCAAAAGGGCTGACATTGAGCGAGCCAAGACACGTTTCACCCCGCCGCTCCCTTCCCAGGGGAAGCTGGACTTCCGCATCTTTGAAAATATCGTCAAGTGCGGAGGGTGTGAGGCAAGTCATCCCATCAAAGTTCCAATGAAAATGCTCCAAATCCAAATGTTTCCTGAATATTCGCTCCCACGTGCCTGCTTTCTGTAAGAGACCCTAGACTTAGAAATGTGAGGCCGTCTGTTTTGTTGGTTTCCCCACCACCACCCTCTGCCAACACCACCCCAGTCCATAGTTTTTGTTTTAAATGCTGGACTGGCTTCTTGGTTGTGAGCTTCCCTCTGACTTAAAAGCCAGCTGGGCTGGCTGGACTGGGCACCGATGGCAGCCAGCACCAGCTCCTGGTTAGCAGCCCTGCCCAGTCTGGGAAAGGGAAAGGCAGGACAGTCTCTGGCAAGCCGGGAAAGACAGTGTGTGCCAGTGTGTGGGCTGGGGTAAGGAGTCCCTTTCTAGGCCAGGGTGGTGGGGAGAAGGAAGAGAGAAAGGAAGAGGAGAGGAAAGAAGTGGGTGAGGGAGAGACTGAGTGGGAAAGGAGAGAGGAGGCAAGAGTTCCCCTTTTCCCAACTCCAGGACAGTTTTCATTTGTAGCAGGCCTCACCACAGGCTCTCTATCAATTTGTCTCAATGCAAACATTCGAAATATTCTCTTTGGCTGCTCGTGAAAACAATGTGAGCTGCCAGGATCAAACCATCTTTCCAGATGTCTGGTGGTAACCACATTAAACAGCTCAGACTTGTTTACTGTTGTGTTTGGTTAGGGCCTTTTCCCCCTTTGGGATTTAAAAAAGCAGCAGCAGCAGTACAGTTGAGCATCAAACCCAGAGTTACATAAGTGGGCACGCTTGGCCACCAGCATGTCAACATGGGATGGAGGGGGTCTCATGTTCCCTCAGAGTCTTTTCAGAGTTTTTTTGGGGGGGTGATTCTTCATTCTGGGTGGAGGAGCTTGTGAATGGCAGGAGGTCCTCAGAAAGGGCCTGCTAAATAGCAAAAAGCATGGTACCAGTGCCAAGCAGTGAGTCATAAATTGGTGACAGTTATGCCTATGCCAGCTGCTCCCCTCCCCCATCTTCAAAATTACAAAATTGCCATCGCTTTAGTTTTACAGGCAGAAAGAGTATTACTGAGTTCCACAGTTAAAAGAGGAGAGCAAGTCCTCATTTAAATCTAGTTCCATATTGAGCATTCCCAATGGGAGAGACAGTTCTTTCTAAAAGGAGTTGGGGGTGCTAGGAATATTGTTGTGACTACAATGATCAGTGCAATGAAGGCAACCCTGTCATTTGCCAGGCTAAACAGGAGCTGGAAAGAGAAACCTAGCCAACTGTTTTTGCCACAGAGGAGCCTTCTCAAGCACTAGGAGGAGCCTGTGTAGAAGGGGAGAGTCAGACTGGTATGGGGTGGCCACTAAGGGCCTCACTGTTTGCCCAGCACTAGGAAGGGGGCCTCCCAATGGTGGAGGTGGAGTTCTTTCTGCCTGAAAGAGGGGCGATGTGGCTGGGGGTTCCGGGTTTCTGGTCAGGTTCGGGTGGGAAGCGGTCTCCCCTCACCCTCCTGAAAGCCCTGTTGTCGTTTGAAGGTCGGCAGAGTCTGGGCTGAAAAGGAAACAATTTGGGGTTTGAAAGGATGTAATTCATTCTTCCTTTCCCTTTAACCTCTTTCCTCTCTGGAAAGCATGTGGAAGCTCTGAAGGGAAGAGTGAGAGGGAGGGTGGCTGGGCCAAGGGGAGGAAAGGGTTAAGCCTGATTTCTTTTAATTGAACTCCAGAACTGGTGGCCCCAGGCAAAGGGGGGGGGGACTGACCCCGCTAGCGGTAACCAGATGTGGCGGTCCCAGGGGAGCCCCGGAGCAGACCCCTGGATTGAGAAGCAGACAGGAGTTGGAGGGGAGGGGGCAGTCGGCCCGGCCCCCATTCCACCACCCCCCACTCCCCCATACACACACCAAGTCTCAGTTGCTGGCAGCCTGCACCCGACACTCCAGGTCTGGTCACGTTCAGACCCGTGTCTGTATTCGAACCCAAAATTGGAGCTGAATTGATGAGACTAATTTCGAGAGAGGAGGGTGGGGGGAGGGAGGGAGGGAGGCGAGCGAGCTCTCGGGCTCAATTGCTCCTGAAGAAATAAAGAATTAATAAGTCACCTTTTTCGCCGCTGTGGACACCGTTTTGAAAAAAACTATTTTTTTTTCTTTTCGATTGACTCGGATCTCTTCTGGATTTTTTTTTTTTTCATCCTTCCCCGGGTGGACTCTTAAATAAAAGTGAAAAAGTCCAAAGCGTGGTCTGGAGAGCGTGAACAAGGTAACCTGTTTTGGAGGTCGGGGAGAAGGGAGTCAGACAGAGCGCCTGGGGGTACCGTCGTTGCACCCGGACTTCTGATATTGCCTCAATTGGGGCGTGTGTCGGCGCTGCAGGGGGACTGGGGGCCTCCTGGTAGCACGCGAGGAGCGGGGGCGGGCAACCTGGAGGGCGAAGGAAGGCCGGCCTTACGCTGGGTTGGGATGATGGTTGGGAGCACGAGCCGCAGAGTCTCACTGGGGAAAAGTCTGAGTCTGGGCCGCGATGTTGGGTGTTGCGCTCTGGAGACCTGCTGACCAGCGTGGAGGGAACATCCCGCCCGAAAGTAGGTTTCCTGGGGCCCAAGTGGCACTGCGTAGGTGGATCTGGCCTGGGCACCTGGGTTTGGGCCACCAGGTCCAGTTAAGCGCCAGAAGTTTGACCCTAGAGGGCGCGGATAGGTGGCCTGGGGTACCGCTGGTCCCCGCCCTCGGCGGGCGCCAGGAGCTCTCCAGGAGCAGAGGGGTCTAGGCGTGCCTCCCGGAGGGCGCCCGTCTGCTAACAATGAGCAGGGAGCCGAGTCCACGCTCCCGATGGCCCGCGTCGGTCCGAAACCGCCCAGCGTCCGCGTCGCTGTGTGGGTGAGCCGCTCCTGGAGTCAGCTGTGACTCTGCAGCCCAGCGCCCCAGTGGAAAAGTTCCCGTTGGATACATTTGTAATGGTCGGTTTGCTTCGGTCTGCGTCTGGATCTTCCCGGGTAGTAAGCTCCAGGTTATCCCCAGCCCGAGTAAACTCTCCCACCCCTCATTCCCGCCCCCCCCCCCAAAAAAAAGTTTGACTCCGGCTGGAAAAAGCATTAATGAATGTATCTGTGGGAAGAAACGGAAAGTGAATGAGTCAGGAGGGCCACCTTCGGCCAACGGCCCCGGGAGAAGGAAGGAATCCAAAGGAGTTTGGGTTTGGACTTTGGGAGAAGGTGTTGGGGGGTGGGGTGCAGACTGCGGGAATCAGGCCGCGGGCGCCGGGCGCGGACCCGGGCATTGTTCCCAGCTCGTTCTTATCTCCAGGAGCCAGCATCCTGTGTGCGCAGCGCATGGATGTATCTGGGCATCTTCGCATATATTTATATAATGTGTGTGATGCGAAAAGCAGGAGCAGTAGAGGGGAGGAAACAGGGAAGAGGGGGTGTGGGGGGGAGGGAAGACAGGAGAGAACTGAGAGGAGAGAGAGAGAGAGAGAGAGAGAGAGAGAGAGAGAGAGAGAGAGAGAGAGAGAGAGAGAGATAGGACTTCCTCTTCATTCGCAAAGTGAAGTCACTTCCCAAAATTAGCTTAAAAAAAGTTTCATCCGGTTAACTGTCTCTTTTTCGCTCCGCTACAACAACAAACGTGCATAGGGGAGCGCGGGCAGGGCGCTCGCAGGGGGCACGCAGGGAGGGCCCAGGGCGCCGGGGAGGCCGCGCCCCGCTAATCCGAAGGGGCTGCGAGGTCAGGCTGTAACCGGGTCAATGTGTGGAATATTGGGGGGCTCGGCTGCAGACTTGGCCAAATGGACGGGACTATTAAGGTAAGAGACCAGGCGGTGGGCACAGAGCGCCGGGGCTGGCCAGGGCTGCGGGGCGGCGGGCAGGCTGGGCGCGGGGCGCCGGGGTCCCGGAAGACGTGGCCATTCTCAGTTGCTTCCGCGCCCCGCTTCGCGCTGCCTCCTCCCGCGCGCGGGTGGCCCGTCTCACTAGCGGGGACGACGCGCCGGGCTACCAGCCCTGGGCGATGTCCCTCGTACCCTTTGCCCCAAAGCAGAGCCCGGCCCCCTTCCTCCGCGCTGCCACCCGGCTGCAGGCGGGGGCGGTGTGAATTCCAGGACCCCGGGCGCAGACCGGAGCCGGGGGCCGGAGTCCTCGGGTCCAGCGCTTCCCACCCGCAAACAGCGCCCTGGCCCGGCACTGTTCGTTCGCCTGCGATCCGCTTCCCCCCGACAGAGGCGGGAGGCGGTGGGGGTGGGAGCTGCCGTCTCCACCAGCTCGGGTCTCTCTGCCGAGGGGGCCCTGGAGCGGGCAAGTGGATTCGTCGCAGGAGAATCGGGTGCAAACGTTTGTTTCTTGGGTCTGTTTGAGCAGGCTCCTCCATATGGAAGCCCTGTTTACATGTCAGCGCAGGCTGGTTTTCCTTCCTCTTGGTATTTCTGTTGCCGGTTCTCGGCGCTCAGAGCCTCCAGCTCTCGGGACTAACGGGCCGCCCCTCCCCTTCCCCCGCAGGGCAGGACGTCTCTCTGGATGTAGCCTTAGTCCGCGCAGCGCCCCGCGCGGGTTTCCGCACCCCGCGTCCTGGCGGGCGCCCGCTCCGGGCACAGGTCCCCGGTGGTTGTCTCAACGAGGGTCCCGCGCCCTTCAGAGCCCCTTCCCGTAAGGTGGCCGGCCAAACCCTGCCTCTAACCCCTACCCTCACCCCACACCCCACGCCTGGGTCTAGGTTGCAAAGGGCAGCCCAGAAACGCCACTCAAGGTCTGGGTTTCATGTCCGACCTCAGGATCCTTCCTCTGGAAGGGGAAGTAAGGCCGGGAGCAGAGAGGAGGGACAACCCCTAACGCTACTGGCCTTGGAGGAGCGAGGGGGAATGAATGGGACCAGGAGTCCTCTGGGCTGCGAGGCTGTGGTGCAACACCAAGCAAGAATCAGTCTGGAAAAACGATTAGGCTGGTGAGGTGAGGACTGGCAGAGCCCGCCATTCCTCCAGAACCCAAAGGAATCAACTGCTTGCTCAGGGCTGAGTAAGAGAAGGCTAAGATGTTGGGCTTGGAGAAGTCAAGAGATTTTTATCATTTGGGTGGGGTAGTGGTTTTTATTTTCTAAGTTTTTTTTTTTTCTTCTTCTGAAAGTCGGAAAGATGCTGACTTAAGTAAAAGACACCAACAGAAGGAACTTGAAAATCTGGAGATAAGATAAGTGGTTGTAATGGGTTAAAGGGTGCCTGTATGATTCTTGGTTGCTCAGGTTTAAAGTGTGTAGGTGAGGAGTGGGTGAGAGAGGATTCCTATAGCGACGGTGGAGTGGTCACTGGACATTTTATGCTTCTTTTTCTTCACGTTGTCATGTGCATCCAAGTGTACCTATATTTCTGTTTTAGTAATAAGATGCTCCACTCCAAAAAACTCCTCATTAGGACACTTACCCCTTACCCAGAAGGAGCCCCTCTGATCCGGAAGGGTGGTAACATGGCTCCAGGATCTTGATGTGGACACTCTAAGGAGAAGTGAAGCAATTTCTCCAAGATGCTCAGACCTCTAAGCACAGGCCCCAAGCAAAGGGAGGAAGCTGTGGTCTGTGTACCCAGGATGTGCTAACCTCTTTAGATACACACAGGGATTGTCATGGTAGGCAGTGAGAACAGGCTTTGACCAGGATCCTGGCACTTCATACCAAGAATGGGTGTAAAGGTCTTCTTTTTCATGAGGGTGATGGGAGCTTGTGAGTCTCTCCAAACCCTTCACAGGAGCACCCTTGCCTCTCATCCAGGTGACCTGGCTATGTAGACCCACTCACAAGGCAATGGCTTTTTAAGCTATCTTCAGTCCCTAAAGTTCTAGAGGATTGAGTCTTTAACTGTATACTTTGGTAGTTAAATTGTATGAAAGCTACAGCTCCCTGTTTATATGTGATCTTTGTCTTGGGCTTCCTGGACCCCACTCCCACAATGGTTTAAACAGTGTTCTTAGAGAAGAGAATGGGCAAGGTGAGGCCAGCTAACTTGTGGTTTCTGTGTAAAAATGCACAGTTCATTAAATCTGTCTGAGCTTCAAAATCTTTGCAAAAATGAAAGAATGGGACTAAGTTACCTGTACAATAGTATCTTTCCCAATCTTCTCTATGCCTAAAATATAATGCTCGTATGTTCTTACAAGAACATTTACTGGCATTTATGAAACACAATGTTCTATACTGATAGAGGTCTGAAGATACTATATATCATATTTAACCTGCAGACACAAATCCAGAACGTGTATTCCCAGTTTGAATAGCCTTGAAAACTCATCTTTGAGTAAATCTGGGATGTGATTTTTATGCACTTGCATATTTTTTCCTCAAATATAAGGCATGTCTATATTTCAAAATGCCTGTCAGTTTCAGTACTGAGGAGCTATTTGGTTCAGGATACCAGAGAAGTCTGGATTTCTTTGCAGAAGCCCTTTATTCGTGCATAATTCCATCTGATCACAAAAATCTCAATCTTATTGCCCTTGTTATAATAAGTCCTTCTGTATTACGTTCTTTTCTTGTTTCCAAGAATGCCTCCTGGGAAGGCTCTCAGCATCGAGTTGGGAACACCAAAGTTTGCCTGGCCATTTCACTCTTTTTCTGCCATAGTTAACCTGCAATATTAAACAGCACACTACCCCACCCCTGCTCCCCACAGTGATATTATCAGTGTTGAAAAGCACGTGATACTGGTTGCTGCTTTAAGAAGTGACCTGGTTTCAAAAACTGCATCTTAGTTCTAAGCAGTCTTCAATCGAATCTAATTATTACATCTGTGGAAGCTTGATTCGATACACATGGCACCATTAAAGATGGTGAAACAATCAGAGAAGGTGCAGACATGTGAATGAAATAGGGAAACAAATAGCAGACTTGGAGTCAAGAAACCATGGTTCACTCTCAGCTCTGCTACGCAGTTGCTGATTGCCCTACAGCAAGGCACTTAGCTCCTTGAGTCTCAGTTTATTTATCTATGAAATAGGCCAAAGTACATCCCTGATATAAGTCACAGTAAGGATTAAATGATGTCTGGTGCCTTAGTTGAATGCACATTGGTTAAATTTCTCCTAGGCGATAAGGCTAGGATTGGTCAGAAATTAGATCATAGGTCTGGATTTACTGTGATATCTATTTCACTAATTCAACAAGTAATTATATGTTTCTGATGCTCCAGTTCTCAAAACTCATGTTTTATGTGGTCCCTGGGGGGAAAGAGCAGCAGGATGAATACCTCCAGAGATTTTACTTCTGTCCTCAAAAAGGGATGCTGCCTTCACTTTGAAGTCAACTCCCTCTCACCACCACTCATACCTTTTCACCTTCATGTCACCTACGTACATTTATCTGTCTCCTTGACCACATAGAATTGTTTCCCTCAAGTAATTACCAGATGGTGAATTGATGTTTGCATTTATTTTTGTGAATAATTGCTACCAAAAAAAAAAAGCTGCCTTCTATTTCTGCTTCTTTTCAATTTTAAGTTTACAGATTTGTAACTTTAGAGATTATTTAGCTCAATATCCTCATTTTTTGGGTGGAAAAACTGAGGCCCAGAGTTGTTTAATAAATTATATAAGATCACACAGACAACTGAGTCAGGGTGAGAATTCAGGTCTTCTAACCCTCAGGCTAGTTCTTTCTACTACACCATGAAGATTTGATTTGCTTTCATTACATTATTATGAATTATAGAATTCTTGATGCAGTGTGTGTGTGTGTGTGTGTGTGTGTGTGTGTGAGAGAGAGAGAGAGAGAGAGAGAGAGAGAGAGAGAGACAGACAGACAGACAGACAGACAAAGAGACAGAAAAAGACAGAGAGCTTTAAAAGAAAAATCATGGAGAATCTGGCACTTGGGTTAAAGACACTTCTGTTATTTAATGAAAAATCTATTGCTACCATCTTGAATTAGTTCTATACATTAAAAAACATTCCAGATTTTCAGATAGAATTTTTACATAACTGATTTCCAAAATAAATTCTTATTTTCTTGCAGACAAACAGTGTCTCCATTACCAGGAGAAACCAAAAACTATAGTATGTTACTTAAGTGTAGTTTTTTACTTAACTAGGTCTCTCTACAGACCAGGAGCAAGTGGCTAAATACCTATTTCAATTCTTTTAATAATTGAATATGTGACTATTTAAGTATAATACTTTCAAATGCATTTGAACAGATCTTACGGAGCCACATTCCAGGCTATGTAGAAGTAGGTCTTGAATAATAACCACATTAAATAAGGTTTTGGATTTTCAGTGTCTTTTTCTGTTTGAGGTCAACAAGTTAACTTGGCATTGATTTTCAAAGTGGTTGATTTAAACCAAGCCTATTTTCTAGAAATGTAACATTAGTCTAATGTTAATACTGAGTTGCCCCAGGGGAAAAATTTTTATGATGATGAACCACTAGGCAGGATTTCTTATGGACTGAGGCCTCTATCCTACCTCTAACTTCAAAAAATATCTCCAAATTGTAAGTCAACACTCAGGCCATTGGCAAAGTCCTATAGTCTTCTCTGGGAGAAGTCTCGTTCTCTCTGAAGCTTGAGAGAGATTTTCAGATTAGCAACCAACTATGTAGGGTTAAAATTGAAAATCTGCTATTTTCATTCATTTTAAACAATGAACTTCATTATGAAGGTGTAGAATAATGTCTTTGTTTTGTTCTGTTTTGTTTTGAATAATATGACTTTTTTTTTTGTTTGCTCTTAAAACAGTCTTTCTAAGTCTATCTTTTGCTTGTTGTTTTGTGACAAACTGAGAAGGCTAATGGACATTGGCCACTATGTACACACACACACACACACACACACACACACACAATCTCACAAAATCTTCAACCAACTATAGTAGCTTTTTTAATCTCAGAGCTGTACAGGTGTCTTTTCCTCTGTAGAAGACTACACCCTGTTTCATTTTCTGTTGCTTTTATGATTTATATCTATAGTGTTCATCTCATTCATGTGTAAATTCATCAGTGGGATGGTATTACTAAGTGATGTCACTTTAATTCTTCTACTGACCTGATAGACCCAACATTGATAGCCTGTGTACTTTGAGATGTTTCCCCAGAGGCAATGGATAGGGTTTGTCTAGCCTCACATTGTCCCCTTAAGGCCAATATTTTGGAATTTTGACAGAATTAGACAACACATGGATTAACCTTGTGCAAACCTGGCTGGCCTTACAGGAATCTATAATCTTAGCCTTACTGGCATTATGTTAATGCAAGTCAGTAACCATGCATTAAGTCGGTAAGTTTTATTGCATGACTGTTGTGCAGGGACTGAACTAGGTGACTAAATACTGTCAAGATATAATGTTGGTGGCAAAAGAGCTGCTTCCCTGGAGACCTAGCAGGAGGTTAAGCCATGTGTATGTGTGTACAGCAGAACACACTGTTATGTTAGCCTTAAGGTAGGAAAGGGCAATTTCAAATGGAAGGACAGAGAGAGACCTGATAACAATTGTTATTTATATAGTCTCTTCTGTTTACAAAGGACTTTCACATAAACCCTTATACTTAATCCTCACAACAGCCCTATGAGAGGTAATATTGTCACATCTCTGTTTTATATGGGAGAAATTAAAGTTCAGAGAGGTTAGGTACCTTGCCTAAGATAACAGCAATGGGTGACAGAGTTGGGTTTCAAGCCCAGTGTTTCTGATTCCAGAATACTTGCTTTTTTCTACACATAAGCCACACTGTCTATTGGCATAGGTAGATAGGTGAACCTGAACAGTGGCTTTGAAGGATGGGTAGAACTTGTACAGAAAGATATGGTTCAAGATCTTTCCAGGAAAGTGGGACATGTTTGTATATGTGTGAGGGGTACATATTAAGGTTAAGGTAGGAGTGGAAAGATTCTGGAGGACCTTAAATACCATAACAAAGAATTTGAGTTTTATAAAATGTCTAGAAAGGAGGAATCACAAAATTTCTAGTAGAGAGATGACCTATTGAGCTGTATATATCTCTTAGGAAATGAATCCTTCCTATTCTCGTACTTCTCCTTAGCAAATGGAGATGGGAGTGGCTCCATCACTTATCAGAGGCCACAAGAAATGAGTAGCAGACAAAATTAAACAACCAGTGATAGGTTTAGACAACCAGACCATGCTATCAGCTGTCTTTTAAGATATGTTTATTAAATATGGCGACTGGGGAGGGAAGAGAAACTCTATTTCACCAGATCCCATAAAAATGTGCTTATCTTTTTACTCCCTTAAAATGTGTCTTCTTTCATAGTGTTCTGGAGAGTCTACCACAAGCTGCATTTTCAACTGGGCCCTGGTCTACAACGTTAGTTCCTTTTGAGAATGAGTCAGCAGATAGTAATTGAGAAGGGACAAAAAGGAAAGGTTGTTTCCCTGAGACTCGAATTGAATTTCTATGGAAATTCATACAGGCCTGACACACTGTCATAAGTTGACTGGGTCCATTGCCTCACCTAAAAACACTGACATTTCACCCAAACAACCCCAAATCTCAGAGAGTTATTATCATCATTTAAATAATATCAGAGATTAAGTGTTCAGATGCATTTCCAGATAATTCAGATCAACTTTACAGCAGCTTCAAATTTGCTTATACCTACAAAAATAATGAACCAAAATACTAAAATATTTAAGATAGTTTCCATCTTTGGGGAACAACTAAATGGCTATGCCTGCCATTTAGTTTAGGATCAAAATCCCAGAGTATGCAATTGTCCAAGCCACCTCCAAGTGCATGCAGACTTGAAAATTGAAATGCCCTCCCACCAGCAGGGTCCATTTACTCAGACAGTGCTGTGTGTCTAGGGCAATGAAAGACCTTATGTCACATCTCAGTGCACACATGCAAAAGGCCAGAAATACAGGTGCCATGGGAGCTTTAACCTTGCATTTCTAGACACATGTGGGTTTCACATGTCTACTGGAATCTAGCATTCCAGTAGCAGAGTGTTAGGTCTGCATATATGAGTATTCATTAATTATATGTGTGAAGGAGTCAGAGTGAATGATTTTGCAGTATTGTTCATGTAGCAGAAAGATGAAAACAGGTTAATATTATAAAATTACTCAGCTTGTGAGTGAGTTGTCTTTATGTTAATGCTGTTACAACCTATCTAAACGCACATACTTACGTGCATTTCTTATTGAAATTCTTATGCCTGAAGAGTAATTCTGTTTTTTGGTATTTATCACTTAATTCATACTCATTCATTTATTCATTCAATCAAAGGTTGAATAATACTGCCTGGTACAATATTCAACAGAACTCCACATAAATGAATGAGAACAAGATGCCTAGTACCACTATTTCTTCCAGACATCTAGAGAGCCAAAGTTTCTCTTTTTTATTTTAAGCTCTGGCTATTGGCTATGCCAAAAGAAGCAATATTCATTGGAGAAAATCTTTATTTGTAGCTTTTTATTATTTGGAAATTTAGTAACGTTTTCCCAAAATTAACACCCAGTGTATAATTTCCTTTGCCCTTTCACTTGTGATTCTAGTTTATTGTATTGACATTTTTAGAAAAGTAAGGAATATCAAGAAAACTCCTTATTATTATCCTTTTCTCAGCTTTAGTTCCTCTATTCAGATTTTAACAGAGAAAAATACCACATATAAAGTGAAAAAATGAGCACTCGAGAAAGAATATTTTGCATACATAAAGCAAAGGACAAATGACTTAATATACAAAGACCTTTTACAACTCAATAATAAAAAAAAAGATAGACCACTTGGAAGAAAAATAAGCAAAAATGCTATCCATATAAAAACAATGCTAGAAAAAGAAATGCAAATGGCCAATAAACACACAAAAAGAATCTCAAGTACATGAGTGAAGATATTTTATGAAAATAATGAAATTCAAACACTTATCTCCAGTGAAGATAATAAAGATCAGAACAGCTTAATCATGCCTCATGTTGGAAAGAGTTAAGGGGACATGTCTCTCTCCTACACAATTGGTGGCAACACAGCCTGGTACAATCATCCTGGAGGACAATTGGGAAACATCTATTGAGATGTTAAATATTGGTACAAATTTTTTAATAATTTCAATTCTAAACATTTATCTTAAAGACATGTTCATTCAGATACAAAGGTATATGTACAATATGTTTATTGCAGTGTCATGTATAATGGAAAAAATCATAGAGAATCTCCATGTCCATCATTAGGAGACTAGATAAATAAATATGAAAGATTCATGCAACAGCTACATGGAATAAAATCAATTGTCTTTATACACTAATGTAGAAAGTTCTCCAAGGGATATTGTTGCATGGAAAAAGGCAAATTACAAAATGTGTTCTCCCATTTATGTAAAAAAATTGAAAACAAACACATATATATGATTATTAATGTATAGATCATTTCTGGAAGAGTATACAAGAAGCTATTAACACTGGTTGATTCTGAGCAGGGAGAAGTAGATTTTTCCTTTTTACTCTATAAACTTATGTAGCATTTGATTTTTTAAATCACTAGTATATATTACTTTTGTAATTTAAAAAATTGGCATAAAAAATAAAGAGGAACTATTAGAAATAAACTTATAAAAAATGAACTGGGCATCATCATTCTAGCCCAAATGTGCTGATCTCAGAGATGTTTAGATCCTACTTTATAGTAAATACAGAGAAAAACTGTCCAGTCTAGAATCTGGAGACTTGAATTCTAGCCCTAACTCTCTCCCCACAGATGAATTATGGGGTCTTAAGAAAATCACTTCACTCCTTCAGTATTCATATAAAATTGCTCATGTTAAAGGTTTCTCATGTGTAAATGGAAGTATGATTTCAAAATTTCCTTTCAGCTCCCATGTTTATAAGATGCTGATCCCAAGCATGCTTTAAAAACATTTCTTATTTTGGGGCATGGGTGACTGAGCCTCTCATAGAAGCTCTATCTGGCCCATGTGACTCTTCTCCACAATTCGAGGCCTAAGTTATAAAGTGATCTTCAAGGCAAGTTGAAGGCTAGGGTTCTTAGGAGGTGCTTTATGAATTTCTGTGAGTTAGTTGTTTTTGTTACCAAGTGACATTGGCGCTGTGCTAATCCCTTTGCATTAATGAAAACTAGGAATAGGGTCTGACTCTGCTTTGGGATCTTACACTCTTTTCCAAAATTTAGTCTCATTTAAAATTCAAAACACATTTGGCCCCAAGCTCCTTTTCCCTGGACTTTTAAAAAAATGCTGCTTAATTGAAGGGAAATTGAATTTGTCTGGTTTTGATTCATTTACACTTAATTTAAACAACAACAACAACAACAACAGCAACAACAACATTTTGAGAACTTATTTGATGTCCAAGAAAAATTTTGAGCCTCTTAATGAGTTTTCTGGAAGACTTTTCTTCTTCTTCTTTTTTAAAACAGGAAGTGGTGCTGCACTATGGACAAACACAGGCAACCCTGAAAGGCTCCAATTCAGTTTGAAACTGTATCCTCCTCGCATTTTGCACGAGTCCTAATGGCCTTAGCGAAGGTCTTTCTATCTCTACTCCTCACCTAAGAGCAAGAGATTCACTTACTTTCCACTTTAAGGGTAATAACAATGAGGAGGGGCAAACAAAGTCACAAGAAGAAAAAAGAATAAGCTATTTATCTAGGTTACCATGTGCCAATAATGTTTTAACCTTTGCAAACATACTCACATTCGATCCTTATAACAGTACTATGATGTATGTATTATTTTCATTTTGGAGAGGTGAAGTGACTTACCCAAGGTCATTCAGGTAGAAAGTGGAAAAGCAATGATTTGAACTTAATCCTGTTTGCCTCTAAAATTAATAGAGCTTAGCAACTGTGATGCATTGCCAGATGGACACACATATCCAGGAAGTTTAGGCTCCAAACCTAAGCCAGTTTTTGAGGACCATGAAGGTTTTATTGTTATGTTTTGTCTTCCAGTCTAAGTGACTCCCGTCCACAGTCTACACCAGTCAAATTCATGGTGTTGCTGTATTTTCCAGGTGAGAGATGTGCAGGGGCACAGGACAATGGGCAAATGAGGACGAAACCAACAGGTTCTGTTTAATTATAACAAGTTAACGAGATGATTAAAAAAGAGCTGTAGCTCAATAGAGAATAGCATGTTCTTTGACCTGACAATGCTTCCTTTTCTACCCTCCTGCCTCTTCTCTCTCTCTCTCTCTCTCTCTCTCTCTCTCTCTCTCTCTCTCTCTCTCTCTAACTCTTGTTCTATTTTTTATTCTCTTTCACTCATATACACACTTACACACATACTAATCACACTTAAAAGAATAACAGACGGCGGGGGGCGGGTTCTAAAAAACACAAAGAAAGGAATGTTTTGCAAGGTTAAAAGGAAATCATCGAGAAAAGCTAACTTCAGGCTCCAGTTTCTCCTGAATAGCATTTCTTGTTATTTCAAGGCTGATTGACTTATAACTGCATCCACAGCCACCTCACATCAGTTCCTTTTATCAGCCAAAGTGAGACTTCCTGTGGACTGGCCCAGCTTCCTGATGTATTTCCTTTTTCCTTTGGCAGAACAAAGAAAACTATAGCTCCAAGGATCCTTGGGATCAAACATAATTTAGCACTGAAGAACCTATTATTTTAAAACTTTCATTCTCAATAGTAGGGCCAAGTGTCTGCCTTTGCATTTTCCCACAACATTCTGTACAGCATTATGATGGACACCATGTGCAATTATTAGGGGCCAGTGAACAACTTGAACTCATCCTAGCTGTAGAGTGATTTCATTTAGAATGAAACTTAACTTTTTCCTAACTAACACTGCATGAGCAATCCCCACTCCCACCCCATACACATATATAGCTTCAGAGTTACATGGAACATCTTTCTATATAGCGGTTTATTCTTTTTGCCCACTTCAACATAACAGGTCAGCAAGGAAATGCTCTTATTTAGAGACTTCAGCCTATCTGTGTTTGAAGTTCTAACTCTAGAAATATGCATTATGAAAAGGAGCCTCAAAGTATATCTAAAGGTTCATCAAAGTTAATTGAAGAAGAAATTCCAGAAATTGAGATGAAGGTGTTGCTTTCCTCTTTTAGCTAGAGTAAGCTATATCTTAATTCTTGGCCTCACCTCCTACTCTGCACGTCATTTCTGGGACACCTTCAGGTATAATCCAGGGTAACAAGGGAACACTACTAGAGAGTTGCTCATATCTTCCAAGGCAAATATCATAAGTTGCCAACTTTTTGTGCCTCCCAATACTCTTAGAAAAAAGGCCATCGCACAGGAGATAACAGAGACTTCAAGATATAATAAAAACTGGGCAAGAGATACTGGAAGCAGTACTCAGGTATTTATGCAACCCAAACAACACATTCCACAATAAGGGTATTTCCAGGAGCAAAGATATAAAGACATATTGACTCCACAGGCATTCATGCTTTCATTGTTCATTGGTCTTATTTTCTGACCTTTGTCATAATATTCCTAGGGAACCAAAGACAGCAATTTTCATAGAAACCACCTAGGCAACTAAGTAATCATACAGACATCCAATGTTACTGAAGTAGCTTTTACTCTTTACAAGGATCAGTGATTGAGAATGAAAAACAATTGAAACTGAAATAGAGCTCCTCTGTCAAGAGACATATTGCTAAGACAAGAGGGATAATTCACCATGGTTAATTCATACTGATTTCATCCAACCCAATCTTCAGTGTAATCATCTCTAAATATGAATGGGTTGGAAAGATTTTCTCAAAGAGAAAATTAACTTGGAAATAATGGCAGGGGAGAAGTGTGTGTGGGTGAGCGTGGGCATGACTGGGGTGCAGAGCATCACATAACCTGCTTTGGTGCTGCCAAAGGAAAGGGCTGGAATGACTGTGCCTATATGTATGAGCATGAGATCTTTCTTTTTGTGGCCCTGTATTCTGCCACCAGCCCTGTATCCAGGTCTGTGATTAGTCAGGAATCCTAGAGCAAAGATTCATGTCATCTCTCATAACTTCCCTAGCTCCGATAATGTTGTTTGTAGGGAATCATATTCTGACCTTGGACTTCTCCACGAAAAGAGCATAGTTGGTCAAAGTGCACAATTAAGGTCAAAGTGCACAAGTAATCTTGTTCAAGTTGGGTCTTCGAGGCAACAACATAGGCCTTCCTTAGAGGTCAGAAACTTGAGGGGTACCTGTACTTTCTGCACTTTTCTAGAAAGGGGAGGGAGAGAGAATAGACTACTGTTTTGAATGCTCTTTTGGTAAACTAGCATTAGGAAAATTTTCCCAGAGTGCCTCAGAGAAGACATCCAGGCACATGGATTTGCTGCTCTGGACAGTAAGCTCTTCTAAGTGCTTCTTTCTAGAGTTTTGTGGATCTCTGTATACTTACTAGGTCTGTAGTGTCGTAAAGGAATGCCGTGATCACCCCTCCCTGACTTCCCAGAATTGACCCCCAAAGGTCCTATAGACAAAGCCATGATGAAGCAGCAGGGCTGAATTTTAGCTCATTGAAGTTAATCATTTCTTCCCATAAGTTTGGACTGGGTATGACCCAAGCTCTTCTCTGTCCAGAGCATCCTTTTTTTTTTTTTTTTTTTTTAAATCCAGTGTGTATTTCATGGGAAATTTCACATGCCTGTTTCTGATTCACTTCCAATTAAAGCTCAAAAATGATGATTTTGTAAGAGCTCTTTGATGATTCAGATTCTTCTGGGTTCTTTTGATTCCCTCCTAAAAGTTTAATAAATGTTGTTCAGACATTTGCATGCTTAATTGTGCAAAATAATTGGAAACAGGAGACAATGTTTTACTAGTGTGCACAAAACAAGCACATTTGTGAGGGGAAAGAGACAGATGCTTCAGTGAAGGTGAACTGTGGAAAATAAGTGGTATCACCGAAGGTGGGCATCTTGTTGTGCCCATCACAGGGAGGGAGGGGGGGCTCTGAGCTCATATCCTCTGGTGGGGTCAGGAGACTGTTACCTGAAACACAGGAGTCTCTCCTAATGCAGCAGATCAGCATCAATAAGCTGTCAGCTGAGTCTCATCAGAGATGGAACAGGTGGAGTGGAATTCTCTAGGCTAATGCTGCTTTCAGCTCCCTTCTGACTGAAATGAGTTAGTTGTCTGCAATTACAACAACACTCATTCTACACCTCTTTCCTCTTAATCATTAAAACTCTTTGATGATGAACCTATCTGGGTATGCTTCTGCAATAAATGCAGATGAGACTGACAAAGCAGATCAATACTCTCCTGGGAGAGGTTCCAGATTCTATGTATATATCAGCCCTTCTAAAGTGGTAGAGTGAAGCAAGGTTTGGGTAATCTAGGTCCTGTTCTTGCCTTAGGCTGGATGGGTGACATTGGGCAAGATACTTTCCCTTTCTTAACCTCAGTTTCTCCATCTACCCAAAAGGATTAAGACAAGCAGCAATATAATCTTCTCTCACAAATTTGGTTAAAAACTGGAGTGATGAGTCACTTCAAGTTTCTTGAAGAAAGGCATTAATTAAGTACAGCAATTTGAGTAACTATTGGATGGCTCATTACATGGTTTTTCTGTTGTCAATCGTAAATCAGGCAACATTTCTATTTTTGAACTTTGTTTGGACTTTTCACTACAGAGAAATCATCCCTTCTTCTTTATTGTCAGGGGCTGGTTAGCAATATTCAGTCAAAAGGACTTACAAAAATTTGTGTTCACACAATATAATATAGGGAAGCTGTGTGCTGTGTGGTGTTTCTTGCCTAAGAAAGGTGACATGAAATTTTTATTAAGGCTGGCATGAGATGCTGGAGTGTTTTGAAAATTATTTTGATGGTGGCAGAATGGTTCTGTGAAAGCCATATGCAGTTTGAAGTATGAAAGTTTAGGTTTAAACCCGCTTATTAGCTATATGATCTTGGACCAAATATTAACTTCTCTAATCTTCTCCTTTCCTATCTGCAAAATAGGAATAGTAATGCAAGTAATAATAAGTAACATAAAGTTTTCTACCTGCCTTCCTAATTATAAGAATCAAAAGAAGTGTGGATGTAAAATAACTGTAAAGTGCTGTGCGAATGCTAGTTCTATTATCTTAGTTATTCCCATCCAGGTGAATGTTTGAACCTAACAGATAATAAATGTTGCTTAAATTGAATCTGTTGGGTTTCTTCTATCTTTAATGATTTCAGAGACTTACTTGCATTTGATTAAATTCGTCAGTTAGCTACTTAGTCATATCTCTTTGCCCTTATAAAAACCATCTCCTACGAATGCACCAGTACAGACCAAACATCACATATTCCTCCTTTCCCTCCCTCATATCCGGCCATTGTTTTACTCATGAAACTCCCATCCCAATCAATGGGGGTTTTACGTAAAAACCGATGGCAGGATATGAGTGCAGTTTCAGGAATTCCAGGCTTGTTCTACTGATAAAGAGAGTTGTGTCAAACAGAATAACATCAGAGAAACAAAATTCTCCTGTCCAGCCTATGCTATTCAGTTTTTTTCTTTTTTTTCCTTTTTTTTAGATTTGCCTCTGTCTTTTAAGGTCAAGAGCCACCTAGAATATAAAACATATACATATATTTTTTACAATGTTCCCTGTTAAGAGTTTTTTAAATGCTTTGTCTGGCTAACCAGATATCTACTGACTACCCCTGTCACTCACCTGCATTACCTCCTCTGTTACAGTCTCAGTGTCTTTGGGGTAATAGGTTAAGGGAATACGAGGCCAGTCCTAAAGTTGGTTAATTCAGAGATTTCAGTTATTCTATATACTCTGCTTTACCACCCCCTTCCAAAAGGAAGAGTTTTCTAACCTAAGAGGAACAGTAGAATTGAACTCCCTTGATTAAGGGATGTGAATTTGGGTTGTAATGGTCTGTATTAAGCATTAAAGTTAATAGGTGTAACTGACTTAAGAGTGAGTGAAGGGACAACAGAATGAAAGAAGCAATTTGCCTTGAAGATGGTCCCCTGTTAGTGTTAAAGTCAGGGATGATAGTGAATCTTCTCCTGCCTTGTGAGACTAGACTAGGAAAGTTTGATCTTTATTCTCATCACACACCATCATTAATGTAGGAAAGGCTGTACCTGTCTTCTGTGCTACACCACACAACCATTTATGATGATGTGACCAGAAGTGAAGTGAAGGAATATTTGCCCCTATTCTACCCATGCTGAGGTAGCTAAGTAATAAAGAGAAAGAAAGGTAAATGAAGTTGACCCTTTTCATATTAAAGTGTTCATCCAGGCATTTAGGATCTCCTTAATTTTTTTTTTCCTGAACATGTCAAATTATGCATTAAGGTTTTGTTTGTAGCCAGAAGAACTGGGATCAAAATTCATAGGGCTGGCTGGACTTTGAGTTGCTCAGACACTGTTCTGTAGTTCCTCAGGAACCACAGTCTATCTAAGACCAGTCCTACTGTTTTAGTCCCCATAAGAACAAAGAACACCAAGATCTTGCTGCATTCAAGAAGCATTCTGTGTTTTTCTACAACAAAAGTACAGAATGAAGGTAAAGAGATTAGAAAGTATCTCAGATATGTATTTAAAATTATGAAGGTCATCTCACACAATGGAAGTAAATGCAGCCTTATAGGAAACGCATTTGTTAGACAGCGGTGTCTGTATTTGTGAGGTTGGGTTATATAAAGGTTCTGGAAAAAGTCATCATCCAACTGTCTTAACTATTCCCTATGTCTTTCCTAAATATTTACAAATTTGGTAATAGCTAATGTAACACTTTCTAATCTTTTTAAAGTAACTCTAAATTTCTGGTTTTAAATTGATTTGGGTAGAAGGGAGCAATATTTCCTTGAGCTGTGAAATGCTCCAACATCTCTCTTTCAAAATTACTGATGTACAAGGAGCTCCATGAGAAATGGCTCTTGCTCAGTCTTCAGGATAGGAGATTTGGGAAAGTTCATCAGTACTTCTCAACTTTCTTAATGTTATCTTAATGACAAAGGAAAGTAGACTATTAAGAAAACTGCCTTTATCAAGGCTGTCCCATAGAACTGTAGATGCAAATGTCCTAGTCTGCCCTGTCCAATATGGCAGCCCCTGGTTTAGCTATTCAGGTGGCTACTGAGCTCTCAAAATATAGAAATTGCAAAGAGGAACTAAATTTCAAATTTTATTTTGTTTGATTTTAGTTCATCTAAATTTAAATAGCTTCGTATGGCTGGTGGCTGCCACATTGGACAGTGCAAGTCTGCCAATTTTGGTCAAAAATTGTCTAAAATATGAGTTCAGACAGAAGGCTATGTTTCCATGGATTATACACGGATTATTTTTATCTGAGTCAGCAATATGCTGTCCACGTGGAGACTAACACTAAAGAAAACAAAATGAAAAATGAATGTTCAGCATTCTTCAGGTACTACCTCTGTTGGCCTGGAGCTAAAGCTAAGATTAACATCCAGTCTGCTGGTCTCATCACCAGTTCTATGCTAACCTTTAAAGAACATAATGCTTTCTTTTCCCTTATATAAAGTGAGCACATGGAGGCTCCGGAATTTATCACAGAGATATTCACAAACTATGATTAAATGTCTATTAGGCTTGTCAGAAAAAGGTATATAGGTTTTCTGTATACCTTTTCATTGAAAAAATGATCTCAGCCAAAGAGAGTCCTGTACAACATGGTGATTTCAGTTTCCTCATTTGTACAGCACTAGCTTGTACTTAAATGTTTTTTAATCTCTAATGTTTTCAGCTCTAATGCTTTGTGCTGTCATGAATATATGATTTCCTATTATGTCCTATTAACAGATGGTTGGCTTTTCTACTTCCCAGATCCCTATAACTTATTGTAGGAAGATTTCTCCTTAAGTATAAATTTGAACAAAACAACTAAATTTATCAAATAACGAGCTAGCATGGTGGCCTTTGAACTCAGTGTTCCCTAGGATTGTACACTTGGTTGCAAAGATCCACATGTTTAATATCTCCAAGGCACAATACGATTTCTCTCTTTCCGTTGTGGCTCTTGCCCATGCATAATAGAAACATATGACATGCTACACACACTGTGGCTTTGGAATTACCATGAGGAATAAATACCCCAGTTCTTCTCCAGAGGCCATCTGACCTGGTTACTAGGCCTCTCTAATGGGTAGGCAGACCTATGGTGGCTTTCGCTGTGCAAAAGTCTTTAGGTTGACATCACGGTGAAGGTCAGTCTTTTGTCCATCATTTAATCAGTGGCATGCATTTCTGAGATGAATTGTTTAAAACCAAGATAGACGAAGCCACAGGAAAAATAAAGCCAAATTCTCTGAGGTCTAACTACATAATGGTTTTAGGGATAATGAACCATCATGGGCCTGCTTCTTAATCACAATTACCCTCCACAAAGGATTAAATACAGATCAGCCAAACAATCCCAGTGAATGCCCTTCAAGTCCTTAATAGTCTCATGCTGATTACATATAGTTCATTATTATTTCAATATTGCTTCATGCAGCTCATACATTTTCAGAAACATCTCTCTTTAGATTAAAGTCTTCTACCTTTATTTTTTTTCAGATTGCAGCATGAATAAGGTGAGGAAGTGTGTGTAGAATACAATTCTCTGACTATGGGAATTTAGTTCCTCCTATTACATTCTCTTAAGCATCTAAGTATGAGTTTTTAATGTTTTAAATGTGTTTAATGTTTGCTGTAAGCAACTTGAAGGCAGACACTATACCAATTTGTCTTTGAGACCCCAGCACCTGGCACATATTCATATATTTATTGAGCACCTTCGATGTGCTACATGCTGGGATACAGTAGTAAAAAAAAGACAGGCAAGGTTTTTTGCATTGACAGAAATTACAGTTGGGGAGGGAAAACAGATACTTAGCCAGTAATTATACAAATGAAGAGTTTTGTGAAAAAGGAAGTGTGGAGTGCTTCGGGAGTGTAATATGGAGACCTAACCTAGCCTCTGAGGTCAAAAGCTTCCCTCAGGAAGTGACATTTAGGCTGATCCCTGAATGATAAGCAGGAGGAAGAATGAAAGAGAATAGACCTTTGAAAAATGAGTGAATGAATGAAAATAGGGGCTCTCCTATGTTGCTGCTCCTTAGCGCTGCTGAAGTATCCCAAGTTTAGTCACTCTAACAATAGTTTCTTCAGGCATTATCTGTGGTCCATAAGTCATTTTCTTAGCCACTTTCTTCTCCATTAAAGGTGAGTAAAGTGTAATAAATAACATTGTGAGAGGACAGTTACCTTTGGAGACATTATCACCAGACTACTGTTTTCCTGAGGCCATAGAATACATATGTATCAGTTGGTATGTTTTTAATATGCAGTGCACCCAGAAATTTCAAGAGCAAAAAGATTCTGGAAGGCTTACTTTCACCTTTGAAAATCCCAGTTTTTGGAATCAACTTGGTCTCAGCATGGTATAAACCCTCACTGGCAGAGTGAGGCAACTCCTTGGCAAATAGAGCCCTGGAAGCTGTTTGCCAGTTTGGATATGAACGGCTATCTGTCCCTGAACAAGGACCTGGGTCTCCCCATGTTTCAGCTTCCTCAACTACGGAACAGAGAGATTCTTGCAGTGATAGTTTTACCTCGAGGCGATGTAACAAGGATGGCCCTGAAAGCATTTTGCAAGATCAAAAAAAAAAAAAAAAACACCAAAAACTAAAAACGCCTACTGAAGAGGATCAGATATCTATAACTGGTGTTTGCTTGAATGTCAGAGAAAGCTCTCTGATCTTAGACTTTAGAGAAGTAAAGGACTGGGATTGGCTTTCAAGATCTTTTCTGGAAGTACGGTGCCCTTTACCTCATTATTACTTTAAAACAACTTTGGCAGGAGGCATCAGTAATGTCAACAATAGTAATAATAATAATAATGTTTACTGAGTATTTACCGATGAGCCAGGCACTGTACCAAGCGTTTAATGCACTTAGCACTTCAGTCCCACCGCAGCCTATGGAAGACATCTATTATTAGACACACTTTGCCAATAAGAGGAACTGAGGCATAGGAAATTCAAGTGACTTGCCAAAAGTTATGCAGCTAGCAGGGTCTGTCTGATCCCAAAGACTTTACTCACTACATATGTGAAATATTTCAAGCTTTTCAGAATAAGAGCTCAGAGTTGCCAAGTGACTAAACATATACAATTAATTATTCCTGCTCTGCAATACAAGAGTGTTAACATTAGCAGTAGTTTATTTTTGCAATTCCTTTGGCCTTCTGGTGTTCCCATATGCCTCCAGCCCTTTTCCTAACTGTATTGCTCTCCTGTTGTTGAATGGGGGAAAAAATCTATTTTCAAACATGTTCAAATAGAAAATGAATTGCATTAAAACTGGGAACGGCTACAGTGAAGGGCTGAAGAAGTCAAGGTGTCCATCATGTCTGATGAGAACTGTCTATGTGGAGAGGGAATGCTAGGACCTAGGCTGTTTCATTACCAAAATCTTAAACGATTTTTAAGGGTCTTTTTATTATCTTCCTTCTTACCACCTCACCTCATTTAGTTGGATGCTATAGAGAGAAAACAACATTTTTACCTTCTTGAAATGGAAACAATAGACTTTGGCTGTGCTACTTTTATTTCCCCACTGGGGAATCTGAGAGATGACCTGATTGAATTCCACTCGTAAAGGTCATGCTTTGAATTCAAGGCAGAGGAAAAAGCGAAGAAAACACTTTGCAGTGATACCACATGAGTCCTGAGCATGTTGGGCCCTCTCCTCACTGCACTGTGGTCTGCTGATAAGGATAACAGTGGATGACAAGCGGAACATTTCCAAGACAGAGGAAATTCCCCGCTTCATTGTTTAAAGGAAGCCACCGGCCACTCAGGAGAGTGCTCTTTTGGGCCCTGGGCATTGGCACAGATTTCTCTGTTGACAGGCAGGAGAGGCAGAGCCAGGCTGGAGGCACATTGGGAATGGGGAGCTGCCTAGCTGCCTGGGAGCATGTCTGTCCCGAATTTCATCTGGGGAGCACTGGTATGGTTGGAAATTAAGAAGGAGTCATTGCAGTTAATGGCATACATAAGGGATTTCAGCCAGACTGTTAAAAGATGGAGACGCATGGGCCAGGAGGTAAACGCCTGATTCATACAATGTGGCCCATTGAGGAGTCACAGAAAAAGCACCAGGAGATTTAGAGTTGATCTGGTTTTGAGTTTAAATTCTGGACCTCCTTCTCTCTCCACCCCCTCCCAGCCAAAAAGTCAGAACAGGGCCTGGTTTCCCTTTATGGAGTGCAAAATAAACAGATCTTCAGCAGCAGGAGAGGGGCCCAGTTCCCCAGACCATAATGCAGAGCTGGGGGTGGGGGGCCGTTGGGAGAAGCAGTTACTCTCTGTCTGGTTAATATTGGCATTGACTTTCATTTTCTCCAACCTCTGTTTTCTAGAAGCCTGCCTGTATGAAAAATACAGGAATAAAAGAAAGGCTGATCTTGGGGGTTTTCTTGTCAGACTTCAAAAGAGGTGGAGTTTTGATTCTTGAGAGTTTGGGGATGCATTGGCCAAATTAAAAGTGCTTTGGGGAGTAGAACCCAGAGACTGAGGTCTAAGCTATTTGCCTGTCTGAGGACACTGCTCTTCTGATGGAACCAGAGCTCTCAGGCCCAGCCTGGGAGCACGCCGAGCCCCGGGCATGGTGGGGTCAGCTGTGGTTAGCCTGGCCACAGGGCTCTGCATTCCTCTGGGCTTTGCTTGGTTTGAATGGGTGTGACCACTCGTTTGCTCTGGAGAAAGCTGAGACAAAGAGTCTAAATTGGGCAGGATCTCCAATCTAATGACTTGTTTACAGATCCTGTACTTTTTCCAGTGCAGGGAGGAGGAAGAGGAAAGGGCAAGCTCGTCACTGTGGGCATGGCACATTGCTGTTTTTCATTTTAAGGAGGAAGGATGGTTTCAGAAAGCAGCAGGGCATCTGCCTGGCAGCCAATAAGCTAAGCGGCGCTCTGTGTAATTTTCCAAGGTAGGGAGGAGCAGAGGTGGCCTTCACCTCTGCCAACCAGAGTGGCTTCTGGGAGAATGGACTACTCTGGGGAGATTGCCTGACCATGCCACATGAAAGGCCCTGTCCCTCTCACTGCAACTTGGAGCGATGGGGGAGATTACCTTCTTCACCCTGCTCTAAGTAAACCCAAAGCTGGTGTATCCAGCAGAGAACATGCACCTGTGATGTGGCCAAGGAAACAGTACAGGACCTGTGTAAGGAGAGAGGAAACACCCAGAAGGTTCCTTCTAATAGGAAAGCAGACTCATTAAAGTTTTGCTATAAGGTGGTATTTATTTAATGATTGCCAAGTGTAAGAGATTCCTCCAAAAAAAAAAAAAAGTGTACTGCAAATTTGAGGACTTATTCTTCCAGATTCTGGCAGTTCTCGAGCTCAGAGGTTCTGTTTTCAAGACATCTAGGCCCCTGGGGATTATCCCAAAGGGCTGTGTTGGACTGCAGATGAGGGCAGGAGGAGCTGGCATCCATTGTGTGCTGGGCACTTTATAAATATCCCCTTTACTTTCCACACCAAGTTATGAAGTATATAGTTCAATTACTGTTTGATGATGAGGAGATGGAGGTCCAGATAGGTTAAATAATTCACTCAAGGCCATACAGCTGCTAGATATGTCAAGATCACATCTTCTGTGCACCCTGTTCGCACAGGTTTGCAGGGTGAGACAGCGACCTGTATGCCTGAGATCCTCAAATTAAAATGGGGATGGGGCCTCAGATGTGGTCTATACCTCTCCTGGATGGTTTTAGTTGGGAGTGGCCGATTCAAAATTGTGCTTCACTCTGTGAGTGGAGAGGCCCAAACCACAATGCATTGCGGGTTCTTGATATCCCAAGTCCTCCAGATGTTCCCACAGGGACATCCAAAGTGGTGTAGAGGATGGAAGGGGGTGCTCCTGGGAGCTTCCAGACCCTTCTGGCAGGGAAAGCTAATAGATAATGACATCTAGAGAACTCTATGTTGGATATGGAAAGGAACTCAAATGAAATATAACATCAGCTATACTAACTATCCCAACTAACCTTAATACATATAAAACTATAATAGTTAACACACACTTTCTATTTGTCATGTAAAAACTCCATGATGTCTACTAATTTATTTTAATTCTGAGAGGTAAGCAGGGCAGCTGTTATAGCTGGACAAACAGGCAACCTGATGCAGTCAGTGGACATGGGTTCTACTCCCAGCTCCTGCCATTGGCTGGATGTGTGACCCTGAGCAAACCATGTAACTTCTCCTACATTTTTAACACGAGGAACTGACTTTCTCTCCAAAGTTCCTCACACTATGGAATCTGAGACACAGAAATGATTCTCCCAAGCTTCTGAGGCTCCTCCAAAGTTAACCATCCAAGGTGCACTGCTGAGCCTCACTACCTTCTCTTCCTCTTCCAGCCTGGCCAGAGTCTAATCAACGGGGAGGCCAGGTCTGTGCAAAGGAGGAGGTGGCAAGGTTTCTTTCCACTTGCTTCCTGTACCTGAAGACAAAAACAGAGCCCATTACTTGGATGACTTGTTGTTTAGAGCTTTTGTGTATTTTTTAACTTTAGGAAAAGAAACTTGCATATTGTTCAAATGTCACTTATTCCTCTACTACCTGTTCCATCTCACCACCTTGCAACTGGCCAATCACTAGATAAATCTTAGTTAATGGCAACAGATTTTATTATTTATATGCACCCCACGCTATAGGTGGAGAGCTGGTGAAATGGGAGAAGCTACAGAGCAGCTGAGGTTGGACTCAGTGGAAAATCCAGAAGTGCAGATGTAGATCCAAATTGGGCTGAAAAATCTCATGAGATCAGGCTTTCTTGGACTTCCTGCTTTTAGCCTAAGCAGTATGTTCAACATAAACGAACTTTCAGTATTTTGAAACTTCCGTTTCTCATCTCAGAACCTGGAAGTAAAGAGCTGTTGAGAACATTTCCACAACTTTGGTCTTGGTTATTCTGGAGGCCAAGTCAACCCCAGTGATTATGAAGTTTTAGGACTCGCTCCAACCACAGCAGCCCCCTGGGACTGCAGTGTCGGAGGCAGAGAGCTCTGGTAAGGAGTCCAGGCTTCAGAGACAGGCAGGACTGCGTTCAGATTCTAACTCTGCCACTTCCGGCTATGTGACTTAACCTCTTCGACTCTCAGTTTCCTCATCAGTTAGATGAAGAAAATATATCATTTCATAATGTTGTGAGGACAAAATGGTGTGTGCCTGCACTCATGTTTGACCTCTTCCCTCTTTTCTCATATATATGTGTATGATATGTGCAAATGTGTATGTATGTGTGTATGTGTGCACATGCACATACATCTCTGTCCACATATGTACTAATGTATGTGTATATATACACATATGCGTGTATATACGTGTGTGTGTGTGTGTGTGTGTGTGTAGTTTATTTATTTATACCTCGAATAAGTGCCCCTGGAAATGTAAAACAGCCAGTTACTGATAGATGTGGCATTTGGAAGTTGCTGAAATCTCCCTAATTAACTGTCAAATGGTGCTTTACACAAAGGCAGCGAGAGCTCAGAATGCAGAAATAATGAGTTCTATGGGACTGGAAAGATTTCAGGCAGTCTCTAGTGATGACATGGAACTAGGGAAACTGTTACATTTGCCATCTCTGCTTTTGCTTCCAGGACTTCTCTGGCTTTCCTGGAACAAGCTAAAATAATGCCAGGCAGTCAAGGGCTGTAGGAGCTAGGTGCTACTGGAGCACCACAGTTATCAGTTGAAATGAACAGTCGTGTGGGGGGAGAAGAGAAGGGAGAGAGAGTCAGAGGCAGGAAGGTAAGGTAGATCAACACCCACCCAGCTCCGAGAGAGTGGGCTTCTTAGCAAGCCTACACCAATATGCTGCTACTTCTTTCCGTCTCTGTTTTTTGCCTTAACATTTTCTTTAAATCATTAAACATATTGTTTAAGTATGTTTTGAAAACCAATGACTTCCAAAGTAATACATCATCTTTGTATAAAATTTGGAAAATACAGAAAAATCACAAAAGAAAAATGCAGAAGTGCCTATAGTCTCTCAACCCAGAAACAATCTATGCATATTTTGATGTATTTTTTCCCAGTCTTTTTAATGCAAATATGTAGAGATGTATGTCTTATTTTTATATAACCAGAATCATGTTTTGCAACCTCCTTTTTTCTCTTAATATTAAATAATAGATTTTTTCCTGTATCATTCAATATTATTCTACATCACTATTTTTAATGGTTGTACAGTAAACCATTAAGTGAGTGTTAAGTGCTGGGCTTTTGAATAGTATATGTCATGTTGCTTCTCCCCAACTTCTGGGTCTGGGTTGGCATTTTGTAACAGCAGGACCAGGCTTATTTCATTTTTACTTTAATAAAATATTCTTTATACATTTTAGAAATTAACCCACGTGAAATGCTGAAAGGGGATCTTAAATAAGTTGTAGAGTCCCCTTCAAGTCATTGAACGTTATAACAATGGGGTTGGGGAGGCTGGCCTTAGCTCACCTCCCTGGGATAGCCCAGATGGAAACCCAGCTGAGACTGGATCACAGGCAAACCCAAGACCGGATCTGATAGCACAGAGTCACCAACAACTCTGAATGTCCTTGCTACCACGAGGCCTCTTTTTGCATATGCTGTTTGACTGACACATATGTAGAAAGCAACTACTAATAATAGAAGAGCTGCCTCTTCTTTCATTGTCAGGCTCCCAGTTACTACTGCTCGGTGACTCTCATGCTTGGTACAGCTGTCCGGCACTCCTTTGCCCCTTAGGGCAACAGGGTCAGCCAGGCTCATTGTCAGAGAGAGGCCAGGCACTTTCTGCCTTCTCCGTGTGTGGCAGAGGTTGGGAAGGTAGCTTTCTGAGGGCTCTTTGTCTGGGGAAGGAGTGGACTGCTCTGCAGCAGGAGCCCCTCTGTCTACCCCCGCCCCTGCCCTGCTCCCTCCACCCAGCCAACCATTTTTTTCTCCTGCAGCCCCCACTAACCTGAGCATACTCAGTTAACCTTGCGAAGCTGGAAACTCCTGGCACCTTTGGTAGAATCTTCCTTCCCAACTGAGTGCTGACAAGTTTGTGAGTGAGAATTCTATGAGCTGCACAGGATCACCAACTATACCAGCTCACCCCTGCACAATGCCTGCAGAGCTGGGAGGTCAGACTCTTCATTAATGCCTCGACTCACGTGGTGTCAGTTAATCATTCATTCATTCTAATGACATGTATTTAGTGCCTCCTGCTCCAGGCACTGTGCTGATGATGGTAGTGATGGGATGGAGGATAAAGTAGACAAGATTCCTGCTCTTATGGAAGGCACAAAAATAAAAAGTGAAGCAACTAGAGTTGGAGAGTCAATGGAGATCTCAGGGGAAATGTCTGTCAAGTTATAAAACCCTTTGATACTCTTCTATCTTATATTTGTCATTGGAATTCACTCCTTAGCCTATTCCTGGCCTCCCTTGAGCATGGTTCAGGCTCGCAGCTCTCCCAGCTACTGAGCTGCAGAGAGACCTTTTTGTGTGCAAAATCAGTTATGGGCAGGAGAGCACGCCTGGCTCAGACACACAACCCCACAGACCCTTGTGGTCAGGGAGTTCCTAAATGAATTTGAACCATTGGGGGCTGGGATCTGTTTACTCTTGGCACACTGGGATTTCCTGTTTCTAAGAAAATGGGCTTAGATGCTCAGCTGCATTAACCAAACAACATGTTGACGCAAATGAATCTGAAAATTGCCAGCTCCAGATTCTCTAGACAGTCAGGTTTGAGAATGAAGGCATTTGGGTGACTTTCTAGATCCTGAAGTCCAAGCCAGATGACTTAGGCCGATATTTATGGGGGGGGGACTTTTTTTCTACCCTTCCAGCCTAAAATCTCACTAAATGGCTTTAGAGTTAGAAGCACTGGTCATCCACCAGCAGGGAGTGGATAGGGATACCTTTCTTCCTATCTATAGATAGTCTTAGATATAGGTGTTCCCAGTTGCTGTGGAAGGAGACTCTGAAAGATTCACTCCCCACAAAATCTCCATCACCAGTATCCCATCTGCCTGAAATGGTCACCATAAGCTCATTCCTTCAAGTGTGCAGGAGGCTCATGTCAAAATGCAGAAGTTACTCGTTGACGTGACTTGAGTGACTGCATTTTCTATGTGAGCTTAGCATAGCAAAGTCTGGGCAAATAGGCAAACCTAGCAAGTTTTGACAGGGCATGGAGGAAGAGAAGGAGAAAAGGCTCAGAAGAGACAGCTGTCAAGGGATGCTTTCCAGAGCGATTCAACTTAGAGAAAAGAGGGCATCATGGTAGAAGTACAGGAGAAGAATGTCCCCACAAGGGGCAGAACAGGCGGGAGACACCAATTTCATGACTACAGGCGCCAAAAATACCCCATCTGGCTTGCTTAACTACAGTTGGCTTCATATGGGGCACTCATGCTCTTATACGTGGCCCCAGAGCACAGGCAAACTGCAAAGATTTGCCTGTTCAGGGCCCAAGGAAAACAACTCTCTCTTCTGTGGAGAATTATATAATTTCTATTACTGATTGAACCAAGAAACTAAGAGTAATGCTTCCACAGTAAAGTGCAACTATGTGGGTCAAAAATACTCAAATTATGGAGAATTATTTTCCATAACAAAAATTATAGCCATTGAGATGTCACCAATTAATGTTTGCTTGATCAGGAACTAGTCAGAAGAGGTAAAGTTCTCTTGAGAGAACCAGTGTGCAGAAAGGCAATGAAGGAACATCCAATGCAGTCATTCGTTTCATATTCTTAACATGTATCATATACTGTGAATCGTGGGGTGGAGGTGAGGGGCTGTCCAAAGAATCAGGAGAAAAAATATCCATAACAACTGCATACAAGTCCAAAACAACAGTGGAGCAGTCAAAAAGCAGAGGAGCAAGAAGGGATCAGGCAGGATGAGCAGGATAAGCCCAAAACATTCAGAAGGAAAATCCCCAAGGGTTTGGACTAATGTGGGAGGGCTTCCTGAAGGAGGTGCACTGTGACTCAGGAAAGCTCATCTCCCTGGGTATCTACATTGTTGAGTAAGAAATGGCCTGAATTGATGTCTTTACCAACATCGGAGGCCCAGGAGCATGCTGAGCAGTGGTGGCTCTGGGTGACTTTATGGAATTTGTGTATATTTCAGAAATGGAAATAGAAGAACTGTATTCCTGGAAGCATATGTGTGCTGAGCTCTAGGAGACTGCCACATATGGAAAAGAGAAGGAAAAAAAAAAGGACAGGTACAGGAATACTCTTTTGAGATTCTAAGGAATAGATAAAAGGAATGGAGCCCATTCCTTTTTTCATGAATTTAATCATCAAACATTTATTGGGCACCTACTATTTCTGGGCAGCGTGCAGCATTGAGAATGTAATTATACATAAGACACGGTTTCTGTCTTCCATGGAGTCAAAGTTCCCTGAAGGAAACAAGCATAAACGAACAGCAAGTGCTTTCATAATAGTATGCACAGAGTGTCACAAGAGACCAACCGAAGGAATAACCAACTCTTCTGGAAAGGACTTAACAAGGTATAGGTGACGATAGAGTTGATTCTTTAAATGATTTGGAATTTGTCTGACAGGGCATTCCAGGGAGTGGGCGGAGCCTGGACAGGAGTATGACTGTGGAAAGGAGCTTGCCATGTTACTAAGAACGCCACAAATGGGCACCACAGTGGCGAAGCTGGAAAACTGTCAGGGCTTGATTGTTTAAAACAAACAAACAAACAAACAAACAAACAAACAAACAAACAAAACCTTTTATTCCAGGCTACAGAGAATTTGGATTTTATATTGTAGACAATAAAAAAATCAGTACATGTTTTTATAAAAGAGTATGACAAGTAATATTTTATTTAGTTCCATTAAATAAGCACTTATGGAGCACCTACTACATGCAGATCACACACTGTGTGGATTAGATTTACCGATCATGCAAAGAAAACCAAGGGACCCATGACAAATTTGGGAAGGAGTGAGAGGAGAGAAAGGATGAGGAGAAACAGGACCATGAATGATTTTTATATAAGGCAGAAGTAAGTTTCTTGTTCTAGGAGAGACACAAACAAAGGTCCGTGCTCTTCAGGTCAAAGCTGGCCTGAATTGGAGGCCCAGCCATTTCTCATTTCCTTTCCGTGCTAATGTCACCACGATTCTCCCTCCTCCCACCAGCGAAAGTGCTTTTATTAGGCCCACAGAGAACTACAGGGTTCAAATTGGAATGCCAGCCAATAAATGACATACGGAAGTCACCCAGAATGAGCTTGACAGCTGGCTGTCCTGACAGGTCTTCACGCTCGGCCCAGACTCTAGGTTGTGACTTTAGGTGTTCACTTGGTTTAGATAAAGACTATAATTAGCTGCCGCAAATGCGGGTAAATGTCGGAGGGGGACAGGGAGACTCGAATGTGAATAGTTTTTTCTGGAATCGTTTATTTCTGGCTCCTCCCCTTGCTCTAGCCTGTGTTCAGCTAAATACCTATGTCTACATCTGCAAAGGGACCCACTGGATGTATTTGATCTCTACATAAGGCTCAGAAACCCAATAGGGTCTTCTGGGTCTCTCTTCCCCATCCTCCTTTCCTGTCCCCAGCATGGACACATAGTATGTCCACATGTGTGTACACCTTCAAGCAGTACATAGGAAGCTGGCATGTCCTCTTCAAATTAGAACTGAAAGTCTCAACCCCTCACACCTTACCTGTGACCACAGTCAGCCCAGGGCTCTGGGTTTCACAGCACACATCATCAAATACCCATAGACCCCCAAAGGTGTCCAGGAGCCTTTCACTAACTGAAGCCTGGCAGAAAAGGCAGAGCAAAGACGAGACCACCACGCAGGCCTTGCGAATGTCATACATGATTTACAGAAAAATATCTTCTCATCCCTTCCTTTATTCTCCTTTTCTTTCTTTCTCGCTCTCTTTTTGAGTTGCCTCAGGGTTGGTGGTTTCAAAACTAGCAGCTGCAAACTTATGAAGGAAAAAAAAACCCAAACCACAAAAACCCGTCTTGTGAAAACTGTGTGCCAGTCTAAAAGTGGTTGGCCGTGCGGGGGGGAGGCTGGTGAGGAGGACAGAAGCAAGGATTTTGAGGATCACAGCTAGGGCTTGAGAGTGGACAGCAACAAGGCATGGGGAAGTGTGAGACAAATTAGGAGAGGAGTATGAGAGAAGCAAGAAGTCCTAACTGGCCAAGGACACCTATAGAAAAGGTTCTCTGAATCAGTTGAGCTGTCTGAAACAGTCCAGCTTCCCAAATGCAAATCAAACCAGCTGTTACTACCACATTACTGGTATCTTCTTCCAGAAGATCTATGGTCTGCCTCTACCCTAAGTCCACTGGAAGCTTTCGAAGTACACAGTAACATATGTAACTGTGTCTAGCTCCTAGCTCAGCCCCATCCTCCCAGCTAACACCCACTCATACTCACCCACGTATTCACACCTTTCACAGCACCTCTGATTAAACAGAAAGATATCTCCCCAAACCCAGCCCCAAGCTCCTACTCCATTTCAACCTACAACTCAATCTAAGGACGTGGAGTGAAGGAAGGGTTGTGATGGAAAATCCTAAGACCTCTTAAAGAGAATCATGTCCTCGTCTGGCCCAAGACTAGGAAAGGAAGTCCTCAGAAGTCTCATTGAAATGTAAAGTTCCTTGAGGGAACTTAACTGGCCTGGGCTGCTTCTCCTGATCTCCCACCCAAGCTTCATACCAATATCACCTTTGGTAAGAGCAAAAAGAGTGCTTGAGTCATTTGGCCAGACAGTTGGGGGAACGTCCTTGCACCCTGCTGTGGATGGGGAGAACAGGCCATTCATAGACCCACAGACAAAGACAAAAGAGGCCAACCCCGAAAGGCCCCCGTGAACCACATTCATTGCCAGGCACCATGGTAAGAATGTAAAAGGGAAGACATGATTTGGCTTAGAGAAGAAAACCCACGTGGACTCCTGTTGTGAAAACAAGGAAAAAGAAATCTAGTGTAAATTTGTGAGCATTTGAGGTGAAGTGATCAAAACTGGGTGGGGTTAATGAGAGAAAGCTTCAAGGAGGAAGTTGAGTTCTGTGTAGAGGTTGAAGGAGGGGAGGGACAACGGCTGGGGTGGGGGGGGGAAGAGGAAGTGTGTTCTGTGGGGGAGGGTGACAGTGCCTGCATGGTGGCCCGGGAGCTGTGCCATAATTGAAGCTCCTACCTAAAGTTAATATTAAAGTTAATACTTGGGTATGTTTTCAAGGAAGAAATGTAACATTATTTATTAACGATAGGCATGTTATGTAGTGGAAAGAACATAGACGTTGGAAGGAGTGTGTTTTGGAAGCGGACAGATCTGAGTTCAAATCTTGGCTCTGCCCCTTATAAGCTGGGTAACCCTCTAAGCCTCATCTTGAGAACTATAAAATGAGGAAATTATTTCATAAGGCTGTGATAAGAATGAAATTAGATGAGATACAATGCTTAGTTTCTACCTGGCCAATTATAGCTCCTACATTGATAATGACTAGTATTATGTATTTTTTAAGTTATAGATTAGAAAGTAGCCACAGAAAACTGCTTTACTTCCCCAAGTGAATAAGAATAAGGAATTAGGATATCTGGATGCTAATCTCAGCAGGTTAGGCCCTGTTTCCACTGTTTAGTGTAATGGAATCAGCCAAAATTTAGGTAAATCCAAGTTCTAGGTCTATAGTAGTGGCCATAAATAGGACTGATATATCAGGTCCAGAATATGGCCTACTGCAGACTCAGGCATCAGTGCATGGATTTTAAGGCTTAGTTGATTAAGAAACAGGTAACTTCAACCACATGTGCTGACAAATATTTAACAACCAGCTCTCCAGCTTTGTGTAACATTCATCTCTTGCCATGGTGTAAATATATCCATTATGGCTGATTTCAAGCTACCAATGGATTGTCACTGACTGTGGAGCTGGGCAGAGATGTTTGCAGTCAGCTCTCACAAACCTGCATGAGCCAGTTCCATCACACTACTGCATCCAAGGGCTGTCGCAAGGGCTGGCCATGGCCATTTCAGAGCAGAGCAGGCACCCATCCTCCACGCTTGAGCTTGACTTAGGTTTTGCCTCTTGTTTGTTAAGTAAAGGGGTACGTAGTTGAAGGGGAGGGAAGAGCAGCATTCCTGCTCTCTTCTCTGTCTCACACGGGGCAGAAGTAAAGCTTCCCACTTCCCCTCCAGACAGTTCCATACTGACTAGCAAGATCATTTTCCTCACGAACCAAAACAAAACAAAATGGGAGGGGTGGGGTTACTCCCTAGTGGGCCTTGAGTAGAGTAACTCTGCTTTGTGTAAAATTAGAAGCACAGCCCCAAGCCCACCACAGTCGATCCAGAGCATGAACATGGCCTCGCCACTCACTCTCCTTTGCAAGCAGATCATCTCGGCTTGGTACACTGGCCACAAGGGAGATGATGAGGCAGTGCGCTGCTGGTTTCCTTTTAGGTGGTAGCAGGGTCTGGCTTCATCTTTAATGGATTATCTGGGGTGGGGGTTATCATGAAATCATGGAACGCTGGAGCAAAAATATCTTAGGAATGGTCTGTGTGCTCCCTGGCTGCGCAGGTGAGGGCACTGAGGTCAAACTCCTTGGCCATGTCCTCGGATCTAAAATTAGACCTCCCTTTCTTGCCTGCTTTTGGGTTGTGCCCTTATGGACCAATTCTCTTACACTTTTCTCACATCGCTCCTTCTGTGATTCCCGTGGCCCCTCTGAGTATCAGCTCCTCAGGCAAATGCTTTGTCTTCTGCTTCTTAATATCCCACAGGCACCCAGCATGGCCTTGGGCAGACTTGTGGGCTAGCTGATAAACATATCCTCTCCTGTTTTGCAGTGAAGTGATAGAAGGGAGTGGTGGGGAAAGTTGTGGAATGAGGGCAGACCACCTGCCGAATTCTGGGCTGGGATTCCTCCCTTTGGTCATGGTCACGAGAACATCACTAAATTTACCCTGCATTACCGTATCATGCTGAGGGATATCATAAACATGGAAAACTACCCACATTCAATTAGCCCCCTACCTAGAGTGTGGAGTGAGGGAAATGAAAGGAACCTACATCTCTCCAGAACCTCTACTTCAACCACCAGAGAACACACTCTTCTGCCTGGAGTTCCCTGATTCAATGGGTTGAGACCCACATTGGGCCTCCATAGTGATGACAGAGCTGCCTGGGCATGTGGCAGTTTACAAAGACCTGGCTGGGCTCCCAAGTGGATCCCAAAGATGAAACAGTTTCATCTTGCGGGGAGCATCTTTTACTAGGCACTGATGCTTTTTGACAAGGTATGAATGAGGACACTAAGGACACCAACGGGGCTCTACCAGAGACTTTGCTATGCTCAGTATTTAAAAAAAAAAAAAAAGTAAGGGGAGGGATTAATAGACAGGAAGTGAGCTTATTATATTTATAAACAATGAGACCATGTTAGCATTTCAGGTGTCCTGATTTATCTAGCAGGTGGGAGGGAAGAACTGCTGGCAACCTTTCACTCAGGGCTCTGAGCTTTGGAACAGGATTTCCTCTGCAAGCTGTCGAAGATCAGATAAAAGTCTTAATCTCAGGCACACACAGTCACAGGCTTTGGCCCCTGCCACGGAGTTCTCAACTTTCTGTAAGGAGACTGAACAATAGTTTGGGACTCAGTACAATGAAAGAGGTGGGAAAAGAAAAGGATCAGGCTTGAGATACATGGGATTTTCCATGGAAAATGCAGGTCCACTAAGCAGGCTTTTCAGGTTCAGTCTGACTTGGGTCGCTTTTACTCCCCTTGGTCTGTTAGTACCAAATAAAAAGAATTCAATCTAGATGCTCATACTTCCCATCTGTTTTGAAAGGATGGAAACAAGAAGCATTCCCTCTGCTTCTTGAACTGGGTTCTTCTGGACCAGCCTGGAAGAACGTGCCCCAGGCATTGGCCGGTGGAACTGGGAGACTGAGAAAACTATCAGCTGTTCTCTAGAATGCACTAAATGGATGCCTGTGTTTTTCCACATGCATCTATAACTTTAATGTCTTTTCAGAATAGGAGGAACCACGACTTTTAGGTGCCACATTTATTAAGAGACACCCTTTCAGAGAGTGCTCTGAGAAACTGTATAGAACGAACGCCTGACCTTTAAGCAGTTCTCATCTCAGAATACAGAGTTTATCGTTATTGAATGAACCAGCCAACTAAGTTAGCACAAAACTCTGTAGGACACAAAACAGTTGAAAATCTTGAAATCAGGGTCTACATTCTGCAGAATTCTTTTTGCTCTCAAAACCCACTTTGATTTCATATTTTTGTTACCTCATCTCTGCCTACCATGTAATGTATTTGGTTATATTCTCTTATCTAATTCTCACAACCTTATTCATCCTTATTTTACAGATGAGAACTTGAACCTCAAAAATGTTTCCTAATTTGTTCAAGGTCACCCAGTGTGCACATTAGACCAAAGCACTTACATCTACCTCTGTGAGACCAGTGTTTCAATAGCTCCACTGTTCCGTATACTCATTTGCCATTTATGCAGCAGGGAGAGGAGCATGGTAAAGGGCCAACCCGAACTGCTAAAGCCATAGCCCAGCTCAAGAATATGCCTGTAGTCTAGAATGTTGATAAAAGAAACTGGCACCCCAAGAAAATCACACCCAGAGTAGTGAAGAAGGGCTCTGCGCTAAGACCGTTCTCCTTTCTCCTGGCTGGCTCCTGTTTGAGGATGAAACTGATCTGTGGGGTGGGCCCTACAAGCCTGGATACCTGTTGTTTTTGCTGTTGTTTTTGCTGGTGGTAGAATTTGGGGAGCTAGACTGAGGGGTTCGACACACACACATCATAAATAGACACTCTTCTTTATTTTTCGGGAGAATGTAATAGGGGGGCAGGGGCGGGAGAGGAAGGAAAGCCTAATTCATGGGATTCAGGGGGAACTCAATCTTTGGAATGAGAGATTTTCCCTGATGTGCTGTATTTAGAGGCTCCTGGAAATCCTGCCTTTTCCCACTGCTGTTTCTCATCCTTTGGGAGTTTTGATTGAATGGATTCTTTGGAAAAGAAAGTGCACTGGTCTGTTCACCTTGCAAATGAAGCAACTAAAAAGATGTCATGTCCCTCTTCCTTCTCAGGTAGAGAGATTAATTTTACAAGCTCCCAAGGAGGCCCCGTGGAATGGGCAGATGCTATGTCCTCTCCCCATGAAAAAGTTCATAATAATCTGTGCAAAACAGCACCTTTGGATAAGCACAATGTGGCTATATATACACCCCTGGCCGTTTCCTGTCGCTCTTGCAGCTTGTGCAGGCTTGAAGGTAGGGTGAGGCTGTGACCAGAAGCCACACGGTGACATGTACATTAGCAGTGCCCTCTGCTTCCTGTGCTGCCAGCAACCTGGGCTAGAAGAGCCAGCACTGATATGGCCACTGCCTGGGGGGCGGGAGCCCCCCTCCCCAGAACTGACTGTGGTGTCTGCAAGGTTTGCTCTCATCTTCTCCGGGTACAAATTGCCTCACCGTAGATAGCCGTCTTCGGTGGGAAAAACACCACCGAGCCAGCATGCATGTCTAACGGTCTGCTTGTGTAACTTTTGCACCACAAAACAAGAGGTCAAGGGTGGTTAACAAATTGAGCAGTCCTTTTTGTTAAAGGAGCAGTGTCGGTAAAATCTTCCTTCTTAAAGTCATGCTTAAAATCATTTGGCAGAACCCAAGGTTCAACACCACATGATAGAAACCCACCACACTAGAAATAGCAGTCATGATTTGAACTTCAGAATGGCTTCTCATCTTAGGATTTCAAAATGCTTAAGTAGACATCTTGCAGAGTCATTCTGGAATGACAAATGGGACTCTAAACAGTGAAATTTAGGCACTAAAACATTCAGAGTGTTCTCCAAAACTTGTAGCAAGTCAGGAGAAGAGACCAGAACAGAATTCACCAGTACCCTCCGTTCTCCTGACTAAACCATTGTTTAGCACATTATTCCTGCACGCCCCTTTCCTTCCCTTCACATAGAAGGTCTGGGGCAGAACCTCAAATCTTTTAAAAGCTTTTCAGGAAATTCTGATATGTGGACTGAACCACTATAAGTCTAAATCACTTTGACTTACATGTTTTGTGTGAATGGCTAGATTAAAACTCTGTCATTCACTCAGGTAACAAATATGGATTAAGTCCTTACTGTGTACCAGGCATTAGGCTAAGTCCTTGGGTGCACAGGTGAACACACTAGACTAGAGATCCTGCCCTTATGGAGTTCAGTCTAGTAGGGGAGAGGTATATGAAACACCCTCTTCCACAAGTGTATGTATAATTATAAACATGGTATGTATCATGGAGATCCAGTAAAGAGTGCTCTGAGGAAGAACTTAAGGCTGGAGGTAATTTAGATAGGGAGACTCAGGGAAAGTCCCTCTGAAGGTATCGTATTTACACATAAATGATGAAGATAGGAGGACGCAATCTGCAACATTGCTCTTAAGGCATAACCAAATCAAGTTAGGATTCTAAGAAGCAGTTAGTTAAGCACCACACCCCTCAACCCCAAGGTAATTGCTCCCTTGAGCTTCAGTGCATTTGTCTTTGCCCAGCTACACCTCTTTCTCATCTTGGTTTGGGTGGTTTATGGCAGGAAAAGAAGAAAAGTGAGACTCAGGTAGTTAGGGTCCTCCAATGATTTGATATAAAGTTTCTATTAAGGCATTTTATTGATTCTAAAATGTGTCTGAGAGATGTTCGAGGTGCCTTTTACAAATCAGTGTGGGTGACACTGGGTTATATACATATGGGCCTCTTTGCCTCAAGACTTATCAGAACCTTGTATATGCGAACATACATCAAGAATCTCCAAGGGAAGGAGAGATGCAGGATCATTTGCTGTGCTTTCCAAATTAAAGCGATGGTAGAACAGTTTTTCTCCTCAACCCCTAACATAGGTTCTAGAACCTGAATCCTCTCTAAGACTCACTTGGGGAGTGTAAAGAGTGCTGATTCATGGGTTCCATCTCCTAAGATTCTTATTCACTAGATCTGCAATGGTCCCAGGAAGCTTCATTTTTAATCAACACCTCAATTGATTTTGATTCAACAAGTGCAGGAACCACACTGAGAAAAACTAATAGGATTCATTTTCCAAGGAGCATCCCAGCAGCTCTACCCATTTCTAAGGCAAGTTTTCTTGCCTTCCCCTCATTCCTTTTAACTCAATTTATGCTGAATGAACATAGCTAAGTTATTGGGCCAGGACAGATTTTTTTTTTAAATAATAGTAATAATAAGCAAAGTGAGTCACAGTCCAGCCTTGGTCTAGAATCCGTTGGGTGTCACATATTGAGCTGCAAAGACCACATTTGCCATTTGGACTCAGTTGGCAGCGACATCATGTATGGTATAAGAAGCTGTGAAAATACAAGATCCAGCAGAATTTTTTTTTTTTGATGCGCCCATCCATCTGTCTTTGTCTAATTAGCTACTCTCTTTGGCCACCTCCCTTCCTTTCAAAAGGAACAAAGGTACCCAGAATGACACATCTTGATGCATTCATATGCAAAGAAGTTTGTGCTCTTTATTTCCTCTGCTTCTCATCATGGCCTACCAGAATGAAAAAGGCCGGAGAAACTGGCCCTTTTAGGAGAGGTGTCAGCTCCCACAAGCTCCTTTTATCTGGATTGCCATCAGCACCATGAGGAGAGGGGACCCAGTACACATGATTATTATGGGGCTCGCTTCTAAGAAGCAAGGGTTCAGATTACTGTTACTGATGCCCCAGCAGCCTCCCAATGCTACCAGGGTCAGAAATTTAACTTGGTTACAAGAGAGACAGGAGATGGGAAAGAAAAGATAGGAAGGAAAATGTGAGGGGAAAAAAATGTTTTTCTATATGTTAAACGGCCCTGCCTTCTTCTTAGGACATTCAACCAAAACATCTAGAGAAGGCTGTATTTGTGCCATGTACAGAGCCCACGATTTTAATGAAAGGTGGGCCAAAGGATGAGTTTATGCACAAGTACATGATTTAACCTGTTTAAAAGATGAGGATGACTGTGACCCAAACAAGAGTAAGAGGAAGAAACCTTGTACATTTCTTCAAAGATAACTGCAATTTGAATGTGTTTGTCCTTCTGACCCACGCGGTTTTGCATCTTGGTGTGTTCTGCTTGGTTTGCACTAATGTTCTGGCTGGTGGTCATTTGCTCTTGGTGGCCAGTTTCGTTTCCTGGTTTGAGAAAATGGCAGGGAGGCTTGTTGCTTGGGCACGTTGTGTCACTGAAGGAAGTGTGCAGTTTTAAAATGTCAAAGCCAGCAGCCTCATGTCCAGGGCATGCTATCCATCACCAAGTGTCTCTGGGCCTTAATGAGCCCACTGCAAGTTAAAATGGCAACGAACAGATAAAGATCTTGCCTTAAAACTGCCTATAATCTAACCAAGAAAGCAAGATCAAAAAGGGGGACAAAAGATGCCATCAATATGAAAAATAAGTGTACTTACCAACATGGTGTTTTGAGGCAAAAAAAAAAAAAAAATGCATCAGAGAAAAGGTGGTTTCAGAGAAAGGGCTGGGTATCTAGAGTCCAGAGAACTGGGCTCACATCCTTTTACATACCAGCTTTGTGTCCAGGAATAAGGTCTCAGCCTTTCAGAACCTTCCTTTATTCATCAGCAAAGTGGGGGAGGGAAATAATGCTACCAGTTCTCCAGTTTATTAGGTGCTTAAATAAGATTATAGATGTGGGAAGACTCTTATTAAGATAATGTTTTAAACTATAAAATAGTCTAACAATTTGAGTTATTACTGCCAAAATAACAGTATGGAAGGAAATAAGTCTTAAAAATTGCATCTGCTACCATTTCCATTAAATAAAGAGAGAGGCAGAGACTGAGCTGAACGTAGGGATTACAACGGTCCAGGACTTTGTTCTGGCTCCTTGCTAATTGCTTAAATTCCTCTGTAATAACTTAAAGGTAATAGCTGTTATCATTTGTACTGAAAGATTTAAGCTGAACCTATCATTTCTAAGGTTTAGAGAAATCCAAAAAATAATGTATTTCGAAGTTACCATTTGGTTTTCATTTTTGGGAGCTTGCCTCCAATTTAGGAGAACTTTGTTACTGTATAGTTGGCATAATTCCTTGAGAGATCAGATTGATGATCAAAAAAAAAAATCATAGTGATTATTAGTATTATTAAGTCCTTAACTAAGATAGGCAAATAAAGGTAGCTTTTTAAGACGTGTGTCTTTGTGATTTCCTAGGTAGCTGAATGGAACAGGAGTCTGAATTTGGTTATATCTGGAGAAGAAATTGTGAAGTACTTATGAATTTCATGGGCCTTTTGGAGCCTTCCCACCCTCATATGTCAGGTCTCCTGGGAAAGTCACATGATTCTCGCAAACAGAAAGTAGTATTAGTAATCAGATGTTTTTAAATTTACCTATAAGAGTCTCCTGTACTGGTCTGAGAGATTGTTTAATCCAATTTTAAAGGGAGGACCTTGGAAAGAATAGGACAAAGGACAATTGAAGCAAGCAGCTGGTATTGGGGAGTGGTTGATCCTGGAGCTTCCTAGTACTGAAGCCTCCATCTGGTATCCAGAGGCCAAATCTCAGTTCATTGGGTTTCACCAGTGAGGCTATCTATCTGGGTTAGCATTGAGACTTTCCTCTAAAACCCTTCACCCAACCCCACTAAACAGGAAATGCAAGCTACTTGAGCTGAACAGACAACGCCCCCAAGGGCCCCAACCCCCACCCCACCCACTATAACTACATTATTCTTTGTTTTCCATTCTGATGAGCTGTTCACAATCATTTGATATATGCAGAGAAATCCGTTAGAAATTGCTAGAAAAAAAGACCTGGCAATAATTTTTACACTCAAAACCTCCAATGAAAAAGGTAATGTGAATTGATAAGCTATAGCTTCTGATGGTGGCCTTAGCACTTTGTCTTCTGAAATCCTTAAGATATGTATGTACTGGTAGCAGACTTGTCACACTTGAAATTCTAACTCTCTTGATATCCTGAATTGGTTTGTCACTTGAACAATTTAAGAATGTAGGAACCTGGAGAGATTTCTTGAGACACACCCAAAACATGCCAGATACAGATAAAAATCTCCACTAAAGCTATAATATCTAAAAACAAAAGCCTATGGCTAATAGTTTGCCAATAAACTGTGTTTTTGTTTACTGGCTTTCCAAAGCAAATGTTCAACAAATACTATATATATGATCAAAAGAAAACTAGAAAGTATGGTTTTTTTTTCCTGATTCTAGAAAAGATAATCACTACTTTGTCTATGTGCATACTTTCTGCTATAATACCATTTGTGTAAGTTAAATATTTATAGTGCAATATTTAGCAGCTTCAAAATGCATTATAATTTATGGGTACTTATTCATGTGCAGGTGTGTTTGTAGGACCATGAAAAAAAACTAAGACCATGTGTCATTGGGAGTAGAGCCTGATTCAGCATCCCAGATCAGTTCAGCCCCAGTCTATGTCCCAAAGGATGATACGAAGCAGATGGCAATGCTGATACTTCCTCTTTATACCCCAAGCAAACATTTTCTAAAAGATCTATAACTGTATATAAAAAGAGTGTGAGTATCTTTCTAAGCTACAGAGGCATATTTCTGTAAGTAGATTTAATTCTTAAATGAAATAGGACTTCTGAAGACCCTTTTGTTGAATCCAGCTTGCTACATAGTGATGATGGAGTGGGCCCTCAGAGCAGGAGAAAGACTTCCTAGTATAGAACTGAGAGAAAGAAAGGCATCCTGGGGGCCAGCACAGCTCCATCCCCTCATCTGTGAAGTACACTCTCCGACCCATCATAGTGTTATCTTCAGGACCACGTTAATTGGAAACTGGAAAAAAAAAAAAAAGAATGCAAAGCACAAAATAAGGCATCCATGAATGAGATTCATAAGACAGGCACAAACGGGGTATGGTTTGCATCTCTCTAGATGGCCACCACCACTCCTGAGGACCACCCTCCTCTGCAGCAGGGTGCTTCCCTCCAAGGTCAGTGAGCTCCACAACTTGAATAAACCCTCAGAGAGAATCTTGTCGAGCCTCTCCATGCCCCTACAGTCTCACTTTCCATCCTAGATGTGGCTTTTAAGGGTTTATTGAGGTTCCTAAGATAAATCATGTGAATTGATATATCACTTTTTCCAGGAAACTTTCTTTTAGGCTGAGGTCCAGTTATTTTTGTTATACTGTTATTTGTGAGGTTTCTGTGAAGGATTTGCTTTCTATCTAACTGCAATGGTCAATTACACACACACACACACACACACACACACATATAGATACCTACATATACATATATACATACATACATATATATACACATATATGTATATGTGTGTGTGTGTGTGTGTGTGTGTGTGTGTGTGTGTGTGTGTGTATAATATTGAGGGCTTGGCAATCAAGAGCAGAATTGCTTAATAAGAATTTGTGGGGAAATAACTCATAACCTTTACATACATAAATAGTCATCAATAGTTTCCTGAGCTAAAGCCTTCCACAGTAGCACCACAGAACTTTGGAGCTAGGAGAGGTGAGTGTAGCTAGGTTCTACCATTGTGTTTTTCATTTTAGTCTTAACAAGTCATGTTGACATTTTACCTTAATACTGTCATTATAGTTGTGTAATTTTTAGACAACGTGCTCATGGGGGAGCAAACACTCTCCATGCTACCCACATCTTCCCCCAGTCTTCTGCCTTGACTGCTATCTTGTTCCTCTCCTTCATTTTATGGAAGGTGAAATGGAAAATCAAGGAAGTCGTCTTTGCTTAAGACTCCATAGCTGTGGTCACTGTTGGATCAGAGGCCAGAGCTCTGGATCCCCTGTCCCTATGCTCTTTCCACTCTATATTACATCTTCAACAGGCGCTTCTTGCTAATGTCCTGTACTAAGAAATCAGATATAGCCAATGCACTTAAATATAGGACAGCCAAGTCTCTGCCTTCCTTGCATTACTCAAGTACTGAAAAGCTCAGAGCTCCCACCACCCCAGTTCATCCACTGTAACCTAGCTTTCCAGATGCTTCCAGGCGAGATGCCCAGGTTCTAGGGCATTTCAGTTTCTGGGAATCTTCTAGCAGCTGAACTTCTGCATGGGATAGAATGAACAGAACCCAACTTTAAAGACAGAAGAATCTGGCTTTTACTTCTGGCACCTCCACTTTAAGTGGTGTGACATTGGACAAGTCACAAAACCTAGCTCTAGCTGCTTTTTTGCTTGTAATCCATCTGTTCTACCTTAGAGAGTTGTCGTGAGGGCTAGATAATGCAAGCCTACAAAAGCATGTTAGAAAAGAAAATATTCTGTAGGCAGATTGTAACCGTTATCAATGTCCGGCTCACCCTCTTATGTCCAAGACTGAAAACATCTTCTCCACTGATGTCAGAACAAAAAAGTTAAAAAATGCAGAGACCGAGGGCTGCATTTCTGCTCTGGAGTCCCCTGCATTACAGTATCTAGGTTGGGATTTCCAGTGTGTAGACCGAAACAAAACAAAACAAAAAAAAGAAGAAGAAAAAGCAGCAGCAAATACTGCTTGGTTTTGCATTTTCCCTTCTGTTTTCTGATTAGAGTCTCTATGGTCTCTGAGTGCAGAGAGAACCTCAAAAGTTTGTGTTTGCTGCGGATAAGCACCAAACCCGATGCTTATCAGCACTTATCTCCTGCAAACTCACTCTCTGGGCTTCAAAGATGGGGGAGATCTCAAAGCCTTGTTCAGAGGAGAGGCAGCTCCGGCTTCAGCTGCAGGTGTGGCCCAAGAGTCCTTGCTCCATCTGTAGGCACATGGTTCTCTTGTTCCTCCCCATGCAAAAGGAGGAAGCAGGAGGTTTGCCCAATGTTTAGGGATGGGTTGTGTGTGGGGTAGAGGGAGCAGCAGAAGAAAGGGAGCATGTTGAAACAAGCCCAGAAATTCTGAGAAAGGAGGTAAAGCGGGAAAGGGAAGGCAAACTACCTACCCACCCACTCTTCCATGCCACCCCGCCCTCACTCATCATAATCCTTAGTCTACCCAACAAGCCCATTGCACCTTCAAAGGGTCTTTTAATTCCCATCATCTGCTCCCAGTTTATCGTCCTCCGTCTCCTTTGAGTGGGCCCACTACTCTCTATTCAGAGATTTTTGGCCAGAGAGTGGGACAGTGGGAGGGAGGGAGTCGGGGGAGGGGGAGCCAGCATTTTATTAGGCTGTTGAATTTGATTTATTAGGGGGGAAAAATCCTTCGCTTGCTTGCCACACAGGTTATTCTCAAAGTGAAAACTCTATTTTACTTTGGAAAAAAAATGGTGAAAGTGCCTACAGTTATGAATGGGGCTCTTTGTTACCTTCCAGGTCGACAAGACAGACTGTGTGGTTCATGTCTGTGCACCAGCAAAGGAGTGCGGGGCCTGGGAGACAGATGTGGCCTTAATTGCATGGAAATATTAGAAGATCGTTAAGCCATTTTGACAGGATTTTCCTCTTGCTGCAGGAGCAAAGGGCCTGAGTTGCATCAGGCCTGGTCAGACCCTCCGGGAGGGCCTCTTGTCCTCTTGTGTGAGCAACACATAGACTTTGATTCACTTGCCCTGATATTAGAAGGAAGTCGATGCCTCCTTGCCATCAACTTCTACACATGCCTGTGCTCTATAAGAGCAGACAGCAATCTCCCTAGAAACCCTCTGACCCAAAAGGGGGATTTGGAAGAACAGCTGTATGTTGAAGTGAATATTCAGGAATGTGCATGCACATGCATAAGGAAGGAGAATGATCAGATGGTCTCTAAACTGAAGGGTGCGCTCCAGAAAGGTCTCGAGTGACCCACAGGGGTTCTGAAACAATAAACCTGTTATCACAGCAAATAATGGTATTCAAGAAGGACACCTTTTCTATCTGCTACATTTCCCCCTTGGAGTTTACATTTGATGCTCGCAGTAGTAGTCCTGAAATTAAGTTAGAGAAATCCTTGAACAACATTGGGTTCAAGAGCAAGACTCCATGAACATTGTCAGCCTCCTCCTTCGTGGGCTAGCCTGTCACTCTCGGCTATACTTCACCCCCTCCTTCCCTACTTGCCCAGGTTGTTTTCTGTGTACTTAGAGAACACAAATTTTTTAACATTAGCCTAAATTAAAAATAATTAGGAGGATTATCTGCTGAGAGGGGAGGGGAAACCCCTCTAAAATACAGTTCAGTAACCCTCTGGTTTACAAGCATAAATGTTTTAGATCAAATCTTTCTCAAGTAGATCAGGCCAGCCAATCCTGACAGCTGGGGCCTGGAGTGGATTAGTACCACACAGCCCTCCCTTCAGAGGGGCAAGGTAATCTGAGCATCTTATTTCTGGGAGCCACTTCTTCAAGTTAGGGTGATGGGTGGTTGCTTAGTGATGTTTGGACCTCGGCCTGGGAGAGATAGGGACAGGGTGAACAGAAACGAAGGAAGGTAGAGAGGAAGGAGAGAATGTGCAGCAGCAAAGACCCTGTTTTCGTGCAAATCTTGTTAACCCAAAGGGAAAAAGGGAAAGGCCTCCAGGCTGTGCCCCCAAGGAAGGGCCCCCAGGGAAGGGCCCCCAGGGAAGGGCCGCCAGGCAGAGCCTCCAGGCTGTGCACATCTGGGTTGCTGCTCTCCTAAAGGCTGAAGGTTTGAGAAGCACTGGTGATCTGTTGCAGGGCCAACAGCGCAGTGTGTGAGCTCCAGTTTAAAATATAGTCACCTATCCACTGGGACCTGGGCTCTGGGACCTGAGTAAACAGAATGCCTTCCACCAGTCAGGGTGCAGGGCATCTTACTGTAGGATCCCTGGAGATGTGGGTACTGTTGTAGGACCCTCCAGTGAAAGCCACAACATTTTACTAAATGGAGACAGTGTCCTTTCAAATCCCTCACAAATAAGAATAAGCCTTTGAGGGTGGTGGTGGCCTTTAGAGGATGGGACTGAATGTTTACCTGAGGCCCTAGCTGGCTATTTTTGACCGGGAAAGTCCCTCAGTACATTTATTGACAGTCAATGAAGTGTTAACAGCCTGTCCCTGAGCCACATTCCTGCTCAGTTCACTGCTTCCCCCTCCTCTGAAACCCCCCTGTTTTGGCAGTTGGTTGTGCCATCTCTTTACTTCACGTCCTGCCACCTTCTCATGAGGTGGTGCGCGGCTGCTGTAGTGCTTTCAGAGATGCTACACTGGGGAAGCCACAGCCTGGGCTTGTTTCATGAGCTCACGGTAACACTGAGCTCATTGCCTTACACTTTTTGAGTTCTTTGGCGGACCTTTTTTATCTAATTTAATCTTAGCACTATACCATCATTCCCACCGTATTTAAATCAGGATATTTTCTGACTATTACCTTCCAACCAATGAGCACAGCAGATTATATGTCCAAGGTGACTCTAGTATTCACAAAATCAATTGCATTTAGTCAAATACTCAGTTCACTGTAGGGACAAATCACATCAGTGGAGAAAAAGTTTCTACAAATCTCATTTCATAGTAATCAAATGCCATTAAAACTCTCTTATTTGATCCATTTACATATTTCTGACTTTTATCCCAGTGCCTGGTATATAGCACACGTCCAGTAAATATTTGTTAAATGAATGAATGCATCAATGAATGAATGCCTTTTGGTGACAAATCTGTTTCGTGATCCCATAATGAGACAGGGTGTGTTAAAGAAATATCCAAAGTGACCTTTACATGTTCTGAGTGGCACATAGCGTGGCAACTAAGCACAAGTGTTTAGAACCTATGCTGGTCAGTGTAGTCACCGTTAGCAACATGTGGCTGTTTACATTTAAATTAACTAAAATTAAACGAAATTTTAAAATGTAGTTCCTCGGGCACACCAGCCCCATTTCAAATGCTTAGTAGCCACACACGGCTAGAGGCTTCTGACTGCACAGCACAGAGTCTGGACTGCTTCCGATTGCAAAAATTTCTATTGGCCAGCGCTGGCCTAGAGGATGTAATTAAAGAATTCAATTTCTTTCTATGTAAAAGTATAATAAGCTTCGATGAACTCTTTTCGTTGTTTTTTGTTTGTTGGTTTGTTTGTTTTGTAGAGAATTTTTATCAGTTTATTTGAGCCAAACTGACAACATATGCTCGGGAGCAAGTTCTGAAGTGCTCCTCGATGTTTCTTAATTCTGATTTTAATAAAGACCAAGGTTGAAGAACATGCTCTTATTCTTTCCCACAACCCTCAAACCTTTTGAAATATCATTCAGGCTGTTAGACCTGAAAACTTATTGGTTAAGGATTAGAAGGAGCAAGGCATCCCAAGGCTCCCCCAAGGGCACGTTGCTCCCACAGTTTCCTGAGAAGGGCAGGCTTGGAAAGGTGACATGACCCAGTTTGGCCTTCTCATGAAAATCACCAAGCCCATGATGAACACAGGAGATCTCGAGCATGCAGGAAACCAAGAAAAAAGAGCAGTGTAAGAACCTGAGGGTCTTTGCCAGTAGATCCTGAAATAAAGGGAACTGAGCAGGGAAGAGCTGCTGGGAAGCTTTTTGATGAAGTATTTGTACATCTCAGGGCGTCCACACCCGGTAGGCTAGTTACCCATTTCCCATAAGTTTTTAGAATGTCAAGGAGTAAGCCTCACTGCTACCAGGACACGGGGCCTTGAGACAGACAGGCAAGGCTCCTGCCTGTCCAGAACACTAGTGCCCTTTATAGAGTAACTAAATCAGTCTCAAGTCCCTAGGAGCTGTCAGTGGGCTTCAGTTGGGTTTTCTATTCGAATCCCTTTACTGAGATTGACAAAAAAAATATCTCCATGTAATCCCACTGAGATGTTTTCATTGGAAGACTATGGCAGGACTTGTTCACAAAGTATCTGCCTTTCTTATAGATGGATGCTGAGAGACAGGAAGCCCAGTGCCAAACTGCCTAGGTTTGGCACTCAAGTCAAATAAGGATGAAGGCCAACCCAGTGGGTGACTGCTCTGAGGGTGGCTGCCAACCAAAGGCCAGCTGTGTACCGGAGATGGAGTCTGAGCTCCAAGATGAGTGGATGCTTGGCTTCTTGTGTAAAGCCGGGACTGTCCTCGGTTCCCCTCACCTCCTCCCTGGAAGAGAGAGCAAGACGACAACTAATGTGCCCATGAAGCTAAAACACATTAAGATACCCAAACTTACTCATAGATGGTGTGGCAGCAGAATGTATCATCCAAACCAGGGAGTGAAAAGAGCCATTATTAAGCAATTTCTGTACAACAGACAAAAACTGGGAGTGTCCCAGGCAAATGGGGCTATCAGAGCAATCCATTAATGATTTTTAAATTGAAACACTGGCAGGGGTCTTCCAGATTATCGAATTCAGTCCTTATGTGTTATAGGTGAAGAAACAGGCCCAGAAAAGTGAAGTGCATTTTCTGTATAGAACCTATGAATTCTAACAAGAAGGTTAAGCTTAGGGAGTACTTACTATGTAACAGGCATGAGTTAGAATACTATTATTGTCCTCACTATTTTACCAAAAGAAAACTGTGAAACAGAGAGGCTAAAAAACTTTTCCCAAAGCCATAGGACTAACAAGCGATTAGTGCAGAATCCCGATCCTGACAGTCTCGCTTCTTTAAGCAGCATCTCAAAGGTGTTAGCACTCACCTGCCTCTATATGTTAACTCACTCGATCCTCACATTAACCCTCTGAAGCTGCTTCTGTCATTGTACCCATTCTAAGGCTGAGGGGACCAAGACACCCAGCTAGTAAATGTTCATAATGCTAATAAAACCACAAAGAAAATTGATCCTTGAAAGCTCAAACTAGTTAGAGAGACAGAACACAAACCTGTGAAGAACAGCAATAGAGGGCAGGAGTTAAATAAAAATAAAGGGTTATGACAAGGCAGTCTAGAATAAAGTACTGAATCGGCAGTATAGGTATTGTGGAGGTATTGCAACAGGTTACTGTGGAGGGCTGCAGGGGGCAGGAAAATGCCTTGGAGCAGGTGATGGGACTCACGGAGTTCTGGAAGGCCCCTTTCCACCCATCTGAGGCTCTACCACTTCCAGGAAGCCTTCCCTAAGCACCTCACTCACTGTCATCTCAGCCCATGCCAACATGAGTATCTGTTCTGATGTCAGTCATCTCCCCAGACCTGAGATCCTTGAGGGCAAGGATGTGCTTTTTTTGAGTCTCATTTATCTTTGCATCCCCTGTGCCTTGCTGAATGCCTGACACTAGTAGGTCCTCCATAAAAGTTTGGTGAATAAACGAGATTTGATGATGCTGATGGGATGAGGAAAGCAATTCTAAGCAGGATAGCTGGACTGAGCAAAAGAAAAGGACTGCTAATTTTCATGAGGTGTTTGCAGGTGCCCAAAGAGCAATCCAGAAATGTATATTAAACAGGTGTCTAAAGGTGAGAAAGGGGAGGGAGATCTTATATAACAGAGAAATTATTGAAAATAGAACATTAAAATGCAGAAGAAGGAGCAAGAGACAGAGAAGGAATGGGAGCAGGATGCAGGAATAAGTGAAGAAGACAGAAGTAAAAAAATAACAGAGGGTGTAAAAGGAACGGAGGAGTAGAATGAAATAGGCAGAGACGAGGCCAGGGCTACTGAGCCAGCCCCCCAAACAGACCTCCTTAGGCACCACCTCTTTCCATTACTCCCCATCCTCATAGCTTTTGCCACGTGTCACTGCAACAATGTGGTAACCATATGCCCTGGGCTACAAAAGAACTAAACACCTTGGATAGAATGGTTCATCCAGATGTGAAAGTTGGAAATGCTGCACACTCAGGACTAGATGGGCATGAGGTCACCATGCATGGCTCCTCAGGCATGAATCATGGAAAGGAAACGGCCATTAAGAAGTGGGAAATGAATTTAGGGGTTCCTCTTTTCCCGATTCCCTGTGAGAAAATGAAATAAAATGGAGTCTCTCCTGCTATGCCTTGTCTGTCCAGCCGGGTGGCATGGCATGAAGCTGGACACCTCGCTTCTCCAGGCTTGCTTTGTTTTTGTCCTCCTGCCAGGATGCTCCTTGGATTTAGCTAGAAGGAACAGAGCCAAGGGTCCCCTGCATACATGTCTCCTCATGGGCTTCTTGTGATTGTAAGGACACCAGTTGCCACGGAAACTGTCACATGGGGAAATTGTCAGATAATATCATGGCTTCTAGGCAAAGAACCTTAAGTTGCTGGGGGGAGAGGTCAGTGGCTTCTTTAAATTCGAACAAGAACTGGTCACCAGGTGGGGCTGGTTTTAAAAAGTGGACAAGCCTGGGGTGCAAGTCTTAATCAAAACTACTCATAGCTGGCAGATAAAATGGGAAGTCTGGATAGCGGCAGAGGTGCTGGCAGGGGAAGGAAGGTTTTTGCATTTCCCATCATGCTGTGGGATTTTTATTCATTAATAAAAGGTATTGCATACCTACTAGGTGCTAGGAACTATAAGAGCAACTGGGATGGAAGCATCGAATAGGAATCACATGGTGCATCTCCCTAGGGTGCTTCTAACAGCAGAATCGGTCTTTGAGGGAAAAAGTGGGAAAGTTCCCATGAATCCAGGAGTCAAAGAAACACCCAAGGGCACATGCCACCTACATTTCCTCTTCTCCCTAATGCTTTCAGAAAAATTGCAGAGTGTGCCATCCCCACCCCTGGTAGACTAGTGTCTGTTTACCCTCTGAAGGAGCTCATCATGTCAGATCTGAACTGTGTCACTTCCCCTGTTTCCTTGTCACCACAAACCAGATTAAGATCCTTTACCAGTCCAGACCCAGAAAGCCTGGACCCCATGAGAAATTCTTCAGGCTCCTACTCTCAATTTGTAAGAAAGCTTGGGAACTGTATCCCAGCTCCCAGGCTGTTCTATCATCCATGTTGCAGGTGACATAAAGACTCTGATAGCCTACTGCAGCCAAGCCTCATAGCTGATGCTTCTCCTAAGCTTTCAGCTCTCTGTGATCAGGGCAGTGTGGCCATCTATCATCATCAAAGAGCATTAAATGTTTAGTAGAAGACAGTTAAAATTTTCCAGGAACCAAGATGTTAGGTCGCACAGCCAAATAAAACTCCCCATTGACCCAGCTGGTAGCCAGTGCCTTTTATTAGAACAGAGTTTTAAAGTAGCACCCTATGGAGTGAAGAGAGTGATGAAGTGGTCTGCTTCCTTTGCCCTTCGCCTTTTGACCCCTTTTGCAGCAAATATGCTCAGGGACCCCCTCTGGAGAACAGAGACTACTCCTAGCCAGTCCAGATCTCCAACCATCTTCACGTGCCACCGCCTGTGCCGTCAGGAAACCACAGTCCTGCTCAGGGAAAACATTCAGCTATGTAACCACTTATGTGACATGGCAGCAGGGCAACAACCCTTTGCCTTGGAACAGGGTCCCTGAGAATCCACTGTGCCAGTCTTTGACCCTTTAACTAAAGGGTCCCTAGAGCAGAGACGGGAAAGGAGGAGCCTCAGAGTAGCAGCTCTTTAGCCACCAGTATAGAAGTCTTTCAGTATTTTTAGTGCCTGGCACAGTCAGCCTTGTGAGACCAGGCAGAATGCAGTCCCAATGCAAGTGCGGAGCAGTGAGCTGTATATGTACAGGAAACTTCTTCTGGTGTTTCTGTGTCTCCTTCCAGGACAGCTGCCTCCCTTACCAGCTTCTCCTATGGTATTGGGCAGTTCTCTTTTCATCACCACCCTTTGCTCCAGCAAGGGCTTTATTTAACCCTTCCAGCCCATTGGAACTAGCAGGAGAATACCATTTCGATTTTACAGAAGAGAACACCTCAGCTTCCTAACCATAGTAAGCCTCAATGTCCCACCCTCGTTCTGGCCTGTCCCTTGAGCTCCACCTTAGTGGTCAGGTCAACCGCTATTATCAGAGAGGAGCTTAGACCCCGGACTGTCAAATGAGACAAATCATATACACCTGATTATTGTTGACTCTTTTGCTGTCTCCGTTGTCATGGAGGGAAAAAATGCTGCTTGAAGAAGCAGTCAGACCCACTGTAAAAAAACAGAAAGGGAAGCAGACTGTAAATGTTCCCTTCCTGGGGCTCAGACTAACCTCTGTCCCCCTTCTGGTTACCTTCCATATTCAGCACTTCTTTCTTTTCAGCAGTAAAATCATTCTCTGTGGGAGGAGGATTTAACTTTGATCTTTAGAGATGCCCTTTAAATGTGGTTATGGTCAAAAAAGTGACTGTGAAAACTCAAAGTCAACCAGCAAAGGTAAATACCCACGGGAGACCTGGAGAAGCATCTAATGGGAGACAGTGATTAACAGAGGGCCACGCTCTGGATTTTGTTACATGTGTGCCTTTATAAGACCGAGACCCTCTTCTCTGAACTCACTTAGACTCATTCCCTTAATTTATTAAACTCCATTAAATAAAGTACTTTCATCTGCAAGGGATTCCAATTCCATCTTCTGGGAACTTGGCTGGCTGCCCTCCCTGGGTCATCCATGGCAGAAGCCCCCTCCCCAGTAAGCGAAGATTTAGGTGACAGGGATGGGGAAAGGAGACTGGGGGTAGTGGGTTGGGGGGAGCAAATTTTAATAAAATACTTTAGAAATCAGCCAAGCACTTTAAATTTCCACGGCAGATTGGCTATGTGTCACAGCCTAGGATTAGAGTTAGCAAACCAGAAACAGTTTGGGGGAAAATAGAAGCTTTGCAGTCAGACTGCCAGCTCCAAGGGTCACTAGTTGAAGGACCTAAGGAAAGTACTGAGACTCTTTAAGCCTCAGTTTCCTTTTCAATTATATTAGGATCCTAACTAGCATCATTTGTGATGCGGCTTTAGGAAGCCTTAGAAATGCTGAATGAGGTAACAGTTATAAAAGTTCGTTGTAAGTTTCATGCCTTCAAATAGTCCTTGTTAATTTGTTCTTTCTAATTAAAAAAAAAAGTGGTCCTTGTTTGTTTTTTGTTCATTTGTTTTCTCATTGTTGTTTTGTCTGGAGGTAATTCCACCATTAAGTTCTCAGAGAACTTAGGCCTTAATGCTGATATTGGGTCTTCTTCATTTTAAGGACCTAGTGAAGCTATGATTTGTGCCTCACCTTACTCACCTGTCAGACGTGGTGCTGGTACCTCCAAACTGGTGCCAGTAACCATAGTAAGGACGCTCAATGATCATCCCGTACTTCCTTTGAATATGGTTTTTCTCTTGGTGCTGATTAAAGTGATAACAGATGTTCCAGTGGCTATATAAGATGTTCCATTATCACTAAATAAGAAATGACCTGAAAATCTAGTGACACCAAACAGTTGAGTTCCATCAACTTTTATTTGAAGGTTTGTCACTCTCAAGTCTGGAGGTTGATGCTGGCTGGCGGCTGGTGGCCTCGAGTCCTCTCTGTGTGGGCCTCTTCACGCAGTTCCTCTCCTTGGGCTAGGTTGAGCTTCCTCGTGGGATGGTGGCTAGCTTCCAAGTACTGGGGGCCCAAGAGAGAACAAGAAGCAGGCAGAAGTCATAATGCCTTTTATCACTTTGTCTCGGAAGTCATGCAAGGTCACTTCTGCCACCTTCCACTTGTTGAGGCAGTCATGGAGTCCTTCTGGGTCCAAGGGGAAGATAAATCAACCCTGCCTCCTGATGGGGAGTAGCAAAGATCTGAAACTTTGCTCTGGCCATTTGGGGCAAAGACAACCTATCACATGGAAAAACAGGCAGCCCTGCACTCGGCCCTGTGCAAAGGTATTTTCAGTTTGTATTTGGTGACTGACTGATGTTTTACACCTTCTTCCTTATCCAATGTGCAAACACTTTACCTTTTCTTCCCTTTTTCCACCTGCCCTCTGTGGGATGGAAATAATGAACAAGAAGTAGGCTGGCAGTTAGAAAAGAGGGAGAAGCAAAAGGCTTAAGCTACCTCACAGCAGCCACTCTCTCCTGATACTTTGAACAGACTATGGTGAGGCCTCCCCCATGCTGCACTGCTACGGAGCCTGCTGGTTCCCAAACAGAGAAGATAGAGGACAGTGCTCTCTAGAATCTTGTCTGCATTTTGTATGCCCTCAGGCTAGCAAGATAAGGGACTTCACATCATTATGCAAAGAACTCAATAAAAGGCCAAAGTTGCAGCTGCTTGCAGTGCCCCAGATGTTAATTTTCCAGAGACCTGGCCTGGGAGTCAGGTGGACCCACCAAAGAGGGGCAGGGCCCAGCAGCTAAGGACTTGGTGTGGGTGCTTTTGACATCCCTTTCACTTGCCTCCAGCAGGGCTCCTCAGTCACTGAAACTGTCCTTAAAGATTCCCAGCCCAAGGGGAAAATAAGGGAAACTGTGGGCCCATGACTTGGGTCAGTCTCTGTGTTAGAAATAAAACTCGGCCTACTATTTATAAGAATTAGAAAAAGGTTGGGGAAAAAATGGGACTTTTTCTTCTCTAACTCAACGCGGCTCATAACTGTGAATCATGTGTGTATCCTGCCTGCATGTGGGACACTAGCAGAAATTTCTTTCGTGTATTTCTGGATAGAATGGTGCGAACCTCAGCGCACCTCTGAAGCCTTCTCTGGCTGCTCTGGAGGCGATTCCATCTCTGCATCAGCTAAGCTGTTTGTTCATCATTAAGATCAGTGGGGCCATCATGTGGCAACGTCCAGGCCATATCACCCTATCACTCAACTGATGTGCACATGGAAAATAATTTTTGACTTAATCTAAGGAAAACAAATGTTGGAAGATTCATCTGTTAGCATAAAAAAAGGGAAAGAAAAGATACACACACACACACACACACACACACACACACACACGTATTGCATGCATATAACAAATTCCAAAATAAGGAAAGTTTTTTTTAATTAGTGAATTCACAGACATTCACAGAGCATTCCTCTGATATTTACTGCCTACATGATGGATGAACAGCAATATGAGTAGGTGCTAGCTGCTTATAATGATAATCTAGGCATAAATGCCTCTTCCCCTCATTTGCATGGTCATTTAATAGAGTCTTGCCACCTCGAGGCCTGAAATCAGAAGCCAGGAAGATAAAGAGGCTGCAATGCAACAATGTCTATGGTTTGAAAAAGAAGTGGAAACACACAAGTGAAATAAGCTCTGTACTCTAGAAGCCCATGGAATTCCCTATTCAAAATCTATCTATTATCTGTTAATTTTGAACTTTCAGCAACCTTGGCTACTTTTCAGTAACTAACACAGCTAAGAAGGGGGTATCTCACTGGCTTTATCTTCTCTTTTCTGCCCCTATCTCTAACCCAATGGTTCACAGGCCATCTCTCAGCATTATGCTTCTCAAAAAAAAAAAAAGAAAGAAAAAAGAAAAAAAGAAAAAAAAATCAAATATATTTACTATGCTCTAAGAACTTTAGGTGCTTGGTATAGGTACTTTGCTCATCTCATTTTATGTTTATTTTTGACATCCTTTAACTTTGAGTTATAGACTGAATATAGACAACTGTTGGGGCAAGGAGTAACTGTGCAAAGTCTACCAGTTTAGGTACTATTATTATCCCCATTCTACAGATGAGGAAACAAAGTTCATAAAGTATAAATAAATTGCACTAGTTGACACACGAATGAGCTTGGATGGGAACGCAAACCTGTCTGGCTCCAAAGATTGTATTCTAGGTTACAATAAACACTAGTTACTCCAGAAGAGTGTATTCTAATTAGGACGTGAATGATAGTAGCTAAGTATCCAGACAACAGATCTCAATTTTAATCCTAGATCGCACTCATTTGCTGTGTGACCTGAGCAAGTTATTTCATTTCTCTGAATATCCATCTTTTTATCTGAAAATATAGGGGTGAGAATACTACATCCTTCATAGAACTGCTGAGAGGATTAAATTAGATTATTCATGAGGAGTAAACAGTGTTTTGACCTTAATAAATGCTGTGATTATTGTCTGCTGCTTTGATCTGTTTTCTATAGTGAGAACACAGGATATATTATAAGTGATGTGCTAAAGGCACCTTACCCAAATTGGATAAGGAGAGTCTCACACCGAGACAAATTCCTCATGCGTGTGCCTCTGTAGGCCCAGGGAGCCAGTAGAGGATTCCAACACAATTTGTTCAGCATTTCTACAGGCTTAGATGCCATCTGCTTAGCTCAGGACTCAAACTGCCACTCCAAGTAGATGTTCTTGCTTGAGCTCTCTGGTAATGATGCCAAGTGTGCCGGGACCCTTCCGTGCTTGTAGTCAAGGGACCAAGGGCTTCCCTCTGGATCTAAGGCTCATTGGCTGAGGGACCAGAGCATCTTGAATTTGGGGCCTAGCTTTTCCAGTATTCAGCAGAGCAAAGGAAGAATACTTCTCAGACTCTAATAACTAAGCCAGCAAGGGCTTCCTTTCACAGTGACAACTACTGGGGCAAAGAGTAACCCCAGAGTTGGATGTCACACAGGTTTAGGGAGCCCTCGCCTCTATTTCCTACTTGGAAGTCAATTTTTATGTGGCATACTCTAAAGCAACCTGGACTCCACAGGTCTTTAAAAGGATAACTTGTCTTCCTGTGAATGAAAGGATGAACGTAGTATCCAAAGGCAATCATTAAATAAAGTCATTAAAAACCCAAAGAATCTAGGTCATCCCGAGAGAGTTTGTGATTTTTTTTATGCCGATGTTTTTCTGTATTTCAGTCTATCATCCCAAAGTTAAACACTTAACAGTACACCAGTGAAAAGTTCTTGAACACCAATGATGTGTTCATTCCTGTAAAGAGTTTTAAGTTAAAGAAAAAATGTTTTAACTTCACGTAAGAGTTTTCATATAAACTTTAAAAGTTTTAAGAGTTTAAGTATAAGTACACAGCTTTATAAGATATGCATGAATAGCAACAGCTGCACATGTGTAATAAGCTGTAAGTATGTAACTGAATGTCTGCCAGCTCAGCGGTTCCTCACCTGATAAAAGCAGCACCTTAGTGCCCACACCCACACCAAGCTACCCCATCCCCACTATCAGTTTAGTGAATCCCCAGCAGGGACATGAGGTGCTCACACAAGTCTGTCAGCTGCAGTCACCCAGTACCAAGTTTTATGTCTGCCTTTTCTTTTTCTATGTCTGTCTCCCTTCATTGTGCCTGCTGTCCCCAAAGAAATGTGGAGAAGGTCCCCTTGCCCTTGCCCATCATAAAGACAGTGGTGTCCTTGCCGAGATTCCAATAATAATGTGGTCTTGAAAATTTCCCAAAGCTCTCAGCTTTGAATGGCCAAAGTGGTGCTAGTTCCTTTCAGAGGCAGTGAGCATGTTCTCCACAGGTTTAATTTTTTTTTTTTAAACCAGAGTCCTAAATCAACTTGTTTTGGGCCTCGTCTATCCAAATCTGTCATTCCTACTTACTGGCGTTCATCTCCCTCTCCCTGCCCATATTCAGTTTTCTAATTCAGTCCAGCAGGCCAAGCAAGGAACCCTTTCTTCATCTTCCTCCTCTTCCCAGCCTCCCCCAACCATCAATTCTTTTTCCATACTGTTACGGAAAAAAGAAAAAGTCTTTTGTCTATCAATGATTGTGAACAGAAAAGTGTGTGTGTGTGTGTGTGTGTGTGTGTGTGTGTGTGTGTGTGTGTGTGTACCCAAGTGGTATTCTTGCCAGGTTTTCAGAAGCTCAAATGAGCCACAGGGCATTATCGGGGAAGGTTTCATGGAGTAAGGAAGATCTCATTTACCTCACTAGCTGTGCATCCAGGTGAAAGAATGCTCCCAGCAGAATGACCAAAAAACTCTTAGATACCAAGGTGTACGTAAGTGGGGCTTGTTTGGTGGGGCCGTGAGAATCGTTAGCATTGGACAGGAGTTACAGTGGGGGAGTCAAACAATACAAGGGTGGACAGCTGGGGCAAAGCTGAGTTCTCGAAAACAAGCAGATGAAAATAGATTCGCTATGGTCAATAATGAGAGAGCTCCCCGACGTATTTGAGCAGGGGTTGTAGCAGGATGACAAGAGTATTTACAACTTCCAATAGTTTTATTTGACCAGGGACTATGCAAGTACTGGCACGGAGAGAGTGTGGAAGTGTGTCATCACAAAGAGTCCGAAAGAGGAACACAGAGGGGAGCACATGTGCTAGTCCCCTGCACAGACTGGCCAGACAGGAGAAGCATGAGGGTTTCTAGAACAAATCTGGGTTCTCTCCTCCTGTAATGTTGCCACTTGACTGAAGTTTCCTTTGACAGTGAACTATATTTTAAAGGAAATATCTATTCCAAAATGAGTTCAGACCAGTTATGTATCCTTACCTACACTTTGTCCCACAAATTATTTCTTCTCACTGTGTACTGTTCATTTCCTTAAGAAGTCTCTCTGTGATCTGCCTCCAGAATCCCCAACTTTATCTTATCTGCTCTCTGCTGCAACCTCTTGTTGTGAACCTTGGTTTTGCCTTTGAACTTGACCATCCTGCCTTCTCTTGCTTCCTGCCCTACCCTCTGTGGGAATAATGATGGCCTTACCTCCCTCACCAGAGCATCACTATGCCTCATCCTGCCTCCCAGACCTCCTTGTGTCAGTTATTCCATCTTCTTCTCCCCTAACCTAAAGGAAGGGAGATGGAAGAAATTCTTTAATTGGAAACTCCAAGATTTGTGCATGATAAAACAAGCATAGAAGCCCCTCCCCACAACAGAAGATGGTACCCAGGTCTTAAGGCTGACCTTTTCTTTGTAGCAGAACTGGTGACTGTTCTTCACCTTGATTACTGAAAGGGTATTAATGGGTCCTGGATGGTATCATTGTCCTGCTCTTAGTGTAAACCCTGGGAATTTCATGAACTCAGTCTTAGCCCTCTGGAAGGTTGCAATGTCACCTTTTCCATGTGGGACCATAACACTGTGCCTCGGTGATAGTTTAAAACTGTCTGAGTATAGAGACAGGGTTGACTCTTAACTGAAATGGAGATTGGATATAATAAGCAGCAGTTATTATATCCAATAATAACTCCATATAATGAGTTAACGTATATGGAGATAATGTATGGATAATGGATGCAATAACCAAAGGACAAATGGCCCCAAGAAGCACAGCCTTTGTCTGAGCATGACACAAGGGCATCTGGTGGAAATGAAGAAGGGTCCTAACAGACTTTAGTTTGAATCAAGGAACGTCACTTGGGGAGGATGTGAGTCTTTTACTATTATACAGGCAGTTCAGCTCTGAAACTGCCATCTTTGGCCACATCTATGCTATCCAAAGCTCTGGGGCACAGAAGGAGACTTCCTGAAGCATGTTCCAGTCATTCCTCCCTGATCCCAGCCAGAAACAGCCTTTTTCTTTGAAGGGTGGCTGTCCTCCTGCTGGGGTTGAGAATGACACTGGGAGAAAGGGCAACAGCTGGTGGAACAGATAGTCATTGTACAGGTACAGAGAGAGCTGAAGTAAAAGTGGTACATGAGGGCTGCCATAACAAATACCACAGACTGGGTGCCTTAATCAATGAAATTTATTTTCTCACAATTCTGGAGGTTGGAAGTTTAAGATGAGGGCACCAGCAGGATCCAGAGGCCTCTCTCCTAGGCTTACAGATGGCCACCTTCATGCTGCCTTTTTCACTTGGTCATCCCTCTATGCATGCACATCCCTGGAGTCTCTCTGTGTGTCCAAATATTCTCTTGTCATAAGGATACCAGTCAGATTGGATTAGGACTCACCTAACAGCCTCATTTTAAGTTAATCCCCTCTTTAAAGAACCTACTTCCAAATATAGTCACATTCAGAGGCATGGCTGTTAGGGCTTCGACATTTGAATTTTAAGGGAACAGTTCAGCCCATAGCAGGTAGCCTCAGAGAGTCTGTACTTGAACACTAATAAACTTCATAACTAACACTTAGGGGTGTCACTTACTATGTGCCAGAGACTGTTCTAAGCAATTATCATGTATTATTCCATATCATCTTCACAATCGTAGATGATATAATTATAGATTTAATTAATTATAGATTACTACTTTTTTTTCTGAAGCGTGGTCAACTTAGCTTGGTGTAATTATGTGATATAGCGGGCATCACACCCTGGTCCATGACCTGAGGTATCTGGGATTTGATGTGACTTGGAATAACGGAAGAATTTCTTTATCACACTTTGGTTGGTAGATCTCTTCAGGGCTTTCTTTTTCAGTCCATAATGCCCACAAGCCAGATCTGTATCGGATGGTGGGACAGTCTGAATGGAAAGACTGCAACTTCTTTCAGAAGACCCCCCCATCCACGTAGCTGAGACTCCACCCTCATTTTGGGGCAGGTTGAATCCTCAGAATTCAGACAGGAAACTGTGACTTCAAAGAGTCTGGCAAGATAGCTTAATGGAGCACTCTGTCCCAGGGAAGCAGGCAGCTTCCTGTTCAAATTGTGGATACACTCACACACCCTGCACAGCCCCTCCTCGAATTGCTGAGTGTCACTTGCGAGCTAGCATCTGTACCTAGATCTTTGCATTCGAACCACCTATCAACTCTGAAAAAGTTATTTTTATTTCTGTTTACAGAGTAGGAAACTGAAATTAGATGGGGCCACAACCCTGGGCCCCACCCTTCCCCTGCCTGACCTTGAGCTAGATACTTAACCTTTCTGGGTGGGTCTCACTGACCTCACCTTTAAAACAAATACTTCCTCTCATATTCCCACTAGCTTGGCTTCTTCACAAAGCTAGTCAGAGGCATTTCTGCTTTTGCCTGGAAAAGCCTGGTGTTCTAGCATCACCACAATCCTCCATGCATGTGCTGTGTAACCACTCTTCTTGGCCTCCTGCTCCCCACCCTCTTTTCTAAGGATCCCACTGAACACACTCCTGTGGGTCTCCCATCCTCATTTTAATGCCCAAACTCCCTCCTCACCCAGGGTAACCTGCAAAGAAGCCATCGCTTTTGCATGAGGGTAAACTTGCCCCACATTTGAGTCAATCAGCATCTGGAGCAGCAGTCTGGGGCAGCCCTGGGCCACTCTACCAGCTCAAAGGGAGAATAGCTGAAGAGTGACACTGGGCAAAGAGTGACACTGGGCTTTCTCTTTCCTTCTCTGGCCCTCCAGGAGGCTCTCTCGGTGGTGAGTGACGACCAGTCCCTCTTTGACTCCGCGTACGGATCGGCCCATCTCCCCAAGGCCGACATGACTGCCTCAGGGAGTCCTGACTATGGCCAGCCCCACAAAATCAACCCCCTCCCACCACAGCAGGAGTGGATTAATCAGCCGGTGAGGGTCAATGTCAAGCGGGAGTATGACCACATGAATGGATCCAGGTAAGCACACCAGACCTGCGCGGCTCCGAGGCTGGGCATAGCTGCTACCAGAATGAGGCTGGGGAGGCTGAAGGCATGCTTGCTCCCAGGTGTCTGAGCCAGGCAGGTCTGACCTAAGTGCCTTCTGACACTTAGGGCATCTGCAGGTGACGGGGCTCTGGTGCTGGGGCAGGGAGCCTATGTTGGTCCCTAGAGATCTGAGTTTCAGATGAGAGAGAGAGAGAGAGAGAGAGAGAGAGAGAGAGAGAGAGAGAGAAAGAGAGAGAGAGAGAGAGATACAAAAGTGAGGACCGGGCACAGAGCAGGGCTGTGAAGCCCACCAGGCGTTCTGAGTCAGGTCCATGACCTCCTCTGCCGACGGTTATATATAGACCATCTATTTTGTGTCAGGCCCAGCTATAGCCCCTCTTGGGATAGCTTAGCTATAAGATATTCTTCCCTGTCCTATGAAGATGCTTGACCTCTCTGGGTGGGTCTCACCAGAGCAAAGATGACCAAACCATTCTTACAGTAAAAGTTCAGAACCAATGACACTGTGTGAGGGAGGACACATCACACTTAGAAAGTGTGTTCAGAGTTGGTGGTATCCGGGGCAGATAATGCTGTGCTTGCAGAAGTAGAGGAAGAATTCGAGGAGAGAAGAATCACAGGGACAAGAATGCACTCCTGGTGGACAGGTAGCCCAGGTTCCAGTCTTGGCCCTGCCCTTGGGCAAGCTATCTGCATCTCTGAGCATTCACTTCTTCCTACTTAAAATAGTGCTGGAGGATTTACTTCTTCACTGGCTTGTTCCAAGGGCTTGTGCCGTAGAGGAAGGTCCCAGGAAGGGGCCAAGGACTCATAATGCTCAACAGTGATAGTGATCATCATGAGCAAAGGTTTAAAAGAGAGAATACATTGGTCTCATTCATGAAATATCAGGCAATCCAATGGACGTATATAGCACAGGGAGATAAACATGAGAATAGGAGTGGGCTTTGAGTGGCAGGCTAGAAAATTATGGAATTTATTCTATTTTCAAAGACTGATGTTAAGCATAGATAAGACATTTACCGTCATCAGGGCTGTGATTTCTGACTAGTGAGCTGACAACCATTGTATACAGAGTATAGGAAGAATAGACTCAGAAAGATAAGTTGGTGAAAGATCCCAGAAAAGAAATTAAGTTCTAAAGAAGGATAATGGTAATGATTATGGGAATAAAAAAGGTTAGAAATATGAAGGGCATTTCAAAGGGATAATTAACAGCGCTTAGGCCAACAAATATTAAAGCATGGCGGGCGTGGGTATGTGAGAGGAAAGAATCAAAGATGACTGAAGCCTAGATGTCTACATGAAGGATGGTGCCATCAGAGCCACAGGAGGTAGGAGAGGAAGTGCTCTGAGGGGAGATGTCAGTGCTTCCTGTGAGATTCCTTGTGAGCAATCTGTAGAACAGCCAGACGAACATATCTACTAGGCTTTGGAAATCTAAGCTCAGATAGTAATTTGAGACTAGAATTTAGGTTTGGGCATCATCTCTAAAGTGCCTTAACTGTGAAGTAGATGAAATCACTGAGGAAACAAATCTAGAGAGTGTAGAGAGAAGGGTATGTGAGTGTGGCTGAGAGGGAGCCCTCTTCGAGACAGCTCCTGGTCTCAGACCTGCCATGGGAGCACCCGGCCCTACCCCATTTCAATCCCACTAACCAAAGCCAGTCCCTGGGATCCCAGCCACCTTCTCAGAGTCTAGGATTTCAGGAAGGCTTAGAGATTCTGAGCCTGGAGCCCCACAAATGAGTGTCATTCCACATAGATAATAAGGATAATGAGTTCCTCATAATGTGGGTAGGGTATAGTTTGTCAAAGGTTTTTTCCATATTATCTTATCATTTGCTCCTCAGCACTATCCTCTGAGGTAGATATTGTAATTATATTTTGACATATAAAGGTAAATTGGGCTTTGAGGAGGTAAAGAACTTGTCTCAGGATTTAGAGGAGGCAAAGCTGGCACCAGAAGCAATTATTCCTGACTCCTGGCCTGTGGGCCACCTTCCAGTCCCCTTCCTTTCTGCCTGTGTATTGTGCTTTTGCGTTCACCTTCTCATTTCTGCCAAAACCTAGCCTGGCAACAAGGGGAGCTATTCAACAACACCTCCCTAATCGGCCTGACCACAGCAGCACCCAATGCTTGTTGAAAATCCAGATTCCACCCTTGGAGAGTCTTTGGTCTGTTGTAGCCTGAATCCAATCACTGCTCACCTCTACCACCCCACCCTAATCAGATCCAGTAGCACCTCTCCTTCTGGGCCACCCCAGTAGCATCCTGTTCTCTCCACTTCCTCTTGCCTTCCTGAAGTCTGTTCTTCAGACAGTGGCTAGAGTTTTCTTTTCAGGGTATTCAACCCTTTTGCTCAAAATCGTTTATTGGCTTATAACAAAATACAAAGTCCTTCACATAGCCCATCACCCCTCTGAACTCTCTATTCCCCTCCCCATCTCATTCTTCCCCTCCACGCCAGCCATACAAGATTCTAGTTGCTCCTGGACCCCAAGCACACCCCTGCCTCAGAGTTTTTTTCTTTGCGTTCCTTTCTGGAACATTCCTACTTCATCTAGTCAGATGACTCTCTCACTTGTTTTAGGTTTCTCTGCCTGAATGTCACTTTCTCAGAGGCCTGACCACTTAATATAAAATAGCACCTGTCACTCTACTCTGCCTTGATTCTTCTTCTTAGCTCTTCCTGGCTCTTATCATATCCCCCACTAAATGTAGGCAGGTCTTCATTTTTTTTTCTCAGTAGTGCCTGGCACATAGTAGGTGCTCAATAAATAGCTGTTAAATGAATAGGTGAATGTAGTGTATGGTTAACCAGACTTAAAGGTGAAGATGTTCATTCAAAATCATGTAGGGCATTAGTTATAATCTGACAGAACAGATACCAAGGTCTGCTGACAGCACCTCAGGCAAAGCTGGTGTCTGTGCTCAACCAGGTTGTATTTGCAACCTGACTGTTCAAGCAAGCCTTAAACACACTAGTCCAGGGCAAAGAGGGTCCCCCAAGGAAATCAATTTTCAGATCGCACTTGTCAGCTCAACCCTGGCTCTGGTCACACCAGAAGCCAGCTGGAGGAGAGCTATGTGAACACCGCAGAGAGCAGACACCTGGCTCTGGTTGCACAAAGCAGCCTCTGCTTTTGATCTGCCTGTCTTGACTCAGACCATCAGCAGGTGACAAAGTAGGCTCAGAAAGACTGATGTATTCTCACCCCTGCCCCCCGAGAAACAAAGAAGATACAGTGGACTCTCAGAGCCAAGCAGGTTAGGCGCCACCATTGCCAGCACCTCATAAATATTTTAAGTGCTCACATGTAAGCCGAACTGGTAGGCAGGAGGAAGCAAAGATTTTCAGAAAAATGTCCTTGTTTAGGATGGAGCCATGTCGGATCCTATTATTTGATCATGCAAAAAGAAAAAATATGATCAAATAGATGCTATTGAGTGCTCTCATCTTCAATACTGTGCTCCTCCTGTTCCCTGAGTATTGTTGACAATGGCATTTTAAATGCAAAAGATCATTACTCACTTCAGATGAGAAAACCAAAGCAAAGGATACAATTTGGGATCATCTGGCTCATGGACTAAAAATGAAATGGACACAAGCTATGTGTTGCTTTTGAGAACTTAAAATGTGGCTAATTTAAAATTGGCATGTGCTCTACATGTAAAATACACATTGGATTTTGAAGACTTAGTATGGAAAAAAATGTAAAATAGCTCATTAATTATTTTTTATTGATTATGTTGAAATAATCTTTTGACTGCATTGAGTTAATATATTTCAATATATTATTAAAATTCAGTTCACTTTTAAAAAAATTTTTAAATATGTGGCTACTAGAAAATCTAAAGCTGTATATGTGGCTCACAGTCTACTTTGGACAGTGCTAAGGCTAGAGTATTTTGGACCATCTTATGATTCAGAGTGAATTCTCTCCACACTCGTTGATAATGTTGATTTCTGACTTACTTCATCAGGCTTTCGGGAGCCCCCATAGATAGCTCTGTCTCTGGAGGAGGTATTCTGTGGGCCTAAAGCTACAATGTCCTTCTTGCTTTTTTAATCCAGCATCAAGTCATTTGGACCAGGAGCACAGGGTCTGGTGGAAAGACTAAGTTGAAGTCTGAGGAGCTCAGAGAAATTCTAGCTTGCCCAAGCTGTGAGAGGTTTGCTCTCTTTCTCCATCTCCTCCTGCTGTGGTTGAGTCTGTTAGGGTGAGTTGTTCTTGAAACAGCATGGCCCATGGGTTCTGTGTTGGATGTATAGTTCACCAACTTGATCCAAGCTGTGGTCTGCAAATAACTCAGCTGCATCCTGTCTCAGCCAGGGAGTTGGGGAAAACATCCGTGAGAGAAAGAACATCAGTTTAAGGAGGGGAAATGCAAGGACACACTTGCTTTGTGGGCCTGGGGTGCAGGACCTGAGTTCAGTGTTGGTCTGCTCCAGTACTTCCTAGTCTAGCCAAGCTGGGTCTGGGTGCCTAGAGACTTCACATTCTAGTTACAGGAAGATCAGCCTTACATACCCTGTACCTCCTGTCTCTCTGACTATTAAGCATCTTCCTATGGGGCTTTATAAGGTCCTGAACCTTGCAGTCTGAAGTATGTCTCACATAACCTGGGTGGGAAGCTGTATGCAGTATTCTGAAGAATCTATGAGTATCTATTATGTATGGAATTATAAACAACTACTGGGTCAAGGTGATGGATGGCCTTATTATGGGTGATTTCTTTTCTTAAAATTCACATTTAACTTATTGTATTTCCTTTTAAAAAACAAAAATCATATGCACACATCTATGCATGAATCCTAAAGAAATCCTAAGAAAAACACAGATTTGCTTAATTTTTCTACAGTGTACACATCATGTGGGAGGCACATATGATGGGTCCTAATGCAACTCTATGTCTTGGGCAGCCTTGAGACCTCACATGAGCTATGTGAATTCTGGGCATCCATTAATGGTGAGCTAGCCTGCAGCCATGTGGATCCGGGTGATAGATTGTGAGTTGAATGGGAAGGTAGAACATAGTCTAAGGGAGTACTGCTTGGGAGGACTCTTTGAAATCTCCTTTTATTCAAATACCCAAGAATTCTCACCTTGTTTTAAATTGTTTAACAGTTTGCAAGGCATTTTTGGAAATCAGTAGCAATCTTTGTAAAGCAATATTCACTGAACGCACAAAAATAGAACCAGAGGAGTAGAATAACTTCTGTCCAGTGGTGAAAATAAAGGACCAGGTCACAGCATTCATGTCACTTTTGCTGTGGCCTCTCCTGCCATAGCTTTCTGAGCCTGGGAGATGCTCTGAATTACCCTCTCGAAGCCACCACCTCCTCCCTGCTCGATTGTGGCAGTCCCAGGCCCTCTTGTCACCTGTCCCAGTGCTATCAGCTGCCTGTGGGCCCCAACCCCATGCTAGCTGTAAGTGCAGGTCTCAATACAAATTAGCAGCAGTGTAGACAAGCTGAATGGCCAAACCTCTTCCCCTCCATCTGTGTTCCCCCTCCCTTCCCTCTTGTTTTTATCTGGCCTCTTCACAGGCGCCAGCTGCCTCATTAAAGAGCAGGCTTTATGCTGTGCTTCACCTGGATCCCCCTTAGCAGTAGCTGTCGAGCTCAATGGCCGCACACCAGGCGGGTGCTGTCTGGAGGAGGCAGAGTGGTCGAGAGCTTGGGAATGGAGGGGAGTGTGGCAGGCCAGCAGTAAAGGTATGGCTTCCTTTCCTTCTCTCCCTGAGCCATCAGAGCAGGGCCAGCCTGGCAAGTGTGGCAGTCCAGGGTGAGGGCCAGGCTTCTCCCAAAGGGTGCCACTTTGCAGACCCCAGCTGAGGGATCTGAGACTGAGGACAGGGTTTTATTTTAGAGAATAAGCTCCCAAACAGATCACCTTGTCCAGCTGGGGAGCTGGTGCATACACAGGGACTAGAGGAAAAAGAGGAGGAAACAAATATTAGAGCTTCCGTGGGATAGGAAATGAGGTTCCAATCACTGTATGGCTTCCAGAGGTCACCGCAGCAAAAGAACCCTGGTCTTGACCGTGGTTCTGACGTGCTCCTCTGGGAGCTGGCATTTTTGCCTCCTTGGTGCCCACTTGCCTAGCAGGTGCCTACCTCACCATGGTGCTCACAGCTCCTCTTCTTACCAGATGACATGCCAGGAGGCTTTTTCTAAATGTTTCCTTTAAGAAAAATTATTTTCCTATAGTCCTCGCACCAGGGACTGGCCCTGCCTAAAAAGTCACTTCTTTTCAGTGATTACTGAGGTTCTCACTTCTCACCTCTGCATGGCAAGAAGTCAGTTTTGGGCTCCGAAATCCCCAGAGGCCGGGCTGGTATAGAAAATAATTTGTTGCAACTCATCTCCCTGATGTTTCTGAAGGGAAGCGCAGCCTGGGGAAGAGCAGCTGCTTGTCTGTCATGCCACCCCTGGACAGACAATGCTCTCCTGGCTGGAAGTGCTTTCCCCCTGAGCCCGCCCTTGCACTCTGGCTTCCTTCTGGAACTGTGTGCTCTGCAGCCCCACCCTCTGCCATGGAGTTCCCAGCCAATGAAAATGTTGCTCTCTTGGTTGAAGGCCAACTTAATCCTCCAAACTTTTGCTGCACTTGGGTTGTTTCACAACTGACAAGTATGCTGAGAAAGTCTGCCAGACCATGGTGGCTCTGTGTGTATGTGTGTGCATGCACGTGTGCATGTGTGCATATTGGGGTATGCATGTTGTGTGCACATGCATATGTATGTATGCATGCATGCATGTGTGCATGTGTGTGCCAGGTTGTGGATGTGTGTGTGGATATGTGTGTATTGGGGTGTGCATGTGTGTGCATGTATGTGCACGCATGCATGTGTGTTGGGTATGTATGTATGTGTGTGCATACATGCATGCATGTGTTTGTGCACATATATCCCCTTGAGGTTGGCCACCAGGAGACGGGCACCCAGTGAGCTCAACTAAAGCCCAGCTCAGACCCAGGACCAGGGTCTTTCATGAACGGCTTCATCTCAGGCCAAGTCCTTCAACAGCAGAAGCCAAAGGCCAGACCCTGGTGAAAAGCCCTGATGAGCTACTGCCTCCCTCACACTGCCATGGGGACATTAAACCTTCAACAATCTGGGGCTCTGACGGCTGGTTCTTGGTTCTCTGCCTGGAAAAACAGTAGGCAAATAGTAAAACCTTAAATTCTAACATGTGTAAGTTATACATCTTATTTTCATTTTCAGCCCATGTTCCCTTCTGTAAGACATCAGGAAAAAATTACCGTCTGCCTTCTAATATCTCAGTGGAGCATTTATCTCCCAGCTATGATAAGTGATCTTCAATATTTTTTTCCTTTCAGATTAAGAAACAAATTCATTTAATTTTCTTTATTGAATGTGCTCAGGCCTCCCCCGCCCTGCAAGTCCCCACCCTCCAGGGCTATTACTTCCTTCTTCTCTGTTAGTAGCTGCTTTCTCTGTGTGTGGAGCTGCCGCCACCACGTTGCAGGATGGGCAGGACCCAATCTGGCACGACCTTACTCCTTAAGGCCTCATGGTCCATCCCTGCCTGTAGCAGAGTGAGGGAAGGCAATGGCCAGGCCTTTGGAAAGCCTGGAGAGGTTCTGTGGCCCAGAGTTGGACGGCTGTAATCTGAACCTTATCTGAACTTCTTGGTCTGAAGGCCAGGTTTGGAGCTCTTGAGAGAACTGGCTGTCTCCCAGGTGGCCAGAACTGAAGCTTCCTGCTCCATAGAACCATGGCTGCAGCCTCTCCTTGGTCTTCCAGTTGTCTGTCTTTTTTGGTACTGCTGCTGCCAAGTGGCTTCATGGAAGCCAGGGCAAGGCAGCATGGCACTTGTCCTGGGCACATGGACAGGGTCCATGATGCTGGGAGGGGGTATGGTATGTGGAATGTCCTGCCAGCCTGCTCTGGGCACCAGGTGGCTACAAGTTGGTTATCAGCTCAGATCTCCAGATGGCTGATCTTTGCTGAGCTGAAGCCAGTGAGCAGCCTCTGTGCACCCAGGATGCAAAATCCAGGTGCTAATTGGGCTATGTACTTTGAGAACATGTTGGGTGATTTGCTCTGTCCCTCATGTACTTCCATATGTTTCCACTGTGAGCTTGGTGGCCAGGGCCATAAAATGCCACAAGAGCCATATCTTCTCCATCAGATTGAAGTTCTTGTATTCCGTTCCTCCTTCATGCAGTGAGCAGCATTCCTGCGTGTGTTTTGACTCTGAAGACCTGATTCCTGCTTCCACCTTTATTAGCTTTGTGGTCCTGGGCTAGTCACCTCTACTCTCAATTTCTTTAACCCAAAAAGAAGCTATTACCCTTACCATGCCTATCTTGGAAGGTCGTTGGATGATCAAATAAAACAGTGTAGGAGAACTGCATTGAAATCGTATACATGCAATAGAAATAATTTGCTCAGGAAACATCTATCGCTTACCTCCTGTATAAGGCTCTACATGCAACATCTCAGGAAATCTTCTTCCAGCAAGGGGATGGGGCACCCGCGAAGCTAAGAGTCACACAGAGTGACAGTTTCTGAACCAAGGCAAAAACACTATGGGGAGCAAGGACTGATGTAAGGCTGCTGGAGTGTAGTAGGCTGGCTGGCAGCAAGGCAAAAACTGTCAGCTGCAGGCACGTGGGAGCTGCCATCTTTTACTGAGAAGTCCAGACTCTAGTCTGAGGGTGGTAGGAGCAGCCAAAAGTTTTTAAGTCCCATAATTACAGGATCAGACTGGGATTTGAAGAAAATTCTGGTGGCAGCAGGGAGGATAAAAATAAGGCTGCATCAGCAGCATCCTTGTCATTGTCATTACACCAGCTGGAGCTGGGCCATGACTCCCCAGTTATCTGAGCAGTAGGCTGGGGTGAGCCCCCGTGCTGTGCAGACGGTAGCGGCAGTGATGACTTCCTCTGGGCTTTGTCTCTTCTTGCTCTAGGGAGTCTCCGGTGGACTGCAGTGTTAGCAAATGCAGCAAGCTGGTTGGTGGAGGCGAGTCCAACGCCATGAACTACAACAGCTACATAGACGAAAAGAATGGCCCCCCTCCTCCCAACATGACCACCAACGAGAGGAGGGTCATCGTCCCCGCAGGTACTTTGGGAAGCGGGCTGCTGGCTGGCATTTTACACTCTCTCTTTTGGGCTGTTGTTGAAGGCAGGCCTTTCTCAGTGGCATCTAAACCTTTTACCTGGTACCCTGTTCTCTGTAGAAATGCTAATTTGGCAAAGCTGCACTTGCCTTCCCCCTCAACTGCCCTCCAAGACAGTATCTCAAATGTCACCAGAACTCTAAAGTGCAGATTCCAGAAAGCCCACCCTCAAACAGATCACATCACAGACTCTACGTCAGTGCCTGGTCCCATAAGATGAGGCTTGTAAGGCCATCTGAACCCAACAGGAGTCCCAAAGACCCCCAGACTTGCCCACCCCGGCATTTAAGGAGAAACATGGCTAGAGAGGTCTGTCATGCCCATCAGGCATGTGCTTCCTGGCATCTTCAGGGTTCCACTTTTCCAAAATTATAGCTAGCTCTTTCAGTTTCAAAATAGAAATAACTATATTTAACAAATGGAGCGCCTTACATGTGTGGAGCAAGTTATGTCATTATGTAAAAATAGCCTATTTTTCCTAGGTATTGGTGCTGTTGGTTACAGAAAATAAAATGATTGTTCAAGGCTTCAGTATATTAGTTGGACACTCTGCCTGGGCTAGACCAGCAAGTTCAGCTGCTTGATCCAAAAGAGAGTTTGGAAGCTGCAAGGTGTAGAGTTGATGCCAGATAGAAGGAGCTAGAACATCCAAATCTTAAGTAAAGTGAAGTATAGGGCAGAGATTAAAACTCATCTTACCAAAATAACTTCACCAAAAAGGCAAAGCCCCTTCCATTTGGAAAAAGGTAAATACAGCCGTGTCTGAGGGCAAGGATTAGGCAGCTCCTCGAGGTGATCCAAAGGCATTTGCTTCTTGGTCTAGAAGGCGTGGTTTTATGCAGGCCTCTCCTCCCTAGCCCTTTGTGCTTATTTTCCATTGGAAACTGTGTCTCACTGTCTCCTGGGACTATAGCCATACCCAAGTGTTCTGAGCCAAATTCAAGGTGGCAGGGGTAGGAGGCATGGCAGGAGAAGGGCGAATGAGAAGGTTTCTGTGCTCTGTTGGACTTGAAAACTGTTCATAAAGCATTTTTAGTTTCTTTCTTCCACAACATGTGATCTCACAAAGGGAGAAGAATTGCTCCCTTTATTGAGCACTTTCCAGGTTCCAGGCACCTTGTAGACAGCTTCATCTGCATTATATGATCTAGATCATTTAATGCTTGATCTCCTCCAGGACGCCTGCTAGGAATGTTTAGTTCAGGTGCATTTGCAAGGTTCAAGAGAAAGGGGTCTTTTCTTTGCTCATCAAAAGAAGGCAGACATGGAACTATACTAAAGTGGAGTGGTGCAAACCTCTCCTTAGTCCCCAGAGCCAAGCCGAGCCTAGCCAAGCTTCACCAGGCCTTTGCTCATGTCACATCAAACTTCCCTGCCTCGCCAAACAGTGGCCAGCATGGGAAGGAGATCTTAAAAGCTGAAAGGTTAGAGGATCAGAGATTGTCTCTGATCCAAATGTTGACACCATCTTATTTCTATAGTCACTTTTTGAGGGAGGTACAAAAAAGGAGACAAAGATGGCCAGACTACTCCATTGGCCCTTCAACTCTGAATTGGTACTGAAATGCTTTCATAAAGAATATCAAAATATCAGTCTTCAGTGGGCCATGGTAACTATAGCAGTAATAAAGAAAATTGCATAAATTTATATCAAAGGGATTCTAAAACACGTTGTGTAGTGAATTCACTAGCTATGGACTTGTTTTGTTATTTTACCTCTGGCTCAAGTTTTAAGCATTATCCTCAGACATTTTGGCTTCCTCCAGGTCAGCCTCCTGGACACGAGGAACAGTCTCATTTGGGCAAGTCCACAGACCTAGGCAATAAAACATCGGTGGAAGAACCTATTGAATTACGATGGGATTTTAGGACAAGTATAAATGAGGGCCCTAGTTAATCGACAGGTCCAAGTTCAGATGAGAAGAAACTGGGACTAAATCATCCAGAAAATGCATTTGGAAGAGTTTAGTGTGATCCAGAGTAGAAGATTTACAATTCATTGTGCTGTAAAGGGAGAGAAATAATATTGTGATAGAGCTCAAAGGAAGGGAGGAAATAATAAAATAAATTAAATATGTGGTATAAAATCAAATCTAAGTCCTTGGTTATAAAAGTGAGGAATTGGGAGAAGCAAAGGAATCAGATGAAACAATATGCTACATAATCTAACACCCACCAGCCCCCACCATTTTTCTTTAGAATTTGGAAATGGTGCAAAATCATTTCCAGTTACCCATGGTTCATGCCTAGTTGTTTCTGACCTGTAAAATGAAGCTTTAAGAGGAGCTTTTATTTTTGGTTAATGGCAGAGTAACTCACAGGTGAGTTCAGGCAAGATCGCAAAAAGGCAAGAGAAGAGGCTTTGGATGGTGGTGGTGGGGACCTCCCCTCTCATTTAAGTGGGGTCTTGGGAAGACCTAGATTGGAACCCCCAAATTGGAGCTGAGAATGAAATTTAAGATTGAGCTAGAGACTTAACCTTTCAAGACTCCACTTTCTATTTGTAAAATGAAGATAGAAGCCATTTTGCAGGATTTTCTTGATGAGTAAAAAATGAGACACGTGGAGCAGAGGCACATCGTCAGCACCCCAAATCTGGGCTATTACTAGTTGCTGGGTTGTGGTATGATAGTCAGCAGTAGCCTGTGACCTGTAACTTCAGATTCTCCCCTCCTCACCTTCGTCTTTCATTAGCCCCTTCACCTTCAGCACAAAAACAGTAACCACTCCTTGAAAGGCCTGTTGCTGGGCACTTTACAAAGCAGACACAGCCACTGCCACCCCAATTCTCACACATGAAAACCGAGGAGAGACAGAGAACCCATGCCAGATAAAGGCAACCAACAGAAGTTCTGAGTAAAAGTTGGTAGGAGGTGAGGAGCGTCACATCTGGCAGCTCAGCTACTGGGTGTAAGGGAGACCAGAGAACCTTGCTTCTTTCCCCTCCCCACTCCTAATTATTCAAACCTGGTTCCCATTTTCACAGCCTCTTAGCAGGAGAGGGCGAGGTGGTTGAGAGCTAGCACAAATATTCCTACTAAATAAACGTGCTAATGAACAGGCCCAGTAGAAGCTGGGCCTGACAGCTGACATACAATGTCCAGTCTTCTCTCCTCCTCCAGGAAGCCTTCTGTGACTCTCCAAATTAAAGCTGTTCCCCTCCATGATTGCCTCAACTACCACCACAAAATCTGTTGCTTAATTGTGTGCTTTCCTACTTGAATGCTTCATGTGGATATATCTTTCATGAGGCCAAGAGCCATACTGTTTTCTTCTGTGATGAACACATTTAAAGTGTTCATTGGATTCACTACTAATTGGATGATGAGGAAAGGAAAGAGATGGCCTCCAGTATGTGATAAATGATAAGATACAAGGGTGCTACCTACTGCAGAACCTGCTGAGTAGGGGTGGGGTGGGGGCTACCCCTCCACCAGCATTCCGAGTGCACACACTCTCTCTCGCACACACCCCTGGCTGAGAAGGAGTTGTGAGGGTCTTCAGCCCTTACATTATTTATGTTCCCTGGAGAGCTAAAGGTTTTCTCTCTGAAACCATTGCTCATCTTTAGGGATTTAAACATCCTAAAAACATGACCTGGGAGAAATTTCAACACGGCTGTCTGAAAAAGGAGAAAATCTGGGCTGGGTTCATGATAAAGACTGACACCACTGGGTTTTCCATCTGCGTTAGATGGGCTTGCAGAAAAAAGTATGTGCAGATGTATTATCCCTGCAGCCATCTGAGAGATCCATGTCTTTCCGTGAAACCATTCATGTTCTCTGGATAAAAATGGTTTCCCTTTCTGAAGATACTGGACCCTGGACCTGTGGAACTGTGTTTGTTTTCATTTTGATGCCACCATTTCTCAGGCAAAGGTTTCAGTTGTCCTTCCGAAGCTTGAAAGAGAGTGTCCTGTCAGGATGCGTCGTGAGGCATCTAAGAACCTCCCCAGAGTGGACAGTGGTTCAGGCAGCACCAGACACCGTGAAACCATATGGGAGTTCTGGGAGGATCATCTGGGAGGGAACCCACTTTCCTGACGGGGGTGTGGGGAGAGAGAAATTGAGGAGGAAGAGGAGAGAAGAGAAATGGGAAGAGCAGGAAGAGCCTTGGAGGATGGGGGAGGGCAGGGAGGGAAGAGTGGGGAGAATGGTGGTAGTGGGGAGGGAAAGAGAGAGGAAGAGAGAGAGAAAGGTGAGAGACAGACAGAGGAAAAGGGGGAGGGAGGAAGACAGAGAGAGGCCGTCCAGCCTTCCTGGAGTGGAGGAAGCTGCTCACCTGCAGCCCTTGCTAATGGGTCTTCTTCCCTGCAGACCCCACGCTGTGGACGCAGGAGCACGTGAGGCAGTGGCTGGAGTGGGCAATAAAGGAGTACGGCTTGATGGAGATCGACACAGCCTTTTTCCAGAACATGGATGGCAAGGAACTGTGTAAAATGAACAAGGAAGACTTCCTTCGAGCCACCTCCCTCTACAACACAGAAGTGCTGTTGTCACACCTCAGTTACCTCAGGGAAAGTAAGTGCCTTATCTCTTTCTGGACAGTGAAACACCCCCAGACAGCCTAAGTGCCCAGGCTCAGAGAAAGTTCTGCAAGGCCCACTCCTGACTAAGACGAGCTCTCCTGTGGAGCCAGTCCAGGAAGGGATATCAGGATATCAGGTTCTCTGCTATCAACTGCAGCTTTGTGCCTGTAAAGTTACTAACGTTAAATGGGCTCCTACAGACACTACAAGGGTGCTAACTCAGTCCCATAGTGTAGAGGGAAGTAAAATGAGGAATGGAGAAAAAGTAGGGAGCTGTGGCCCAGAGGGGTCTGCCAGAGGCTGGTCACACACTTCCCATGAGAAGCCTTTCCCAGAAACCCCTTAGCCCCATAATTATAAATGGGTGCCCTAGCTGGTATCTTCCTAAGCAGTGTTTAGAGTTCCTACAGTAATTCTAGATTCATGGATTTAGTATTTAAGGGTTTGAAAAGTTACACATTAACTTCTCCTTGTCCCTCAGGTCACTCTGGCACCACTGAACCTCACGTTTACAGCTTCTATCTATATACCTGTCTTAGCTAAACAGGGAGAGTAGAAGATGCTACAGGCCTCTTAGGATCTGTCAAAAGCTTCCTCCTAGTACAATCAGGAGGAAAAGAGCTTTGGTAAGGGAGAGTTTATGAAAGAAAGTGCACAGTTATCCAAAGGATTTCTCCAATATGAGGGTTCTGTAGCACCAAGCTCCCAACAAATTTATACATATTTCATTTGATACAAAACATACAGAGGTGGGAACAGAATTCCTTTAGGCTTGCTAATAACCTTTGCTCTAACTCTTCACCAGAAATTCAGACCAGGTAGTGTATTAATGACCCCAAGTATTAAAGGATTATTCTGTGGTCAGAAAAGATGGTATTAAGACCTGGGAGTTGAAGCTACAGGAAAACAGATGTGGATTCCTCCTAACTGTCAGCCCTGCCCGAAGATAGACTACCTGCATCCTAGACTAGCAGCCTCAGGATGCAGCGTTTGCTGTCAATGGCCAAGGCTGCTGGGAACTGTGAAGGACTTCGGCTTCCAAGAGAAGGAGTTGGGTGGTTTTAAGCCCTTTCAAAGCTGAGATACTTGAACTGTGCCTCTGAGCTGCTTTTTCTGGTCTTCTGGACTCTGGGTTAGTTGGTTTTTCATTTGCTGTCTGTCATTCAGTAGGTCTTCAACTTGCCATTCATGTAATCATCTGTGTGAGGTGGGGACACATATAAGCTGGCTTTAAACATTAAAAAATTTAAAAATGCCTTCAGAAGCTTCCACTGGTGTTTCTGGGCTCTTTGGTCACCTCTCCGAGGCGTCTGGTAACCACTGGGAGAGTGTGGATGATGCAGTATGTATTAACACCAGAGTGATTACCTCATGTCTGAGTCTTGCTATACCACAAGGTCAGCCCAAGAAACAACCATTTCAAAAAAGGGGGACCATTTTCCACCCAGTTTTTCTGAGCTTTGGAGAATTAGCATTTTCTAACAATCCATGTTTCTCAGTCTTTAAGTATTTACAGAATTATTTTTTAAAAATAGAATCTTTGCATAGAGTCCTGCAATGATGCTAGCTAGAGAGGGCAGGAATGGAAGTGGGCTTGAGAAAGAGAGACCAGCAAGGCAAAGCACACTGACCAAGTCTGCCTCTCTGCCTCTGCCAGCATCATATAGTAGGAGGCCCAGGAATCAATCACTGGCCCCTTTTCTTCCTTTGCATGAGAAGAGATGGATGGCAGCAGCGTGGACAGCATGTGCAGAACACTTAGAAGGGAAATGTTCAAGCACATTCTGACCTGAGGTGGGGAAAGCCCATTCCTGCCATGTGATCCCCAGGCCCTGCTTTCTGGCAGAGCCATCAACAACACAAATCCCCACTAGGACTTACAGTAACTGAAGAACCCAAGCCACAGCCCCTGAAGTAAGACCAACACCTGCTCAAAGGGCCCAAGAATTTGAAAAAGTGGTCATTGGTAACCATTAAAGAGGCTGTCTGTTGAAGGAGAGCAAATAATACAAGCAAAGCAGTGAGCAGGTAGTGAAGAAGTAGAGGCACGAGAGTGTAGTGTTTGAGGGGTATAGGTAGCAGGGCGAGGAAAAGTGTGAATGGCTTCTCTTTTTCTTCTTTCTTTTTAAGAATGTTTGTCGACATTAAGGAAGATGCCCCAATCAAATATTTTAAAAAATAAATAAATGAAATTTTCAGAAAGGAGATTATTAGTGGAACAAATTTTCAGAGTTAAGAGATGGAACAAAGTATATATATGATGTAATATTGAGTGAAACAGCTCAATAGAAAGTGGTGCATACATTGATATAAAAACCATATCTACCTGGAAAAGCAAAAATTAAAATGCTTGCATTAAGTTTGGGAATAACATGCTCCAGACTAGTATTATAATAGTGTAGAGCAGGGGTCCCCAACCCCCAGGCTGTGGACCAGTACCAATCCATGGCCTGTTAGGAACTGGGACAAACAGTTGTAAGTGAGCAGTGGGTGATGGAGCAAAGTTTCATCTGTATTTGCAGCTGCTCCCCAGTGCCAGCATCACCACCTTGGCTTCCCCTCAGATCATCAGGCATTAAATTCTCATAGAAGCTCTGGTCCCTAGTGCCAAAAAGGTTGGGCACTAGTCTAGAGGCCTTTTACAGAATCTAGACTTAAAATGACCTGCCATCCTGAAAAACAATTTTGATTCATGCTTCTTCTTAATTGGTGTCTGCCTTCAGGTTCCAGCCTCTGGAACCCTGTAGCATTGGAAGGCGGTAGGCCTGCTAAACCACTACAGGAGGTCATGTGCTTGGTGGCTGTCTGCTGCCTGGGTTGCTGGGAACCCCCGAGTGTCTACCAGTGTGTCTTTAAACACTTTATTGTTTTTCCAGACTGACTTCCAGCAGATGTTTTGTGATCAGGCAGAGAGGCCAGAGCTTTGGGAAAAGAGATAGAGGCAGCTGAGTTGAGGCAGCGGGTAGGAACACTAATGTCTTGTGCTTTGTCACCTGTCTTTTTGTTGAGAAGGAGCATAGGGTTCAAACTTTGCAAGACATGGAAGGAAAATAGCTGAGCTCCTTGACACAGATGGAGGAAGTACTGTGTGGCTAAAAAAAGTCAACAGAGAACTGGCGACCTGATAACTTTGCCGTATGTCAGAAGGCTCCAGATCCCTTCTGTTCTCCAAAGTGCCTGATCTTTCTGGACTTTAGGAGAAAAAAAAAATGAAATTTTGCAGGATGAGACCCTGTGGCATCACATCTACACTTGCACAAAAGGTGCTTGAGTATTTATTCCAGGCGTCTGGGAGGGAAGCTGTACTTTAAATGTTAAATAGCAAATTTTAAATTACAAATGTATTTTCTAGAGGGGAGAATAAACAGCAACACCCCAAGCTCCTTTACACCCTCTCTTATGGCCTGGCATGTTAGCATTGATCCAGCCTGCCTGAAGGTGCTGGCCTTCAGACCTTGGCTTTTCAGCCAAACCCAATGGAGTGGCTCTCCTCTATACTGTCCTTCTGTTTCACTTTCGAAATGTGAAGAGGATGGTGAGGGCTGGGCCTGGGAGGATGCGCACAGTACTTAGGATGATTCCGGGCATCTCTTAGGAACACCGGGGTTCAGGTGTGTGCATCTCCCCAGGTGTCGCTCACTTAACAAACACAAGATGCCCCCTTGTGGACACCAGGTAGACAACTGTTTATAATCCCCATTTTAAAGCTAAAGCAACTGAGGCTAGGGTTCTTCAGAAACTGACTCAAAGGCGTCCTTCCAGCGGGTAGCAGCCTGGCATCTGAGGCCCAGGCCTCTTAAGTCCCAGTCCAAAGCCTGGCCCACAGCCTCGCCCCAGAGGCGAGGTGAACAAATGGAGGGGAGCTGACCTGGGTCACACTCTTCTTCCCTTTGCCCCTTTAGAACCGGCCTCGCTCCACTGGGGCTTCCACGTTGAGAGCCAGGCCACCGTCCCCACAGCATTTTCTGTTTTTGTTTGTACCAAGAGATAAATGCTTTCTGAAAACTTTCCTGCGGCCTCCTGGAATGAGGCAGATTAAGCCAAAGCTATCGCCACACTAACCCTGTCCTTCTCCCTTCCCCGCGGCGCCCCACACTCTGGACCTGACTGGCCGCCCCACAGTATCTCTCTCAGGCACACCCCCGTTTGGCAGAGGCTGTATTTACAGTCCACGGGCTGCGGGAAATGAGATTGGGCCGGATCTCAAAGGAAGTGAGAGCTGTCCCCAACTGGCAGTTCAGACTCAGATCCACAGGGGGGAGTTTGGGGTTTCTGGGAGCTCAGAAGGTCCTGGGTGGGGTGGCCAGAGGCAAAAGAAGGGAAAAAAAAGACTCATTTTTTATTTTACATGAAGTTGGGTTCTATATGCATAACTGGGTCTGCCCTGTGAAAAATACTAAAAAACCGTTTTTAAATAGCGGCGGCACCAGAGAATGAATTATGTTGTGTGACAGGGAGACCACAGAGAAGGTATCTATCTTGATTCCCATTTTTAATTTAAATCTAATTGAAAACACATTTTGCATCTTGTGGCCTTCCCGCCGGCAGCCTCAGATGGTTGGGCAAAGGTGATGGGTCCCGGCCATTCAGCGAGTGAAGTACCATCCATTCCAGGCCCTGGGTCTGGCCAGGAAAGGAGAGCAGGGTCCCAGTGAACAAAGGACCAGGTTTCAACCAGCAGTCAACGAGGCCTTACTTCCCTCCTTCCTCTGCTCTCCCTTCCAGAGCCATTGACTGAGAGAAAAGGGAGACCCAGATTCAATAGGCTGACCATCAGGGGAGGGGAGCACTGGAGAATTCTCTCTGAGGCAGGACACAAAGGCTTTGGCACTGGGACACTGCTGTCTGCCCTGCTCCAGGTGTCCGGGATGAAGAGCAGGTTGCGGGGGTGGGGGGGCGATATGGAGATGAAGGAAGCGTGATTGTTGGGTTCTGCCCCACACCTGCAAAGCTGCACTCTGCTCATTCCCATCTTTCAGATCTCAAATACTGTCTCTAGTGGCAGAACTGGAGATTTATTTTGTCCTCATGTTTTCGCACTAAGAAGACCGTTCCATTCTCCACAATAGCCACTTCATGTTTTTCAGGATCCCAAATAAATAGATGTACACATATTCCTGCTTCCATACACTAATACACAAACAAAGAAGCAAGTAAACATTTTAATTGAAGTGTAACATACAGGCAAGTGCAAAAGTCATATATGCACAACTCGAATTATCACAAAGTGAATCGACTCACTTGTATAAGCACTCCCAGGTCAAGGACTAGACCAGAGGCCCCCTTTACCCTCTCTCTGTCACCAGCCCTTCCTCCCCAAAGGTAACCACTGTAATAATTCCAAAGACCCTAGTGTGTGCTGTTTATTTCTTAGATTTAGTCTGGAGGCTGCAGGATCTGCTGGTCCAGAAAGGAACTCCTGCCGTCCGGGCTTTCTGGCTGTGCGATTCTGGGCAAATTAGTTGACTTCTCTGAATGTTGATTTCCTCAGCTGTGAAAGGGGAATCATGTGATTCTGGCTTCCCCATGGCTCATGTAAGGATTAAGTGAGAGAACAGACATAAGCGTCTAGCACTGTGAGTGGCTTCCTTCTGCCCCATCTCAGCCTGTCTGACCTGATGAGGGGGTGTCGGAAAGTGTAGGAACTCATCAGCTCATTAAGCTCCTGTAGAAGGAGGCTCAAATCTGGAGAAAGAAATCTGAAGCCACAGAGCAGAGCGGGAGGCCAGGCTCCAGGGTGGAACTTTTCACGTCAGAACAAATTCCCTTAAGAAAAGGGTGCCCATGCCACCTCTGTAGCCTGAGGAACTAAATAAGAATCAGAGAAGAGAATGTTAGTCTCTTGGGAGGATGGTTAGATGCCCCTGACCAGCCCCTCCTGGGGAAGGCAGCCTCTTTATAGAAATGAAACTTGAACCACGAACAGTCTTCAGGGCGAATCATTTTCCTAGGTTACCATGAAATATGTATTTCATGCAAGCTTTGCAGAGGTCAAATGACCCTTTCTCTTGGCTTTCTGGGAGTTTCCTGTGGAATTCACGTGTGCCCGAAGAAGAACTTTCACCATGGGGGAAATTTAATAAATGTGGTTTATCTAAGCTCCGTGCTCTCAGCTAAATCTGCACTAATGACTCAGGCAGTTTGCTCCTCTGAGACCATCATTTTTCTTTATTTGCTCCAGCCGTGAGGTTTCAGCCTGAGGGAGAGAATGTCGGGGACAGAGAGGCAGACATTCTTGGTCTTACTCCTGAGACTTTTTTCTATTCCCTTGGAAAGTTTGGTTCCATTTCTTAACCTCCTTCCAGTCATGGAGGATTATTTCTTATTGCAGCAGAACCCATTCATAACTCTAATTCCAAAGGACAAGACTAATTAATGCTCAGCAAGCTCTTTTATAAAGGTTTATTGTATGTAATTGTGGTGTCTGTGGGAGAAGGCATATAAAAATAGTAATGAGCATAGCTAGCATTTATTGAACACTTATTACGAGCCAAGGTCTTTTTGAGTAGTTTATGTCTATCATTTGATTCAGTCCTCACAATGCCATGTTAGGTAAGTGTTATTAGCCCATTTTTTTTTATATGAGGTTTCTATGGCTTAGATTAAACTGATGGAGGTCACAAAGCTAATAAATGGTAAGGGATGGGTCTAATTTTAAACTTTCATTTGCATAATAACTGTATTGAGAGGAAATTGTATTGTCCTAGTCTCACTTTGCCCTTCATATTTTGGAGAATGGAATAACTGAATCCACGTAGTTCTTGGATGTTACGTGCAGGTGACTGTCTCATTTCTAAAATGGTATCCATGTATCCACACTCTGGCAACTAGCGGCTCATGCTTCCACCAGCCATCACTCGTCTTTTTTGTCTAGCATTATTTGAGAGTGAGAAGTAAGTCTTCCAAGCCAGAAGTCATTAGGTCCTAGGCAGCTGGATGATTTTTATAAAAGTCTCTCCCTCGCTGTCTGGCCAAGAAGGGCACACATTTTCTCTGAGGCACAGAACCAAACGCCCACAGCTGGGTGAGCAGCAGCTCCACTCCTGCGTCCCTTCTATGACTTGAGACTAAAAATAGAAATGTCTGACAGGCCACTCCCTATTCCAAGCCCTGGCACCCAAGTCAGTACACCCGTCCACAGGGGAAAAGATTGTTTTGAAAGACTTTTTTAGCCACAAACACCTATGTCAAGCTTACTGTGTTCTTAGGCAGACCCCAACTCTGGTCTTGATAGCATTTTAGAGTTTCCCCAGGAGAATCTCAAAGAGAATTGAAAGAAAAAAGAAAAGAAAAGAAAAAGAAAAAGAGCCTACACTTTACAAAAAAAAAAAAAAAAAAAAAAACCTCTTGAATTTGCTTAAAACTAAGGAACAAGACTAGGTTTGGGGAAAAGGGGATAATTTTTTTTTTTTAATGCAACAACAACAAAAATCTATCGTGCCTATAATAGTGCCCGATCCAGACTAGGTCCACATTAAAGTTTAATATTAAAAGATTGTATATCAGCATCCAGGGATGACAGAAAATTCAATGTATTATGGCTCATGTTTAGTTGTGTTCTCTTAGGCTTGTGCAAAAGGAGGCAAAAGTTACTACTGGGAGAATTACCACCTCTACCCGCTTTCCAGGCCCCTAATAACCCCTCACCACAGTGACTAAGCACCTTTCACTCACCTGTGAAAGGACCTGCACACAAACTCAGAGTCTATCATAGCAGGAAGGATTGTACTGTCTTCTCCTCCAGGGCCTAGCCAGCTACAAACGGCAGGCCAACTCAGGCCTATGCACAAAACAAAACAAAAACAAAAGAGAATGTGCGACAGAGACTATGTTTAGCCCGCAAAGTCTGAAATGTTTACTATCTGGTCTTTAAGTTGCCAGCCTTGCTGTAGTTCAGCCCCTTCATTTTTCTGATGAAGAAGTCCAGGATAAAGTTGCTTACAGGGTGTTCGTGGCAGAACTGGGCCAGGCCCCAGGGTTCTGATTCCTTGTCCTTTGTTCCTGCCGCAACATGGTATGGACCTCAAGAACTTCTGAACCATAAATGGATGTTGGGGAGGGCTTATGGTGTCCCACCTATAAGCATTCTGTGCTGACTGACTCTGACTCTAACTCCAGGAAACTATTACAGTCTCCAAAATGGATTACATTAACTTTTTCTTTGAACGAGTCATCTGTCCCTTTTCTCCTCTCCTCCTCCCTTCTCTTCTCACTCCATTCTCCTATGCTTGATCTCAGAAGAATGTCTTGGTTATAACCTGCTTTTGCTTTCTCTTTCAGGTTCACTGTTGGCCTATAATACGACCTCCCACACCGACCAATCCCCACGACTGAGTGTCAAAGAAGGTGAGTCTATTCTCTCATGCACTCAGTGTTTTCTTCAGTACCAGGCATGGCATAGTTCCATGCTGTAAAAATGGATGTGGGTAGCCTCAGGTCTGAGCACCAACTCCCATCTTACTCAGCTTTTCTAGCATATGAGGCGAGAAGCCAAAGCTTATCCCACTTAGGCCACTAGTTGCAAAAATTAGACAGAGGTTTAGAATACCTTGTAATAATGTCATAGAGATAAGGCTTGAAGTTGTTGCCCCATGAAATAAAATGTGTTGGCCTTAGAATGAAACGGATATTGCTCATTTTCAAAGCTGAAAGTTAGTTCTTCTCAGTTGAAGATAACAAAATAAGGATTTCAGGAATTCTTTGCAATGCCACATTTAAAAGTTTGTTTTATCTTTCTTAAACAAATTTTAGCAATTCCAAAGTGGTGATTTGGGGATTTCATCTAGTTGGTTTGGTTTGGTTTGGTTTGGTTTGGTTTGGTTTGGTTTGGTTTGGTTTGGTTTGGTTGAGAGAGAAAGAAAAAAAAAAGAGAGAGGTTTCAGCAAATGATTTTTGCCAGTGAGGATTTTAGTAAACATTACAATAACATTTCTCAATATCTTTATTTATGAAACAACTTTGTAAAGAAGTATCACTCCAGATATTGTGTTAGATTCTAAAATTTTAAACAAGTGAATAATGCATGGTTTAATGGAGAAATGAATAAAAAAGAAATTCACCCAAGGCAAAGGAAAAATTCCTTGGAGGAGGGAATTTTTGTGTGGAGTCTTGAAGAATGAAAAGGAGTATGGCAGGCATGCTCTCTGCCTAGACTCTCCTTAGCTACTTTGTATTTAATGCGCACCTGCCATAATAGAGAATAAAGGCAGAAGTTTTCAGTATTGGTTGTATGTAGATTAGTAGCACAGCATATTTCAGAGAAATACAAGGCTCTTCTATGGGAAGGAACTTTGAAACCAATTGGTTCAAAATTTTTATGGATTATGGAGGAAACAGAGACCTAAAGAGCCAGGGTGTCTTGGCCAAGTTCACACTTTGATCACATAGGACTTTATGTTTCCTGTTAACAATTTATAATCAGACGATGACCAAAAATTTAATGGAGAAAATATACATGATGTATCTGATTGTAAACTTGTGGGTTTTGTATACTCCTTTCTTCCCTACCCTACCCTGGGCTAGTCCTATTCATGCTACTGTTTTCCTTTCCAAATCAGATTTATTAAATTTTGCCATGAAAACTGAAGTTACATTGACTCATTCTATAGTCCAAGACACAGTTTTCTTGATGACCTATTTAACATTACGTTGCAAATATCTATGAGAGAAAATGTGTTATAGTGACAAACACTCAGTTAGAAGTCAGGGCATTTTTGGCTTACTTTGGGGAAATAACTTCACCCCCTGAACCTTAGTTTCCTGTCAAATGAAGGGGCTAAATTAAATCAGTTTGGGCTAAGCCCAGACTATCTAGCTCTTAGCTTCCAAGGTGATAACCTCGAAGCCACAGGTGAAAGCTGTGCCTTCATTCAGAGCCACTCGCTTCAATTTATTTCAGTCATGGAACTTCATTTCATTTCCAGATAGCAACCCACTTCTTGGAAGGAGGGAAGGAGGGAAGGAAGGAAAGGAGGAAGGAAGGAAGGAAGGAAGGAAAGAAGGAAGGAAGGAAGGAAGGAAGGAAGGAAGGAAGGAAGGAAGGAAGGAAGGAAGGAAAGAAGGAAGACAGGGAGGGAGGAGATCTTTGAAAGTTCCTCCAGTCCCACAGGCTAAGTCCTACTGACTAATCTGTATTAACTAATGACTCTGGGTTAGAGCCAACAAGAGAAATTTTCATATTGGGTTTAAAGTAAGATTTTAGGTTAGAAGCGAGTTAGTCTGAAATGAACTTCATTAATAACCAATTTATTACTCCTCCAGAGGTCTTAACTTTTGGCCCTCTCATTTACCTACCATACTGCATTTTCTTCTCTTGGCTCTTTGTTTACAGTGAGTGCATTTGTAAGGCCACTGGGCTTATTCAGACATTGCAGGAGCAGCCTGCTCTAGCTGGGTAGCAACCCCTCTTCTAAAATGAATAAACTGTAGTATCCAGGCAAATGCATGCTGCCAGGACCTCATTCAGGTGGTGCCGGGCATTTATCTCCCAACATCGGCCCTTGCCTCTAGAGACTATTAAGGCTGCGCTTTGCAGGTGCATCTTTTGTCCCCAGTAACGCTTTCCACTTGAGCTGTCTTGCTGCTCTGTTGCCTCCCCCTTGTGAGGTGGTCTGAATCTGTCTGAATGGGCATCAGCCACAAAACAAAGTACATTAGCAAGACAAAGCTAACCAGGCTTCTCTCTCCCTCCATTTCACCCTCCCCTCTACCTTGCTCTCTTCCACTTTTCTCTAATCTCTACCTTTATGTCTTAAAATATGAAATGGAAGAATAAAGAGAACACATCATGCAACCTTGGCTGTAGTTTAAATAAGACACACTCAGAGCCCCAAACAAACCCAGAGTTGTGTGTGTCTGTGTGTTTCCCATAGGGCAGGTGCTGGCATCGTGCACAAAGGAAAGAAGTTGAAGAGATGATGTCTATTAATGCTTCTTCAATGCACTTATCAAATTAGAATACCTTTTGACTTTAACATGGCATAATCACCCTTCCAGCTTGTCTCCTGAAAGTGATTGCATTCTCTAAAGGTTATTTGTGCTCAGGAAGTAAGACTGGATTTTAAAAATTAATTTATAACAGTCTTTAAGCCCCTTAAAATGAAATATTCTATGGTCAGAGACTGGACTCAGCTAAAACAGTTTCACTCGCTCTACCTTTAGTTGTCAAGGCTAATGCACTTGAATAAAACAGGATGGAAGCAATTATTGCCTATTTGCAACAGCAGCCAGCTAGTAGGATTGTAGTAGCCATCTACTGTCATCTAGTAGGATTCTGTAATGCCTCAGACACAATCACATGCTGTACCCCTGCTCTGAGTCTGGCAACATTTCTGGAAGATAGATATGATCTCCATTTTGCAGACAGAGAAAGTGAGGCTCTGCGAGATTAAGTGGCTCACTGAAGGGCAACACAGTGATTCAGCAGCAGAGCAAGGACTCAAATACACATTGTAGGTTTCAAAATCTCTGGCTTCAGATAGTCCCCCTGACAAACACAGCGTTTGCCTTCTGACTTTTAATAAAAAAAAAAATGATATCTGGCTTAGGTGTAGTTTGGGCAGAGATTTGAATTTTTTCCCATTATTTTTGTCGGTTCCTGCAGTTTTCCTACTATTATCTCGATCTCTATCTATTCTCTTTTCCCAAAGACGAATTCATATCCAACCCCTTCTTGGTACTACCCGCTAGCCCTAACTGTGCAGAAAATCACCGGAGAGCTTTTGAAAAGTACTGATCTCTTAGGTCCAATATTGCTTGACTGCACTCATGCAAGGCACTTTGAGTAGGCAAACAGAAAGTGGAATGATGGTTTTCAGGCAGCGGGGAGGAGGAACGAGGAGTTATCGTTTGTTTAATGGGGACAGAGTATCAGTTTGGTAAGGTAAAAGGTTCTGTTGTTGATGGTTGCACAATGTGAATTTACTTAATGTCACTGAAACACACTGAAAAATGGTCAAAATGATAAATTCTGTGTATGTGTTACCACAATAAAAAATGCAAAAATCAAAATAAAAAATATAATAACATTTTGAAATATTGATGATCAGATCCCAAACATGACTAATTAATGAAGATTCTTTAAAAGAGGCATGAGAACACTGGAAATTTTTTTTAAAGCTCTCCAGGTTTCTCTGATAACCTGCAACCAAAATTGAGAAGCCCTGTCGTACATTGCAGGCACAGACTAGAAAGAGGGAAATAAGACTCATCTCAGAGCCACCACAGGTTTTCTTGGAGACACACTGAGCAGTTGATCTTGACCTTTCATGGCCCCATATCAACCTAGCAAAGGAATAGCAGGACCTATTGGTACACTAATGAAGGTGCATATTGAGTGAAGGGACCACCTGGTCATGATCGGTTCTTTTTCATCCTTGTCATTGATGGTGGTGTTATTATCACTGATGCAACAACTTTGCATTAGTGCATCAGTTCACATCTCAGAAATTCCTTCCTTATACATCCTTATTATGTGTATCTGAACAGAAGGGATGTGGTAACTTGAATTTACAGGGAAGACACTGGGGTTCTAAAAGTTAGTGGCCTCTTCAAGTACATACAAGTCTTAGAGCCAGGACCACTAATTCTCCAAACCTCGTTCTTTCCGCCTTCCACAATGGGGTGCAAGTGCATCTGCCAAGGTCACAGGTCAGAGTTCCATCTCGTTTTCAGGGTAAATCATGCCCTCGGGCCCTCCCTATGGCCTCAGCTAGACAACCAGCATGCAAGAATCAGCAGATCTCTCCTTTGGAGCTGCTTTGCATGGCTAAACCCTCATTTCCTCAGGTCCTCATGCTGGATCTGTTTAAATACCTCTGACTCTCCAAAAGTCAGAGGATATTGAGCTCCTTGTTTATTAACTCCTGGAATTCATAAACCTGCCATGGCCTATGTAGCCCTGAGCTTCCAGCCCTGGACTGGGAAGCCATTCAGGACCTGCTGTTGAACGCAAAACTGCTTTCACTGTGGGTAGATTATCTGCCTGCAGAATGGCCATCTCCAGCAGTTTCCTTGGCTAATGGATAAAAGGTCTGTCTGCTTACACATTAAGTACGGGAAAGAGAGCTGGAGAAACTCCTTTCTGCATCCTTTATAGAGAAATGCCTAACAGGCACCGAAGATCATGCTAACGAGAGCCATGCTTCTCTTGAGGAGGTTTCCAGATGGCAGGGGCTCGTGTGTGTAGCAACAGCCCTTTGCAGCTCTTCACTGTTGGCCAACCATTGGCAGGTCTATTATCTCATTTACGCCTCATACCATGCTGGTGAGATGGCAGGGCTGCTATTATTATTACCCCATGCTGTAGAGAAAACGAACAAGATAATAGGGTTTGTTTGAAGTCTCCCAGGTCTCAAAGCAGAGCAGGGCTCAAATGTAGGTTTTTGGTGTTTTTCCTTCCCTCCGTACTGCTTATATCATTATCTCAGTATACTTAATTCAAGCATCTGCCAGCATCTTAAACAGTTTTTAATTAAGGTTCTCAATTTACCTAAGGCAGGTATTGATCTCATATTTCAGCAGTATAGCATATTGATTAAAAACCCATGCTCTGGATGCAAATGGACTGTGTGACCTTGGACGGGTCACTTACTCTTTTCTGTCTCAGTTCATGTATAAAATGAGGATAATTTTAGTGTCCCTTCAGGGATAACATAATACCCACAAATAACTTAGCACAGTGTCTGACAAACCAATAAGGGCTCAATTGAAGTGAAATCCATGAATTATAACAGTAATTATATTATTATTGCAAAATAATTAAAATATTTTTGAGGGCTCACTATACGCTGACATACTGCCAAGGGTTGTGGAGGATACCATGCCATTTCATATGACATGGCAATGTCAGATGAGACAGCCAAGCTGCTTAAAATCTTATTAGGAAGAGACACAGATGCAACTCTTGAGAAATAATATGAAACTACAAATCATCAAATAGGAAAATGTATGCTATATACAAGAAGTTCTCTGAAAGTAATGAAGAGACGAAAAATTAGTAAATGCTAAAGTTGAATATCCACTCCAAACCTTGCAAGTGACAGAAGAGACATGAGGCCAGAGAAGGTGTGGCTCAGCCAAGGCCACTCAGAGTAAATAGCAAGTGGCAGAACTTGAAGTCACTTAGTGCCTTAGTCAGGAATGGACTTAGAATCTGTGATTCATGCCCTTCTCCACCCCATTCATTCATATCTTCATTTATTAAGAACCTACAACATATGGGACACTAGGCTGAGCCCAGGAAATATGGTGCACAGCCAGCACCTACCCTCAGGGGGCTTATAGTCAGAGATACAGACAGGTCAGTAAGTAATTAAAACTTGGTATTGGAGTCTGAGTAACATATCACCAAATCTTGCCATTTCCTCCTGCATTTACATCCTCTATAGGGTGTCCTTTCTGATTTAATTTTAGAGGTCAAAAGGAGGCCTCTGGAAATGTGCAGCACTGTAGTGCTGGAAATGGATACTGAAAGGAAGGGACAATGGTAGACACTGAAGACAGCAGTCAGTGTGCCTGAGTCTGTCGTGTGTGTGTGTGTGTGTGTGTGTGTGTGTGTGTGTGTGTGTGTGTGTGTGCATGCGCCCACGCGCACACGTGTTGGGGAAGGGCGGTGCTGCGGTGCTGGGGGCCACATGTCTTCAGATTGAGATTTGGGGAAGGGACCCAGATGAATTCCTGGGAGTGTGTACAAGTATGCCCTGTGGGGACACCATGGTCTCAGTGTGACGTGAGAGTGAGGAAAGGAGCTTTGGGTGGGACTCTTGGTGGCTTACATGAAACTAAAAGACCAAGTATAGTTGGATGTCTCAGTGTGAGACGGGAAGCTCAGCAAAGGAGCAGGGAGCCAGGGATTTGCTTCAAAATAACCAAAGCCGAGGAGGGGGAGTGGATGGGAGTAGAGCTGAAATGAGATTGGTAGTGAGTTCATGCTTGTTGAAGCAGGATGAAGGGCCCTTCGGGGTCCAGTAGACTTTCCTCTCTGCGAGTCTATACCTTTGAAATGTTCTATAATTTAAAAGCTGACCCAAGAAGTATTGTTTTGATGGGAGAAAATATAGAAGAGTGCAGAATACTTATTCCTAAAGCTATGCACTGGATGTGAAGGAGGGCGATGTGTGGGAGGGTGGGCTTTGGGCAGCATCGTGAGCGGGAGGGAGGCTGGGTGGAGGGTTCCCTGTGGGCGTGGGCTGTGTACCATTGCCCTGGCATGTGGGGGGTGGTCTGGAACACATGTGCCCATAGGAAAAGGCCTGTAATACTGTGAGGTAATCTCCTGTTATTTTTAGGGAGTAAATAACATCTCTTATGCAGCAGGTTATGTGGCTCCACAGGCTCTGTCTATGTCAACTAACATGCACTTAAATTGGAGGGTATTGAGGCCTCACAGGAGGGCCTGTTAAGAACTTTGTCATTATATATTTTTCCTTTATGATGAAATACCCCTAATCCATTTTTAGCAAAAGTAGGGGTGATTGCTAAATGCGCGTGTATGTGCTGTTTCTGTGGTCCAAAGGCAAGATTTATGATTATAGAATAGACAGTAGCTTGCTCTCTTGGTTTTTTTTTTTAATTGTTTTCCTTTGAAATTCCAGAGTTAATGTTTTGTCTGCTTTCAATCTGACCCTCTGTAGAGAGCAGCACATTTGTGTGCGTGCGTGTCTGTGTGCGTGTGTGCATGTGTATGTGCATTCATGTGTGTGTGTGTGTATGTGTGTGTGTGTTTACCAGAGAGAGAGAGAGAGAGAGGGAGAGAGAGAGGGAGAAAGAGAGAGGGAGCTGGAAACAAAGAATCGTTGTCTCTAAGCCGTAGCAGGCAGGAAACCCCAGTCCCCAGGGAATTCAGCCAGCCAGCCCTGTCCTGGAGTCAGACTCCAGCTCTCTGAATTCAATTTGACAGCTTGTCTGGGACACTTTCTAAGTAACCATTATCCTTCCTTTCTCTAAGTAAAAGAACTGTTATTTTTTTTCCGTGGGTGTGCTCTGTGCGCTGTTATCGCACATGTGTGGGTTACACAGTGACTGGGACACGCTTTCTCTAAATTATTGGGAACACTTAGCCTGTTTCCTAAGACAAGTGTAAACTTGTTCCAGGATAATGAGGCAAACGACTTTTAATATTGTATCACTGCCTTTTTGGAGGCAGTATAGTGGAATTTTGTTGGGGCACTTCTTTTTTCCTTTAGTTTCAGTTAAGGCACAAATCCCTTATTTGAAGGAGCTTTTCCATTTCAGGAATAATTCAAATTATTCACTTTTTATTCCTTTTGGGATCTTAAAATATATATTCAAAGGTATCTTCTAATGACCGTTCTCCTCAGTTTCTGTGTTTGACTGATAAATCAATTATTTTAAAGAAATACATCAACATACATCTCACTGCAAGAGAGAACTCAGAGGGACAGGCCTGTCAGCCTTGGAGCCCCGGGAGTTGTGCAGGGGACAAGCACAACCAAGGTGACCACCTGGAGTTCAAAGCAGGCACTTCTCTGTTCTGTCTCCTCCAGTTACTCAGACTTTGCCACCACAGTGTGAGGAATTCTGAGGTGAAACCAGCTCTTCTGTTGTGCATATTTGAAGGCTGCCAAGATTCAGCTATGCAGAGTAGCCAGAGGCACAAGTCCCAGAACAGTCTTTATCACTTTGGGATTCAGAGATGTAACAGCTTTACCCAAAAAGACAGTTGTGCCTATGTAGGGTCTTACCAAAAAGCTGATCCTTCAAATGTGAATGGATTCCTGTCTAGTCCATTTTCAAACAGAATATTGACTATTTCCCCATCTCTCCTACTCTGTCACACCCTCCCTTCCCTGTCTCACCCCACAACCCATCCATATCCCCATTTAAGGCCCTCAGTAGGGTTTCATCCACCCCTTTTTCTACACACTTTGTTTGAACTTACTGGTTTTCCAATTTAGCATTCAACAGATTCTATCATAACAGTCTTATCTTGCAAGACTTGAAGCATTTTGGAGGTAGAAATTTAGACAAGGCCATTGGATGGATGGATGAAAATTATAGGTAAAATGCCTTGCACTACTACCACTAAGAGTTTTCTGTATAACCAACACTTCGCGATGTTTCTAAACGTGAGAGTGACATTTTGGTTCCATCCACTGCAGATAGGGGCATGGTACTTACCCCTCCTCTCTACCTTGATTTTAACTTCCTCTTCATTTGACCCCAAAGAGAATCCTCTGAGCTGCCATCAGTCCTACCCATGAGTAGAGGGAAGAGATCACCAAGACCTGATTTCAATCACAAGGTGGCAGTTCTACTTCACTCTTTAGGCTGATTTTATTTTTTATCAGCTCAAACTCCCATTGGCAGCCCTTCAGATCTGGGTCTTCTTGCTATATGTATCAATGTGAAAAGAGGCCAAGGACAGAACCAAGCGAAGGAAAAGTGATATTGCAGAGGAAATTGAACTTCTGCTCACTTCAACTTCCTTCCCTTATCTTTCTTCTCTCCCTCCCCCATAAGGATACGTGCTAATAAGACTTACTAAAGAAATTTTCTATTCCTTTCACACTTATACTTCATAACAATCTCATTTAGTCGGTACTATTATCATTCCCTTTTCACATATGAGAAAACTGGGGCACAGATAGCTTAAGCCCAAATCACAAAGCTAGTACGAAGCAGAACAGAGTCTGTTTCTGCAGTCCCCTCCTCGCCCAAATAGTGACAAAACTCCACAGTTCCATCCACTGTCCCGTGGAAAACTTCATTTCTTCCATAAAGCTGACATCATCCAGTTGTTAAGATGATATGATTAGATTAATGGATTCCTTCCATGGTCCAAAACATCAGGAACCAGACTCAGTATACTCAGTTCTTGCATTTCACAAAGCAATTTGGTGATTTCACAGATGTCCTTTTCATTGTTGTGTTTTATAATTTGTTTAATATTACTTATCTTTTTGATATTACATTTAAGAGAATAAAGAAAAAGATTTAGAAAAGGAACTGATATACTGAATAACACTCTATCAGTAAAGATTGCAATAGACTTAATTTTTAAAACGAAGGGAGGTAGATATTTGGTCAATAAATCTAGTTGTGAAATTTCCCTCAAATTACAACTGGTGAGCAGTCCCTTGCCTCTAAAGCTTTATTGACCCATGCTTCTCAAGGAGAGAAAGAAAGGTATCAGAACCACCTGGGACCATTTTAAAAACACATGCCAGCATGTTCCAGCCACCTCCGTCTATTCTCAATTCATTTGCGCCATTGGTAGCTGAAGATGCTGAGGAAGAAGATGTAGCTTATCGTCTTTGTCCTTAGAATAAGCTCTTTCTGTTGCTTCTGAGGTCTTCTCTCCCCACACCATCCCCACCACTGAGAGCCAGGGCTTTACTTGAATATTTAATGAAGAAGAAACATCCCTACGTTACTCTGCATTGTTACCCTTTCTGCCACCGTAGTGTTGGCCCTTTCTTGTTTCTGTGCCAGAAGGCATCCAGGCCCCTGGTCCTATTCTTGGCTGCTTAGAAGTTTCCATGTGAGCCTTCTTGTCCTCCTGGGGCATGTCTTTTGCCTTTATGTTTATTAAAGGTGCTCTTAGATTCCTGGATTCCTAGAGAAATCAAGAATCTATCTGATAGGCACCAACATGCTCTGCAGCAGTAATGTTGGTGACAGCGAATGCTTGAGCTCGGCTACATTTTAATAAGGGAAAATGGCTTTAAGTAAACCTGAGACAGGAAGGGGAAAAGGTGCAGAGCTGTGAGAAAGGTATTTGGGAGCAACTTGACCTTTAGAGCACCCTTGCAGTCAGATTCAGCCATACAAAGGCTCTTCCCACTGCTGCCAGGGAGGGGCCTCCCATGACCATGAGTGCTCAGTGGGGTGGAGCTCCAACAGTTACAGTTACACCAATGTCTTAGTGGCATTTCACACTTACCGACTGAGACATTCGGGTTACGCATTTCCAATTCATCTCCAGATTCTTGACTGTTACTATTTTAGTTCTCCCATCTCTACCAAGTTTCACTTTGACTCAGACATTTCATCCCATTCCAGAGAGCAAAGCTAAGATTCAAAATGAAATTGGCCTTGGTTGATGTAACTCCATTTTCATTGCCACATGGCCTCAGTTTTTATAGAAACTAGAAGTGACCCCTGTTGGCTGTTTTGAGGAGCAGGGGTCCCAAAGTACTTTGGAAAGAAAAGGCTAGGTCCATTAGTGCTCCAGATAGCCCACTGGTGGCCACCTCAATGCAAAGTATTACAAATGCATTCATTTTGTAGAATAAACTGATTGAGAAATTCTACTGGAAGCTTGTTTGGGGGCAGTAGTAGCTGGAAAGTATTTAGAAGAAGCTTATTTAGTTTTATGCTTATAAACTAAATTCTACCTATTCATCTACCTCTCCTGCCAGACAGAGGTATAGGGGTTTGGAGCGTCTTCCAGTGAAAATTAAAGTCATAGATAGCATCATTTGCTATTTTAATATAGTTCTTCTTTTACAAATGTAACAGTTTACTCTCATTAGTGAAGCCCCTATCTAAGCTCATGAAGGATTTCTTCTTTGGGAAGGAGATAAAGTCTTTGAAGATCTGTAAGCTGAGGGTCAATAAAAAGGTGTTTTGGTTTTTTTTGTTTGTTTGTTTGTTTGTTTTCCTGCTAGGCAATCCTTGGTTGACCTCACAGATTGTAAGGACTTTATCAGTTTACAATTTCTTTTCTTTTTTATGCCTACAGTCCCTGGTCTTCCTAGGTGGTCTCCCATCCAAGTACTAAACAGGCCCTACCCTGCTTAGCTTCCAAGATCAGATGGAATCAGGCTTATTCCATTGGCCTTAGACAATAAAAAGTTTAACATGTCTCTTTGATAGAGTTAAATTTCTGTGTCAGGTACACTCTAAAGAGAAAGTGGTAATTAAGTGGGATTATTACATTATCAAAATTCAACACAGGCTTCAAAGCTCAATTTAAATTTCACCCCCTTTAGGATATTTTTTCCTTATCCCCAACACTACAATCTCTTCTCTGAACCTTACCACACTCACAAAGTATCCACAGACCTAATTACCTAATTACTACAAGATTACCTTATAGTCTTTAATTGTGAATTTTTTCCTGTATGTTATTTCCACGCTTATAGATATTCAGTAAGTACCATTGACAATTGATAGAGTCATTGAGGAAGGAAAATCTAGTCTTTCACAATCAAACATCAACTCATTCCTTTTGCTCCACTAAAGGAAGAACCAGAGAAAATTAACTTTGTTCAAAACAAGAAAGATTAACTTCTCCAATAAATTAAAATCTGAAAGAGTATAGCAGCTAAAATTCTATAGTATACTTTGGAGCATATGAAGCATTTTTACATGCATGATCTCAAGTATTCTCAGCAGAACTCTGTAAGGATTAAACAGGTCATTTGCTTTTCCAAACTCTTAAATTTTAGAGGAATTATTTTTCCCCAGGTATCTCCCTTTTGTAGATATGTTAACTGAGATTCAGAGACATTAAGTCACTTGCCCAAATTCACACAGCTCATAGCTGGCAGAGATGGGAGGCAAACCAAAGATTTCTAAATCCCGATTCAGAATTCTTTCTATTGCAACGAGTTCTCTTTCTGTTTGGAACTGATTAAAGAGAAATTATGGAATTCTTTCCCATGAAAATCTTTGAGAGCCTTTAATAACACCACAAACAACCTTATGCTTGATAAGATTTAGGTACCACTCTTCCAAAAAGATAAAAATCATTTCTGGTATTATTGAAAAATATTTAAGCTTAAAATGTCTTTGGTCTGCCAGTAAAATAATTATCAGTCCTACCCAATATCCTAGAGGAGTTTAGAGAAAGGAAGTTTTTATGCCATGACTCATACTTTCAATATCTATTAAAATTCTTATATGTCTATATATGATTTCTTTCAGGCTTCAGGCCTCCAGGCCTGTGCTAATTTGCATGTCTGGTTTAGATAATGTCTGAGGTAGCTTCCAGTCTGAAAAGAAGCCTCTGATTCTATTATGTGAGACCACATTCCACCTACCAAGATTTAATAGTTCTTTTTCTTTCACTACTGTGCTCTTGTTGTGTAAATTCAGGACTCAGGGTTGGAAGAATTTCATGCTCACCGACCAGGCCACAGAGATGGCCTGTTCCTTCAGGACGAACTCACCTATTCACTCTCCCCACACTGACCCCAGGGAATTGCCCTTTCCTGAAAACCACTTCAGATCCAGGTCAAAAGGCAAATCATAGGAAGGGTTTGAATTTTAAGTTTCTTGGTTTAAATGGCAATTCTAAGTAAGTGCGAGTCTAAGACCACAGATTTGGCAATTAGCCTGATTTTACACATGCAGAAATTGGTGCTCTTTAGTAGACTAGGCTCAGCTCATCTGTTACATTCCCTCACCTGTACATCAAAAAGACAGTTAAGTTTTTTAGCTGTTTTTGTTGTCTTTCAACATAAGGTAATTATCATTTTAGATAAAGAACTAAATAAAAAGGAATTCACTATCCAGAAGGTCATTGAGATCAATGTAGAGCGATCCAGGCACTTTTCATAAGAAAATTATAGCGTTATAGAAAGCTCTATTTTCATAATGTTAGAAAAATGAAGTCTTTGTTTAAATTATTTTCAGTAAGGCCATCCTCAACCCAGTACTGCTTACTCCCCTTCCCATGTTTTCTTTTTCTCCAAAGCATTCATCACTTTGTAATCTACAATGTAGTTTAGTGCTTGTTTAAATTAAGTTCCACTGAGCAAAGATGTTTGTCTAGACATCACTGTACAGTAGTCTCTCCTTATCCACAGAGCATACATCTGAGACCCCCGGTGGACACCTGCAACCCCCAATAGTCATGAACCCTATGTATAGTACATTTCTTTCTTATACATGCATACCTATGATAAAGTTTAATTTATGAATTAGGTATAGTAAGAGATTAACAACAATAACTAATAAAAATAGAACAATTATAACAATATACTGTAATAAAAGTTATGTAAACATGGTCTCCCTCTCTCTCAATATCTTATTGTAACCTATGGCTGGGTGTCACTCCTTTCAGGGGATCCCTTGCTGAAGTTTTCGTATAGGCTCAGTGCTTTCTGGAGCAACATGTCACTGTCAATCAGAACATGCTTTCTGTTCCTGTCTTCCACCCACAATCTGAGGCCTCTTCCATCTTAACTATGTACTTATCACACACTGTGACTATAATTTTTGTAGTTTGAGGTGCGACAGCAAATCTAGCAAGAATTTTGTCTTCCTTTTTCACAATTTCACAGACTTGAGTATTTGTTCTTAATGTTGATCTTTGTGACCCCACCATACAATTTTTCTCTTATTAAATTGAGAACTTTCACCTTTTCACTTAAAGGAAACACTTTATAGCTTCTCATTGGCATATTTCAAATTTCCAGCATCACTACTCCTGCGGTCTGGGGCCGTTACTTAGTAAGATAAGGGTGACTTGAACGCAAGTGGTATAATACCAGGACAGTTGATCTGATAACCCAGAGGGCGACTAAGTGACTGAGGAGCAGGGGGCATCTGCAGTGTCGAGATGCTGGACACAGGGATGAGTCACGTCCTGGCCAGAACAGAGCAGGACAATATGAGATTTCATCACACTACTTAGAATGGCATACAATTTAAAATTTATGAATTGTTTATTTTCCATTTGATATTTTTGGACCGTGGTTAACTGTGGGTAACTGAAACTGCAGAAAGTGAAACCGTGGATAAGGGGGCACCACTGTATTTGTAGCACAGAAAGCTGTATCTGGCACAATAGTAGATATTTAACACAATTTTGTTTAGTGAATGAATGTGTTGTGGGATATATAAGATATTGATTAGGTCCAACAAGTTGGGGGAGAGGAAGAACCTTGGGGTAGGAGAGGGAAACAAAAGTGATAAAGACACAGTCCCTCTCTGCCAAAAGATCATCACTGAGCAAGGGTGATGAGTACACAAAGAATTGCGTGAGAAGACTAAGCAGGACAAGGGCAATAAACATGAGAGTCTCTCAAGTGACCTTTGACCTGCAGAACTTTGGAAGAAAAAGATGCAAAAGCTTAATTGTGCACAAGATTGGGACACAAGATTGTATCTTCTATTGCCAGAAACACAGAGCAGTGACCTCACTTTGAAATGTCAGCGTAAGAGGTTCAGACCAGGGCTCTCAGCAGAGCGGAGGGGGTTGAGCACAGACCACCTCTCATTTATCCTCAAGCCCTGTCACCTAACTGAATTGCTAAGTTTTCTTTTCCCTACCCGGCAGATCTGACCAAAAAGTATGCAATTTAGTTGTGTCTACATGGCCCAACGTGGAGGGGAGTTTTGGCAAACATCCAGTTAATCTAGTCAGTATGAATCGCTTTTCCACACAAGGCTGGCTCAGAAATCCCACTTTGAGGCTTTATCAAAATAAAGAGGTCATTTAGACTTCTATGTCACTTAGACACTGAGCGCATAAGAGAAGCAAAATAAGAGAGGTCCGGGCTCAGCAGGAAGCTTTGCATGACTGTGGCGGGGCTGTGCCTGGCGAATGTGCCACTTGCCTCTCCAAACTTTTCAGACTTAATAACCATCCATTTTTTCAAGCATTTTTCTCATATGTCTTTTTTCCCTTTGCACTTATACTATCTTAAACAGTACCTCCTTTATACTCCACACAGCAGGGCCAGTTCTGAGCCGAGGCACTGTTGGATTCCAGGACAAGATCCTTGAGCAAAGGAAATCTGATCCAGGATGTTTTTTTCTATGAGTTCCAAGTTTGAAGAAAGTCTTCCCTAGATACTTCCCCCCTCCTGAGGTCTCAATGGAAGCCTAGATCCTCTGTTGCCCTTTGGAAAATAAGATACCACTGAGGCGAAGGCTGGGCTGCCCCCACAGAACAGGTTGAAATGAGGTGAGGAGCCAGTTCTGAGGTCCAGGGCTAGCTGGGCAGAAACTTGGGGGAGCTGACAGTTGGGGGAACAAGAAGGGTTCTAGATAACACTTAAGCCTAATATACCAGCGGACAGTCCGTAGCCCCCACCCCTCACTATCTTTTAGGACAGTATTCCTCAAACTGGGGTTCAGGATAATCCATTTCTTCTTTTAAAAGAGAGCCACCCTTTTTTTCAATTTGGAAATCACTGATCTGGCACAGGAGTGAAATTATCCTCTCTCCTATATGGCTTCTCTTCCTTCCCAAGGCCTTCCTTAATGAGCTGTTTAACCTCAGTTCATCAAGATAAATTTTTTAGAGGTACGAGCAAGATTAGAAGACTACATGTATATTGTGTATATTTTTAAATTGCCATTTATGAAATGCTTGTTTAATCCTCATAGAAACCCTATAAAGCATTTGTAATTAATCCATTTTAGAGAAGCAGAACCTGAGGTTCAAAATATAGAGTAACCTTTTGACCAAGATCACTCAGCAGAGTAAATGGCAGAGCTGGAATATGAATCCAGGGCAACTGGATTCTAAATACCATGTTATAACCCCTGAAGTAACCCCAAGGCCCATGAAGGAACCCTACACCTTGCATGACTGTTCATCAGTATGTGCTAGGTGCACTGTTTTTGAGGTGGGAAGCCAGGCCAGTAGATCAGCTACTGGTGTGGTTGTTGGCAAAGGTTAGGGTGGAGGCAGTGGCAAACAAGAAGATGGTTCTGAGTTGTGGGTTGGGAAGGTTCTAGAAGCAGAGCAGCCTTTCACAGATGGGGTGCAATGTCAAAGGCAGCATAGAAGTGAGCAGAGGAGAGCAGCTTGAGTTGGGTTGGTGGCCTGTAGGCTCCTTCTCAAAGACTGAGCCATTAGAAGCCAGGACCACAGAGATAAAAGGGGTTTGGAGGGATCATCTAGCCCTATCTTTTACCAACAACAAGGGTGCTGCTCCATATGCACTCCTTCCTTGCGAGAGACTGAGTAATGTCTCTTCCTCCTACTGGGCTTGGCTTGCTCTTAGGAAGTTCGGGGCTGTGGGTTTCAAGGTCCCTTTGTTAGTTTTTCTCCCATGTCATCCTCACTTTTTCAAGAATAGGTCTGGAGCTAAGGGAAGCTGCTGCTCTGAGCACGAACAGCCTTGCCCACTCCTATGCTGAAAGGTCTGCATTTAGAAGCTGAGTTTTCCAGTGATAAACAGGATTAGATGCTGCCAGCCTACTCAGCAGCAACCAGAAATTCGATGAGAAGTTTCAGGGAAAATCTTTTTCCATCAAGTAATTAAGTGTGTGGCCCTATGTCATAGCGAATGAAGAGAAAGGCTCTTGTGTGCTTGTGTCACTGTATCATTGGCCTCTAGGTGAGATCATGATGAAGCTGAGAGCTACATGTTGCCTGGGACACTAGGCCTTCAGACAAGGAACTGTATGCATCAGAGCAGAAAGAAATGTCTAGCCTGAGACATTTGACCATATTTCCAAGACCGTTTAAAAGCTTCACACAGAAAGTGAGTTAACACTGGGATGTCTATGAGGAGGTCATGTCCAGAAAAACTTTTCCCCTTCCAGCAGAAACTTTTCAGAACAAAAATCTCCATGCTCATATTTCTCTACCCAGGGAGGCACTCCTGGAATCTAAGAGGCCATTCATTTAGTGTCAAATTCAGCCACACTGAGCATCACATAATAGAGATACTGTTCAGGCCATTATATACGTGAGGCAGAATCCTCCACAATGCCTGGCAGTGCCCAGACTCTTCACAACAAGGCTCTGGTCCCTGTCTGCTTTGGCAAAAATTGATCTCAGAACTGTCTGAAAACAAACTCCAGGCAAAGCCCTTTTGGCTACTCATCTGGAAAAGAATCACAATAAAATGTGTCGTTTTGGTACTCTATAAAGCTAGGGGGTGACAGCCTTCACTGAAGTCAAAAGTGAGTTTGTCAGAATCTGTGCTTTTCTGCTGATGAAGCCATCTGCCAACATAAAAGTTCTGAGAATGTCAGTTTGTCTGCATGTCCCTAACAGTCCCATTTTTGCATCTTGTGCCCTTGGCTGCTTGTGTTTTCAGTAGTCAAATCTCAGAAAACAAACAACAGGCACCATATTCAGGTCAAGGCAGAGGAGCTCAGTGCATACTCAGGTTGCTTTGCAGACCCACCGGAGCACTCTCCACATGCTGACCAGCAGCCGGGGTTCAGGAAACTGTGACACAGCCAGGGCTCAGACCAGGGAGGGATGGCATTTGTGCAGAAATGTGAGTAGCTGGATTAACTTCCCAAGCCAGGCTTTTTCATTTTGGTTATAAGCATATTTTTGTTTGCATGTCTGGGACTACAGCTGACCACACTGCCAAATTTTTACTTGCATGATTTCTGGTAGGAAAAACAAAACCTAATTTTGACAATGACATTAAAAATATATAAAGTAAAATGCAAGCCACTTCAGTAAATGGCATCTAGTCCTTGACTTTCCTGTGGAGATAAGTTTTATCTTCTACTTTGTAACAGGTGGACTGTTGTCCATTATGTTTAGAGGGCACACAGGGTTCATGCAGTCTGCACTCCTCGTCACCCAGAGACCACTTAGTGAGGAAAAATCAGGGTAGAGGCTTCAAATTCTCTTTAGCTGTGAAATAGTGAGCAATAAAAGGAAGCGTGTATGTTTAGTGAGAAGGAGAAAATATTGCCCCAGTCCATTCATTCAACAAATATTTATTGTGTGCTTGCTCTGGGATAGATACTGTTCTAGATGCTTGATTATATTAGAGAACAGAAGAAAGATCCCTCCCCTTGTAGACCTGACATTCAGCTGGGAGATGTAGATAATAAACAACAATTGTGAATTAATCATTGATTAGATTAGGTGATCAGTGGTAAAATAAGAAGTAGAGCCAAGTAAAGAGGTAGAGGGGAGGGAAGTGAGAAGTTGATATTATTGAGTAGAGCTGGCGAACATGTTTCTGGGTCCAAACATTCAGAAGTCAGATCTCAGAAAACAAACGACAGGCACTGTATTCGTGGCAAGGGATATGATACAAATAATAGTATTAATTGCTAACATCTTCCATGGCTAACTCGGTGCTAGACATGGTGCCAGGCATTTACTTGGAGATCTCATTTAATCTGTAAGGCTGCCTGGATTCTCTGAATCTCCAAGGCAGTATGCTAGACTTTAGTTCTTGGCTTTGACCTTATCCATCTTTATGCTTTGTCTTTACAGTAGGGCTTACTTCAGAAATACTGGTTTTATTTAAATCTTACATTTAGTGGATATCCCCCATGAACCCCAGTGCCCACAGAGTGCTTTTGTTAAACTCCTCAGTAATGGACCTGGTTTGTTCTTCGTGGATTCAGGCACCAGCTGGACTTTCCATGCACATAGGAGGGGATGAAAAGCAATGGAAGTGAGACTTGTGGTCTTTGTTGCTTAGATTCCACACACTGCTCCCTAACTGTTGGCTAAAGACACCAGCCTCTAGCCTGGCCCTTTGTTATTAATGTCTCTCTTAACTTTACCTTGAGGACACAATTCAGACAGATTGCTACTAACCTCTCTGTCTCTATTGCTTCCTTTTTTCCTACTAGAGGATTTATGGGTTGATTAGGGCCATAACCATCCTCCTAGTTAGGCTCCCTACCCCCAACTTCTAGGTAGGCCTGTGGGAGAATCATGTCCTAACAGCTTTGCAGGTCCCAAGGCATCTCTGCCAAGATGAGGGCTGCTCAACACTTCGAATTTAGGCATCGACTTCAAACTTAGAGTTACAGAAAATGGCAGCCATCAACCACCCTGTGTTGGAATTCATACATGCATTCTGTAACTTTTGCACATCTGCTCAGTCCCTGGAGTTAGAATAAAAGAATAGGAGGAAAAGTTAATAGTAAGTCAATGGTAATGATAGCCATAGCCATAGTTTGGGCTAAAAAAAAAGGTAGTTCTGAATGTATATAACATAGCTTTCATATAGAATAGAAGCCTTCAATAAATGAATGCATGAGTAGAAATATTGAGTTAAAAACTATGAGACAGAGATTTTAACATTACAGCAAGTCAGAATGCAAGTCTGGACTTCAAATAAAACACACCAATTCCTGGAACTTAGTGATTTTTTTTTTCTTTTTGCATGAATTTGTCACCTGTTCCACTTTCTGTTCTGTTCCTGCTAGATTCACCTCCTCCAGGTGCTCCAACCCATTCTACACACCACCACAAGCTTCATTCTTCACCACACCCTGCTTTCACGGCATTGCTGCATGCCCAAAACATCTCTGGGCTTCCACTGGCTGTAACCCAAAGTCATTAAGCTTGCCTGGCTGCCATTACATGGCCTTGAACATAACCTTGTCCCTCTCTTCTAGCCCTCTCTCCCTACCCGTCCCTCTACTTTAGTCATGCAGTTCCTCCATTGTTATCCCCCTGACATCACTTTCACATCTCACCTCCCACTTCTTCCTTGTTCCTGTCTGCATTATTTACTCTCTTCTCTCTAAGAAGGTCTTACCCAGGTCACAAGGCCCCAGTTACACTCTCCTCTCCCTTCTTAACCTTCGGCAGCTTTAATGTCTCTACCACTTTTTAGTCCATTATCCATATTTCCTCACAATCTTAGTTATCTTCTCATATTTAAATGTAGGACAGGAAATGTATTTCATATTACTTCAAGTCCATTCTATGACCAAGCACACAATACATTGCAGAAGTCACTCTGAAATAAATTATTGGATACCTAACCAGCATCCCCCCACACCACAGAAAAAACTTGGAAGAATCTCACCTTTCCTTTGGCGTATACCAGTATTTCACACACTGCTGACCCCTGCATGATAGCCCAGAAAATGCCCGTGAGAGCCTTCAACCTCATTCCAAGCTTGTAAAGAAGTTGGGCTTTTGTTTTTGTTTTATGTTGTTTTTAAGCAAGCAGAATAATCTATTTGCAGGAAGAATTGTGTGGGGTGTGAGTCAAATAAAAATAAAAACAGACGACTTAAATGAGTTGATCTTTGTTGTCCCTATCTCCCCTTCCTGCTCTTCCTCCCCATACCCACCACCCTCACTTTCTGTTTTGCTTTTCCTGCCAGTTGCTAAAGACTGTAATTTAAAAACTGCACTGGCTTTTCCAGAGCCAGGAGGAATGTGCATCCACACGTGGATTTTCCACAAGAAAATTGTCCCTGTCTTTTGGTTCTTCTTAGCCAAAAACAATGAGAACAGACAATCAGATGAGCCCATCCATCTTTGCAGTTCTTATTCTAATTTGTTTGAGAGGCTCAGAAGGAGTGGAGGGGATGGTTTGTGTTTCACCCTGTCAGGCTGTTGTTTGATGAGGTTTGTGCTCCATTTGTTCAGATGGTTTTCATGGTTTCTTTGTTGTTCATGGAAAGACTTTGAAAGTCATAATTCTGTATCCTTAAGCTATTCTGCTATTTCTGCTCAATGTCTCAACGGGACTTATACCACGAGAAAGGAAAATTGGAAGTTTCCAACCAGTTAGGGAAGCCATTTCTGAACATGATTATGGAGGCATGTGGATTTTTTTTAAAGAAAGAGGTTAAGATCACAAATGTTGGGTTCAGTGGAATAGATTCCATGGCAATTTTGAAGCAAGGTTCTAGTCATTTCCAGGCAAGAGGCATCTGTCTACCCCCTCATTTGTTTTTTGAGCCCCCATACCTCTGGCCTTTTTTCTCCTTTGTGATCCTCAGGCCCAACCTTCTCCACTCTTGATAGAAAAGCATGAGAGGCCTGGGAGAACCTGGAATGTGCTCACACCTCCGAGGTATCACCCACAACATCAGTGAGCTGAAGAAAGAGGCTGGGGTTGGCCACCTGAAACATCAAGGGCCTGGACTTTCTTCCCACAGAGTCTTGAATTTGCTCATCTTTTCAGAGCTGCTACAGACATTTTTTTCTTTCCAAACTTGCATTAGTTTATATATGTAGAAAACTTTATAAGATGCCTCACATATGTTGTCTCATTTGATCATTACCTCTTAGTCCACTGGAACCGTTTTTACAAAACACCATAGATTTGAGTGGCTTATAAACAACAAATTTATTTTCTGGAGGTTGGAAGTCATGGTTGGGTTCTGGTGAGGGTCCTCTTCTGGACTGCAGACTGCTGACTTCCTGCTATGTCTTCACATGGCAAGAAAGAAAAAGCTAGCTCTATGACCTCTTCTTCTGAAGTCACTAATCCCATCCCTTAGGGCTCCACCCTCATGACCCAATTACCTCCCAAAGACTACACCTCTTGATACCATTGCATTGGAGATTAGATAGAAACATATGAATTTGGGCGGAGCATAAACATTCAGTTCAAAACATTAGCATGACTCTATAAGGTATATAAATCACGTAAATTTTTATTTTTATATTAAAGAAGGTTGAGGCTCAGGGATGTCTTATGATTCATCCAAGATCTCACAACAAACAATGCCAAGGATAGAACTTGAACCTATCCTCTGACTTCAAATTCAAGGTTCTTTTGGTTGGTTACTTAGGCTACAAATCAGAGTTTCCGTGTTCCTTCCACTCACCCCACTCCTGCCCCAGAGAAAGAGCACACTTCTGGAATTCAGTGATGCTTAAGAGCTAATGTTGCATTAACTTTCATTTCTCCCGGTTACTGAAAGGTCATCTTCGTGCAGCCTTTGTGAAAAGCAGGAGGTGCTGATATATGAAAATTTGTTGTTTTTCATTAGATCCTTCTTACGACTCAGTCAGAAGAGGAGGATGGGGCAATAACATGAATTCTGGCCTCAACAAAAGTAAGTAAATGTCACTCTGCCTTTGGGAGGAAAACATTTTTCCAAGGACGGGGTAGAAAACAGGGTCATAGATTAAAAGAGGATACAAATGAGGATTTGTTTTTCTGGTTATTTTTGAGTAAACATCAAAATTAACTGCCAATTCAGGGCCCATTAGTGATACCCACTCTTTGAAAGGTGTGGAATTTTCATTCAGACATTTTGAGTTTTGTTTCGTTGCCTTTGATTTTGGAATTATTGAAGTCAGTTTTCTTGGGACAAGGCTCTGTGTGAGTAAGAAGGTCACTGGATTTGGATTCTGTCGTTGAAATGATGAAAATGACCTTCTATAACCTTGCTCCTGGAACTGTGGAGGCTTGGTCATTCCAATATCACATCTCTATTTCATGAAAGGCTAAGATGGAGGATGAGGGGATGGAAGGAGTCTGAGACATCAAATTGAGTTAATATCTGACCCAAAATCTCCCATTAAAAGAGGAAGGAAAGAGAAAATTTAAACTCCTGAACCAGAATGTGTCAATCTTGCTACCTTCAGGAAATTAAAAAAAGGGAATTCTTTTAAGAAAGAGGTTAGGATTTTAAATTAATGTTCCAGCAATCAGCAAGATCCCTTTCAATATATGTATTAATTACTTGTTTACTGTGTGCCCAGCACCTGGCACTCTGGGGTTTACAAAGATGAATCAGGCATGAACCAGCAGGGGAGAGGGATCATGCACACAAATCACTCTTCATCCTTCATCCGGGTGGTACTGAGGCAGCTCTGTAAACCTGGGAGCATTAGAGTTGGCTCTCAAGGAGAAGTAGGATTAGGACTTGCAGAGATGGGGAGAACAGACCCTCCCAGAAGTAGGGGCCAGGAAAAGACATCAAGGTCCACATGTCTGACAGTCAGCGAGGACTCCCAGTTCTGGAATTTAGGATGCATGAAGGGAAAGAAGTCTGGAAAGGTAAGGAAGGGGTCGCAGGGGACACTATAAAGATAGACCAAAATTTTTTAGTTAATGAGGGATCACTAAGGTTGCTGAACAGTAGAGTGAGATGGTTAAACCAGGTACATAACATATGATGGGTTAGTAGGAAGAGAGAGGAGTGGTGAAGATACAGTCAGACCAGGACTGTGCAAGAAATAGTGAACATCTGAAATGGAGAAGTGATGACAGAAATGGAAGATACCATTCCCATGAGAGATACCATGGCGGGAACTCACGAAACATGGAAACACAGGAAGTAAGGGATCTTCACCCAAGTGTCACCTTCTAATTAATAACCCCTCTAACTTCCTATATAAAAATGAAATCTACAGCCCCAATACCATAAGAAGTGCTATACTGTGTGTTTATTATTGTTTATCACTATCTTCCCCATTAACATGTAAGTTCTACCAGGATCATTGTGATCTTTAGCACCAAGAATAGTGCCAACACATAGTAGGTTCTAGAGAAATATTTATGAAATAAAATGAAAAAATTAGTGAGTGGAGAATGAATGAATGAATGAATGAATGAGAAAGCAAATTTATCTTCCTTCTGGAGGGCGTTTGACAAAATGTTTCTCTCCTTTCATGAGCAGTGGCCCCACTTACCATATTTCTTTTTCTCTTGCTGCAGGTCCCCCCCTTGCAGGAGCACAAACAATGAGTAAGAATACTGAACAACGGCCCCAACCAGGTACCTGTACATGATGTGTAATCCCTCTTCTGCTTTTTATGCAACTGTTGATTCCATGTAGTCAACTGAAGAGGATTTAAAAAAAATGCTTCATTGTCATCTTTTACACAGACCCACAGAGGGTCTGTGTTTGACTCTCAGTAATAGATCTGTGAATCAAGTAACAGGTACTGAAATCACGAAGAGACTTGTTAAATATCAGAGGTGAAAGGAATATTAAAGATGAAATGTTCCAATGCCTCATTTTGTAAAATAAAAAGACTAGAGTCCAGAGAAGTGAAGTGATTTGCTAAAAGCCACATAGCTCGTTTATGAGGGCTATAATCTCACCTTCCCAAGTTGCTCTCCAAGCCTTTTATGTTTCACCAAACCTTACATTCAGAAATACTCTCATTCTGTGATGGATCTACTTAACAATTTTGGCATGGGAACTTTTAAAGTCATATAATTGGACATCTCAGTATTAGAAAGGAGCTTAGAGACATCTAGGTCTATAGCATCCTTCTGTTACATCTCAGTCTTATGATTACCTCTACTTGAACACTTACAGCAACAGGGAGCTCACATCCTAGTGGGCTTAATGCTACTCTTTGAGCCAAAATCCCCCTCCCTGTAACTATCATTCAAGCTTCCTAGTTTACCCTCTGGAGAAATCTTGCTCCTTCATATACCTGAAGATGGCTTTTTTGCCATCTCTTCACACCAGCCGTGGCTTTTTTATGTGACACAGCTGAGATTAAGTTCTAAACAAGCCATTTGCTTAATGGCAAACACTGTTTTCCATCTTCACCGAAGATAGAGCAATAGGAAATTGACTTACAATTCATCAGGAAAGTTAAGAAAGAACTTGCTGACTATTAAACACAAGCCAGTCAGAGAGGATTTGACATAGAGGATTTAAAGAATCCCCAACAACAAAATCAGACATGACCTGCCAAAAAAATTTTAGTTGTCACACTGTATATGAAAATAATAGGCCAAATGGCCTTAAAGACTCTTTGAGTTAATTTATGGCTATAAGTAGAAACCCCAGATCATGTTGATTTTTAAAAACTGAAATTATAACTGTAAAATTAGTAAAATTTTAACAAGCATTTGACAACTTGGCCGAGTTGTAATTCAACTCTCTACCACGATTTCCTCACCTGAAAAAAGATGAAAAACCTCACATAAAACCAATATTTCAAAGATTTTTTAATGGCTAAATAATCATGTAAGTTTTAAGTAAGCTGAGATATCAATAACAGTCATTTTTTAGTTAAAACACAAGTTCTGGTTAGTGTTGACACTTCTAAGCTTAAAAACCACAGAATGTTGATCTAGAAGGGAACTGGGGAATCTAGTAGCCCAACCCACTCTCTTGGCAGGTGAGAAAAATGATACCCAGAGATTGTCCAATGAGTATTTAGTTTATAACAGCTGGGGCTAGAACCATGGCTACTTGATTTTCAGGCATATATTTTTTATGCTACATCAGAAAAACAGAGATGTGTAAAGTTTTTAGTAACAGACAGAGCTATTAAAGACAAGTAATTATTTAGACCTTCTTTAAGCTCATTTAATAAGCCATGTTTACCTTATTATGATTAAATATTAGTTCCTTTCTAAACAGTTTCATTGCTCTAAGGTAATGACAGAATTATCTACAAATTGTAGACACCAAATGCAAAAGAAATTATGTTGTTACTATTCCCTGTAAATACTGAGACAAACCATAACTGTGATCAAGAGTTTTTGAGGTGGGCAAATAAAAGCAGTCAAGTTGTCTGAAATTAGGCTTTCCTATGATACTGAAATAAAGTATAAACCCTTATTGTTTTTGCTGTTGTTCTTATAATTTTTAATAACAGTGAAGCAAATTTTTTTTTGTTTGTTTCCATAGATCCATATCAGATCCTGGGCCCGACCAGCAGTCGCCTAGCCAACCCTGGTGAGTTGACTTTGGCCTGCCAGGTTTTCTTTCCAGAATATTCCATTGCTTTGTGAGGTCACAGTGACCTCTGTCCTAAGTTCAGACACCTAACTAGGAAATAACGTGTACTTTTTTCCTTGAAACGTTCAACATCTGTTTCATGTGCAAATGAGAGGTCATGGCTTGCTATTCAGTGGCAATAAATGCCCATTAGCTGAGGATGTTTCTGGAAAGCGAACATTAGCCCTAAGGTTTGGAATAGTTGTAAATGACACATGTAGACGTTTCAGTAGAAAAAGATGGGCCAGGAGGGTGGAAACAACTCCACTGAGCTCTCAGTTATCTTCCTCGTGCAAGGTATAAGTGAATAAATATTCCAAAGGCGTTTTATTCTTAACTTTCAAATGTGTTGCAGAGCTATCTGGTCTTATGAAAGAAATGTCCCTGAAAGGTTGCAGGTAAAATGAACTTGACGATATGTTTTAAGGGTTTATTATCACAAATAACTCTCGAGTGAGCTCTAAACCAAGAGCACTGAGCATGTGAGCTGATAAGCCCTGTGCAGGAGTGAGGCCCGCACCTTCTCATCCTGGGGAACTAATGTTGCCAGGGTATCCAGGCCCATTTTTCAGTGCCTAGCCATTCCTGCCTGGATGGAAAGAAAAAAGAAGTCACCCAGGTCCCTCTCCTGTTGCTTTTCTCTCCGCCCGTGTTCTTCTCTGTAGAATTCAGAGCTGAGAGCCAAGCTCTAGGGCTCAGCCAAGGAGCATTCCAGGTCTTGTCTAGCCTAAAGCCTGTGCCACACTTTCTCCCTGTAACTCTGACAGCAGTCTCCTGGTCCAACTCTTTTACTCTAATGGAGACTACCTGGGGGGACTTCCTCAATTAGCACAGATTCATAGTGATTCAGGCCTTTATAGAAGAAGAGATTCAAAAATCTTGCCAAAAGGGATGGGTGTGGCTTGCCCCAAAAATCATACAGTTAGTTTGGGGCCATCTTTTACCTCATTACCCACAGTACATTTTACTAGGCCTTCGTGCAAATTATTTTAAGGTCTAACCATGTTTATGATACCAATCTCAGTGGCAAACAGAAAAGCAAGCCAACAGTGAAAAGAAGGGGCTGTCCAGTAGATTCTGAATGTAAAAGGAAATAAAGAGTGAGTGGATCTCACATTTTGGGACTTAGATTCTGACTTCTCCAGGCTAAAATATTCTGTTTTCTCTGGTTTATCTCACCGTCTGCAGGAAGCGGGCAGATCCAGCTGTGGCAATTCCTCCTTGAGCTACTCTCCGATAGTGCCAACGCCAGCTGTATCACCTGGGAGGGAACCAATGGGGAGTTCAAAATGACGGACCCCGATGAGGTGGCCAGGCGCTGGGGGGAGCGGAAAAGCAAGCCCAACATGAATTATGACAAGCTGAGCCGGGCCCTCCGATACTACTATGATAAAAACATTATGACCAAAGTGCATGGCAAAAGGTATGCCTACAAATTTGACTTCCATGGCATTGCTCAGGCTCTGCAGCCACATCCAACTGAGTCGTCCATGTACAAGTACCCTTCTGATATCTCCTATATGCCTTCCTACCACGCTCATCAACAAAAGGTGAACTTTGTCCCTCCCCACCCAACCTCCATGCCTGTCACTTCCTCCAGCTTCTTTGGAGCAGCCTCACAATACTGGACCTCCCCCACGGGTGGAATCTACCCCAACCCCAATGTCCCCCGCCATCCTAACACCCACGTGCCCTCACACTTAGGCAGCTACTACTAGAAGCTTAATCATCGGTGGCCTTCTAGCTGAAGCGCCATTCTTCAGACTTCCTGGAAAACTTTGGACTCTAAAGGACATATTTGGCCTTGAAGAGGAAACAAAACTGGATGTTTTTTCTTGTTGAATAGAACCTTTGTATTTGTTCTTTAAAAAAAACTTTTTTTTTTTTTTTATGTTGGTAACTTTTGCTTCCTCTACCTTGAACAAAGAGATGGATAATTCTGTGGGCCAGTAGGCCAATTTGGATTCTCAATCTCCTATCATTTTATGAGTTGAATATTTAGATTACTGGAATGGTTATATCATGGTTCTACAAAAGAAACTGTAAATTTTCTTTATCTTTTTATGACCAAAGCAGTTTCTTATCAATACACGGGTCATATCATGGACCTTGCATGGTTCAGTATGATAAAGAACCATGGACTTAACCAGTTATGCTCTGGTTTGAGACTTAGTGAAAATAGAGGCAGGAAGCTTATAATCTTGTTTTAGAAAGATCAAATTCAGTGGATGGTAACTGGAACATTGGTTTTAAGGCCAGTGAAGTTTTCACCCAACTGGAATTTAAAAGAAAGAACGTGTATGTGTATTTAAGAAACCATGGGCATTGCAAAATTTCTCTCAGTGGGCAATAATGTACTACACCGACCATTCTCTCTATAAATAGTCAGGATATGAACCAAGAAATGTTAATGCAAATGTAGACATTCCTGAAGGACAGAGAATTAAATAACTTTTTTCTTTTTTTTAAAATAATGACAGTGGGTCCCAGAACTTAGAAAAGTCTTAGGGATTTCTAAAAACAAACAGATCCGCAAGCGCTGTGCGCTTGTCAGACCATCAGTCCAGAGTCACTCATTCAGAAGGCAACTTACTGTATAAATTATGCAGAGTTATTTTCCTATAGCTCACAGTATTAAAAATAAATAATTAAAAAATTAAAAAGAATAAATAAACGAGTTGACCTCGGTCACAAATGCAACTTTACTATCAGATCAGTGGTTGTTATTTTTTTAAATGTAATTTGTACATCTTTTGTCAATCTGTACATTTGGGCTGTTTGTACGTTTTTATAACTGGTTTTTAAAATGCATAGTGTCACTGTTGCTGAAAAGAACATAGGATGTTTAAGTCACTGACTTACTAGAAAGAGATGCACTGGTGCAGTTATTTAACAGACATGTATGAGCAAGCAAAGGCAATCCATTTAAATCTTTATGCTTTGGAAATGTTTGAAAGTAACCATACGCAATTGTCACAACTTTGAAAAGAACAATCAAACCTTCCCTTGTGTATACGAGGGATTTTCCTGCCTATATATGCAACATATTTTTTAGATATTAAAATATATATAATTTTGCCGGTAATCGTTGACTTTTTTAAAAACTATATTAAGTGTTAAGCTGACAACTGTCAATGAAGACTATGTTGTAAAATAATTTGACTAAATAAATTGTGCCTTTTTCTCTCAGAACTAAGGACATCGTTTTCTTATTTATTCCCGATTAGGTCAAAGGGTTTTCCCAGAGGAAGTTTTCTATTTACCTATTGCACCATGAAGATTTTTCAAATATACATAATGCATTACAGTAGAAAGTACAAAATCAATATGGTTTGATTATTTTTTGTGTTAATCAAGGTTCTCAAGAGGAACAAAACCAGAAACCAGTATGAGATTAGATTGAGATTGAGATCCAGATGATAGAGATAATGAGAGAGAGAGAGAGAGAGAGAGAGAGAGAGAGAGAGAGAGAGAGAGAGAGATTGATGATGAAGAATTGATGAGGAATTGACTTAGGTGAATATGGAGGCTGGGAAGTCTCATGGTCTGCTGTCTGCCAGGTGGAGACCCAAGGGAGCCAGGGATGTAGTAGTTCTAGTCTAAACCCAAAGGCCAGGAGAGCTGATGGTGTAAATCTCAGATCAAGTGCAGCAGAAGAAGAATGTTCCAGCTCAAGCAGAGGGGTGATTTCCTTCTTCTGCCTTTTTGTTCTATTCAGACTCTCAATGGATTGGTTGATGCAGTGGGAAAGGCGATCTACTTCACTAAATCCACCAATTCCAATGCTAACTCCTCTGTAAACACCCACACGTACATACCCAGAAATAATGTTTGATCTGGGCACTCTGTGGCCCAGTCAGGTTGGCAGTTAAAATTAACCTTCACATTGTTGATGACATTGGCAGAGATTTTTTTTAATGTTATATAAATTTTCCTCCAGCCTAAAAGAGTTTCATAGAATGACAGCCAAGGCCATGAGCACTCTGTGTCCAACAACCAGAACCAAGCAGACAGGCCCATCTAGGATAGACCCAGACTTTATTCTGTTGCATCCATCTAAATCCAAGTGGCTGTCCTCCTGATATTCTGACAGAGAATAAGATGGCCCAGCTTCCTCTGGTCCCATGCCCGATTTTATGGTCCATGCAGATTTGTAAGGTCCCAAGGAAGACCTTGATTCAAACTGCTTCACTGTTAAGTAGCTTGTTTCAGTCCCTCTATTTTATAATGAAAGAGAATGAGGCCTGGAAAATCCTTGATATTGTGAGTAATTAGACTATAATATTCCCTAGGCATTACTGAGTACCTTCTAGATAATATGTCTACCTAGATAAAATGTGATGTGCGCCAGAAAGATGGTCTCTAATTTCTTTTTTAACTTGTACCCTTCCATTAAAAAATGTATTAAGCAAATATTCTCAATATATGCACACTGATTTATGAATCATATATATAAACTGTTACATTATCATTACTTACATTATAAAACAAACATAAAATAGAACATTTTAAAGTGTAATATAAAAATAAATCAAAACTCGTATTCTAATGTTTTCTTCCATTTTCTTTATACTGCATATCTCCTACTGTCAACATTCAACAAGGAAGTTAGTCTTTAGAGGAATCAATGTGTGTGTACACATTTGTAAGGGTTTTCTATTGACTTCTAAGAAAGGAGAAAATGAAAACTTGGTATTAGTGGCTCAAGAAAGAGAGCAATCATCAAATATATTTAAAAATAGTTTAGCTGAATTCTTTTGGAAGTCTCCATCTCAGCCAAGCAATTTTGCCATCAATCTGCAAAGTATTCTTTGGGGTAAATGGAGGCACGTAAAGGATACTCAGTCCATTGGGAGTTCTCCCTGTGCAGAGGGTTTCTTTATATGTCCTTGTTCACCTAAATATAAAAAAGGCCTTTCAAAATGAGAGGAAACAGCATTTATGGAGATCAATAAGAATAGTTATTTGGGGAACACTGAATCAAGCAGAAGCCCAGATAGTGTTCCAATTCAATGGGTGTTTATAATGTTTATACAAAGGGGAAAAGGAAGGGGAATAATTACATCAATGAAAGATATTTCTATTGGTGCAGTTAACAAAACACAGTGATACTAATTCTAAACAATGTTTTTAATTTTCAGTCTAGTAGTCATCAGCCCAATAGTCAGAATAACTGCTTTTTGTTTATCTTTACAAACAGTTCTTTGGGAAGCAAGGTGGGTTAGGCCCACTTTAAAGGTTCTTTTGTCGGGTTTTCACATTCCAAAGATTTGAGACATAAGACCAGCAAGGCAGTTACTCTGGCATGGCAGCTCTGGCTCCATTTTAAAGTGACTTCGTTTATATTGTTATTTACACCCCATTCAGACACTGACTTATGTTCATCATCTCTCCAAAGTCTTGGAACTTTGGCCAAACCTTGCCCCTTGAACTTGTTTCTCAGTGATTTATTACACATTTAGGGAGCTAGTCCACTCCCTAACAGGACCAAGACACCATTTTCTCCTTATAAGCATTTGTGTGGAGGAAAGGCTGGCATTAAGTCTCCTATAATGCCCAGATTTAGGATTTACTAGCTTGCTCAAGGGCATTCAGCTGGCTGGTGGCAGAGGACAAACAAGATCTTTGCCTTCCTGGCTTCTACTTTGGATTTTCCCCATTCAATCATTCTGCAATGATGCCATGAAGTTTATTTATTCTAACAAACACTGCAAGCCAAGAAGAGAGGAGTGTGGCACGGCTGTGAGCGGTTCTACTGGAATTGGTCTTCCCTGCAGTTTAGGATACTGGCCAACAGCCCTTCTGAGAAGGAGGTCACATTTTTTAGAGTCAAAGAATATTGTTGACTCCTATGCAAAGGAAGCTATATTTTCAATATCTCTTGTTGGGCAACATTTTTAATGGTAAAATGACTGCCAGAATTTCAATAACACCAAAAATGATTATTATTTTATTCAATAATATCTGCATGCAATTGAACAATGAATATGTACAATGTTTATTTAGTTCATGGGTAATTCATAAAGTACGCACCCTCAGATGGGGTATGACTAATTTAGGCCAAATGAAAGCTGGGACAGAAAGGAACATTTGTCTATTTGAAGCCAAGGTGATGCCAGGTTAAGGCAATAGTTGTTGAGAGAATAAAACAAAAGTAAGAAGAAAGAAAGAAAGAAAGAAAGAAAGAAAGAAAGAAAGAAAGAGAGAGAGAGAGAGAGAGAGAGGGAGGGAGGAGGGAGGGAGGGAGGGAGGAGAGAGAGAGTGAGAGAGAGAGAGAGAAAGAAAGAAAGAAATAAAGAAAGAAAGAAAGAAAGAAAGAAAGAAAGAAAGAAAGGGAAGGAAGGAAGGAAGGAAGGAAGGAAGGAAGGAAGGAAGGAAGGAAGGAAGGAAGGAAGGAAAGAAAAAAAAAGAAAAAAGAAAGAAAGAAAGAAAGAAAAAGAAAGAAAGAAAGAAAGAAAGAAAGAAAGAAAAGAAAGAGAAAGAAAGAAAGAGAGGAGGGGAAGGAGAGAGAGAGAGAGAGAGAGAGAGAGAGAGAGAGAGAGAGAGAAAGAAAGAAAGAAAGAAAGAAAAAGAAAGAAAGAGAAGGAAGGAAGGAAGGAAGGAAGGAAGGAAGGAAGGAAGGAAGGAAGGAGAGAAAGAAAGAACAAAGAAAGAAATAAAGAAAGAAAGAGAGAGAGAGAGAGGAGAGAGAGAGAGAGAGAGGGAGAGGAGGAGGAGAGAGGAGGAGGAGGAAGGAGAGAGAGAGAGAGAGAGAGAGAGAGAAGAGAGGGAGGGAGGAGGAGGAGGGAGGGAGGGAGGGAGGAAGGAAGGAAGGAGAGAGAGAGAGAGAGAGTGAGAGAGAGAGAGAGAGAGAGAGAGAGAGAGAGAGGGAGGAGGAGGAAGAGGAGGGAGAGGAGGAGGAGGAGGAAGGAAGGACGGCAGGAAGGAAGGACGGAAGGACGAGTGAGAGAGAGAGAAAGAAAGAAAGAAAGAAAGAAAGAAAGAAAGAAAGAAAGAAAGAAAGAAAGAAAGAAAGAAAGAAAGAAAGAAAAAGGAGAGAAAGAAAGAAAAAGGAGAGAAAGAAAAGAGAAAAAGAAAAAGATAATGCAGTGCTTTCCGTAAGTCATCTGTGGACTTGATTTCAAGCTTTAATGCCTTTCATATCTATTCATTAACAATCATCATGTAAACATGTCACCTTAAAAACTATTGAAAAGCTAGCACTTTGGGGAGCAACCCTTGAGCCTGGCTGCCCTGCTGTCCCGCCCTGCTCCCTCACCTAGCTGAGGATATGCCACCAGGAGGTTCTTCCACCTTTAACGGCAGTGCTGGGCTTGTGTCCAGCCCTCTCTCAGGAGGAGGCAGTAAAAGGGTGCTTAGTGTCAATGGGAGAAGAGAGGGGGGTAATAAAGAACTTGAATGGGTGGCCAGGGGTTTAAGGTCTGGTGAACAAACAGAGGCTTCAACTTGTATCCAGAAAGAACTTTGTGTTTTGCAAAAAGCTCACTGAACACTTCATCATGTGGAAAGCTACTGAAATTGACACTGCACTCCCTCAGCCAGGGAGTCCGCTAAAGGATTATGAAAAGTCGGCTGATTTCAAGACTACAAATCCCAGGCTCCCTTGGGGGACGAACACTTCAGAGAGGAAGTGGTTTAGCCAGTCAAACCTCTAGGGTTTCAGCCAATTGAGAAAGGATATGGAGGGAAGCTTTTAAAAGGAATGTCAGCTCACATGCCTGGGGTCTGTCTCCCTCTCACTCTTACTTGGCCTCCTGTCTAATTGTTTCAGTCTGTCTGAGCTGGTAAATTCCTAAGCACATAGTCAATTTACACTTAGCTTAAAAGCTCTAGGGGGAAACAGAAAAAGTTTCCAGTGAGACCACTCACTTACCTACAATTGCTAAACTAACCTTCTAGATTTTAACTGGTTACCTCATGTGTTTTCTTAGTGAGAAGAGAGGCGATTTAGGTAGATAAATGAGCAAGGCTGTAATGCCAGAAGACTTGGGTTCAAATTCTGACCCCTCTACCTACCAGGCAACTTCTCTGTGCCTATGAACCAGGGAGCTGAGCAATAACTGTCTCCTGCAAGAGGTCCTATGAGGTATTAGATAACACATGCGGAAAACCTTTATAAATTACTATATAGGAAGTATATATATAATCACGGCTCTCTGCTAGTATTTGCTAGGTTTTTCCAAGAACCTTTATTAAGTCCTTGTTAACTGGTGGGCACTCTGTTTGGAGAGTTGAGTACAGTGTAGATTTTGTTTTGCGGTCAGAAAGGCATTTTCCAAATAAGTGAAAAGTGGGAGTAATTGGATTTTCCAGAGAGCCATTGCATTTTCAGCAGTCCTGGCCCCACTGTGCACCTCTTGGGCTTGTGCCCTTCACTGGCTCTGTGTGCACCTAAAGTCCGCAGAGCATGCTGCCAAGCTTTAGGGTGCTACAAGTAAAATAACATTGTTATGAAGGAATGCTAAAAATGCACATTGTCAGAAATGCTGGGTTGGGTTTTTCAATCAGCTGAGAATGGAGGCCGGAAACTGGGATATTTTGCTTAGTAAGCTTGGATCCAGATTGTTTGCATAGCCAGAGCAGTCTATAAGCTCCATGAAAGAAGACACTATTTCGTGTGTTGCGTTCGAGGCAGCACACATTAGTTGGTCAGTATATAAATACTAAGGACAGGGATGGAGTCACAGAAACCAGGCTCTGAAGCCGAGTGTTTCCGCTGCCCTAATTTTAGCTTATTATCTCTGAGTTGGAGTTCCCATCTATTAAATGAGGATTATAGTCATAATTATACAAGGTTATCATGAAAGTTATATAAGATACTGTAAGTAAATATGTTTTGTATGTTAAGAAGAACTATGAAAATGCAAGGGAGTATCTTGGTTGATAGGCAGATCCTCTTTATCATTCAAAAGTCTGTACAAATCTCTGTTCTCTGATACTATAAGAGAGAATTCAGTCGTACTCCCCTATTCTAGTGCATATTATGAATATATATATTTTTTAACTTAAAAATTATAAAAGTTTGATACAGTAAAAACTTACAGAAAAGTTGCAACAGTGGAAAGAATATTTTTTATCAAAATATTTGAGAATAAGTTGCCAACCTGATGCTCCAACACAACCAAGCATTTTAGTGTGTATTTCCTACAACAATGACATTCTCCTGTGTAATCAAAATCACATATTGCTTTTAGTTATAGACATTCTTTTAGTCTGAAACACTCCCAAGGTCTTTCCTCGACTCTCAGGACTTGGCAACTTTGAATATTAAAAGCCAGTTATTTTGTAGCATGGCTTCTAATTTGAGATTGCCTGGTATTTCTTCCTGATTAGGTTTAGGTTAGGCATCTCCTAACATCAGGAGTGATATAACTTTCTTCTCCTTGCAGCCTGCATATGGCACACAATTTCAATTTATCCCATTATTAATGAAATTCATAATGATAATTTGATTAACTTGGTGTCTGCCAGCCTTCTCCACTGGAAAGTTACTTCTTTCCCCTTTGTAATTAATAAGGATCTTGTGAGAAGTTACTTTGAAATTTATATATATATATATATATATATATATATATATATATATATATACACACACACACACACACACACACACACACACACACACACACACACACACTCACACACACACACATTCCATTTATCATCAAATTTCAATGTATTCATTCATTTATTTGTATCTCTAAAGACTCATAGTTTCTTATCTTATTCAGTGGATAAGATATGTTCTTATCATTATTTATTTTGAGGATTACATTGTCCCACTGGGAAGCTATTCAAGTTGGCTTCTGTGCCCCTTGACATGTTCCCATCAGTCTTTGAGCACTTCCTTGCTTTTCTCACAACAAAATATTTTGGGCTTTCCATGTCCCAGCCCTGGAGTGGATCATTTCTCCAAGGATTACTGGTGCTTCTTAGTAGAATATAACATCTAGAAGCCAATATCTGGGTGCTAGGTATGCTCGTTGGAATTGCAGTACTGCTTCTCTCAGGCCCTCTCAGTGGACAGAGCTAGGTGACACATGTTCACACACACACACACACACACACACACACACACACACACATCAGATATACACAGACACTCATATACATACATATGCTTTATTAGTCAGGGTTTCCAGAGAACCAATAGTACAGATATATGAAAACTTTATTATAGAAACTGATTCCTGCAATTACTGAAGCCAAGAAGTCCCCTGATCCACCATCTGCAAGCTAAAGAACCAGGAGAGCCAGTTTTTAATTCAGTCCAAATGAGTCTGAAGGCCTGAGGATGAGAAGCCAATGGTATAAGCCCCAGTCTGACTCTGAAAACCCAACAACCAGAAACATCAATGTCCAAAGACAGAAAGTGAATGTCTCACCTCAAACAGAGAAAAAAGGTTACCTTCCCTCCCCTGCTTTTGTTCTATTCAGGCCCTGAATGGATTGGATGATATCCACCCACATTGATGAGGGCAATCTTTACCAGTCTACTCTTTCAAATACTAATCTCTCCTGGAAACACCCTCCTAGATACACCCAGATATAATATTTTACCAGCTATCTGGGGATCCCTGAGCCTGACCAAGTCCACACATAAAATTAACTACCATATATGCATAGAAATTTAGATGTGGACAGATTAGATAGATAGATATTTCTATATCTACATATATTGAAAAACTGGAGTTTACTCTGATGGATCTATTTCCAATCTAACACCACAGGTTTTCCCCTTTCTCTATTTGAAATTCCCTTATTTGACAATAAGCAATATGGTTTCCATTAAGCATACTAAATATACTTTCTTACTGATCCTTCTGCATGTGACCAGTCTCTCATCTCTGTTGCACCCACATCCCCAGGTGACATGTTCCTTATTCCTTTCCATGCTTTGGCTCTCAATTCCCATCCTGGCTTCCCTCATTCTATGGGCAGTCTCCTTACCCTACAACTAGGCTGTGCCTAGTGTGTCCTCCTCACCCAGTTCAAGTCCTGACACCCATGAGAGGCTGCTGCCCCTTTCCTCCCTGGGTGCTCTCCTCTTTACTCCACTTGGGCACTACCATCACACTCCAGGACTCTTCATGTGGATGCCATTCTCATCCTGTTTAGGCACTGATATCACTACACTCTGATACTGACCTTGCTCTGCTCCACCTGTTCAGAAATAAATACTCCAGGAGGGAAAGCAGAAAGAAAGGAAGGGAAAGAAAAGAGAAAAAAGAAGTGTAAAAAGGGAAGATCCATGAATATACATTTAAAACTACACAAATCTCATTGATGAGTGTATGTTTGGCTGTAAATGGAGACAAGGGACACAAGATTATTTTGTGGGGTGTGCCTGCCTCTGCCCCTGCCACACACACACACACACACACACACACACACACACACACACACACACTTTTGTACCTTCTGAAATGCAGAATCTGAAGAGCAGTAGAGAAAGGAGAGGAAGGGATGGGAGTTAACCAGAGAGGCTAATAAGCTAGGAGATAGTTGGGAATGGAGGCTAGGTGGAGAAAATGAAAAAAAAAAAAAACAAAAAACTTGTTCTAGTATCCAGGGGAGAGATCAGAAGGAAGCAGAGGACAGGATAGAGTTGGTGCGTGTGGAACAGCAATGCTTTGGGATATGCCACTAATATTTTTTGATTCAAGCTGGGGTAGAGAATGGCATGACTTTGTCGTTACTTTTGGATATTGGGTGGTGCTCAGACACAGCAATTAGAGACGTCAGGATCTACTATATTTAAAGGTCTTTGTCCTCCTTAGACTATAAGGACACGAAGGGCAGGAACTGTGTCTAATTTCTTCTCTTGAATTCCTAGCACCTAGCAAGTGCCTGGCTTTAGAAAAGGGTCTGATCCATGCCTGTTGTTTGTCAAACTGCACCCGCTGGGCAGAAATGTCTGAAGTCCAGCTGCTCCGTCACAGTTAACTCCAGAGAGACACAGAGAAAATAAAACATATGAGAGAGACAGTGAAAGTGTAAGCCCAGAGCGCTGCTATAATTTGCAGGTGATTTCTGCTGAGTCAGGGTTTGAGACTAATTGGTTTCCCCAGAAGATTTCTTTCTCCACTGATTGTGATATTTCTCTGAGGCTCTGGCTTTCAGAAATGTTTAATCAGACATCACATGTATTCTAGCAATACTTTCCAGACACTCAGCTTTTCCTGACAGACTTCTCTTTCTTTGTTCTTCCTGTCTTTTCAGAAACTTCTACTTATCTAGTGTTTTTCATAGCAACTTAAAGTTTTGTCATTAAAAAAAAAATAGAACACATGACCACCACAAAACCAATTTGCAGCCATTCGAGAACTTTAAAATGTGGAGAATACAGACTCTATCCAGAGGTACTCAATCGAGAGGGAAGAAATATGAATGCGCCACTAATTTCTGAAAAGTAAAGTTAGTTGGATTGTAGCTTAAATCTGCCTTTAAAGGAGTTTTTGTGATGATTCTCAGTCTTTTCCTTTCACATTGCATCTTTACAATTGTCAGGATCCAAGACACAAAACTCTAATGGGTCTAATTTTTCAAGTGGTTTCAATCCAGCAACCAGATCCTGAGGTCACTGTATATGCTCACAGCCAACTCTTGAAGGAAGGTTTTAGGCAGATGGGAGTGAAGAGGCCACAGTAGAAGAAAGCAGGGTTTTCATCCCTGCATCATGGCCAAGGACAGAGTCATCCCTTAGTTGCATGCTTAGGAGATTTGCATTCCTAGAAGATGCCAGCCTTTTACCTATGGAGAGGTTTGATTAATTCCAAGAAAGACATGCTGAGTAAGGTTTCAAGAAAACTATGGAAGTGTCATAAAAATCATATTCACATACAATGTATACTTAGGTTAAATCTTACTTCGCAAAAAATATCTAGTTTTCAAGAGATTTTCAGCTATTCAGTTACTTGAGGTTTAATTACAAATGGCCCCACAGCTTTGCATTGGCAAATGCCCAAAAGACAACAGAAGGGAAATTGGAGTCTAAACTACAGCATGGCCTCGTAACTCAAATACAGTAGGTCTCTGAAGGGAGTTTATTCCACCTTCGACATTTTGGGTAATCACAGCAGATGGACAAATGTCCTTTATGCATGAGGGCCTGCTGGTTTTACTGAGAGAAACTATGACAAAAAGATAGTGGGACCGGTACTTGTTTTTCCAGGACAATCTTAATGCAAAGAAAATATTAGTTTATTCAGAATCATAGCATCTGAGGAAGGTGAAAACTACCCCTTGCTAAATCCTCAACCATCTTGGTCTCTGAGAAAAAAAAAAAAAATGAAAAGATTGACCTAAGCATGGAATTTCCTGGTCTTAGTGGATTTATGATCAAAACTCCAGCCATGGATGACCCAGGTCATAAGTGCTAACTGCACAGCAAATTCAATTACTCCAAATTCCAACACCCCACCCTTCTTCCTGTCCTTTACCCCTTTCTCATCATAATCTGCCCTAAACCATCAACACCCACTGGGGTTCTGAGCCTGAATGTAATCTCTCAGAAAGCTCTGAGCTAACAACACTGAGGATGTCTCATCAGAGGGAGAAAGCCATGTTCTTGTTGAAGAGCAATGACAATGATCAGTCCCAGCCTGGCCCAACTAGCACAGAGACCGAGTATGTCAGTCCTGTCCGCAATCTCCAGCCTTCTCCTAGGACAGAGAAAACAGCATTGAGATCTAAGGAGTAATTTTTCAGGAATTTACCATGGATCTTCTGATACCACAGAAGCCCTTACAAATGAATAAAAAAGGAAAATTCTTGAAACAATTTTATCTGCTGAGATTTTAATACCATGGTGCAGACACCATACTAACCTTGGTCTGTTCTTCCCATCCCCTTCCCCTGGCCATATGTGGTTAAAGAACATTATTTAGACAGACTTCATAGAAGGTGGGGTCTTTGGGTGGTATCAGGCATTGGCTCAGGCTTTCTCAAGAATTAAGAAGTTACTATGAAACCGTCTAGGAGATGAGGGAGACAGGAATATTGTAGAAATGGACAGACGACCTTGTAGAGCCTAGAACAAGAAAGCTACTAGAGTCCAAAGAATTCAAAAGAGAAGGGAATGCTCCTACCTTCCTGTGACTAAGATACCCTCTTTACATTTTCTCACTTGTCCTCCCACTACCATGTCCCTTAATTTCCATGTTTCCCAGTAAACATGTCTAGCTCATTACTTGCTAAGCTAATTGCTGTCACCTCACTCTAAGCACCTCAAGGTTTATTTGAAGACTATGGATTGGTTTTCCTTGAGTCAGGGCCCAATGGTGGTGGCCAGGAGGGTCAGTTGGTACAGAGCAGGCTTTTTTCCAAGGTGGGGCTGTGGGCATGGCAGGCACCCAGATTGGGTGGCCTAGGCCATCCCTACTGCTTGAATACAGGATGACCCAGTATAGGACCTCCTGTGAAAGGAATCCCAAGCCCCATCTTTCAGGCCTTATTTGGTCTCCATGCTTCGAAAATCTTAAATTACGTATGTAAAGTGTAAAAATGCCGTATTACAACAGGATACTACCTTTCCTCTGACCATAGACTAAAACATGACATTTGGGGGAAAAGGTACTAACGTTGAGTAAAGTGTGTTGTCCATTTTCATTTAACTCTTACAACAACTCAGTGAGATGGGCATTATCCAGCCCAATTCATAGCTGAAGACTCTGAGGCTCTGAAATTGTGTGAAGAAGTGGAATTGGACCTGGGCCTGAGATGTTATGGAGCCATTAGTAGCTCTGACTCTTCTCTTTGACACCTGCCACAGAGGAGAGACAACCTGGCCCAGAGGGAGAGCTGTTTCCACCTCAGTGGTGAAACATAACGCCCTTTACATTTTTCAAAGCCTCTTCACATGCTTTTTTCCTGTAACATGCATCACTCTCCACTTGTTTACTGTTATGTCAACCCATTGGAATGCAAGTTCTATGGGGGCAGTTGTTCCCAAGTTCTGTTCCCACCAGCATTCCCGCACCTAGGACTATACCAGCCCTGGTAGGTGCTCAGTGTACATTCTCGCACGAATGGTGTCCTGTGAAGTGGGCCTGGTTCGATGCCCACGTCCGGGTGAGGTATGGGAAGCCCTTCTGAGGATCTCCAATGCTGAGTGCACTTGGCTCTGCTTCATCCCAGAATCCTGCTCTGACAAGGTAGCTGCTCTGGGAGTTTCTAGAAGTCTTCCTATGCAGCAGCATTTGGCCCCTCCGAGAAAGGTTTTTAGTTTGTTTTGTTTCATTTAGAGAAAGGTTTCTGGGAAGCCTTCCCTCACCCCCACCCCATCCCCAGCAAGCAGCCCCACCCCTACCCTCACCCAAGGGCTGAGGTGGTGGGGAGAGGGCCAGGTCCAAGGAGAGCCGTTCGCCCTGACCACACAGGTCCGTGAGCCCCCTGCTTGTCCGCCCCGCACCCCCAGCCCTCCCCTGCCCCCAGCCCCCTGTGAATCCAGCCCATTTACAATTCCCTTTGAAAAGGTCTCTGTTTGGGCGAGTTCCGTGTGCTCCGCCTAGAGAACGGCAGATTATCTGAAAATAGGTGTTATTGATTACAACCAGGTGGTCTTTGTGGAAAGGGGTCCACTCGAACCAAAATAAATATTTGCCCTCACACAGAACAAGGCGGTCCCTGTGGCGGGCCGGGGGCGCACTCGCGGCCCCTCCCGGCCCCCGCGCAGCCGGGTTGTGTTTCCTCAAGGGGGGACAGACGGCTCGGGGTGGGGGTGGGGGTGAGAGTGGGGGTGAGGGTGGGGGAGGTGGTGGGGGAGGTGGGGGGTAGGGGTGAGGGTGGGGGAGGTGGGGGGAGGTGGGGTGGGGGAGGTGGTGGGGATGGGGAGGTGGGGGTGAGGGTGGGGCGGTGGGGAAGGTGGGGGACGGACGGCTCGGGGTGGGGGGGTGGGGGGCGTGGGGATGAGTGGCGCGCGAGGCCAACGCCAAAGGCCGGCCGCCCAGGCCGGCTGCGGGCCCGAAGCCCGCCCGCCCGGGCCTTGCCATTGTGTTTTCTTTGGCTTTCTGGCGCGCTCCCTTATTATTTATTTCTTTCCCCCTCTGTTTTATTTTTATTTTCAAGCTGCCGGCAGGACTGGAGGCCGGCCGTTCCCCCGCCGCCTTGGGGCAGCGCACGCAGACGGCCGGAGCCGGCTCCCGGGGCGGGCTGGGGCGCGGCCGGGGCGCGGGGCCTGGGGGTGCGGGCGGGGGCGACGGCTCGTGGGCGGAACGGGGTGGGGGGGTGGGGGGTGCTGTGCGACGGGTGGGGGGGGTGGGGGGTGCTGTGCGACGGGTGGGTGGGGGCCTGGGTGGGGGCCGGGCAAGGCGTCGCGGGATGGGCTGTGCCAGGCTGCGCCCCGGCCTGGCCGGGGCCAAGCAAATTCAGCTCGACTGGGAGCCCCTCCCCGGGCCAGAGTTCACGTGACCTGGCAGTGACAATGCGGCTTTCTTGAAAAGACGATAGTAGTTCAGAGTGAGATTCGGGGCTCAGTCCAAGAGGAAGCTGAAACTGACTCAGCTCCCCTCTCATTCTCTGTGTGAAGTCTGCCCCTGCGTCCTGCCCAGGGTCGGCACAAACATCCTCTCAGGGCCACCCCGGGCGTCCCTCCTCCTCCACCTCCCCCCAGCCTCTGAGGAGTCATATCTTGCTTGCCCTTCCAGATCCCAAACCTGCCCCTCAACAGCCAGTGGTGGCTAAGTGCCCCGAGGGGCGTCTATGGAGAGAAAAGTGGGGGTCCCTCTCCTCAATTGTGTAGGGAGGCCAGAACGTGGGACCATAACCAATATCTTGAGGCTTTGTGCAGTCACACCCCACCTCCCAGCAACCAGAGGGTGTTGTCCAATGCTCAAGAGTGGAGTTCTGGAAGCTGAACAAGCTATGGGGCACGGGAAGCAGGAAAAGCCTCATCCAGGGCCCTTCTGGAAGGCAGATGGAAGAGCTGGGGTCAGAAAGAAGAGACTCAGAAATAACCTAAGAAAATGGAAAGCCAAGGTCAAATCACAGGAGGGCATAGCCACTGAGCTCACAGCAGCAGGAAAGCGATCAGGAAAGAATCCTGCAGCTGTGAAGACCTTGTATCGCAGACCTGGTACTTCGCCCTGCTTAGGGACAAATTATGATGACACCCTAACCCATGCATCCTCTTTCTTCCCTCAAGGAGACATTCCTGGTGGCTGCTGTTGAAAGTCATCTATTTGCTGGCAGTGTGCTAAATGTTGTAAAGCAGAATTTCAGGACAGTGATATCTATTTAAGAAATATCTCTGCCTCTGTCTCCCTTTGACATTGATTTCCCTCCTCCCCTAAATCATAGCAAGAGCTATCATTAAGTTCTGCATGGAATAAAGATCATGTGGCAGGCCAGTCCCTGGAGAGCTGGGAGGACTTCCCAGTTTAGAAGGGGATTCAGGGGGCACAGAAGGACACCAGCAGATGAGTCATTTCTCCTGTGTGCCTCAGCTTTCCCCTGGGAAGTCACTTCCGAAAGGTAACCTTGGCTACTTTGCCTGTGTTCCCTTCAAGCCCCAGCATCACCAGTGAGAACTAGCAGGTCAGAGGGACCTCCCACACCAGGATCAGGTTGACTTAAGATTTGGGAGCAGGTGTTACCTTGTCAAGGTGGAAATAGGTGAGTAGGCTCAGGCTACAAGCAAAGCAGTCCCCAGACTTGCAAGAAGAAGATAGATTACCAGTAGATGATTTCTGTTCACAGCCACGGTCACCAACCTATGAACACATCAGGTGACAACTAGAAACAGATTTATTTTTAAGAGCTAAAAATGGCATAAAATTCATTGATTCCACCACTCACTAGGAAAAACAGTGTCTGGTGTACAGGTCTTTGGAATCACCTAGATTCCATAAACCTTCAGTGGGGCCCAGGGCTTCTGCCCTTGGCACAGGTGCTCTCCGTGATTTGGACACAGCTTGGACACAGTAGTGGCCTAGCAACTGGCTCCTGAGAAGGTTGCAGAAGCTGGGGGCCTGATTTGTAACATTTGCTGATTTCCTGGGTTAAATACTTCTACCATGGCCAATGTCAGGTGACCAATGTGAAGATTCTGAACTCATAGCTGGGAAGAGATGCACCAATAGACTCCTATAACTTGGACCCTCCCGAGAGGCAACAGTGAAGTGACACAGTTCCTTGGGGACAGAGCCAGAAGAGGAACCTGGACTCAGGGCTCTGCCTCTGTGCCACACCATGCCTCACTGTCCTCTATTAGCAGAAGTCATGGCCCCAGAGTCCAGAGATGGGCCCCACACTGGAGCCTTTGACCAGGGTCAGAACACAATGAGGAAGCAGAACAAGAAACAAACTTGTATCTGTCTGTCTTTCCTCTTCACTTTGTAATTGAGTTCTTAAGAATGTGGTATGACTGGGAAAGAATCCAAGTGCCCAACTCCTGGAGCTTTTGTTATTTAGGGGGAAAGCACAAGAGGCAAGAGAATGATTCTGAGAAATGTGAGTAGAGTCTTGACAAATTCTAGAGGCCAATTAGGAGGAATTTTACCATCTGGCCTTGGATGATCCTAATCAAGGCCTCAGAGACACTGTGGCAGCACTGTGATGGGGCGAGTAGCAGAGTGAGCTTATGCTGAGAGAAATGAGATAAAGAGAAGCATCTGGTTCATTTTTTCATGTTTCATTCAGAGCCAACCTAAGAAAGCAACAGAAATTAAATTCATGGGAAAACTACATGAAAAGAGGAGGAGAAGGAGGAGGAAGAAGAGGAAGAGGAAGAGGAAGAGGAGGAAGGAAGAAGGAAGAAGGAAACAATTGATAAGATCCTTCCAAACCCTGGAAGTTTAGAAGTGGTTGCTATTTGGAGACCTTCCCTTACATCAAGTTAGGTTTCTAATTGTTCAGACCTCTGCCAGTTCTTCCTTATTCAGAGCTCTAATTCACAGAATCATAAAATTATAGAATTAATTCAGAGATGAGAACAATCTGAGTCCCAGAGAGGTAATGTAATTTGTCCAAGATTGCACAGCTATTTATTAGTTTAGCAGCTGCTAGAATTCAAATTTTCTGGATCTAGTCCAGGCCTAGAACTTTATCTAGAATTCTCAATACTATAATGTCAGAAAAGCTATCTTTGGTTTAAAATCATTATAAGAGAAATGCAGGGCTATAACAGCAAATCCATAAAATGCAGAATATTTAAAAAATGGCAATAACAATGATTATCATGCTACCACACTGAGATGACCAGATAACCACTGCAAATCACTTGTACTTGCTTCCACCAAGACCAGTGATCCTCAGCCTCACTGCATATTAGTGTCACCAGGAAAGCTTGTAAAACTCCCTATGAAGGACTGAAAAATTCCAGTGCACAGGTTGTATCCTCACCTTGAGGAATTAAATCCGGATCTGCATGTATTTGTTTATTTTTCATTTTCCACCATTAAAAAGTAAGTACATAAAGGTGGGGCCCTTGACTGCCTTTTCTGTATGTATCCCCACTGCCCTTAATAGTTCCCAGAATGATGGGCCTTCATAGCACATTTGATGAATAAGTGAATGAATGGATTTTTTGTTACATCTTTGTCTTTCATGTATATAAACATATGTGTATGTGTGTATATGTTTTAAAAAATGCACTTTAAATTTAAAACAATTGTCAATTAAAAAATAGTTTAATATTTTTTATTCACACCTCTTTCATGCCATTTAGAGAACATTGTCTTAAATCCTTACGTGGTTTTTAAATGTGATTTGTTATGTGTCATACTCTCATAGCCTGGACTTTGGACATATATTTCCTCTTCCTGGAGCACTCCCCTCTCTTGATCCTTATCCTCTGTGCCCCGCCATCATTTGATTAACTCTTCTTCATGCCTCAGGTTTCACCTTGATGTCTGTTCCTCAAACAAGCTCTCCTTGGTGTCCCAGTCTAGATTAGGACCCTTTGCACCCTGTGTACCCTTTGACAACTGTGCTTCCTGTCAGCTGCTTCTAGAATATGAGCTCCACAGGGCTCTTAGAGTATTTGGTTTTCCAGTATGTCTTCAGGACTTTGCTGACTGCCCAAATATTTGTTGAAAATAGCATAGTACTTCACCCTGTTATAGGTCCATACTACATTAACTCATCTCCCTGTTGTGGTGCACTTGGGTTTTTCATTATTCTGCAGATAATCCTATGGCAATCAGCCTTGTGTATTAAGCTATTAGGTGTCTGTGGTAAAAATAATCCCATAAAATAGGGAATCTTGCTTTATAATTAACACGTTTTCCCAAGTGATCGCCATAACCTTGTCTGGTTGTTGTCCTCACCTTACAGATGAGAAAGCTCATACTCAAAGAGGTTAAGTGAATTGCCAAAGTTATAAGAAAGAAAGAGTCAAGATTGGAACCCAGGCCTCCAGGAGACAGAAGTTGGCCTGTTATTGAGGAAAGCCCATGAATTTTGACACTGAATGACCTGTGCTTGCATGGGGGCATTGTTCCTGTTTCCTAAGGTTCTTTTGAGGATTAAATGAGTAAATATATATAAATGTTTTATATATAACCATATACCAGCTTTGCCCTTGCTAGCCTTATATGGACCTGTATATTAATCTGAGCCTCAGTCTTCTCATCTGTAAGATAGGGATAATAAATAATATTATTTCAGCGTTATTGTAGAGAAAATGTAAAGCACCTGGACTCTAGTAGACACTTAATAAATGGTAACATCTTTCTCTTTGCCACTCTAATCTCGCTAGGGTTGAAAACCTTGGCAATTAAATCACAATTTAGTTTTCCAAAGCCCTTTAGTCATTTTATCAGCTCAGCAATGACTGGATGGGCCAGATATTTTATGTCTCTCGGTTAAATATTCTAAACATAATGGCGATTAAAGAGCTTTCTGGGTATGCCAGAGCCGGCTGTCTTATACCTTCCTACCTGTTGGAAGCCAACTTTTCCATCAGGGCACTTTCACTTTTGTGATGTGGAAGTGTATGGCGCCACCTCCTGGCCATAGACATACTGCACTATAATGACAGACGACTTTTGTGAGTTCTCCCTTTCACCTTCCTCTCCAGTCTGTTCAGTAATGTGTACAACTTGTTTCTACTCTCCTAGTCACCTAGTGGAATGTCTGAAGCACAGGCTGAGTCAGTAGGTGACGCTTTCCAAGGTTCATTAGGATGTACTGGACAAGCCATTTCCTGCTGAGGCCCTTAGTTTCTCCACTTGTAAAATAACGGTAGGATTAGGGCTTTTGTAGGTCCTTTTCACTTCTATGCTTCTGCGATTCTGTGCAGAAGCAGAACGGGAGAAAGGTGAGATATTTTGTCTCAGATTAAGATCAAGGCTGGGAATAGAAAACAAAGGAACAAAGGGAGGATCTGGAGAGTGTGAAATGGTGAGGTTCAGGCAGAATGAGGCCCAGTGTGGGACAAGGCACCTGGGTCAAGCTCCACCTTGTTTTGCCTTAGCCCATCATTATCAGAATCATCACCTCAACTTCATCATCACTCAAGCTACCATTTATTGGATGCCTATACCAGGCATTTCGCTATTGCATTACATATTATTTCATACTATTGTCCTTACAGTAACACTTTAAGATAAGTATTACAGTTATTTACAACCAAAAAAAAAAAAAGTTCAAAAAGGTTAAGGATTAGTTTTAGATAACACAGCCACAGAATAAGAAGCAGAGTTTGACCAAGTCTGTCTGTCTTCGAAGCCCCTGAACTTAACGTTCTCCTCTTCAACTCTCCTCTTTTATTACATTATTTTTTCTCTCACATCTTCAGCATGGTATATCCTGAAGAGGCAATCCCAGGTTCAAGTTACATCTGCCCACCACTCATGAACTGAGAGAGCCATCAAGATAATTATGGTCTCTAACAGCTATTTTTAATCTAACTGAAACCAACTTGCTGGTAGTCCACACTGCCCACTAATTAGTAAAGTGCCTGCTTTTCACTTCATAGATATAGATGAAGTGACTTCTGTGACCCCTTCCTTCTCAGACTTCTTGGGTGCCGCGTGTAAAGTTAGTGCACATGGCCTTTGTGTCCCTAAAGAAACATCTCAGAGATGTGCTGTCTTCTTTGTTTCCTAGATCCCAGTTCTTGGTCCTGGCAAACAAGTCCCTGATTTTGGTTCCCACCCTCCTGGTGACCCCCAGGCATGAGGTTTTCTAGGCGGCCCTAAGAAAGAACACTAAACTAACTAGAAGGAAGATGATCTGGGCTCTGGTTCCTGCTTAACCACCCCAGAGCTAGGTGACCTGTGCAAGTCATATGGTCCCTGGGCATGTTTCCTCTCCTGAAAAATGGGAATGGTAACACTTTCCCTCACTCCCTAGAGAGCTGGTTTCCACCTCTAATTTCTTCTCTAATTCATCCTACACACCAACACCAGAGATATATTACTAAAATACATGTTTAATCATGTCATTACCTCCTCAAAGACTCCAGTGGTTTATTAATAGGGCCAGGATTCCAGATCAGGTCTGACACCAAACCTCTGATGACTGACCATCTAGTGCCACTTCCATCTGTATGCTGATGCTGTGGCTTCGCAAACGAGTACATTACCTTTCAGAGTCTCCATGCAAATGCACATTCTATTCTCTTGCTAGTCTGTGATGTGCACCCATTTGGTCACTGACCTCTCTAACTATTTTCTTCCCTTCTTCCAAATCTTACCCATCTATCAAGCCCGGGTCAGCTGCCATCTCCTCCAAGAAGCTTTCTCCTACCTCTGTCTCCTTCACTGCTTTTTTTTTTCTTACTTCATTATAGAATTTTGTTGACTTGATCCATTTAATTAATTTTAATTTTAATACCTGTGCATGAAATTTTGCATACAATGGTAGATTCTGGACCCTAATCGAAAGGTGATTATCCAAAGTGGCCTGGAAATTGAATTTCCCTCTTCTTGCAGAAACCCCAAAACAGTACTAGAGTAAGGATGTTTCTCTTGAAGAAATCTGTTTTGACTTCATTCCAATGAGGTTTGAACTTCAAAGAGCTGCTAGTCCCAAAAAGATTGTCCCCCCACTGAGAACCCTGGTTCTCAGAGCCCAACTCCTTGTCTAGCTTGGTAGACAGAGTAAGCCAGCAAGCACTTTGCAAAGGGAGGCTGGCCTTTAGGAATGCAAAACAGACTCATCCACAATCTCTCAGGCCTCTGGAGCAAGACTCCAACAACTATTGCAAAAGCACTAGCAAGAGAAAGGAGGGATCCCACAGCTGTTGCTATTATCAACAATTATCCTTACATAGTGACCTGCAGGATATATGGTGAAGTGAACAAACACTGCTGATCAGTGTTTCTAGAATGCTACCTTTTGTGAAAGAATGGGAGGTATAAATATATATATATATATATGTGTTGCTTATATTTTTCAAAAAGAAACAGCAGTGTGACAAAAGTTGTAAGAATGTTACCTTTATATAAGAGGAAGGGAATAGAAAGGGCACAGGAATAGAGTTTCTTCTAAACTCTATTCTATTATTTTGGATACCATATACATTCTTTGCATACTTAATAAAAGAAAACAGTTAAATCAAAAAAGAAAAACAACAAACAAGCTGTAATAATTGGAAGTAAAGCGAAACAAATGAACCTCATTCTGTGTCAAGTTGATGCATAATCACACAGAAAAAAGAATTACTTCAAATGACTTTCAAACAGTTTATTGACAGCACGTTCCTAGTAGGATATATGGTAAAGAATTTTTTTAAAATCTCAAATAATTTAAGACTGTAATCAATAGTCTTATTGTTAGCAATAACGTCAATATCATTTTTTGGAAACTATTACAAGCGTGTTGTATAAAGCAAAAAGAAAAAATTACATTCTTCACATTCAGCAGTTCTCCAGTTTAGCTCTGGTCGACCAGACTGATTTAAGCCAGCCCCTCAGGATGCTTTATTGCAGGGGCAAGACACAGCCAGTCTTTCTCATTCTTGCATCCCAGTGCCTGGCTCATAGTAGTCCCTCCTTAACCATCTGTTGGGTTAAAATGAAGCTCAAGTCTCTAGGATTCAACTCAAATCCCCCAGCTCACTCTATCCAATGTCTAATAGGCCTCTGAGACCTTTCACTTTATTCCTGATGGCCTCTTCCGGTCTTTGTCGTAGCCCCACCCAGGACTCTGCTTTCTTGGCCCTTGAAGCATCAGAGAGCCAGCTGCTGCTCTGGGGACCATAGCTCTCCTTTGAGCACACCTCCCCCACCCCTCGCCATGACTTCAAAACCGTGCTTCTACTGCATTTTGTCATGTCAATAGTCATTTTCCTTTTACAAAGGGATTTTCACATCTATTATTTCATTTAAGCCTTCCTTAACACTATTTTGAAGCACTGCTCACAAATAAAGAAACTGAGATTCGATGAAGTTAAGTCATTTGTCAAGGCCCCACTGCTGGTGAATGATATAGCTTGATGAAAAGTTCTTTGGACAGATATGGGTTCAAATCCACTACTGGCCATGTTGACTTGAGAAAATCAGTCATCCATTCATCCATTAATCCATTCATTTACTGATTCAAAAACTATTTGTTGGCTAGGAAACTATTTGGTGCTAGGAACACAGAGGTGAATGGAGAATACAGACACTGTTCTCTAGGGATAACTGAGGCTGCACTTACTTCTCCATCTGTCAAAATGGGAATAATATGTCTCTTGCTCAAATGAAGGATTACTCAGAGATTGAAATAAAATAACACATATATAATTAGCATATATATTTAGCATATATGTAGGTAAAGGAAGATGGTTTATACCAACAGGCTAGGCAGATCTTCAAGACACACATAATACTTCCCCCAATGGCAAATTATCAAGAGGCCTTAGTGCAACACCGCCTTTTCCTCAAACATGTAAATCCAGAAGTGTTTACTAAGCACTGGCCAGGGGCTTTCTCTGTGCTAAGCAGTGTGTTTTTTGCCAAAGTGTAAGACATGGCCAGGAGCATGCACCAACTTCCTACGGGTTCCAGGAAAATGTTTGAGACCCAGGAGAGTTTCTCTCAGAGGGCGATGCGTGTTAGGATGTGGACCTGAATGATTTTCAATTTATGGGCTTTTAGATAGATAAATCTGGATATAAGTCCCTGCCCTGTCATTTGCTAGGTAGTGACCCTGGACATGCTCCTTACCCAAGTAAAAAAATAGATGTAATAATAGTACCTCATAGAATTGCTGGAAAAAAAATTTAAATGAGGTCATGGGTACAAAATGCCTAAAACAGAACTCAAGGCTAAGTAAGAACACAGTATGTAAGGGTGATAGTAGGTTTCTTCTATAGCACGTCTTGGGGGTTCTCACTTGCCTGAAAGATACGTGTCTTCTAGAACATCCAATGCAGTCAGGGAGGTATTGGATGGAGATAGAGGAAGGACCCAGCACACCCGTTCCTACCCCTGCAGCCCCAGTGCAAATCTCCCTCTGCAGGGCTCAGCTCCAAGGAGTCCAGCTGGGTGCATCTGGCTGGGGAGATTAAATTATTTTTGAATTCCTAACTGAATGTTCTTTTAATGGAAACTTAATGACAGGCATTGAAATAGATTTCCTCCGTAACCCCTCCTCCCGTGGCACCCACCCCGCCACCCCCACAAGGCTCTGTGTTGCGCAGTTCCCGATAACCTTTATTCCCTACCCCTGGACTTTTATCTCCCCAGTGACAAACAGCCCTTGCTGGACAGAAAGAGGAAATTCCAGTCATTGTTCTCAAACTTCTGGCTTCCAAAATAAAATGCTCTATCTCCCCTGTCAAGCTTTGATTGACACACACTTCCTGTAATGGCAGACAACAACGGCCCAGGGGCGGGCCCAGGGTTCATTTGCATTCTTTGCTTAGAGGTTTTCAAACATTCCTTCTAAATGGGGGATGATTCCCCATGCTATTCAGAGAATCACCGTGTTGAGGACCCATCTCCAGTTTTATGAACAATCTCCAAGGAAGACTCCCCCTCAACTGTCTACACAATCCATAGAGGAAGTTCTTTGCTGGCCTGTTACACACCCGACAGCCATGGAAACAGACACTCTAATTGTCTCACTTCTTAGATTTGGCAACTGAGAGAGAATCTTTTCCTTACCCTTTCTCTCTTGAGGAATCAGTTGTTATACAGTTTCCCAAATCTTAACTCTAGATATGGGAGCTTGGGCCAACCTAAGTCCAGGAAGGTAAACCAGGATCAGACTCTCCAAGTCAAAATCCCCTTAGCAACAGAGATAAATTAGGTAATTTGAGGGGAATTATAGCAAGGAAAACTTTGAATACAGTAATGCCTCACGAGATGCAGCTTTTCTTGAAAGGAATAAGAAATGCTGAATCCCTTTTTAAATGGATCAATCAGTAAATGTAATAATATGGCATACTTGTAGCAATAGCAGTGCCGATGCAGTCAGGTGCCACTGGGGACAATGGTATTGCATTGGAATATTAGAGGGCTGCCTTTAGCACTACCATGAAACTCTAGGCAAGCTGGTCTAATACCTCCTGTTTTCCATTTCTTTTCTTAACTTGCTGAGCTCCTATGCCCTTGGTAACCCCCTCTCTCCAAATGTCCAGGGTTCTTATGATACTTTGGGGTTCCAGCTATGTCTTAGGACTATCAACAGGTACCTGCAAGGCCTCACTTCCCAAAGGCTTTGTTGGCTGTCTTTTAATGGCCACTAGAGGGCCATGGGAATTTACATTAAAAAGGAGATTCCATGTGGCAGAATGCATTAATCGTAATAAAAGAACACTTGGAAGCAGGCAAGTTTTTCTACCAAATAACACAAAAACAAATGCCAATCACAAAGATTCCAGTTGTTGATCAGCATTCTTAACAAACCAGAGGAACAGATTGTTTCATTTCCGGTAGTCCCCAAGTATTCTACCAATGAGAAGAACAGACCAGAAAGAGTGTGTTCTGATGCAAAGGACCCAAGTTCATACATTTTCTCGCCAGTTTATAAAGGAGATACAATTGTGACCAAGGACTGTCAGAGAATTCTGGCTCCCTCAACCTTGAGATACCTGATTTTTTTTTTTTTTTTTTTTTTAGCTTTGTCAGTAGATTAAATGCCAACACACTTACAGGCACAGAGTAAATCTCTCAAGTGAGCCGGCTGTGTCCACTGTTATGGCTGCTAAGTTTGCAAGCCTGATCCTATCAGTCTTCCCTCTAGTTTTGGTCAGAAGCACCAGGCTGTGTGGATGGGTCTGTACAAACTCAACCCCAGTCCTATCGACAACTGCTGGCAGCTGCCAGTCTGTGTGTCAAGACTCACACTGGAGTGATTCAATGGAGCTGCATAGGTAGAGGCATGTCTGCAGCCAAGGTTATTTCCTCCTGAGGAAGCTGGACTCAGGACAACATGTGTGTCCTACTTGCCATCTTCCCACCCCTCCTATTTCTCCCAGGAGAAAGTTCATCCTCAGCAAGAAGATTTTCACCAGTTAATTTGTCACAACTGATGCACAATAATTGACACTTTAGGAGAGCACATGCACAGTTTCAGAGGTTTAATATATTAATCAATGCACTGAAAACATTTTGATTCCTAAGCAGCCTTTGAGTAACATCCTTTCCAGAATACATTCAAAATAAAATAGGTGGGGAACTGAGCAAGATATTCACAGTAAGAACCTTCCCCTAAAGATCAATCCTATGTTAAGCTGGTAACTTTTAGGAAGGTATGGTGCTGGCCCTCAGAGAAAGGAAGACCAAACACTTTTCTCGGTGTGGAGAGACGTTCCATTCCTTTCCCTTTCACACCTCTCCTTAGAAACATCATTTCAATGCAAACCCCAGGCAGAAAAACACAAGATACTGTTTTGTTTTTTTTCCAGCAGCATTAGAGGTACCTTCCTTTCTAAACTGACTTTGTCCTCAGTGCCTTCTTGGAAAATCAGGAGATACTCTTTTAACAGACTCATAGCCCCTTATCCCATCTAATAACAAATTGAAAGCAACAGCACTACTATTTTCAAATCAAGCATTCTTTCTTGCAGGAAAGTGTTCATTGAAATGCTGAAGTGGTGATTTAGATTCTGTCTAAACATACCACATGAGATCATTTGGGTGGCAGTGTGTGGATACACCAAAAAGAGGGTTGAGTTCATCACTCCTCTCCACACTGGGTACAGAGTGACAGAGTCCAGGGACTGAAACTTCCCTTGCTGCTCCAGAAACACAGTGTGACACAGACTGAGATGGAAGCTCCAATCACCAGGGTTTGAAAAGGTCAGAGCCTCACAGGTATTCTCTGTGTAATGGTCTTTTCTTATTGTCTTTGATTGGTTCATTCCCCCAACTCTAGAGACAATTTTTCTTTAGATAAAAGCCAGTATTAAAATAAAAGTGGCTGCTTTCTTATCAGTAAAATCAAAATAGGAATTCGATTTTTTCCTGATCCGATGTAAAGCTTATAACTTCTTCAAGGAGACTTTTTAAAAAATCTTATTTGGCATGTCTATGAGACTTTTGATGGTTGTGCCTGTTCCTATCAACATTGCATGATTTCAAATAACCATATTCAAATTCCAAGTGAGCTCCCATGACTTCCATATTCCAATTTCCAATGAATACATTGTATGTTCTAATGCACTTGCCATGTGTCTCATAGGATGATGGTTATTGAGTTCAGGGGCTTTGTACTGGTGGGCCTGGAAAGTCCTACCTTCATCGCCCCAAATAGTTGACTGCTTCATAATGTTTCTAGTCACTAGGTATCTTCAAAACTTTACTCATGTTGAAAACCACTGTTACATTTTAGTGTCATCTGTCTCGTTGACTTCTGACAATACAAAGCTGGGGTTGTCATAGGCTCTCTTCATCTTGGCCCTAGCGTCTCTCTCATTATAAAGGCACATGGCGCAGTGAGGGGTATCCACTGCAACTGTCTTACTAAAGTTATTGAAATCCACTCGGTATCTCCCTTCCTTGGTCTTGGATACTATGGGAGCAAAACGGTAGCCCCAAAACACCTCTTCTGGGACATAAGATGTCCGAACTTGGCAGGTAGCACTGGTTGATTCTACTGTGCCATCTAAAAACACCACTAATTCAAAGTCCTGCTCAGGAAGTGTTTCTGCTGCCATGTGGAAGAAGGGGCTGTTGTGATCAATAACGTGGTAAATTGTCAGTGGGGAGATAAAGAATAAATTTTCATTCCCAGCATCAACTACAAAGTTGATATTGATCTGGTCCAGAATAATGGTCTCTCCTTCAGGAGTGACTGTGGTCTTCAGAAGCTTTCCATATATGTGACTACCAATCAGGAGGCTCTTCCTAAGATTAGCCACACGGATTAGGAGACAAAGTTTCCCACCTCGTTTACTGATCACCGCGTTCTTGCTGAATGTAATGGTCTTGGCACGTTTTTTGGGTCTGGAGATCTTGGCTAAAATGGCACCACACATGAAAGAATTGATCATGACTCCAAGTATAGACTGGAAGATGAGCAGAGAAATGGCAGTGCCACATTGCTCTGTCACACACCTAAATCCATATCCAATCGTCACTTGCGTTTCCAGAGAAAACAGAAAAGCTGAGGTCAAGCCATTAATGTTCTCCACACAAGGGGTGTGGTTGACAGAAGGATGGAACTCAGGGAGATCCTTATGCATGTAGGCTACAGCGTACCACAGGAGACCAAAGATGAACCAACTCCCCAAGAAGGCTGTGATGAAGATGGTCATCTTGTATCTCCATTTGAGGTCAAGCACAGTCGTCCAAATGTCCACAAAGAATATCAACCTCGACTGTGCACCCACATTGCCAAACTCTATGTTGCACCTTCCGTCTTTGGAAACCAGCCTTGCTCTTTGCCGAGAATGCCCCCGAAAGCAAGTGACAAACCATTTCCGAAGGTGTTTGAACATTCTTTCTGTCAACACTGTGATCTGAAAACACATCAAAGAAAAACAAAGCAAAACAAAATTATGTTTATAGCACCAGTGACCTAGGCGACTCACGTAAAGAGCTAACTATGTTTGAAAAGACCATTCCAAACAATCTGGGTTACTGATCATTTGGGCAAGCTGACAAGTTTATTCTGGATGCCATAATGCTATTTTCAATAGAAATTTTCCACTAGAAGATTGTATTTCTGAAATATAAAGAGGAAAAATAATTACAAAGAGATAGAAAGGGAAGGAATCTAAGAGAGTGTACATTCATTTCCTGACCTTAGTAAGTTGCACACAACTTAAAAAATATTTGTGATAACTGTTATGATCTGTACTATGATTTATTTGATATTATTCTTTAAATGAACTTTCTTTTTTTCTTTAATAGATGTAGCTTTATGCTAAGCAAAAAAAATATCCGTGAAAGCAGAAGCTTGATGTACTATTTACATTTTCTGTAATATATATAAATAAATATAAAAATAGCTCATCAATGTACTACCTAAATCACCTTGTGTACTGTTATTGGTACTTACATATCAAGAGAAATCCTGATTTAATTCACTTCTCTCATTTATTGAATGAAGGAACTGAGACTTAGAAAATTTTAATGACATATCCAAAGTCATGTACCTAAGCAGTGGCACAACGACAAAATAGAGGATAAGGTTTCCTGCTTTCAGTCCAGAGGAACCTCAACCACACTATATCTCAGTTATAAAATTTATATTCTAAAGCTAAATTTTCCTGCAACATTTTAAGACAATTATTAATCAATTTTTTTAAAAAAAATAAACAAGAATTGACACTATTTAGAACAGAGTTCCTCGATACTGTTTGGTCAAGTCCTACTATATGACCTCAGAAGTTTTCTCGGTGGATCTACAAGCCTTTTCCTATATTCTCTCCATGGAATGCCAAGATTTCCCCCTCCCCCAACTTCACCAAAAAAAAAAAAAAAAAGTAGTATGATGGTACCATCAATATCTCACACTTCCTTCTCTGCTCCCAAGCTGAAGGACTGGCGAACTCTAATTTAAATAGTACTTCGTAAGGGTAGAACCATGTTTTATTTAATCCTCTATCCCAGAGGGTAGCACAGTCTATGGGCACTTAGTATTTATTTTAAAAACATAAATGGAATAATTCAGTGAATGAATTAAGCTCTTCAAAATATTATCTGATCAATGGTTACTTATTACTGGAATTATTTTGACTTGCATTTGAGAGCAAAAAGGTGAGGGGGTTTTCCCCTAAACATGAAACCCAGGGGTCATAAACATGAGACTACCTCCTCCCCAAGGTGTGCCCACTCCCACTCCAAGGTGTGCTCCCCACTGTGAGCAATGTCTTCGTGGTATTTTTAATTAAATGCAAATATGTTTCTAAAATAGATTTCAAAATCCCCCTTCAAAAAAAATGTGTTTATTCATACAAACTAGGAAGCGAAACCAACTTAGTGACAAATATTGAACAAAACTGATATTCCGCAGTGTCTTGCCCTTGGTCTTAAACCAGGTAAAAACACAAGACACCAACACTAAGTGGAAGTGGTGAAGAGTAAACCACAGCTGTGGTGATTTGAAATTTTGAGGACAGGTTCTAAAGATATATAAAAAAGAAATGCTACTAGGAGAGAAAAGGGCAGTGTGCACATTCAGAGGATCCTGCCATCATCCCACCCAAACAAACCTCATTGACCTCAAGTCCCCAAAGAGTATTAGGAGATGGTTTGAAGTGAGGCTCATGGGGGGAGAAATCATCTTTTTCTTTCCCAATATCTACCCATCCTCTGTACACACATCCTTTAATTTTGCTCACATTCACTGGGGCTTTCTCCTTTCTCAGGTTCATGGAAGCTCATACTGTTGAAAAAGCTCTTCACAGAGTAGCCCTCACCTAAAACAATAAATTCTGAAGCCAACACTTATCAATCAGATGCACATTCTTTGTCATACATTATAATTCCAGAGATGGTGCCTAACACCCCAACTTCTGAGTTTTTCTTTTCCATTCTTTATCTCTTCCAGTCTCTCTTAAATTCATTTCACTTTTTTAAATTTTAATTTTATTATTAGTTTTAAGTATACAGTATGTTGGTTAGACATTTATAAATTTTATAAAATGATCCCCCTAAATTCTTTTTCTCTCCTCGGGCTCTCCACCTAGCCAATACATTAATGCTAACTGCATTCGCTATGCCATGCTCCCCATCCTCATGACCATCTATCAACTACTAACTTGTACTTCTTTATTCCTCACCCCATTCTCCCAGCCCCCAGTCCCCCTCCCTTCTTGCTGTCATTAGATTGTCCTCTATATTTGTGAATCTGTTTTGAAATTCATTTCATTTTCGAAGATAAAGAATATTTCTATAGAGTACCCCCTCCCTGACTTATCTCTTGGATAAGTTGGGGTTTCTATGCCTATATTACTAATAAAATATTGTCTGTTGGCCTTGCAAAGAGCTAAAACAAAACAACCAGCTTATACTGTGTTTCTCTGAAGGTCTGCACTTACCAAAATTCTAAAAACATATTCTGACCTGAAGCATCAATGGCTGGGAAAAGCAAAGAACTGGCATTGGGAGTTGGTCTCTGTTTGCAGCTGATTTCTTTTAGGCCCAGCTTAGTATATTTGAGCCTTTGGTCAGTGAACTGATGCTAATTTATATTATCTTGAAAACACTTCATTGGATAGTGGAGTCGTGCGGTTTAAACCAAGGCAATTGGCTGTTCTCAGACCAAGCCCCAACCTGGGTATGTATTTTATCTTTTCAAACCTCACATGGCTTGAATACCGTCATGCTAAGACATGACAAACCACCAGCTGAGTCAGTCCCTGGGCCCCAGGCACGGACTGTGTGCTGGCATTTCTCTCCTCTCCTTGACACGCTCTATGGCTCTCTTGCTGTTTTTCTTAAGTTGTGCCTAATAACTTTTCACCAGAAACAGTTTATCATCGGTCTCCTAGCCTACTCTCTGAAACACACTGAGATACTGAGATTTCCAAGTGTTCACAAAGATACGGATGAATATATAGACATAGATAAGTACATATTTGTACAACAAAAGTATGATCACACCAGGAAGAAACAAGATACCATGTTAATCTCTCTATACAACAGTCCCTATTATGTAAGAAACTGAGGTTTAAAAGCAGCCTTTATTGTTGGATTATTTAATAAAATCTGGCATTTACTGAAGGTACTTTTCACATGTACTGGATTAGACAATGCTGTTGATTTATTTATTCAAAATGTGAAAAGAATTATACCTAAAGAATGCAAGATTACAGAATAAATTCATACTCTGACCAAACCCATCGTTCACACAGCAGACTCATTAATCACAACACATATCCTATTTTGTCAAGACAATGGCATTTAATCCAACCACAGACAGAGCCAATATGTATTTTTTGAACTACTGGGTGATTTGAGATTGGCCTTTGTGTCTTGGTTACGTAACACGCACAGTTTTTAGGTTATTTTCTATTGAAATCAGTAAATCTTAATAGCAAGCAAAGGGCTATAGATTAGCTAATATTTACCAAGGTAGTCCTTCTTGAATAGTGATAGAGAATTTCATGAAAATGTTTTCATGAAACTGCTTTGTTTCAGAATAATCAATTGAATCAACAAACGTTTCTTGAGGTGGAATAGGATTATGGGACATGGTCTTTGCTTTCTTAATCAATATGATAAAGCAAACACTCTATTGAACATCTATGTGCCAGATGCTAGGCTAGGAAGCCAAAGAGCAGTCCCTGCTTTCAAGCTGCTTCCAGGTAAGTAATTCAGTAATTATAGTGCAGCAGGTTTGCTGCTTTGGAAGAATTGAGAACAGTTTTAAAGCCACCACCAAAGAGGAGACCAAACAGGCATGGTGTTAAGTTTATACTCTTCAACACACCTTTGTTAAGGAGCTAAAACAAGTGCGCCTAACTTAAAGGACTTCCTGTTTTCTGTGAAAGTGATCTCAAGCTATAGGATGAGAGCCATTCAGCAGGATTTGCAAACACTCAGAGGACCATCAGCTCCCCACCTATCCCTCTCTTATCGGAAACCTGTTGTAGACAGAAGGCACGTTTCCCTTTTGTTCGGTAATTCTGAGAAAAGTTATTTCTGATGTGTTCAGCACTATCAGGCGGCTCACCTAGGACCAGTGTGGGTTCTTAAACAGAACCCTGCAAGGCCAGTGGGAACTGGCCTCATGGACATGAAAAAGGGTGACTGAACCTCAGGACTCTTCCAGACTAGATGGGGGAATGCACTTTAGGAACACCCCACCCCACCTTTCCTTCAGGGGTGAGTGTCTGCACAGGCCCTCTCCATGATGAAACCCCAAGTCCGTGTGTGTCCAGTGTGGGAATCCTGTACAGGCCTTCTTGGGTGCCTGGCTCCTTCCAGAGAAGAGAGTTTGGAAACATGAGCCAGGGAATCACAAGGTCTGCAGGTGTTAGTGCTCTCATAAGGCTCACCGTGTTCTACAGGCAACTGTGAAGCCAGCTGTTCCCAGAGCGATGTCTGAATTACTATGGAGCTGTGCCACGCACAGGCCCAGGAGAGGACAAGAGGCCTGGCCCAGGATTTTGATAACACAGATCATAACCACAGGCAGTGTGGCAGAGCAGAAGGAAATCAAGTTTTGGTAAGCACAGTTATGGATCTGAACCCCAGTTCTGTTACTTAATGGCCAGGTGACTTGAGCAAGCAACTTAGCCTTACTGAGCCTCAGTTGCCTCACCTGTGAAATGGCTATAATAATATATTTTTAAATTGTAGTATATTTTAAATGTAATTGACCATATAAAGTTCCTAAAACACAGTAATTATGCAACAAATAGTAACAACTGCTACTATTAGTTCATAAACTGAAACCTGGACAGCAGTATCACTGACCCACACCATTTAGAGTCTAATATGCAGAGTCAAACAGGCTGTGTTGGAGATGACAGTCAAATGAAAGAAAACGTTTCTAGGAGAGAGAGTGACTGAGGTTCTGACAATTCATCAGCATCTATGAACTATGCTGGCATCAGAGCCCATCTCCCAAGGTGAAATATAAGACCTGAGAATGGCAAACATGTACATTTGTAAAGGATTTGTCTATAATAAGGGCAGAAGTCTTACCTTAGGCAGGATATAGGGAGAGAATTACCATTGGCAAGGCTGAACAGAGGTGGGGTACCCAGGGACTATGCTGTTCTTCTCTCACCATAGACTAACTAGATTTGATGGAATCAGTGACAATATGCATATGCCCATCCAGAAGGAGAAGAGCTGACCTGGCACTCACAGCTAGGTGCTGTCCTGTTGAACACGATTTCACAGAACAACATTAGACGAAGCTACTCCATAACCATGTCTAAACACAGACAAAAACATGAACATTGTCCACACCACCAAATATGACAAAAATAGCCCCCTATCCTGGCTATGATAAGTGACACTGCTTCCTCACAAATAACAGCTATAGTCTCACACCAGTTTTCTCTTTTTCTAAATAAGATTTACTAATATGCTCAATCATAGAGCTCTTTCCTCTTCCTGACATCTAACTTAGAGCAAAGTATTGCTTCCTTAAATATTCCCCAAACCACCTAAAACCAGTCCAAATCCTGTTTAAGTGCTTTCTAATATTCCTAGGGAGGCTCCCCATGGTTCCTCACAGTGTGCATTCTCACTAGTTACAAAAAAGCCAATTTGTTCAGCTACAGAGGTGCTCCTGGTGCTCTTTGCCTGGGAAGCATTGACATCACAAAGGACCTGAGGGCACACAGAAGAAGAGGTGTAATTAAGATTGTAAAATCATTATGCAATCCAATTGGTTTGTACTGCCAATTCAATTCCGTGGCTTCTGAAAGTCACTGACATATGTACATTTTGTACATATGTTTGCCTTTGTATCAGGATGTAAAGACTCAAGGAAACAACCAAATTTAAATACAAAAAAAAATCATTTAAATCGTTAAATTTTTAAGTTCGTGTCTTAAACTTTATCTAGTTAACTTGTTTACCAAGGGCGCTGGTCATTCTGAGATAATTATACTCTCACCACTAGACTTGTATCTCATCATAGCACCTGGTTTGGGCCTCATTGGGAAGTTTCAGGTTTGATGCTCCCACTAGTCCAGCCAGCCTGGGAGTGAGAGAAGGTGGACCCAAGCACGGTGTCTGCAGTGTCCTCCCAGCCTTCCGCAGCAGCGTGTATTTGCTGTGGAGTCAGAAACTTATGCTTTGGAAGTTGACTCTTACTCTGTGTGTATTTTCCTTGTTTTTTTTTTTTTCCTTATTGTTCTTTATAATTGTTTCCCAGCGTATTTTGGAAGTGCTAGCATGTCTCAGCCATACAAACAAGGACCAAGAGGAGGCACTTCATCTCCACCTGATTTCGTTTTGAGGTGAGAACAACACATCCCTGGGGGCTGTGATGAGTGGTGACTGCAGAGTGAGAGAGCCCTCCAGGACAAGAGAAACTTACAGACACAGAGTTTGGCTTCTATTCTAGATACTTTCCAAGGATTTTTCTCTTCTAAACTTCAGGAGTTCTGCACTGTCCCAAGGGAAGGCATTGATCTATTGGGTGAGAGTGGACTGAGCCAGAGTTAATAGGATAAAGGCAAAAGTGAAGACTCACAGCTCAAAATGAATGAGGAGAAAGACCAAGGCTGAGAAAAGTATGGAGCCTGTGCAATGACAGTGAAGATGGCCATGAAGTTTCAATTTCCTGCGCCCAGCCCCAAGAGTTAGCTGCAGCCTGTGTGAGCAGCGCCCCCTAGAGCACAGTGCAAAGACTGTCTCCTGACGCTGTGAAATTACCCAGCCCCCAGGGAGCCTGCAGTGTGGCCCAGGCACAAGGGTAAAATCTCTAATATGCATAAACATATTTAATTCTCACAATAGCCCTCAAAGGTAGATAACTGAGATTCAGAGAAGTTATGTAATTTTCCGAAAGTCACAAAGCAGACAGCCAAAAGAGTGAAAGATCTAGAAAAACCTAAATCTGTCTGATTGAAAAGCCCTTGTTTTTATCCCTATGGCAGACTCAAAATAGTTAATAAACAACATAGAAGGAAAGCAAACATTTATTCAGAGCCTACTTTCTATGCACAAGAAATGATGTCTTGCCATACATTTCCTTACTCAATGTAGAGATTATGTAAGAGGGTAAGAGCAAGCAAGAGATCAGACCTCTCTTAGATACTGAACCTGAAAGGAGAGTGAGGGTCTAGATTAGTGGAGAGGGACAGGTTTCCAGGGACAAGGAAGATCATCAGCAAAGCACCAAAAAAGAGAGAAGCTTGGTGTGTGGGTGGGTGCAGGTTTCCATGGAGAGGGCATAGGATCAACTGTATTAGAACCAGGATTGCATGTTGGAGGAGATGGTCACGGGCCCTAAAAGGCCTCCTAATGCCAGGCTGAGTTCAGAAATGGTCATGCTGCTGAAGTAATTAGGAAGCAACTGTAGAGGCAGATGAAGATGTTGGTCTATTGAGCACTGTGCTTACTTTGGTAAGCTGCTAGAGGTCATCATGGCTTGAGTTCATTGTAGGCAATGGCCTGAAGTTATGGAAATTACATCTTCCATGGGAGGCATTTATAGATATCTATGGGTTACTGCATCTTCTACAGTCAGAGGTTTGTTGTGATAATAATAGCTATGGTGGCAGGATGGAGAGTTCCCCCACACGCCCCATGTGCCAGTGATGATGTGCTGAGCCCTGAGTACTTATTGCTCTAGCAGACAGAAAAGCATCGTGGCTTTGAGTCAGTCAGCTCAGCAATATTAATTGAGTGCCAAGGCTGTGCCTAGGCAATATACTGGGGCTACAGAGAGGGGAAGACACACACTAGCCCAGCTCTGCATCATACCAACTATAGAAACTTGGGCAAGTAGCTCACCATTTCTAAGCCTACCTTGCATGCTGTTTCCCCTGCCAGCAACACCTGACCCTCTATTCTCCCCTCCAGGCTGACTTCTCGGTTTCAACTTAAATGTCATTTCTCAGAAAGAAACTTAAAGGTCAGTTTCTCAAAGAGAGAGGAGTTCCTAATCACCCCCTTCTACCTTTAAGTCAAGTTTATTCCCCTAGAATATTTTATTGTACTCTTTAGTTTTTATTCGTAGTATTTACAGTGATTTTAACTTATAAACTTACTTTTGTGCTAGTCTGGGAACCAAGACCCCACCCGTCTCCTCCAGTGCTCTATCTCCAGTGCCCAACTAGCTCATTGCCAGGTACAGAGCAGATAGTCAATAAATATTTGTCAAAGAAATGAGTAAATACAGTAAGGGGTGAACACCCCCAAAGTGCTGTGGAGAGAGTAATGAGGCCTCATACCTCTCCAGCAGTGGGACTTGGTCTCCAAGTACTCACGTGGGGCAGATGGTTGACTACAGAAGGACACTTTGCCTCAGCCTCCTCATAACCTTAACCCTTCTTGGAGCCTGTATCATCCACTGACTTATTTGCGGAGAAGTCGCTATGAACATCAAGCCACTTGCCTCTGTCTGAAGAGGTGCAGGAGACGATTTTCAAAGTTTCATGTATGAATGACACCTGGAGTGGCCAACAGGGCCTGCTGGGTTTGGAATTCCCTTTGTGCTTGAAATTGACCAAGCTGCTTTAGTCAGGACTCAGATTAAAAGGAAAGGACAGTAGGGAAGATACTGAGTAAAACACCACAAACGTGGTTACTGTATGGAGAGGGAGGACAGGTCCCCACAGAATACTGTGATATTTTGATTGGTCTGTCCTAGAAACAGATAGGACCCTTGATGCAGGAAAATATTCTTAGAAGAGTGAATTCTGCCTTCAGTGGATTCTGACTTTAACGCAAGTTCCCAGACCTCTGTGTACACTCAGGCAAGACCTCCTCAGGGTTTCTATCTTAACTGGTGAATTCTAGTTTCTGATGAACTATGACTATAAATTGAATTACTCCAGTGACCCAGTGACCCAAAAACTTTTCTAGTCACATGGAATTTATTCTCATTAATATTTAAAAATAACTGCAGTACATTGAAAATATCACTATATATGTGTAGATATATAATCTTATACTGAAAACAATATATGATGTTCTCAAAAGATGGCATGCGGAAATTGCTTGCATACAGTAAGTCATATTACATTACAACATTAGTATTTAAAGGAATCTTTTACCAAATTATTTTATAAAGTGAAACATAATTTTTGCAAATAAAATAATTATCTTCTCACTTGTTTATCTTTTAAAAGTTTATGTGTTAGGGGAGTAAGCTTGTTTTTCCTGAAAACTGGACACATCTGCAATGAAAATTCTGAAATCTTGTCTGTTGAGCCACCCACCTCAAATGGCACTGGAGTTTAATAAAAAATGTAAATGTTTACAGAAAGTTGTATTTATTATGTGTGCGGAGAACTGGTATTAGTCTGATCCTTCTAGTTCTCTGTGGCTTAGGTTGTTTTTACATCAGTTCAGTCTTTCCAGCCCAGAAACGAATGAATTCCATGTGGACTGGAGGCCTTGAAAATTCTTTTTCCTGTGTGTCTGCAACAAGTACACTTTGTTTTTAAGGAAACATATAGAATTCCAAACCTTGGCAACTTGTGAAGTAGGGGACTCACTCAGCTAATGCCTTGAATACTAACTAGTATTGGGGAACTAGGGAATTGTATTGGCATAGCCCAGCTCCGGTAGATGTGCAAAGAGGTAGGCATGGAACACCAGCTTCTTCAGTTCAGAGAGGATTCTGAATGACTTTTGGTCCCACATTCTAGCTTATGTTTCAAGTTTCCCTGTTGCAGCCCCAGCAAGTGTCCTAACAGGCAGGATTTAAGAAATGGGTATGTGGGGTTTGAGTCTGGAGTCAGCCACTAAGCTCTAACTAAATAACCCCTCGGTACCCACTTCCTCATCTGAAAAACAGGGACATTCATTTCTATCCTACAGATGCATAGAAAGAGATTAGAAAGTGATCAAGATATTAACACCTTCGATAATAGTACCTTCGGCTCTGATTTCTCCTTCAAGGTCCAGCCGTGCATTGAATGCAAAATCCAATTATGCCATTGTCTGTGATGCCTTTAATTCTGGGCTTCTCTGCACTAGTGTCCAGGCAGCAATAGCATCATGCTTCCCAGAAAGGTTCTGGGAAGGTCAAGCTCTGGGATAAACCACAGGGCAGTGGATTAGCTGGAGAACCAGCCTTCCTGTTGGTTCTATTGCTCTGCCCTGGGGAGCTTCTGAGAGTCAATCATTACCAGCTTTGGCTTGGGCTCTGTCAAGCCACCACAGTTGCATTAATGGGGCGGCACGTCACCCACCCTCCCACATCCAAGTGCTTTCTGGGAAAGCCCTGGAGGCAGAGGGAAGCAGAACCAGCAGCCTCGGTGACCCTGTTGTTCTATGCCATAGAGCTGCCCTTGGATTCAAACTGGATTTTTCTCTTGGGGGTAACTTCTTGTCACTGAGCAGAACGCAGCCCAGGAAGCCCTCTAATAATGCAGACACAGCTGCAGAGATGTCCCACTCAGCTCCTCACAAGGATGATGAGCTGCTCCAGCAATTGTCTTGAGCTGCTCTTGACCTGTTATCATGTCTACCATTGAAGAGAAGAGGGCAAACAGAGCAAGGGGCCATCTCCCATACCTTAGAGCCATGCCAGGGCAGGGAAAAGGTGGTACCTCACTGAGACCCAGCTCCTGAGAGAGGCCAGCAGAGCCTACAGCAGACCTGCTGATGCACTTTTTCCTCATTCTTTTCATTTCTTTTTACTCAGTGGTGTGTATAATGACCTGGAAAAAGTGAAGTTAAATTTCCTCTTATTTCCTCTTATTTGCCCTTCTATCATAATCAAAAACGTTACTTGGCCTCTCTGAGCTGCAGTTTTTCATAATAAAATTGGTGATTATAATGCCAATTTGTTATGAGGATTACATAAAAAATACACATATTTACACAAAATACTTATACACAAATGTTTATAGCAGCATTAGCCATATACTAATAGTCAAATAGTAGAAACAACCCAGCTGCCAATCAACTGATGAACTAAGAAGTAAAATGTGGCAGATACATACAACTGAATATTATTCAGCCATAAAAAATATAAGAGTACTGATAGGTGCTCAGTGTGGAAGAACATTGAAAACATTGTGCTAAGTGAAAAAAAGTAAGATATTATATTATTTAATTTATCCACAAGTCTATAACAGGCAAATCTATATATAAAGTTAGATTAGCAGTTGCCAAGGCATGGGGGAAGAGGGAAATGGAGAATGACTGCTAATGGGTACAGGTGTTTCTTTTTGAACTGATGAAAATATTCTAATATTGAGCATGGTGATGGTTGTGCAAATTTGTGAATATACTAAAAAAAACATTATTGTGCTTTTTAAATGGGTGAATTATATGGCATAGATGTTATATCTCAATAAAGCTGGTATAGAAAAAATACACATGTGAAATGCCTGTTGCATAGAAGGGACTCAGCAAACTCCTCTCCTGTTTCATCCTCATGCCTCTTCATTTCTGAGTCCTCACATCTTGCTCTTCTCTTTCTACTTCCTCCTCCAGCACCAGCCTGAAGCACAACCTTAGGCCCTTGGTGGATCCTCAGTTGAACTTGGCTCCTCTCTCCTGTAGCAAATAGCCACTGTGATTCTGGAAGCACCATCACCAAAATTTTTTTTGGCCACAAAAGCCTGGGCTACAAAAAGCATTTTTCTGCTTATCCTCAGTCTTAAACAGAGTGCTGCCGGAATATAGAGAGACAGCTCTTCTCCCAGCATCTATGGGAGAAATTCTTTCCCACCTGTCTGGGTGGCAATCAGGTAGAGCAAGTGAGCAAATCATGGGCACCTCTCGCTCAACCACCCTCACCTGAGCTACACAACTGAAAACTGTGTATATTATAACCCTAAGCTGGCAGCTCCAGAGTAAAGCCCTATTTCAGCTCCACCCACTTACCTCTCACACCTCCCAGGGTCAGGAGTTTGGGATGAAACCATGTGCTTGGGAGCCAAGTCCATAGTTCTCCAAAGCATGGCAGGTCCATGGACTCATGACCAGATGTGGGAATTTACATGGCCTTGGTGCACCCCCTGCTTCACCTCAGCCCCAGCCCCATGGCACCTTCCTACACTCATTCATCCTCTCTCAAGCTCTCATGAGAGCTCAATTTTATTTTCTCCCTCTCTCCTTCCCTCAGTACATTTTTTAATTTTTTTTTTCAGTATTTTGTTTCTTGCCCATACCTCTTGTTCTATTCCTAGAATCAGCGACATTGATTATTCAATTCTAGTTGAAACAAGCCTATCTGGAGTCTCCACAATACCTTACAGATAAGCCAGAATCCCATAGGACCATTTTAAACCTCTCCTTGCCCCATGCTCCATCATACCATTCCTTCCTTCTGCCCTGCACACAAGGGAGAGAAAAGGGGACATGAGCCATGACTGGGATGGGGTGGGCAGGTCTTTACTGCTTCCTTGGATGACACCTGGGCGGAATCCATATTCAAGGCTTGAAAGGGATGAAATAAAACCACCTACTGTGTGTTCCCAGAGGTTGGCCCCTTTCTCAGAGGCACAGCTGGGTATCCCTCATGTGCCTCCTGAAAAAGGGCCACCATCTAGGAGCAAGAAAGAATGTACCAGGGCCACCCCCTTTCTATTTCCAGTTTCATAGTTAAAAGAAAAAAATCTTCCCCTGGATTAACATAAATCCTATTGACTGTGTGATGACACACTGTCAGGACCAGACCTGGATCTTACTTACTAAGCATCATAAATAACTAATGGTTTGGGGGGCCAGAACTAAAGTGTAGCCCTGTCTATTATGAGTACTAATTTCTCTAAAAGGAAACAAGGCCAGTCTACCTGGGGAATGCGTGCAGGCGCCCTGGAGTCTCTGGCCTTAAAACACGTGGTCCAGAGTCTGACCTGAATTCCAGCTCTGCTGCTGACCGGTGCGTGACTGAGCCGACCACCTGTGTTTCTACAGAGCTACTTCCCCAATGTAATCGATTAACCTGGAAAATGAAAAAGTCACTAAGAAAAGCTAATGAACAATAAGACCCAGGGGCTCGTTGTGAGTTCTTTCTCTTCCTTCCTTCCTTCCTCCCTCCTTCTCCTCTCCCCCCTCCTCTTCTCCTTCTCCTTCCACTTCCCCTTCCCCTTCTCTCTCTCTCTCTCTCTCTCTCTCTCTCTCTCTCTCTCTCTCTCTCTCTCTCTCTCTCGAACATGTCTGTCTTGCTGTTCTTCCCAGACCTAAATTGTCACTTTTCTTGTTCTTCCATACTCTCAATAACTGTACCCATTTTCAGGGATGGGTTTTCCCCACATCATTTTAGTTCTAGCATGTTCCATCTTGTTAAAGTTTCCTGAGCTGCACCAGGCCATATAGAGAAGAGAAAATGGAAGAAAGGCCTCAAGGAATTGCAAAGAGATGGACGACTGGCCTTTAGCACTGACCAAAATGCTGACTCCCTGGCACCTGAAGCGTGTGAGGCAACACTTACTGAGAACATCTCCACTAAAGGCCAGCAGGTGGAGTTGGCAAAACAAAGGTGGGGTTTAACAGGTGTCCTGAAGGTAGTGAAGGGGTAGGCTATAAAGTGGTATAGACCTGGCTTTAAACTCAACTCTTTCCACTTATTGGCAGGAGAACTTACTTTGCTTATCTGAACCTGAGTATTCTTCATCAAAATGAAGTTGAGAATACTTGTTTCACAAAACTGAGGCGGGATCCAGTGTCAGAACAGCCAGCAGAGGGTCCAACAGAGGGAAACCTCAACTATGTCAGCCTCCCTTCTTGCTTAGCAGGGCTGAGAGGCCCTGATGAAGAGATAGGCAAGGGATGAGTTGGAATTTGGGGAATAATTAGAACTCCTGGATCTGGATTTGAGGAGGCAGCTGGCTCTCTCACCAGACCCAAGGACAACCTCAGAGGTTCCTTCATGAGCTGTAGAGGGAAGGCAGGGAAGGGTGTACAGTCCTGCAACGGGAGGTGCTAGATCTTGGAGAAGATTCTCCACCTTCTTATTCCTGTTGTCTGGTTCATCAAGAAGCTCTTCCCTTCAGAACCTCTAGGAGAGGGAGGCAGCAGGCTCTAGTCTGCTTTAAAGGAGACCTGCAAGGGGCATTTTTCCATACATGAAACCCAGAGGGAGAAGTCTTTGTTTAGCTGGTTTCTCAGGAAAAAATTACAAAGGGAGAGAAAAACTGATAGGAAAGAAAAAGATTGCTCTTAAAAAGATGAGATTAGATTAGGCCACAAAGATCCAATTGTGCCAGACCGATTGAATTTCCTCTGAGGTTAGCATAACCGGCCTTCCAGATCCAGAGGAAGCTGGAGCACAGGGTTTGGTGACTGACACCCAGCATGGTCTTTCCTCTAAAAGCTGGTAGCAAGGGTTCAGGTCTCATGACCACTGGGCAGATGTGAGAGGTGCACCCCCCACCCGCTGCATACTGGGGCAGCACACCGGGTTGAAATTCCTACTCTGAACAGTTTTTCCTAACGCCTTCTTCTTTTCCTTCTTAGCACTTAATACAGCTTATTTAATATTTATTTTATTTTATTCAGGGCATCCTCAGCTCTGTAAGTACCACAACCACCCACTACTTTAAACAAAATCTTGATTCAATCTTGATTATTTTTCTTTCTCTCACCCCCACATCTAATCCATTAGCAAATCTTGTCGTCTGTTTCTACAAAGTAAATTCAGAACCTATCTGTCCCCTTTGCTCTATCTCCACTGCTGCCACCTTTGTCCAGAGCACCAGAATTGTTGCTTCGGTGAAAGAAGTCACTTCCATGTTGATCTCTGTGCTGTCTCTTTCTCCTCCAATGGAACGTCGCCCACCGTTCATGTCAGGTATTCATTCTGCAAACCATGTTGCTACCTTGCTTAGTCTCTCTCAGCTTCTCCCTCACTCTTGAGACCTCGGTGCCTTACAGAATCTGAGCTCTGCCACACTCCCCAGCTCCACCTCATTTCACTGTGTTTCCACCAGCTCACACTTGTTGTTCCTTCCCTTGGGACTGCCCTGCTTGGGTCTCCCTATGTCTGGCTTCTTCACGTCACTCAGGACTCAGCTCCTATGTCACCTCCTCTCAAGGCCTTTCAGCAATCAATCTGAGGTGGCACCCACTGCCTATTGGGCCTCAACAGTTTTTCTAGAGAGGAGAGAGCAGAGAGAAAGAGAGAGAGCAAGAGAGCATCAGAAAGAGAAAGAGAGACAGAGAGAGAGAGAGAGAGAGAGAGACAGAGAGAGTTGCAACTGAACACATTTTTTACTTGCTTACCTAATGAACAACCAAATAAATGTCCAATGATGGTATGAAAACTACATGTGGTGAGTTCATAAATGCCAACAGCACTGACAGGTGAGAAGGAGGTAACGCATTATTAAGCATAGTAAGCATTTGTGGACATTTTTTCCCTTTTTTTTAAACTTAAGCTTAGATTTTTTTTGCACATATATCTCAGATATTTTCAACTCAGAAATGTATATAAGAAACATATGTGCTTCTGACCATTTGTTTAGCATTTATTTGCTTGGTCAAGGGTTTTAAAGTTTTGAAAGTGCAAAAGCCGCAGAACCACGTGCCAAGCTCAGAGGATCTGAAGGAAAAGTGGATGGAATAGAGAGAGCAAATGAAATGCAAGACTGAGTGAGGTGAGGGTGGTGAGGCCTACAGAGAGCATCGGCAAATGAGAGCAGAGCAGCTGGAAGTGAAGAGACGAGGAAGTACGCACTACTGACCAACCAGGAGTACCCAGAGAAGCCCCACTCTGTGTGGAAGTATGCAATGCAGTGGTGAGCCCCAAAGTGAAAGGTATAGGAGAACAGCAATTGAAAACATCAACTACATACCACCAGATTTTATTGACAATTAGCCACTGTTAGAATGGCATATGGCTAACAATGACTACAGTTAGTGTTCGTTGAATGAATGAATTGATGAATGAATGAAAAATGGGAAGGGAGTATATCTGGCAGTGTTATTTGAAGATGAAAGGAGACAGACAAGAAGGAAAAAAGTAATGGGCAATTAGTGAATGTTCCACAAATTTTTCTTAAATTTTATTAGTCTAAGGATAGTTTTTCCTCTAAACCATGGGTCAACTATAACAAATATTTATGGTTCTTGCTATGTTCCAGTCACTCTCCATGTGCCAACTCAATGGGTACAACTCCTCTGTGACAGAGATATTATTATTATTCCCTGTGTACAGAGGAGGAAACCAGAGATCAGAAAAGCCAAGTTATTGATCCAAGTTCACGGAGCTAGAAAGTTAGAATACAGTAATTTCAACTGGTATGAAATGTGTCCACCTTCAGTTTAATTATTGTAAGAAACTCATTAAAATGCATCCCTACCAATGTGACTTTCTTTGGCACAGATGGAAAGTTGGCGGTGTATTCTCGAAAAGGTCCTCATATCAGCCAGTCAGATCACCTCTCATACGTGGTTGGAGACACATGGCAGGATTTGATTTTACTTTACAAGATTGGGGCTGAAAGGTTGAAATTAATTACTGCAGGGGGAAAGGAAGAGACATTTACTGAATGTCTTCTGTGTGCCAGAAATTACGGTAAGGGTTTTGTGGAAAAGATTACATCTAGTCCTCACAGTGATTCCATGAAGTAAGTATGACGATCTCCATTTTCCAAGGGAGGAAACTGAGGCTTAGAGAGGTTAAACAGCTTGTATGAGGCAGAGCTGGGATGGGAACCCAAGACTTACTGGATCCTTCTAACGCAAATCCCTAAAGATTTGGCCCACACATGAGTGAATTCTGATCTAAAGTAGGGAAAGAAAGGCAGGAAGTCATAGGGAAAAGATAGGCCTCCCAATTGTTTTCTTCTTTATTTTCTCCCTTGTTGTCCTTTTGTCAAAAAATATTTATTGAGAGTTTGTCACATGCTGGGCTCTGTGCTAGGAGCTAGGGATAGAGCATTAGAAGATTGCTATTCAGGGAGGTGGAGAGAGCTAGACAGATAATAAAAAGAAACCAAATAAACAGTAATTATAGATTGTGATACGGGCTAAGAAAGCCGCAGTAACTAGGGTGACCTTGAAAAGTGTCAATAAATAGAAGGGCACCGGGTGCCAAAGATCATGGGAGTAGCATTGTCAAGATGAGAGAGGACAGGTACTCATGCAGGCAGGGGAGGGGCTAGCTCAGACTCCGCCTCCTCACAAGCTTGCTGGGTGGTGGTCTCCCTCCCCACTTGCAGCAGCACCCACTGGCGCCTGCTGAGGGCACTGCTCAGAGATGTAGGATTTCAGACAGACTTAGGAAACCTGGAGAGCTCAGGAAGGAGGCCTGCTTCTACCCCGGGAAGGGAACAGATCAAGCTGCAGTTTTCCAACCTGTCCAATTGTAATACCAGCATCTATTTCCCAGGGCCGTCATACAGATCAAACAATGCAGTGTTTGGGAGAATTCAGGTAGATGAGTGACAAACTATATAAAAGTGAGTCGGAATTGTAGCAATAGAGAATTCAGTTAGACATAAGAAAGAACTTTTTGACCGAAAGGATGATATGATGCTATAGCTGTTTTCCAGTGAGGAATTTACCTATATTGACAACTTAAAATAGAAGCAATGTCTGCCTTAAATAAGTGCCTGACACTCACAGGCTTCATAGTTTGGGATGAATAAATGTAGAAATGAATGAATTTTTAAACATAGGCATGACTTGCAGAAGAGACAGCTTAAGGAACTCAGGAAGTCTCTTTGCTATTACTACTAGGTCAAGAATTCCAGACGTTTCTCTCTGCAGAAAAGTGAAGATACCACCAGGTGGAATATTGAAAATTAGCTACTGCTGCTGCAAGGGTGGGTCTTTGTGGCTCACATCAGCTTGACCAAGGCGCCTGGGGACATAGCCTAGAGGTTCTCACTGCCGGTAAGGAGCTGGAGAGCAAGGAGAACAAAAAGAATAAAATTTGTCTGGAGTTGCTCAGAGAAGTGAGAGGCAGGGTGGCTCTGAAACCCAGGTGTGATGTAGAGGGTCAGATGATCGGAGGACCCGGCTGTCCCCGGACCAGCTCTTGTGCCTGGGCCTTCCCGCAGCACCTCCCCGGGAACAGTAACTTCCCTCTCTGGAACATGGGGGCCATGTTGCTGGGGCCTGCCTGGGAGCAGTTTGAAAAGCAAAAACGTGCATGCACAATGTCGAGGATGACTCTGGGGCCGGGGGAGTCAGCCATGCGAGGTAAAACCAGTATCCTTCTTTCGGGTGTCCTGCCTTCTCTTTATCACCAGTCACAGGCAGGGCCTAGCAATGGCTCAGCATCTGGTCTTTAGTCACCAAAGAAACATACATGGTGTCTGCTGTATCTGCGTTTAGAAATTAGCCAGCCTGTGGTCTGGCGGTTAGAGTCCCTGGGGCCCCCTACCCACGTGGCTAAGCAGGCACAGACAGGAGCCACTGTTCTGCCAGCTTCTACATAGGCCCTTCCCTGTAGCACCAGCTGAGGGAATTAAAGAGGGCTGCTTCCTGAAGCAGACTCAGCTTGTGTCTGAGGACGAATAATCAGGGACCTAGGTAGGAGGTGGGGTCAGCTGAGATGGCACCCTGTAGAAAAGTGTGCTGGAGCATTTAAAACAGAACAATAGACGTGCTGGAGTGAGGGGGCAAGAGGTTTGAGCAGCAGGGCAAAGGTGGTGGTGGGGGTGCAGCCTGGGGTTTGCTATTGGCCGCCTAGGGTTTAGAGCACCTCTGGGGTCTCTGGGGCCTCAAGCAGAAAGGAAGCTTCAGGCTCATTTATAGGGCAGACCCAAGCAGCCTGAAAATAGGCTTAACCAGGGGAGGTAGCCAGAAGCGGCTGTCCCTGCTCCCAACTTAAACTGTGTGTCATAGAAACATTTTTGTTCCTTTGAGCCACTACAGGGAGTGGGATCCCTGGGGACTCACTCAGTAGTACAAGAACACCAGACCAAGAGTGCATGGCTCATGATAAGCCTCTTCCAGAACCCTGGAATGGAAAGAGGATTCCCAGAACACCCAGCCATGCCCTGCCTGGAGGCAGGAGGCCTTAATGCACCTTTCAGAGAGAATGGACACTGGTTCCGTGTCCATAAAAAGAACATAGCCAGCAGCTTATTTTCATTTCCCTCTGAAATCTATCCCTGCCTGTCAACACCTATACAGACTAAGCTTCTTCCTGATATCCAACCCAAATCCTTAGGCTGAGATTTGATTCTGCTGTCATTCTGTCTTCAGTAAGTAACAGAAAACCAGCCCCTTTATATATTAGAAAGCAATTTTGGCCCACAACCCTTGACTGACCTTTTCAAATGATGGCCTGTTTCCCAGATTCATTTCACTGTCCGTATAGTCAGACCGTGGGAAGGAATTGGCCCACGTCATACCCTGAGTGTTGGCTCTTCCTAGTCACATCCCAGGTGCCAGCCTACACTGCGCCACTACCCTTCCCCTCTTCACACCCTTTTCCTCACTGCCACAAGATGCTTAAAGAACCATCTTTGCCTGTGGAGACCCAAGTCTACAAACACCACCATTGGCTGTAAAACACACAGCCAAAGGGATGTATGTTTTAATGAGAAGGGGAATAAAATCCAAATCCTGTACACATTTTTCTTGTCAGCTACCTTCTTTCCCCAGTGGACTTCATTTTGTCTGTACCTTAACAGTGATGAACATCTGTACTGGCTGGAAAAGGAAACCTTGCATTTTCACAGACAACGGATTTGGCAAAGGATTCTCACACCTGGTCCAGGTAAGCATACTGAGTTAGGATTTCTCAGAACTCTCTTTCTTCTTTCCATCTAAAGGAATGGAGTTATTGGGAGAAAATATGAGCTTTATCTCCTCAACCACTCTATCCCACTGGGGATGCCTAAGAAACAGACAGGATTGGAGAGACCCATCAAGTAGAACGTGTCTGTCATGCATGCCTATCCTCCCAGTGGAAACTTCTGCAGTGTAAGAACTGTGTCCTCACACTTGAGCACAGCTTGGTTTCCCCTACAGGTTTTCTAAGTGACCCTCTGACCATTCCTGTGACTTATCTCTGAATCCGACCCAATGCATCTCTCCTATATGCATAATTCATCATTGGTCCACCTCCCCAACGGCATCAGAATACCCCGATCCCTGCAATGGTTGAATGCACCTTCCAGCACGAGAATGGGACCACTCTTATCTCTTCAAACATCACTGGTCCTGGACTCCAAGGGGCCAAATTTCAAAGAGTCTTTTCCTGTGGGAAGCTAACAACAGTTATTCACAGTTTCCCAGTTCTGTCGAACTCTTCAAGGACAAATGGCAGATCTGGATAGAGCCAGAAAGCTCCCAAGAATTTAATCAAGGGCAGCGAAGCGTGAGTTTTCCCCTAGGGTTAATCACCTGAGAGAGGTTGATTATTCTAACTTCAGAGACAATATTAACCTGTTGCTTTCAACTGTGCTGTGTTGCATATTTAAATCTGCTCACTGGAGATATGGTGGCAAATTGATATGCCCTGGTTGACACAATTCCTGAATCCAAGCCAGAAAACATTGGTGTTTGTGCAATTGAAAGAGAGGGAGGACCAAGGACATTGGGAAATTCTAAAAGAACTGAAATTTCAGGCTTGTGTTTCAAAATGTATTCAAAAAGAATCATCTCTTAGAAGCATAGGAGGGTCGTGTAAACCTATCTAGAAGCAAAGTTTAGATGGCTTGATAACTAGAGGCTATAGCATAAGGCAGATACACAAAAACTGAGATAGACTATTGTATACCGGGGAACAGATTTAAGAAAATAGCAGGATTCTCTGAGTGAGAAAGTTATTGATCCAAAGTGATGCTGGGTAAATTCAAGTTTATATTTTTCTTTTTTGGAGGTGAGATCTGGATCAGGTCATTTCACTCCTTTCAGCCTCAGTTTCCCTATTTGTACAATGGGTGAACTGGACTTGATGAGCCCTTAAATGTTTACTTAAAATTAATTTCAACACTATTTTTGATGGGAAAATATTGGGTTGAGTTTTATATTAACAGCTAGAGCCCTTAGGGTTTTCCAGGAGCAACTACTTGGGGTACAACCTCTTTGGATTCCCAATAGTCTTGAAGTTGTCCATTGTTTGCGTTAGTCTTGGTTTCTTTCTACTATTCTTCAAACAGAACCAGGGAGTTCCATGTGCATAGGTATCAGTCCTTAGTTTGCTCATGGATTATGACAAGGCAATGGCCAGGATGGCGACATTCACTCTTTGAACATCTTCCATAACAAAACCAGCAAGGATGCTTAGGATCATTCCATCTGAAGCAGAGAACGAACTCTAGTGAGGCCTTTGACTGTAAGGTTATTTGTTGTTTATGGCTTTGACTTTTCTAGGTGCATCTCCTCCTACATATCTCCATTCTAATTTTTCCTTCATCCTTTTAATTTTCTTGAAAGCGTTTGTTTTTATTATTTTGGTTTTCAAATTTTCAAATACCTCTGTTTGTTCAAGAAGCTTTATGAACTATATGATCAAGCTAACCACTTTTGGCTATCTAGCACAGAGCTAATATTATTCATGAAATAAATGTGTGTGTGTGTATGTGTGTGTGTGTGTGTGTGTGTGTGTGTGTGTGTGTGTGTGTGTGTGTGTATGTTCCAGGAGACAGAACAGCTTGGAAAGTCTAAGGCTTTTTCTCTTCACTTTGGGCTTTACCCTAACTCACCACAATTGTGTACTTTCTTTTCTCAACCTGTGAAATCTGAATGATCTTAGTGGCCCTGAGATGTATGTAGATGGTAACTTTGGGCTTTCCCTCAACCCCCTTCTCAAGATGAATGTTGCCCACACCTCTACAAATGCCCTACTGATGTGGGGAAAAGGGAAAGTGATAAACAGTAATCTTTAAAACTAATTACGATAGTCAACTATACTCAATTAATTATTGGTCAAACATTGCTTTCTGTGCCAATTAATTCATCAATAGTGACTTGAACTAACAACAAAATGCATCTTCTGATGTTTTCTTCTTGGGCTTTACAGCAACTAATTTGGAACTACTCTGAGTTCTTGTTAGAACCCTAGGAGTTAATTCGGCTCTAGGGAAAAAAGTCCTTGGTTGCCTTCAAGTGGCTAGCCTGAAGTAAGTCAGGAGTTAAATCCAAAAGTGCTGACTTTTTCAGATATTCTGAACTGTGTGATCTCACTTAATATTTTAAGGTCTCGTATGCCACCTACCAAGTGGAAGAAAGAGAAATGTATGGAAGACACTGGAGTCAGCTGAAGGTGAATCTGAGTCCCAGCTTGCCACTTTCTACCTATGTGACTTGGCTCAGCTTCCTCAACCCAGAGCTCCAATACAGTGCCTGAAGGGGTGTCAAGTGTACCAAAACACTGATGCCCTTAGTCTCATCTAAGGGCTAGGCACTCAGGAGGGGTGGAGAGCAGTGTGGACAGTTTCATTCTGCTGAAAACGCTCCTTCCAAGATCTGCATGCATTTCAAAAGAGCAGAAGAGTTAGGGAAAGCGACTGTTGGCTTTGTTTCCGAGGAGGAGGTAGCTGAAAACCCAGTCCCCTGCCCCACATAGTCTCCAACTCCCCATAACATTTGGGGACCATCAACTCATCTCGCTGTGGCCAAGAGGCTGTGATGGATGTGTGTATTGGGGCGGGTGGGTTCATCACTTGGACTTTGGAGAAGTTTCCTGAATGAGGTCAGCTCTCAAGTTCATATTTCTGAGCCACACTTTGTCCCAGCAACCAATTTGCCAGTAGATCTTATGTATTCTGCATCTTAGCAATCTCCTAACTGGCTTCCTACTAATGGTCTTACCCACCTCAATTCACCTTGTACTTTGCAGACAAAGCAACCTTTTAATATGATCTTACATAATTTCCCACTGCTCAAGCTCCTCAGCATCACACATGATATCCTTCATCATGTGGTCTCACTCTGCAGCTCATCTCATCTTTTTCACTTCTCCCCAGACCACCGACTCCCAGCCACACCAGCTTGGTATTCCCTGTATATGCCATACCCTCTCATGCCTTTGTATTATTGTAAATGTCATGTCTTTGTTCTGCAATGCCCTTCCTCCTGCTGCCACCCTGTCTATCCAGAGAGTTTAGGATCATACTTCCAAGAGGTCTTCTGTAGGCAAATTAAAATCTCCTTCTTGTGCACGCAATGATTATACCAGTGCACGCAATGATTGTATTATGACTACATTGCCGTGAAACCATTTCTATTCATCACAGTATTTATCCTGCTAGAGTGTCAGAGCTTGCTTATATGTACATTCTCCCTAAACTGTAACCATCAGGGGTTATTTTGTAATTTCCCAGGACCTAGTGAAGTTCCCAGAACATAATGGGTGCTCATTATTAGTTTGCTGAAAGGCAAATGAGAAAAATAACCTGTATATATAATAATAACATTAATGAGAAGGACAATAATAAAGAGAAGAAAGATAATAGTCATCATCAGCATCTTAAATGGTAGAATCAGGTGGAGTGAAATTTGGGTCAAACCTAGGATTAAACTGCTGAGACATATAAGCAATCCAGTGAGAACTCTGAGAAGGAGTTAAGAAACCTTCCATCCATAGAGGCCACAAGACAGGAAAAAGGCAAAGCATGAGAGTCAAAGTGGAATCCTTGGGAAACCACTGAGCTATGAAAAGGTCCAGTGTAGATTTGTAACCTAGTGCAGAAAAATGAATTGCAAGGGAAAGGAGAGGGACATGCATGAGAAATGGGAGTCTCAGCTCTACAGAGCAAAGCATGCTTAGCAATTACACATATGATATTTTTTTTGTTTTAAAATCAGAGAAAACTCAAAGCCACCAATAGCACCAAAGTTTGAAGAACCGTTCACAAGTGTCCAATTCACTGTGCTTCATCGCGATGTCAGTCCTGCACCTAAACTGACTTGCTGTGTTTTCTTACATAAAAGAAAATCCATGTTCATGCCCTAAGTATCAAAAAGAAAAGGAAAGAAAAGAAAAAAGAAAAGAAACAGGAAGGAAAAAGGAAAGAAAAAGAAAAAGAAAAGTTCTGCTGATGGTTCATACCTTCCCACGTACCCCTATCCCATTGTTTTTAGGAAAACCGAGTTGACTTAGTGAAGGTGCATTTTCACAGAACAAGGCAGTGTAAGGCAATCCAAGCCAGGCTCATGACTGAAGGACACCCGGTGCCAGGCTATGTAAGCCTTTGTCCACCACGGCATCCTTACCACAGTCATCATGTTTTGCTCCATTTTGTGTGCCCCACCAAAGGAAAAAATAAATCCACATTTTCCCTTGAGCTTGCCAATTGTAATAAACAATTGTGTACTATACAGAATCTATAAGGCAGAGAAGTGTGGAGAAGAGGGTTCCATGCCCATTCATTCTTAGGCTCGTATAAAGCAGAACAATGACTAGTGCCACTCATTGACACAGAGTATTTGTCACAGCAGTATTTAGGGAGCTGAGCAAGTGTTGAGAAATCAAAATGCATTCACTAGGAATAATGCAACATTTCAAAAAACGAAGAAAAGGCATTTTGATGAAGGTAAGAGAAATATCTTGTAACAACTTTCACCCAGATAAGCCTTCAAGCCTTTTCTATACTAGAACTCACTAGCACATTTATCCTCTACCTAAATGATGGGAAAGGCCTGAGAGAGGTTTTGCTATTATGCAACTGAAGATGCCATCAGAGGCAGAAGCCTTACACACTTGTCTACAACCAAGAAGAGAACCCTAGCACCAGGTGTGAGGCGACCACAGGTTTTAACTGCCCTGCAGCTCGGAAATGACTGAAGGAGAGCAAGAGGAGGCTGACAGCTCCTAGTCCACATGTGACTAGAAGATCAAGAGCATGAAGTGAGTGAGTTAAAACCACACTTTTATCCCCTGGGAAGTGAAGGACTGTTTAGATTTGAGGTGGAAGAATAGGGCTAACTTTCCACCAGAATTAACTCCTTTTTCTCTACACAGGGTCAATATGGCATTTCTCCCCCTTACCTCATGGATTGCCAGAGTGAACACTCAGACAAAGACTCAATTTCTTGATTCCCAAGAAAGCAGTCAGAGTCTTGATGTGAGAGAGTCCTTGCACCTTTGGTCCAAGAGATTGGGTGTCCCAGCTGAGGGTGCCTGAGGTCCTGTCGGTTTTTATGAGTCTGTGGGTCGGCTCAGATTGGCTGCCTGCTCATCTGTATGCAACAGCTCTCAAAAAACATAGTTTACTTTAGAACCAGATCCAACTAGAGTAGGCGTGGCAGTTAAATGGGCTAGATACACCAGAGGTGTTGAGCTGCCAGGGCTAATTAAGAAAGATTTATGTATGAAGCCATGGCTTGGAACCAGAAGGCCAGTATTTTTAGGCTGACAGTGTCTCAGTCAAATGGGTGAGGTTGAGCACATGTACACCTAGGCTAGATGCTACCAAGTGGAGGTGTCAGGGGCCCTATGGAACCACTCCAAAGTTTCTCTTGTTCAGTGACTTAGTGGCCATAGAAGGTCAGGCTGACCTGACCATCCCTTGGCCACTCATGTCTCTCGCTGGTCCCAGCACAATGTAGAGCTTTGTAGCTGAGGCTTTATAGCAAAGCAGACTGGGAACAAAGCCCTGCTCCACTAACTATGTCCCTTGGGGAGAAGTTCTTAGCCATTTTCCCTCAGAACTCCAGAATGAGATATTGTATGTAATGCACTTGACACACACTTGGCATTGAGTAAAATACTCATGAAAATCAACATACTCCAAGTATCAGCTTCTTTCTTCCTTCCCACCCCAATCCCCTGGTGCTATCTCCTTCTCACTTATACTGAGAAAGAGGTGCTCTCATCTCACACAGTTCTGAGTTGCTGTCTTTTCAGTGTCTTTCCTTGCGATGGTGTTTTCCATGCACGATCACTGGTCACTACCAGAGTATCAGAAAACAGCCTTCCTAATAAGCTATTGCTCTGTTTTCATAGAGTAGTATAGAGTAAACATGAATAGGTCACATATCCCTTCACTGTCTGTCCCTTTCTCCATTGAACATGACAAAATATGATAAAAGGCAGCAGTCTGTAACCATTTTGGCACCAGGGAGTGGTAATCCTATGATTATCTAATGCCAGATGATTGGAGGCAGAGCTGAGGTGGTGACACTAGCACTGAGGAGCGGCTGCAAATACAGATGAAGCTTCCTCTCTTGCCTGCTGCTCACTGCTTGCTGTGTGGCCTGGTAACTAATGTACTGGTCTATAGCCCAGGGGTTAGGGACCCCTGATATAAAGTACCAGACTTAAAAGATTTAAAGAGCAGGAGAAGCTGCGAAACCACACTGGAATTCAGAGGCCGTATGCCAGTGACTCTGACACCACTCAGTTACACAGGAGAATTAATACATCATGATTTTCATAGTGAGGATAAGATGGAAACGAATGCATAATTAGATGGGAAAAGGAAAATTTTTTTTCAAACACTTATAAGTACAATCAGTTGTAATAGTAAAGGAGAAAGAATAGCATAGTTGTAAGTAAAACAGCTTATAGTAGCATTTCTGTGTGGAGTTTCATTCTAAGAGAGCTGTTCTTGGGAGCAGCAAAACCCCTGGATTTGGGGGTGAGGAGGTGGGCAAAAGCAGGGTAGGGAGATAACATGAAGGGAAATTCAAAGCTCATGCTAAGACACAACTTTTCCCCTTCACAGAAGTTTTCCTATGGGCACACCAGTTCCCACCCTTGCTCCCCTGTCCCTAGGCTCACCCCTCTCCTTCTCTCCAAAAGTACCTCCTTTCATTATAGTCCACTATGTGTCTTCTACCTACCTCTTCAGGTATTCCACCCCCACCTCTCAGAATAGGCTCCTAACTTAAGATGTTTACCCCACCCCACCTCTGAACAGAGCATCTCCCCAAGACAGGTGTGGGGCCATAGGAATGCACAAATGCAGGGAGAGTGGATGTCGAGGGCCCTGGCTGCTGCACTCTGAAATGACTGAGCATGATGCCAGCACAATAGGGTCGTTGTTGGGGAGGGGAGTGCTCTGCTGGGAGTGACTTTGGCTGAAGAACTCTGCATGGTGCTGTGGAATCTTCCCTAAACTCCAGGGCAGGCTAAGATGCATCAACCTTCTCTCCCTCTTTCCTTCACTCAGAATTAGCCTTGAATCACGTTTGATGGTTCTCCTAGCTCTTGCTTATTTCCTCTTGCCTAAGCATTTCCCCATCTATACACCATTAGCCCCATCTTGGTGTCTGATTCTCTGAGCCCTGGACTGGAACCTGGGCTGTCCCGACAGAGTGGGAGCTATCAGAGGGCTTCAGCAGGAGAGACACTGGGGTCCAACAGGACAGTTCGGGAAAAGGGCTTTGGAGATCCAATTTCCAGAGCAGGGGCCCACGCAGGCTGACTTCTGAGTGTGAGTTGTGGGTATGTCTTTCATTCTCCCCATTATCCACCAGACAACTGGAAATTCATATACACATAACAACCCATGCCTCTCAAAGGTAAACATCAATTCTCAGAGACAGTACAAAAACAAACCCAAAATGAGGAAAATAAATGTTTTCTTAAGTGCCTCATTCATTTGCAAGGCAGGTACCTCCAGCATGATAGAGTAAAACGTCACCTTATTATGCAGATGAGGTAGTCATCTCATCCAGGTTCCTGTCCCTTGCCCCCATCTCCTAACAGTCCCTTGAGACCTGCCAGGAAGGAGAAAGAGCCTGTTGCTAAGCGACAGGGAAGGCAGTGCTGATTCATTCGTTCTTTCACGTCTACAATCTTGGTTATAATGTGCAATTGAAGACATTCTACCTGCTGCACCTCCGTAAAACCAACGTGACTCATCTTCTCAGTCTCTCCCTTACCCACAGTCTTCTGTTCCACCCGTCCGCTGCTTCTCCCACCTCTGCTGTCACAGAGCGAGACCTCATCAGCGTGCAGTCTGTATAGTGAGGAGGATGCCTCTCCCTTCTTTCCCTGGCTCTAATCAGACTGATGTGCTAACTAACCCTGCTGGTGTCTGCTGGCATTTATTCCTCAAAGCTTCTAGAGCCTCCCACTTTACGCACCTGAGCTCAGGACCAGGCTTACAGAGTGCTTTTCTTTGTCTTATCTTTAAAGAAATTTGGAACATTTCAAAGACATTCTTTGATTCATGACTAAGATTCAAACAGGAGCAATCTGTAAAAACAATAGGCATTTAGATGTGCATGTCTGACTCAGGGAAAAACAGGGCATTCCATCCACACAAGGACAAGTTCTGAGGGACAGGGGCAGACTGCAAGGAAAGAAGGCAGGACTTTGCAAGGTGGAACCAAGTTCTGGGTCCCAGGGGTGGGTGGATCACTGGGGCGAGAGCAGCCAGTCACAGGAACGCTGCCAGGGTGAGTTCTTCCTGTTCTGGACAGAAGGGAAACAACATAAATGAGCACCAAGTCTGTGCTAAGTGTTTCGCACATCACCTCAATTCATCCTAACAACCTTTGGGATTGACATTATTGTAGTATTTGTACCAATACAGACGTAGAGATACTTGCCTCTGGGCACATCAAGCTGAGAGGAAAGAGGGTGGGGTGTCAAACTCAGGCCCACCTGTGATGTGCAGACTCCTCCCACTCATTACCTCATTGACAAGATTATAGGTAGGAGGAAAAAGATAAGGAAGGTAGAGGGTCAATGCAGGAAACTTAGCATCCATGTGCTGGGATGTGGCAGCCCTGAGGATAGAACCAGCCAACCTCCAACTACAGGGAGTGGAGTGGGCTGAGGCACCAGCCTGCATCTGGTGGGATCCATCATGGTCTCTACTCTGAGACTTTGTTCCCATGGGCTGCTCCAGTATTGACTGAGTGAGGCTGTGGCACCTGGAAGAGGTGGGGCTCCTCTTAGCCCCAGGACAGCAGTCTAGGACATGTCCCTTCAACCTTCCCTCCCTATCTCCCTCACCAGGGGTCATACTTGCTCACAGCCTTCCCCTGGTCCTTTTCCTTCATTTCTTTCAAGGGCATCTCCCTTAACAAAAGGCTAACGAGTTTACTTCTATCCTGGCATCTGCTTCTTGGAGGACCCAAACTAGCACATGCAAGTCTAGGAAGAAAGAAATGAAAAAAAAAAAAAAAATAGAGGGGAGAAATTATAAATAAAGATCCATTTTATTAAATTTTCAGAATTAAAGGCCACAAGTTTCTAAATTGAAAGGGCCCATTAAAACCCAAAACAAAAAAATTTCAAAACACCCACATCGAGGCAATTTTATGAAATTTCAAATCACCAGAAATAAAGGGGAAGAAATTCATTACACATCAATGATTATGAGTGACTTTGAACCAAACGGGACCTAAATCCCCAAGAGCAACATTAGAATGGTACAAAACAGTGGAGTAACCCCAGCTGAAATTGTCAGGGGAAAGTGATTCCAGGCCTAGTCTAATTTGCAACTAAATTTGTAGGTGGAATATCAACAATTGGTCCTTGCAATCTGTGAGGTCAAGCAAGGGTTGCCTCACCTCCACTCAATTTCGTTTGGCTCAAATGTTATTTCTTATGGGTTGTTCTTTAGGAAGTTTCTCGAATATCCATTTGCCAAAATAGAAGACAAAACTCTGAGGGATACAAGAAACCACAGACACAGGGACTGAGCATAGATAGGCTTGCTGGGTGATGGTGGAGGGCCAGCCTGGAGGACATCTGCCCTGTGGCATCAAACACAGCCAGGCCAGTGGGTTGGCTGCCTCTCAGAACCTTGTGGTTCTTAGAATACATGGTGCTGAAGGAGATTTTCAGAACTCATCAATGATAGGTATGTAGAGAATCAGGTAAATGAGAAAATTGTTAACTTTACTACATATAAACATTTATAAAGAAGAAAAAATGTATTTGTAAGACACTAACTGGCTCAGGTGTAAACACTATTTAGAAAGTCATAATAATTTAAGCATTGAGTTTTGAGCTTATAAAATTTTTGCTGTAATTTTTAAAGAGGGCAGAGAGGAGGGAAGTGTAGTGGGAACAGGGTGTGGGAGAGCTCACCTCTCTGATGAGGACGTCAACAGACAGTGCTTAACATGGAAAAGTCAATATATAGCAGTTTAAGCCCTTCATTTAAAAACAAGAAGGTCAATATTAAAAGAAAAGAATGTCTTTTACCAAAACTGCAGGATTTGAAAGTGGTTCCTAGTAACTAACACTGAGTAACTCAGGTATGTTTGCATCCAGCTTGTTTTTTGGGTGGAAAGAAAAGAGAATGAATCCTCCATTGCCTATCTCATTATCGTAGGGGATGCATGGACATCTTGTTATGTCTTCTCCCACACAGCCTCTCTCAGTGCTTGTCTGAGGGCAGGGGCCCTTCTCAGAAATACCACTCTAAGGCTTTCGCTTAGATTTGGGCCATGCAATTACGATTCTTCTCTGGTGACAATACTTCCCTCTCTGTCTCTGGCTTTGGGGGGACCATAGGAGCAACACCGAGCATCCCACTCAGACAGGAATAGCCAAGTGGTGTCCACTTCAAATGTACTAATACATGACTTCATCACCAAAGTCTTGTTGTTGCAAAACAAGTACTTCTACGCATTTTCAGACACAGTGAGACAAAGTGGGAGTCTTTACTTACTCAGCTACAAACCTACATGCTGTCTCCCCTATGTTCATAACAGAAAGATTTCCGTGTCCTGTGCGACTACTCTCCTTAGATGGTAACCCCTGGGAGAGCCCTTCTTTGATTTGGGAAGGGCGGCAATGGTATCTTCCCAACAAGCAAAACACATCATCTCTCAGGCATCCCAGTTCCTAAATGGAACAGGACAGGAGGAATCCTTTTCTGGAATACATTCTTTCATTGTTGGACCTCAATTTTCTTGAGAATCAGTGTCTGGTGAATGAGTGGTGGTAAATCTGAATGTTTCTGCTACAGGGAATTGGAGAATCCCACTGAGCGGCCAGAAAGGAAAGAGCTTTGTTGCACAGCTTCCACAATGGAAGAGTGTGGAGGGAGCCCTCCCTAGGCAAGAGATGAAATGATTTTCCCTCTGAAACATTAACTGCCATCCATTGAAGATACAAACATATTACTTTATGAGAAATTCCATGTCAAAGAACTTTTAAAAAAAATGGAATCAAATGAAGGGAGAATTTTGATAATTCCATTTAATTCATTAAAAGTTTGCTGAGGGCCTTCCTAAATAAAAGGCACAGACAGTGCCAGGCACTTGGGGACTTACAAAGATGAGTAAAACATGGCCCTTGCCCTTGAAGAGTTTATCATTTTGTATATGAGAAGACTATCATAATGCAACAAAGAAGGCGTAAATGCATGGGAAGTGTTATGAATGAATAGAGGAAGAGGATATTTCTGAATGGAAACATTGGGCAAGGTCCTTAGAGGAGGTGTTATTTAAACTGGACGCTATCATAAGGGCAGAATTGTACCAGGCAGTTTTGTAAGGTGGGAGGTGGATGAAAGAGAAATAGCGTGGAGGCTGGACAGCAAAGGGAGCTGTGGGACCTAGGGAATACTCAAAGGAAGCCATGTTGGTTTAAGAGTAGTTGAAACAGAAGAAGAGTAAGTAAGTAAGTAGAGAGTAAGTAAAGACAAGAAGGTGAAAAGACATGCTGTGGTTGGCATTTTGACCTTTAATCGGCATCCAAGTGTGTGACTAACATGGCTCTGGGGGAGGGGACAGACCCTTGGAATGCAAGAACATGGGTCTCTACCATGATGATGCTTACAGTCTTTCTTCGTCTTTCATTTTCTGTCTAGAGGAATTTTGACACGTTTCAGCCAGAATTTCACATTTACACACATTATTGAATATTTTGACATCTCTGGTATGTTTTGGACATTGTATGGGCACATCCCATTAGCCGAAATGTCACAAACAGAGACACACATGAGTCCTTCCACTCACACGTCAGGAATTGCCTTAAACAAAAAAGAGGTGCCAAGAGGATGCAGACGGGGGCTCATTCCAATTCCTGCCAAGCTTTCTAGAAAGAGACACCACCTTTCAGCAGAGCCCTGAAGACTTCTTGACTCTCAGAAATGCCAGGGAGACTAAATAGATTTTAGTCAGTTCCCTGAAGCAAATGCTACGAGAATACTAAGCAGCAGTAGTATTTTTCCATGTCCCAGCCCTTTGGGGTGATTTAAACATGGCTGCAGGTTGTTTCCTTCGGGTAGACCTAGGCTGGATTTGGTGTCCCTCTGCTGAGAATGGAACCCTCCTCAGGGCTATGGACTTTTAACCCTGTGTGTTCTCAGATGTCTGCTATCAGCACACAAGAGTTTGTGTTAGAATTCAGGAGAGAATGGACTCAAGACTCCTGGGTCCACACCTTGTCCCACCACCATCTCCTCCAGAGGGTCCTGCTTTCTGATAGGTTTCACTCATGGAAAGCACAGGAGTGAGTCATGGAGGTGAGGTCCTTAGGTAAAGGTAACAACCTCTCTTCTGCGGTTCCCAGGCACTGTTGTTCTCTCTTGCCTGTGTGAAAGAGGCAGGCAGAGATGGAGTTTTCTAATCCTCACTTTAGAGGTGAGGAAACAAAGGCATGGCAATATCCCTTCCTGCAGGGCCTTGAATGCTTTTCCCAAAGGGGCTCTGATGCTGATGGTGACACCTGGGGTTGTGACCAGACTCAGTCAATACGTGAACTTGGCTGTATTTTTGATCACTAAATACCAAACGAGAAATCTGAAAAGCATCAAACCACCATCTCCTCAGGCCTTTTTGAAATAGAAAGAGAGGTTTATAAATTCACAAAACCCCTGCATTGAAAGAGAATTTACAAGTCACCTCTGGTTGGCCCACGTGTTCCGCGCATTCCACTCTCAATGACATCCACCCAAACGTTCAGTCTCCTTTAAAACCTGGCCTTTGGAGCACAACTCTCAAGGGACACACACAAACAGGCCCAAGTGGAATAGAACCACTACCTCCTTCATTCCATACATCATGTTTTTATAAAAGCTCCCTTGGAACTCAGAGGGAGATTCTTGTTGAGCTAGAGGTGACTTTTGTTTTTGTTTTGTTTTCTTTACAAGCGTTAAACAATCCAGCCTGTAATTGAAGGGCTTGTTTTCAGCTGACTTGCACAAGGCCACACAGATGATAAGCAGAGGAACCAGAACTCAGGTCCATGAAGCTGACTTTGCTTTGCTACAAAGGCATAAACATATCACAAAGCAAATCACAGAGACGCAATACTCCCCCAGTATCCTTCCTGGTCTTTTAGCATCCAGGAATGGGACCAGGAAATTAGCAAACCTCAAGGACGACCCAAGATACCCTGTCCACGGGGAGAGCACCCTGGAATTGATAGTAAAATTACACACACAGGTCATAGAAAGCCCTTCTTTCTTTTTTAAAATTTCTTTTACATTTCTCTTCTTTTTGAAATGTTTGATTTTTTTTTTTTAATAACCTGAGAACTCCTGTAAGGAAAAAAGAATGTGGTCAACTTATTGTAAGTTTAAAAAATATAGCTCTGTAAAAATAAATCTTTGGGAAAGGATGACATATGTATATGTCATCTTAGTACTTCAGACTGAGAGGCTGTCTGGTAGACTGGAGTGATGAATACAAATAGAGCACAAAGACAGCCCAAGAACCCCAGGGTGGCTTCATCACAGAAGCCCTGCTTTTCATTCTGAAGGCTCCACCTCACCACTTTTCTGACCCTCTTCTCAGCAAGCAGGAGAGAAAACAGAGAGCTGCCTCCAGAAGGCTGTCTTACTGCGGCTCCATCAAGAATCCCGGAGTCTGGAGCCAGCAGCCACATCTTCCTCCCTTAACCTCTGCAGTCCTGCTTGGCAGTTTCCTTGGCACATGTGTCCATTAGCATGGCTTCACCCCCCGCCCACCGCTGACTCGAGGTTCCTGGGAAACAGAATTCCCATCTGAGTCATCGTTGCCTCCTCCAGAATTCCTCAAGCTCTGAAGCTACAAAGCTTTGATACTCTGTTCAAAGAATGATTGAAAGACTAAAACTGAGTTTCCTCTTTACTTTGCCTCACACAAGCTGCTAACGTAGGATTCCCCCACAAAGCACTACCACCCCTCCAAAAGGAATTTTCTTCTAAGAGTTGCCAGTTGCTGTGTTCATGATCAAGGCGGATTTCTTTCTTCTGCTCTCCTAGTACCCCAGTGGTGAAGTCATGTCCACAGAACACTGTATGTCTTTCTTCCATTGGGGGTGACGCAGAGGAGTCCCTATACTGTGCCAGGAAATAACAACATGAGCAGAGGAGGCACTTTTCATTCGTGAGGCAGGGCGGGGGTCTGTTTGCTGGAAAGTCACCTGACACAGACATCCATGGGGGCTTGAGTCAAGGAGGATGCTGAGTGGCCTCACTACACCATGCTGATAATCATGTCTCCACTTGAAGACCAAGGGTGGCTACCTGGTCACAGAGTCTGGCTGATGTTGTTCCCTTGGGGCTGCAATCCTAGGGGCAGCCAATAGACTCCCTCAGTCATTTTGCTGGAACCCTGCGCAGTCTGAAGTTCAAGCTGACCAGACCAATGACCAGAGGAGGAAGGGACGGGGGATGACCTTATATCAGTATGCTCCTCATACCGGTCTGTCAGAGAGAAGGATGGGGACAAGACAGGGCCCAGGACCAGTCGTGCTGGAATGCTTGGGAAGCTGGAGCAAGGGCCCAGCGGGACTCCTGGTTCTACCTCACAGCAACACTGGCCCGTGATGTTCTAGGGTTTCTCACTTCAGTGCCTCAGACATCTTGTTCCAGATTCTCTGTTGTTCACGTGTTTCCCCATAAAATCAGGAGTCAGGACAAATACATTCACACAGTTCCCAGCCAGTCATCCTCTGTGCTCATTGAATGCTCAGGGGAAGGGTAGGGGGCAGGTAGCCAATTCTCCTTGTGCATATACCTGCAAGGCACTTTCATGGAGGCTCACATGTTTATTAGGGTCAGTTTCTTGACTCGGGTGCACAAACTCCAGCTCTGGAAATTGCCAACTTCTGCAATGACAAAGCATAGTGCCCTGGGCCAGGCCAGTGACCTTGAAGTTGATACCACATTGACTGATGTGAAGAGTCTTTTCTCTCCATGGTGATCAACTCTGCACCTTACCACACTGTTCAAAGATCCATGTAGATCTGACAACATGGGACAATCTTCAGGACCCACAGTCTGTAGAGGAAAAACCACAAACCCCAGGCCTTCCTGGAACATCTAAAACTTGAATTGCAAAGAGCAGTTCTCTCTGGCCTTCCAACCGACATCTCTGCTGTCTCTTGGACCCCACTGTGACTTTGGGTGCTAGATAATGAGGATTTCATCTGGGGGAGGAAACCTGCTTTAGAATAAGGGCCCAAATTTCAGGGTGACAACCTCAGGGAGCTTGGGTAGTAGGGAGAGCACTGAACTTAGAGTCAGAAAATCTGGGTTTGAGATCGCCTTTGCCACTTCATAGCAGTGTAATGCTGGGGTGGTTACATAACATCTTAGCCTCAGCTTCCTCATTTGAAAAAGAGAAAAATTAAACCTGCCTTCTACAACACTATGAAAGTGTTTTGTTGTTGCTTGGTGCTATAACAACATCATTATTGTTATTATACTAAGAACAGATATAACTAAGGACAGGAAATCCTGGTTTAAGTTCTAAGTCCTCTACTAATGCACAGCAGAGGCCATGCCATGCTCTTTTCAGTTGTGACACGAAGGTAGAGACATTTGTCTCTGCTGGTCCCAGGAACCCCAGGGCTGTGACCATAGAGGGGTTGGGTGGCTGGGGTACTCTTTGAAAACCAGAGACTACAACAGGGTCTGAGCTAGGCTTGGGTACTATGGTGCACAGCTGTGCTCACCCTTAGGCAAGAGAATCCCAACAGTGAATGCTCCTCTTGAAAAGGTCTTGGCATTGCTTATAAAACAACCATCACAGTAGCCTTTCTGTAACTGCCTTATTCTTTGCAAAACACTTTTGTGAACATTTTCTCAAGAGTTCATTTAAAGAAGGGAAAGTAGCTGCAAAGAAGAGAAGGGATGACACTCGTTTAATGATTCTGGATCAGGTTAGTATTCTTGTCTTTGGTTCTCCAGCTGCCCTGGTGTACTAGAACAGAAGTGATATGGCCACAGGCAATTCCTGTTCCCCATTCCAACTGACCCACCCATCCCCGCTGGCTCACTGAACAGAAGCCATGAAAGCCCTTCCCCATGCCCACTCCAGGCTTGGCCTGCAAAACCTCAGTGGAGACGATCCCACCCAGTCAACAGTATGGGGGCTCAATTTCGTCTTTTCTAAAAGGACACTGTGGCAAATGACCGGCAGGTTCTCTGGAGGTAAGGAGAAGCTTCTTCTCCAGGAACAAATTCCCAATGTTACTACAAAAAGAGGCAGGGTGGCCTTTTTTTGTGACCCTCTTGAGCTCTACAGACCTCAGATGATTCTTCAATCTCCTACCAGGTGTGCCCACCATCAGACAGAGTTAGGGCATCTCATTCAGAACCCACTATCTAGTCAGTGAACACATACCCTGACCCAGTGAAATCTCACATTGCCAGAGTGTTAGGGGAAGAATCGAGCAGATGTGGGCAGGGAGAAGGGGAGTGCAGGGAGGAGAGAGTCTGAAATCCCTCTAGACAAAGCCCAACCCCTTTGGGTCTTCACTCAAAGAGTGAAGTTATATATTTGGGGGCAGAGGAATGGCTCCAGGTACAATGGAAATCAGGAATTTTCTAGGAAAAGGCAAGCCTCATTCAGCATTCTTCAAAATTCCAGACCATTAAACATGACCTTCTTTCTTGTTCAGTTGCCAAGATCAATAATCCTCCTGCCAATCAATGCCTTTTGCTGGATTCCAGGTTCACCTAGCCATGTTCCAATCATGATATGGCTTCCCACCCAGTTCTCTCCCTATAGGAAGAGATGCATTGACAGTGCCATCATGTGAATTCTGGTTCCCAGCCTTAGCTTATCCAGGAAGCTAGACTTTAATATACACTTTTGGGAGTTGATTGTGCTTGAATTCAGGTGACTGAATGTTTTAAGCTATGTCAGTTTCTGGGGTCTCTTGGAAGATAGCCGACTTGACCTCAATGGAGGCACCCCTATCATCACCATTAGGTATGTGCTTTTTATATATAAGCTCATATAACTTTTTACTTATGTGCCACCACAAGAGTAAGCATCCTTGCAGGCAGGCAACAAGGCCTTATCCATCGCTGCACATCTAAAATCTAGCACAGAGCCTACTGTATAGCAAGGGGTAGACAAATGTCTATAGACGGATGATTAAAAATGGATGAATTACTTGAGTATAAAAAGGATGAATTAGAGAAATGCTTCTACTTTTGCTCTTTTCTGTAATCCTAGTAAAATAACTTTTTAAAAAGCCATTAACTCTCAAGTATAAGAAGAAGTGGACAGGAGACAATAAACAACATTTTTGAAAATCAGAAAGCAGATACATTCTACGCTTGTATAGGAAAACAAAAAACAAAAACAAAAACAGGAACCACCACAATTTCCACCTCAGAATCTCAAAAGGTTTAGTTATCTGCAATACTGCCTACCTCTGTATATGGGGACCGAACAAAGCAGTTGAAAGGAAGATCAGGTGAGTTTGTTTAGAAATAACTTGTAGACCCCCTTCCCAACTCAGCCCAGGCAAGAAACTTCTCCTGGCCCTGCTGAGCACAGAACTAGAGATTTGCTCTCTGGAGAGGGTAAAGCAATGGAAATTTGGATGCATGGACACACAATGCACCATTAAGAATGAGCTTATTACACCCCCCAAGATATCCATAATAGATGTCAAAGCCCCCAATTCTTTTTCTCAAATTGACCTGCAAAGCAGAAGATTAAAAGAGCTGTTCCTGAAGAATCTAATTATTCCATAAAAAAGAAAAAAACTGCTCTATGGGGTTCCTGCAATGAAATGTTCCAGCCAGACCATGCTCTAGGGGGTCCTGACAGTTGTCAAGCCTCATCCTTTGGCTCAAGGCATCCTCTTAGCATGTTACCAAATATCTGAGAAGCTAAAACAAATATATAAGAAAAAACATCTAGGAAGAAACAGAGACTGTGCATGAAGAAGAAAATTTCAAATAGAAAAAAAATGTTACCAAAAAATAATAGTAAATGAACCTTAAGGGAATAAAAATGGGACTCTTGGAAATTAAAATATGATAGCAAGACCAAAAATCTAATGGGATGATCAAAAGTAAAAATTGAGGAAATCTTCCAGAGCATAGAACAAAAACAAAAAGAGATGAAATTGGAAGAAAAATGATAAGAAAATGAGGAGTTTTGGAGGTTCAACATCTGAGCGACAGTAATTCCAGAATGTGCAAATGGAGAAAATTTTCCAGAACAGAAGGCAACAATGAAAAGGTCTGCTTAATGCCCAGCACAATGGCTACACATAGTTCCACACCAAGACACATTGCTGTGACATTCCAGAGCACTACCGACAAAGAGAAGATCCAGTTTGTTTTCAGAAAGGAAAAAGGAGGCATAGAAGAATGAGTAGTGAAACCAGCTTTGGACATCTCGACATCATGGACATGTGGAAGAAAAATAAAGACATTTCTTTAACATTCTGAAAGCAAATGATTTCCAATTTAAAATTCAACGCCTGGCCAAGCTGTTAATCAAGAAGAGTAACAATATTTTAGGATATGCAAAGTCTCAAATAATGTTGCCTCAGGAGTTCTCTTTCCCAGGAAACAGCTAAAGAACTTGTTCCTCCAAAGCGAGAGAAACCAAGAAAGAAACACACAAGATACACAAGAAAACGGAGGGTGGAGGGGAGGCGGTGGTAGTTGATACAGTACAAGAGAGAAGAAGGGAAAGAGATACAGAGAGGGCAATCTCTCCAGACCAAGGGGCCTAGAAGGTTGCAGGGTCAATTTCTTCAAGAGGTGAAATCAATAAGACACCTGGCATATGTGGACTTCTTGGTAGAAGATTAAAACTGTCAGAAAGTTTTCATTGCCACTGGTGATGTGAGCAAAGAAAGCTAAGCAAATACAATTTTAAAAAATTAGTGACTCCGGGGAATAAAATAAAAAGTTGTGCAGGACAGAAAAGGTAGTCTGGTTTACTGCATGGATCAGCTATAAATAGAATTTTGTAGACAAAAGAATGTTAAACCTGAATATTTATCCAATGAAAATGATGGTTTAAGTTCACTGCTGAACAGGAAATGGGACAGGTGGGGTGTCCTAGGGAAGAAACAGAGCTAAGTTCTCATCTCCAGTGAGAGTCTCTAAAACGGAAGCATCTAGACGTATTATACAAGCGTGGCATTCAGAGATAGGTGGCAAAACCAAGGGGGAAAAATAGCCAAAAGAGAAGAAAGTAGTAATTTCTTGGGAGAGGGGGAAAGAAGAGGCCTGACTGTTTTCCTATCAAGCTCATTAGAACAATGTGATGCTCTGAATATATGTTTTATTACTTTAATAAAAGAAAAACTAAAGACAAAAATGAACGAATGTGTAAATAATGCATTCTACCTAATGAGAAATCCCTGCCAACCACTAGATGGTGTTATTGGCCACTTGCGGAAACTGCTTGAGCCCGTCGTCCCTTGCTTGCTGGTCAGCATCTCCACGGGTTTCTACAAAACAGAATTAAGTGAGATTTGTATCAATAAAATTAGGAAGAAAGTAAAGTTGTTTTCTTTCATTTTGAAATCTTCTTCTTCTTCACGGATTGGGAGGAAAAAATCATTTGCCCCCGGTGATGTAATAGTTAAAAGCTCAGCTCTAGGGACAGCATCCAGTCTCCCAGCTGTTGAGTGCCCCACCTTCTGGAAGCTCAGGTATTGATTCAATAAAATCAGCAGGGCAGCCAGTTGAGTAAATGTCTCTTTCTGGCACTTGGGCCTGGACTCATGCATAAGACAAAATGCAGGAACAGGAAGCTTGTTTTAGGAAAGCTGGAGCTATAGTTGATGCTAATGTCGGAAATCGATGAAATTCAGTGAAAACTGGATTTGGGATCCTCAAGTGACAGGTGGAATGCTTATTTACTCATGGAGCAGAGGCACAGGCGTGGCAATCAGGCATGAAGACGGAGCATATTGAGCACATTCTGCAACTGCAAATGACATCCTGAAAACCTGATCAGTGGCTTTTTTTTTTAGCCCTATTTTCCTTGACTTTTCTGAAACTGTCATCAGTAGGAACTGTGGGCACACATTTCTTACCCTCTACAGTGATGAGCACAAGCCTTCATGAAATAAGTACTACTAAAGAAATATGTACTCATGAACCATCTGCTGCACCGACAACTCTGCTTTCTCGCTGCTCTCATTCTCTCAATGGCTAGGCTATCCTCCGGCCATTCTGGTCACAACCCTACGTCCCATTCTGAATCCTCCTCCTCCCTTGACCCAGCTGTGAGCCTGGCCCCAGCTCTGGCATCTGCTCTTCCTCTCCACCCTCCTCTACATACCCAGCCTCAGAGTTTCAGTCTTCTCTTTTCAGTAGTCAGAGTTCCAAAATCTACGCCTCTGTCCCTGGCTCCCTCAAGTCTAGATGTCTATTCCCTCCTCTCCTCAGACAACTTTTTTAGGTAATGCATCCAGCCTTTAATTAGTGTGCACCACGTCTAAAACCAAACCACATCTCTTCTTTCCAAGTACCTGCTCCTTCCGATGTCCTTATTCCTGTCATTAGACGTACGTGCATTCAGTCAGCATTTACACAATAGAAGGCATGATGCCAGACATGGGGAATTCTAGGATTTTCAAAAACAAGGTCCCACCTCAAGATACTTGTAGGTAGCAGATAGAGGAGAGAGACAGGTAATGGAAGCCCCACCATCCCGTGGTCAGAGCTGACCAAAGGGAGGTGGAAGGGTCAGCATGGACACTCACTATTCCTGGAGACGCCTGGGAGCTCAGTGCAATGACTCATCCAGTTCCCCTCCTCTCCTCCCTGTTCCCCAGATGCTATCACACACCCGGCTCTACTGAGCCTTTCACAGCTGTGTTTTCTACCTCGTGCTGTCTCTCAAACCCCAGTGTGCATAGGAATCACTTGAGCATCTTGTTAAAATGAAGCTTCTCTTTGAGAAGGATTACAGTTGAGCCTGAGATTCTTTATTTCTTACAAGAACCAGTGGCTGGTGCCGACATTGCTGGACTGTGACCGAGTCGTGAGGTTCTATTGTCCCCTGCCCTTGTCATCAGCTCAGGCCGGCACCAGTGCAGAGCCCATGAATGCACTTCTTGCCTCTAATCCTGGATAGTACAATATGGTAGCCACTAACCATAGTGCCTATTTAAATAAAAATGAAATGACATTTAAAAATCAGTTTCTTATTCTCAGTAGCCACATTCTTACATGTGTTCAATAGCCACATGTGCCACATAATACAAGACAGATACAGCCCATTTCCTTCACTGCTTAAGTTCTATTGGATGGCACTGTTTAATCTCTGATTGCTTTATAGAACCGGTTATATACCAACTACCATTCAACTCCTCGAAGGCAAGCTCCGTGTTTGTCTTGCCATTGTTTCTATCCCCAGAACCCAGCTCATAACTTTTCTTTCTTCTGACAAGTATTTATTGATCACTTGCTATTTAACAAAACTGTGCTTAATAGTTTGGGAGTGAGTAGTGCTCAGACGTAAATAACACAAACATGGTCCCTGCATTCGAGAAGGTCATAAAATAGGTGTTCAGTAATTATTCATTGAAATGAATAAATGAATGTTAATATCCAAACCACCTCCAAGGAAATTTTCACAAAAATGACTTTCACAACTCTCTCCAACTCAAAAATCTTCAATAGGAACCTCTCATCTGCTGAGTAAAGTCCACATTCGATGGCCTGGTCATTGTGTTGGTTTACTAAGCTGCTGTCACGAAATACCACAAATGGGCAGGCTTAAACAACAGATATTTACTTCTCATAGTTCTTGTGGCCAAAAGTCCAAGATCAGGTATCAGCAGATTTAGATTCTCCTGAGGTCTCTCTCCTTGATTTGCAGATTCCTGCCTTCTCACTGTGTTCTCATGTGGTCTTTCTTCTGTGTGCACACTTCCCCAGTGATCCTCCACATGCCCAAAATTCCTTTTCTTAAAAAGACACCAGTCGAATTGAGTCAGGCCCTATCATAACAGCCTCATTTAAACATATTCACTTGTTTAAATATAGTCACATTCTGAGGTACAGGGGGTTAACACATGAATCTAGGGAGCAGGGAGAGGGAACACAATTTAGGCCCTAACAGTTAGAAATATGATTTTGGCATCTAACACATCTGGATTCTGAAATTCACTATTAATTATTGTACTGATAAGAAGATGCTTTAGTTGTATGAGCTTCAGTTTCTTCATCTGAGAAATGGTAATATTACCATCCTCACCGGGTTGTTGGGAAGATTGAAAGTTTTTACTTATGTAAAGCACTTGAGACATCTTAGCCCATAGCAGGCCAATCAGTTACACAGAGCCACTTGTCACTATCACTTCCCTACACTTAACCTGCCATTAGCCCCCAGCACCAGCCTCCCTTACTTTGGATCTCTGAACACATGTGGGCCTTGCCTCTCCAGCCCCCTTTTCACACATCAGCTCCCTCATATTCAAACCCTGGTCTAACATCCGGGCTCACTCCCGCTGCCTTTTCTGACTGAAGTGAGATGTGAGCCCTCAGCTCCTACTCTCCAAGTTTTGTTGGTTGTTACTATCTATTCTGCACAGTCAGCTCATCCAATTAGCACCTAAAAATTAAAATAGCAAGTTGTAAATTTGTCCCCTAACTTTTTCTGTACTTAGGCTAACCCTCCCAATTAGGTTGAAAGGCATTTTAGATCAAAGCCCACATTATACTTTTTAGTTTTTCTCACAGCACCTATCAAAGAGTCTCAAATATAGCAGGTCATAACCAATCAAAAGTTTGTGAATATAAAAATATACTTATATATGGTCAATAGGCACTGATTGAATAGAGGTGTGTGTGTGTGTGTGTGTGTGAGAGAGAGAGAGAGAGAGAGAGAGAGAGATTTTAGCATACAGAAATCATGAGAAAGAGAAATACCAAATTTAGGCTACTTTGATTTTCTCTTGAGGGTTGAAGAGGTAATCCAGGAAGGATTCAACAGTGCTGGCAATGTTGTGTTGTGTTTTTTAAGCTGGGTGATAGCTTCAGTTATTTGTTATACTTTCATATCTTTTTGTATATTACATGTTTCCAATTAATATTGATTAATTGACTCATATCTGCTGCTTGTACATGGGCTTATTAACATGCACAACTAATGTATGAGGAATTCTCCTGATATGAGAGAAAATACTTAAAATATTTGTCTTAGAAGAGTTTTAGTTAGGATTTACTTCAGAGTCTAACTCTACAAACTCTTTTAATTAATATTTTATCTGGCAGAAAATATTTATGAGACATTACCGGCCTCATAAATGCAAATGGAATTTCTATAAATAGGAGAAAAATAATTTCCTGTGTGTCATATTCTAAAGAGAAAACTTAATTGTGAATTCATCTCTTGCTCTGTGAAGGAAGGTAAGAGAAGCAGATGGTGGTGGACAGAGGCAGCGGTTCTGTGCTCTAATTAACAAGAGAACGCACATAGCCTTGGTGGCTTTCAGGAACTGCCTCATCAATTGCAGACAAAGAAGAACGTGCTTAGCATCTTCCAAGCCCCCTGAGTAGTTCTTCAATTATGTCCCCTACCCTTGAATGTCACCTGTGCTCTTTGGGAGACTTGAGCATGGAAAAATTTAGGCTCACTTAAAATTTGTAAAACCTAGTCAGGAATAGAACGCCCATATTTCTCATTTTTCAGGTCTAGGCTAAGAACTGAACAGAGGTCTTCTGTATCCCAGTTCAAGGTCTCATCACTGTGAAAAAACTTACAAAATGGCATTTACCAGATCACCTTACATTTTGCTTCCAAGTCAGCCAGGCTCCCCCAATTAGGGCAGAAGAAATATCAAGGACTTCATGTAATCTAAAGTCACTGTTGCCCCAGTACAGGGCACCTCACAGACTCAGAAATGCATGTAACATGTGTCATCTGGGTCACAGAGCTACATAGCCACTGCCTCTCCCAAGAACTAGGAAATTAAGAAATTAAGAACTTTCTTCTCAGAGTGTTAAACCATAAGATCAACATGTAATGGATGTACAGGGAGCCTGGCTAAATTCCCTAAGGGTACAGATTAGTCAGGGCCAATAGTAGCCACATTGAATAATTGACACCCTCTCTGCAGAGAGACTGGATGGGGGTCTGGGAAGCAAACGCTGGCAGGGCCATTCTGCCACTGTCCCTGGAGAGGTTGCCTGGACGTTGGGTTGTGTGCATGCTGGCATCGACAGAAGAAACACCCAAACCTGTAGAGGAATTTTTATGAGTTTATCTGAGCCAAACTGACAACAACTGACAGGAAGCAAAATCTCAACAGACTGAGAAAATATTCTGGAGAATGGCAGTTTTGCAGCTTATTTTATACATTAGAATCAAAGGAGGAAGAGTAGACGTAAGGAGGGTTACATGAAGTCCAGTGGTGGTAGGGGGTGGGAGAAAGCAACAAGGGATTTCTCTAGGATTAGATGAAAAGGCAAAGTAGAGAAACACATACTTCTTTTACACTGGTAGCCATAGAATCATTAATAATTAACATTTACAGCATACAGAGATGGTATGTGGGGAACAAGACACCAGTGAGGGGTTTTGTGGTTTCCAGCTCAGGAGCATGGGTGGTTGTTGCCTGAGGTGTCTGGAAAAGAAGATTATGCTGACAGTTCAAAGGTCTGTTATCTTAGATGCAAAAAGACAATAGACAGGCTTACTTAGGTAAAGATTCACCTAGGTCACAGAATCTACAAGCCTAAGACCTAAATACCCATCATAACCCCTTTTTAGCTGGGAATTTTTGTGTTCAGACAACCTTATGTGGTTACTTTGGCCTCTAGGTTTGTAACGCCCACCATGCGGGCCTCCCCTGGGCTTGTCCACCATTTGGGCCACCCCTGGGCTTGTCGGATTCAGTGCATGGCCCCTGTCTCATTCACATTGGTCTCTCTGGCATGAAGAGCTCCCAGGTTTCCATCATGAGGCAAAGCTTCCACGTCACTGTCATGCTGCTGTGCTTACAGGAGAGAACAGGCTTGGTGCATCCTGGTCCCATTGACAAGCATTTGTCCCCTTGTAATTTAATAAACCATTTTCTTGTTGTTGAAAGTGTTCAGTTGATAAATATTCATTGAGCACCTGTGCCAGGTGCTGGGGACACAGCAGAGAACAAGACAGTCATACTCCTTGCCCTGGCAGAGCCTACAGTCAATAGGCATTGGTCTCAGGTGTGCCTGCCCCCAGCCACCTCCCACCTCCCCCACCCTGGGGTAAGATATGCTCAAGGTCTAGGGTAAGGATGTTGAACCCAAAAGTCTGGGCAGCAGAGAGATGCCTTAGGGAGCAGCATCAGCTAGGAAGGGCACCCAGAATTGACCGGTCCTCAGAGAAGCACGTGCACCCTCTGCAGAAGCGGCTGTGACCTAACGTCTGCAGCTGCCTTTCCTATAAGCCATTGGAATTGAAGAATAAAAGCATGCCATCATCTTCCCTCGGGGCAGGCAGGACTCCAAAATGACTCCACCCAGCCGGTATGCATTCAGCTCAGGCTCTGCCTCTGCTCTGCGCCCAGGTTTGAGTGGAGGGAGCATTTCCCTGCTGTTCCGACCGACACCGGCCACGTTCCGCTGGAGAAGGCTGCCAAGGGGGGAGCCGGGAGTGCAGGGAAACCTGTTCCTGGTCTCTGGACCTGCTCCACCTCCAGTCAGTGGGTCAGGACGCCCCAGAACCCCACTCCACCCACAGGAGAGGCAGCCCTCCCGGCGGTGGCTTCCCCGATTTCCCCGAGGCTCTCCCACCTGCTCCGTTCAGCTACGAAACAACTAAATTTGACGCAGCGCGGACTGACTGAGCAGCCCTTCCCAGGCTCTGCCCCGAGGTTTCTGCCCCCTAGTCCTGCTTTCTTTGGGCTTCTCTCCCGCAACCCCAGCCAGAGCGCGCGCACCTGCACCTGCGGGCGCGCAACCCTAGGCACACACCTGCCCCCGCGTGCGCACGGACCTCGGTCTTTAGCAGCTGCCGGGCCGGAGGCACGCCCGGCACGAGCGCCGGGAGGCGGCGCGAGCCTGGATGCAGACGGGAGCGCCGAGCCACCCGCCCTCCCCGCGGCTTCCCTCTCCACCTTCCAGGGGCCGAGTGATTCCGAACTGACGGTGTCCCCGGATCACGTGGGGAACCCAGCCCCATCCCCCACCCCCACCCCCACCGCCTTTCCCTCCGGCCTGTTAAATCGGTTATTACACAGTGTTACCCTGAGATACGTTTGTAGTGGGGGCAGAAGGGGAGGAGAACAGGAGAAAGGAGAGGGCGGAGGGGACGGAGGGAGGAGGAGAGGAGGGGAGAGAGAAGGGGAGAGGGGGGAGAGAGGAGAGGAGGGAGGTAGGAGAGAGAGAGAGAGAGAGAGAGAGAAGCCTGGTGAAGGGAGTGACTGAGGGCTGGCGAGGAAGGGACAGGATGGCTTAGAAGCCTCTGTCCACAGGACCCACGACAGGGAGAGGCTCTAGGCAGAGTCTGAGGCAGCAAGTAATGGCTGGGGCTGGAGAATCCCCTCAAGGGCCCTGAGCACGCCCTGCCCCGCCTCTAAGGGACACCCCAGAAGTTAGAATCTGTGGGACTTGGAAGCTCCGATTGCAACAAGTAAGTTGTCTTCTTTTCCTCCTCTATTCCTCCCGCAGCTCACCAGATCTGGAAGGCAGAATGCACTCAGTGCTCCAGCCCCTAGCTTTTACCAGGAACCGGCGTGTTTGGGAGTGGAGGGGACTGGGAATGGTTTAGAGCGGGTCCAAAGTTCAGCCAGGAAATCCGAGGTCTCCATAGCCCTGAGGGCTGCTGTGGGCTTGGGAATCTTAGCCTTTCCAGGGCTGTTAGGCTGTCAACATCTCTGATCTGGTACTAGAGAAAGGATTCTTGCCCCCTACCCCCAGTCCCCATGAAAAGCCCCACTTAGTGGTATGACCGACCAGGGCAGTGAGGAGTGGGGCATCACTCCCCTGGGAAATGGCTCTGCCTTCAGATAGGGGTGTAGAGGGCTAGGGTGGGGCAGTGCATACTCCGTCAACCTTAGATCCTCAGCTTAATCTTGCTTTCTTTTAAGTGTAGCCAAATTGGATGCATGGCCTTGCCATTTGTGCACTCTTGCTGCCCTGTCACTTCCTGCACGACGCCTTATCTCTTTTTAAACATCTTTCAAACTGTTCAGAAAGGCCAGGGGTCAAGACTGCTAGGGCAGGGAAAAGCAATAGGGAAGGACTTGGCCATTGTTCCCATTTTCTAAACCCAGGGATCTCCCTGGAGACCTGTTGTGCCTCTGCTCAAACAGGGCTCTCCTCCTGGGGCCTTATGTAGTTCAGGCTCCCCAGATCAGCTTCCTCTAACCTTTTTGGCACCAGGGACTGGTGCTGGTGCTCCTATGAGAATCTATTGCCGGATGATCTGAGGAGGGGCTGAGGTGGTGATGCTAGTGCTGGAGAGCAGCTGCAAATACAAATAAAGCTTTGCTGGCTTGCCCACTGCACACCTCCTGCTATGTGGCCCAGTTCCTAACAGGCCACAGATGAGTACTGGTCTGCAGCCCAGGCATTGAGGACCCCTGCCCCAGATTGCATCTGGCCCTCAAAGGTCCAGGGTCTACCCCAAACTTCCAGTAAGGTAAGACCAGCCCAGCAACACCAGAAGATCAGTGGGCACACGATGTGTCAGACTGTACCAACTGCTTTAACTCTTTTTTGGTCCCTTTAAAGGAACAGATATTATCATCCTCAGTCTGCAGATGAAAAATGGAAGCTTAGTGAGACTGTGTAACTTTTGGAGGTACACAGCTTACAAGTGAGATTCCCACCTGGGTCTGACTCCAAAACAAATCTTTTTATTTATTATTATTATTATTATTATTAATTATTATTATCTTATCACTAAGCTAAGCATCATAGGGCTTTCTGTTTCACAGAACACTTTTCCATGTGGGAGAGAGGTACCAAAAAGAAGCTAATATTTATGGAATCAAGTACTGAGCTGGACACATTCATATGAGTTAATCTGTGCACCAGTCCTGAGGAAGAGGTTATTCCACTGGCTTTATAGATGACACTGAAGCTTAGAGAGTTCTGGCTTTCCCAAATCCATGTCTTTCTCTCAAATTCAAGTGTAAATCCCATCAGCACACTGAATGAGACTCTGAGGCTTCCTAGAAACTGCAGGAAGAACAGAGCAGAGCCAGGGATGTGGACTTGAGAGAGAAAAGGCCCTTGGTCGAGCTCTGACACAAAAAGCTTGGTCATCTCGACTGGGAACTTAAACTATTGATCTGATTTGAGATGGCATCACTCTGCCTAGAGGTGTAAAGAAATTTCTTCCGTGGGGATACTTAAGCATGGGGTGTGTGATTCTTGGCAATAATATCAAGGAATTGTCACTTAATGACTTACTATGTGACACTGGGGATTTTATGGGATTTTTTTTTAATATTCTCATCCACTTCTTTGCCCACTTCTCCTCCCTCTACCTCATTTCATCCTGACCCCCTACAGCATCTTGTACCCAAACACTCTAAAACATTCACAGGGCAGAAACTCATAACCTAAGGCTGGAAAAACACAAGCATTCTTTTACCTTGAAGGAATTGTGGGGCCGGGTGGGCGGCAGTGCATTTAGCAAGTGTTTATTACTTGTCAGGCTCTGTTCATTAATTATGAGATGGATAACAAATTATTGCAACAGCATAAAGTATTAGAACAGAGCCAGGGCCTCCCCTGGAAGAGGAAAGAGCACACAGAAAACTTGTCTGCGTGTTCCACAAAAGCACAGTGCTCTGCACCTTCCCCAAACCATGATCTAGATTCATTCACTCTCTAGCTCTCCGAAAGAAGGAAATCACTCAGACATAGATTCTCCTGTCCTCTCCAAAAGCCACTGTACACTGCTGGCATTCCTCAGAGGTGGCAGTTTCTTAATTAAGTAGCACACCTGCATCAAACAGGGAGTGAGTGAGTACCATCCATCAAGCAGAGCAGCTGGAGGAAGAAGAGGAAGCGTGAGCAGAGAAGGGGCCATAGGAAGCTAGCTGCCTTCTCTGGCAATGAAGTCTCATGGGTGCTCCTGAGTCTGCGGTCACATCCTGAGTGCTGCAGAGCTCTTCCCTCTGTGGGTCCAGCAGAAGCATCACTGTGACTCTGTCACAAACATTCTCTCTTAGCCTTGCTGTCCCTGGCAGACTGCATCGCAAGGTCCCTTTGGGGCTGTCTGTAAGCGTCTGCCTGGGCTTCTTGTCCAGAAGCAGCTCTAGTCACCTGTGATGAAGTTAATCCCACAGCAGACAAGAGTTCCCATTCTCCACTTTTTACTTGCTCTAAAAAAAAATGCCTTCTGTGGTCAAAGCCACAAAGGGTGTACTGTGTATTCCCATACTTAAAAGCCATGTCTACTTGTTTTTTGTTTTTTTGTTTTTTTGCTTTGAAATCAGTTCAACAATCATTTATTTAATCACCTGGCATGTACCAGGAATAATTCGTTTTTGAAAATCTAGGAATATGATCATTTGGGCAAGGTGATGCTTTCCAATTTAGGGGAATGTTAGCAAAGGCTTGCATTTTCTGAGTAATACTGGTTGAATATTTAGGCTGTGGGGTGGAAGGATGATGGTAAGGAAGGATGGGCACGGGAATCCATTTGGTATTTGGAAGAAGCCATTTTCACTGTGTCTGACAGGCCATTGAGAGCTGGTAGTGTTTCTGAGAGAAGACCCATCATCAGATGTCTATTAAGGCAGTTTCAGCCCTGGAAGAATTTTTTTATTTTTCCTAAAGACAACATAAGAATGGGAGTTCAAATGCAATGAGCTATAGGGAGACATTTGAAAAAACATATATCTGAATGTATTTCTCTAAGAGACTTGTAGAGTGGATTTCTTTGGAATTATTTTAAAATAGAGGGGACAGCTTCCCCTTTCTGAGACCCTGGCTGCTGAGGGATAGAGTGGTGGCCCTGCCAGGGTAGCACAGCTTATCTAGTTCCTCCCACCTTGACATTCTGATAAATGAGCTATTCTAGTCAACAAAGCCCAGGCTGGCAGCAACCCTTGCCAATAGCCGTGTTAAGTTAAATGTCAGAGACAAACCTTTAACACATGACCCTGGAGATCCTGGCTGGTGCATAAATGTTAAATTCCATTATCATCGTTCCTGACCAGAGTGGGCTGAGAGGCAAAGGTCAGGGATAATCTGATCAGTTTGGCAGGTGGCACTTCCTGGTCACCAAAGGTTAACCCACATAGTGGCCAAAGGCTGGTGAAATGGGAAGTGGAGGGATCATGACAAGGTTTCCATCTTTCACTCATCATCTATGACTTGGTTGTTTGGGGCTGGGTGTGCTGCCCACTGCTATGCCTTCTCTGACACTTCAAGCTCCCTGACTTAAAAACAGGTAGTCCCTGGTGCCACCATTCTACATTATTGCTTGCTGCTCATAAAGGTAAAGGGGAGAAAAAAAGCAAGAACAGAGTAGTGCTATCTGGGGACAGATCTGTACCTTGTTAGAGTCTGCACCTCTCCCAGGATTGTGCTACTGAGTACTTGATGCTCAAAGCCTGGCCAGGAGGAAGATCATAAAAGCATCGGGGATGAGGTGCTGCCTCTGCTCAAGGAAGCTGGCCATCCAGCAGGGACGATAGATCCCACAGGTTCCCAGGTCCCAGGGGCCCTTACAAACAAAGGCAGTGACAGCCAGCTAACATGGGGCAATAGCAGAGCAACCCCCCTGGACCTCAGGGTACATAGGCCTGAGTCCCAAGTCAAGTGGCCTCAGTCACTTTGGAGAGTGCCCTTGATTGGATGATTGAACTTAAAGTTACTCATATACTCCTTCAAAAATACATATGGAGCTCCTACCGTAGGCCAGACCTTATGTAGGAACCTGCGATAGAACATTGGGTCATAGACACACCCTACTAGCCCTACCTTGGAAAGCTCTCCCCAGACCTCCTGGGAAAGATAGGCATGCCTGTGAGTACATTATGCCATCAGGGTGAGTGCCACTAGAGATACAAGGACAGAGGGAGGGCCTTGGAGAACCACGAAGCCTTGTAAAACAGGGAGGTCTGTGGGGATGGTGGAAGAGAGTAAGTAGTCTAAGGGACAGGCCTGGAGAGCCCAGCATCCATGGCCCTAAGCAGGCCCTGAGGAAGCCTGCCCTGATCATTTTCTTCATGTTTGGATTTCCCAATTCCTTCCCTTAAGTGCTCATACTCAATCATATTTTATCCCCCCCCCCCATTTTTTTCCTCTCAGTTTGGCCTTTTTTTCCTTCCATTTTTATCTTTTTCTCTCACTCATTCTCTTAGCCATAAACACCCCTTAGTGATTCTTTAGTTCAATCCCTTTTCTACCACATTCTTTTATTTTTAATTAAATTTTTTCTTTTGACATATTAATAGGTTCACATGTAGTTTAAGAAATAATGCAGAACACTTCTATATTCTCTACCCAGTTTCTCTCAATGGTAACATCTTATAAAACTATAGTATAATATCAAAACTGTAGTTATCACATAAAAAGTTGACAATAAAACAAATTTCCACAGAAAAAGAAACAATGAACAAGATGAAAAGACAGCCTAAAGAATGGGGAAAATATTTACAGACCACACTGATAAGGAATTAATATCCAAAATATATAAAGAACTCATACAACTGAATAGCAAAAAATAAAAAAGAATCCAATTAAAAATTGGGCAAAGGACCTGAATAGGCATTTTTCCAAAGAAGAAATACGACTGGACAACAGGTATACGAAAAGATGTCCAACATCACTAATCATCAGGCAAATCATCAAAACCACAATGAGATATCACCTCACACCTCTTAGAATAGCTGCTATCAAAAAGACAAAAGATAATACATGCAAGGATATGCATTGTTGGTGGAAGTGTAAATTCATACATTCACTGTGGAAAACAGTATGGAGGGTCCTCAAAAAAGTTAAAAATAGAGCTATCATATGACCCAGCAATTTCACATCTGAGGATATACCCTGTTCACAGCAGCATTATTTACAATAGCCAGGACAAGACATGGAAACAACCTAAATGTCCATGGATGGATGGATGGATGAAGAAGTGGTGGTACATATATATATTCTGATATATATGCATATATATTTATCTTTGTCAGCTTAAGAATGTTATATAAAATAGAATCAGACAGTCTAATTTTCTGGAATTGATTCTTTTTGCTCAGCATAATTCTCTGGAGATGCACTCAGGTCGATGTGTGTGGATTGCTGTGGAGTATTCCACAGCATGGATGTACCACAGTCTGTTTAACCATTCACCCCTCAAAGGATATTTGGGTTGTTTCCAGTTTGGAGCTCTTGCGAATAAACCTGCTATAAATATTTGTGCACTGTTTTTGTTTTGTTTTGTTTTGTTTGCATAAACATAAGTTTTTGTTCCTCTGGGATAAGTGCCCAAGTGCAATTGATGGTTCATGTGGTAGTTACATGTTTAACTTTTTAAAGAAACTGTCAGACTGCTTTTCATAGCAGCTGTACCATTTTATATTCCCACTAGCAATGTTTGAGTGATCCAATTTCTCCACATCCTTGCCAACATTTGGTGTTATCACTATTTTTAATCTTAGCCATTCTGGTATATGTGCAGTGATATCTCATTGTGGTTTTAATTTACATTTTCCTAATGGCTAGTGACTTCTTCAAGTGCTTATTTGCCCTCCATAGATTTTCCTAATGTCTTCTGCCCGTTTTCTAATTGGATTGTTTAACTGGAATTTTGCGAGTTCTTCATGTATTCTAGATACTAACTCTTGTCAAACATGTAGTTTGCGAATATTATCTACTACTCTAGCTTGTATTTTCATCTTAACAGGCCTTTTTCAGAACAGATGTTTTTAATTTTGATGAGGTACAACTTACCAGTTATTTTTTTTTCTTTTATGAATCAGGTTTTGGGTGTCTAGTCTCAGAACTCTTTGCCTGTTTAGATGTCAAAGAGTTTTTCCCATACTTTTAAATAAATGTTTTATAGTTGTATCTTTTATATTTAAGTCCGTGATCCTCTCTGAGTTAATTTTTGTGTAAAGTCTGAGACTTGGGTCCAGATTCACTTTTTTTTTTTTTTTTTTTTTGCCTATGGATGTCCAATTGTTCTAGTACCATTTGTTGAAAAGACTTTCTTTACTGAATTCCTTTTGTACTTTTGTCAAAAATCAGTTGGGCATATCTGTGAAGGTGTATTTCTGGGTCCTCTGTTCTGTTTCATTGATCTATGTGTCTGTCCCCCTTCCAGTACCATTGTAGCTTTATAATACATTTTTAAATTGACTGATTCTGTTCCTTTTATTCTTTTTCATAATTGTCTTACCTATTCTAGTTCCTTTGCCTTTCCATATAAATTTTAGAATAATTTTATCTATAGCTACAAAATACTAGTGTGGGGTTTCGATAGGAATTGCATTAAATCTATCTATCAATTTGGGGAGAAGTGACATCTTTACTTTATTACATCTTCCCATCCATAAACACAGTTTACTTCTTCACTTAATGTAGATATTCTTTTTTTTTTTTCCTTTGGTACTTATAGTTAACAGCAATTCTTTTTGATCTGCATGGACTAACTGTGTTCATTCAGTTTCTCAGACCTTCATTTTACATTCTATAAAATGGGCGTAATAATGCCTACCTTGAAATGGCATGGAAAGAGGCAAATAAGATGGCAAATGAGAAGTGTCTGGCTGTAAGTGTTCAATGACTTTTTCCCTTTGACTTATTCTTTCACCTTTTTTTGCTTCTTCCCAGCTAGTATTTTGATGCCCACATTCACTTTCACTTCACTCACTGTCTTCTTTTCATCCATTGTTTTCTTAACTTTCTTTTATTCTCAATCCCTTATTCTAATTCTCTTCACTTTATTCTTCCCTTACCTCACCGACTTTTCCTGCTTCATTCATTCTCCCATACATTTGTCTTTTTCCTGTTTATTGGGTCATTTGGGGAATTTCTATTTCTTCCGCTTGGAGTGTGACTCTAGAGCCAGTCAACCTGGGCTCAAATCCAGATCAACAACACAAGCAGTTTACTCACCATCCCTTGTGCCTCAGTTTCTTCATCTGTAAAATGGGAGAAACAGAACTTGTCTCATACCTTTTCCGAAATGATGAAATAAGTTAGTACATGTAAAGCATTTACAATACAATCTGTTATATGGTAAGCCCCCGATAGGTTTTAGTTATAATTATTAGGATTTTACCTATTATGCCCTGTGTCTCTGGTACTTTCTCACTGGTTTACTTTCCTTCTATCATATCCCATCTTTTTTACTTGTATATAAGTAATTTCATATTCACATTATCTTGCTATCTTGATACTGTCTTATCTGCACTATTCCCATATCATATTCCCTAATCATCATTGATAAATTAGCACCAGCTCAGGAAATTTGTCCCTTGGGCTGCAGAGAGGAAACAAGTGGTTTTTCATTTTGATCTAAATATTAATCTCCTTTATTATTTAATGAGGAATACATATTCACAGTGCAGAGTTACAGTGAAGAGAATGTATTTTAACTGTGCTGCTTGCTTGCAAAGAGATAGCAGGCTTAAAAAGAAAAAATACTGGATAGACAGATACAAATGTGGGGAAAAATGTAAAATGAATTAATTTGATTTGCATGCCCTTTTATTCATGATTTTTCATACATCTACAGAGGCTTTGGGGAGTGAATCTGGACCATGGCCAGTAATCCATGGCTAAGTATTAAGATGAGTAGATGTAAGGACCTCATCAGTGGCCCATGCCTGCCAAAGAGGGAAGTGAAATACTCCATCTTAAGCACATGAGAGCCAAACAAGTTGAGAACCTCAGTCACAAACTTACAGCTTGTTCCATAGACACACTTCTCAATAATTAGCTACATACGAAATGTTAAATTGCTTGATAGGCACTCACATGTGATTAAGCCTTTCACATCTATATTCCATACCTTGAATTAGGCCTAATTTTTCCATTTCAAAAATTGCTGAATATATCTGGACTCATTTAGATACACTCAAATGGATCTTTTAAATACCATCAAAATGATATTTTTGACCCTGTATTATTTTCTCCAAAGATTTGAACTCCACAAACAAATGCCAAACTTGTCTGCTCCCGTTCCAGACAAGAACTCTTCCTTTAAAAACTCTAAGTGAAACACCATTTAATTCTCCCCTTTTATTGTTTTATCTTTATTGTGTACTCCTAGTATTTTTGTTTCTTTAATGACAAAGTAAGCATGGAATTAGTCCACAGCACTTCTAGTAGAGTACACTTTTCTCTCCAGATACCATAAAATAATGCACCAGGTTTGATTACTTCCTTAGAATTGTGGTGGAGAATCCTCCATGGATATAATCCAATGAGCTGACCATTATCTTCCCCTCATCTGATCTATCCAAGGCCTGAAGCCCTCAGGCACATCTTCTGGTGCCCCCTATGTCACTGAGTGACCCCCTTCACTATACAGCCACACGTTAGACCTGCCATTAAATCTCTCAGTTTTTACGTTACATAAAACTTCACATTCAGTGTTTCTATGTTAACAGTGTCATCAGGTTGGGACTTAATTAGCACTCATGTCCTGGGCAAGCCACAACTATCCAACTATAAAGTAGAACTAATATTTTAGAATTCTCATGAGCCAATCCAAGAGTTCTGAAAGAACCCCACAGAGATATGAAGTACCATTATTATTCCATAGTAAGTCCATATAATGATAATACTGGTATTGTTTCATTCCTCATACCTGCTCTTAACCTGTAACAATTTAGCTTAGGAGGCCAAGTGCTTAATACTGGTATTTGGCTGTTAGGATCTTACTGATAAAATGGCAGATATTTCATTGATATTATAATTCCTGTGAATATTTCATTTCTTATACAGAGATCCAGCGTAGAGACCTATGGAGAAATGTGTAATTCAGGAATAGAACAATCAGGATTATAATCCGCTTGCACTCTGTTTGGTTCTCTGGACTTTATGGGCATTGAGTAGGGAGACTGGGAGAGCATGGGCTCTGCAGTCAGGCCAGTGTCATTCAAAAGCTAGGTTCTGCTGCTCACTAGCCATGTGAACTTGGGCCAGTTCCCTATCTTTTCTGAGTCTCGATCTCCTTATCTGAATAGTGGGCACATTGTACTCACTCCACAGTGTGGCTGAGAGATTAATGAGTTAATGTATGTAAGGCAGCTAGTGCAGAATAGCACACACAGAAATGTCACTTCCAGAGCTATTCTGCAAAGAAAAACAAGAAGTCAGCACAACCTGCTACAGGAAATAGGTTGAATATATGTTTAAAACAAAAGCAAACAGAGTGTAATGGACATAGGGAAAGTGGAACAGATGGACAAATGTTCCCTAAAGAGCTTGCTCTGGTCAGGATGACTCTGAGTCAAAAATAGGGACTAAAGTCATTCTGGGAGAATACCCCAGTCCTGATCCACATTGGCACCCTGACTTTGTTCTAAACTATAATTCCACCCACACTGAGGACCAGATTCAAGGACTTCTCTTGAAGGGATAGAGGCAGCCCTAAAATAGAGGCCCAGGATGACTGAGGAGGGACACCCCAGAGCCAGTCATTCTGAGCAGTCTGATGCAGTAGCCCACATCCCTCGAGCCTTCCTCACCCGCCTTACCAAGCAGCTCCCTTGCAGAGGCCTTAGCAGCTCAGCAATCAATATGTTGTGCCTAGACATCCTGGGTGATGAAATGTCCTGTCTGACACAGCCTGTTCTTCCATGCACATTGTCCTTGGCTCCACATTCCATTGAAAGCCCCTCCTGCTCCTGGCACACACTCCTCCTCACATAGCCAGGAGACACTTTTACATTCCAGAGAGAGGGATGCCAAAATTCACTTTGCTGTGGCAGACCTTGGCAGAATCCTTTTTCCTGGGCACTTAGCTTAAAGCAGAATGAACAAGAGTGTGTATTCCCTGAGCCCTCATGAGCCCATGACAGTGAGAAGCATCCTGAGCATAAAAACCAACATATGTGATCTACCTCCACTTCCCTCGCAGAGCTCCCCAGTCTCATCTTTCCAGGATGCCCTAATCATTGGTACTCAGCATCCATTTCATCTGAGCCAGAAACAACTCTGGTGGTGACCTAACTCACCCTCCTCTGGAGAGGGAGCTCCCTCTATCTTCTTTGAAGTATTTATAGTCAGAAATCTCTCCTCATTGAGAACCACCTCCACAAGCAGTGAAATGAAGGACTGCAGTGCTCACCCAAGGCTCTGTTCTCTGCAGCACATTTGCTAGGAGTGTGTTTGGAGAAGGCAGTTAGGCAGAAGTGCTGTAAGAACGAGAAGGTCATGGCAGCCACCTGTATGACAGAGGGGACTGGGGGGTGTTAGGGACAAGGCTATGGTCATAGAGACAGGGCTGATTAGGACCATGGGAACCAAAGGAGAAGGCCATTTGAGCCATCTCTCTGCTACAGTGTGAGTCCCAGATTGGCCTCTTGGCTTCCTTTGCACTGAGGACTGACAGGCTGTGTTCATGGCAGACCCATTAGTGCAAACAGGAAAGCTTTGAGGATTTATTGACATTACCACGACTCCTAACACCACTCTCAGCATAACACAAAGTACAATCCAACATGTGCATGTGAGGAAAAGCCTTTTTACGACTCAGGGGCATATAAATCGGCAGCTGACAGACTGAATCAGATTCACAGATATATTTTCTTCGGCTAGCTCAGTGTTTCAAAAATTGTTGAATTAGTTGGTAACATTAGAAAAAAAATCATGTTTAAAAGTCTTCATTTCTAGCTTTTCTGGAAAAAGAAAGTGGAGAATCTTGCAGCATTAGCTACATATTCTTGCATGGCCAGAGCTTGCTTAACTCTAGCTGAGGGGCCCCCATTATGACTTCATGTGTGCTCAGCTCATCTCTGTCCCCACTACTCCCTATTAGGTCACTAAACCCAGGGCACATTTTGGTTGCATTTACTTGCGGGTTTATATAATTTATTTTCCTAAAATAAAGATACATGTTTTAAAATCTTTTTCTCTACCAAAATTGTGAAAATGAAGGTGTAAGAAGACCTCTCATTTGAATAAAAATAAAAAAAATGTAGTTTCTCATCAATAAGCATTTGCAGTGTGTCTGTGTTGAAAGAAGCAGCAGCTCCATTCACAGACCCCACTCATCTCTTTTAGTAGGCAGCAGAGTTTAGCACCAACCCCATAGGTTCTGGTTACTACAGCATACACACCTTACTGCTCAGCTAAAATATTCATGAGTGACAAGGCATTTGCCCCCACTCCTTGCAGAGGCGGACATACCTTAGTTGGAGGAAAATCCAGTGGTGAGTTGTTACAAGTGAAATTGGTGACCACTAGTTAGTGGTCTCTTCCTTGTGAGGAGCCATACTGTTGAGAAACATTTCTGAGAGTGAATGAGGCACCCGGTGATTATTCCAGAACCACAGATATTAGCTGGGACATGTGGAAACCCTGTGTACTTGAAAAACTTAAGGGTCTGTGGAAGCAAATATTGCTGTATTAGAAAGTCAAGGAGCAGCTGTAACCATGAACAGGGGAGGGAGCAGGGTAGCTCTGGAAGAGAGCAGGCGGGTGAGTGCAGATTACAGCCCCAGCAGGAGAAAAGGGGTGATGGCCCTAACTCTGCTGTGCCTCCTGGCATAACGGGCACAGAGCAGTAAATCATAAACTGGTTTCCTAATACAGATCAGGATGTGTCATCTGTGGCTCCTGGGCCATGCTTTTCAAAGCCTGAACTCCACTGAAGCTCAGAACCACTGATAACCTGGTCAAACCCAAGGGCCAAAGAGAAGCAACCTCAGATGCAGCGGTGGCTGCTTTTAGAGGCTTTAGATTAGACGTACCTGGTCCTGCCACTTAAAAACTGAGTGGCCTTAAGCAAATCACTGGGCTTTTGTGACCTGTAAATGAGGTATTAAGATGGACCTAACAGATTTGTTTGCATATTTAATGGGAGTGCCTAAAAAGCACCCAGCACAGATAGGCATGGCACATAATGGGTATTCCCTACATGAGCTACTAGTATGGGCAAAGGGGGTCTACTCCCCAGTTTCTCAGTTTAAGAAGGTTTACCTCACCCTCCTTCACCAAGGCTTTCCTGGCTTTCCTCATCCATGTGGCCAAGTATTGATGGTTGCCTTTGTGTTACTCACCATAAATGAGGTCCTTGAAGGCAGAAAATATTGCCATGGTCCTTACTTAGTTTAGGCTGTCTGTCAGAATCACCTGAGGTCAGGTTCTCTGGGATGGAACACAGGCCTCAGCATGGCGTCCAGCTTCTGGCTGACTACAATATGCACCCAGGGTGGGGACTGGACTAAGGACCAGCAGCACCCTCATCACTGGGAGCTCTTTGAAAAAATGCTGACTCGGGTGTTGATGTAAGAAACACCCAAATCTATAGAGAAAATTTTGTGAGTTTATTTGAACCAAACTGATGAAAATTGCTGGGAAGCAAAATCTCAACGGATTGAGAAAATATTCTGGAGAATGGCAGTTTTGCAGCTTATTTTATACATTAGAACCATAAGGAGGGTTACGTGAAGTCCATTGGTGGTTGATTAAGGGGGCAGGAGAAAGCAACAGGGGGAAATCTCAGGGATCAATAAAAAGGCAAAGGAGAGAAACACATACTTCTTTTACATTGGTAGCCACAAGATCATTAATAGTTAACATTCACAGCACACGGAGATGGTATGTGGGAAACAAGATACCAATGAGGGGTTCTGTGGTTTCCAGCTCAGGAGCGTGGGTGGTTGTCTGGAAAAGAAGATTATGCTGACATTTCAAAGCTCTGTTATCTTAAAGAAGACAATAGACAAGCTCACTTAAGGTAAAGATTAGATCTCGAGAATATCATAGTAAGTAACATAAGTCAAACAGAAAAAGTCAAGAACCATGTGATTTCACTCATATGTGGGATATAGAACTGAAAGCTATGAATGAACAGGACAAACAGACAATTAAAAACTCATAGCACAGACAACAGTATGGTAGTTACCAGGCAGGGGGCGCGGAGTAAAGTATAGGGTGATGGAAGATTTGATTTTGGGTAGAGAATGTAAAACGTAATATACAGATAATGTATTATAGAATTGTACACTTGAAGCCTATATAATTTTATTAACCAATGTCACCTGAATAAATTTTAAAAAAGAAAAGATTGACATACCTCAAGGAAACTACAGACCTAGGATGTGACTACTCACCATGACACCCCTTTAGTTAAGAATTTTTTTTCTTCAAACCATTCTACTAGTTACTTTGGGTCTCTGAGTTTATAAGGTCCACCATGCAGGCCTCCCCTGAGCCTGTCAGGTTTAGTATGTGGCTCCTTTTTCCATCCACATCGGAAACCCTGAACCTACTAAATCAGAATCTGTATTTTATCCTGTAAATGAAAAGCATCGGAAGGCTGGTTAAGTGCTGTTCCATCCCCAGGGCTCAGCATGGTGCAAATGTACAGTGACTGTTCCGTGAGGGTTTTACTGATTGACTGAATAAATCTGTGTGTCACAGTTTCCAACGGGCTTTCTTCATACATAATATCTTACATACTCTCACCTAGATATTTTTTTGAACCCTAGTTCAAAAAGCAAAACCATAAAACATTAAGGAATTAAAGAATAGGCTCCCACCTAAGTTGTTAAGAACAAATAGCTGCAAAAAGACAAGGTTTTAAAATAAAATACCTGATGGGTTTTTAAACATTTATTACTACTGAGCTCTTTGCCATTAAAGCTCAGAATGCACTAAAAAGAGGGGTTGTTGTTGTTTGAAGGTTGGTAATGCTGACAGCTTGGAGACCAGGTCTGGCCCCCTGGGAGGAGCTACCCCATCAGTATGGTTTGGGCACAGGCTCTGGGTGGCCGGGACAGCTGGCCCTGGCCGACCACTCCTTGGCAAAGAGGGGCTCAGACAGAGGCTTTGGGGCCACCCTACTTGGTCTCAAGATTCAGAGCTTCTGGCTCCCCTTGCTGACCCCTCCTGGCCCCTTGCAGCTCCAGGGCTTGGGGAGGGCGATGCACCTGTGCTTCTGCCCCCACCTCCTAGGTGGTGGCTGTCCTGGGACTAGAGGCAGAAAGGAAAGCGGCTAGAGCTGCCCTTTCCAATATAGGGGACCATTTATCCAGGGATAGGCTGCTGAGAGAAAAGGGTCATGGTAAGCCAGGCTCACGGCGGCGGGGGGGGGGGGGGGGCTCCTGGGACCCTGATCCAGGCCGCAGTGCTCAGGATCCCAGGTCCCCTGGCCCCGCTGTGCTCAGGGGCAAATCTGGTCCCATTGTATGCATTCTGGGCTCCCTGTCCCCAGTCGCCTCCCCAGTTCCTCTTATCCATGCTCCCGCCACCGAGGGTCAGGGCAGGATCACATCAGGGACCCAGGAAGCCTAGAGCACAGGAGCTGACCTCCGCTGTTCCTCCTGGAGGAAGCAGGTCATGGGGCAGGAGAAACATCCCAATCTGAGCTCCAAAACAGTCTCTGCCTCAATGTGGCAGCCCAAAGAGAAAGTCCTTAGAATGTTCTTCAGGCCCAGCTTCTTGGGGGAAAAAGAGCAAGGGGTTTCAGCCAGGATTCCACAGAGGTAAAACATTAAGGACAACGCTCTCTTGTGCAGCTACCAGAGTCTAGAGCTGTGTTTGGATCTCAGCTCCAAGGCATGAGCTATGTGACTTTGAGCAAGTTATTCGGGCTCTCTTTTTATTTCCCCCTTTGTAAAATGAGGACAGTCCCTCCCTTACAGGAGCAAATGACATGAAGCCAGGGATGATGACACGCAGTGGACACTGGGGACCTGTTGGTTCTCCTTTCTCATCCTTGAAGTGCTTGAAGCAGTGGAGTGGGCCTCTCCTCTCCTTTCCCAGCCCTATCCCAAGATAGAAAACAATAATAACAATAGTACGATTTAAAAGAGCTTCAATAACCCAATCACTGTACACACACCTTTCAATTAATCTTCACAGCAATGATCTTTGTGTGGCACTATTCTCATCCTTGTTTTGCAAAGAAAATAACTGAGGCTTAGAGAAGTAACTTCCCCAAAAGTCCTGGCCTTAAGATAACAGAAGGATCTAGGCAATCTGATGCCAGAGTCCACTTGCCTGCCTACCCATTACCTGGTTCCCCCTTCTAGACTGTTTTAGTGTTTTATTTCTGCTGTAGGAAATGACCACCAATTTAATGGCTTAAAACAACACTCGTTTATTAGCTCACAGGAGGGAAGTCCAGGCATGACAGGACTATGTTCTCTGCTCAGGTGTCACAAGGCTAAAATCCAGATGTCGGAAAGCTATCTTCTCCTTTGGAATTCAGGGCCTCTTCCAAGTTCTTGTGGTTGAGGCAGGATTCAGTTCTTTGTGATTGTAAGACTGAGGTCCCTGTGTCCTTGCTGCTGTCAGCAAGGTGCTCTCTCAGCTCTTAGAAGTCACCCACATTCTGTGCTCTGTGGCCCTACCCATCTTTAAAGCCAGCAAAAGAGAATTTCCCTTTCACCTAATTCCTCTCATGCTTCTAAGTCTCCTACTTCAGGAAAAGCCCAGTCACTTTAAAGGCTTATCTGATTAGGCCAGGCTCACCCTAGTTGATCTCCCTTCCTTAAAGTCACCTGTGCCATAACATAACCTACTCATGTGAGTGAGTGGCCTGTCCCCTAAGTCTGGAGGAGTATACAGGGAGAGTATGCTTGAGAGAGGCAGCAGGAATCTTGTGTTAAAATTCCACCTTTCCATACCTAGTATTTACTTGATTGGTCTCTGAGGGCATTGCAGCAGCCTATTTACCAACCTGTTCAGAATATTTTCATATTTTAACAACCAGTACAGCCATCTCGATTTATATAGAATAGCACACAAATATCTCAGTATGAGATCTGACATATCCTTCTCCATTGCTCGTTCTCCAACTTCATCCCATATCTCAAACCTCAGGAATGAAGACTTTGACCTAGAATATATAAAAGAGAAAAAGGAGATCATTAAGAATGCCTGCTATTTCCATTTTCACAGTAGGGAAAATGAGTCTAAGACAAGACTCCCAGCTCAGTGCTCCCTTTAGGAAACCCAGCTGACTGCCAAGTGCAGTTCCTATCAAGCTTCTTCATCCATGACTCTTGACTTTCTAGAGCAGGGGTCCCCAACCCTCAGGCTGCTGACCAGTACCAGGCTGTGGCCTGTAAGGAACCAGGCTGCATAGCAGGAGGTGAGTGGCAGGCCAGTGAGTGAAGCTTCCTCTGTATCTGCAGCTACTCCCCAGTGCTAGCATCACCAGAGCACTAGTCCTTGGTGCCAAAAACGTTGGGGACCTCTGTTCTAGAGCATCCCCATGACACAGAATTTTTTTATTGGGGTAGGGAAGTTGAATTCTTAATACAGAAGTCTGTTTAAATGGATGTCACATTCATTAATGTATCATTTAAAACACAACTTCTTTTGATTTTGCCTCTTTTGATCTTTTTCCACTTGTGTTTTTATATCAAAGAGATTAAACCACTTTGCTGGACTTTAAGCTCCATCTTTCCTGAGAGTTTTAATCATTTCTTGGCACAGCTTCCCATTCAGGGTCACAGGAAGGATGAAAGATGAAGAGAAGTGATGGGCTCAATGAGGTTTAACAGGATTTGCTCAAGTCAATACCTTTCCCTGGTCCTACAGAGAACAGCTATGGTACTTGGCTCCCCTCACCCTCATCAAAGCCTCTTTCCTTGCCTCCCTCTCCACAGGCAGTTCTACACAGACCCCTAGGTTCAAAGGAGTTCTAGAATATAAACTGTTCAAGGGCTGTATCAGCATCATCCTATTCACTGCTTTATCGCCAGCTCTTTGGACAGGTGCTGAACTGTAGTAGTTCCTTGACTAATGCTTGCTGAATAGATGCATAGAAAGGATCTTGAAATTTTTGCTAAAGAAAATCCTTCATCCTTAAATATTCTTTTCATGGTCCTACAGCCCTAGAGGCTGAGATTTTTCTTAGGATGAGTATTTCACTTGCTCTTTGACAAACCTGAGCAGTAGAGGCTCCAAGTCTTATAGCTCCAAGCATGCCCTGCAAATCACCCACTGGGGGTTTTCCGTATTCGACTTAGATGCTTAGGCTTTTTTCTTCATCTTTAAAACAGGATTAATGGAATATTGCATTAAATTTCAACTCAAAGAGAGTTGACGAGTATATGTTTACCCTTATATTTATGTTTGATTTCAGACATTCTTTCCCTGGATTCCCCTAATGGCCTCCAGGGCTGAATGAACAAAAATGGGTTTTATAGCAGGTAGGACTGTCTCTTTGAATCAAAGAACTAGTTTATTGGGAGCTGAGCTAGAATACAGATCTCACCAGGGTTGAACATGGAATTGTTTCTGCAGACAATTGTAGTGCTCTTGGAGAATGTATCCCAAATATCAGATGGGAAGTAAACCTCCTTTTTCTATCTGCTGGATACACAAAGTTTTCTGATCTGGGCTGAGGTGTCCTAGAAAACCTTTTTCTGTTTCCAGGACAGCACAAGTCTTTCTCCTACAAGAACATATGAAAATGTGTTTAAAAATAAAGAAGGAAACAGTGCAGAAAATCAGCAGAAAGCTGTTTTCCCGAAAGAGCTGAAGGCAGAAGGTGCTTTCCCAGGTACCCCAGCCAAGGTCTTGTGGGCACTGTGCCTGCCCTGCCTGACCTGAGGGGCCCGAGGAGTCCACAGCAGCACCCCTTAGACCCTATCTGGGATCTAACAGCTGAGGTCCCCAGGGGCACACAGGGCCTTGAGATTCGAAGCATTTTTCACTGTTTCTGGGCATTCTCCATCAAATTTTCAGTAAAAAGTCTCCTACCTAGGAGTACAGCCAAATCATGCTTGGGATCCTGTAAAGCGACACCAAGCTTTTCCCTCATTTATCTTTGTAACTGTCGTGACAGGGAGCAGGGAGCAGGTGGCCCTGCGCAGAGTGGGAAATGGGCAATGGATTTCTGAGACAAACAGCCCTTCCTATGATGCTTCAATGTGACATTTTAAAGGTTACCTTGAAATTGCTGCAACCAGCCAGGCAGAAGAGGAAAAGGTCTGCCAGCATCATCTGACTTTCTATGGTGGGTGAAAGCTTTCTCCTGTAGTCAATGAGGCAGTTGGTTTGATGGTTTATAGAACACTCATCCAGGTTGTTCTATCACAGAAACAGTTTCCAGGAAAGGTGAGAACCTAAGAAACCAAGACAAGCTTGCTTATGCTGATGAAGAAGTGCTGAATGATAATATCCCTGGAAGTGACTTCTCTCAGGATCAGAAACTCATAGCACTTTCTGGAGGGAGCAGCTCATCAGTCTAAGGATGAGCCATAGAACATCCAGGTCTGCAGGCCAATGTACAGTGGGTGCTGTGAGCCCTTAGGTTGAATGAAGCCAGATAAACCAAGATCCAAATCTAACTCAGTCACCTACTGCTTGGGTGTCATTTTCCTGGTCCAAAGATTAGAGAGATATAACAATACTCGTCTAATAGCTTTGTTGTGCAGATTATAAATGAGCTAAAAGAAATAAATTTCCTAACACAGTGCCTGGCTCATGAATGCTCAGAAATTTAAGTTGCTATTATTAGCTGTAGAGATTCTCATCGTCTTCCTTAGCCTCGTTAGTGTCTTAAAGCATTTTTAAATGGGTATGAGCAGAATATCCAAAAAACAGAATGTAACAGGTTTCCGGGTGTTTCTTTAGTCTGGCATATACTCCAAAAACATTTTACAGACTTTTAAAAAAATTTTATTGAGATAGAATTGACAGATAACATTGTATTAGAGGTATATGAGATAATGATTTGATGTATGTTTATATTACAAAATGATCACCACGATAAGTTTAGTTACCAGCCATCACCACACGAAGTTACAGTATTTTTTCTTGTGATGAAAACTTTTAAGATCTACTCTCTTAGCACCTTTCAAGTATAAAATGCAGCATTATTAACTATAGTAACCATGCTGTACATTAGATCCTTAGGACTTATAACTAGAAGTTTGTATCTTTCAACCGCTTCACTCATTTCACTCACTCCCTCTCCTCATACCCTGTACCCCACCTCCCCCTGCCTCTGGCAACCACCAATCTGTTCTCTATAAGAGTGATTTTATTTTTAGATTCCATGTATAAGTTTATAGCCTTTTAAAAATCTTGGAGCATTAATATTATGTTCACATTGGTTTTTTAGAGAGCAGAGAATTGCTGTAAGAAAGTTTTTAATGGTGGGTCTACCAGCAATTTGTCATGTTAGTAAGTGCTCAGACAGCCACGGACTCCCCTCTCAACAGGAGAGTGACCACCTGGTGAATCAGATACACACAACCTTGTCCTTTCTGTCTGTTACTAAGATCTCAGATAAAAAGAAGGGAGACGGGGTTGATGATACAAAGGAAAGAGCACAGGCTTTGGGCCTGAGGAGCAAGAATCCAAATAACAGTTGTGCCACTTACTTGTTTGGTGGTCCAGGTGTCACTTAACCTCTTTAGGGTGTTTTCTTATTTATTTATCCATTTATTCAATAAATACTTTTTGAGTACATAGAATGTACCAGGCTATGATCTGGGTACTGGAATGTATTAGAGAACAAAACAGACACAAAATTGTGCCCTTGTGTCCTTGATGGAGGGAAAGAGACTTAGAAATTAACATGACACATAAGCAAATGATATAGCATTTATATGATGACGATTACAATATATAATTCTGATGGGTTACTGTGGTGGATACAAATGACAGTCCACGTATAATACCTGGACTATAGTAGTCGTTTGATAACTTCTAGCAATTGTTATTTTTAAAATTGCTCCCAGATTTCTTTAAACTCTCTAAAAATTTTATGTATATTGCAGCTAGGAACTGTTCATTCATTCAATTAGCAAACACCTATTGAACTTCCATTATGTGTTAGACCCGGTACTAGTCACCAGGGATACCAGCCAATATTAGAAGATAACATGGTCACTGCCCCTGAGAATTCCCCAGGCCGGTCAACCGTACACTAGATGAGAGGCCTTTGCTGGAGCACAGAGGTAGGAGTGACCTTGAAGTCTTGAGTTTCCGGGAATCCCAACAGTCCACCTCCCTGATGATGTCTTTTTTAACTCAGCCACATCCCAGCTATGGCTGGCGATTCTAGGAACGCTATGCACCAAGATATGGAGATCGGGGTCACTCCCAGGGACGCGAAGAAGATTCCCAAGCAGGCTCGCGATTACATCCCGGTCGCCACAGACCGCACCCGCCTGCTGGCGGAAGGCAAGAAGCCGCGCCAGCGCTACATGGAGAAGAGCGGCAAGTGCAATGTGCACCACGGCAACGTCCAGGAGACCTACCGCTACCTGAGCGACCTCTTCACCACGCTGGTGGACCTCAAGTGGCGCTTCAACCTGCTGGTCTTCACCATGGTCTACACCGTCACTTGGCTGTTCTTCGGCTTCATTTGGTGGCTCATTGCTTATATTCGGGGTGACCTGGACCACGTCGGTGACCAAGAGTGGATTCCCTGTGTCGAAAACCTCAGCGGCTTCGTGTCCGCCTTCCTGTTCTCCATCGAGACGGAAACCACCATCGGGTACGGCTTTCGGGTGATCACCGAGAAGTGCCCGGAGGGGATCATACTCCTCTTGGTCCAGGCCATCCTGGGCTCCATCGTCAATGCCTTCATGGTGGGCTGCATGTTTGTCAAGATCAGCCAGCCGAAGAAGAGAGCGGAGACCCTCATGTTCTCCAACCACGCGGTCATCTCCATGCGCGACGAGAAGCTCTGCCTCATGTTCCGGGTGGGGGACCTTCGCAGCTCCCACATCGTGGAGGCCTCCATCCGCGCCAAGCTCATCAAGTCGCGGCAGACCAAAGAAGGGGAGTTCATCCCCCTGAACCAAACGGACATTAATGTGGGCTTTGACACGGGGGATGACCGTCTCTTCCTGGTGTCGCCGCTCACCATCTCCCACGAGATCAACGAGAAGAGCCCTTTCTGGGAGATGTCGAGGGCCCAGCTGGATCAGGAGGAGTTTGAAATCGTGGTCATTCTCGAAGGCATGGTGGAGGCAACAGGTAAGACACTGCGTTCTCCTTGGCCCTTTCCATGCCCAGGAGCTTAGGCCACCGGGATTCCAGAGGATGGACGTTCACGTCTGAGAAACTTGAGATGGCACAGTCAGCCACCCCGCCCCCTAAGCTGTGCTCTGAGGAGTGTGGTCATTTAAAATGGAGTAATAACAACAAGTAACATTCACAGAAGTCTCCCGACTTCCAGGCATAGTTCTAAACTTTCAACATATAATAAATATCTCATTTAATGCTCTCCTGCACCCTCTAAGATAATGTTCCTTATATCAAAGATTAAGAATCAGAGGCACAGACAGTCAAGTTATTTGCCAAGAGCAGTTCTACTAAGTTGTAGAGCTAAGATGCACCTCAAGGCAGGGGGATCCCAAAGCCAGCACTCATTTCCAACAAACTATACCACCTGCTACCACCCGTCCTGAAGCAGCTGGTGATCAAATAACTTTGGCAAAGATGACCTGGTTTCTTAATGGTAGGACATGATGGCATCTTATATGTTGTGAATTGCTTCAGGAGGAAAGGAGAGTAAGTGGCATTTCCCAAACTCACGAATTCCCAAACTCACAAAATCCTCTTTTTGAAGAGACACCTATGTTGTAGATCTGTGGGAGTGGCTCGTCTAGTTCCCCCTCTGCCTGCTCACCCCCCAGAGCAGCCTTCCCCTAGCTTCCCTGTGGTAGGCTGGCTCAGGGAACACTGGGCATGCAGAAAACAGTGCATCCAAGCCCAGTTGTGACCAAACCATGCCCTCTTCATGGCCAGCCTGGTACCTCCTGCTCAGCTACTGACTCTCATAGGCAGCTGGTAGCTGAGACCTTCTACCATTCCTCAATCATGACAGGGCTCTGTGTGGGGCTCCAGGGAGCCCCAGGCCTGAGGAGCCAGAGTCCACCCCCGCAATGGCCAGACCTCCTGGGGAGAGGAGCCCTCAGTGAACCCTGAACTCTGCTCCCTATTCCTTTCCTCTATCCCCCTTTCTCTTTTTTCACTACACTAAGCAGTTGTAGAAAACTTACTCAGGCTTAGAATGATATGTGGCTTTTCAATTCTTACAACAACACCACAGGGCTGGCCTCAATTCCATTTAACAGATGTGGAAGCTTTATGGGGCAACTTCATGTAGACAGTGAGTGGTCATACCCAAGTCTTTCACTTTCAAATCTAGAGCTTTGTTTACCACACCACACTGCCCCCTAAATCTTTGGGGCCTGTCACAAAGATGGTCAAATAACTCTTCCTCGCCTTTCAGGAAGCTGGTTCCTGGGTGGGAGAGTCTGAGAAGCACAGTCACAGACCTTCCCATGCGGAGCCAGTGGGACCTGGCTGGGGGTGCAAATGGGCTCCAGGGGCTGGTGCAGCTGGGCTGCCTGGCCATCTGCTGGGCCGGAGCCTGGCCAGGCAGCATATGGTGGCAGCCATGGGAGCCCCTGGGGTCCAGGACAGTCAGGATTCTGGAAGCCTCCCCCAGCAGGGCTGGAGGCTCAGAGGTCATGCTGCCCTTGGTGCCGAGTTCAGGGTCAGAGCACAGGCTGAGTTTCTGCTGGGAGGAGCTCAACTCCAATGCCACAAAGGAGGGGTCACTTCAAACACATGGGGACAAATAGGAAAGCTGTGAATTACCACTCCCCTAGCCACTCTCACTGCCACCTGAAGCAGAGGGACCAAGTGCTGAGCCCACCCAGCTGGCTTCCTTCATCTGGTCTCTTTCAAAGTCAATGGCCTGCAGTTGACCTGCCCAATCTGGTTGACCTTCTTCCATCTCCTGACCTGGAGTACCCTTGCTGCTGTCCTTGGGACTGCATGGAACCCAGAGAGATGAGGGAAAGAGACCATTTATCCACATCTGTCCTGACCTCAACGACTATAATGGTTTGATTGCCACACTATGAAGCCCAGCTCTGCTGCGCATTCAGCATTTCTGCATAACCTGCCTGTGTGAGCTGGGGCGAGTTGCTTAGCTGGTCAACAAAATGACAGGGTTGTCAGGATTGAATGGTTAAGTGGTGTAACATAGCTAAAGCACAGTATCTAGAACCTAGAGGAGTTTCTCTCCTTCCCGAATGCATTGGAGGACTACTCCAGGGGCACAGGTGAGATCTCCAGCTATAGGTTTGCCCACTGCCACATCCCAGGAGGGAGGACAGAAGAAAAACAGGAAGAGCCTCAGCGGCTTGTCCCAAAGGTTCCCGTGGAGGTACTGTTCAGCTCTTTTGTGAGTCCCTAGTGAAAGAACAGACATGTGACCTTCCTGGGTCTAGACTGATCAGCGTCCAACCTGTGCCTCCACAACTCAGCTGAGACTCAGGATTGGGCAATGAGGGGCAAGGATTGAGCCGGAAAGACAGACCCAGACAGCCCCTCACCTCCACTCCAGAGCAGAGAGCAGGCTGTGAGCTCATAGTGTGTAGGGTGCACCAGGGTTGCCTAGCATAGAGCACAGCTGAGTGGGAATCAGCCTTTAACCTGGTCTGGTTTGTATGAGACCCCTGCTAGAGAAAAGCCAAAGCTAGAGCAAGCTTCTCTTTCAGCTTCTGAAGAGCCCATGTTCATACCTTCCTTGGCCAGAAGATTAAAGATCAGAAAGCTTTCCTGTGACCCTAAGAACAGAGGCTTCCTCTTCCATAAACAAAGCTTCCCTCCCTCTCTGGAGAGAAAGCAACACCTAAAAATAACACAGGCATGCCAGGGCTGAGTGGACAGGGAATGGAGGCATTGGAGCATGCTCAAAGCTGTGTGTGTGTGTGTGTGTGTGTGTGTGTGTGTGTGTGTGTGTGTGTGAGAGAGAGAGAGAGAGAGAGAGAGAGAGAGAGAGAGAGAGGCTTCTGCCCATATGTGTCTACCTGAAACAATCCCCATGTGTTCTAAATGCCTGTCAGCTTCTCTGCATCCACTCTGAATTTATCTTTGTTCACACCCTTTTTCCTGCCTCTTTTGTGGTCTCAGTCTTCTAGACCCTAATGCTATTCGCAAGAATCATGACCCTCACTCCAGCCATTCTAGAATTATCCACTCCAGTCTCTAGAAACCTATGCCAGAATCTTGCATTTGATTTCTAATCTTCTGCCTCACCTCTAGTACATTACTTCAGGGCTAGGACTATTTCTTATTGAACTTTATATCTCCATCATGTTTAGCACAAAGTAGATGTTCAGCAAATGCCTGATGAATGATCAGATGGGTAAATAGATGAGTGGATAATGGATAGATGATGAATGGGTGGATGGATGGATGGTTGGATGCATGAATGGGTGAATGGATAAATGGATGGATTGATGGATGGATGGATGGATGGATGGATGGATGGAGGGATAATTAGATGATTGGAAGGATGGCTGAGGCCAGTCCTGATACATGAACCCTTTCTCTCCCCAGGCATGACTTGCCAAGCACGGAGCTCATATATGGATACAGAGGTGCTCTGGGGCCACCGATTCACACCAGTCCTCACCTTGGAAAAAGGCTTCTATGAGGTGGACTACAACACCTTCCATGACACCTATGAGACAAACACACCGAGCTGCTGTGCCAAGGAGCTGGCAGAAATGAAACGGGAAGGCCGGCTTTTCCAGTACCTCCCCAGCACCCCACTGCCAGGAAGCTGTGCTAAAGTAGAGCCTGATGCAGAGGCTGGACAGAATGGAAAGGATGAGCCTGAGGGGTTAAGTGGGTACCAGAAGACCAGGGACTCAGTGTAAGGGCTGCACTGTTCCTATGACCTTTCTTCACTGGCTTCTCTGAGCTCAGATGCTGCAGAGCCAGGGTGAAGGGGGTGAATTAGCTGAGTGTTGTGTGTGTGGGACCTAGGAGCCATCAAGGCTCTGTGGGGAGGAACAGTATATCCAGTCCTGGAAGCTCCCTGTTCAGGGCTCCTCCAAACAGGTGGCCTATTGCCCGGGCCCCCACAGCAATGCTGCCTCTTCTCTCATAGCCTCTGTGGGCACTGGCCAAGGCTCAGAGCAGGAAGGGTTTTATCACAAAAATGTTACAGGGTAGCCTCTGTCCTCACATACACCGCTGTCATCTGGCCCATGATCACCTCTCCACTTAGGTCTCACAAACCAACTGGCAGCTCCTTCCCAGGTGCTGACACCTACAGAGAGCTCTCACAACTCTTTCTCTCACTACTACCACCCTAAGGCTTGTTGTGGATTCTGAGAGGAGAGATTCTGCCCTCCTGGAAGCTCAAACCCACATCCTAGAGTGAGCTCACAGACCTCATGTGTTAAGGTCGATCGGAGTCATGCTGACACTTCCTTTCAAATTTGAGAGCAATGATGACCACTTTATGGGAGCTGTGGAGTAGAAGGCCCCTGGAGATCTCTGTCACTATCTCTGAAGGGTGTATGCTTTCCCTCCGCTGTGTTCTACATGTCAAATGTAGCCTACTGGACAACTGATCTCCTTACAGTGACTCTTAGAAAGTCACCTAGGCCACAGAACACTTCTGAGCTCACAGATAGTTATCTTGGCCACTTCCAGGCCATCCCTAATCTCACTGTACCTTGCACCTCCCACTAGAGGAAGAACCCCAGAAGCTGATTCTTTTTAATACTTTTGGCCCAACAGTCTTAAAGTACTTTTAACTTTTGCCACAGTGTTCTTTCACAGTCTCAGAGTCTGTGGTGGATCCAGAGAGAGAGAAAGCTGAATTTCAGAGGGCAAGATGAGACAGTCGTTGCCAAAACAGGGAGGGCACAGAGGGAAGGAAAACAAAGAGAAAGACAAGTGCATAAAATTTTAAAACAAGCATGGCACCAGTTCTTTCTGAGGTATCTGACTTCAGGGCTCAGCACATCTCTGTTATCCGGGGAATGAGAGGATGTGAGGCAAAGTGAGAGGTGACTGCACAGGCAGCTTTGCCTTTAAGCCCATGCTGGACCAACTCTCATCTGGTGTCAGGAAGCCCTTGGTTCTCCCCTCTGGCAAGCAGGTGTCTAAAAAGACCGCTGGGCTGGGAGAGCTCAAATGGTGCCCAGGGAAGGGGGAGGGGAATCAATGTGAGAATTGGGAGGGTGTGAACGTTAAGAGAAGAAAGAGCGGAGAAGAGCCTTAAAACTTCAGAAAAAGAAAAGCTTCAGAGGGCTTTTTTTTTTTTTTTTTTTTTTTTCAGTATAGATGGCACAGAAAGAGGATGGACAGATGGATAGTGTAGATTTTCCTGTCAGTGGATGGAGCATGTCTGGTCGTGTAGGGGCAGACAGGTTTCTGATTAGCTGACTTAGACCTGGAGAGAGGTTTCAGATGTTCCCTGGCCACAAAATTATGGAAGTCTCACCCACAATTTTCATAGCTCTCAACTAGCCTTTGAAAATGGAAGCATTTTCTGCCCCAAATATGAAGCACCTTCCCCATGAGTAAAAGCAAAGCCACAGTGAGACAGAACATTAAGGTGGAGCAAAGGGGATTGTGTTTGGATCTCAGGCTCAGGTCCCCTAGGACTGGGTCTTCTAGGTTCTGGGGCAGAGGAGAAGAGGAGGCAGGCAGCCTGAGATGGGGACCAGCCTCTCATGGGCTGCCATCTTCAGGGCAAGCTTGGATACATGGACTGAATTTGACCGGTGGGCACAGGGATGCAGCAAATAAGCTGGAGTCCTCCCCAGGGGACTGTCACTGAGTGAAGTTTCAGGCTTCCTTCTGTGGTGAAGCAGGTCTTGGGGGGCTGGTATGAGGGGAGGGAGTGGACTGCCCTCAAGGGAAATGGAAGCAGGCAGCCTATGGCAACCAGGTATGAAACTGCATGCAATCAAGAATCTAAAGCCCATTACTGAGACTGCATGCTTTGGAGGGAGAGAAGCTGCAGCTGGAACTCAGTGCCAGTACTCACCACAGGCCCACCAGATCCAGGGCTAGCCCAGCGGGACTATTTCTTTGCCCTCAGATGGGTCTAAAACCTGCCTTAGTCAAACCAATAAATGCCTGCAGGTACAGCCCTCAGTGAGGCAGAAAAGCAAGGACTGGGGAAACTACAGGTGACAGTAGCCTTGTAGCTGGCTGGGGCCTGGGGCCTGTTCCACAGCTATCTCAGTTTATGATTCTAAACGTCCCCCAACCATCCAAGCAAGTGGCTCTCCAGTTCAACACTGCAGAGGCCACTATGAACCCAAGTCATATCTCTTGGCCAACTGCAGAAGCTGTAGAGGCTACAGAAAAGGAAGAGATCAATGCAGTCCTATACTAAGGCTCCATGATAGTCCAGAGGCCACGTGTACTGTGCTTAGTCACACACTAATTTGAGTGTGCATATTAGCTGTTTTCTCTCATGGAAACGGAAATGCAAGAAGACTGCAACTCATATTTCCTAGGAAATCCTTCTTTGTGACCAGTTGTTCCAACTAAAGCTTGAAAACTTCAAATCATTTTCTGGAAGTTCTTATATGAACATGGTCTTACTAAATGTAAAGTCTGATGAGGAAAAGAGCTTCCATTGGCCACTTAAAAAACATTGTACCTGTACACACACAACTGTAGGTCACAGCCCTGAGTTGCATGGCTCAGAATCCGCCCATCACTTCCAATGGGGCACAGATTATTGAACTAGGCGGTAAAGTGAGGCCACTCGTAATTCCCACAGGCCTCAACATCTCCACAATCCCAAAGCATTATCTCCCTGGTCAGACCTTGAAAGCACTGGGAGCTAAATTCCTGCCTTAGCATCTATGTTCTTTCTTTCTGAGAACAAACATCCTCTTTTAGAAAAAGGCCCCAAGAACTCAGAAGAAAGCAAGTGCCCACTAATTCTCCTCTCCACATTGATCTGACACCTGACAGGTGTTGACATCGTTGCCTGAAGGACTGTAGGATAGTTGAATGGTTGTCCGTAGTTCAGATGTCACCCTGGGTGTGCAATCAGAGCCCACTTCCTGTCATTTCCTTCTGCTGCTTTGAGAGGATGGCTCGAGCAGTTGACCGTGTTGGAGGAGAAAGAGCCCTGGTCTGCCTGGGGAGAACCCTCCCTGCTCATGATGTGCAATAGCTGGGCACCTTCTTTCACATTACTTTTCCATGTCCTGACTTCCAGCAGGCCTTAACTGTGTCTCTTGTGAGTTGGGAGCCCTAGAATTTTTTGTATTGAAGTTTCCAAAATCAGGGGGGGGGGAAGGCAGCTGGCATGTTATTTCCTAAGAATATGCCCTGAATACATCTTTGCACATACACCATTTACTAGGCACCTACTAAGTTCCCAGCAGTGATTTTAGCACTTCACCAGGGTGCTTGTATTTAATTCTTAAAATACTGCAGAGAAGCACTTAGAAACTCTTTGTTATCAAGGAGACAACTGAGGTTCAGAGAAGTTAGCTTCCTCAAAGCCACAGATAATGAATGATAGGTGCCAAACAAAGGTCTCCCAAACAAACACAGATGAGGCATCATTTTGCATAACACTCACCCCTGGGGCATCTCCCCAAGCTTGGACATCAGGAATAAGGACACCCCACCTCTTCATATACCCCGCTTGTGTGCTGTGCTGCGCCATAGAGCTTTAGCTTCTATCCACCAGCAGGTTCTCCTGTGGCAGGATAATTGGGAAACACCTTTCTCTGATTACCAGAGAATTAATGAGCTGCAAAGACAGATTAGATGGGGGAATTATTGCTCTCAGGAAGAAGCCAGTTGTTCTGCTTGGCTTGGTTTTTGCTAATGACATCTCCTTAAACTGCCATGTCAAATCTTTCTTCCTATGTAGGATTTGTCAGTCTTCTCACTAAAAGGAACACCACTTCACTCTTAAAAATTCATCCAATAAAGTGGATTTGATCTTACTGAACTCTTTCTCATCTTAAACACATAGCTATTGGCTTTCCATTGAAATGGACTGCCAGTTTAAGCAAGCATGTGTTTTTTGTTTTCATCAGTCTAAAAACATGGTAACAGCCTGTAGACGAGTGTCAGGGTGAGTATGGGTGAAAGTGAAGAGGAAACTCGATGAGGAGAGCTGGACCAGGAGTCAGTGCAGCTTCTGCGGGCAGTGTGGGCACAAGAACAAGACATGCAGAGAACGTAGGCAGTGTGGATTCTCATTATCTATTCATTCCCTCCCTCCAACTAATTTCCACACATTCTTTAATGTTAAATACACAGAAACGACATTACCTGAGTCGCAAGTAACTAAAAATAACCACTTTATGGAGCCCCTGGACTGACAGTCTGCATTCGTGGCATTAATCAGCAAAATGATTAATATTATAGAATAACGCAGAGAAGGCAGAGGAAGCTGTGATGTTTAATATCGGGAAAAAAAAACCTTCGGGATTTTGCAAGTGAAGGCCAAAACTCTGTTGAAAATGTCATTAGTAGGAGAAGAACTCAGATTGGTGTCCTTTCTGCCTTAGTTGACCCACTGGGAATTGACCAGTTCAGATGCACAAGAGGTTAACTGAAGATCTCTCCCTGAAACCATTCTGAAAGGATGAAACAGCTAACGGGGCTTGGACTTAGAATGAGGAGTATGAGTTTAAGCTGTGAAAGGCAGTGCAGCACTGACGTGTGTGGAAGGTTCCCTATGTCTAACCCAGTGGCCCAGGCATGGTAACCAGGTATGTCTCAGTGCTTTTTGGCTGTTTAAATGACAAACATTTATATCTCACAGCTCTGGAGGCTGGGAAGTCCAATATAAATGTACCAGCAGTTTCAGTGCCTGGTCAAGGCCTGCTTCCTGCTTCACAGATGGACATCTCACTGTCCTTACATGGTGGAAGGGGTGAGAGAGCTCTCTAGGGCCTCTTTTATAAGGGTGCTAATCCCATTGAAAAGGGTTCCACCCTCATGACCTAATCACCTTGCAAAGGCTCCACCTCCTAATACTACCACATTAGGGGTAGGGTTTCAATACATGGATTTGGGAGGACACACATTCAGTTTATAGCAAGGCATAAGCAAATTAGTGTCTAAAACCTAGGCCAAATCAGGTGCAGGAACTCTAGACTAGCACTGGGCAAAAGAACCTAGGAATACTGAGGGTGAAGTTGCTTTCATAGTGGTGATATGAAATACAAATGTAAGCAGAGTCCAAGAGGCTCTGGGAGTGGTTGGCTCTTTGCCTGGGAGGAAGCCTCTTGGCTGCAGATTGCACTACAAATGTTCGCTATCAGAAGGAAGACACAAAATCACAAGGCAGGAAGTGGTCCCCTCAACAGACATATTTGCTAATCAAGCCTGGATTGCAATTTGGGGAAGGAGTATTATACATACATTTCTAATAAAAAGAAAAAATCTGAACATTACCCTCAGCAAATGTCCAGACTTTGCTTGTGCCAGTCAGAGGACCAGCCTGCAACACATATCCTCGATGTCCCAGTAGACCCCATTAGATGCCAGCCATAAAGTGTGTTGACTTCTTTATGACAAATAAATGTCTACGAGGAGTTTCAGACACAGAAATATTGCTGACTTTTTCCTCTAAGGGACTATTCACTTTTACTCAAAGCTGCTATTCAAATAACCTTGCCTTAGTTGAGATAAAAATCCTAAATCACAGAAGAGAAATTAATGAGAATGTGGGTATATTGGCATATGCTTTAAGCTTTATTCTTCCACCAAGTGGAAAAAGTCTAAGTGCTGAGTGGGGTGAGGCTGCTGCCGGTAAGAAAGGTGATAGGTACATATATTTAGGATCCCTTTATGTATACACTGAATGTCATTGTCACATTCCAAATTGCCTCTCAAATAAACATACTCATGGAAGAGATTGCAGTCATCCCTGTGTGATTGAAACCTTCACAGCGGTGACCATTTTCCCTCTGAACTTGAAGAAGCAATCTGCCATGGTCGATCAGGAATTCACCCACCATCTGTTCCCCTCACAGAGGAAGGTCCAGCTGGGTCTGGTCCATGGAGCAGACAGAAAAGAGGAAAAGAATGTTTGCTGAACCTAGTCTGCACCACAATGGTGAAAATGTGGCTGTTTGCCTCCCCGTCATTCCCACTCAGGAAGTGTGTTGGTAGAGCCCTCACCCTCCTTCCTGTCAGATAAGGCACCAGACTAGAATTCTGCCCAGTGGACAAGCCCCATCTTCAAGGGGCCTTATTGTCTTTTCATGTAAAAGGAGAGAATTCTGTGGGACAGCTATTCCTTTTCACTTGTCTCCCAGAATCGCGGTGGGACCACAGCAGCAGGAGAACCTGGCTGTTAGTCCAATAGCCATCCATCCAGGCCCCGTAGACCTTTGCTGGGCATTCCAACAGCCATTTCGTTACATCAGAAAACAGGGCCAACTCCACACAATGTCTGAAGGGTCTCTGACTTTTTGTTGTTTCCATTTTCCTCCACATTCCTTCATTCAACAAGTACTCACTGAGCACCTTCTCAGTGCCAGGAGCAGGAATGCACACCACAGATTCAGCTGTGATCAAAGCAGGTATGATTTCTGCCACCATGGAATCTACTGTCTGATGGGGCACAATGAGAGAGAGGGAAAAAACACACACACAAAATGAGAGGATTAGAGTCCGCAGTAAAGGCGTAGAGAAAACAAATGGGGTGCTGAAGTCAAGAACAGTAAGGGTGCAGAGGGCCTGGATCCCAAAGGAGATGCCACAGAGCCGAGTCCTAAAATATAAGGAGGAACGAACTAATCAGGCCGGCCAAGTGGTGGGAGCATTGATTCAGGGCAGAGGGAACAACATGTACATAAAAGTCCTGACGTGGAAGAAGCAGGTAGAGAAGGCCAGAGAGGCTGCAGCATGAAGGGCAGGGGATGCAGAGGGGTTCCGGCCCTGCCTGTTTGGGAGACGCGGCTGTGACTGTGGGCTTTGTTCCATGTACAGTGAGAAACAGTGCAAAGGGCTATTAGAGGGTGACTCTGTGCAGTTCTACACTGAGAAGTTATATGCTCAGATGCACAGCCCTGTCATTCCCCAGGTTATCAGCCACATTGGACACTTTCTGAGCTGCTCAGTCTGGCAGTACCCAACCTTGGCCTCCAAGGCCTGAAAGGCACAGATACTTCTAAATACTTCTTTATAAATATTTCCAAGTTGTACACTCGGGTATTTCCGAGCCATTCTGAACAAATTCACTCCAAGTATTATCGCATATCTCTTGCAAGTCAAGACACTGATCGGATTGTGTGAGGATACTTGTAAGGGCCACAAACCATACCCCACGTTCACTTGCAGCATTTCTCACCTGTGCCTGGAAACAGTCTTACTGAGCCATCTACAACAAGCAGGTTGTTGTGCTATACTCGGAATATTCTTGGAATATTCAGAAAGCCTTCCTGCTATAGCACTGACCGTGACAGTTTATTTCACATTTGTTTCAAATAGATAGCAGGCTCATTTCATTGCGACACTTCCAGGCACTATCTGCAAGAGAAAACTCGGCTCTTTTCAAAGCCTTTAAAGTTTCCACTTTAAAAAAAGGAAATTGCATTCTTTGAGGAATTGCTCATGTGTATGATGTGCACATGGCATCTCGGAAGCTGGCATTGGTTGTGTGACACTCAGAAAAGTCCAGCTCTCACCTACTTCCCAACACCTTTCCCCTTCATGATCTCTCCTCTCCACTTCAGTCATGGACTCCCTAGATGGCTCACACTCTGCCCTCCCTTCATGCTTACCTCCTACTGCATAATGGTCACTGTGTGCTAAATCTTCCCTCTAAAGCTCTTTCAAGGATAGTAGCCCCCAACCTGGTTAAATTCACTATTTCTTCCTCCTCTCTATATGACAGTAAGGTTGTACTTAAAACAAACAAACAGACAGACAAACAGACAAACAAACCTTATCAGGGTGGAGGAGCTCAGGAGAGTAGAATTAGATTGTGTCCAGAAGTCTTTTCAGGCCCCCTTTCTAGGCCAGACTTAACTCGTACACATTCACTCACTTATTCAGCAAACATTAAGTGAGCACCTTCTGTGTTCTGAGCATCCTTCCAGGAGCTGGGGGAACAGAATTGAATAAGACATGGTTCCTGCCCTCTGGGATCCCAGAGCCAAGTTGGATGGCAGGTTCAAAATAATTGCTCTGACTCATCTTGCTCACCAATCATCTTAATGTGTTTACAGACACAGACAAATGCCATGGTGTTAGTTACTATACGAAAGGACCAGGTAAAAACACATAAACATGTTCAGGAAAAATTATTGAAAGAAAAGCCTCAAAATGCAAGATCAGTCTATAAAATCACTGATTTACCATCAAATCAGCATTAATGATTTATACATTTAAAATGTGTCATTAAAAGACAGTATCAACCCCAGGCAAAAACCTTTACACACCCTCCATGCCTACAACTTTCTTCACTTTAATCTATGGAGAACCAATTGACCTGTAACCCTGTATCCTGTGGACCATCAGCCATTTGCCATCTATGATGGGTGCAGAGTTTATAGTATGCAGTGAGTAAGTTTGAGTATTGTGAGGATTTTTCTGAGTTATTCCTGGTTAAAACAGAGTCATAGATTGAATCTATCTCCCTTTTTCTTGTGTTACAATTGTGAACAGAGTTCCCAAGATTTTTTTCATGCTGTACTAAAAAGAAAAAAAAAAAGAAAAGAAAAGAAAAGAAAATGAAAGGGAATCACAGCCATTCATTTATAGATTTGGTATCCAGAGCCCGCTGCCTTGCAGGCCCTCCCAAAGCCTTCGTTTGTCCATATATCACTGAGGGCAGCCAGGGGGAGGCAGCATTTCCCACCTGGAAATTATGGTCCACAGGGGAAATTTCTGCAGAACCTGCAGTCCAGGTCTCTCATGCCTACTCCCATCATTGAGCAATCCTCAGTCAAAGCCTATGCAAGCAGGCGAGGACGCTATGGACCTGGCACTGTGCTTGGGATTGGGGTTCTAACAATGAGCAAAAGAGACACAGCACTTGTCTTTAACAAGCTTATACTCAGTGGGGAAGCAAGCATTAATGTAATAAATTCACACACAGGGTAAACGTAGGCTTACACTTTGGGTCAGTCCTTTAAATGAGACCTCTCATTTGTCAATGAAAGAATAAAAAGCATTGGACAGGGGAACTTATCTGGTCTGGAGAAGTGGTGTTGGAGCTGAAAGCTGAAGCATATGAAGGGTTCCATCAGAATGAAAAAAAAAAAAAGCCCTCCAGGAGTGAACACTGCCTTTGAGAACACTCAGGTTGGGTGAGCAGGGCAATGATGCTCTAAAATATCTAAAACCAAGCCAAGGAGAGGGGCTGGAGCACGGGGTGGGGGCAGAAAGGGAAGTTGCTGGGAGACAGGGCTAGAGGGCAGCAGGACCTGGGCTGCACCAAGGCTACCATGGTGGTACAGACTTTATTATCTTAAGAGCAATGGAACACAACTAAAGATTTGCATTTTTTAAAATAATTATCTGATTAGTAGAGAATAAATTGAAGGGACAAAAGTATGCTTCTGGGGGCCAGTTGGATGAGAAATTATGGTAACTTGGATTAAGAAAGCAGCAGAGAGTTGAAGAGATGTCTATGGGTTTGAAAAAGTACAAGACGAATAATGGGATCTTGGGGAGAGGGAGTGTTAGCGAATGCCCACACTTCTGGCTTGCAGAACCAAAAGGTGGCCGAGTCATTCCCTGAGCCTTGCCACACTGGAGTGGAATCAAATTTTGGTGGTGGTGATGGTGGTGGTGGTGGAGACGGGGACACTGGTACGAGTTTGAATTTAGACCCCATGGAGTTGTAAGGGGAAAACATAGCAGGACTGAGCAACAAGAGACAGCACCCATTTATCTGCTCCCCAAGCAGAGCAAGTCCTCCAGAGTTCCCACTGAAGCCCTCTGCTTGTTCCCAAGCATTCCAGCATCTCGGGGTGGCCAAACCAAAGAACCCATCCTCAAACGACAGAATCTCTACATTTCGCACGGATACCCCCTGCTCTTCTTGGACATAGCCTATTTTTCTTTCTTTCTTACACAGCACCTCATCTAGACTGCTCTGAATTCCTCTCCTAATTAGTTCTTTTTACATTCTATCCTTGCAATTTCTTTTGATTTCCACTGCACATTTAATGCCTTATTTTCATTTTGAAGCATTCCTTTAAACTCGATGTCATCTTGTTGGTTTGTATTGTGATGTATGACATGCAACTAGCTTAAAAGAGTGCATTTCCATATTCTCCTTACAAATTTGCATTTTCATATCAACTAGAGAAAAGACAGTTGAATCCTATGAAAAAACTTGTGGGTAGGAAGGTGTATAGGATGAAATGACTGGCTTCTGCAGTATGAGATCTCAGGGAGGAAATCTTAAATTAATCTGGGCAGAGACTTTGATTATCAACAATTAATATGAAATTTGATTCCTACGTATCTTCCCTTCACTCCATCCCATCCTCTCTAATTTACATTTATTATGTCTGGAATAGCCTATTCTGGAAAATAATCCAGAAGCACCTTTAGGATGCAGTTTCAATGAACTGTCCCAAATAGTTCCATTCACACATTTACACACAGATACACAGACCACCCCCCCTGCCAAGATCTATAGCCACCATTAATTCAAATTCTTAGCTCATTTTTTTTGTACTGAAGTTTGAGTTGATTATAACCATTGCCTTACACACTAATTTACAATTAGAGTTATAAATAGAAAACCATGCACAAATATTAATATCTTACAATTGCATTAACATATCACCATTATCTTCAAATACCACCCAGGAAAGAAGCAGGAAGTGCTAATGTAGGAAGCATTTTTGTCTGAACTTTGAGTGTCCACGCCGTTTTGGGAATGAAGAAACCTTTCCAGTCAGACAGACCTAGATTCAACCTGCATCTCTCTGGTATAGAATAGTGATAATTGTCTCATGGAAGGTCATAGAATTAAGTGAGATTTCATGGGAAATGCCCCATTCAAAGTGGCATCTCTATAAATATTAGCTCCTCTTCTTTTAAATTGGGAGTCTTGTGTAGAGAAAACCACCATCTTTTTCCACCCTCTGCTCCCTTCATGTTCACCCTGGCCTTCAGCCAGCCGCTGATGAAGGCATCCAGTCTGTTACACCTTTCCCCCAGTCCCTCTATGCCCTTCTTTTGTCTTTCACCATTCCACTCTTTTATGCCTAATTACTTGCCTTCCAAGATCTTTTGGGACAAGCTAAGTAGACCTCTTCTCCTAGACCTGACAGCTTCATTTTTATAGCTGTTCCTCTGAGAGGGGCACTCCCTGACTGAGAGGGCCTCCCTCAACATGCCCACTCCTTGCTCTCTACAACTTACCTTGGCCTTTCATTCATTCTTATTCTACAGTGGTTCACTGAGCACATTCTGCAAACCTGGTCTCCTCTGTATTTGGCACTGCACAAGGTTCTGACTCAGGGTTTTATGGCAAGTATTTGAGACAAAACCCAGTAATGCTTCACACATGCAGGGCAGTTGGGCATCACGCCCATCTTGGCTGACAAAGCTTAGCTTCCCTACTCCTCCCATATGCTGGAAGGCAGGTCAGAGGGAGGGGCTCAGTTGTCACATAGCAGAAATCACAAGAGGCTAGCTATGCTCAGAGCTTCACCACCTTCTGATCTTTTTCACTCAGCTGCCACCATATACTGACCGTGAGAGTGAGGGTTCCCTGCACCACCACACAGACAGGGCTACCCAGCCCTCATTTGAACAGGGTGTGGCTGCGGAACTGGGCACTCAGCTCTGGCGCAGAAGGGGATGGTCAAGAGCAACATAGCAGCCTAGCCCTGGGACAGGGGAAATGGGGAGAAGGTGCACAGGGGGTGCAGCAGCAATAGGGGCCTGGACTCTGAACTGATGGTGGCCACTGGTGTGAACAAAACGAATTGGGAAACACCACCTTAGGCTTCTAGAACTCTGAAATGTCCATGACGCAGGTGGCCTGAGGTTGCTAATTGCAGATGCACTATGGGACTGGTATCCTGCATTCCTCATCATTAGGAGCCAAACTGGCCTCTTCAGGCAATTGGTACTATCCCAGGTGCAGCCAAAAATTTAAGTAACACCTTAATTTCTGCTGTTAACACCCAACCTCACTGCATGTGTTTATCTTGTTTGACAGCAGGACCACTTCTCCAACATGGCATAGATTAGCAATTAAGTGTCTGGATCCTGGAGCCAGATAATGTAGAATCAAGCCCCACTTCAAGGCTCGCCCTGTGACCTAGTGTCCGTTACTTAACCTCCTCTGCAGAAAGAGATAATGATCTCCCTCTGTGACAGAACTGGCCAAGGAATGCAATCAGCTGAAAGCCTCCAGGTACCTCCAACTCTTCCTCAACTTTCAAAATCAAGGCTTTGTGCTTCTCAAGCAGTGTCAGTTAATAGGGAAGCTGCTGTCACTGGGAGTGGGAAGCTGCTGCCAGTAGGGGTAGGGAGGTCTCCTCTACTGGTAAAGACTCACCAGCATTCAGGGGCTTAGCGTCTTCAGCTTCATCAGGGTCTTCCTACATATCCTCATTGCCACTTACAAGATCCCATTTCTTCCTAACCAATGCCTTCACTTTAACAGTAGGCATGCTGGAAAGCTGGGAGTTCAAACTGCATTATAAGTCAGCTACTCATGAGATGAGATTCTGCATTTCATTTTTGGCCATCTCAGCCCCTCTGGTCCAGGAGATAAGGTTCTCATCAGGATATATGTAGAAGCTCTTAGGTCATGACCTGGGAATTAAAATCTCTGAGCCTGTCGTTTTCTTTTACTACTTTATCCAGTGATGTTAGAAGCAACCAACCAATGTCATTATATTCATTAGTTTTCCAAAAATGTTCAAACATATTACATATGCAGTCACCCAGCCAATGGAGGTAGGAGTAGCCAATACAGATAGTTTGCACATCTCTAAAAACAGTTCATGTCGTGGACTATCAGTGCTGTCTTTACTACTGGTAGTAATATTTAGCATCTTCAAATCTAATTAGCTTCAAGCAATCCCAGAACCTATTCAGAAAACTCATTCTTAACATTTGTTTCTTCTAGAACCATAATCAGTATCAAAATCTGTATTAGTCAGAGTTCTCCAGAGAGAACCAGTAGGAGGATTAATGATTGATTGGTTGATTATGAGGAATTGGCTCAAATAATGATAGAGGCTGAGAAGCACCATGACCTGCCATCAGCAAGTTGAAGACCCAGGAAAGGCAGTGGTGTAACTGAGTCCAAATCTGAATGCTCGAGAACTAGGGGAGCCAATGGTATAAATCCCAGTCCCACAGCAGAAGCAAATGAGATAAGAGGTCCCAGCTCAGCAATGAGGCAGGAAAAAGGGGTAAATTCCTCCCTCTTCTGCTTTTTGTTCTATTCAGGCCTTCACTGGATTGGACAATACCCACCCACATTGAGGAGAGTGATCTAGTAAGCCACTGATTCAAATGCTAACTTCATACCCAGAAATAATATTTAATCTGGGCACTCTGTGGCCAGTCAAGTTGAGGCATAAAACTAACCATCAAGATAGAAGAAGAAATGGATAGCTTTAGGTGATTTTAAGAGGAAATGTTGACAAGACCTGGTGAGGAATGAATGGACAGAGTAGGACAAGAGATGTAAAGACTGACTTTCTTATTTTGGGCTTGAGCAACCAGATGAATGGCGATAACCTTTACTCAGAGAAAACAGTGCAGAATGGTCAGGCTTAGGGGAAAAAAGTAAATCTCACTTTTTCCATGAAGTACCTGTGATTCATCTAAGTGAAAGTGTTGAGTTGGGAAAGAAGCCTGAATAGGATGATCAAAGGCAGGCGAAGAACCAGTAGAACCTGTCTGGGATCACTGAAAACAAAGGGAAGAGCACTCAAGGAGCAGAGAGTGGTGAACAGTGTCATGTGCTGCTAAGGGGTAGTGTGATGAGGAATGAGAAATGTTCCTTAGCAAGAGTTGTCTCAGGGATGTGTAGGCACAGAAGCCAGCTTAGAGAAGGTTGAGGGGTATAAGAGGTAAAAAATATATTACCCCTCTGGAAGACTCACTCTGAAGCAGAGGAGAGGACCAGGGCAAGGGGTATCTGGATAGAAATGGGGCAGGGGAAAATGGTTTTAAAGTTTTGATTATGTGCTATTGTTTTCAGATGCTAGAGACTTGGCATGTTTAAGTGCTAATAGAAAATATCAACTAGAGAAGAGAAAGAAGACAGATGCCCAACAGTGAAGGAATCTCAATCAATGATCCCAGAGAAAATGGGAGGGGTGGGATAGAGCACATTGTCTGGACTACGATGGAGAATGCAGAACCCCTCTCCATGGGATGTCTCCCTCTTCCTTGGCCCAGATAAAATCAGCACTTTTTTTTTCTTACCCATTTTTTTTCTTTTTTTTCTTCTTGGTTCTCCTTGTCTCATCAAATCCCTGAGATCTTAGCAGCACTCATTGATCACACCAAATAATGACCTATGCCCCCTAGATGTTCTGGAGATCTCATCTACCAATTGGCCTGCCAACCAAGGTAGCATTTCCCTTCTTTTATTGTGACTCCCTCAACACCAAGCTCTGGTCTGACAAAAAATAAATAAATAAATGGGCTTCTGCTGCAAAGATATCTCCATATGGGAGTCAGAATAAGAAAAAAGACAGCTCCCTTGCACTCATCAGGACTTCAGCACTTGAGTGAAAGCTCAGAGATAGACATATGTCCTACTAACAAGGTCCACACTTCTCTTGAGGATGGTAGGGTTGAGCTACTGGCAGTTATGAAAAGGCACACAACAAAAGTGCAGGATGCTATACCTAGGAGAGTCTGAGGTGTTGACACCGTTCCTTGTTCCTGTATATGTCTCCTTCTCCTCATCAGATGTGTGAAACTAAGATAGGAGCTAATCTCAGAAGCCATTAGAAGGTGCTAAGAACTGATGAGGTGTGAACACAATGGAGGGGACAGTACACCCCCAACAGACATTAATCAGTTGTTCAGTAAAAATAGCAGGAAAGAAGTTTGGCAAGTGGGAGAAAGATAACATGCCCCGGGCAGCACAGAGCCCTCCTGGGTTTTCCAGGCCTAGGCAATATTGACTGCAAGCATTTCACACCTTCGAATAATTTGTTTGTCACACCTATCTTCAGAATTCCAGTGGATGGTTGGATATTGAGTTAATTAAGAAAGTTAATAAATGCAGTGTTTAGAACAGTGCCTGAAATATAGTCAGCATAAGTGTTAAATATAGTAAAACAATAACAATAACAATAATTTTTATTATCCTCAAAATCAGGACCTAGTGAGACCAATAAACCTGAATTTGAAAATGTATCTTCCAGTTTTTCAAAGTTATTTACTAATAAGTCATTTAAATTCTGCTATCTGTTCCCTCCTTTGAAAATGAAGACATTCTTTCCTATGGCGCAGGGTTGTTATGAAGATAATAAAAACACTGTTGTAAAGTTTAACCCAGCCCAGCAGGACCTCAGAGGGAGAAGGAGAAGTCTCCCCAAGGTAAGGATGGCCATCAGCAACTGCAACACCTTTGCTCCAGAAATCTTCCCCATAGGGCAGGCATTGTGATGGTGAATTTATGTGTCAACTTGTTTGGGCCAAGATGCCCAGATATTTGGTCAAGCATTATTCTGGATGTTTCTGGGAGGAAATTTTGGATGAAATTAACATTGAAATCAGTGGACGTTGAGTAAAGCAGATTGCCCTCCACAATGTGATGAGCCCCATCCAATCAGCTGAAAGCCTGAATAGAACAAAAGAATGACTTCCACGAACAAGAAGAAATTCTACAGTGAATCGCCTTTGGATCTGAACTGCAACATTGGCCCTTCCTAGGCCTCCAGCCTGCTAACCTATTCTGCAGATTTTGGACTTGCCAGCCACATGATCATATTAGCCAATTTCTTAAGTATACGTATGTATATATGTATATAAATATATTACAATATATATGAATATACATACGTGCGTGTATCTCAACATATCTAATACACATCCCACTAGTTCTGTTTCTCTGGAGAACTGACTAATACAGACCCAAAACTCCCTCTTTATCAGAATGGCGCAAAATGAGACAACCTATCTATCTAATATTGAGGAGCCAACTGAAACATCAGGCTTGTTGGCAAAGGAGAAGAAAAAAAGATGATTGCTTTCCTGGTATCAGTGGCTGTTTGTTTGCCTGATTATGCTTCGATTCATATCATCGCTGAGCCCACACTCAATATTACGATGGCATTATGACTCCAGGAAAGGAAGGCCTAGAGAGACCTCTAAAAGACAGAATTTAGTCTTTCCAAAAGTATGTGGAGCTCTTATTATTGACATGTGCTAGAGATAGGACAACAACAATAATAATGAATTTAATTCAATTTAAAATACGATCCATTATAAATCACACTATATCCTATGTACTAAGAAGACAGAAAAATTTTTTTTCAAATTTCAAAGATATCAAAATAGGGGAAAAAATGTATCTTGCAATGATTTATATAGAATAATAATAGCAATAAAATGTCTAGGACTTACTATGGGCAGGTACTATTCCGAGCACTTAATATGTATTCATTTATTTAATACAGCAAATCTATAAGACAGAACCTGTTGTAGTCTCATTATATGGATAAGGACACTGAGACTCAGGCTAGGTGCCCAGCCCAGGTTTACACAGCTCCTAAGAGTAGAACTAGGATTTCAACCCAGGAAGATGGCTCCACAGTCCATGCTCCCAACGGCTCTGTAAGAACAAAAGTTAGGAGACTGTTGTTTACAAATTTGTCCCATTGTCCACAATTCTGCTGAGCAGCCCACAAACCGTTCCAGAAAGTTCAATGGCAGTCAATGCAAGTGACCACTCTTCAACGTACCATTAACTTTTGAGAAGTTCAAATAAAATCTATCTACAGTAGTTCATGACTCTGTCATGAAGTCATTTCATCAGATGGCAAATTTGGGGAGAGGTCAGAACTCAAAGACCCTTGTGTGGTTACCTGGATTTATTGAGAGGACATCAAATTACTTCATTTGATCACAGCCCTGGCCTGTAAATTCACTCAATAGGTAATTATCACACAGCAACCGGGTAAGGAACAGTTGCTGCGGACCAAAGATCCTGATGAAGTGGAAGAGAGTGCCTATGCCCCTGTGGCCTCTATGAACTTGGGAACATAAAACCAAGCACCCCAAACTTAGGAGAAAACAGCAGCAGGATGTCAGGTGGTGCCCTGCAGGGTAATTTCTGGGATAGTTTATTCTTCTCTGATAGTTTCTCCCCCAGGTATTCATGGCATCCTGGGGGCATTTCACTTCAGCAGAGTGATGACGCTGCCATTCCGGTTCCCATGGAAACCGAGCTGGGACAGGAGGAACAAAAGGCTCTTCAAGGTCATTGGAGCAAAGGAGAGTGGAGACAGAGACAGCAAATAACTGGTGTTCTTCCTCCCCTTCTCCTCACTGAAACACATGGCCTCCATCAGCCCGACAGACCAAACCCCCAGACCTTTGAGGCTGCAGTGTGTAAGAGTTCTGAGAGGAGGAGCACGTGCCTTCCGGGGAGTGGGCGGCTCCTCACCGACTTTGCCACCGAAATCTGGCATCTGGGCCCCAGGAAATGTGCTATATGTTTCAGGAATGAATGAATGTTCCATGTGCCCTTCCCCTCCTCAGAGCCACCAAACTTCCAGTGCATCATCTTTATTATTAGCTTCAGGAAAAGACTTTCTGGGGTCAAGGATCATCTGCTCAGAAAGGAGAGTTGTGGCAGCAATGGAGTGCAGCCCGGCATGCTCCTCACCATACTGTCCCTACATGTCTGCCTGTCCGCTGTGCAACTTCTCCTTTTCGCTCCTTCTTGCTTAATAGCCGTGAATTTATCGTCCCATCCAAAGGCTCAGGCTGTTTTTCAAGAAAAGGCTTTTCTGCCTTCCAGTCACCCAGGTTTGAGAGGTGGCCAGCCATGCCATGGGAGCTGTTCATCAGGCCTGTCCAGTCCCAGAGCTGGGAACAGGTCCACAAAACTTGAGGACCCTGCCACTGAGTCACCATGCGTCTGTGAACCAGGTATAGAACCAGAGACCAAGTGACTTCCAGGAGAACAGAGGCCTCCCGTGGCGACTGGCACAGACAAGCCCATGTGGTCTCTGTTTTTATTAGGACTCAGATGGTTGGCTTTCAGTTTTGGTTTGGAAAAGCTTTGCCACCAGCCCAAGCTCTGCTTTCTGAAGCTTGGGAGCATGTGAGCTCACCCCTGGGGAGACCCTGTCTGCAGAAAACAGGGGAACTAGTGGCAGCAAGCAGCGTATGCAAGCATGGGGTAATAATGATTATTGTTATTGTTAGGGGGTTTATTGTTTTTGCAGTTTCTTTTGATCACCAAAGGAGAGATCTACGTCCCAGAGTGAAATAGCAGGGCTGAGCTTTTACCAACTCAAACTGAAAGCCATTTGTACATGATTTGAGTGAAATGGTGTTGGGGTTGGGGGTGAGGGTTAGGGGTCCTGTCAGTAACTAGCTAGATGACCTTGGGGAAAGCAACAACCCTTGTTTTCACAGTAGCAAAGTGGGGACTACAATGATTCTTTAAGGCTGTTTCCAGCTGCCAAATCTTATGACTCTGCAGAAGGAAATCATATTAATGATTAACATTCATTTATTCATCGGGGGCCAGGTGGAGAGCTGAAAGCTGCCTGCAGGAACCAGAACTCCCTGCACATCTCTACCCAGAGGCTAAGTGCCAGCTGACACATGGGGATGAATGCATGGTTGGTACCAGGGGCAGAGGAGGCAGAGCAGGAGCAGAGGGTGCAATTCAGGCTCATGGAGCCAGGTTTTTGACAGCATTCAGCATGTGCCCTCTCCTAACAAGTCACCACAGATGTGCCATTAGTGTGCCCATTTCACATGTGAGGAGAGTGAAGCTTGGAGAAGTGATGTGCCCAGGGTTACTGCTTGGGAGGGTGCAGACAGGACTTTGATACCAACAGTCTGGCTTCGGAGTCCATACTCACAAAATGGACTGGGCCCAAAAAGCCCCTGAGAATTCTGGAGAAGGTGCACCCCATTATTAGTCTCGGTCCCAGCTGGAAACAGATGGCACCTTCAAACGGGGTAACTGAAGGAATTTGATGAAAGGGCCATTCACAAAGGGGAAACACAGGGATGGTGCAGTCTTTTCAACTGGGGTCAAGGCGAGGAAAGGGGACCTGAAGTCAGGAAAAAAGCAGGATGGAGAAGTCCACCGGCCAGGAGCTGTGGCTTCTGCAGAGGGGCGCAGTTCACCCAACTCAGCAAGGAAGGAGCCCAGAGAATGCCACCATCTCCTCCTTCTTCATCTTCTGACCAGCAGCTCTTCCACTGACCAGCCCCAACCCACTGGTGCAGGGCGTGCTGTCAGTGTCAGGGGAACTGCCTGGGGAGAAGGGGCAAGCAGATCTGAAGGGACAAACAGAAGAAACGGCATGCCACTAACACCCTCCCATGGAAGACTATTGCTCCCCCGGATGGGAAACACTTTTAGGTTCTCCAGTCAGGCAGCCTCCCCACGATGCCTCCACATGAGGGAGCACCCAGCCCTGGGTCTGGCACCCTACACTAGCTCAAGGTGGTGGAGAAGGCGAGCCAGCCAAATAAAGTTAGAGGGATCCAGGGACAGGGAAAGGCATGCACAGCTCCCAACTGTTGAAATCTTTTCCCTTAAGAAAGGATTCCCAACAGTCCCCTTGTCTCTGATACCAGGACTAAAAATACTCCTTAAAGTCAGGGGTCACTGATAAACAGAGAAGTGCTCTGGGCCTCGGGAAGAGCCAGCCATCCCTGCCCTCTGGGCCCAACTTTCCTGAGAACCAACGTTAGAAGCTCTCAGAGTCAGGGACAGACAGGGTTCCATCTCAGATGAGAACCTGACACCATCCTGGGCTTGAACGGGTGAGGGCAAGATGTCAGCCACCATCTCCACCTCCTGTTTTCCTGCTCCCTCTGCCCAGGACTTCTCTGTCTTCTGTCTTCTGCTGTCCTCTAGGTGGTCCTCCTCGGTCCAGGGAACCTGGCCCCTCTCTTGCCTCCCACAGCTCCCTATGGGCCCTCTTCACTTTGGGGGCTGCCTGGTGGGCCCTTCCCTGTTCTCTCTCCCCTCCAGGGAGAAGCTTTGTCTGGAGCCAGTGCCCACATTGCTTGCCTTCCCCTTGAGATGCCTGCCCCAGCATCCATGACCTCCAGCAGCCACCCAGAAAGAAGCAGCTCCGCTCACTTAGGCGCTGAGAGAAGAGAGTCCACTGAAGGCCACCCAGGCCACACACCTTGAGTTAAAAAAAGTAGAGATCATTGTTTCCTACCCTCCCCATTTCCAGTGAGACAAATTTGGCAATTCAGCCAGTTTGGTTAACATTAAGCTAAGCACTGTACATGTATCATTTCTTAAAATATTTCCTGCAGTCTTATAAAGTTCTTTCCTAATTTGGTCAAGGAATAGCCAGACTCAGAAAGAGTCTGCCCAGTGCCACACATTGAGAAAATGTGTGAGAACTGGGCCTCGAGGCCAGCACAGAGCTCCGTCTCCACCTGTCTAGGGAGGGTACTGCAGCTCCCAACAGTCTCTACACCCTGGGGCTCTGGAAGCTCAGCGAAGAGATAGCCCTGCTCTGAAGAGCTGTCCCCAGGATAGTGGCACCTGCCCCCCAGTCCTCACTCTGGCTGTGGGTGATGTAGAAGGCCTGGGGGGCTCACCATGGTACGCAGGGGAGAGGTCAGAGCAAAATGTTGGAGCTGGTGCCTTCACTGCATCTCCCAGACACGAAGAACAAGAGTCTCCAGACTTCATTTCTCTTGGTTTTAGTTCTCCGCCCCGGAGTTTTGTCAGGCGGTACCCAGCAAGGATACTGTGACACGTCCTCTTCCACAGTGGGGCGGGGGGACTGCCTCAGGGGCCACCTGTCGATGAGATTCCTCAGATGCAGACCCAGCCTAAGGGACCTGCTTCCACTCTGGACAGTCTGGTTTTCTAAGAGGTCCTGCCACGACACACTGTGATTCCAAGGGACGACTGGTCAGAACACCTTTCAGGAAGGTGATGCCTCCGTGCAATGAAGACGGCCGCTTCCTTTGGAGGACTGGGCTGTTCCTGCCGAGCTGGCTGCATATGTGGTGTTTCCAGCTGGAACTTGGCTTAAAAATTATAGTTTTCATGTATAAACAAGCTTTACTTTCCTTTAATTTTCCATTGGAAAAGTGAGGAACTAGGGCCAGAGGGGTCCCAGCTGTGTTCATGATGGGATTCAGGCTGCTCACAGCTTGAGGCAGGGGCCATCCAAGGAGGATTTCAGAGGCGATGCTTCCATGTGTCATGCAGGTTTATCATGGCCTCTCCATCCTTGTTCTGGACCTGTCCAGAGCATTCTCTGAAAGTGCCCTAAGCAGCAACCCCCAAACATCTGGAGGCTAATGTAAGATGAAACTCATTTTCCAACCCTGGGCTGTTACTACGATGAACTTCAGAGGCCCCTGGAAGGGAGCCCATCCCTTAGAGGGTGTAATAACTAGGTTTTGGTTAAGCCCCTGAGCTGATGCTAGAGGGGAGAGGTGACCCTGTTTCTCTTCTATCCCTGCTCCCAGGGCCAGGGATTGCTGCTGCTTTGGGCCCCCTTCTCTGATGTGGATAATAGCACAACTGTGTCAGGCAGAAGCAGCCATGAGCGGAATGCCAGTGGGCGTCAGCAACCACACCAGCACCTCCAGGGTACGCTTCCACCAGCGCCCTGAACAGCAGGTGCTGTGGGGCCTGGTGCACTCTCTGTGGGCACTCACTGCAGGAAGGTGCCTGTGGCCAGCGTCAGCCGTATCAGAGGGTTCACTGACCATGAGCCAAAGCAAGAGAAGAGGGGAGGGCAGGGCATGAGAAATCACCTCCTGTGAAGCCCCAAAGCGCATCCTGGAGATTGGTGAAATGTGAGGGGCAGAGCTAGGAGAAAAGAATGGCAGCTGGTGGGGTGGGAAGCTTGAGGCTCACGATGGGGGAGAGGGTGGGAAAGAGTGAGGCAACAGCTTTCTCTTATCTTTCGGCCCAAGGAGGTGATGCTCTCAGCTGAAGTGAGACTTAGGAAGATGAAAAGCTCAGTGTCTGCAGTTCTCTCTCCTGAATGTCTTCTTGTGTAGGTTCAGCAGTACCCACTCTGCGCCTTCATACAAACTACTCCTTCTGCCTGCAATGTCTTCCTGCTCCTTTCTCTGGCTACTTTCTATGGGTTCTTCAAGACAGAATAGAAAATATTGTGAGAAAGACTTCACTAATCCCCTTCCAATGAGGCCACCATGCTCCTCATTTCCAAAAGACCATTCATATTGTAGTCTAAGTAAGGAGCTGCCTGGTGTGCGCAGTTTTCAGTTTATGCCTCTCAGCTCTAAATGCTCCCCTCAATTCCTTACTCTGATAATGAAACTAGGCCCTGTAAACATCTCTCCTTTGCCATCTGGCATGCTCTTAAGCTCGTGGGGGAGGGCACTGAAGGCACACTGCAGGAGGAAGTTTCCTGTCTCACGTTCCCACGTTCTTTGCTTCTGTTTCTGTTTGCCCATGGCTGCCAGTGGTGTGTGGGCTGAATACCCAGTAGTGCTCACCCCCCAAGAAGTGTTGCTGCCCGTCCTAGCCTGGGTTCCTGGCCTGCCAGCACCTTTGAGAGCTGGCTGGTCCCAGCCTAAGATTCTCTGCCCATGCACCTTGGACTACTGTTAACCCAATGCTCAGTGTAAAGCTTTCCAGTCTCTACCTGTGTTTCCTTGCTCTCTACCTGTAATCTGCTAGCTGTGGACCAGCTGTGATTCAGGGCAGCCCAGTCTGCTTCTTTACCACCTGGTGAAAAACTTCATGCCTACCCTCTCTACAGAAGCGGGAATCCTTTAGCTGTTCTTTAGAGTTCTGTTTCATTCCTTCTCAGTTGCTAATCTCCTATAAGTAGTTAATAATTTTTAAGTTAAACTTTCCTGTACAAAATATGTGTGGTTTTGACCCTGACAGGAGGCTAACTGATACATCTGGAGTAGTTTGGCTCTAAAAGTAGAGTTGGGAGGAGGAGATGGTGGTATTTGCATGACTACCACGTGAAGGGACACCTCTCCCACCCCCAGAAGTTGTTTAAAACAGGAACCCTGCTCTCTCTCTTCCAGGCATCCGGAAGGGCCTGGGCACTGCCTTTCTGCCGTGGCACTTCTCACCGATCATGTAGCCATCTACTGTCTGTGTCCTCACGAGACTGTGGGCACTTCCAGATGACAAAGGGTGGGCTTTGGACGAGCAGCGTCAGTACCACCTGGCAACTGGTGGAAATGCAAATTCTTGGGCCCTATTCCAGACATACTGGATCAGAAACTGCATTTTGTTGTCACAAGCTCTTCAGGAGAATCTGATGTTTGCAAAGTTGTGGGAACCATCATATGGAACAATTTAACATACTTTCCTTAGGCCTCGTCTGCAAGTAGCAATAACTATACTTTCCTCACCAGATTGTAAGGATTTGATGAGATAGCACAAAGTAAGAGTACGGTAATGGTGCCTATAATACACAGATATAGAAATAGAGGTAAAATATCAATCATCAGGGCTTGCTGACTCCCTTCTCCTAGAATGTAAAGGACGCATGGGAATGGTCTCAACCAACCAGAGGTGCAGGTCTAACCAGACCCTTCCTAATTGTGCATTGGCCAGAGCCGTCTCTCCAAAAGCTCTCCCTGGAGATGCCTGTGGGCACTTTATGGCTGAGTCCCTCTCTGTTCTTGGAAAGCTGACGGGGGTGCAGGCTGGCTCGGGCTTGCCTGACCCTCAGTCAAATGGGTAGGTGAACAGGGACAAAGCACTGCCAGGAGGTCTGAAGCCAGCCTGTAGCCAGGCAGGTTTCCTTACGTGCAAATTGTTTTCACGTGTGTAATGAAAGTGGGCGTTTCTCCACAAAGCTGATTTTATCATTCCTCACCTCTTCTTCCTCAGCTTTCGACAGGCCTCTCCTGAGGGACAAGACGCCACTGCAGAAAGGTTCATGAAGGCACATGCAGACCAGGCAAGGCAAGTTTCCCATCAGCCGCTGGAAACTTGAGTTTAATGTGTTTACTTTGCAGATTGGTTTCCAAACTTTCCATGTTCTGCCTCGAACACTCTAACTTTCTTCAGGAGCTGGCACTGATCTGTGGTGCCCACTGCTGACATCATCTCACCCTAATCACCAGGCCCGATCCAAGAGACATAACTCAGACCTCAGCTAAAATGAGACCAGGAAAGATGGCCTAAGGTAAAGGTGAAATTTAGCTTTCTCTGGGAATGGGGCTGCCTTGTGTGTTGAACTTAGATTTGGGTCAGCTTGAATGTGCTTCGTGATTACTCAGTGAAATTCCAGCTCCTACCTGGAAGGGAGACATGTCTGATTTTGAATGAAGCATTACCCATTACAGATATTATCACAGGCAGAATATTAAGTTTTATTCTTCATACGTATTTCCGACTTTCAGATGTACAATTCCTTCTTAGACCTGCAAATCCCTTGAAAGATGCTCATAGTTTGGAGCTCTTTGTTCCCAGTCCTGGATAATTTCTTACTGACTGTGTTTTTATAATAGAGAAAGAAGACCTGATGTGATGAACACTCAGTGAATAGAAATCTTTGGGTCTCTTAATTAAACCAGATAAGACATCTTACCTTGAGAAATACTCTCATTTGCTTCTTAACAACTCATTTGTATTCTCTGAGCGATGTAATTTGTTTTTCCTTGTCTCATTCTGAATCAAAAGTTATAATTTTGCAAAGAATGGTTTTTACCCAAATGCATTTTCTTCCTAATATTCCAAAGAGTCTCCGATAGTGAGGAGTATGGACTCTTTCCATGAGTGGCTCTGATTCCATCATTTCTCCAGCAATCTGGGAGCAACTGGTGTCGGGAGGAAAACTCTGCCCTCTTCCCAGGCTCCCAGCCTTCTCCCAACACTCCCTTCCAAGAACCCCTAAAGTAAGGAAAATTACCTAGCCACTTTTTACTAGTGAACAAATATTGTCATTTAAAGGTTGTTAACCATGCATGGTACTTCTCTTAATCTTTGTGCTTCCATGCAATAAGTATTCTTTTATAAGGCCTGTCTCCTTAGACAAACTTGGTCAATCGTCCTTTTCTACTCTCAGATCTCCTGCCTTGGCATTGGCCAACCATGCTAATTAGTCAGGCAAAAATTCAGGGTCTGCTTTGTCGACTTGGGCACTGGGGACCTGGGTGAAGCGTCTTGCTTTCTTCCCTTTATCCTCTACTAAGCCGTGTTCTGAATTTAAATTTTTATAAGAAAACCATGAACTCAAGGGTATTGAGAATAGTCTTAGCTATTAATAATATGGTACTTTTGTCTATTATAGCTTGAGAGTAGAACTTTTTCAATTAGACGTTCAAAGTGAAAATGAATGGTAGGCCAAGATCCCAGCATTCCTAGGCTCCTAGCCTGATGCCACCTTTGTCCTTGACCCAAATGCTGACATTTAGGACATGAATGGCAGAGTAGATATAGATGGAGTTAGGGAGATGAATACATGCCAGGAAATGATTTGCATTCATGCCATCCCAAGGGGACCTGGTGGTCCTGAGTACAGTGCTCTTAGAATATGACTCAAATACCACCTGTAACAGGGTTGTCTAACATGATAGTTAAAAATGCTCATTCTTGAGTCCCATTCCCAGATCTACTAAAGCAGAATCTCTGCAGGTGGGTCCAGGACTGTACATATTTACAAGATACCTGGGTAATCCTTATGCACACCATAGTTTGAAAACACTGGTACCATTGCTTGAGAGATTAATTCAAGGACCTAAGCAGAAGGGTGACATAATCAGGCTGGTCACTTTGGTTATACTTTATGGGTTGTGGAGACCAAACAAGTTGTGATTATAATACTGCAGGTGAGAAATAATGAGAATTTGACTTATGCCACTAGTAATGAGGCTAAAGCAGTATGAGGGGGTCAGGTCCAGAGTGTCTGGCTTCAGTGATTGAATCAATAAAGGACAATCAGGGAACTCCAAAGGAAGTGTAATTCGAGAAGGAAAACTCTTAGTTGCATGTCGAGTTACAGGGGCCAGTGGGATATCCAGATGTGAGCTGTCCAGGAGGTAACAGGATTGAAGTTTGGAGCTCAGTGAAAAGTTATGAGCAAAAGATACAAATCAGTGAGAAAGGAAATCCTTGGCATAGATGTGATTTTCCAGGAAGAAATGTGAGACCCAAGGAAATACCTGAGGACAAAATCTTTAGGAATATCAACATTAAAGGGCTAGGCAGAAGGAAGTTATTCAATGAATAGAGTTCATTATTAGGGAGAGTATTTTTTTGTGTCCATTTTAGATAAATTTAGATTTTAACAAGACAGAATGTTTGGTGCATAGTGATTGGTAAATGCAGTTCTATTCAAGTATCATCCCAGGCTGTTTAACAAATTTACTCAGTCATCAAAGTGAGATGAATGCAATAATCACAGTTAAATGTTCTGTTTAGAGGCAGGAGAAGAGGGGATGGAGCTGGGTGAAATAACAGCTATTTTATTGGTAAGAGTTTAGGTGATGTGGACATAAGCAAACTGTCTTCACTGAGGCTCCAGTTCCTGCATATTGAGGAAGTAAAAATTTTTTCAGTAAAATTGACTTCAGTTAGAAATATCACTAGCTAATTCTTTCATGTGTGATGCAAGAAAAATAAAAAAGATACTTTGGAAAAGTAAGTGTAAACTGTTTCCTACACCTCACATTTGACTGAGAACAGATTTTTATTTAAATGCCTCTTGGCTGAGAACAAAATGGATTTCCCCATTTCCTTCTCTATGTTTATGTTGCTGTTAATAATTCACAAAATATTTTCCTCTTTATACTTCAATTTCCCCAAGTAAATGTTTAACCATGATTGCACCTGGAGAAAAAATACAAACCTATGTTGAGTGCCTTACCATGCCCCAGAATTCATTCTAAGTGCAGTGTTGATCTCAACCCACCTTCTGCACAAGTATGTTGCGAAGTAGGTACCATTATCCTTATTTTACAAAAGAGTTAATAGAGGGATACCAAGGTCAAATGACTCAACAAAGGTCACCCAAATAGTAAGAATTCGCATCCAGTCAATCTGACTCCTGGACCTGCTCCTTTGCCTATTATTTTATGCTACTTTCAGTTCACAGGTCCTAGTGGATATTAATAAATGAAGCTGCTTGGATTACACAGGTATTTTTCATTTTCTCAGAGGAAGCCCAAGGCAGTCAACAACTATGAACTGCCATGAGAGTTTATGAGAAAAAAATCAGTGAAGCAGAATAACTCATAAATGTTCTTTCTCGCTATCAGGCTCTATAATATATGTACATTTCATTACATGATATTATACATATTTATCAATTTAGATGATTTTCACCTGTCTAGTTTTAGTAAATTATATATCCTCTGAGGCAAAAAAAAGTGTATATTTCCTATATTTGAAGTCTTAGTATAGTTAAAGCCCAATGATGCATTTTTAATGAATGAGCCAGGTAATGACAGGGAACTCTGAAAAGCTTCTTTAGACATAAAAATATTTTTAGTTATTTTCCAAATTGACTGAGTTTGAAAACCTAAATCTAAAACATGTTTTAGGGCTTAATATTCACTTCTCTTTTTGAGACTCTTTTTAATTGACATCTGATGGTTGCTTTATTTAATTTTTCACTTAAAAATAAAGACCAAATTCAAAACCTCTGAACACATACTTTTCAACCTGAAACAATGAAATGGCTATAATGCTAAAGTAGTTTCAATAAAGTCAATATTATTCTTATGAGCACTAATAGACTATACTGAAACAAGGTAAAATATAAGCATCTGATTTTGTACTTAATTTGAAGTGTTGACAGTGAATCAGTTACAGGTGTTTACTCTGAAAGATGCTACTGGTAAAGGCTGCAGACTCAAATACAGATGATGATTATTCAAAATTAAATTTATGGGGTACACAGAAAATAGTTTGAATTGGAACCTGAGGATAGTTTTATAATATTCATTGGCAACAACTTTTTAAAGACATAAAAAGCTGTTTTATTACAAATCAAGAGTTTTAAAACCATTTCTAGTGCTTTCAAACTGTCACATGGCCATATAACAAAGTTTAAAATAATTTCAGGTGATCAGATACTATTTAGACAACAATTCAAATGTATCAGTACTTTTAATGTTGTGTATATAAAATTAGAGTAAAAAGACGACTATTGTCAAGATGTAATCCCTCCTTATTTTCATGAACAGCGCACTGCATTACAGTAAACCAAGTTTATAGTCCACCATCAGGTGTGGTTCTCTCATTAGTTCACTTTGTGGTGGGTCATTAAGAATATCTTCAAATTCAATAATTTCATCATTACCCCTCAAAATATTCAGTGAAAGGTTTGAGATTGGGGAAAAAAAAATAAAGGAAGATGCTGAACCTGTTCCATTGCTTTGAATTCTATTTGCATTTTTAGTGAAGCAAATATACCCTGAATATTTCTTACTGTGGAGAATTTATTTTATTTTGGCTGAGCTGGAATTTTGCTAATAATCCAAAAAGATGACTGGGCAAAAGTTCATTTTTCACACAAGAAAAACCTTCTTGAAGAAGATCATGACTTTCAAAAGGTCCACTTGGTGAATTTCAGTAACTGAACTACCGTTCTTTAGCTGAGATCCAGAGGTGGAATTCATCTTCATCTCGCTGTGAGTAACCTCTCAGCCCTCATAATCAGAACCTGCCTCTTTTAGAAGATATTTTAAATACATTATTATAACTTCAAGAGAAATATATCCATATAGACTTGATTTATTTTGAAAGGATCCTATGAGATCCATAGTATTAAGACTTTTTTTTTACAAAAAAGGAAAAACAAAATTTCTTGCTCAAGTCAAGCTCTGAAAACAAAGAGCTACAACTGAAGGCTGATCATAGTCTAAAGTTACCACAAACTCTTGTGTCCACATACCCAATGCCTAGCTCACTCTCTCTCTCTCTCTCTCCCTCTCTCTCTCTCTCTGTCTCTGTCTCTCTCTCTCTTTCTGTGTCAATGATATTTTCAAATGCAACTCGTGCCCACAACAATGTAATATTAAATATTAAAGAATGAATGCTGTTGATAAGAGTCCCTCTGCTAAAAGTCCTAAGAAGACTTCTGATCCTGCTTGTGGAGAATTCAATAATTTAAAACCTCCTTGCTTAGAACGAATGTAAAAGGTAGATAAAATATTTTAACTGTTCTTGAATTCATTCATAGCTCTAATTAGTGAGCTAACAGTATCAGGAGGAATTACTGGGAAAAGATCTAGGAGAGAGACCAGGGACCCAGATTGATAAACCAAGAAGTTGGGGACACTTCTCCTCTGGGATATGTATTGATTCTAGAGAAATTGGCTGAAAGGCTAAGTGGCACATTGCACGGCCTATTTGTGCCTGGATGGGAGTATAAAGTTTACCAACGTAGGGGTGAGCCAATATATAGGGTTTGGCCCGATGAACCACCTTCCTTGAGGTTGAAATAATTGAAAATATGCACCCAGCCAAGGGAACAGAAGTATATTGCTCACAAGGAGACTACAATTCAGCTTCAAGCTATCTCAATGTCTGAAACTGAATTAGGTAATTCCAAGTGTTGGTATCCCTAGACACATAGCTTAATCAGGCATACATCCTTTCTGAAGAAAGGTGATAGTATTCTAGTCCTGAAATTACTTTAGCAGACAATTTTTTCAAAAATAATGTTCACTACACAAAAAGAATTAATAAGCACACAACAAGAAAACAAGCTAAAAGAAAAAATAAGCAATAGAAACAAATTTACAAAAACTACAGAAATAGGAGTTATTGGACATGGACTTTAAAATACCTATGCATGTGTGAAAAAGATAATATCAAGAATTTCAGCAGAGGAAGAATTATTCTTAGAAAAGAAAATTCCATAACTGAAAAGAAAACAAAAGTACACTTTAAAAACTCAATAGAAGTACTTAATAATTAAATTAATTTGAAAAGATAGTTACTGAACTTATGAACTTGTGAAAAGAAAATATGCAGAATGAAGGATGGAAAGACAAAACAATAGAAAACAGGACATTAAGAAACAAAGAGGATATAATGAGTCTAACGTACATATACTTGGAATCCAAGGAGAGGAGAATAAAAACAAGGCAGAGACAATATTTAGAGAAATAATGTCTGAAAACTTTACAAAAATGCTGAAAAATATTAAGCCATAGATTTAAGAAGTTCCACATTCTTAAGCCAAGTACAATAAAAAAATATATGTAACATATATACATGTATGTGTATACAGCATTTCCACATATACATACACTTTAGTAAAATACTTCAAAAAAATACAAACAAACAAATGATAGAAGATCTTACATGCAGCCTGAGGGGGTAAAAAAAAGATTACCTTCAAAGAACTATCTAACTTAAAGTTGGCTTCTCAATAGAAGCAACGAAAGTCAGAAGGCAATGGAAAGAAAATATTAGCCAGCCTATATTCAGTAACGACGTCTTCAAGAATAAAGGTGACATTAAAATTGCAACTAAACTACAGAAAATCCATCATTGAGAATCACCTGAACTTTAGCTGAACAGAAGTCCTATGGCCATGGATATACAGAAGAAATTACCTTGAGACTGGTAGGTGCAGTAGAGATGCAGAACGAGCAGGTCTCACACCCATGAGTGGCAGTTAAAAATCAAGAGGAATATCTCAGCTGTAGAGGTCCCCTGTAAGGAGCAATTGGGTCCCAGTCCTACAGCAGGGCCCCCAGCCCAGGGGCCCAGTGCTGAAGAGAGAAGTCACCATAACTTCTGGCTGTAAAAGCCAGTGGAGACTATAGCTGAGTGAGATAGAGGGCAGCTGGAGTACAAGCCATTCCTCTTAAAGGTCCCATTCATGAACTTACTCAATGATGGACTCACTTGCTTTGAGTTCCAGCACTGGGGCAGGCAGCTGAAAAGGTGCTAGGGACCTATAGGGAGGAACTGAATTGTCTGGCTTCTGAGTGAGGCCTGGAGAGTCAGCTTTATCCCAGAGAGAAGTGCTGGTAGAAACCATTATTTCTCTGATGAGCCCTCCCTCAAGCAGTCTGAATGTGCAGGTAGGTACCATATCTGAGTCTCCATCAACCTGGATAACACCTTCATTCTGCCCTAGCGATTCCCTGAGATCCCACCCCATTCATTTGCATGTCCACACAAGCAGCTTCCAATGACTTTTCCATACAAATGATCTGTCTTGGCCTACAACAGAGCCCCTATAAGAGGCCCCAGAACCAACACAGCCAGTGGCCAGCATCAGATCACACCAGAGCACAACCAACCACCTCTACAGAAGACACGCCCAAAGAGCAGATTTGGCAGGCATCATAGTCCTGCTAAAGCATATCCTGCTCTGTAGGGTCAGCCTCTGTATAACAGCTCCTCTGCTATAGTCACAGTCAGTCCTCAAACACAATCAGCCTGAGGGGCGATCCCTCCCATTGACTCACAAATAGCTAGCATATCTCAACTACAACAGGAGAGTACATACAATGCACTCAAGGGACACACCTGGATTACCTGATTCAGGGGACCAGAGAGACTGTGTCACTAGTTCCAACAGGACACCTACTACATAAGTCTACTTTACTGAGAGTAGGAGACATGCCAGTTGTACATAATACATAGAAATAAACAGTGGGGGAAGCCAAAATGAAAAGACAAAGAAACATGTCCCAAATGAAAGAACAGAACAAAACTCCAGAAAAATAACTAAACAAAATGAATACAAACAATCTACCAGAGGCAGAATTCAAAACACTGGCTATAAAGATGCTCAATGATCTCAGTGAGAACTTCAACAAAGAGATAGAAAACATAAAAAAGAACCAGTCAGAAATGAAGAAAACAATAACTGAAATGAATAATATATTAGGGGGAATCGACAATAAGTTAGATGAAGCAGAGGATAAAATCTGTGATTTGGAAAATAAGGTAGCAGAAACCACTCAATCAGAACAGCAAAAAAGAAAAAAAAATCCAAAAAAATGAGGATAGTTTTCAGGGGCCTCTGGGACAACATCAAGTGTTCCAACATTTGCAATAGAGAGTACAAGAAGGAGAAGAGAAAGAGAGCAAGAGTTTGGAAACCATTTAAAGAAATAATGACTGATAATTTCCCTAATCTTGAGAAGGAAATAGACACACAAGACCAGGAAGCACAGAGAGTCTCAAACAAGATAAACCCAAAGAGGACTACACCAAGATACATCATAATGAAATGTGAAAATTTAAAGACATAGAGAATATTAAAAGGCAGCACGAGAAAAGCAGTTAGTTACTTGTAAGGGAGCTTTCATAAGATTGTCAGCTAATTTCTCAGCAGAAACTTTGTGGGCCAGAAGGGATTGGCACAAAATATTCAAAGTGATGAAAAGCAAGGAACTACCACCAACATGCCTCTATCCAGCAAAGTTATCATCTAGAATCGAAGGCCAGGTAAAGTTTCCCAGACAAGAAAAAACTAAAGGAGTTCATCAACACCAAGCCAGTATTACAGAAAATGTTAGAGGTACTTCTTTAAGAAGAAGAAGAAAAAAAAAAGATAAAAAATATGAAGAATAAAATGGCAATAACTACATATCTATCAACATTTTTTTTTTTAAATTTAAATGGATTACATACTCCAATCAAAAGATGTAGGGTGGCTGAATGGATAAGAAAACCAAACTCTTACATATGCTTCCTACAAAAAACTTACTTAGATTGAAAGACACACAGAGACTGAAAATAAAGGGATGGCAAAAGACATTTTATGAAAAATGGAAACAAGAAAAAAAAAAGCTAGAAAAAAGCTAGGGTAGCAATACTTATACCAGACAAATAGACTTTAAAATAAATGCCATAACAAGAGACAAAGAAGGACCCAGTAATCCTACTTGTGGGAATTTAACCAAAGATACCAAAAACACTAATTCTAAAAGACATATGCATCCGTGTGTTCCTTGAAGTATTATTTAGCCAAGATATGGCTTTAGCAACCTAAGTGTCCATCAATAAATGAATGGATAAAGAAGAAGTGGTACATATGTACAATGGAATACTACTCAGCCATAAAAAATGAAATCTTGCCATCTGTAACAACATGGATGAAACTGGAGGATGTTATGCTGAGTCAAATAGGTCAGACAGAGTAAAACAAATACCCTATGATTTCATTTATATGTGGAACCTAAAAAACAAAATAAACAAACAAGCAAAACAGAAGCAAACTAATAGATAACAGAGAATATTTTAATGATTGCCAAATGGGAGGGGAGTTAGGAGATGGCTAAAAAAAGGGGAAGGCATTAAGAAGTACAAATCTGCAGTTAGAAAACTGTCATGGGGATGTAAAGTATAGCTTAAGGAATATAGTCAATAATATTATAATTAACTATGCATAGTGTCATATGGGTACTAGATTAATTGGGGTGATTACTTCAGAGTTTATGTAAATATTTAATCTCAATGTTGTACACCTGAAAGTGATATAATACTGTTTGTCGACTGTAATTAAAATATAAAAATCTATTTTTAAAAATGAAGGTGAAACAGAAACATTTTCAAATAAAAACTAAAATAATAGCATATCCACATGAAAGGAAACAATAAAGATGTTATTCAGACAAAAGGAAATGATCCCATATGAAGTTCAAAGATACAGTAAGACATGAAAAGCAGTGAAAATGATTAATATATGAGTAAATTTAAACAAGTATCTGAACATTTATATATTTTTAAAAATAAGACATTGATTAACTTTGGAGAAAAGAAATTCTTTTTAATAATTGGTGTTATACAATTAGATGTCCATAGAGGATAAGAAATACTAAACTTGACCCCATTCACACCGTATGGAAAAATCATATTCAGAATTGTGGATCAAAGTATAAAAAGTAAAATAATAAAGCTTTTATATTCATGACCTCATTGTAGGAAATGACTTTTTAAACAGGACATAAAATTTATCAACCGTAAATGAAAAAGTTGGTAAATCTGACTATGTTGAAACTACAACTTTGTTCCTCAAAAATATCATTAAGAGAGTGAAAACTGTCTACGGCCATGCCACTATGAACAGGCCTGATCCTGTCTGATCTTGGAAACTAAGTAGGGTTGGGCCTGGTTAGTACCAGTTAGAACACCTAGGAAGACCAAGTGCTGTAGGAGTAAATAAAAAGGGAGAGAGAGAGAAAAGATGAGTCACATGACATGTTCTTGGTCCTGGCCTAGCTGGGCTGGGCTGTGAGAAACCTGGAACAACTGTGCCCAGATGACATCACAATCATGTTTATAGCCTGTGTGTAAATTTAAAAGCTTGACTAAATAAGGGAAAGCCTGAGAACTCTGTTTCCCAATCTAAAACCTTTCGAAACACAGGAAAACCTTGTGGGGTTAGGTCAGGGCCACTGTTCAGTGTCTCAGTCAGGTGGCTGCATCACCTCCTACACTAAAGAAATGATTGTGAAGACTACACCTACGTGGATGTTCAAGTGTCCTTGTTTTTTCGTTCAGAGCTAGGCCATGAAAAAATACTGGAACAAGGAGTCAGGTGTATTAAGCTATGAATCTCAAAATTCTTCCAAGTGAATGTTTCTGGGGCTACTTACTGAGAAGGCAGTAGAATTCTCCAGATGAAAAGACCATGAAATGGGTTTAAGTTCCTCCCCCATCACAGGTCTCAAGAACATTTCCCTGGCAACTTTGACTCTTCCTCCTTCCTTAACTGTAATACGTGTGGATCCCCCAACTAAATGTGTTGGTCTTTTTATTAGTTTTCTAAAGCTGCTGTAACAAATTACAAACAAATTAGCTTAAAAAAACATATATTACTGTTTTTTCAGTTCTAAGTTCAGAAGTCTGGATGACATGAGTCTCAGTGGGCTGAAATTGAGTTGTCAGCAGGACTGTGTTCTTTTCCAAAGGCTCTATAGTAGAAGTCATTTTCTTGTCTTTTTCAGCTCCTAGAGGCTGGCTGCATCCCTTGGCTCATGGCCCCCTTCTTCCATCTTCGTAGTTAGCAATAATAGCAAGTTGAGTATCTCACCCCACATCACTCAAACCGTGCTTCCATTGTCACATCTTTTTCTGAATCTCTTCTTCCTCTATCTTCCATTTTAAGGACTCGTGATTCCATTGGGCCCAGGGAGAATCTCTCAATCCTAAAATCAGCTGATTTGCAACCTTAATTCCTCATTGCCTTGTAACCTAACATATTCACAAGTTCTGGGGATTAGAACATGGACATCTTTGGGGGCCCTTATTGTGCCTACTGTAGTGCTTCATTAGCTAACTAGCTTTGCCTGCTCAACACATTCTCTAATCAGTGTGTGTGTTCGTGTGTGTGTGTGTGTGCATGTGCTTCATTCACACATTTTATTCACATTTGAAATTGTAGCCAGTGATTATCAGAAATGTAAGAAAGGATTCTAACAAAGAACACACACACAAAAAATAAACAGATGAAATGAAATTAAGGAATGCAGAGGACAAAAGAAAAACAATTAAACATTCCTCTAATATTTCAGAGAAATAGTTCCTGCCTGGATTCATTAAACAAGAACAAAAGGTGTTAAAGACAAAAATACTCAAAAGATGACAGAATTCTTGGATAGCAAAAATATAGAAGTAAAAAAATCAATGATTAATTTTTAAATGAGCAAATATACCACAAATTTAGGGGGAAAAGGTCAGAGATGAAGAGTAGAAAAGATAAAAGAAATCAAAGATCAATCCAAAAGGGTGAACATCAAAATAATAGGTGTTTAGAGAGATAACTGAGAAGAAAATATCAAAGAAAGAATGTTTGTTTAGATCCTCAGAACCAAAGACCATATGTTCCCTGATTGAAAAGGGCACTGAGTGCCCATTTTAACTGTTTAAAAAGACCCTCATAATGGTACATCAGCATTAAAACTTGGAACATCAGAAAAAAAGATCATAAATTTTCAGATGAAAATAGTTCACAAATAAGGATTCAAAAACAGAATGGCATCAGATTTCCTAACCACTAGATTTGCCACAAAAGATAAAGAGCAATATCATCCAAAATACAAGGGGAATTCATTTTCAGATTAGAATCCTATAATAAGCCTTTTCATCAAAAAATATGAGTAAAAAAATAAAAAGGTATTTTCAATTACTTCCCCTGCACCTTTCCTTCCCCCCTCCCCCAATCACCAAGAGGGAATAAAATAAGATAGGATGGGATCCAGGAACCAAGAGATTTCTCCCCCAGAAAGTCTAGGGAATCCCAGAATTGCTGTGACCACCCACCACTCTAGAGCTGAGTTGAAGGAGGAAGGGCTTCCAGAAAGCTCACAATGCCCTGCCCCTGAAAAGAAAAACACACAGAAACAGATTACCTGATGTGTTGAGCCACGCTGAGAAGATACTTACAGTCTTATAGCCGAGGCTGAGGATGAATTAATAGGTACACAGAAAATATTAGATGTTGATTAAAGGATTCAGTATTGTATCTAGAACAGAAAAATGGAAATAGGAGAGTGCATATGTTGTGTTATTGGGACAGGGGTGGGGTAGTGACCAGACACAGTACCAGCAAAAATGGACTCCCCTCTTACTACATGGTGGGAAGTCAAGATACAATGCTTAAAACCGAAAAATGAAGAAATGGTACATTATTTAGAAATTGAGTGGTAAATACCAGAAGAGACACCTAAAAGAGTTGAAAAAGGTTGTTGTCTCCGAGAAGTGGGGATTAGAAAATGAATGGGAACTGACGTTTTATTATAAGCTTTGTTACCCTATTTGACTTTGAAACCTGATTACCTGAATGATTTTTATTACAGAAACTTTGTTTTACAGGTGACAGCTATTATAATAATAGTTAAATTTAGCTTGAAAACCTTCAACTCTGTGGAGGTGCTGGAGTAACTCTGACATCTTATGAGACATACCACTTCGCTTATATGCTACTTACTTCTCTCGTGTCAGAGCATTTTCTCATATGTCACTCCATTTGCCATTCAGCAGTTTCTGAAGTGGTTCTCATTGCTGTTACTACCCCCGTTTTCAGATAAGGCAATAAAGCCTTTAAGGGGTAGGATAACTTGGCCAAGTACACAGCCAGTTGCCTCGAATTTGGTGTGGAATCTGTTGGGCATATATAAATTAGTCATGTTTTCATTAATAAAGAAGCTGTGACCAAAACCAAAAATTCCTGATACCTAAAATGTGTTCTGAGGAAATAGTGAGCAAGATGTTCTGCAATCCAACACTACACTCCTTCTAAGAGGCTTTAATGAACTGTGATGTAGTGTGGATCTCTAAGAAATTTTGCAGTTAAACAAACAAACAAATCTATTTAATCCATTATTTTCTAAGCCTTGCCATCATCATGTGATCTTTTCGAGATGGGCCTGGGATAATTCCCACTAACGATAAAGATGGTGAGATAAAACTCAGGTGACAGTGCTCTGGGGCCAGGTTAAGCCCTGGACAGGCAGAGGGGTGGTGGGCAGGATTGGAAGGTTCTAGAAGAGAGACTGGAGACATAGCTCTTTTCCAGGTACAATTGCTTCTGAATCATGGATGACACTAAATCTGGGGAGTTCCTTCTAAAAATGCAAATTCTCTGGCCATCAAAGAGGTAACTAACTTAGCTTCACACAGAGATCTATATTTTTAAAAAGCTTCTGCAGGAAATTCTGATGTGCATCCAGGTTTGGAAACTCTGCCAAGCCCTGCCTGGACTTAGCATATAAAAATAGAGAAGGCAGATTCTAAATATTTTATACCATTTGCTTAAAACAGCAATAAACAATGTTTGAGAATCTAGAAACGTGAAATCATCCTTAGCAATCATGGAGTCATAATGAAAACAAACTCCCACTAGAGTTCTTAGGACAGATGGCATTTTTATCCAAAAGTCCTATGCGTCACAGTTCAAATCTAACCTTCTTTTTTTCAGTGCTGGCTCCAAAAAAGTAGCTCCTTATATCGGCTTCCAGTTTTTGTTGCCAGGTCACTGCTCTTAAACTGCCTTTGTAAAAGCAGGGTGTAAAATGATGAGGAAGAAAGCAGGAGTCTACTGAATTACATCTGGAGGCCTGAGTGAACCTTTCAATAAACAGTTAACACTTGATAAAAAGTGTGTCAACAGCACCATCTGGTGGCTTCTTCAAATTACCAATTTCTATGTAGGAGGCATGTCAAGTCCATGTCTGAAGAGACTCTGCGGCTACAAATGAGAGCCCTTCCCTGTGGGGCTGAGCTTAGGCAAAATAGCAGTTTTCTAAAGTTATTTTTTTTCATGACCTCTTTCTTTCTTAAACACCAATCATTCATTCATTCATTCATTCATTCAACAAACCTATTTGAGTACATACCATGTGTCAAGTTCTCATGGAGCTTACAAACTAGTGAAGAGATAGAGACAATTAATAGATAAACCAATAAATAAAAATAATTTCTGAGTGATAAGTGATATTTATAGAATTAAGAGGTGACATGACTGAGTGGCTACCTCAGATAGGGTCATCAAGGAAGGCCTGCTGTAGTGAGATCTCAATGAAGAGAAGTAGCCTCCATGAGTAGAACATTCTGGGCAGAGAAAACAACTCATACAAGGAAACTGGAACAGGAACAGGTTTGGTATGGGAATAAAAGAAAAGGCCACGGTGCTATCTAAATTGTGCAGGGAGGGAGAGGGAAAGGGGAAGGGAGAAAGGGCGACAGGAAGAGAGGGAGAGACAGAGAGAGAGAAGTCAGGGCTTGATTGAATAGTTTGGATTTAATTCCAAGCGTTATTATCTGCACATGGGGCAGATGCTAAGATAGGGGAAGGGAAGAAGAGTGCTCCAGCTGAAGAGAATAGTGCTCTCACTTGGCAGTGGAGCAGGTAACTCCCAAACAACCTCCAGGTGGCATAGGCCATGAATCCTTAGGATTTTCACAAATACAACACAACCTGAGGCTTGGGAGGGACTTCAGAGTTCACTCCGATTACGCATCCAGTGATTCAGTCCCTCCTACAACATCCTTGCTCAGCATTACGCACTTCTGATTGCTTCCGCCATTACGGTAATCAGAGCAAGTCTAAATTCTTCTCTTCTGAGAGCTCTGCATATACTTAGGCTGGCTGTCATGCTTGTTGCCGCCCTCCCAAGTCTCTCTTTCACTATAATGTGGGTTACAGGTAAGCTGAGTATGTTGCTGAGGAACTCAGGACAAAGCAGAGTAGGTGACCAGATACCTTCCCAGATGGTAAGGAGGTTTTTGGACAAGGGTCACATTCTCTAAGGTAGGGGACAAAAACTGTCCATTTTTGGAAGGTGGAAACACCCCAGAAAGCCAAGATTATCTTAGTAGGAGAACGATGGTATCAGTACCCTATCCTGGGATACTCATTTGTTACTAGAGTAGCAAAATACTTTTTGAATCCAACATTGGATGCTTTTGCCTAGCCCCAACGAAACTACCCCCATATATATTAATTTTTTTAATATAAGTGTCATAAAACCCAAAAGTGTCAAGAGAGCCTTTGGCACCCTAATAACAAACTCTGGTAGGAAGAGAACCATGTCCCACCTTAATCAATGTAAAACACTTGCTAAATGCCATTGAGAGGACGACAAGGAAAAAGAGGGGGCAGGAGACAGTGAAATCCAGAGCTGTGATGACTTTCAGAGTTCTTGAGGCTTCTGGGGTCTTGGAGTCCTAGTAACTTTATCCTATACAGTCTAGGAAACATTAGTGAAAGTACTTCCTACACTTTTATTTACCTCCTTTGAAACTCAGGTAACTTAGAGAAGCAGATCATTCACAGACTAACTCATTTATGTTTCCCCATCCCTTCGTACATAGGTTACTATATATTGTTGTTGAAAATTATCTGAACTTTAATTGTTTTCTTCTCTTCCAAAGTTGTCATCCTACAGGGGGAAAAATGTTCATTACATCTTCTCAAGCCCACAACCAAAGATGCTCTTGTAGGATGGATTTGAGTGTGGGAAGAAAGTCTTTCCTGGACACTTAGAATATCTCCATTCTTCCCCTCCAAGTAACTCCCCATCACTACTTTCCAAACATTTTTTAAAACTGACTTTCTTTTAAAAGATTTTCTAATTCTAGTAGTGTCTAATCACTCTGGCAGTTGAATTTGAGATAATCTAAGCCTACTTGCTTTCTTTTGCGGGGTCATCAACCACCACCAGTAGTTTGTGCTTCTAATATAGGAAAGCAGATCAAAAAAGTGATATTGGACTTATTCTTGCTACTGGAGAAAGAAAACCTGTTATATTCCAGTGCCCAAAGGGTTTCCTAGCACATGACTTCCATTAATTACTGTGGAAAACAGACACATCAGTTCACTCACTCAAAAAGTATTAATGCACATATTATGCTATAACACTGTTTAAGACACTAGAATATAAGTGAACAAAACAAAGTTCTTGTTCTCTTGGAGTTCACATTCTAGAGGAGATACAGATATCACACATATAACAGCAGAAAGCAGAATAAGTGGCTTGAGAATAATAAGGTGCTATTTTAGGCAGGGTGGTCAAGGGAAGTCTTTTCTAAGGTGGTGACATTTGGGCAAAGACTAAAAGAGAGAGCAAGCCAGGTAAATGTATCTGGGACCTGAGCACTGGTGGGGGGAGAACTGTCAGTGCAAAGGCTGAAGTGGAAGTGGACTTGGTACATTTATGGGCTAATGAAGAGGCCAACAAGGACAGAGTGATGTGGTAGGGGGAGGGTGGCATATTTGACTCTCAAACAGCATTTACGGAGTGCCTGTGCCCCTTTGCAAACCTTCTTCCATGTCTCTGGGACTGTAGCAAGATACAGCTTCTCTTTGCTTCCAGAAGCTTTTCTCCAATATATGATCAGAAATTTGTGGGTGCTTGGCATTTTTTGCAATCACTGTAGGACATCCAAAAGTGACACCTTCTCAGGAAATCTGTCAGCCCTACACGGACTCATCACCATACCCGCCCCACCTCTCACCACACACACACACACGCAAGCACAAAGGAACTGTTATTCCTTGATTTTCTCTCAGGAAGTTTTAACCATGTTTTAGACCATTTTCCCATGCTATAATATGGTTGTCAGTAATGAAAGTGGAAGAGTCTGAGTAGAGAGCTAAGTGCTGTGGCAGACGTTAGTGCTGCTTATGACTACCCAGTGGGGCTCTCCTTGCAGGCACACAGAAGAGCACACCGAACCTGCCACCTTCCCTGGTGGGGCAGGATCTGGAGACTAGCTTCGGCTCATGAGCTATGAGCAGGGATGACTTGTATTACTTCTGGGTCACATTCAGGGTCTACTTGCACAAGACCCTTCAGTAATCTCCTCCCTTGCCACAGCTTCCCGTGAACACGAACATGAGTTTCAGGTGAGGTCTCCAACGAATGGGGTGTCCCCTCTCAGCGCTGAGGGCTGACAGGCCACACAAAGGACTGTTACCCAGGAGTCACCTGGACCCGCAGCAGACTTTGCTGGAGCAGGAAATACACCTTTATGTGTTAAGCTACTGAGATTTTGGTGATGTCACTACAACGTAAACTTAGCTTATCCTGATAGGAAGGGATTGCTTTTCCTGCAAATGAATAGTGTCTTCCCTGTGCCTGCGTTATGGGGTTCAGGATCTTAGAAAATCCACTGTGGACAGCAGAGTGAGAAAAACTACAGGCTCTGAAGTCAGAACGCTTGGGCCCAAGTCCCATTTAACCTCAGAGGAAGGAACTCAGGCATATTACTTATTTTCTGGCGTGGTTTCTTCATCTGTGAAGTGGCAACAAAATTAATAACGCTACTTCCCATCATTGTTAGAAAGACTGAGTATTAACATACATGTAACTGAACTGTAAATTGTTAGCACTATTACTTACTGTCAAGGCAACCACTACATTCTTCTCTGGATAAGCATTTTGTTTTAACAGATCTTGAATCAGGAAAAAAAAAGTATATGTTTAAGAATAATGGAACAACCTTTATTATTCACTGTAAGGTTTACCATTCAAAAATGGAGAAAATCTCTCTGAGCAACTCCTGTCAGCAGAGAAGGCACAGCTCACAGAGGCTCATAAACCCTCTGCCCTCAACTGCAGTTATCACATTCAATGGAATGAAAAGGAGATAACATATCTCTAATACAGAAGGCAACATTGTTCAGTAGTCATAATCAGCTCTATCTACATAAAGGTCTCCACTGAATAATTGCAATATAATTTTAGAAAGCAAGGGCTTCTCCACTGCTATGTCATGCTTCGAGTTTCACTGTGAAGTTTTATTTTAACCACTAAATTTGTCTTGCATCTCTACTTACCAAGGCTTTCTTCCTGAAAAGTGTGTCAATTACATGAAACTTCTCAGTTTTTCAGAAAGGTTGACCCAAATGATTCAATTCTTAATAATATAATTGTGTAAGCATAATATAAGCCTTTGATTGCTGTGCGGCCTTGTATCATTTCAAAGTAAAAATCCTGGATAACTTTTACTGGGTACTTGCTCTCCTGCTAAGCCCTTTAGAAACATCTATTCTTTAGTCTTCACAGAACCCACAAGTAGTAGGTGCTCTTTTTAGTCCCATTTTACAGATGAGAGTGCCATGGCCTAGAAAGGGTTTTAGAAGGATTTAGTAGTTCAGTAAGAGCATTAGAATTAGTAACAGTTGGAATTCAACTATTCAGCTGTAAAACCTGCTTTTATTAGAGCATAAGCTTGTGTCGAGGGCCTAGGCATAAACTTCAACTCCACAACTGATGACCAGCTGTGTGACAGTAGGCCAGGACTTCAACCTATGTGTGCCTTGGCCTCATCTATAAACTCATGGGTTATGAGGAACAAATTGATGTAAAATGCTTACAACAGGGACTGGCACTATAGTAGAGTGAGGACAGTGTTAGCTATCAGTTGCTGTTGCTCCAAATTGATAAAATACATACAACTAGGCAAATAACCTAGTTATACGCTAGTAGTTCTTGTAAAGGTTTTGGTGACAAAGGAAGGCACATCACTTGGTTCTAAGAGTTATTTTCCATGAATACAGTATTTCAAAAACTGTTGATTTAGTGCCTAAAAGTAAATATGCATTAACTACACTTCCTAACCAACCTAAATGTCTCCCACCCCACTTAACTATATAAATATATAATTGGAGTTGACAATATAGTGTTTTTTCACCAGTTTTAGTAAATGTTGAATTGTTTTCTTATATTGCTTATCAGCTCAATTAGTCTCAACTTCTTTGTGTGATTATTACAGTTTTGAATCTGGGCTTAATGTTTAAACACCAGGGACAGAGAAATTAATGATAAATTTCAGGACTGGTATCACTAAAGTGATGGCGGAACAAAGATGCAAATGAGAAAAAGTGGCAAAGATAGATGAAGTAGAGAGTTTCTCTTTGAGAGGTCTATTAAATATGCCATCTAGATCAGTATTTCCCAGCTATCTGCACCAGAATTGCAAGGGGCGGTTGCTAAAATTGTAAATTCCTATGTCCAATTCCAGACCTCCTGAATCAGACTACCTGGTGGCTGCTCAAGGACTCATGTTTAACTGGCTCTCCAGGTGCTTTGTATGAATTCTAAAGTTGGGGAACTACTTGTCATAAACATAAACCAGTGGCTGAGAAATCTCAGGATGCTTTTCAAATGTTTTTAGGAAATGAAAAAAAGAACACTACTCGAATGACCCAGTGACAGGTGAAACTGTATGTGTACGCAACACTCTATTTCATCTTCCCATTAGAGTTATGTGTGGCTGCTAAATATCTACTGTGGACTAGCATTCTTCTATGGGAGGAAATACTTCATAGTTATTAACATGGAAAATGCTGTGTCCAATCATATAGCTTCCTTGCGAAATGTCAGATGGAGGGAAAACTTAGTTTTTGTTTCATTCTCCCTTCTAAGCATCTTACACAGTAAGATCTCGCCTTCTGAAACTTTGCCGCTCAAGCACTGCTACAAGAGAAGGATAAGAGGCTCTGAGTGATGACAAACAGATGACACAAAGTCTGAATCTTTCAGGGCCCCAGCTCAGAACCTTTTTTGTTCACCATTTTGATAGGCTTATTTATTTTGAATGATTATTTAGAGAAAGAGAAAGGTTTACAGGTAGTTCATAAACAATAGCAAGAAGTGACATTAGAAAAAAAGATAAAGAAAAATTTTTTACAATAATTCAAGAAGATAAAAGAACAGAGGTGGTAGGTCTTTTGGTATAGAAGCAAATTTTCCTTTTATCTGAATGTGTCCCCCCAAGCGTATCACTATTATTATAGTGCAGTAATCCATAAATATAAATGATGAATCTTTAGGTGTTGACAGCAAAGTTTATGGTTTGAAATATATTCTGGAAACATTTAAAATAAAAATTAAACCTCACAATCTTTTTTAAGAGGTGCACTCTCAACTATGTGAGAAACAGTTGTCTTAACTAGAACATCTTACTTCAGGTGATGGCAGATGCCCAAAGTTTTTACTGGAAAGGCGAGTCAATATTAAAATGTGGCTTTTGCATAGAGCCACACAATTAAGTCTTGAATACCATCTATGTACTTGTCTCCAATTACTCATTGATACACATTTTAAGAGTTACATACTATGTTTTCATCAGTATAAAGGAAGTTTGGTGATGAAATAGTTGGTATGGAAATGAGAGTCCCAGAAAATTAAGCAGAAGACACATGGAAATGTCATAGATGTCTCTTCTTTAATCCCATCTGAGCAGTTTCCAAGGAAACACCTGTTCACGTCTGGGAGTGTTTATGGAAAGCGAATGTTCTAGCTCTACTTCCGGTCTGGAGTGTGGCATGCACGTATGTTAACAGACGGCTGGCTCACCAGGGTCATCTGTGCTAAATAGGCAGTTTCCCTATTCACTGGCAAAAAGGGAAAAGCTCTAATATTTTAGAATCGTTTGTAATTTATGATTCCCAGTAGGAAAACTAGGATTTCAATAGCTGAATATTGTGGGGGTTTTGCCTTCAAAAAATCCTGGTTGATACTAAAATGTTTCTGAGAAGAATTTTGGCACAAGAATATACTCTGGACCCCACCAGGCAGCTGGGTTATTGACAGCACTTGTTTTATCAAAGCATTTTATCTGGGTTTGACACAAACCAGCTTGCCACAAGTGACCAAGTTTGAGATGATTCTTTTCTGGTCATTTCATTCTGAAAAGTAAATAGGATGTCCAAGATAGTTTGTGGGGATCTTTAGAAACATGGATATTATTCAGAATCTCCTTCTGGAGAATCCTAAGAAACCAACTCAGTTTCCTGGGAGCTGCAAGCCTGAGATAGGAGGTCTGCCTAGACTTTCCAGTAAGGTTGAAAGGTCTCTGCCATTCTAAGATATTGTTTTGACCTGGGGAAAATATAGTCCAGCAGCATACTGTGGCAAATAGATATAAACAGGTGACATTAAACCTTTTCCATCAAATAACATACCATTTGGAAAACTAATCTGTGTTATATAAACACTAAGCTTTTGGTCTGAATATCCCCAGTCGCCTACCCTACTTGTAGTTTGTTATAATTCATATTAGGTTAAAAAGAAAACACACACAAATAAGTCTGTTTTAACCTGAAATAATTTTCTTAATATTTGAATTGCTTTCAGTGGGACATTTGCTTTAAACCACAGAGTCCTCCATCTGGATTATCAGAGTACAAAATCCCTTTTCTCCCCCCACCCCCAACCAAAACAAAGAAACAAACAAAATCCCCAAACCCACACTCAGCTTCAAGTAAGCTCTGAAGAAATGAGACTCTAAATATTTACATATGGGTCAAGAAATAAATCACAAAACTATTTACAAAAATACACAAGCTTATATGCATTAACAATTTACACCAGTTCACAAAAATATTAAAACATAAAAAACTCCTATATAAATTAAAATTAAGAACTCAAAAAGTATGATCTAAGACTTCCTAGGATGCTTCTCTCATGCAGGTCAAGGTTGAAAATTCAGATTTTGCTACCTTAGAATCTAAACTGTAAAACATTTTTATTCTTTGAACACTAACAGTACTAATCAGAAAAGGAAAAAAGACCCTCTGTGCACACTGACATTATCTTGCACAGTTAAAATATACCATTCCTGACATTTCTGTAACACACAGTACTGAAAATCACATGCTCTAACCATTTGGAAGTAACTTTCTGACATACTTTTGCTTTCAGTATAATTTCCTTCACACACTGCTCAGAAGATTCTTTGCCAACACATTTGGGGTAGGGGGGTGACTGACGGGACTGGGAACAGACATATGAACTTTGCCAGCTCCTTAACTAAAGGAGGAAAATTCAAATTTACCTTGTATGCATCTATTGCTGCTTCAAATGTGTTAACCTACTCCCTATCCCCACTCACATTAATGGTCCCTCTTCTTTACAGAATTAGTTCTAGAATTTTTCAACCTGACCCTAAATTCTAAAAAATGCTTTGCCATTATAAAAATGTTCAGGCCCTATCCTTGGGACCATCCCAGGGATTGAACATTTAAAAGAAAACTGAATATAGTAAGCAATAAGGCTCAGATGAAATTTAGTAAAAAAAAAAAGAAAGAGAGAGAGAGAGAGAGAGAGAGAGAGAGAGAGACAGAGAGAGAGAGAGAGAGAGAAAGAAAGAAAGAAAGAAAGAAAGAAAGAAAGAAAGAAAGAAAGAAAGAAAGAAAGAAAGAAAGAAAGAAAGAAAGAAAGAAAAAAGAAAAGAAAATGAAACCTCTGGGGCTGTTAGCAAAGTCTCTGGCCAGACATCCAGGGAATATTTATTTTAATCAAACTATGGCATCAGAATTTTGCCAAAAAGATGAAATCTGGAGACATGAGTATGAAAATACCAATAAAATTATCGATTTAGTGTATAAGGCAGCTTCATTTCCTTGATCATAATGCTCCATGTCAGAATTTGAAATAGTAACATTTAATTAACCTATCTGTGAAGTCACACACAAGGTAAACTATGCTGAGGTAACCTGGCTCACAGTGATTTGCCATCCAATTTCTACCCTACAATATTAGAAAGGGAAAGATAGAGGCAAAGTCCTTCAAATAAATGAATCCAAAGAAACAAACTGTATCTACATACATAAGTGAAACAACTCTAGATTTTGCTGAAAGTTTGTGTTTCATACTTCTACCAGAAATTTTGAGTCCCTATTCTGTATTCAAAATATGCCTGATATTTCTAAGCCCATAGGATATTAATAAAGTGATTGCTTTGAGGAATTAACCTTAGTATTTATAAAACAGACTTCAATTTCAGGAGTAAACAATGTGTGTGACAACAAATCCACAAATATTAAAACTGGACAGGACACGTCCTTCTGTTTCTTTTTAATTAAAAAAAAAAAGCTGCTTTAGAACAGTGTGAAATGTTTTACTAGCATTACTAGTTACCAAATACCACTGAGAAAAAAATCTGTTACGAAAGCCATCTGTACATCCTTGTCACACCAGCTCCTCTTTCTAATTGCCATGCTGCTGGTGAGAACTTACAGGACTTGTGTGATCCCAAAGGGGCCATGGGTTGCCTACTTGACAAAAAGATGGTTAAGGTAAAAAAAATTAGTGCTGCATATTCGCCGAAGACCAAACTCCTGTGAATAGCACCTGATGTTTGTGTGCTAAGTGGAGGATTCCTACCACGTTTCCCAACATTGTGAACATATGCCAGTAGGGTCTGCACTTTTAATGGAGAGGTCTAAATTTCCAAAGACCTTTTCACATAGAGGTATTTCAGATTTCTACCATGATATTTAATGACCGCCTCTGATCAATTCTGGGGGAACAACAACAACAAAAGACCTTATAGAGTATTTCCACATATAAATGTGTTGCTCTTAAAACTTTATTTCTTTTTCTAAATATAAACCCTTAAAATGCAATCACTTTTTTAAAATAAAAAACTGGCATGACTCCTACTAATCTTAATACAATTTCACAGCAATAATAGCAGCATAAATTTAGCCTCTTAAAAGATTTCTTCCTCTGCTGTAAATAGAAGTTAATTCCAAGTTTTAAAAAACCAGAGCAGCAACCATCCAGTAAATGGAATGAAATTCTCTTCGGGTCTTCTACAAACTGAGCAATTAAACATGTGAATGTATAAAAACCAAGTATTTTTAAGAGTTATGGCATGAAATGACAGTCTAAACTCATTTTCTAGATAAAGGACTTCTTTGCTGGTCTGGCATATATGTTATGGGGTGAGTTGAGAAAATGGAATGGATTAGGCTAGAGGCATCTGCTCCAACTCTAATCAGGAATGTAACTTTCAAAGGAAAGTCCTGGGTAATGAACATGTTTAACATGTCTACAGTTATACAAATATATACTTGAAATGCTGGTGTAGATGGCAATTACAGTAGACAGCGATTACAGACGTAGAATGAACAAACAGCATGCTGAGTCCTCAGGACGGAAATGGTGACCATGTGGAATTCCAGCGGGTAAAATGGGGCTGTGTACTAAGCGGTTATTGCAGCAAATTTCAGTTTTACTAACAGGTAGCTACTTTAAGAATTCCCAAGAAACCTGTGCTCTGGTTTAAAAACAGAAATTAACATATAGGTTTGTAATCATGATAAATTATGTGTGTTTGTCCAGTCACACAATGCTGGGGCTTTTAAAATGAAAAACTTTGCTTTAGTAGAACACATGGTATGAAATGTTTTTACTAGGATTACAACTGACCAAATATTATTTAGAAAAGAAATAGCTGAAGGCAGGCAATACATTAGAAGTGTTGATATGGTTTTCTGGTGCTAACAGTGTTCACTGACTTCCACCTGAGAAATGTCTGTAATTCTAACTTTTAACAATCCCTTCCACAGTGATATGAGCCTGGTTCACTGAACTGTGAGAAACAGCTATGAAAAATAGAATGTGAAGACCATGGCTCAGCCTGTGTATAAGTGGTCTGACATTTTATGATGACCCCTTATAAAATCCTTAGTCTTAATTCCTTTATTTTTTAGTTATAATTTGCTAAATGTCCAATAGACTTATCTGAAAGATCAGGGAGAAGTTTTTCTCAGACCTAATTTAACACACAGACCCTTCTAAGACAGGGAGAATGACATGAGAAAAACTGAGTGTCAGTCTGGGCAAGTGTCATAGGTATTGAAAAAGTCAGTAGGAATGCAACAGAAAACGCAAAAGCCTCCCAGGAAAAAGATTATAAACAGCTCTGAACTATACAGCAAATACTAAGAAGGACAAAGTCAAATTCAAATTCAGGTAAAGACAGTCCTCTGGCTCTTACGAATTAGCTCTATATGGCAAATATGCTGTGACAAATTTCTTTACTAGGTTTTCAGCACAGTGCTTTATAATCACTCAGATCTCTTTTAATGACAAAAATGACAGTCTATAGTTGGAAGAGGTGGTAATAAGACAGGAAAGGGGAAAAGATGGCAATTTATTTTTCTTTTTTTTTAATGTAGTCAGGGAATTTGTAGCTTTTTTTCTTTTTCTTTTTGTAATCTTTTTGGTTACTGAAAAAAATAGAACAGTCCACTGTCCAGCAGAGGCTGCTTCAACTCTATTGCTCGCAGGGCTCATTCTGCATGGATCTGTGTTTCAGGATGCTGCAAGGATAGCTCTGTAGGCAGGAAGGCCCCCTGACCCAGAGCTGTAGCATATGTCCTGTTCTGTGGGTGGGGAAAGCCAGAGGGCACATATGCCCCCACTGCTCCTCCTCCAAAGCCTCCTTGCTGGTGCTGGGGTGGGGAGTGGTAGCCCTCCAGGTTGTCATACTGGGACATAGCCGTCATGCTGCTCTGGCGCTTGCCATGTGCTTGGTACTGGAACAGCACACTGGGGTCCCTCTCCATGTTCTGGGTATGATGGAGCTTCAAGCTATGACTCCTCTCCGGTTTAGGGGGTGGGACTGTGGACTGACTGAAGTGTTCCTCCTCCTTGTAGCAGTCTCTGGAGTGTTTGTCTGGGGCAGGAGGCTGCCGAGCCCGAGATCTCTCCATCTCTTTGGAGAGCCTCGCCTCTTTGTGGTTCAGTCTTAAAGATTCCTGCCCTGTTGTACTATACTTCCCTCCAGAGTTATGATAGCTGATGGGCTCAGAAGCATCTGGGATCCCTTTAGACCCAAAATCTAACTGGCTGGCTCCCTGGGGGTAAGGTGGCCCATTTTTTGATTCACACAGTTGCCTATGGCTTGCTTCCTGATGTGCCCTGTGCTCAGGTAGACTACAACCCATGTCATGGAGCTTCCTGTTCCTGAGACTGCTCTGCTTCTGCGGGAGGGATGGTTTCTCTGACTGTCCATTGCCATGTCCTCCATGGTGATGGGCTCTATCGAACTCTGGCTCTGGATACTTCCGATAGAAGCGGTCATCTCCCTCAGGACTGATGGCTTTGGCTGGATGCCGCCCCTCCTTTCCCTCTGCCACTGAAAGAAGTCCAGTTTTCCCAGGATCGGATTTACTGCGTAGATGAATGACATAGATCCCACCCAGGTCGTCCTGCATAGCCGGGGTCATATTATCATACTGGGACATGACAGGCCCTTTCACCTTCTGCCGAGCCCGGCTCTCTCTCCGGATGGACTGCATGCGGTATTTTTCCATGTCCTCAAAATCCCATGAGGTGTAAGTGTGCTTTACATCAGCGTTTGGAGGAATGTTCACTACATTATGGTCATTACTAGAAAAATAGCCAGTCACGGTGGCCCGGGGACGTGGAGGCAAACCAGCATAACTGTACAAGTTCTTCCCTTGCAGCCGAGGATTGTAGAAAGCAAAGTCGCGATTGGGTAGCCGGTGAAGGGGCCTCAGCTGTACGGTACTGTAGGCATCCACATCGCAGAGGGCTCCATCGGGACCGTAATAAGAACTAGAAGAACTGGAATATGGGCTATACCGATAGTGGACCCGACCATTCTCAAAGTAAGGCTGAAGCTGAGTTACATGATAATCTGAGCGGGCCTGGGAGGACTGATATGGCTTATACTGATACAGGGGTCTTGAGCAGTAGGCTGGTTCATCATCTGGGGGAACTTCTGTCCGTGAAATGGGAACAGAGCGAATCATGGCAGATGGAGGGGCATGGAGAGACTGGACTCTCCGGATGGTAGGATATGGTGGAATATCTTCAGGGTAACAACCACTCCTCATCGACGAGCTCAGAGAAGATACATACTCAACCCGGCTGCACGGCTTGGTATGGTGTCCAGACACATTTCTTCCCGGGGCCACATATGTGTTATAACGAGGACCCACGGAGGCTGGTGGTTCTGATCTGGAACCATACACTTGGTGTTGCTCCAATTTATTGTGATGTGGAGGTACACTCTGGGGACGAAACTGGCAGTTTGGAGTCATATTGAAATGCAAACAGTTTTCTGGACCAAAGTGTTCAGTGGTGACATCAGGCCTAGCAAATGTGGAATAAGTAGTTTTCTGAGACGCATGCTTAGGTTGTGGGACAGGAAGTGGTAAAGGCAAAATATCATCCATGGAGGCTGAAGAAGCAGTGACAAAGGGATGATAACTGGAACTGCTGGTCGCATCTGCAGTGCTGGAGTGTATGGCAGCAGCAACTTTACCCTCCATTGTCCTGGCAGGGAGGACTGGTTCAGGAAAGCCACAGGAAGTATGCATAGGGACAGACTCAGCACGCAGGTGTAGGGGTGGGGCCCTGGCACCTTCCCAAACCTTTTCAGGGAGGCTTGGCTGGAGAGTAGGAGTAGAGACAGGACACTGAACAGCGGCACCGCCATCGCTCACAAGGACAGGAGCAAGGTCATCCATTGCCCTGGGTTCAGGTGGCCTCTCTGGAACTGGAACTACTCCATGAACCTATTGAAAGATGGTAATATTATAAGTTTATTTTCTATGCTCCCCTATAAAGAATCAAAATCTATTAAATTTATAACTCACAAACTTAAGCTATTTAGGTAGGAAACTTGAAATTTCTTAAGTCACATGGTAATGTTGGACAAGGCAATAGGCCAACTTGTCCCCAAGATCAGGAAATGGCCTATGCTGCTATCTGGTATCATAGACATTACCATCTTTGGAGAACTGTTCTAATTTATGATAGGTCTGAAGTGTGAGATGAGGTTGCCATTATCTTAATGTGCAGAACAAAAAACAAAGGTTTAGTCAAAAGGGTGGATTCTACCTGGAGAGATTTTTTAAGTGACTCATAGTTGCAGAGAGAGAGCAGTTTAAGCCACCAAATTTAGAGAAGGGCAATAAAGTGACTTGTCTAAGGTGGCATTCAACAGTCACTGTCTCTCCCTATCTTCTACTTTGGTCTGTGGCAGCAGAGGCCAAACATGATCATCAAAGCAATGCTGCAAATATGGCATCCTTGAGAAGCAGCTGCTGGAAATAGCGTCCTCTACTAAAGACTAGATATTAAAATACTTTTAGTTCAAGATGACCATAAAATACCTAAAACACTTCTTTTTTTATGTGAGAATATTAGGAAGAAACCTTAGCATTCTGCATACAACATTCTCTCATCAAAAGAGATTTCACCACAGAACAATTTGCTGGTTAGTGTTGAGAAAATAACAAAAGTCCTAAGACACTGTGATCTCATACTTTTAAAAAGTCTGCAAGGCAGTCTTATAAATGTCTTGAGACGAAAGCACTTTCATTAGGCAGATAAGAATTGGCAGAGGGTGGTTAAATGACTTGCCCAAAGTCACGAGTCAGTAATGGAGTTATAGGTGGGGGGACTAAAAAACCCCTGCAACCCTGACACCTAATGCCCAGTTTGACTCATTTGATCATGATCTCTTTGTATTGCTAAGTAATTGCCTAGATGCTTCAGGAAGGTAGCAGTTAGCAAGTATAGTTAAAGTACAGTCATTGTGTAACTGCTCCTCTCTCAGAGAAAAAAACAGCATCAAGGTAAAGGCAGATTTTAACCTCAAATGGGAAATGTTTCATGGAAACCTGCCAGAGGACTTAAAAATAAATGTCACATCTGACTCAGAGATAACACTCTCTGATGCAAAGTGATTTACCTTTGGAAAAAGTGTATTTCATCTCACCGACTTTCCCCCCTTCTTACCTTGTGGGAATTATTTAATCCTATATTGGTGGCTGCTTGTGCCTGCCCCACCACTGGTAACTGCTCTGCTGATCTCTGGGAAGGAGGTGGGGGAAGCGGGCGGTTAGTTCTATGAGGACGCTGAAGGGTGGTGGTAGCAAAATCAGCTGCGGTGCGTTGTTCACCCATATCCCAGCTGGCTTCCCTGGTGCTCATTTCAGCTGTTGCTGGAGCAGTTGTCACATAAGCCATGGTGGCTGTGCTGCTATTCTCTTCAGGGGACCCAGAAGGAGGGAAGATTTTGTCCCTAGGCAAATTAGATGGTATAGATTTGTCTGCAAGCTCTGAGGGGGGATGGGGCTTATCTGCACTTGCACCAAGATAAGAAGGGGGCTGATCTCCACTGAAGAAATGAAGCTGAGACTGGTCCTGATCTGCAAATGTGACAGTTGGCACAACAGTCTTCCTTGACTGGTCTTCGGGGAAACCAATGTGATCATCGGACTTAGAGTCTGTTAAGGGAATGGAAGTGATTCTGGCCTTTTCTGGGTCCCCAGATGAATAGGTCTGATGGGGCTGACTCCCTAGGAAGTCTGCCTGGTAGAGCTGCTCCCCAGAATCAGTTGCACTGGAATGTGTGCAACCCCCAGGAGCTGCTGTGTCTGGCATGAACTGGTCACAGCTCCCAGAGCCACTGTTCTGGAGGTGGAATGGCTCTGCATGCCTGTCAGGTGGAAAGCAGGCTTTATCTTGAGTAACATGGGAGTAAGAACTAGGCAGTTTATCTTCAGTTTCAGCCACTGCTACATCTCCATAATTTGTATAAGCAGCCTGGGAAGTCCCTGGTCTCTTCAAGGACTGAGTTGAGGCTTGTTGTGCAGACTCAGCTAATGCTAGTGCCAACAGGCGGGCAACATTTTTCGGAGGCGGTGGTGGTGGGATAAGAGAGACTGAATTGACAGGAACGGAATCCTGAGGGGGATCATGGATAACTGCTCCTGGTGGGAAATCGGGAAAAAAAATGAGAGTGAAAAGGTAGCTTGTGTTATCCTATATGGAAAGCCAAACACTCCCCATTTGATCACTAAAAAATAGGTGCCTTCCATATTTCAAAATGGCAATCCACGATCTTCTATCCCACATGCAAATGTTGTAGAAAACACATCTGGTTCAAAGAAAAACTAAAACAGTGTTTAAGGATTTACATCTCCTCTTGAATTGCTACAGAGATGGGGAGAAAAGCAGGTCCCTTATCTGGCTCAGAAAAGAATGCTTAGAAAACAAGCTTCAAGTGCTTGCAGATGGTTAAGAATAGTTTTTACAGTTGATGGTGTAGGCTGGCTGGTTAACCTGTAAGGCTATAATATAGATATTTTATTAGCAGAGATAACAGAATCAAGAGCTACGAAGCTGTACAAAAAATTATCCATGAATTCTGACTGTCCAAAGAGACAATGGGATTTTATTGAAGCTTGGAAGCAGGACCACTGGCCCTTTCGGGCATTCCTGTTTGACTGATTTTAACTTAGGGCTTTGAACCATCAGCACCACCAAGAAACACATTCTCTTTGATTAAAGGCTAGCTGTGGAGCAAATTTCTCTCTTAAAAGGCACAGATGACACACAGGATTGAAGATCCCTCTTAGCTTAAGAAAAAAATGGAGGAAAACAAATGGTACCTGTCTGAGTCTGTCCAGAAGGTACAGCCTTACTCTGACTGCTTGAGACGGACTGTTCCTCCTTCCTTGGTGATTCTACTTCTGCAGTAGCCACCTGGTCCAGGGACTGGGCTTCAGACTCACATCCTTCTCGGGCCTCTCTCTCATTTGTTTTTACTTTTCCTACCTGGGTGGGGGATCTATTTATGACAGCACTTTCATCACCGTTTCTGTTCCAGGTGGGAGAAGATGCAGTCTGGGCTGCTGTTGTTGAGACTGTAGCAATGACTTCTGAGACCCGAGAAGGAAGGGTCACTGAAATTGGCTCAGATATGTTCATGGAAGGTGATTTACTTAATTTCCGTCCAAGCTTTGGAGAGAAAGCATAGACAACCTTTTCAGTGAATGACGATGGCTTAGACGATTTCTCTTCACTTGGGCTCAAGTCCAGGGTAAAGAATGGGCTCAATTTCTCCTGAAGAGGAGAGACAGGTTCAGAACTTGCAGTGCTTCCTGGAGTCTGAGACTGGCTACCACCTGCTTCCATATCCTTTTTATTGATACTTGATTTATCCTTGTAGTACCCTAAGGAATCTAAAAAGGAAGCACCACTTTCCAGACATTCTGTGTCAGACTTAGGAGGACTGCACTGAAATGACATTGGATCAAAATCCAGGCTGGCTACGCCAATGTCCGGTGGGCTCAAATCAACATCCTCAGCTGAATGAGGAGACACCAGAGCTGGAATATGGAGCAGCCCCACGTCCTCCTCACTTTCATTGTCGTGGGGCAGATTGTCATAGGAATTACAGCGGTTCCCCAGCATTTCTCCATTAAAAGAGGCACTCAGTGCATCACTGCTAGATCTGGGTCTTCTGGGTCGAAATAGCTTGGAGTCACCTGGTAAAATGGAAACCAATATCTAAGTATGAATGTCACAGGATCATAATACCACAAGTCACCTCTTGAGTACACATAGGGTGAGAAAATATTAGTTCTCGTTTTCTCTCAAGTAACTGTCTCTTGGGGCACACCGATGGAACTTCTAAACCAAATGCTAAATAACGAACACATCTGCTATAATCAGAGACAGAATGCAGCAGTTGATAGTTTCAATAACAAAAAAGACGCAGAACTCCTAAATTCTATTAATAGTCCAACACTGACTCCTGTTGTGACTTTAGGCAAGTTTTTCATTTTTATTTGTGCATTTTATCACTGACTTTACATATGAATTGTGAGCTAGAAGTAATCACTTTGAATAGTACTTTGGATATACATACAGCAGCAAAAGATTTTTTTGGATTTTTTGGTAGGGAAAAGTCCTCATCACACTGAAATTTTTAAAATCATAAACTTCTCAATTAAAAAGTTTCTACAATCCCATAGAATATTAACATATATTTAAGTAAAAAATTTCTTTCAGATACTTAAAAATAATTTTACTTTTTTCCTCTTAGTAAGAACAGGCTTTAAGTTTCTCAGGCAGAGTCCTAAAAAGTGGTTGAGTGTTACAAAATTTTACGACACTGCTAAACATTCAACTGTTACAAGAACTCTATCTCAGCATTTGATTACAATTAGAATTGTCATAGTGAAAAGGTACTATAGAGAAGAAGAAAGTGTCTTAACATAAATACATTCACTAATGCAATGGCCACTTATAAAATTAATCCCTACTCAAACATTAGTTTCTGCCTAATAACAGCACCTACCCAGCCCACTGCATTGTTTTGTGAAGCATTCTCTTAACTGCAGTGAAATGGAAAATCTTGGAAAACCCCTAAGATGATAAACACTCAACTAAAGTGATATATGAGGATTTCTTCAATCACAAGCCATTGGTCAATGAGGATGTGGCAGTTGGAAGAGTTATATGGAGATGAGAAAACTGACCAGGACAATGACATCCCAGGGTACTTCAAAAGAGCATGATTTGAACATCAACAACTTAAAGAAAGCCCTTGGGAAATGAATGTAGCTTTTGATAACTTTTATAAAAAGGGACTTCTTTACAATCCTGCTGGACAAGCCAAACATGAAGGATGTCCTATCTGCTATTAGATGGTTTTGTCAAAAAAGTTTATTTCCTTCCAAGTCAGCAATGAAGTAATCCTTTGTTCATTCAAAAATTAGTAAACAGTTACAACTATAACCTGCTTTTTACTAAATAGAAGCTAAAACAAACTTATTTTCAAATTTTTAAATTTTGTTTTTCAAGTTATAATCAAACCTTTTTGCACTATATAGCATAAAATTTTGATCCCCATTTTAAGCAGATTCACTTTTAAGTTGTCTTCTTCTGGTACTAATTATTCTCAGATAATGAGGACATCTTATAATCAATCTGATTTATGAAATTTAACATCTGGTTAACCCACTTGTAAAACAAAAGTCTACTGATCTGAATATCAAAACTGCTTAATTTTATACTTTGTAACATTGTGCTCTCACTGTGAAATCTAAAGAAAGAAATATAAATTTTCACTGAGCATTAATATATATAAATGGTTACCTTACAACACTTCACTAATTTTTATACAATTTGAATAGCAATCATGTCAAAAGTGAAGAAATTAAAAATTGGTACCATATTAAAACATCACTAAATAGGTACTAGTATTTTTAAGAAATGATAGTCTATAGCCTATTTATTAAGCATATATTTATAAAATACACTCAACTGTTGTATTCTTTTATGAAATATGTTACAGAATAAAATGATAGATGCTTTTAATCTTACCATCAACTGCATGGAGAGAAGTAAGAGACTCTTCACTTTTAGCTGAACGAAGGGTTCCTTCTGCCCTGCCACCTTAATCAAAAACAAAGTAAAATTTTATTCATTGTTACATATGCAGTGTAAGGGAGCAGTGCCTTTTTTCTATACATATTTAAACTTCCAAGAGTGATTAACATATTCAATTTAGTATATTATATAATGTGTTGTTTTCAAATGGTTTCCTATGTGAAAAATCTCTTTTGAAGAATTATAAACTTGAGAATAGAGATGAATTAAAAAATGTCTTCCTTTTATATTTCCTAAAGACCAGTATGATGTCATACTGGATTTAGATGAGCATTAAATCCAGTGACTGGTGTCCCTTTAAGAAGAAAGAACACAGAGAGACAGAGGAGAATGTCATGAGCAGACTGAGGCAGAAGTCAGAGTGATGCCTTGGCAAGCCAAAGAATGCCAGGTGACACAAGAAGATGGAAGAGGCAAGGAAGATGTTTTCCCTGGATCCTTTATAGGGAACATGGCCCTACTGACACCTTGACTTTAGACTTTCAGCCTCTAGAACAGTGAGAAAATAAACCACCCCATCTCTGGCAATTTGTTATGGCAGTCCTAAGAAACCAACACAGGTACTTTAATTATACATGTTGAACCTGATTTACATATCTTCATCCTCTTTCACTTCTTGGCAGGGCTCAACACTGCTGACATTTTCTTATCAAATCCCTCCTCCACTATTTCTGGTGATAGTACTTGTCTTTTGCTCTCTGCCTATCTTTCTAATCATTTCTTCTCATTCTCCCTTCATGACAACACTCACTGCCTTTTCCCATCCTTAAACACAATTTTTCTCCAGTATTCAGCCCCTAACGTGCCTCTCACTCAACAGGCTCTCCTTGGGCCATAAAACCTATCTCTAGTATTTTCACCCTTAGCTGTTGCTGATGACTTCCAAGAATGTATTTCTAGTTTATTAAACACCTTTACTGAATTCTAGACCCATATTACTAATCACCTCTTGGGCATGTCCAATTCTCTATGTCCAAAATAACCACAGTATTTTATTTCCCTCTCTTATTCTTTAATCAAAATCTGAAAAGTATCTTTGATCCCCCCCTTTTTTTTTATCATCCTTCACAATCATTTGGTTACTCAGCACTGTAGATTCTGCTTCCTAAATACCTCTCAATACTATTTCCCATCCCCATTGCTACTGCTTATCTCAGACACTCATTGTTTCTTGCCTATACAGGGTAACTGTCTCCTAACTTATTGTCCAGCCTCCAGTCTAATTCTCTTGCCAAATATTCCTTCCACTGCTGCTGAAGTCATCTTTCTTAAACCCAAACCTGTTCATGTTACATACTGAAGCCATTCAATAAGCCCCCACAGAATGCAGAACAAAACCAAAACGTTTTGGCAAGCATACAAGGCCACTAATGATCTGAACCCCTTTTTGTACTATACTACCCAGTCAAATATTTCATAGTTCCCTGTTTCACACATAGGCACACACTTTGCTACCATTTTCTGAATGGGAAGCCCTACTTATCCTTTAAATCCCAGGTCAAAGGTTATATTTTCTGACCACCAGATCCTCTCCTCATATGAATTGACAATTTATACTATAATTATCTTGAACACACCTCTATATCAATAGCTGTGATTCAGCATGAAATTTATTTTCTTACATATATAATTCCCAAGTAAGACTTTGAAGGTAGAGGCAGTGCCTTGATTTTCTTACTTTGAAGGCAGGGGCAGTGTCTTAATTTTCTTTCTATTTGCAGAGGCTGCTATCAAAAAATCTAGCACATTCTTAGTACACAATTTCAAACTAAATGAATGAGAAATTCATGAACTGAACATTATATTTCTAAGATTACCTGAGGAGAAAGTACCATTATCTTTCCTAGATGCAAAAGCTCTTAATATCAGTAGAACATGGGTTTTAAACTCTTTTTAAAAGAGTAGTATTTTTGGCTCTGGTCAAGGTACCAGAGTAGGTGGATGCTGTACTTATCCCTTCTCATGATCATGTCAAAATTACATTAAACTGCAGAACAAACATCATTAAGAGTCACTTGAAGTCTAACTGAACATAATTCCTATAACTAAGAACATATAGAAGAAGCCATGTAGAGACTGGTAGGAGAGGTGGACACATGAAACTGGATGGTCCCACACCCATGTGTGGTGGTAAAATATCAGGAGGGATATCTCAGCTGCAGAGTTTCCCCCACTGAAGAGCGAGGTGTCCTGGCCCTACACCAGGTTCCCTAACCTGAATTTCTGGTGCTGGGAAGAGAAGTCTCCATAATTTCTGGCTATGAAAACCAGTGGAGATTGTGGCTGAGTGAGATGGAAGACAGCTGGAGTGCCAGATGTTCCTCTTAAAATGCCCACACAGGTACTGACTTGCTGATGGACTCACTTGCTCTGAGCTCCAACACTGGGGCAGCAGCTCAAAAGGTACCCAGGGACATATAAGGAAGAACTAAATTGCATGGCTTTAAGGCAAGGCCTGGAGAGGCAGCTTTCTCCCAGACAGAGGTATTGTTGGCAAAAGCCTCTGTTTCTCTGCTGAGCCATCCCACCACCCACTGATGTTCATCAATGGATGAATGGATAAAGAAGAGGTGGAATATTACTCAGCCATAAAAAAAGAAAGAAATTTGCCACTCCAACAATATAGATGAACCTAGAGGGTATTGTGCTGAGTGGAGTAAGTCAGGAAGAGAAAGACAAATACCATATGATTTCACTTATATGTGGAATCTAAAGAACAAAATAAATAAACAAAATGGAAACAAAACAAAATGCATAGATACAGACAACACTCTGATTGATGGTTGTCAAATAGGAGGGTGGTGGGGGGATGGGTGAAAAAGAGGAAGGGATTAAGAAGTACAAATTGATAGTTACAAAATAATCATGCTATTGTAAAGTATAGCATAGAGAGTATAAGCAATAACATTGTAATAACTGTATGGTGTCTGATGAGTACTAGATTTATTGGCGTGATTACTTCATAAGTTATATAAATATCTAATCACTATGTTGTATACCTGAAGCTAATATAATATTGTATGTCAACTGTAATTAAAAAATAAATTATTTTTAAAAAAGTATTTTCAACAAAATAATAGATTCATTTTACTCAATAAAATACTCTCATCAATGAGTCATCTAGGAAAAAGATAGCTTCTTTGATTATAAAAGTTATAAACTTGAAAGGCATGTTGAAACATGATTTTGTTTTTTTATGTATCTGTAAAAATATAGATTAATAAATTTAAACACCACAGCAGTTTTGTTATTACCAACAATATACAAATGATGTTGAAAAATTTTGTGAATTTTTATCCACATTTACAAAATATATAATCTATATAATTCCTCTAAGAAATTAGGTATTGTGCATATTTGCATATAATTTATGTATTTGAGGGTAAAGATCTGGTAAAGAAGACAAGTCACATGAAGCAACACAACTGTGGATATATCATACTGAAGTGTGTTATAACAGTACATTAAATATGTATCCACAAGAAGGGAAGAACTGCCACGACCGCATGAGAAGTGTGGGCCCACCGTGCAAACTGCCCTGGCAGCAGCGGCATACAGGGAAGGCGTGGGGGCGCTGACCTTTCAGGGCCACAGCTTTCATCTCTGAAGGCTCACTCTCGTTACGCTGTAACTTTCGTTTAGAAACCGATGATGATTTCCCCAAGTTGAAAAAAGAACGCCAGCTGCCCACAGGAGATTTTTTCATTTTATTTTGAGGTCTCCTCCTATGAGAGAAAATGATCTGTATCAGGATATTCAAAGGGCAATCTTTACTTATTGAAAATGAACAAATGATGGAAAGAACCAAACAGCTAGGAGATGCACAACTGAAACAGTACACACCCACCATCAATACAGCATACTCTACACAGTGCAGCTAAGGCACACAGCTAAAGCATGAAGTGAACTGTTTGGATTTTAATATTAGTAACTAGTTTCACAAAAATAATTTATACAGATTTTCATATTTAGGTCTAACCTCACAATCTGGGCAATAAGTGAGAATAAGATATATTTGGGAATAGTAAAACTCCAAAAACAAAACAAGAGTTAGAGGAAATAATTTTAAATGTGAGTAAGGAGACTTAAACCAAAAATTAAGATAAGTACTAAAAATAATAACGAAAATATATTGAATACTAGGCACTGTGCTAACTTATATGTAGTTTACAGCTGAGGAAATTATGACACTAAGAAGTCCGAGAAACTTCCTTAATGTTATAAAACTAGTACATAATGGAGTCAAGGTTGGAAGCCAGGCCTATATGTACCACAGTAACTACTTTCATGATTACTACTCTACAGAGATTTTTGAGAAAATTATGGAGCTAAAATATAAATTCAAGAAGCCAAAGACAAACTCAGAATGACAAAGTAAGTGCATGTTCTAACCTTTTATTTTTAGGACATTTTTAGTCATGGAAATGAAAGGAAGTTAAAGAGGTATACTAAAATAAAGAAAGAATAAATTCTCAAGTTTTATTAGTACTACCTGATCTAGGTAATTGAAATCCTGACATTCATGTGTAACAGCCAAAGGAGCAAGAGAGATTTCAAAATTAATTTATATACATTATAGTCTTCTTACTAAAACTTAGTAAAGATGCAGAAACCATGTTATCTTTTTTTTAGAGAAACAGAGACTTTCAAAGCTGGAAGGCATATTGAGAGTAAATTGCAGTGGCTCTCAAACTTCAGGTATAAATCAGAATCACCTGGAAGGCTGGATAAAAGATTGATTGCTGGACACCAACCCCACAGTTTCTGATTTAGTGAATCTGAGTAGGGTCTGAGAATTAGCATTTCTGGTAACTTCTAGGGGCTGCTTGTGCAGCTGATTCACACTGTGAGAAACCCTGGTTTATTCTAAACTTAATGTTGAACTAATGTCAAGTTGTTACTCATTTATTACTTTCTGAATAAGCCATTTCAACACAGTTAATTTCTGAACAAATTTCTAGACAATGTATCTCAGGGAAAAAACTACACCCTATATAGTGGAAGTATATCATGTTTCCTAACAATATGCCCTGTGCAACTGACCTTCTTCTTTTTTAAAATGATAACGATGTTGTAAAGCTTTTCAAGAATCATTTGTATCATTCTCTCTGAAGTATAATCCATAGTCAAATGAACAGGTTTTTCTGAGACTGGCTTCAAATCACTACAGTAATATTAAAATATAAAAGTAAAAGAAAACATGTAACCATAACATCACATTTATGATGATTTAACGAATTTTACCTTTCAAGTGGGAACTCGATGATGGTATGAAATTTCCCTTGAAGTGCAGCAGGTCCTTCTCCTACTTCAATATATTTATTTTCAGTCACAATTGGGGAAGTGACCTGAGCTTGTGTTCGTGCCTGGGCTTCCTCCAATGTCAGCAGCTTGGCAGATGGAGAGGAAACCAGCAGGGACTTGGGTCTTGATAGGGAAGCTTTGGAAAGAAAAAAAAACAATGAAGAGAGTCAAACTTTTCTGCATGGGGAAAAAAATATAAATATGTGTGAGTGTGTGTATACCAGTCTATCTGTATATCCACCTATCTATCTATCTGCATGGTTTTAGATTTTCTTCATTAAGCTTTTTAAATGGCAAAAATAACAGGGCTTTATACTAAGTGAAGAATATAAGGGTGACATGCAAGGGTGCTAACAGTGACACGCACACACAAGTGTGTCCTGAACTTAGATCATAAAAGGGTCTAATATACAGTATTCACTAAGTATATACAAAATAATTGTTAAATTTGTTGCATTTTGGGAACTAGGCATAAATTACCTGCTTCCTACCAAAGACAGATTTATTAAACTGAGATAAGAAATGCAGGTTTCCATTCCTTTAGAAAGTTAGAAGCATGCTCCTGGTAGTAAATAAAATCCACATGAGACATACCTGCCCCCTCCTGAATGACTGCACTGATTTTCCCACTGAAGAGGACATCCACATGATTGAGGATGAATTCAACAACCACTGATTGGATTCGCACTTCCATGAAAGCCGCTGTTCCACTGAAGCAGGCAGATTCTATCTGTTTTGATCTGTGAAAAACACAATATTACTATCAGAGAGTCCCAAAGACAGCAGTAATCTTAAAGGGCATTTTTTTAAATGTGTAAATCATAGACTAACCAGAAGAAGAAAACATACTTTCACAGTGCCTTGACTAAGCCCCAATTGCCTGTTTTGGGGAGATGCTCATAGAAACAACAGATTAGTTTTACTTTTAAAAACTGTCCTTAAGGAACACTGATGAATTAGACTTTTATTTAAGATGAATGGTTCTATTAAGTCATAAGTCAAATTCAACTTACCTGAGCAAGTTTGGAGCCCAAACAATTGCTAGGTTTTTTGCATGCATGTTTGTGATAGAACAATAGTCAGCAAGAAGAGACAAGTGTCTCATTAGGAACTCCAGTGTTCTGGAAAAGGAAACACAACACATTAACAAAAAGAAACATTATGTAGCAGTACAGAGCCTAAAAGCTCCTGGAATTAATCATTAAATTTTCAATGGTAAAATGGAAAAGAACCATAGAATCCCTAGCAAATTTCTGTGCTGCCTATTATGTTTGAATATTATTACTATTACAGGGCAGTGAGAAGAATATTGTGAACTGTATATTCTACATACACTAATTACATCTATGGAATTCTGAGAAAAAATATATAAGGCAGATACAGCAAAAAATGAAACCTTCTATAGAACTGGCCCTGAGAAAACAGTCTTAGTTAAAAAAAAAAAAAAAAAATCTTTAGGAATATTTGTTCCTGGCTGTCAGATACCTAGTTTCAAGGACACCAGGGAAGTGAATCCTCCACAAAAAGCTAGTTTCTAGACAAATGGTATCACAGTTACTGCTATTCTACTTGCAGCAGACAAGCTAATAGGAAAGGATTTCAACTTTAAATATATAAATACTTCTCAATCTTCTGTATAAGAAAACAAAAGTGTTTTTACAAGCCTAAAAAGTTAAAAGGAAAATTCCAGCAGGCACCAAGGGGGAGACTATTTGAGCAAATAATGTGCTTTTAAAAGGAAGCCTACTCCAAATCCTAATTATCCTGGCTAATTGTATACATTCTAGTTTTGCTTTATTTAAACACAGATATATATATAGAGAGAGGGGAGGGGAGTGGAGGGACACAGGTGTAGCTAGATATGAAACAGATATAAAAACTTTTTTTTGGAAAAAAAGTATGATCAGCTTAAATGTAAGTTAAATCAGACAAATACACAAAGGTAGAACCTATCAACTACCACATCTCTCCAAATATCCCTACCTGAGTGTATAGGAATTAAAACTATTAAAAGACAATGAATGGGAAACATGTTTAAGACTATTATTTGCAAGTCAGAAAGCTGAATTGTGGTTGACATATGAACCTCAAAGATTCAGATGAGCCTAACAAGAATTTGAGAAGGAAAGATAATAGCTAGAGGCACTGTTCAAAGTGCTTTTACAGAGAATCTCATCAAATTCCCACAATAACCTGAACAAGCACAGGGTTATCATTCCTTGCTTTAAGGAGGAGAAAGCAAAGGTTGCCCAGGTTACACAGACAAGCAGTGTTAGAGTTCAAATCAGGGTTGGCTTGTCTCCAATATAGCTGCTCATTTAACAGAATCTACTGTAGCTGCTGGATGGCTAAAATGGTAATTCTCTGTCCCTCTTGTACATAGTTAAATAAGAAAAGAAAGACAACTATAAAACCTAAAATAAACCAAAATGAAAAACAGGTTTACAGATTATCTTAGTGTCTCATGAAGAAGAATTCTGAGACAACTGTTAAATTTTGTGGTTCTATGTGGCTTAAACACCTTTTGAAAAATAAAAGAGAATTGGAAAAAAAGAAACAAGTAAACAAGCACCCAGCAGTGTGTCCATATTTTGGATTCCAGCAATTCACAAGTATTCACAATTGTGAGCATATATACCAGTATCTTCAGCAATATCTCTGTGTCTCAAAAAAACAAACACTTTAATGAACAGATTTAGTCAATTGTCCATTCATTCATTCATTCATTCACTCATTCAACATTTATTAAATGACTATTGAATGACAAGCCCAGTGCCAAGCTCTGGGGACACAAAGACAAATAAATATGAATGTATAAACAAAGGAAAGTTTAAATAATTGGAACTCTCAAGAAAATTTAAATAGTTAGAAACTCAAAGAAAAAAGCACTTCTACATATCAACTGACATCTACTTTTGGCTGGTATTTCATGACATGTGGTTTACCTGTAGTGTGGAGGGGGTAATTGTTGGATGACATCATGAATTTTTATCAGCCTTTCTTCATCTGTTGCTGCTGAAACAGCATCCTGTAATAATTATAATACAAAATAAACCAGTAGGCTTTGATGATAAAAATAAAAGTTCTTCACTTACAGTTCAGTTTTCACTCTATCTATAATTTGAGGCTGAATGATGAGGAACCACCGTATAGGATCAAGGAAGTAAATTTATTTCCACAGTGTGTGAACATTGAAATATATTAAACGATAATTTTTTAAAAACTAACCAGTATTAAAAGTGATAAGATTAGTGGCTCAAAGTCAGAAACTAAAAAAATGAAAATGTGGAAACAGCAAAGCTACGGACTAGCTAGCAATAAATACTTTTTTTGTTTTGTTTTGTTTCCTTGAATGGAACCATTTTAGTCAGATAACTATTTCTTACATGACCAAATCAATTATTACACTTTTGAACAAAACCACAAAGAAACTCAAAACAGAATTTGATTTAAAAGTGACTTGTACTCACCGAAAATTTCTCATACAGCTGGTAGGTGAGCAGAGGGTTTGGGAGCTCGCGGAAATACAGCTTACAAAGGGAGCCCACAGAATGTATGTCTTGAACATAAGGTTCTTTTGTCAGGTCGGGGACATGCTCAGAGTCAAATTCATGGCTATCAAAGACAGAAGAGACACAACATTATTTTATGAGGTAAAAGCAAGTATATGACTTTAAAACAAAAAGCAAAGGCCCAAAGTATTAACCTTTACCTCAGTGAATTAATGTTTTCTTTGAATGATTTTATTTTACATAAGTTATATCTGGACCAAGCAGTAACTGAATGCCTGTCTGATTATAAGACAAGCACTTTTCTATGTGGAAATTAAAGGAATAGCCCTTTAATATTAAAATGGACCACAATCTCTGAAATGCATATGAATGAGCAGGCCCTAGCACAAAGATCTGAAAACAGGACTCGTAGTTCCTAATAGTTTGAATATTCAATATTTTAGAAATTCTGGGACCTAGGGTTGAGTGGCAGCTTGTCCATGAAAAACTACGCACAGAAATTCCTCAGATACAAGAAGCATGGTTCAGAAATGCTTTATCGTAGAGGGATAAGAAAGCCAGAAACAATATAAAACAACTCCCATCAAACATCAAATTCTAACAGATAATAAAATCTGTAGCATTAAAGTGAGTGAAATAAAAGTTGTGCTCAGAATAGTAAGATAGATTAGGCTCACTCTCCAGGTTAACTAATATTAATTTCTAGGTATGAAACCACTTAACTTAGAAGATTAGTATATAGGGGCAATCAAGATATGGCACTTGCTGCATGTGAATCTAAAGACTGGAACTGTCTTTAGTACAAGAATCAACTTAAGAATACATATTTTCCAAAGATGTATTCTTGAAAAGAGAGATGAGCTCTTAGTCCATTACAATATTAAAATCCCTATAAAATAAATGGAAATTTCCATGAACCACAGTGAAAAATAAAGAAAAATAGCAGATTGAGAATAGACTATAATCTAAGAAATGTAACAAAAATAAAATTTCTATCACTGGTATAAAGGATAACCATTATTTTTATCTGAGAAGGTAATGAGAATGTGAAATATGTAACACATACTTTAGCATACACTACAGAACTAGGTTCAAAGGAGATCAGAAAAGTTTCCCTCTCATCAATTTTAATTAAGAACTACAGAATAACTCTACTATAATGTAAATTTTATCTCTCATGGTTGTCATTGGTTCAAACTCAATTGCTAAAATCTTCAAATATTATAAAGAGACAAAACACAAGTATTGAAGTTCAAGTTTTCTCATACTACAAATGAAGAAATGGTCTTTAGGAAAATAAACACAGAGAACAAATAAAGATTATTTCCTACTTTTTCTAAACTATCTTACTGAAATTATGATTATCAATGTAAGAGACTTAATTTTGAAATAATTTCATTTTTATGCATTATGATAAGAATGAAAAAGAAAATGCCAATATAAGGCTTTACCGTAGTCTCTGGATATTGGAGGCAACGCCAGAGAGACGATATATTCCATCCACAATGCCATATCTCTCAATGAATGCTGTACAGCTTTGAAGAACCTGGGGTACTAAAGAGAATTTTTAAAGACATGGATTAAATTGGGAGTATTCAGTAGAAACAAAGTCACCAAAAAGTGAGAATATCTCAGTTCTCATAAGTAAAATTAAATTTGTAAAATTAAAATTATAAGAGGTGGAGATTCATCTACTACAAAAAATGAGGAGAGCATATTTACTTAATTTCAGATTTCAACTAGATAACTGGCTCTATCTTGTTACATTAGGTAAGTGAAAGAGCTCATACAGTATTAGGATAGTTCCTCTGACATCTTCTGCATTAGGCTTTAGATCATGTTACAACAAAAGTGAATTGTTCAGTACTAATATCATACCAGATTAAAAAAAAATACAGCTGTTCAGCTGATTTTCATACATAGCAAATGGGTATGTGAAGTTAAATGCTTATTCTAATGAGATAATTGCCTATAACTACTATAATTTTTTACTTTCAAAAATTTCTTTTATCTTTCCATAGTCAATGTTAATTGTAATTATCCAATAAAAAAACCACAACACAATGCAAAGGTCAAAGCAATTTCACACAGATGAAATCTTATTTTCCTGCCTATCTTTACATTATTAATTACTAACCTTCTGACTTAATATTATCAGCTCATTATAAATGACACTGTGACAATAAGAAGTAAAGAAGGGCACTCTTTTCCTGGTTATTCCACTGAATATCTGACATAAATTGACAGCTATTCTGAGTACAGTCTAGAAAAGAACATTCAAAGTACTTGACAAAAAAAATTTATAACCACTCAAAAATCTACAGTAGATGAAATTTGAACTTTGTTAGGTCTTCCTGCCTTTTGTTGTCCTTCCTGAATTCTAGCTTTTAAATTCTGCCAGATCCTATAACTTATATTTAAAACAAACTCCTTAGCTGTGATTACTTTTTAAAAAGCAGCTGTATTATTGAGCATGTACTATGTGTCAGATTAAATGTTTTACAGTAGATACTCTCATTTAATTCTCAGAGAATTCCACAGGGAAAGTTGTGTTATCACCATTTTACACAGAGGAAACTGAATCTTAAAGGGAAACTGTTACCCAAGGGCAAGCAGGAAACAAATGGCAGAAATGAGATTTTAAATCAAAAAGTCTTAAGTACAAAGCCAACTTATTTTAACAATGGCAATATACTACCTAGAATATAAGGTCCTTCATGATTTGCACTTATTATTTATCATATTTCCATATTTTATCAATTCTAGGCCAAGTGAAATCTCATCTTTTGCCACATAAACCATTCTTTACGTCCCTCGATTTCCTGGAAGAGGAAAAAAATGTTCTTGGCCTGGACTCTCCCTCTACCACCACCTTCTTAAACAAAAATCTTGGCTGCTGTTCAAAACCCAACTCAACTGTCGCTTTTAAGCAAGTTTCTCTGAGTATCTCTAAGTAGATGTAGCTAGCTGCTCTATGTTCTAGGTGCCCAGAGAACAATTTCATTTTGAATTATTATTTATTTGTTTACAGAACTCTTACCCCTTCTTAGTCTAGCTTTTAAAGTACAAAACCCATGCCTTATCTTAGTATATTCAAAATCCAGAAGCACTGTCCTGACACAATGTACAAAATTAACAAATGAACTAATTTACAGGTAAATTAACTCATTTTAGTTAAGCTTGACAAAGTTTTCTGACTAAGTCAGCAGAGTAGGAATCTTAGTTTTCATATGAAACTATATTAATTTTCAACTATTTGCTTTGTACCTCTAAAAACATTAAAAAATTTTAGAAATGAGAAAAGGAATATGTTTATGTGGTGGCGATGAAGGGCAAGCAGAGTTGCTGGGTATATTTTGTGGCTTGACTTTGATATTATAAGCAATCTCTATGTCACGTGATATGCAAAATATAAAATATCATTATGAGCTTGAGTCACATTTCTAATATCATTTTATCAATGATAACCTCAGTGCATGAGGCTTCAGTACTACAAATTAGATATATAATAATAAAATTTGGAGCTGGAAAATTTCTACCACCTACTTCAAAGGGAATATATTTAGAGATTACTGAGATAATTAACATAATTAAAGAAAGAAAAACAGGGCTTTAATTTTTTTACTTAAAAGATGCCTCTCATTATATATGCACCAAATTAGCATGCTAACTCACCCAGGTACACAAAAAGTTTGCTTTGGAAGGAAACCCTTCAGAGTATAGAGTTTTAATTCTGTACTAATAGGCGCTCCTAGCATGTATAATAAAATTTTCATAAAAATTAGCAACCATCCATTAAAAAGTATAAATAACTTTCCTGGAACTCTTACAACCATGTGATATTAGATTCATACCTGCTTATGTATTCTCAAAAGTAGGCAAAATTTAAAAATATAAGGAATTGGAAGTCTTTCCCTGATAATATGATTAAGCCTCTATAGACATAAAACTGCATGGAAAACATCTGAGTTGTTTCTTTATGCTTTGTTTCCTAAGTTAAAGGGCTGAATTTCTATGAAAGAATCACATAATGGGGCTTCATAAATAAAATTACATAACTGAACACTGCTACTACTTAGAATTCTGAGAAACAGGGCATTTAATTAAAAAAGGTAGCAAAATGAAAGGAAAAAGCACAAACTTTCATTCTGAAGAAAAAAGAGTAGAAACTGAAGAACAGTTATCAGAAGACAAAAATAGAAAAGATCTGGTTTCATTTTTACTAACATATAAGAAAGCAACATGAGAACCCAATATATCAAAAAAAAATCCTAGTTAAAAAGACATTTTATTAGCCATCTTTGCCTCCCCAAATCATCTAATAAACCACTCTAGTACATATTAAATAATACCCAGTGAAATATAATACGAGAAAACTCCAAAATGGTTCTGCCAAAAGGCAAAATTGCCCCCACACTCTCAAAAGAAAACACTTCTGATACATTTTATACTTTTAATATTTTTGTATCACCATATGACAATATAATAAGTAAATGTTTAAATTAAAACTGCTAACCCTCACTATTAGAAGTGTAGCTAAAAGAAATATGACAAGAATTGGTCCTTGATTTTTCTTGACAGTTTTAGTTTCATTTCTGTTCTTTTCTCTTCATTGACTCATTCATTTATCACTCATTTATAATATCCCTTCTATATGTCAGTTATCATGCAAGTATTCTAGAATAAAGATGAAAAAGCCAAGTTCCATTCTTAAGGTGGTGGCTTCCAGGCCAGGAGTACAATGGTGCTGTGTTACTTATTAGAATGTGCATCATGATTTTTGGTTAAGGAAAATATGATTACCTAAAGGATTAATTTCAGGGGTTATTTGGGCCTTGTTTTTTCCCAGTGTGCTCTCATTGTAAAAACCCTGTATACTTACGATAGTTAAAGAAAACAAAAAAACCTCTTGCTGAAAGGGCCAAATAACCTCAACATGTCCGGGAAACAGAGTTTCCTTACCTTGAGTTTCAAAATATTTTTTATATTTTGTACAAAATATAATTTCACCTAGTTTTCTATAAAGTTCTCACTTTTTTTTAAAGCAATCTGATTTCAAATCTCATTTTAAGGAAATTCAGTTTCAAATATGTGCAGCAAATAAAACAAGTCCTATAAAAAAATCAATGACAGCTGAAAACTCTGCTATACTAGATTTTAGAATAGATTTTATCAATTGTTATAGAATGCATGAACACTATAGTTACTAAAACTTTTATTTTAAGAAAAAAAGAAATATCTTGGCATCCATCACCCTCTCCTATCATACTTACTAAGAATGGAAACACACCAGAAACTTCTAACTAAAACTTGATGAACTAGTTTTTGAGAGCTAATGAGCATGGCAGAACAAACAGGAAACCCTCCCTCATATTATCACATCCAAGCTAGGTTGAAACAAAAAGAGATACAAAAGAAATAAAAAAGAGAGACAGAAAAAAAAAAAAAAAAGAAACCAAGAAAACAAAAAACATTTTGGTGCTGTAATTAAGGATGCCCACGTAAATGACAAATCAATCTGATCTAGCCACAAAAAAGTACTACGTGAGCAGATTTTTTTAAAAAATCAGTCCTATAGATAACAGTGATACTATCTTTAATGAAATCAATTATCACATTGTGGTCTGTGAGATTGTCCTAAGTGATTTCTGGCTCTAAGGATCGGATCACAAATAAAATAATTTCAAAAATGCCTTGTCAGGCTCCTATATGATTTCTTACAATCTGTACAGAAGAAACAGGTCAGGTTTGTCACTTGCTCCAACAGGGAGCTGCTCAAAAGTTTAGAAAGTGTAACAGGATAGTCTCTCTATAAAGTAGATTATTCACTAAGAATACAATTCAGAGAATAAGTCATATAGTAAAACATTCTGATCGAGCTTCCTTCTTAAAAAAATCTTGTGTAAAATCTATTTTATATAGAGTAGGGATACTATTTTAAATAAACTAAAACAGAATACTCAAGAAGAATGATTATATACACTATCTATATTCATATCTTATCTCTCCTCACAATTATGTATATACTATATCAATATATCATTCTTCTTGTGATTATTCTGCTTTCACTAAGATTTTAAAATAATATATATAATATATTCAATTCTACTTGTTTTAATTTAGATTTTAAAAGACTCTATATATACATACACACATGGTATGTATAGAGTCTTTTAAAATCTAAGTATAGATGAAGTCCTAAAATCTTTTAAAATTTTTAATTTCTCATATTTATTAAGTCAAATACAAACTAATAAATCAATTTAATAAAACCATTTTATTTCTTACTTAAATTTATGGTTAATAAACTTCAAAGGTTTCCCCTTTCCTGTTAGTCTTCATTTGCATATGAATATTAATATCCTTCATATGAATATTTATTTTTTCCATGCCCAAACAATACATTATTTTAATATGCCAACTAGAATGTACTGGACTCAGCCTTCAAAGTTTCTTTCTACCTTTTGGAATTGATCAAATTACAGTTATATTCTAACATCACAAGTTAATTTTTTTTGTATTTCTAAACACTTAAATAGACTTTCTCCTCTGCATCTGCCTTTAGCACAGTTTTCTCTTCCAAGACTTTTAAATTCTTTTCTAATACTCATGTTTTTAACTTTTTAATTAAAAAATCAGAAAAGCTAAGAAAAAAATGACAAAAATATTCTCAAAATATAATACTCCACCATAATTTTATTAATTTTACATTTCACTAAATATCTATATATTTTTTAAACCCTTCTGGTTTTACATAAGTCCCTTTAACGTTTCTTGTTATACTGGCTTGTTGGTGATGAATTTCTTAAGCTTTTCCCTGTCTGGGAGGCTCTTTATCTTACCTTCAATTTTAATCAAAAGCCTTGCTGGGTGGAGTATTTATGGTTATAGATTCTTGTTTTTTTTCTAACTCTGAATATTTCTTGCCAGTCCCTTCTGGCTTGTAAAGTTTCCACTGAAAAATCAGCAGACATTCTTATGGGGGTACCCTTGTAAGTAACTACCTACCTTTCTCTTGCTGTTTTTATGATTCTCTCTGTCTTTGATCTTTGGCATTTTAATATAACGTATTGTGGTGTGGATCTGTTTGAATTTCTCGTTTGTTACTCTTTGTGCTTCTTGAACTTGTATGTCTAATTACTTTGCCAAGTTAGAAAAGTTTTCTGTCATTATTTCTTCAAACAGATTCTCAATTCCTTGCTATCTCTCTTCTCCTTTGGGTACTCCTATGATGCAGATATTGTTACACTTAATGTTGTCCCAAAGGTCTCAAACTATTCTCATTTTTTAAAATTCTTTTTTTCTTTTTGTTGTTCTGATTGGATGTATTCTGCTACCTTGTCTTCCAGTTCGCTGATTTGATCTTCTGCTTTGTCCATTCTACTGTTGAATCCTTCTAGTGTATTCTTCACTTTAGTTATTGTATTCTTCATTTCTGTCCAGTTCTTTTTTATGGTTTCCATGTTCTTTTTTATGCTTACTGTTGAGGTTCTCATTGTGCTCATCCATTCTCCCCCTAAGTTTGCTGAACATCTTTGTAATCGTTTTGAACTCTGTCTCTGGTAGGTTGCTTGCATCCATTTCAGTTAGCTTACTTTCTGGAGTTTTCTCCTGTTGTTTCATTTGTCCCATGTTTGTCTTCTCATTTTATTAGCCTCTCTGTGTTCATATCTCTGTGTTAGAAATATTTGTATCATCTCAGCCTTGGCCAGATAGCCTTATGTGGAAGGTATCCTGTGTGACCCAGTGGTGCACTCTCCCTGATCCCCTGTGTGGGATCCCCTGATCTTTGTGTGGGTTGTGTGTGATCTTCTGTTTTAGCTAAGCCTTTACTAGTGTTAGTACATCAGTGGATAGGATTAATGCTCAGGGTGATTAATTGTGGGAACTGGCTGCATCTACAGGGTAAGAGTTGCTGTGTGGGGGCTGATCCCATTGAGTGGAATTTGCCCTAGCAGGCTTGGTACTTGTTGAGACCACCCTTTGTATGTACCAGTTATGGAATTAGTCAAGAGTTGCTCTGCTGTGGTCTAGTGCATTGATTATGTGGTCCCTTGGGAGGGGCTCCCCCGTAGGCCAAAGCCAGCTACTGCCTTTGATTGCTCAGGGATACCTGGTAGGAGCTACAAAGTGATCTGCAGATGGTATCCAGCCTATGCTGGATATATAGGTAAGTGAAAGAGACAGTGCTGTAGGCAGGGATCTGCTTATCTCCCCCATCCCTGACCTAGCGCAGTTTAGCAGAAGGACCATTGCTCCTCAAGGCCAGAAACTGCCTGTCTATTGCCTGTAAGTCTCTGAAACTCGAAGAGCCTCTGAGTGATGTGCATGTTATGTGGTGCAAGGACCCTGGTAGTCTCCTGAATCTATTGCAAAAACTTCTCCCTGCCACTGCCGTGTCAGTTTACATGCTAGCACTGACCCTGTGGTTCCCTGTACAAATTTAATCATAGCGAGGCTGGCTGTTGCCCACCTCGAACCTACAAACACCAGAGCTCTGTTTAAGAATGACTGAAGCTCATGGATGAGTTTGTGGCCCACCAATGAAAGCTTCTTCTGGATGAATGGGCTTTGTGTGGGCCGCACAAACTGACTGCTGTTGTTCGTTGTTGAATTTGTGACCCAAGGAAGGCACAGGATGGGACTGGGATGCCTAGGAGCAGGCTTATCACAGGTAATTTGTGAGTTTGGTGGGGCATCATCTCAGTGAGCCACAGGACCATCAGGCCTACACAGCACCAGTTTTGCTGCCAGCTCTGGGACAGCAGATTCCCACCAAAGTCAGATATCACTGCACATAATACCCTAGAGGTCTGCCCAAGTGATACTGTATCTTGTGCTGGCAGCAATGATCTTCCTGTCACTGTAATCCCTAAACTTTACTCACTTAGCTGGCTGAGATTCATTGACTGTGCAGAATGTGTCACCCCAGGGCAGGGGCAGCTGTCTGTTATCATGCCATTGATACTTTATGTAATGGATGGGGCAGGATTTTGGAGTCAAGGGCCATCAGGCCAATAGCCTAGATTTTCTGCAATGTGTCTGCCCATTTCCACAGTAGTGACAGCTCACAGGGAGACAAGCTGCTGTCTGGGGCAGTCCCACATACCCCTGCGATTCCCATAAGAGATACTGCAGCTCATATATGTAGCAGTGGTCTGCCCACAAATGTTTTCCCTGAAATGCGCTCACTGCACTAGCCAAGGTCCATTGCCTGAACAGAATGTACAACCCCTAAGAAAAACAGGATGGGGGAGGCTGCCTGTCGATGGGCTGCAGGCACTTTGTGACTTGAGTGAAGCAGAATCTGAGGAAGACAAAGGCCATTAGGCCAATACAGCCTCAGTTTTGCTGCAACTACTGTGCCCGCACTTTCCTGCTGAAGTCACATATCAAAGTGAGACAAGCTGCCATCTGGGGCAGTCCCAAAGACCCCTAAAATACCCCCACGTAATACTGCAGCTCTTGCAGGCAGCAGAGTTCTGCCTGCAACTGATTTCCCCTCAATGCAGCCCTGAGCTAGCCAGTTTGTTGCCTGTATGGATTGGCTGAGGGAGTGGGTAGAGGCAGAGTGGTAGTGTTTCACTGTCAATGGGCCCTCTAGGGCAATTTGTGGGTTGAGTGGGGCGGGGTCTCGGAGACAATGGCAATAAGATCAGTACAGCCTCAGTCTTGCAGCAACTTGGGTAACCTTTCCTGCATTCCCACAAAAGTCAAAGATCACAGCAAGACCAGCTGCTGTCTTGGACTGGCCCACAGACCCCAAATATCCGCCCAAATTTGTAAGGACATCAGTGATCTGCCAGATATCCAAAATGTCTGCTCACAGCGCTGGCTGCCTGCTGTAAATATCTGCCTCTGAAATGGTTCAGGGTGTGGTAACCACCCAGCAACAAAAGCTCAGGGCAATCTGCAGTTTGGGTGGGGCAGGCTGATCTCCTCAGGCCAGTGCTTTCCTATTGGCCCTGTGGGAGAGGTCTGAATGGGCAAGTAGGCTGGTCTGTAAATTGCCCTGTAGCACCCCTCTCCCCGGCTAAGGCACAATGGTGGCTGCCGATCCAGCTGGCACCAGGCAATTCAGTCTTTCTCCATATGAATCTTGCACAAGCCTCTGACCCACCACTGGTGACCTTGGTGAATGTCTGCAGGTGAGAGAGACTGTGTGTGGGCCCTTCAAAGGGGCATCTAGAATTTCAGTCTGTTTCCATCTCACCCAGTTGGCCAGAATCCCCTCTGGTTTCTACAGTCAGATTTATTGGCTTCTCCTCTTCCCTGGGCTGGGATGCCCCTGAATGAGGCTAGGTCCCCTCTCTCCTTCAGGAGAGCTTCTGTGGCCTCACTCTCCCTCCCGGTAATCCTCTACCACTGGTAGGTTAGGATCCAGCCCAATTCATGAATTTGCCTCTCTACTGGCATCGATGTGGCTCTTTCTTTATATTATCAGGCGTGTTATGATGAACTGAACTTCAGTTGATTCTACATGCTGATTATTTTTAAATGTGGTTGAAATTTCAATGTGGACCTGGGAAGAGGTGAACCCTGCTTTTACTTAGTCCTCCACCTTCCCCCACAATTCCATACTTTCAATAAGGTAAATTTACTGTTTATATATAATAGTTTTCAAATTTCCAAACTGTACTTGAATTTACAATTTTAATAGCTTCATACTTCATAGATATAAAAAATAATGCAAATTAACAGTGCTATTGTACCCTTTGTGTGAATGTCTTATTCTTCTTAAAAAGATCAAAAATATCTTTAATGTCAAAGTACTTTCTTACACCTCTCTTTACTCTAAATTATCCTCCAAGCTAAGGTAAGTACCTGAGAATGTTCAATACATGCTGCTGAACTTAAATAGGACAGATGTGTTTTGCCTAAACTCCTGTGTAATTGATTATAGAAAATCAATGTGGAGAGGTTAGAAGCTGAAATTATAAGATTATACATTTTATTTTTACCTTCAAAACCAGAATTGAGAAGGTGCTCCCCCAGGTCACAACCAAACACCCTCTCTTTCAAGATCCCCCGCTGCTTCAGCTTCTGTTTTGTTGGACGAGACTTCATGAATGTGCGTAAGAAAGTAATGAGCTTGCCGTGTTTTTTAGACACTAAAAAATAGTAATAAAGAGAAAATATCTTAGTTATGGCAAGAGGTTACATTTTTACTTAGTGTGATAAGAAGTGGAGATCTTGACAGGATGACTGCAAAATAATCTATTAAAAGTAAGTACATTTTATAATCTGTAGAAAATTTTCAACTGAAGTTTAGTGACTTTATAAATAGCATTATATTTTTGCACTTTCTTCTTACCCGTCTGTGGTCTTATTTGATGGGATTGTGAGCAAATTTAAGTACTGAAATTTATGACTTTTTATCCAAGCTTGGTAAACCAGCCATCTTTCCAGTGCATACTTATGAATACCACAAAATTATGATTGGTACCTGTGTTTTACTCTAATACAAGGCTTCAAAGAGCTTCACAGTAAGTGAGACTTAAAATGGTGTCAATATGGTTTGCCTTTCTAATCAATTTCTACAATATTTTACTTGATGATTAGAAATTTTCATGGCATTTTTAATCTTTGGAAAGTAAAACTGAAAAAAAGAAACATCTCCCTCCTTTGCATTTTATAACAAGGACAATACCATTGTTATACAGGACACACACTTGCCCAACTAATTGCTATATAAATACAAAACACACACATAAAAAAGCATTAGATCTTCTATTAACATTCATCTAGAGTATGCCAAATATATCACTTTAAATCTTTGTAGATCAAAGCAGGAGATAAGCAAATTAATATATAGTTAAATATTTCCACTAATTGATCTAGAAAAACAACAATGGAAGAATTGAATCCCTAGAAATATTACTTTTGCTGAGAAATGCAGCCTGAAAGGAAAATTACTCTAAAAGTCAACATATAACAAATATACCTAAACTCAGAGATTAGGTGCTGGATATAAGGCAAAGCCACAAGGCCTCAATCCTCTTATTCAGTTTACAGATGATTACTGAGAGTCATACTAAATCCTATCATAGATTCTTGAGTGAACCCAAATCTTAAGTACCCTGAACTGATGATGCCTCCTGTAGAAATTCTATACACCCAGAATAACTTATGGCCTAGATGGACCACTAGATGGGTTACTCTAGATCAGATCAGATGTTTGCCATCTGTTTCTTTTCATTTTAATGGAAACACTATTTACAGACATAAGCTTCTATGAAATGTAGAAGGGTGATTAACTGTAACTGGTTTGGCCATAACTAAGAGGTTTCTTTACACATGAGACTTTATGAGATCTGGAAAGATCTGTAAAGTCCTGGGCAAACTGGGACAAAATAGTCATCCTACATTGTATGCAGATTAAATGAGAAATTTATTTTTTCTACATCAACTATTAAAACTTCCTTAGGATCATCAGTATAATTTTAATGCTATCTCTGAAATGCTCTGAAACTGAGTAAACTACAACCTCTCTTGTATCTGAGATTCCCTGCCATAAAATTAAATGATGTAAAAAAATTTAAATGATGTGCTTCTTCTAAGAAGTAACTTCAGAAACATATTGCACATATCATAATATTACTATATTAAAAATTATTGGACTTGTATGATTCTTATTCTCCCCTAGTTGCTAGGAGAGTACATGTTACAAATCTTTGTTAAAGAGTGGTCATAAAACTTTCTGTTCACTTTCAAACGTGTTTTGTTTCTACATAAACTTTAAAATAATTTTGACAAGCTTTACAAAAAATTACACGAGTTTGGCTTGTAAACATTTATATGTATTTATATGTATTTATATATATTCTTAACACATTAATGTTATATTTACATATTTGGAAGAATTTTAATTTCTACAATATTCAGTATTTCTAACCGGTAACATTTCTAACTGGGCATGTCATTATTTTTCTAAATCTTTTATGTCTCTCAGTAAAGTTTTCTAATTTTCTCTATATAAGAATACATTCCACTTATTTGTTGTTAGAAATATTGCTAGATATTTTATTTATTTTTTTTGACTGCTCTTAATAGAATAATACTTTTCTCCAATTACAGCCTTAACTGATAATTATTGGCATGCAAGCAAATATTTTCTTTATGGATAGCTCAAATCTGTTAATTTACTAAACTCTCAACAATTTTAGATGGATTTTAGTTGATTCTTCTTGATTTCATGAATATATAATTGTGTCAAAGCAAATATTGTAATTCCATCCTTTTTCTGATAGGATGATTTGTTTTAGACTGTAATAATTGGCCAGAACTTCCAAGATACATATGAATAGTAGGCATTCATATTTAGATGCAAAATTTGATGAAAATATCTATTGAATGACTGCATATTATGTATATGTGAAAGTATTTTTTTAGTCTCATATTTCCAAGAAGGTTACAAAGTGATGGGAATTAAATTTTAACTACCATTCATTTAGCAACAACTACGTAAGTGCCTACTCTATCTCAGGAACTGTTCTAACTCCTGTGATTACACCAAGAAACAAATGAGACAACTTCTTTACTGTCATAGCTTACTGAGGGGAGAAGACCATGAACAATTAAATAATAATAATACTATAGCTAGCATTTTTTTATGCTTAGTAAGTGCCAATAACTGCACAAGTGTTTATATTTATTAATCATTCATTTCTCACAGAACCCATATAAGAAAAATACTATTATTATCTCCATATTGTGATGGAAGCAACTTAGCCACAGAGTGCTAACATATCCAAGGTCATATAACCAGGACTCAAAATTAGGTGGCTTGGCTCAAAATCCAAGCTCTTAGCCACAGTATGACATTGCCCAAGTTAAGATAACAAGGTAACTTCAGATTGCTTTTAACTGCTAATAAGGAAATCAAGAGTGAAGTAATAGCAACAATAGGAAAAAAAAACTACACTGAATAGGATGGCCAAGAAGGTCTGAGGAAGTCACATTTGAGTTGCAGGACGTGAGTGTACTAAGCAAGGAAGATAGTGGTATGAAATGAAGCTGAAGATGTATGAAAAGGCTAGGTGCTGGGGGCCATAATACAGAATTTGGATTTTATGCAATGACATTTTACGCAGAACACACTTAAGAGTTTAAACATTTTTGAAAGGTTACTTTAAAAAACTATGATACATCTGCACAGAGGATTATCATTTGGCTTAAAAAAAAAAAAAAAAGAAAAAAAGTATCTCTACCTACTAATATAATTTCCTGAATATACTAGTCAAAAAGGAAGGTAATGTTAACTTTGAATTGGAAATGTGAACATGAACTCAAAATTAAAATATAGTCATACCAATGACAAGCCAAATACACCATGGTGATCCCATAAAATGAACCTCCAAGAAAATTCACAGTAAAAGGTTTAGTAGAAGCTTTTGCAGACCTCAACAAGCTCCTTAAAATGTCTAAAAACATGGACCTTAATACTGAAAGGTTTTCATTAATAGGGATGAATGTTCATGGTACATTATTCTCTTATCAGCAAATCTATGATTAAACAAATAAACAAGCCACCATGGTCATATTTCTGAAAAGAGTGACACCTCCTCAAGAAGGACCTCATGCAGGTCCTTCTGGAGGTATCCCAGAAGAAGCCATTATTATAACAGGAGATGACAGCTCCATGTGTGTTACTGCCCCTGAGGCCTTCTAGTGGGACAGGATGTAGAGGTGGAAGGCAGTGGTTTTGATGATCCTGACCGTGTGAAGGCACATGTTGTGTATTTATGTCTTAGTTTTAATAAAAAAGTTTAAGAATTAAAAAATAATGTTAAAAGTAGAAAAAAAGTGTAGACTAAGGGCATAAGAAAATGTTTTTTGTACAGCTGTACAATATATTTGTACAATATGTTTTAAGCTGTTATTACAAAAAGTTTAAAAGTTTAAAAAATTAAAAGTTTATACAGTAAAATTGTTACAGTTAGCTAAGGTTAACTTATTATTGAATAAAAATATATTTCTTAAAATTTAGTGTGGCCTAAGTGTACAGTGATTATAAAGTCTACAGTGGTGTACAGTAATGTCCTAGGCCTTCATAGTCATTAACCAATCACTCAATGACTCACCTGGAGCAAGTTTTAGTCTGTAAGCTTCATTCATGGTAAGTGCTCTCTACACATGTATACCATTTTTTTTTTTATCTTTTATACAGTATTTTTATGGTACATATCACATATTTAGATATGCTTAGATACACAAATACTTACCATTGTGTTACAACTGTCTACACTATTCAGTACAGTAACATGCTGCACACGCTTGTAACCTAGGGGCAATAGGCTATACTATATAGCTTAGGTGTACTGTAGGCTATACCATTTAAGTTTGTGTAAGTGCACTCTATGATGTTTGCACAATGATGAAATTGCTTAATGATGTGTTTCTCAGAACATATCTCCATTGTTAAGTAGTGCACGACTGAGCACAAACATTCTTCCTAAGCTCTAGCCACCGAAAGCCTTAGAAACAATGACATTCTGGTTTCAATGAATACCTCTGGTCTCAGATCTGGGTTTCTAGATACCATTCCTAATAAAATAAACCAGGACTCCTTGGAGAAATGCCTGCTTGCAAGTTGATAGTAGGGAAAACATAAGGTGAGACTGGGAAATTTTGTTGTGACGGAAAGCAAGGGAAACACCCATACTCATTAGGAGTCATGCCAACAGGACTGAGCTGAATGAACTCCCACGGGCCAGCTTTGGAACTTCATAAAGAGTTGAATATCACACAGATTGACTATAACTTATTGGGAAACAGCAAATAAATAAAAACTCATAAGTCCATGATAACACTCCCTAGCAAAAGGAAGGAAGAGAATGACAATTTTCAGCACAAATGGAGCTAGAACATTTAAAAAAAATGCATGAGTAATTTGCCATAGTGAACTGGGATCCTCGCTGGTAGAGAAAGAACTATGTTTATTTCTTTAATATCAATTAGCAATATCATACTTAGAATGAATGACTGAAATTAATTATATATTAACCAGAAAATATATACATTCACAATTCAATGACAGCTGTATAGAAACTGACTTATAATTATAATCCTCTAACCAAACTCTCATACACAATAAAATCACATTAGTCTGTGAAGAACTTTCCAGGATACTAAGTAGCTGTGACTCTGCTTTTAGTGTGCTAAGTTTGGCTCAACAACAAAGAAAATTGCCTATCTTTTCCCAAATAATGACATAAGAATTGATTAAGTAAGGGCTCTGATACGACATAAAATTAAGACCAGTGGAAAGTGTCATTAGCAACTGTGTGCCCCATTTGGCACTTGAGGGTTCTAAGTAATTGTGTTGATATACATGAAACCTGATTTCTAATCTGTGTGGCCAATCTGTTTCTGTTACCTTTCCAAAAAATATTACTAAACAAATTATGAACTTTAAACTTGCAATGTGTGTGTGTGTGGGGGGACTTGTCTTTCCTGTCAATGTATATCCCACTGAAATAAGTAATATTCATAATGGTGACTAGACATACAACCTTAAATGATTTCTAAGTCTTCAAAGGAAGACTAAACTGCATTGCACACAGTTTGTAGTGTCACTTTCTTATTATAAATGATGCTGTAATCCACTGTGCTAATGATAATTGTGGTCAAAAGCTCTGGCAACCATAATTAAATCATCACCTGTCAAGGCAGATAAATTTCACTGCATTGGAAATTTAATAAAAAGATTCAATTTAGTTATACTGAAATTTGAAGAACATTTCCGAATATAAATGTCTCTTCATATTAATTTTGTCTATAGTTTATATTTTCTTCTCATTTCTTAGACAATAAAATGGCCAAAATGAGCTTATTTTAGACACACTGTCCTTCACCCATTGCCTCATTATGAACTAATAGCTTAATTAGTAAAATTACCTTTTGAGGAATAGAAGTCTGAAGTACTGTCAATAATACCATAAGACTTCCACTGAGGGAGACAGAATGGGGATTTTGTTTTAAACAGTTAACTGTTTATAAAAACATTTCAACACAAGAACAGTGGAATTCAGTAGGGTTAAGGTCCACCAAATATCCTAGATTAGAGAAATAAAAATGATAACAATGGCATTTTCACAGATAAAAACATAAACCAATACTTAGACAAAAGCAAATCATACCATTTTATATTCAAACTCCCTAGAGTTAAAATACAACATGTACCACAATGTTAACTTCTTTTGTATTAGTTAGACATGATAGATTTTATACTTGCAATCTCTTTCCAAATCTAAAGACAAACACAACCAGACCAGTCTTTCCAGTAGTTAAAAGTTTCAGCAGTATGACACACAACTTAATATCTCCAAGGCAAATCTTTATGACTCCAATAGCCAGTTTATAGAGATACACTAAAAACATATTGTTCAGTAAGCCATAGTGAACCTTGACATGGAGAAATGGGGCACTAGGTGTTTTTAATTGCAAAAGTATAATATTTCTCAAGCAAAACCAAATAATTCTTACTTTTTCATAATACTTTACCTAGAGTTCTCTAAATTGGGTCTCAGAAATCTCCTAGACTGATTTGAGAGAAGTCTGGTTTTAAATTAATTTCTCAAGAAATTAAAGGAAGATGATTTGTGCCAGGTAATGGCCTCAGTGTTAGGTTTATTTGATTACATGCATCAAGTTCTAAGTTCTGTAATAAATTGAGAGTTAAGCAGACAAAATGAGAGGGTAGATGTAGGATGATGCATAATACCTGAGTAGACTTCTGACTAAACCTAAGGTATAGTAAAATGTAATGTGTGGCATGTCCAATGGATTTTCACAACTGTACACAATGTCCTTCTTTTGCTCAGTTTCAAATACAAATTAGATGACCATTTGGTGGAAATCTAACAGAGGTGAACAGACATATAGGCAACTGGACTACATGATATTTAAGGGTCTCATAACCTCCCAAGTTCTAAGTTCCCGTTGTATACTTTAAAATATTTGGAGCATCATGGTGCAATGAGAGAACTCCTTTGTATCTCTCCTTCAATCTACAACTAGTAGAGCATTTATAATCCAACATAGACTCCTCTGCTTGGTCCAGAAACACCTGAAAGATCCCCACATAGCAGTATAACAGAAGGTGGGTGTACTAGCATGTATAGGGAGGGCAGAACATGAAATGGCTGGAACCCCAAACCCTGACTCCCTAGGTACCTCAGCTGAGCTCAAAGCCCCAGAAACATGGTAGCAGTGGAGGAGTTGGGGTGCAGCTCCTACACCACATCCCAGCTCTACAGAGGGTAAGCCTCAGGGCCCCCAAATCTGGCTTCCCCCACTGCCTATACAACAGTGCTTATACCACGGGAGAGCCCGGTTGCAGCAACAGAGATGTTTCCAGCTTCCTGGCCACATCACAGCAGTGCCAGTGGCCACTGGGAACCAGGGAGCAGCATGGCAGCTCTTTAACCAGCCTCCATTCCTAATTGCCCTATCCTTCCACCACAGTGGCAATGCCCCTAGACCCAAGTGACTCAGCAGGGGCTCTCATTTCACCCTGGCAACAACTCCCATAACCACCCCTGTAAAGACACAAACAGAGGCAGGGCACAAAGATCCCAGAGGCACAAGAAGTGCACGGGTAAGGAAATCAAAACTTGTGCTACAATACCATCTATTGGAAAAGACAAGACCTCTAATTATCAACCTGCTGAACTGTTAAAAATCAAAACGGTACCTAAATATGAAAGGTGCTTATTACTTCAAATGCACTGGCAGAGGAACAGCATATCAAACACCATGAACAACCAAAGTCATGGAAAACTGAGCTAAGTGATAGAATTCAACATAGTAGTCATGAAGAAACTCAATGAGATACAAGAAAATTCAGGCAGTTCAATTAGCTCAGGAATAAAACAAACAGAATTAGTACTTTACCAAAGAGTAAAAGAGAACTCAACAAATTCTGAAGGTGAAGAACTCAATAATGAGATGAAGAATGCATTAGAGAGCACTGGAAGTAAAGCAGACCAAATAGAAGAGAGAATTAGCAAGCTTGAAGACAGAAACAAAAATGATTCAGGTGGAAAGAGAATTAAGATTTTTTTTTTAAATGAAAGAACTCTATGAGAACTATTTGACTCCATTAGAAGGGCAACATAAGGATAACAGATATCCCAGAGAAGAAAGGAGGGGGAGGGAACAGAGAGTCTATTCAAAGAAATAACAGAAGAGAAATGCTCAAACCCAGGGTAGAAACTGGACATTTGAATATAATAAGAAGCTAACAGAACACCTAATTATGTCACCACAAAAAGATGTTCTCCAGGACACACCATATTAAAACTGACAAAAGGCAACGAACGATAAAGAAAGAATTCTCAAGGCACTTGGGGGATGGGAAGGGGCAGTAACCTACAAAGGAAACCCCATCAGGTTTACACCATATTTCTCAGCAGAAACTCTACAGGCTAAGAGAGAGTGGTATGATATATTCAAAGTATTGAGAGATTAAAATCACTAGCCAAGAATATTCTATCCAGAAATGTTACCTTTTAGATATAAAGGGGAAATAAAAGCTTTCCTAGACAAACAAATGCTGAGGAAAATTTACAAATACAGGACCTGCATTACAAGAAAGTTGAAAGAAACTCTTCTACCTGAAACAACAACAACAAAAAACAAAAGTACGCAAAATCTGGAGTAAGGTGAAAAACAGAAGCAAAAAATTGCAACTCTATTTCAGAATAGGGTATTAAACAATTATAACATAAAGGTTAAAGGGAAAAAATAGCATTAAAAATAACTAAAGATACTTCAATTTGATAATGAGCACACAACATAAAAAAGGGATAATTTGTGACAACAAACCATGAAAAGGGGAGGAAAAAATGGAGCTTGGATAGGCAAATTAAGATAAAGTACTATCAGAAGAAAAAGGACTATTTTATCTATAGACATTTTATATAAACCTCATGATATCCACAAAACAAAAATCTAGAGTTGAGACATGAAACATAAAAAAGGGGAAACAAAAAAATATGTTAAATATGAAAATTTTTGAATTTTAATACAAAATTCCATAAACTTGCTTTTATTTAAGGAACAACAGTATATCTACTCATACCAACAAACCTGAAGAAAAGTTTTTGTCTAAGCAATGTCAAGTTGATTTTTTTCTTTCTTTGTTATTATATACATGGTCTAAAAAAAAAATCCACTCTACAAAAGAATATCTGAAAACTGAATTTTAAGGAAAGAAAGAAATTGCTGAGACAAAAAGCATATTGTATTATCATTAGTTTTAACCTGGTTACTTTTTAAAAGGTTACTGGCTTACAGCTTGTTTACCTTTACACTAATATAAGGGTTTAGAGACTTATTTCAGAACAAACTAATTGAAAAATATAACCAGAAGAAACAGGTCTGGGGTCACAATTTTCCTGGGTAATCAATAACTAAGAAACTAACAGAAGTATTAGAGCCCAAAGCAGAGATACTTACTTTAAAGGAAATTACTCAATATTTTAAATATAGGGAAAAGTTTCAGAAAATATGATGGGTCTCCATGTACCATTTAGTTTTTTCAAATCCAGTATTCTCAGAACATTTAATCATATTATTTCATCAGATTTATTTTCCATCTAAAGTTAAAACAAAAAACCGAAGGGGAAAAATGGCACAGATGATAGAGTTACCTGGGAACTAGATAAAAAGAGGAACTACAACTAGGGAGAGAAATAAGAAATCACCCTGCAAGTAGAAGGTGGGAGGGGGCAAATGTGAGGTTGCCTGGTCCTAAGGGGGTGAATGGGACAGAGGCTATGGAAGTGACAGCCGGCAGCTACAGACACCTTTTTAAGGGGCCACGTCTGTGAGCAGACTATCGTGGTGACAGAACTGCTTGCTCTGAGCACCAGTGCCTAGCTGGCTGCATGGCGGGCACCAGGGACTTAAAGAGGAACACTGAGTTGTCAGAGGGCATGAGGCAAGCCTCTTTCCCTGGCAGAAGAGCCAGGCAGTATCCACCATTCTGTTGAGTCCTCCCTGCTCCTAGTTTGCACACTGCCATCACAGCTAAGACATCATCAAACTGAATAACAAAGGTTGCTCTACCCAGAGGATTCCTTGAAACCCTGCCTCCTCCAACTTGCGGCCCCACTCAAGCCACATCTAACTGTCCTCAGTGAGTCCTGTGCTCCTTCCTTGCTGAGCAATGCCAAGACTCACACTGTTAACAGCTGGTCTCAGTTTCTGGTGTGGCTTCTTGAGGCAACCATAAGCACAGTATCTGGATTGCTTGCTGAATTTTAACAGGTGGCCCTGGAGGGGCAACAGGCTGGGGCTAAACTTGGCCTGCAGCTGAACCCCTATCAGGACTGTGCCACTGGACACCTACTACACAAAGCCACACTAATAAGACTGGAAGACTCAGGAACTTTGCTTAGTACATAGAAACAGACACAGAAAGGCAGCCAAAATGGGAAGACAAGCAGAAACCATACGAGAGAAAAGAACAGTGATCCAGGAATAGTGGAATCAAGCAATCTAACAGATGCAGAGTTCAAAACACTGGTTATAAAGAGGGTCAATGAACTTAGCAGAAGAGTAGACCAGCTCAGTGAGAACTTTAGCAAAGAGATAAAAATGAAAATGGAAATTATAAAAGAGAACCAGTCAAAAATGAAGAACACATTATCTGAGATGAAGAGTATATCAGATGGAATCAACAGAGTGGATAAAGAAGAGGACGGAATTGCTGATATAGAGAATGAGGAAGTCAAGGACACTCAATCTGGACAGCAAGAAAAAGGAAGCCAAGACTGTAATGACAATTTAAGGAGCCTATGGGACACAATTACATGTAAAAATATCTGGGTCCTAGCATACCTGAAGGAAAATGAAGTTGAAGAGCTATTTGAAGAAATAATAATAGAAAACTTCCCTCACCTGGTGAAGGAAATAGATATACAACTCCAGGAAATGCAGAGAGTCCCAAGAAAGAGGAACCAAAAGAGGCCCACACCAAGACACAGTATAATTAAAATGCCAAAGCTTAAAGACAAAGAGAGAATCTTAAAAGCAGTAAGAGAAAAGCAGTTAGTTACCTACAAGGGAGCACCCATAAGACTGGCAGCTGGTTTCTTAAAAGAAACTATGCAGGACAGAAGAGCTTGGCACAAACTATTTAACAAGATGAAAACCCAGGATCTAAAACAAAGAATACTTCATCCAGCAAAGCCATCAATTAGAGTCAAAGGAGAGATAAAGAGCTTCCCAGACAAAAATAAACAAAAGGAATTTATCAGCACCAAGCCGGCATTACAGAAAATGTTGGAGGGACTTCTTTAAGTAGAAAAAACATGTATCAAAAACAGGAATAAAGAATTCCTATCAACAAGTACCTCAAATGGAAAAGAATTCAGTGCTCTAACCAAAAGACAGAGTGGCTGAATGAATAAGAAAACAAGACCTCTACATATGCTGCCTATAAGAGACTCATTTCAGATTAAAAAGCACACACAAAGTAAAAGGGGATGGAAAAAAATATTGCCTTGATGGACCTAGAAGGCATAGTGCTGAATGAAATAAGTCAAAGAAAGACAAATATTGCATGATGTCACATACATGTGGAATTTAAAGAACAAAATCAACAACAACAACCAAAAGGAAAATAAACTCATAGATACAGAGAATATTTTGAGGGAGGTTTGGAGGGTAGGACATAAAAAGGCAAATGAATTAAGAAGTACAAATAGTTACAAAACAGAAATGGAGACACAAATTGTAGCATAAGAAAAATAGTTAATAAGCTGTAATAAATATGTAAGGAGGCAGAGTAGTCCTAGATTTAGTGGGGTGATCACTTTGTGAGTGATCACTTATATAGAGCTCCAGTCATGATGCCATACAACTGAAATATATTATCGTATGCCAACTTTAATTGAAAAACATTGAATTGTACAATGCAAATACAAGCAACTGTCTATTATATTTCAATAAAGCCAGAAAAAAATAAAACCTGCCCATCACCAAAACAAACATGAATTAAATGACATAGATACATTTTTTTTACAAGGTTGTATGAACTGAGGAAAACAAGGTGAAGAAACATTTTCCCTCCCTCAAGGACAAAAACCTATGTAAAACGTGTGTGTTAAATAGGTCTGAATAGAATTATATAAGCGTGGGGAACACATGAAAGGCTATCTAATAGGATTGGATTCACCTGTAAATGAAGACAACCTAAACTATCAGTGGCTTAAAGATAGTTCTGTTCTTCTTCATATTAAGGTCCAGAGGTGGGCAATCTGGAGCTGATGTAGTTTCTCTCTTTCATGACAACAGATACTGATTAATTGGGAATCAGGCTCCTTTCAGCTTTCTGCTCTACCATTACCAGAATGTGACCTTCCATCTTAGAGTGCAGTCTACACATCCTCATCCTCAGGCTTCACATTCCAAGCAGCAGGATAGAAAAAGGTATGAGAGAAGGGAAATGATGCATGTAAGTCATTTCTTAAAAAAAGGTTTCTGGATGGAGCAACAAAACACTTTCATGGGTTAAAACTTAGTCACATGAACACCTATAGCTAGCTGCAAGGGAGAATGGGAAATCAAGTATTTATTCTATGTGGCTATGAGCCTATCCAAATTTTCTTGGCTTCATGAGTACCTTATTCCAGACAATTTTAGAATCAATCTTTCCAGTTCCAATAATAATCCTCTATAGTGTTTATTAAACTGTATTAAATTCATAAGTCACGGAAAACAAATACCTTCATATCATGAAATATAGTATCTCCAACTTTCAAATTTTTTTCTTCAGAAATGTTTTATAGTTTTCTTCATATAGGTCATATACTTTCGGTCATATCCAATGCAGGTATTCTACAGTTACTGTTGCAATTGTGAATGGAATGAATCTCTTTGTCCATTACATTTACTAATTGGTCATTGCTAGTATATAAGAAAGTGATAGATTTGTTTACGTATTTCTCATATTGGACCATTTTATTGACCTATCAGTAATTTAAAATATATTTTCAGTTGATTTTTCATGCATTTTCTAGAAAAATAATATATTCTGAAAATAAAGACAACTTGCTGTTTCTTTTTAATATTCTTTATTTTTTTTTAAATGAATGGCATTGTTCTGAGACTTCAGAGGCATTTTTATGAGATAATAGTGAGCTTCTCATTTAATGGAAACACCTCCAGTGTTTAACGTCTTATCATTAAGTTTGCTGCTTGTAGCTTCTGATTTAAAACAAAAAGTATCCTTGGTTCTTCTATTATTTGTTTACTAATGTATTTACCACCATTGTTGTCATCACTGTCATCATTATCATAATCTGAAATGTTATGCTTTAATTAATGTATATTTTTACCATAAAAAATAAAGTAAAAAAGAAAAGCACTACAAATATAGTTGAAATCGTACATATCTCCCTCAGTCCTATCCTAGAGAGAACCTATAACTTGAATTTAGTATTCAATATTTCCATGTTTGTTTTTTATACTTTACACATGTATGTAGCCATAAACAATATATATTAGCATTTTGCATGTTTTTAAAATTTGAAGAAATGAAATCATACTATGTTAAATCATCTTCAAAATTACATATTTAAAGAATATGTCACTGTGGCTAAGAATATTCATTTTAACTATATTTCAATATTCCCATTTAAGTATACCACAATTCATATTTCCATTTGACGACTATTTAGAGAGTTTCCAAGTTTTTATTATTACAATCAATAATGCAATGAACAATCTCATAAGTGTCTCCCTGGGAACAAGTAAGAGAAATTCTCTGGTACTTATTTTTAAGAGTAGGATTGTTGGGTTATAGAGTGTGTTACTTTGCAACCATATTTCAACTTTGCAAAAATATTCTCTAAAATGATTTACCAATATATACTCCCATGGGTATTCTGGAGTTCTCATTCTTCAATTTTTTGTCCTATTTAGTTCTGTTGGACTTCCTTATTTTTGTCAATCTGATCATTATGAAATTTTATTACTCCTTACTATGCATTTTGTGCTTGCTAATCAGGTTAAATATTGTTTCACATATTTACTGCCATTCAGTTTTCCCCTTCAGTGAAATAACTTTATATTTTTTGCCCATTTTACTATTTGGCTATCTTTTTCTTAATGATAGGCAAAAATTCCTTATATAATCTAAAAATTAATCCTTTCGTCAATTATGCACATTATAAACATCTTTTCTCAGTCTGTAGCTTATCTTTTACTATATAAAATTTTGTATATCTTTTTGTATGCTTTCCAAACTTTAAGATAGCTTTCCTTACCCAAGATCAGAAACATATTGCCCTATTTCTTCTGAACCTTTTATTTCCCTAAAACTTTTTAACTTTTCTTTTAGATTTTTAATTGATTTTGAACTTTTTTTGTGTGCTTAGAGTGAGATAGAGACACAATCTTATTACATTTTTCCTTATGCAGAACCAATTATTTCATCACCTTTTACTATAAATAATCCTTTCTCCACTTAAGATTGATTCTTATGCGAAAATGTATAGTTGTAAGGGGTCTGTTTCTGAGTTCCGTCAATTCTATCCGTCTAACTCTCCATCAATACCTCACCTTAATCTCTAGCACCGTTTAAGTCTTAATATATGGAAAGATAAGTCCTTCAACTTATTCTTCAAAAATGTCTTTATATTTTTAGCCCTTTCGTCTTTCATATGAATTTTAGAGTCAGCCTGTCAAATTATAAGAGGGGAAACAACTTTTTGAAATATGATTAAAGATGCACTTAATTATAGATTATTTTGGAGAACTGACTTCTTCATGATTGTGAGTCTTCCCATTCATGAACACAATTTATTTCTCCATTTATTTGAGATTCTTTTATGTCCTATAAATTTTTCTAATCTTTTTTTATAAAGGTCTTACCATACTTTTGTTATAGATATTCTTGGGAACTTTATGATTTTTGTTGCTATTTTAAGTGCTATTATTATCTAAATTATATTTTCTAATCATTTATTACTAGTGTGTAGAAATGCAATTAGCATAGTGTGTCAAACGGTCAAAGTTCCAGTTGTGTCCCTGAGACTTACAGCTATATAACTGTGAACAAAGTACTTATCTCTTAGCCCTTCATTTTTTTCATCTATAAAAAAGTTTAAAATAGTAACTAAAAGGATTGCTGAGGATTAAATAAGAGTATAAAGCACTTAGTGCTGGACAGAAAAAAACTTAAGAAATGTACTATTATTGCATTACTTGTCTTTTCATCAACCCTGCTCAATTCTGTTATCACTTCTAATAATTTGACTGTAGATTCTTCTGAATTTGTAGATAATTATCAGCAAAAAATACAGATTTGCTTTTTTTCCCAATCTTTTTATTTCTTTCTGTCTAATTTCACTAAACCTCCAATAAATTATTATCTTCTTCCTGACTTTAAATAGATTGTTTCTTATTTCTTACTATTAAAAATAAAATCTTCTTGGGGTAGAAATCTTAAATATAGTAAAGAAATTCCCCATTCCTAATTTCTAAGATATATAAATAAACAAGTATTGACCTTTATCAAATGATTTCTATGCATCTATTAAGATGATTATTTAGTTTGTCTTGTTTAATTTTTAAGTTTTGAAGGTAGCAAACTAAATTTATACCCAGTTTTAAAAATCTTGCTTTTATATTTATATGATGAGTCCCTTTTATTCCTACTGCCCTGAGTCCTTTGCAGGGATATAGATTGACTGAGAGACTTGAGATTGCATGCAGCAAATTAAAAACTAAAGCTTTAAGCCATGGCAAAGTTCTCTCTTAGAAATTATAATAAACATAGGAAAACTATAAGCATGTTATAAATTACTAAGTTAAAGAACACAAACATAAATTAATGCTACAGGGCACAAGTATACAAAAAAGTTCTAAAAACAAAAAACTGTAATAGGTTGCTAATGCCTTAAATAACAGCAAACAAGTCTGACAAAAATTTACATTTACAATCTTAAAAAAATAGGTAAAGTGAACTGTGTTGCTTAGTATTTTCAAATGTAAAAGAAGCAAAAATTAACTTCTTTTTAGCATGCATTATTGTATGTCCTGAAAGGATCTTTGGGAAACTGAGAAACACAGCTTTTGAACCAGTTTAGTTACTATTCATGCTGGAAAAAAAGAATGGGAAAAATATAATATCATCATATTTAGTTTATAGCTTGGAGTATATCGATTAGTTTAAACTAAACAAAGCTTTTATTTGAAAATATATGCACTCAGAAATTAAGTGATTCACTAGAGAAATAACTTTATAAACCTTTTAAAGAAAAATTTCTAAATAGTTGAGCAAGATTCTAACATGTAACTCAAATATTAAACTGAACTAAAAACATTTTCCTAGTAATTGAAATACAGAATCTCTTTTGGAACTATTTCTTTTTCATAATATAAAAGTTTTAATATAAATAAAGCTTTGAGAATGAATAATGATATAAAGGAAGTTCTTAAAGTCAGTAACTAAACTGAAAATAATTGAATGACTATGATAATGTGGTTTCTTTTTTGGTCTTAAAAAAAAAAAAAACCCTCCAAAACAGAGTAAAGGAGTTTCTTACAAACAAAACTCAGAGAAAGTTTTTATTTGATGGAATAAGGGCATGTCCAAGACATTCCATCATTGACTATTTTTACCTCTGTAAATCTTCTGTTAGATCTTGTGTTAGATCTACTCTCTCCCTGGCTCCACCTACTAACCTGTTTCCAGTCCTAAAAAGGCAATATGAAAGAAACTGAACCCTAAAGATCTCCAACAAAAATTGAAAAAAAAAAAATCTAGAAACTACAATAATAACAACTATAGGTTAGGTTAGCTAACATTTATTGAGTGCTTACTATGGGCCAGTGCTTTACATGGGTTAGCTAATTCAAACTCAGTTTATATTAGCATCACACGCCAAATGATTTAAATTAAAAATGTAAACCAGTTTCTGACCACTAGAATTTAGTCCTTAATAATTAAGTTTATAATGCAAGAACAGGTATATTACATAAAATCTAATTAATCTCCCATTACATTCAATGTAATGACTTCTAAATGTAATAACTGTGTCAGAATGACACACTATACCTTTCCTCTCTTCTATGATTCTAGCTCTAATTATCAAGATATCCTAATACTCATATTTCAATTTCTTTTCTTTACTTGATATTATCCTAACATCTAAATATGTGGTAAAAATATTCAGTAAACATAAAATGTCAGTGATTCTCTTTGAAGATTTAGAAATACATACTTGAATCTATGGCCTAGTAACTGAAAGCTTTTATGCCTTTCCAGTAATTAACAGTCCAATGAAGGTTATCCATCCACTCATGCCTATTACTGGCCAGGCATGGGCAAGTGGAAAGTAGGAAAAGGGTTTTTTAGTCTTGATTCTGCCAATGACTTGCTGTAAGATTTTAGATAAGGCAATCAGACCTTATTTTAAGGCAGTTTAGACCTTATTTTAATAATATGAAAAAGGAGAAGTATATCCAAGTAATTTATGAAGTCAAAATTTCAGTTAAAATACCTGAGAAATCATGAAAACACTGAGACAAAAGGATATCATTTAAAACTTCAGAGCAGTGTCAAAAAAAATTAGGCTTTCTAAATCATCTTGACAGGTTTGGTATGAAAATTTTAGTAAGATCATTGTTGAGTGTTATTATTTTAGGTACAATATATTAGGTTTAGCACTTTTTAAGTTAAATTAAACTTATTCTTCTCCATGAAAGCAGTAAGGGGTACTTATATAACATGCTTATAACTATTTCCAGAACTTGATGCATAATTGTACCACTACCTTTAACTGTTAAAGCCATGCACAGTTGTTGATCATATCACATAATGTCTTATTGTTTGTTTGATTTATTTGCTAGAAAGTCTGTGGTGAAACAATATCATGGCCATTTATAATAAATACTGTTTTTACTAGAAAATATCATATGCTTTATGGAGATTAATTTTTAAACTAGGTTTTAGGAATTTACTACAGTAAGAGAAAAAGGTAAATATTATCTACAGGTTGTGAACTTCTAAAAACTTATATTCTACCAGGTTGATACTCAGAATGCAAAATCCTCACTGTCTCTCTAGGTACTATAAGCTATTTTATGTTATAAAAAAGTTATTTCTAATTTTTAAAGCAGGAGTAAAATAGTTTCAACCTTGGGTTTGATCTCTCTCTACCCCCTCATGTAAATGTCCAAGAAAATTTTTAGCTAAATTTGAGTATTAAATCTTAATATACTGTTGAAGTTATTGTGGAATAAGAAAATACATCATCATTTTTTGATCATTATGTCATAAACAATTTTGGAAGTAATAGAAAGAAACAATACTCTAACTGATACGTGTAACAGCTGCCAGGGTCTACCACTACAGAGAAAACATCTAGGACTGGCCCAGGGATGAGGTTCCAGAATGTGGATGGCTGCAACCATTTCAGTATCTGTACATTCCAACCTCAGTGGGAGAAAACCAGGTATTTGAGAAATGTCATGGACAAGTAATGCTAAACTAAAAATAGCATTGACAGCAATGGCTCTTGGTTGAAAAACTGGAAAGCTTCTAACAGTTACATAAGTCAAACTGGCTCCCATTTACTTATAATAGAGAAGAAGAGGCATTTCGAAAGGTCTTACTAACTGGAATGCAAATGGATGATACTAAAGATTAGAAAATAAATCTATAGTACATTTTAGAGATGAGCCTTTCAGACACAGAAGAGAGAACAATTTACTTGAAAGAAGAGAAGCAGAAAACAGGCAACAAATTACTTATTCAGAATATCAGGCACAACTCCCTTGTGGAAAGATATAACTAAAATATTTGGGTATTTTAATAAAAATGTATCTCTTTCTCAGGGTTAAGAATGAAACCAAAGCAGCATCATGTGGCTGCTCTTCCTAGAGGAATCCAAAAACAGAAATTAGAATGGGCATATGTTAGATCTTAAAAATCACAGTTCCCCTGGGAAAATAGTCATCAGGTTAAGTTAACACACTCTTATTATTTACATTATCTGTTTACCTTTCCAGGAGCTACATATTTCAGTAATAAATATCAAAGAAGGCTCAAATTTAGCTTATGCAATTTTAGGAAGATATAAATAAGCCATACATTTTTCTTGCTAAAACTGATACTGATTTTTATTTAAAAATATAAATTACAAATTAAAGTAATAAGTGATGTTATTCAACTTTGAACAAAACCAAGTAAAAAATTTTTTTAACTAGGTGACTTTACCACTTCAGTTATTATATAAAAGACTGACTAATTTGATTTCTAAATACAGAACAAAAAGATTTGCATTTTAGTAGAGGAGAGTAGGAGGAAACATGAGGTAGATATAACTTCCTGACATGAAAAATTCTAACACACTTCAATGAGATATAAAATGTAGGCTACAGAAACATCTCTGCTAACTATTTTAAAATAACAATCTGGGCTCTTATTTTTCTACGATGAACTAGTACTGTTTGATTTTAAAGTTTATAAAAACTAGTACTATCTCAAGAAGACATTTATTTATACTCATAAAATTAAAATACAGTAACTACAAATACTTAGGAATTGAGTAATATCAAAGGTAAGAGGACTAAGAAAAGTACTACATGAATTTCTAGAAATCTAAAAATTTAGATCTTAATAATCTTAAAAATGTGAGAACTCTTTACTTGAGATTCTTTTTTCTTTTGTATTAGGTTAAAATGCAATCATATTCATTTTGATGTCATATAATCTTTTGTTCTTTATTAAGTGATAAAGTTTGATGTAGAACACTGATATGATCATAGGTGGTTTTTGATTGTTTGTAGGCTAGGTTGCCCCTCTTGACAATCTGGAGGGGAATGGTTCTATATTTGGAGAGAACGAAATTGATGAACAGTCTTTATTGAAAGGCAAAAGTCTTAGAATTTTGCCCTACAAAAGACTTGAACTTTAGTCTGGGGAATAAAACGTGGCTTCAGAGACAGACCTGAAGGTTCAAACCCATTCTTTGATCACTTTCCAATTTGCAAGATCTTCAGCAAATTATGTTTAAGTCTCAATTCCTTCAAATACACAATGAGAATGACAATAATACTTATTGCTCACAGTTACGATAATGCTTACTTGAAATTATATGAGCCAAGCAATAGCAAGTGTCAATAAACAGGGGTTATTTTTATTACTATAATTTCTCTTTACCTTTGGCCTGAAAACCTTCAGAACCCTCCTCTGTACAGAGCTAACCAGAACCTGGGTCGGCCTTCCAAACAAGGTTCAATCGAATTTGGTTGTTCCTCCTAAATTCAGGGCTTAGATCCCTCAGGAATGGTGCACATACACGTGTGATCTCTTCCTAGTCATTCCCCCTGAAACTGTCTTAAATGTAAATTTAACCTAAGAAAGCTTAGACTTCTACTCTCTTCTACTTTTTTAAAGTACACTTAAAAAAAAAAAAAGAACTTAGGGCCTCAAACCATTATCATGTGATCAACAGGTGTGTTTCCAAATGCTGACAATGAAAAAGATCTCTAAAATTTGAAATTTCCCCATTTATGGTTTTGAAAATAAAAATATTGGTATTATTTGAACAGTAGCACAACATTTTGGGGTGGGGAGGTATTCAGATTCTTAACAGGGCTGATCTGTGATTTAGTGAAAATTCTGGTCTCCATGTTATCTTAATGAAAAGGTCTAAAGAAGCATAATATAAATATGGATTACTACTCTAGTGGTAAAAATCTCTGAAAGAGAAAAAAGAATTAATACAAATATTTTATAGAGATGATTATTCTTACTAATGCCAATGGGGAAAAAAGCACACTATTTGAAGGTAAAAGGACAGAAAGGGTTACTTCCTTATGCTAATTTGAACAGCCTCTTTATACAGTCTACCCAATTCTTTTTAGAAAATCAGTGCTACTTATTTACATTAATCAATAACTGAAATATTATTAACTCACCAGGAAAAACAATTTAATATGATTTATAAACTGGCAGCTTTTTAAACAAAGGTATGTCCTTTTAATCATGAACACTTTTGTACATTAACTTAAGGTCTAGAAAACATTAAGAAATAAGCTGGTTTCAAACAGAAAAATGGGCAGTTCCTGAAACTGACAAGGTAAGAGAATACATTGCCCGAAACCTACGTGGTACAATCTACTTAAAAAAATTATCATCTCTCTACAAACCTGACAAATATTAAAGCTCAATTATTCAATTTCTGGACAATTAAAAAACTAACCTTCACCTAAAAGTAACCAAGAACACATAAGTCCGAACATAATATAAAAATAGTCTCAGTGAAATATTCTGAATGTTGTTAAAGGCAAATATTTGAATAACTGGTTGAGATATCCTTACCTTTTGCTGTGGCACAGGTTTTAGGATCAATCAAGATTATTCCAAATAACTGCACTTAGCAGTTGATTTCACAGGACACAACGGCTCTGCATTCCGTGCAAAAGCATACAGAATGAATCATAATCACACTGGCTCAGACCTTTTTCAGCACAGGCTAACTCTAAGACAAATATCCACAGCACTTTTAGGCTCTTGCTCTGTTTTCAGGTTCCCTTTTCAGCAGTTTTCTTGGTCTGCTCTGGGTCCCTAATCAAGCTGAGCTGGCTCCTGTGTGCTCCAGAGAGCTCTGGCCTTCGGGAGCTTAATCCTTCCTTCTCAGCAGGAACTGCTGTGTGCAACACCACAGAAACGCCCCAGCCTGAACTCAGTCCTGCAGAACAGGCTTCACCAGTATAGCTCCACCCATCAGCTTCACACAGGTGAATACTTCCTGCTCAGAAAACACCAGTATGAACTTGATGTTTAATTATGTTTTTAATCTTTGAAAAGTTACCATTTGGTTATTATATTTTCTATCTAGAAGGGAGACAGTGTATCCAATAAAATTGATGGTTCTTAAAGCCCAAATAAATAATTGATGAAGTAGTGCCAGTAAAAGGCTGAACATTAAACTAGCAGCAACAGGCTAAGGGAACATACCCCTGAATATCTATGCTGATAATGGCCTGGGCTTGTTATTTTACTAACATATAAAAATAAAAAGTATCAATTTATACTGCCTCTGTGTGAAAAATTTTGAGACAACAATCTCTATGCATCTATTAGGGGAAAAAATAAAGTTGTTTTTTTGTTGTTGTTGTTCCAGAATTGAAAATCTAGAATTAAACAATTTTCCAAAGTATAGCTTCCTAATTTATAAAGTGTCCAAGTGTTAAAATTATAACTCTCCTTATATAATAAGTACTGAAGAAATTCAACATTTATATTAAGTAACAGTACTGAACTGTGCTAATCCTACTAGAATTAAATAAATGACTTGAAAAAGATTAACATATTTTCTGTTCAAAAAGATTTTTTACTAAACCAATGTAAATTGACATTCCGATACTCATTTTTAATGAACAAAATAATGTTACTATGTGCCAGATGTGATTCTATGTACTTTACAGTCTTTATATAACCTTATGAAGTTGATTCTAATATTATTCCCATCTTAGAGATGAGGAAACCAAGAGAGAAGAGTGAAGCAAATGAAAAAGTCATACAATTTGGAACTGTTGGAATCGAGATACCCAGGGAATATTTATCATGTGCCTTGCCAAAACCTTCTGCTACTGATCAAATTTACTATTTCCTTCTGCTCTGAAAATAGCTCCGAATATAACATTATTGATAAATGGTAGACCAGAATAAGAAAAACAATGACTTGTGATTTTAAAATGTGAAAGACCATTGAGAATTCCAATCTGCAGCAGGAACAAAACATGTTATTTAATTATTACCAACGGAACAGCTGTGAATTTATGGATTTTATTAAATAGGAAATGGGGCTCTTAAAATTTATTTATAGTGGAGAAAGCAAAGCCACCTTTCTTTTGTTAAAACTTAAATTAAAAACACCCTCTCCTCACACCCTTTCTTCGTTAGTACTAAAGACACCAAAGGAAAGAAAAAAGGAAAAAAGAAAAGACAAAAAGAAGGCGGAGGGCAAGTCTATGCTGTAGAAAAGCCATTTTAGGAATACTTAGTACAACTTGTAAGCCCTTCATGTTACCCAACATATAAGCACAAATAGAGATAAATAAATTTGACAATAGTCGTCTGAGAGGAGGAGAATTACATAATTAATAACTTTCACCTGAAACCCAAGGGTACACTTTAGGCCATATAGGAATACATAGTAAAAAATGAATGCATGCAAAAGCTGGTAAAATTGGAGTAAGGTCTGTAATCTAGTTCAATGCATTGTGACAATGTCAACTTTCCGGAGTTGATAATGTACTATATAGTTATGTGAGATGTTAGAATGGAAAGAAGTAGTTTTTTGAGACTATGGGACTTCTGTGCTATTTTTGCATCTCCTGAGACTATAATTACTTCAAAATGAAAAGCTAAAACATATGGCTGACTGAAAACATTACGCTTTGTCTTCTAATGACCGCTTATGACATAGGAGACATCACTTATATTCTTCTCTTGTATTTAACAAAATATGTGGAGGCTATCCTATGAAGGACTGTGTATCTGTGTGGATGGGGCTGAGGGTAAGAAAAGAATTCACTGAAAAAGCAATGAAAAGACATTCCAATCATTCTATTATAAAAACTACCTGAATTATTAAACCCTTTAACAGTATGTCAGCAAATGCTGCCAGCTTCATAGCCAAAAATACATCCAGAATCAGATCACTTCTCACCACTTTTATAGTCGCCATCCTGGTCTAAACTACCATCATCTCTTGCCAGGATCATTACGAGAGCCACTGCCTAGCTTTCTTCTACTCACATTCTCTCCTTTCCTTACACAGCAACAAAAGTGATCCTTTGAAGTCAGGTCAAACATCTCTGCTCAAAACCTTCTAATGTCTTCTCATCTAATTTTAAACATAAGCCCAAATTAAACAGGGGCCTCCAGGTCCCCAAAGAGAATATGATCCTCTTTCTTTCTTTTACTCACTGATCCAGTCAAAGTGGACTTCCTGGTGATCCTTTAACAAGACAGAGATAGAGTTCAGTATCCCTCACTTGCAGCTCTCTTTCTGGAGGTATATGCATATCTCCCCTCCTCATATCCTTCAGTCTTTGTTCAAAAGTAACCTTCTAATGAGCCCTTCCCTGACCACCTTTGAAATATAACCCCACATGAGCAACACTATCCAAGCACTTCCTCTCCCCTGCAACCTCCTACTAGGGTTTATTTTTCTCTATACAACATCTATCACATTATATTTCACTTGTTCACCTTTTCTCTCCCTCTTATCAAACTTAAATACAAACACCAAAATGACAATATTTCTGTCTGTGGTGTTCATTGCTTTAGCTCTACTACTTAGTATATATGCAATACATTTCTGATCAATGGATTAATAAATACTGGAAATGACCAAAAATGGAAACATTGCTTACTTAGGGCAAGGATGGGACTGATTAGGGGCTTAGTCCTAGCACTGGCTAAAGGGTATATGGGAGTTTTAGAAACATTTTTTTTTGGTAACTACAGTAGAAATTGTTCATGTTTATAATTATCAATCAACAGTTTTGCTAAAAAACAGTAAATAATGTAAATTAGTATATAAGAGAATATCTGCCCATAAGCCAAATGATCGAGATGAGGAAAAAAGACACAAAAAGTGAAGAATCAAATTCAAAATAAGAAAACTAATTGGCATACACTTTTCCCAAATAACTGACACAAACAATAGTTTCTGTAGGCTGAAATGTATTCCCTCATTATTCAAAATATAGTGTTAGGACTAGTACCATGGAATTACCCAGGAGTTTATTAGAACCACAGGCCCCACATTAGGCTTACTGAATCTACAGTTTTTAACACTATCTCTTAGGCAAATTGAATGCACATTCAAGTTGGTGAAGTAATGACCTAAGAAGCCTACGTGAAGAACACAGTAAATCATTTCAGGCAGGAGAAAGTTTATAGGCAAGAGAAGAAGCCCAAAGTATAATGAGAGGAAAGTAAGGAAACATATTACCGAATGCTGAATATAGATAATAAAATGGAAAAAAGGGTACAAAGTTAGTTCCAGTATTTATGGAGCACTTTAAATTCTAGGCTAAAGATTTTGTATATAATTCTGTTACAGAGGAAAACCAATGAAGTTTTCTGAAGTCAGGGATTACAAAATAAAAGTTGTATTCTAAAAACTATTTTAGTAGTAATTATTAAGATAATTTCAAGAGACATTCATTGTACATCCACTGTACATGCCACCCTTGGGGAGATAAAGATGAATGAGACATACTTGTGACTTGTGAGGAGACGGTAATTTAGTGAGCAAGTGAAATAGCTGCTATTAGATTTGACTAATAACAGGAGATGGGGTTAGAAAGAGAGGGGTCAGGGAAGCTTTCATGGACAATGTAGATCATGGCCTGAGTCTTGAAATACAAGGGGAATTTCAACTGGTCAACCTGAGAAGGAAGGTATACAGACAGGAGTATCAGTAGGAGCAGGCAAAAGCTATGACAGCACACGATGTGTTCAGAGAACAGAGAAGTAGAGCCCAGCAGGGTACATAGGGAAAAAGACTAGAAGAAAATGAAAGAGGAGGGCAGCTGAAAATGCCATAATAAAATATAGTTTAGAGTTATGTTTTATATACAGTGAGGAAAAACATTTAGTTTTTGAATTAGAGAGGCATTAAATAGTTTTAAGCACTTCTCTTCATCCTCTGTTTAATTCATCTTTTCCTTTAATTATTGTTCTGTTCATATAGGCCTGTGGAAATCCAAATACATCTATATTTATTCCTATTGCAATAAAAGCAAAGGATATTGAATAAATATTCGTTATGAGAGAAAGAACAAAAAACTTTATCTCTAGTCAATGTTTTATAGTGGGAGAATTCTGAGTTTTCAGTTAATCAGCCACAAAGGAGTTAATCTATGTCAAGTATGAGGATATTCTACTGTATTATCTTTCAAAAATTTTGTTTTACCTTTCATATACAAATGTATAATTTTTTGAGAATGGATTTTGTGTATAGGGTTAAATAAGGATCAGATATATATTTGTTCAGGTGACCTAATACCATTTATTAAAATGAGTGTCCTTTGACAATGCTCTGCAATGCCACCTTTGTCATAAATCAAGAACCTGTTTACACACAGGTTTGTTTCTGGATTCTATTCTGTTCCACTGATCTGTCTATCCTTGCATCAATATCTTAATTACTATCTTAATTAATAAAATTTTAACAATAAACCTTTATATCTATTATAGAAGTTTCCCACTTTTTTTGTTCTTCAAATTTGCCTTGAGTATTTTGGGCTTCGTATTTCCATATAAATTTGAGAATCAGCTGCCAATTTTCACAAAAATTCCAACTTAAATCTTGGGGCACTTGTCAGCAACTCTGCCCTATTGGGCTCTGAACTCCAATATTTGTTCCCCTAGCACCATGACTTCTCTACTCCATCAGCAGATATACTAAAAAAATAATGTCTCCATCTACTGGGGTCACACCTCTGGATGTCTTTCTTCCACTTAACGTACTCAGTAATTGTTTACTGCTCATTATTTCTCCAATGCTGCAATGAGATATTTCATATTTCTGTCCAAATTTTCTAACTTCTCAGAGAGAAGGTTTGTCTAAATTCCCTAGTCCTTCATTTTTAGAAGTTTATGCCTAAGAGTAAGGTCTGCTTTTCTTCTCTCTTCAATATTTCTCCCCACCATTCCCTTACTCCTTTCCTCCCCTCACCCCTTTCTTTCTAGAGGAAAAAAGATGGATAATGCCAGAAGATGAAGAATTTCACCATAGAAACTTTAAACACAACCCAATGTTGATCCTAGAAATGAAATAAATGATGTAAGAAATGAAGAACTATTAGATAGGATTAAGATTCCTACCTACACAGAGAGAAGAATCAGTGAATTTTAAGATAGGTCACTAGATAGTATCCAAACTTGAAAGAAAAGATGTGTGAGATAACAACAAAGAATATAACTAATATTTAAAGGAAAGGAGGGAACAGAGAATTGCACAAAATAAATATCTTAAGAGATAATAGCTGAGAACATTAAAAAATTAAAAAAAGAAATTAATAAATAGATCCAACTTCTCAGTAAACTCCAAGCAGGACATGGTAACTCATTGATTTTATTTTTATATATATTAATAATTGGAATATATTGAGAGCATCAAGAAGAGCTCCAAAGGAAATTTTTTTCCCTATTGCTCTTGTTGTGTAATAATATAGAGAGCTTTAAATTTCAGTCTCAAACTATAGCTGCATCTTTCAGATTTGGCAACTAACAGTGACAGATGGCAATGTTAAAAATAAATAGAACATTCAAGTTGTTTATACTGTAGGCAAAGACATTTTTAAAGTGTGAAACAAGCCTGAGGCTGATATAATTCACATTATCTTTTATTAAGAATGTACATTTCTCTATACCAAATTTGCAATACTGCTCACAAAAGATAAAATATTAGCTTTTGAAGGGGTGATGTTATTATACGTCATTACTAATTTAGAATTAATGCCATACAGGTTTACTAATAGAAGCAATTTTCTGGAAATATCAATAATTATTTAACTTTCTTAAGTTTTAAAAGTTTCTGGAGGTTATCATAATTCAAAATATGAGAAAGTATTTGATATAGTTTAATATCAATATTAAGCTAATTTTAAAAATCAGTTTACAGTACATCTCTGAGGCAAATTATCAAATATGAGAACTAATAACTTATAAAAGTTAGGCTAATACAGTGGGAATGTATAAAAATACTGAATAAATCATAATAAATTTTTATATTAAATTTTAATAATTTCAAAATAGTGACCACAAAAATTCACGATCATCACAATACGTTGATTAAAAGTATTTGAAAAAATCCACCATTCTTTTATGATAAAATCACTCAACAAACTAAGAATTGAAGGATACTTCCTCAACCTGATAAAGAGCATCCACAAAAACCTACAGCTAACATCTTAGTTAATAGTGAATGACTGGATGCTTCCTCCTAAGATCAGAGACAAAACAAAGATGTTCATTCCTGAAATGTGTCTTAGAGATACTTTAGAGATACTTTCTAAAGCAACTGGGCAAGAAAAAGAAATTTAAAAACTTCCAGATTGGAAAGGAAGAAGTAAAAATATTTCTATTCATAGATAACATGATCTTGTATATAGAATATCCAAAGGAATCCACTAAAAAAACTATTGAAATAAACATTTCAACAAGGTTTCAGGATATAAGATTAATATATAAAAATTAATTATATTTTTATGCACTTGCAAGGAATAAAAAATTAAAAGTTCCATTTATAATAGCATCAAAAAATAACAAAAATAAATTCAACAAAAATGCAAAATTTATACTCTGAAAACCACAAAACATTTACCAAAATTAACAAAGTCTAAATAAATGGAAAAACAACCTATGTTCATGAATTAGAAGATTTAAAAAATACTGATAAAATGGTAACACTTCCCAAATTGACATACAGATTTAATATAATCCCTATCAGAATCTTGGCTGACTTCTTTGTAAAAATAAAGAGAGTGATTCTAAAATCCATATGGAATCATGAGGGACCCAGAAAAGCCAAATCGATCCTGAATAAGAATAAAGTAGGACTTGTCAACAGCAAATTTTACTACAAAGCAACAGTAATCAAGACAGGGTGAAACCGGCCTAATAACAGACATCTAGGTCAATGTAATAGAAGTAAAAGTCCAGAAATAAATTCAAATGTCTAAGGCCAATTGATTTTCTACAAGAGAGTAAAGACAATTTAATGAGGAAGAAGTAATCTTTTCAACAAATAGTGCTGAGACAACTGGTTATCCAATGTAGTTGGATCTCACATCATACATAAATTAACTCAAATAAGTCATGGGCTAAAGTATAAGATCTAAAGGTATGAACTTCTTAGAGAGTATTTAGAAGTAAATCTTGACCTTGAGTTAAGCAAAGCCTTCTTAGGTAAGACACCAACAACACAAGACCAAAAAAATAAATTGAACTTTATCAAAAGTACAAACTTTTGTGTTTCAATGAACCTCATCAAGAAAGGGAAACATAACCTACAGAATGTGAGAAAATATTTGCAAACCACATTATCTGATAAAGAACTTGTATCTAGAATATATAAAGAACACTTATAACTCAATAAAAAGACAAATAACCCAATTAAAAAATGGGGGAAAAATCTGAATAGACATTTCTTTAAAGATATACAAATGGGTGATTAATATGCACATGAAACAATACACAATATTATTGACCACCAGGGAAATGGAAATCAAAACCACAAAGATCTACCACTTTATACCCACTAAGATGGTATGATCAGAAAAAAAAAAAAAACAAACAATGACAAAGGCATGGAGCAACTTGAACTTGTACATTGCTGGTGGCATTGTATAATGGTGCACCTACTTTGGAAAGCATTCTTTGGCAGTTCCTCAAAAGGTTAAACAGAATCACCATATGATCCAGCAATTCTACTCCTAGATATGTTAGGAGATAAAAATATATCTACTTAAAAACTTGTACATGAATGTCATTGCAGCATTATTCATAAAAAAAAACCAATAGAAACAACCTGAAATGGATGGATAAATAAAATATGCTATATCCACACAATGGATACTACTGAGCCATAAAAAGGATGACGTGCTGAAACATGAATGAACCTAAAAAATATTATGCTAAGTGAAAGAAGCCAATCCCAAAAGAACACATATTATATATATGATTCCACTGATGTGAAATGTCCAGAATAGAGAACTCTATAGAGACAAAAAGTATATTAGAAGCTGTTTGGGACAATGACTCCTCATGGTTGTAGGATTCTTTTTGTTACTGATGCCATATTAAAAAAGAAAAGAAACCTACAGTCATCAGAACCACTAATGGACACTTACTGACCAAGCACCCCCTGAGGAAGTCTTTATAATAAATTTACTCTACTGAGGATTTAATTGAGGACAAGAATGCCTTATAAAAAACTAAGAATCCTGACTTAAGTAGAATTGCAAAGAACAGTTTTGAAGTATTTTTCTCTACTTAACAATAAATACAATCTGTCTAAAACTGGAACAAGCACTGACTTCTTAACCTTAATGAAGAAATAAGCTTTGAAAGGGGTTATTATCCTTTACTTTTACCTAAATACTGCTGAAATGTCAATCTATTTGTGCTGACATCTCTATTGACAACTTTCATATTTATATCTCCTCTATGATTTTTTAGAAACCTACAAAAAAAACTCATGTTTTTTTTCTTTTTGTAAATTTTCACTTAATTCTCCCACAGGATTCATGAAAAATGACAAAATGAATGAATTGGTTAAACAACTGCTCATTTATCAAAGCATTTGAGGACAGAGGGGGAAAGTACTAAATAAGAATAAATTTTGTTTTTCCTAATTCTTACAGAGATCCCAAACCTAGAACATACATTAAGGAAAATAAATAAATAGTGGCCCAGAAATTTTTTCTTTTTCTTTTATCAGGAGGAGAGGGATAGGGATTGGCAGGGTAGAGCACAGGGAATGTAATACAACTAGGAAAAATAAATTTGATTATTTCATCTCCCCTCTATAACCTTTTAGTGTTTGTTTTTATTTTCTTTTGAAAACTTTACATCACATTAAAAAGTTACAGACTAGTAGTCTATAAAATTTGCAAAAACTAAATCACTCAATAAAAACAAATTTTCCATTTTCTTGAAACTGTAACATTGCTTTACTTATTTGTAAACTACTCCACATATTTTTATAACACTGTAAATATACTATATAAGTAATAAGAAATGCTGTCAAAAATAGTTTTGATATTCACAGGCACCAATAAAATACACATTCCCTTCATCTATTAATTTTCACCTAATCATACTAGCTCTATGTCAGTTCATTAGAATTGCCATTTTCTTTTATTATTTATTGATTAATAAGCTATATTCCTACTATATAACTGTAAAAATAATGATAAAGCTAAATGGAACAATTTTTTAATATTGTTGAAAATTTTGAATGCATGTAAACTTTTGTGAATTAATCAAGAGAAATAAGAATATATTAAAAATCAAAACCACATAAAATTAAGAATGCATATTATGTCAATAAATACAAAGAAGAGCAAGACAAGCTATGTGCTTATCTGTAAGAGGAATTCTGTATCTTTAAGCATTTGACAAGATAATCACACTAACGTAAAAGTGTACTCACCTGGTTTTGGCACTGAGTTGGTCACTGACTGGGGAATTTTCTGATTAATTAACTCAACGCAGTGTCCAGGGAAGAGTCCCACCTAAGGAAAAAAAAAAAGCAGCAAAAAGAGGATTTTAAACCAGAGATCAGATCAGTGTGTGAACACTGCCAATTTAATTCCAGTAATGTACTCCACAGTCCTTCCTAAATGATTATATTATTTCAAGACTCTAAATCACAGACAATGCCAATTACACAAACAAATAATAAAACAATCTGTTGCTATGAATATGTAGAGTTAGGTGTTTTATTTGTCTAAAATCTAAGTCTGCTTTTTCAGTTTCAGCTTTTAATTTCCCATATGTTTCTAAACCAATTAAAATATTTAGTCTGATACCAAGCTATGCGTGTAATAGTTATTAATTTTTACCTCTCAATAATTTATTCTGCTGAAATGCCAGTCAAGTTCTGTTGACATATCTACTGCCATCTTTTATATTTATTATCTTCTCTATTATTTTAAAAAAATCTACACAATACCACATTCGAATTTTTTTGTAAGTTTTCTCTTAATTTTCCCACAGGAGTCATGGAAAATGACAAAATTAAAAAGAATTAGTTAAATAGCTGCTCATTTAAAATCCTGGTTCATACTGTTGTTAAAGAGTTAGTAGTGTTTGGATAAGTGGGTAAGAAAGAGCCAATCTCAGCAGTGGTGAGAGAATCTGGCTTTGAAAAACTCTTTGACCTGGTAGACTCCTAAGAATTCTATGGCATTAAGTTGAATCCTAAGAAGGTCGAAACTTAGGAAAACTGACCACCAGATCACCCAGAGATACTGTACAGTACGACCAGAAGAACAAATACAGAGATAAACAGCCTAGGAACAAAAGTAAAAAGGAAATCTTTACCAATATTTATAGATGTTTCCTTAGACAGGAATATATTGAGCCGCCATGCAGCAGATGTTAAAACTGAAACATGAAAACTACATCACATTGTACATCCTTCTGTTGACAGACTCTGGGGGAAAAAATGAAATGGCTTTCCAAGAGTATGATTCATCGTGAAGTTTTAAGCTGTATAATTTCCAACTGTGTGGGATTATTTTCACATATTCATTTGCTGCATTATTATTTCAATTTCTGGATCGATACTCTATGGTTATTCTTAAAATTATAAAGATGTAACTAGTTATCATGAGCTGAAAAGGGGTTATTTTCAGTTTGTTTGAAAGATTTGATTTTGGGATTCTTAAAGTCTCCAAATATTGCCTTTCAACATAATACTTTAAGTATTTGTTTTATTGGTGAAATTCCATACCATATATTACTTAACTTCTCTTATTTAATTAGACAAGGAGAAATTCTACCAAGATTGATTAGAACCAGCTAAAAACCAACCTGAAAAATCCTTCTTGTCCTTCTTACACAAATCAGTTATTATGAGAATGTATACGGTATAATGGTTGACATTGTAGCCCCAACTCTAGGTCAGCCACATATTAGATCAGGTCTGTAATTTGGCTTCTCTATTTTAGTTTATTCATCTAAACATAATAATGGTACCTAGCTCATAAGGGTTGTTATGAGAATTAAATGGGTCAGTACAAGCAAAATACATGTAGTTAGCAATCATTAAATGTTATCTATTATTATCCCAGTATGCTGTCTACTAGAAAACCTACAGGGCTCCAGCTCCTCCATTTAATAGATATGACAGACACATAAGACCTGCCACCTTTTGCTGTTTGTACTTGTTTCCTTACTATCAAATATCATTTCCAAAAAAAGTCTAATTCATTTCTATTTATAAATAGTTTTTCTGCAGTTTAATGTGGAAAAAATACCAGAATCTAAACTTGGCCCACCTGTGTTCTCGAACAAATTGCCTAACCTCTGCCTCAGTTTCTTAAATTTGTAAAAATGGGGATAATATTAGACACAACAATTGTGTGAAAACACCTAGCCTAGTTTCTAAACTCATCACTTCTTTACTAAGACTGAACAAAGCTTAATAAACTTTTTTGGCGAACTACACAATATATATTAATTACACTTGTACCTTTTAATTTTGTGTCAATGCATTAGGTTTAAGTATATAGGGTAAAATACTGTACTATGTAGAAGTCTATAGTCATGTACTATGTAGAGGTCTAAAGTCGCTTAACTCCAATCTGTGCTCACTGTCTTCCATTCTTATAAAGTGTAACACTACTAATTACTAGCTGAACTAATTATTCACTTTCCCAGACTCCTTGGATCCAGGTGTAGCCATGGAACATGTAAACACAGATCTACTGAAACTGTTCTGCCTCCTCCTTTCTGCTGTAAATGCAGGCATTAAGTTTGGATCTGTAGGAGCCTCATTTGACCCTGAAAAGAAAGGCCAAGAGCATCTTAGAGGCTTCTGTGTAGCTGCAAATTCAACAGTAGCAGTCACCTTTTTTAACTTTTCTGTTTCTTGAAGCCAAAAGAAGTCCTAGCTGTTGAAATGAATCAATCTGCTGAATTGATAAGATCAAAACAGTATTTTTTTTAATTTAAAATACTTGATTTTATAAATTTGTAAAAGGGAAATAGAGTATATTTTCATACTAAAAGTTGTCATAAAGAGTATGTCAGCATTGTGACAGAGTGAAAAGACTGTTTTCTATCTCCCCTTAAATTTACAACAAGTTGGAAATTTATAATCCAACAAAGGTTCCTCTCTCAACACACAAACATACTGAGAAATCCACGCATGGGTACCGTAAAGGTAGGCATACTGAGATGCATAGAAGAGGCAGGACAAGGGGGAGAACAGGAACAGTGTTGTTCCTGCTATGATCTCAGCTAACTTGGTAACACTGGAGGAGTTGGGGTGCAGCGCCACTATAGTCTAGTGGAGGGTAAGAGGGGCACGAGCAGCATAGGTGCCCAAGAATCTGGATTTATTCCTTATTTTTTACGCTGCAAAGAAACATGCTAGATGCAAAGGATATGCATCTATGGCCCCAGATTACAGTACAGTGATGCCTGCAGCCATAAGGAACAAGGGCCCTTGGAAACACAGGCGACTCAAAAACTGGGTTCCTCCTCCATCTGACATATCTCACCAACATTGGTGGTGTCCCCAGATGGAGGTGACCCCAAAATGGCTAAAAGGCCCACCACTCAGGTCACCCAGGTGTCAATTTTCACAACTGCAGTGATGTCCGCCCTACCTCAAGGCAACCCCCAGAGGCATAAGTAACACAAAAGGAAACAAAAACTTGAGCACCATCTACTGGAAAACAAAAGAAAGACCTCTAATTATCAACCAGCTGAACTGATAAGATCAAAGTAGTATCTAAACAAAAAAGTGTACTACCTCAAATGTGCAGGCAGAGAAACACTACATCAGTACCATGAACAACCAAGGAAACATGGTAACACAGAAAGAAAACAACAATTCTCCAGAAACTAAACTCAAAGTCAAGGGAGATTGATTTAAATGACAGGAAATTCAAGTTTGCAGTGATGACTGAACTCAATCGGGTATAAGAAAACTCAGAAAGGCAGTTCAATGAGTTTAGGAATAAAATTAATGAACAGAAACATTACCAAAGAGATTAAAACTGTAAAAGAGAACCAAAAAGAGATTCTTATGTTGAAGAACTCAACAAATGAGATGAAGTACTCAACAAATGAAATGAACAATGTATTAGGAAGGACTGGAAACAGAGACGATCACATTGAAGGAAGAATGAGTGTGCTCAAAAGTAGAAACCTAGAAATGATTCAGGTAGAATAGTTTTTAAAGAACTCTAAAGAACTATCTGATTCAATTAGAAAGAGCAACATAAAATTAATGGGTATCACAGGAGGACAAGAGAGGGAGAAGGGAACAGACAGCCTATTCAAAATATTATTGATGAGAACTTCCCAAACCTAAGAAAGGAACTGAACATTAATGTAAAAGAAGCTAATAGAACACAAAAGACCTTCTCCAGGACATATTATATTAAAAATGACAAAAGCTAATGATAAAAATAAAAAAAGAAAAGAAATTCTCAGGGATGCCAGGGGGAAAAAGATAATAACCTACAAGGGAAACATTAGATTATCAGATTTTTCAGAAACACTACAGGCTAGGACAAAGTGGAATGATATAGTCAGAGTTTTGAAGGAGAGAAATCACCAGCCAAGAATAATATATCTAGAAAAACTGTCTTTTAGATACGAAGAAGAAATAAAGGTGTTCCCTAACCAAAGAAAAAAAACTAAGGAAATTTATCAACACAAAACCTAAATTATACATAAAATGATGAAAGAAACTCTTCTACCTGAAACAAAAAGACAAAAGTACACAAAACTTTGAGTAAGGTGACAAACAGAAGCAAGAAATTGCAACTCTATTTCAGAACAGAGTATTAAACATTTAATTAAAACACAAAGGTTAAAAGGAATAAAGTATTAAAATAATAACAGCTATTGCAATTTAGTAATATACAACATAAAAAGGGATAATTTGTGACAACAAAAATGTAAAAGGGGTGGAGAAAAAAAATAGAACTCATATAAGTGAATAAAGATAAGGTACTATCACAAAATAAAAAGGACTATTTTATCCGAGATGCCTTACACAAACCTCATGGTAACTACAAAGTAAAAATCCAGAGCTGAGATAAGAAACATGGGGAAAAAAAAGAAAAGAGAAAAAGTCATAGAAAACCATCAAACAAAAATATCAGACAGAATACAAGGGAAAGGTAATGACAGATAAACAGAGCAACCAGAAAACAAAAGATAAAATAGCTACAGTAAGTCCTCATATATCAATAATCACCCTGAATGTAAATGATCTGAACTCACCAGTCAAAAGGCACAGAATAGCAAAATGGATTAAAACAAGACATGACTATATGCTGTCTTCAGGAGAACCACCGCAGCTACAAAAACAAAGGTTTAAGGCAGAAGTGGAAGATAGTACTCCAAGCAAATAGTACCCAGAGTAAAGCAGACGCAGTCATACTTATATTAAACAGAAGATTTCAAAACAAAAAAGATAAAAGAGACAAAGATGAACATTTTATAATGATAAAGGGGAAAATCCACCAAGAAGATATTATACACACACACACACACATACATACACACACATACATACATACATACACATGCACATACATACACATATCCTAGCAGCATGAAAATGTATAGAGCAATTATTGACAGACTAAAAGGGAGAAACTGACAGTATAAAAATAATACAGGATTTTAATATCCTACTACATCAATGGATAGATCATCTAGTCAAAAATCTACATGGAAACATAAGCCTTAAATGACACATTAGAGCAGATGGACTTAGATATTTATAAAACTTTCCATCTCAAACAACAGAATACACATTCTTCTCAAATGCACATGGAACACTCTCAAGGACAGACCATATATTGGGACATAAAAGAAGTTTCAATAAACGTAAGAAGACTTAAATCATAATAAGAGTCTATTGTAACCAAACTAGAAATCAACTACAGGAAGAAAGTTAGAAAGATCACAACAAATACGTGGAGATTAATCAACATGTTCCTGAACAACTATTGGGTAAAAGACAAATGAAAATGAAAATACAGTACACCAAAATTTCTAGGATGCAGCAAAAGTGATACAAACAGTAAGTTTAGAGCAATACAAGCCTATTTCAAGAAACAAGGAAAATCTCAAATAAACAATCTAACTTCACATTTTAAGGAGCTAGAAAAAGAACAAATGAAGCCTGAAGTTACCAGAAGGTGAGAAATAATAAAAATCAGAGCATAAATAAATAATAGGAAATATAGAAACAATTAATGAAGCAAAGAGCTGGTTCTTTAAAAAGATAAAATTGGCAAACCTTTAGTTAAACTCACTAAGGAAAAAAGAGAGAAGACAAAATCAGAAATAAAAAAATTGAAATAAAAATACATACTACAGAAATACAAAGAATTATACAAGAATGCAATGAAAGACTATAGGCCAACAAATTAGACAACCTAGCAGAAACGGACAAATTCTTAGAAACACATCTTTCTAGACAGAACCATGAAGAACTGGAAAGCTTGAATAGACTGATTCCTAGTAAAAAAATTGAAACAGTATTCAAAAAACTCCCCCAAAACAAAAGTCCATGACCATGTGGCTCTTAGTGAATGGCTTTTATATACTAACAAAATATCAGAAAGACAAATAAAGAAAACAATCCAATTTAAAATATAACAAAGAGAATAAAATACCTAGGAATAAATTTAATACAGGAGATGAAGTACCTGTTCATTGAAAACCGTAAGACATTGTTGAAGGAATTTGGAGAAGATAAAGAAATTGAAGGACATTGTGCTCATTGACTGGAAGAATTAACATTTAAAATATTCATATTACCTAAAGCAATAGACAGATTCAATGTGATCCCTAACAAAATCCTAATGTAAATTTTTCACAGAAAATCTGCAAACCTGTATGGAACCCAAAAAGATCCCACATTGCCAAAGCAATCCTGAGGGGGTAAAAAAAATCCGGAGGTATCACACATCCCAATTTCAAACTATACTACAAAGCTACAGTAATCAAAACAGTATGGTACTGGCAGAAAAAGTGAAACAGACCATGAAACAGAATTAAGAATTCATAAATAAATCAACACATAGATGGGCACATATTTTATGACAAAGGAGCCAAAAACATACAATGAAGAAAGAAAAGTCTCTTCAATAATTGGTACTGGGGAAATTGGACAGTCATATTCAAAAGGATAAAACTAGACCACTATCTCACAACATACACAAACATTAACTAAAATGGATTAAAGTTTTGAATGCAAGATAAACAATAAAATATATAGAAGAAAACATATGCACTAAGTTTCTGGACATTGGTCCCAGAGTGTTTTTGTGAATTTGACTCCAAAGGCAAGGGAAATGAAAACAAAAATAAACAAATGGCACTACATCAAACTAAAAAGCTCTGCACAGCAAAAGAAATCCAAAAAATAAAAAGGCAACCACCCTAATAGAAGAAGATACTTGCAAATGATCCTTCTGATGAGAGATTAATATCCAACAAAATAAAAGAACTCATACAAATCAATAACAAAAAATCCGATTAAAAAATGGGCAAAGGATCTGAATAGACATTTTTATAAGGAAGACATGCACGTGGCCAACAGACAAATGAAAAGATGTTCAACATCACTAGTTACTAAGGAAATGCATATCAAACCCACAATGAGACATCACCTCACAAAGACAAGAATCAAAAAGACAAGAATCAACAAGTGTTGGAAGGAATGTAGAGAAAAGGGAATCTTCTAACACTGTTGGTGGGAATGTAAATTGGTACAGCTACTATACAAAACAGTATGGAGGTTCCTTTAAAAATTTGGAATAGAACCACCATATGAACCAGTAATTCTTCTGGGTTTGTACTCCCAAAATGAATATAAAAAAATTCATTAACATCTATATACTCCTTAGTTCATTGCAGCATTAATTACAATAGCCAAGACACAGAAACAAACTAAGTGCCTATCCATGGATGATGGGATACAGAATATATGGTGTGTATACACACGCACACACTCACACATAGAAACACTGCATAGCCATAAAAGATAAAACACTGCCATTTGTGACAACATGGATGAATCAAATACAATCAGTATTATGCAAAGTGAAATAAATCATGGAAAAAAAACAAAATCCATGATTTCACTCATACGTGGAATATAAAGCAAAAAGTAACAAACTAATAAATAATGATAATAATAATAATAACCTCATAGATACAGACAACAAAATGGTGGTTACCAAAGGGAAAGGGAATAGGTGGGGTAGGGTGAATTGGGTAAAGGGTGTCAAATTTTGGTAATGAAAAGATGCTAGACTTTGTGTGGTGAGCATGCCATAGAGTATACAGGTAATGAATTATAATGTTGTATACTAGAAATTCATATGTTATTAACCAATGTTACCTTGATAAACTTAATTTTCAAAAAGTGTATGACAAAAATCTGCCATCATAAAAAATAAAACTATGTTGTAATTCTGTTTCATATATTATTCTTTATTCAACAGCAGCAATTTCTAAAGCTCTAATTTCTATGACTGGCAAGAATTAGGGAAAATGTGTATACTGGTAGAGTCAAAATGAAATTCAACTCTAGGAAGAACATGAACTAGAGATAAAAGATCAGCATCTAGGGCCCATAAAGGTAGAGGATTTAAGGTAATAAAAATATAGTAACAGAATAAAAAGACCAATGGAAAAATAAGGCTGGAACAGGTTAGGGATGGGCATACAAGAAGGCAAGGACATTGACTTTGGTAGTTTTCTCCCAAGTCTTTGAGATAAAGGAAGCCAGAGAAGCTACCATATCCTATGGTGTGCTGGTAATTGTTTAACAACTGGCTCTTAGAGGAAAAGGCCTTGATTTCTAAAGTGTGCTAGTGTTTATAATGTAAATACCCCCACCCCCCTGGTTTCAAGCTACCAATGTGACACAACTGAATGCAGAGCTGAAAAGAGATTCAAAGTAGTCTGTTGTGTAGTATTTATACCACACAGTGTATTAGGTATAAGTAACCTTCAGAGCATAGATAACAGCAAAATATTATTTAAAAGTTTTAAGTATTACCTTTGTTTTTAATAACTCATTTAATTGTAAAAGTATATGCTTTAATTTTTAATAATAGCTGTGTTTACAAATAACTGTCCTACAAAATTCCTAAAAATTTCACAACTGGCTCCAGCTCATCACTAATCTATTTCTATATACTTGGTCCTTTGCCTGCCTTACCTCTAATAGCTCCTGGGAATAGGTTTCTAGCAGCTTGACAAGTGTAGGGCTTGAATAAAGAGATCTAAAGGAAAAAGAATGCAATCTGATTTGTCTGATCTTCTATTTTGAGGATATGCTCACATTATAAAAAATATAGGTTTGGCTACAAAAATAAATGTACTAAAAATATTTTGGTACCACTTAGAGGGAATGTTAGGAAAGAAGCTACTACAATAAAATAGGCCTGAGGCTTTAGTAGCAGTAGGAATGTAAAAGAATCACTGCTTAGAGATGGATTCTAACCCTAGCTATGGTCTCTCTGAGGCAATCAATCAAAAATCTAAAAAGGTTCAAAATATGGTGATGGAAGAAAATTTAACTTTGGGTGGTGATTGCACAATGAATTTGAACTTTAAAAAAAATCAGTACTCTTAATATCCTTGCAATATTAACCTTCTGTCAAACCAATCATATACTTGAAACCTATATCAATTTTATTAACCAATGTCATCCCAATAATTTTAATTTAAATAAAGAAAAATACAAAGAGATTTCAACAAAAGAACAATGTGTTTATTACTGACTTTTCTAAAAATTCCTGTTTAATGGTTTATGTATTTAATTTATGGCTAGTGAAACTTTAGGGCTATTAGCAGAACAATTTATTATTATTATTATTATTATTATTATTATTATTATTATTATTATTAGGCTTAGTAAAGTATAGCTCTTATTCCCAGGACTATACCATGGGTTTTGTTTTGTTTTGTTTTTTTCATCAATTAAAACTTCAGAGTTTTAATTTGGCCTCAGAGTTTTTCCATTTTTTCATTTTCTGACTACAACTACCTAACCTTCTAGGTTTCTAATGTTTCTTCCTATTCCATGTTCAGTGAAGTTCAAATTCAAAGACATTGCAATCCCACCTTCCTGTACTCCCCAACCAACCCTCAACCCCATTCCGGGTACCTATTCCCCTTCCAATATCTTTTATTTTTTTTTTTTTTGATGCCTAGTATGAACCCTGTGTCTGATCAACTGAACTTAAAAAAAAAATCAGTACTCTTAATTTCCTTGTAATATTAACTTTCTGTCAAACGAATCTAGCAAACCAAAACTGTATCATTATACTTTCCTTCTTGCATGCTTCTCTATTGCTGGAGAAAAATCAAATTTGTGAGGAGATTCAAACTAAGACAAATTCAAAGTCTCTCATCTAGAAATAGCCAACTGTTTTTTCCTCACTCTTCAAACTTTCTTAGAGAACCCACTACTCTTTAGGATCTCTGTCTAGTCCACATCCATGCCTAGCTGCCAAGATCATCCTAGGAGAGTTGATCAGACCACAAGTTAATGAGTTAACTAGTCTTGTAACCTAGGATTTTAGAATTCAAGAATCTTTCACCATCTCCATTAAGTTTTTAGAACTAGGAAATATTTAAAAAGAAAAAGCAGGGAGTAAGGGAGGGGAAGGGGGAGGTAAGAAAAGAGAGGGAAGGAGAAAGAGACGGAAAGAGGGACAGAGAGAGGGAAGGAAAGAGGGACAGAGGCAGGGAGGGACAGAAGGATGGAAGGAGAGAGGGGTGGTGGGAGAGAAGGAATCGAGGTGAGAAAGAAAGGAAGAAGACAAAGGAAAGAAAGAAAAGGGGAGACTGAGATAAAGCAGCAGCAGCTACAATGGACTGAAAGAAGAAAAAACTGGAAGCAAATTCTCTCAGTTCCTTACTTCCCAGTTCCTGCTTCCATTTTCTTGTGACCTAACAATTCTAGCATAGGGTTTTTTAAGATACCCTATTTATATCTCCCCCACTCCTCACTCCCCCACTGCCTTCCCCCGTAAAACACCACATTGCTTCTTGTTTCTTTGCTTTATTTATACTTCTACTAAACTTTAAATGCCAGCTCCATAATTTCTACTTTTAAAAACATTACTTTTGCAGTACAACAGGTTTGAGACTAAGAAACTCAGTCAGGGGTCAATATATAAACTTGGGAATTCGCTATATATGGTATTTTAAGCTAAGAGAGTGAATAAGAGTCTAGGACAAGGAACACAGAATAAAAAGTAGTCCAACCCAAACTTTCAGATGTCTAGTAGAAGAAATTGAGCTATAAAAGACTGAGAAAATTGAAGAAACTCTGAGTTGTTGTGTCACGTCTATTAAGAGAAGAACAAGTCATGAATAGATATATCAAATACTGATGTGAGTTTAGGTAAGATGAGTATTGAAGTATCCAGTTTTTTTTTGCATTAAGGCAGATACCATTTATGATGTAAAAGAATAAAACAGGAGTGAAGGATATATTTGTGATAGGTGAATGTAATGATGATAGTCCTAGTGGAATCTAAGCTGGATAAGAATGCAAGTGAAGGCAGAAAGTAGGCGATAGAAGAAACTGGAAGGACCAATGGAATAACACTAATAAGATGAAATCATAGTTGCTTTAAAAATTTTAATTACTTTGCCTTACTTTTCCTCTCTGGAAGGAGTAAAAAGGGTATGATAAGGCATAAGTAGAAAAACAGGTAAATGAAAAGGGCAACTTGTGTAATGAGGAGGAAATGATGGTCAAATTTGTCTGGAACATCGAGTTTATAAAGACTGGAAAAGCATAATGGGGTTCAGAGACCATGGGTGGCCTTATGAATCATGAAAAGGAGTTTGAAGATTCTTCTGAACAAAATAAAAGTTGTAAATTCTGAGCAGAAGAGGGACAGGAACAGTAAAATATTTCTAATAGCTGTGTATACCTTTAGTGTAGAATGAAGGGAGAAAGACAAGAGAAGACCACTGTAGGAATTTGCAAATATTAAGACTAGAAAAGAAATATTAAAAGCCTATAGTATGAAAATGCCATGAAGAACAAAGAAGAGTATATAAATATGAGACAGAAAAGTAAAATAAACAAAAATTATCAACTGGATGGGATACATGAAAAATTAAGTCAAGGATGCTTCTGCAAGTTGTTTCCCCATTTTTCCTGAGTTACTATTGACAATCAATAAACTGTACATATTTAAAATGCACATTTTGATAAGGTCTGATACCCATGAAACAATAACAATAATCAAGATTATATTTATCAACCCCAAAATTTCTTTGTCATTTTTACATCTATCTACCCACTCCCTATCCCCACTCAACCATGCAACCATTGAGCTTTCTATCATTATAAGTTACTTTGCATCTCCTATAATTTTATATGAATGGAGTCATACAGAATGCATTTTTTTGTTGTCTGTCTTCATTCATTCAGCATAATTATTTTGATGATCATTCATGTTACTGCATGTATCAATAACTAATTCCATTTTATTCCTGAATAATATTCCATTGTATAGATACCACTATTTATTCATTAATCTTGGGAAGATATCTGGGTTGTTCCCAGTTTGGGTGTATTATATAGAAAGTTGCTATGAACATTCATGTGCAACTTGCTTTTTGTATGCTTTCTTTTCTCTTAAAAAAAAAAAAAAAACACCTAGGAATGGAATCTCTAGATTACATAGGTGTATGTTTAATTTAAGAAACTGACAAATTTTTTCCCAAACTGGTTGCAGCTTCTTACATTTCGCCAGCACTGCATGAGAGTTCAAATTCCTCCACATCTTCACCATTCTAGTAAGTATGTAGCAATACATCACTGTCATTTGAATTTGCATTTCTCTAATGACTGTTTATATTGAGCATCTCTTTTTGTTTCTTTGATATATATACTTTTGCTGAAGTGTCTGTTCCAATTATTGCATATTTTTAAAGTGAGTTCTGTTTTCTTATTGTTTTGAGTTCTTTATATATCATGGATACAAGTTCTTTATCAGATAAAATCATTGCGAATATTTTTTTCCTAGTCTCTGGCTTGTCTTTTATTCTCTTATTAGTAATATCCAGTAAAGAGAAGTTTTAAATTTCAGTGAGATTTAATTTATTATTTTATAAATTATTCTTTTGATGTTACATCTAAGAAATCTTTGCCTAACTCAAAGTCACAAAAGTTTCATCCTATGTTTTTGTCTAGAAGTTTTATAGTTTAAGATTTATGTTTGGGTATATGGTCCATTTTGAGTTAATTTTTATAGATGGTTACAAGAAATAAATCAAAGTGTTTTTTGGAGGCAAAAGGATATTCAATTGTTCCAGGACCATATTCTCCTCACTGAATTGACTTTGAACCTTTGCTGAAAATCAGTTGTCCATGTGTGGGTTTATTTCTGGACTCTTTATTTTATTTCATTGATCTATTTGTTTATCTTTCTACTAATACCACACTCTCCTAACACTGTAGCTGTAATTCTTTAATTAGTGTCAGTTCTCCAACTTTGTTCTTTTTCAGATCTGTTTTGGCTGTTCTATTCTAGGTCCTTTGTATTTCCACATAAATTGTGTAATATGCTTATTAAATTCTACTAAAAAGCTTTCTGAGATTTTGATTGGGATCACTTAAGGGAAAAATGACATCTTAGCAATATAAAGACTTCCAACCCATTCCAGGGTATCTCTCTCCATTTATATGGATATTCTTTAATTTCTCTCAGAAATGTTTTATAGTTTTTCAATAAACAGTTCTTTCATACCTTTTTTCAAATATATCCCTATGTATTTATTATCTTCATGCTATTATAAACAAATTTTATTATATCTCCTAACTAATGTTAATGCTGCTAATCTGTAGACTACACTTTAAATAACAAGATTCTCAAACAGCAGTCTCAAGTATTTGTATTTTAAATATATATATAGTGCATTTTAAATAGATAAATTACTTTCCTTTTTTTCTCCTTTACATTATATGTGAAAAATTATACTGACTTTTTGAAACTGTGTTTGTAGGTAGTTATTTTATTTGTAAATTTATGTCATTTGGCAATTTTACTTCAGAATCTGAAGGAAGGATTTTAGAAAACATTGCATAACAAGGGTCTGTAGGGTTTGATGAGGTTAAGAGTTACTGCTCTAAGACAGTCTGTCAATAATTTTCACAAAACTGAATGTTAAGCATCATGTGGTAGGATATATTCTGATGTTATAAATCAACAAAAGACTATTAAGGAACAAATTTATGTCTAAACATCAATAGCAGTACTAATGACCCTAACAAGAAGAATCAAAACAGCAACAAAGAATACAAAACATAATTCAAGAAAGTTTACACATTTTTGTGATCCAAGAGGAAAAAATACAAAGTTAGAACTCACCCAATTTGTGTTCTGGTCCTGGCAATAACATTTCTTACTGTTTTTGTGAACCAGAATAATTTCAATTCCTTTGTCTCTATAATTCTAAATGACAGTTTTGGCCCACGTGATCCCCTATTATCTTCTCCACTATAAAAATCAATGATTAATACAAGCAGACAAGGGGAAGCCTCAACTGGTTCATTAAATTAGTGCTATGACATATTCTTTGGCCAGAATGTCTAGGTTTCCCTATCTAAGCTCTTACACTAATCAGGAGAATAACAATGAACTATGCTTAATCCTGCTGTTATAATTTCTTAATCAGTAAAACAGAATAACAGTAACTTCTTCATAGACATATGAGAATTAAAGGTTAAAACACAGAATGACACATGTAAGAAGTCTTTAAGAAGTATCAAAATTCCTTTTATTTGTAGTATCACATACTTTCTTCCTCTCTCAAAAGTATATAACATTACTAATGAAAAATTACAGTACATGATTTCCCATTACTGAACAGTAGAAGTAGTACTCTATTTAGTTTTGAGTAATGATAATGTATATCTTTGGATTCCTCACATAAATATAATGGTTGTTATATAAATAAGCAGATAATTTGCCTTCCTCCATTAAACTACTAAAATGGACAAGGTTTCCAAATATCTTCCATTTTGGATAAAAAATACTTTTACAAAAATAAGGTATTTGGAATCACATTAAACTCCTGAGATTAAGAACATTTTTATTGTCCAAGAATTGCTTCTCTGATACTTGTGCACAAAAATATTCACATAACATTCTGGGGTAACAGTGAAAAATAAAATAGCTGACCTTGATCATCTTGTGGAAAACCAAGAGACTGTGAGCTGTATAAAATTCTGTCAGTCTCAGAGGCAGAGTCAAAATGGTAGAGTAGATAAACCTGTGCTTGCCTTCTCTGACTACCACATCAAAATTACAACTAAACTACAGAACATCCATCATTGAAAATCTCCTGAGGCTTAGCTTAACAGAAGTCCTACAACTAAGGACATACAGAAGAAGCCACCTCCAGATGTGTAGGAGTGGCAGAGATGAAAAATGGGCTGGTCTCACACCCACATGTGGCAATTGAGCATTGGGAGGGATATCTAGGCTATGGAGAACACCTGAGAAGCAAAGAATCCCAGACCAACACCAAGCTCACAGTTCTGGTACTGAGAAGTTCCTACTTCTGGATGTAAAAATCAGCAGATTATAGCTGAGTGAGAAGAAGGGCAGCTGGAATGCCAGGCATTCCTCTTAAAGGGCCCACTTGTGGACTGACTCACTAATGGAATCACTCACTCTGAGCTCTAGCACTGACACAGCAACTCAAAAGGAGCCAGGGACATATAGAAAGGAACTGAATTGTCTGACTTCAGGGAAAGGGCTGGAGGGGCAGCTTTCTCCCAGACAGAAGTGCTGGTGGAGGCCATGGTTCCTTCATTAAGCACTCCACTCCTCCAAACATGCAGACACAGAAGCCTACCATTTCTGAGTCTCCATCAACCTGGCTAACTAACACTGGTCACCCTAACCTGGTGATTCAGAGAACCCACTCAACTTTTGGGCCCACTCAAGCCACTTCCAATAGCTTTTCCATACAAATGTGCTGTTTTGGCTTATTCTGTGGACTTTTATAAACTCTCTCAAGGGTTTACAAAACTCAAACAAGCAGCATCCAGCCTCAGTAAGCTCAGGACATCTAGCTGAGCAGCCCTAAGCCTGGCACCAGCGGCAGCCGGCCTCAGTTCATGGCTCACCCTCTCAAGCAAGGCACTTCCAGGTCCAGCATAGGTGGGGACCATATGTAGATTGCTTGGTGGCTCATGCCAGGTGGCCTAGGCCAGGGTATTGGCTGCAGCTGATTTGGGGCTGTGGCAAGGCCCTTCTCAGGAGACCTCAGGACCAGCATGCACCACCAAGGGCCACATCAGAGGATGACATACCCAAAGGGGAGACTATGAAGGCACCAGAAGCTGCTAAAGCAAACCCTGCTATGTAGGGTCAGCCGTTGCACAACAGCTCTTCAACTGTAATCATCGGCCAGTCCTCCTCACAACCAATCAACCCGAGGGTCAGTCCCTCCCACTGACATACACCCAGCAAACAAGGCTAAACTACAACAGGAGGGAACACACAATCGGTACAGGGGACACATTTAGAGTACCCACCTCAGGCAGCCAGGGAGACTACACCACTGGGCCCCACAGGACACCCACTACATATGGCTACTCTACTAAGACACAGTAGCTCTCCCTAACACAGAGACAAAAACAGGGAGGCAGTCAAAATGAGAAGATGAAGAAACATGTCCCAAATGAAAGAACAGGAAAAAAGTTCCAGAAAAAGAACAACATGGAGACAAGCAATCTAACGTATGTAGAGTTCAAAACACTGGTGATAATGATGCTCAATGAACATAGGAAAGAGCAGATGAATTCAGTGAGAACTTTAACAAAGAGATTAAAAAAACATAAAAATGAAAAGAGAAAACACAAAAAACTAGTCAGAAATGAAAAATACAGTAAATGAAATAAAGAATACCTTAGGAGGAATCAAGAGTAGAGTAAATGAAGCAGAGAATCAAATCAGCAATTTAGAAGATAAAGTAACAGAAAACACCCAATCAAAATAGCAAAAAGAAAAAAGAATCCAAAAAAATGAGAATAGTTCAGGGGCCTCTGGGACAACATCAAGTGTACCAATATTTGCGTTATAGAAGTACCACCAGGATAAGAGAGCGAGGAATTGAAAATCTATTTGAAGAAATAATGATGGAAAATGTCCCTAATCTGGTGAAGGAACTATACATATAAGCTCAGGAAGCACAAAGGCCCATACAAGAGGAACTCAAGCACCACATCAGATACATCATAATTTTAAAATACCAAAGTTAAAGACAAAGATAAAATCTTAAAAGCAGCAAGAGTAAAGCAGTTAGGGAACTTCCATAAGACTGACAGCTGATTCCTCAACAGAAACTTTACAGGCCAGAGAGACTGGCATGAAATATTCAAAATGATGGAAAACAAAGACCTACAACCAAGATTACAAAGCTATTATTTAGAGCTGAAGGACAGATAAAGAGTTTCTCAAGTAAAAGCTAAAGGAATTCATTGCCACCAAGCCAGTTTACAGAAAATGTTAGAGGGATTTTAAGAAGGAAAAATAAGATAAAAAAATGTGAATAATAATATGGCAATAACCACATAACTATCAACAATTACTTTAGCTATAAATGGATTAAATGCTCCAATCAAAAGACAGGTTGGCTGAATGAATAAGAAAATAGAACCCTGATATATGCTTCCTACAAGAGACTCACTTCAGATAGATTCTCTTCAGATCGATACAACACACACTTTAAGTAAAGGGATGAAAAAATATACTTCATTGAAATGGAAACAAAAAAAAAATCTGGGGTAGCAATACTTAAAAATAGACTAAAAAATAAATAAATAAAAGGCTATAACAAGAGACATTGAAGGACCCAATAATCTTACTTCTGGGTATCTATCCGAAGAAAACCAAAACACTTCTTCAAAGGGACATGTGCATCCACATGTTCACTGTGCATTATTTACAATAGCCAAGATATGAAGGCAGTCTGGGTGTCTATCAATGAATGGATAAAGAAGAGGTGGTACATATACACAATGAAATACTACTCAGCCATAAAAAAAATGAATGAAATTTTACCATCTGCAACAACATAGATGAACCTAGATAGTATTATGCTGAGTGGAGTAAGTCAGACAGAGAAAGACAAATGCTATATGACTTCACTTGAATGTGAAATCTAAAGAACAAAATAAATGCACAAACAAAACAAACAGATACAGAGAATATTTGGATGGTTGCCAGATGGGAGAGGGTGAGAGAGTAGGTGAAATAAGGGAAGGAATTAAGAAGTTGGTACTTAGAAAATAATCATGGGGATATAATGTGTAAGATGAGGCATATAGCCAAAAATATTATAATATCTATGTATGGTATTAGATGAGTACTAGATTTACTGGGATAGTCATTTTGTAAGTTACATAAAGGTCTAATCGCTATGTTGTACACCTGAAACTAATATAATATTGGATGCCAACTGTAATTGAAAATTTTAAAATTATTAAAAAAAATACGTATTGTTATAGTCTTACTATATAGAGACCAAAAATTTAGCTCTAAACTTATTCGAAACCAATCAAGAGGGAAATTCCATTATTTTCATAATACAGAAGGTTCGTGAATAAGAAAACCAGAATGGCTGTAAAGGAATGAGGGGAGAGAAAGAAGAAAGGAACTAGAAGGGGTAAAAGGTAGATTTTGTAGAATCTTGTAGGTTATTGCAAGGACTCTGGATTTCATTCTGAGTGTGATCGAAAGCTTTGTGTGGACTTGAATAGTGGAGCCCTATGATTTGATTTACATTTTAATCAATTACTCTGGCTGCTCTGTGGAAGAGAGCCTGTTTAAAAAAAAAAAAAATGCTAGTCCAAGGCCGATCTTGTCTGATCTCAGAAGCTAAGCAGAGTCGGGCCTGGTTAGTACTTGGATGGGAAACCACCTAGGAAGACCAGGTGCTGTAGGTGTAATTAAATTAAAAATAAGGAATTTGTAAACCAACAATGTCCTTGCAATCTGTGAGGTCAACTAAGGGTTGCCTCGCCTAAAAAAAAATGCTATCTAACTCTAAAGGTTATTTTGTCTACTAGATTAACTTATCCCAAATTTTTTTTTTTAGGAAGATTTCCTGGGAGAAAAGAGAACATTTGCTAAACTGGATTTAATTTCTTATTTGGTCTGTATACAGATAAGCTCACAATTTATGCTTAAAAATCATCTATGGAACTTGATAAAATTCAGATTCCTCTCTCCATCCCTTGAGATTCTGATTAGTAATATCAGTTTAACATGCCATTTAGTTTGAAAAAATATTTAACAGTAAAGAAAAAAATTTTTTTGCGAAAGTACAATGATCTGAAGAAGCACCTCAGAAAACTCAGATAAAAGATTCAATACTCTTTAGAAGACAAAAAAAAATGAAGAACAGATTTCAGAATTTCATATTGTAGTTAATGCAATTTAACACTTCCTACTCTCAGAAGTTTAAGAAAAGAAACAGAGTCATGCCATAATTTAAATACAAAAATGAACTAATCCTTTTGTTCTCATAGCTAAACTATGGTGTGGGCTAAAACAATACATAGACTAGAACTTGGCATCGCTAATCTTTATCAACGATCAGCTAATTTACAGAATTTATCTATGGCAGAATAACCACTGTTTCTAGAAGAGAAGTCTGATGAACACCTGAGCCAAAATCACACACACTGAAACAGAATTTGGGGGATTAGGTCCTATAATTTTATATTTTAATAAGTCCCCCTGGTGCTTCTTACATACACCAAAGATTGAGAATCTGTGGCACAGGAAGAATACAAAGAATGATTGATAATCGAAGAATGAAGATAGCAGTATAGTACCCTTCTACATTAGTAAATGATTTTCCTTGGACAGACTTTATTTGCAAATTAAGGCAAAAATGCAATACCACTGAACACCTATTAGAATGGCTAAAATCCAAAAAAAAAAAAACTGAACACTATCAAACGCTGGTGAGAAAGCATAGCAGCACCATTGCTGATGGGAATGCAAAATAGTATAACCAATCTGGAATGGTACAACCAGTCTGGTTTCTTACAAAGCTAAACATAGGCTTACCATATGATCTAGCAATTGCACTCCTTGGGAATGACCCATAGGACCTGAAAATATATCCACTCAATTACCTGCACATGGATGTTTATATTTATAGCAGCATTACTCATAAGTGATCTCCTTTAATAAGTAAATGGAAAAATAAACTCTGGCACACCCACAACAATGAATGTTAGGCAGTGATTTAAAAAAGGAACTATCAAACCATGAACGGACGTGAAAGGACTTTAAATGCATACTGCTAAAGTGAAAGAAGCCAGTTTGAAAGGCTATATACTTTATGATTCCAACTATATGATGTGTTGGGAAAAAAAATATGCAGACAGCAGATGAGTGGTTTTCATTTCAGGGTGAGGAGGAGAGAGATATAAGTTTTTGAATTTTTCTGCATCTAATTCTCTGTTACCTACCTGAAACCCATGTTTGCCTCTCCACCATGTGCTTAACACTTTAGGGGGCATGTCAATGACAGAAACAATGTCGCCCACCTAGGAGAAAAAAATTTAAGTGAAATATTTTTAGTCAACTTATAAACCAATTATTATATCGAGAATTTAAATCTGAAATGAAACAAAACAAAAGACTATCCAATTCTCTGGATAACAGTTTATGGAAAAGACAATTCTTTTTTCTGTAAAAAATTTAATAATCTTAACCATTTGTTAAGGAAAAGTCTATTAAAAGTAAAGCAGCACAAAGACTGTGATCCAATTATCGCATTAGTAACTTCAGAAGGCCAGACTTATAGCATATGATTTTTTAAGGCTACACATCAACAGTTCTGTTAAAATACTCTGTTACTGCTATTATTAAAAGGGATGAGATTCACTTATAAAAGATAGTTTTAAATACACATATTTAGAGCAACAGCAGCTTCTATCAATACCACACTCAGTGAGTGCTTGCCATATACTAGGCACTATGCTGAGCACTTCACATGATCATATTTAATCATATAGGAATGATTTAAGAGGTCAACAATTAACTGGGTCATTCTCAGCATAAAATTCTATGACAACTACACTTCTTTCAAAGGATGGTATGATAAAACATTTCCACTAAATACCATACATACTACCTCCATTTGAACCAACCAGTGAGTTTAAACAAACTTGTACAAAATCATAAATATAAAATCTCAATAGTTTTCAATAACATATTTATTGGAAGTTATAGTCTTTCATCAAATAAGCGCTCTGTGATAAAACAAAGTTAAATACATTAGAATAATGTTACTAAATGTACCATACTGCTTTAAGAATTTCTCTTTTATATTCACAACTAATTTTTCAAGTCAGGAGTCACCTTAGAAAGCCATATTTGCTAACAGACTTGGCATCTTTCAAAACCTACATTCCGTTGTGTGTAGAACCTAAAAACTGAGTTTGAGAATGGTTTATATTCTATATAATAAAATGTGTACTGTTTGTTCTTAAATTGAATAACCGTCAAAATTTTGGTTTTTGTTTATCTTAAGTTAATATTAAAGAAAAAAATTTAATTTCCCTCATTTAGGATCTAAAAGCAAGAAATGTTCTTATCTCTTCTCTCCTGTCCTGTAACTCAATCTCTGAACAATGAGAAAAAAAAGTGTCATTGGGTATTGGTTTTTATTAGGTACTAAAAACACAACAAAGAAAAAAATACCCAAGACCTGGCTTTCAAGAAGCTCTCAGAGACAAAAAGAGAACAATTACAATGGAATGTAATTGATATGTCAGAGATAAGCCATGAAAATGATTCAGAATGACATTCAATTCATACTTTTGGGGAGTATGTCTTTGCAAGGAATAGGGGACAGATATCAAAGATGATCTCCATGAAGAAATGGGAGATGCTGAAGCTGAATTTTCAAGGACAGTACAGTCCTTTAAATAAAAATAGATGGCATTCCAAGCTAACAAATAATGGGTTATGGAAAACTCTGTTGCTTCTAAATGAAAAATGAATAAAACAGTTAAGGATGAGACTGGAAACACAGCAGGGACTGAGCAAACACATAGCATCTTTAGGCATTTACCTCTAAAGTCAATTCATCAGGGGCCCGAGCAGTGTACCTCTTGATAACATGGGCAGCACCAACAGCAGGAGTATTAATAGATGATTCTTCATGTACTAGAAGGTGATTTCCCTTATTATCAATCTATAACAACAACAAAAAAAAATGTACTATGCGATCGTTAAAGACATGATTCTTGCAAAAGGTTCTTAGACTATCTAAAGAGATTATCTGATTTGATTTAGGTAAAACCTTAATGTGCAAAAAAATCTTTAAAAAAAATCCCTACCATTTATTGAGTACTTAATATATGCCAATCATTGTGCTATGCATATAACATCTGATTTAATTTAATCTTCATAACCTTAAAAATATTTATCAGGACTATCATCATGTAAATGTGAAGATGCTAAAGCTAAAAGACATGTTGTTTACAAGAGATTAAAAAATTTGTCCATGATCACATAGATAATGAGTCAAGACCTCATATAACTCTGCATGTACAAATTAAGGAACAATACCTATTATTTACTAGATACTGTATAACCTAAGACTAACTCTTTTTTTTTCTATTTTGTTTGTTCATTTATTTGTTTTTTAGATTCTACATATAAGTGAAATCATATATTTGTCTTTTTCTGACTTATTTCACATAGCATGAAACCCTCTAGGTCCACCCATGTTGTCTCAAATGTTAAGATTTTATTATTTTTATGGCTCAATAATATTCCATTATGTATATGTATATAACACTTCTTTATCCATTCACCTATTGAACACTTAGGCTGCCTCCATATTTCGGCTACAGTAAATAATACTGCAATAAACATAAGGGTGCACCTATTTTTACTACTTAGTGTTTTGGATTTTTTCAGATAAATATCCAGAATTAGAATTGCTGAGTCATATGGTAATTCTATTTTTAATTTTTTTGGAAGCTCTATATTGTTTTCTGTAGTGGCTGAATCAATTTACAATCCCACCAATAGTGCATGAGGGTTCCCTTTCCTCCACAAACTTGACAACATTTGTTGTTTGCTGATTTTTTTGATGACAGCCATTTGGACAGATGTGAGATGATACATTATTGTGGTTTTAATTTGCATTTCCCTGATGATTAAGGATGTTAAGCATTTTTCATATGTCTGCTGCAATTTGTACGTCCTCTTTAAAGAAATGTCTATTCAGGTCCTCAGCTCATTTTTTAATCCAAGTGTTTGTTCTTTTTGTGTTAAGTAGTATGAATTCCTGATATATTTTAGGTATTAATCCTTTTTCTGAAATTAAGCCCTTTATCTTCTTCCATTAAGTAGGTTGTCTTTTCATTTTGTTGATGGCTTCCTTCGCTATGCAAAAACATTTTAGTTTGAGCAAGTCCCATTTGTTTATTTTTGCTTTTGTTTCCCTTACCTGAGGACACACATCCAAAAAATTATTACTCAGAGTAAAGTTGAAGAGTTTGCTGCCTAGGTTTTCTTCTAGGAGTTTTATGGTTTCAGATCTTATATTTAAGTTTTTAAATTTTGAGTTTATTTTATATATGGTGTAATGAAATGGTTTCACTCATTTATATCTATCTGTCCAGCTTTCCCAACATCATTTATCGAAAAGACTGTCTTTTCCCCATAATATATTCTTTCTTTCTTTGTCATAGATGAGTTAAGCATACAGGTGTGTGTTTATTTCTAGACTGTCTATTCTCTTCCATTGATCTATGTGTCTTTTTCATACCAGTAAAAATGCTGCTTGTTTACTATTGCCTTGTAATATACTTTGATATCAGGCAGCATAATAGTTCCAACTTTGTTCTTTCCCAATATTGCTTCAGGTGTCTTTGTGGTTCCATATAAATTTCAAGATTACTTGAACTAGTTCTGTGACAAATGTCACTGGTATTTTGACAGGGACTGCACTAAATCAACAGATTGCTTTGCATAGTATGGACATTTTAACAAATATCAATTCTTCCTATCCATGAGCACACTAAAGCTTTCTATTTATTTGTATCTTCTTTAACTTCTTTCTTCAAAGTCTTTTAGTTTTCTGAGTACAGGTCTTTTACCTCCTTGGTTAAATTTATTCCTAGGTATTTTATTCATTTGATGCAACTGTAAATGAGATTGTTTTCTTAATTTCTTTCTAATAGTTCATTATTAGTGTCTAAAAATGCAACTGATTTCTGAATAGTAATATGAATCTAGCTACTTTACTAATTCAGTTATTAGTTGTAATAGTTACTTGGTGCAATCTTTAGGGTTCTCTATACATGGTATCATGTCATCTGCTAATAATGACAATTTTACTTCTTTCCAATCTAAATGCCTTTTATTTTTTCTTCTCTAATTACTGTGGCTAGAATTTCCCATACTATGTTGAATAAAATTGATGAAAAGTGGATATCTTTGTCCTGCTCCTGATCTTAAAGAAAAGCTTTCAGCTTTTCACCATTGAGTATAATGTTAGCTATGCTTTGTTATATATGGCCTTCATTATGCTAAGGTATGTTCACTCTATCCCCACTCTGCTGAAAATTTTTTTTATCATGAATGTATATTAAATTTTGTCAAATAATTTTTCTGAATCTATTGCTATTGTTATAGGATTTTATCCTTCATTTTATCACATTGTTTTGTGAATATTAAACCAACCTTGTATCCCAAGAACAAATCCCATTTAATCATGGTGTATGACCATTTTCTGTATTGCTGAATTTGGTTTGGTAATTATTTTGGTGATGATTTTTACATATATGTCCATTAGGAACACTGCCCTATAATTTTTTTTTTTTTGGTATTGTCTTTAGTTTTAGTATCAGAATAGTGCTTGCCTTATAAAATGAGTTTGGGAGCATTCCTTCCTCTTCAATTTTTGGAAATATTTTGAGGGCAGGTATTAATTCCTCTCTATATGTTTCATAAAAATTTGCCTGTGAAGCCATCTGGTCCAAGACTTTTTGTGGGGGAGGAGTTTTTTGACTACTGATTTAATTTCATTAGTAGTTATTGGTCGGTTCAGATTTTCTATTTCTCTTTGATTCAGACTTGAGGAGTGTGTTTCTAGGCATTTACCCATTTCTTCCAGGATTCCCAATCTGTTGGTATATAATTGTTTACAGTATTTTCTTATAATCCTTTGTATTTCTGTGATGTTGGTTTATACTTCTCTTTCATTTCTGATTTTATTTATTGGGGTCCCTCTCATTACCTTGATAAGTCTGGCAAAAGTTTATCAACTTTGTTATCTTTTAAAAGAATCATCGCTTCGTTTCACTATTCTATTGTTTTTTAAACTATTTTGTTTATTTCTGTTCTCATCTTTATTATTTCCTTCCTTCAGTTCTTTTTAGGGTTTGTTTGATATTTGTTTTCTAGTTCCTTTGGGTGTAAGCTTAGATTGTTTATTTAAGATTTTTCTTGTTTCTGAGGTAAGCGACTATGAATTTCCCTCTCAGAACTGCTTTCATTGTATCCCCTAGATTTAGGGTCATTGCATTTTCTATTTTATTTGTCTCACAGTACCTTTTGATTTTTTCCTTGATCTCACTGTTAACCCATTCAATGTTTAGTAACATGTTATTTAGTCTCCACGTGTTTAGGTGTTTTGCAGTTTCCTGGTCTAATGTGTCATTTAAGCCCATTGTTTCCTTGTTGATTTTCTGAATGGATGATCTTGGATGTCAATGAAATATTAAATACTTGTACAATTATTGTCAACCACCCTTTATGTCTGTCAATATTTGGCTTATATATTTAGGTGCTCCAACATTGAATATGTATATGTTTACAAGAGATATATCCTCTTGTTTGATTAATCCTTTTATCATTATAAAATGCCCTTCTTTGTCTCTTGTTACGGGCTTTGGTTTAAAGTCTATTTTGTCTGATGTAAGTATTGCTATCCCAGTGTCAATTCTATAATGTTATGTTTGGTTTCCATCTTTTTTCTTGTATATTTCTTATAGATTTTGGGATTGAGGTTACCATATGTTTCATATATACTAAGTGATGTTTATAGCAGTCTATTTTTTAATTAAATTTATTGAGGTGACATTGGTTTATAAAATTATATAGGTTTCAATTGTACAATTTGATAATATATCATATGTATATTATATGTTCACCACTCAAAGTTAAATTTCCTTCTGTCACCATATATTTGACTCATTTTCCCCCATCCCCTCTTCCCTCTAGTAACCACTAAATTATCACCCATGTCCATGAGTCTTTGTCTTGACAGAGTGGCATTATGTAGAAAGTATAGTGTGGGGCCTCCTGGCGTAGTCTCCCTGTTCACCTGAGTCGGGTGCTTCAGGGCTGTCCACTTTGTGAGCTGTGTGTGCCCTCCTACTGTAGTTAAGCCTGATTGCTGCTGGTATATCAGTAGCTGAGGTTAAACCTCAGGTTGACCGCCTATGAGTACTGGCCATGACTACAGTGAATGAGCTGCTGAGTGGGTGCTGACTCCATGGAGTGGGAGTAGCTTTAGCAGGGCTCTGGTGCCTGAGAGTCCAACTTCAGGTGTGTCATTTGAGGAGCTAATGTAGTATTAAGCTGGCCACCAGGTATGTTGATTTTAGACACTCTCAGGAAGGGCTCTGGTGAAAGGTAAGTCAGCCACCACTTGTGCTGGGCCCGGAACATTTGGTAGGAGCTACAAAGTGATCTGCTGTTGGTTGTCGTTTGTGCTGGGCTTGGAGGTACTTATGAGGCTATGCTGTGGACTGAGGCCAGCTGCCCCTTGTGCCAGGCTTGTGGCCACTTAATTAAGGCTATGTTCCAGGCCAAGACTGGCCGATTCTAATGCCAAGCTATGGCCACCTGATGGGAGTTACAATTCAAGTTGAGACCAGTCCATGCTCGTGCTGGCCTTGAAGTCACTTAAAATAACTAGAAGGCACACCAAGGCCAGCTGCTGCTTGTTTGGGGTTTGTAGAACTTTGAGGCATTTGGGGAAAGTCTACAGTGTGAGATGAGGCAGGTCGCTTGTGTGGAGGAACTGCTGAAAGAGTCTCAGGTCAGGCAGGCAATGTGGTAGGCAGGGCCTCAGGGAATAATTAGGGTGGAGTGAGTGTTGTCAGCCATATTAACGGAAAGCTCATATTTGGCACTCCCCCGCAATGAGCAGGCTTGGTAAAATAGGTCCACAAAAGAACAATGTCACCTGCTAGTGATTCTGTGCATGGAGAGAGTTACTCTAATGTCTGCCACTCCAAGGCCTGCCCTGAAGTTAATTAATTTAGTTCCTCCTCATGTGCCCGTGGAGCTTTTCAAGCTGCTTTCCCTGTGCTGGCGCTTAGAGTGAGTGAGATTGTGAGTGAATGAGTCTGTGCACAGTCCTCTAAGAGGAGCACCTCAGTCTCCAGCATTCCTTTACCTTTCTCAAACACAATCCCTGCTGGTTTTCACAGCAGGCTGTTAGGAGGATTACACTGGTTCTTTAGGCTGGGGAGCTGTGTGTGGAGCTGGAACCAGTCACTCCTCAGAGAGGACCTCTAGAGCTGATATATCCCTCCCTGTTCTTAATCTCCACACTATGCGTGTGGGACCAGCCTCATTCCACTTCTGCCCCTCCTGATGTGGCTTCTTCTTGACATTCCTTAGTTATAGGACTTCCATTCAGCTAGTCTTCAAATAGTTCTCAGTGATGGTGGTTCTATAATTTAGCTGTAATTCTGCTGTGGTCATGGGAGGAGGTGGACACCAAGTTTACCTATTCACCATCTTGACCAGAGTTGCTCAAGACTTATTCTTAAATTGGATCTTTAAAAGGTTAATTGTCTTTTGTTTTTTGTTCATATTTTCAATTGCTAAGTCAACTGAAAAAAATAAACATACCTTTCTAAATGTATACATTAATACACCAAAATAACAGGAATCATTGCAATTTATAAAACAATATTAAAATTATTTATCTAGATCAAAAAATGATGGGATGAAAATTATTTAATGTCACATATCTTTCCTTCTAGAAGATGAGAATAAACTTCATTTCTTCGATTCCTGAAATTCAACATCTATCTAAATTAATCTAATATAAAATTTAAGTAAACAACTTAAAAATAAACTTTAATGAGCTGTAAATTAGATAATACCTCCATCCAAGTAAGGGCAGGTCCACAGTTGATCTTGTTGCCAGCAATAGCTGAAAGGCGGGACAGGTAAGCCATAAGCATCTGAGTGACTGACTAAAGAGAAAGAAAAGATTCAGTGGTAACTCAGAGTAAAGATACTACACTCTCTGTCAGAACTTGTAAATTAGTTGTTTCTGGGGTGGGGGGTAGAAAATCTGCAGAATTTTTAATATTTTAGTAGTTACAGAGATCCTTTACAAAGGCTTAGTTCCATGAATTAATCCTACATATAATAACATATTACATATAATTACATGTAATTCCTTATCTTTAACGCATAGCCCCTCATAATCAAGGGACATACTATTTTATAGTTTCCTATTTTATTGCTTTTTCTTGCTATTTTTGTATTGAAAATATAAAAGATAATTATAGCAGAGATATACTTGGCTTTTCTGCCTAGCTTCCCTGAGGTACTCTGAAATTTTTTCTCCATGACAGTAATCTTCCATGTACTCACCTATGGCAGGACAGCCATGTTCATATATGATCCTACACCATGGGTCAGCTAAGTAGTCCAGGAATGTGACAGAACATGAGCTTACCTAACAAGGGTTACTGCAGTAATTGGGAATTGTGATAAAAAATTGCAGCTCAGTCTGGCTGCTGTCTTACAAGTCATAAAAACCTGGTACTTATTGGTAGTGACCATGTTCTGAGATAGTATAAGAGAGAGACATACAACAGAAAGAAAGAGATGAGAAATGGAGATAGAAAGACTTCTAAGTTTTCTATAAGACAAAAGAACTAGTGGTTAAAAGACACACTTGAGATTCTGCTGCAGTGTTGGTTCTGCATGTCTGATGATGCCACTATTTTGCCCTATATACTTGCCTCAGAATTAATTATAGATATGAAACGGCTTCCCCCTCATTAAGTGGAAGATATTTTGCAATGTTCTCAAATATCTACTGTGGCTGCTAAGGAGTCTAATGCCAATACAATTCTTGTTCTTTTGCAAAAATCTCTTTTGGCATTTAAAATTTTCACTATATGTTTCTAAATGTATGTCTTTTCACTCATTATTTAGCACTTAATTGGCCCATTTAATCTAAAATGATCTCTCTTTAGCTTTAGAGTATTATATTTCTTAATTTTCAGTTATTTCCATCCACTCTCTTCTTAAAACTCTACTAAAAGGGAAACAGAGACTTCTGGATCTATTCTCCAGGATTCCTGACGACTTTCTCATAACTTTTTATCTTTTTATCCATTTTGGGACTGTATCTTATAAAGCTTGATCTCCCAGCTCACTAAGTCTCTCTTCATCTGTGTCTCTTTTGTATGTAGTCCAGTTATTCAGGTTTGCTATCATTAAAATTAATTTAAATGACCATATGTTCATTTTTAAGATCTCTGATTATTTAATTTTTGTGAAAATCTGCTCATTCCATGAAGATGATTGGCTCATTTTCTCTCTAAGGATAATAATCATGTTCCTCAAACCCTTGTTTGCTCTTCTCAGCTCTTTTGTTTATAGTCAGACACCATTTAACTGAGAAAATGCACCCTTAGACAAGTTCATCACTGTGTGAACATCAGAGAGGGCACTTACACAAACCTAGATGGTATAGCCTACTACACACCTAGGCTGTATGAGGTAGCCTATTCTTCCTGTATAAACAACATAAGATTAAATCAAGCACAAGAGAAAATTATGCAATCAAGAGATGTGGTAAACAAGAGATGACATGAGGCTGCTGCCAACATTACATACTGAAAAAAAAATTTTTAAGTGTAAAGAGTACACTCTAATACAATAACAGTATATTATATAAATACATAAATTAGTAATGTCATTTATTATCATAGAGTATTATGTATTGTAAATAATTGTATATGCTATACTGTTACATGACTAGAAACACAATAGATTTGTTTACACCAGCATCACCACAAACACTTGAGTAATGTGTTGTGCTATGATGTTATGATGGCTATTGCATCACTGGGCAAGAGACATTTTTCAGCTCCATTATAATCTTATGGGACCTCTGTCATATATGTGGCCCACTGTTGACAGAAATGTTGTCATACAGTGCACAACTACATTGTTTTTACATATAATGTTTCTAGTTTATCTGTCTTTAGCATGCCTCTTGTACATGTACTTTATTTTAAATTTCCTGCCTCTGTAAGTCTTACCCCAACTACTTTCAAACATTCCTCACAATTTTTCATTCCCTGATGATTTTATTTTCTGATGTTATAAAGAATCTATTCCCCTTCTAAATTTTTATTTATCTTTTATATTTTTATATTTTTATTATATTTTTATTAGAGATCAATGTTTTTCCAAATTTTTGCATCTAGATTTTATATTCATTGTTAAATGGTCTGCCCATTTATATTGCCCACTTATATAAGCTTTTTCCCTTATAAAATTATACATTGAACCTAGTTTACTAAACATCCTAGTTTCTAGTTTCTCAGTCATGAAATAATTACATAATCCCAGGAATCATCCTGAATATTCAATATAAGCATTTATTTAGTATACAGGAAAAATTTTCTGCTCATTTATATATCAGGATTACCTCTGGAGTGTCCTTCAGGGCATCAGAACGGGGAAGCTCTGAGAGCTGGGAGAATCGTCGGTCATAAATACATAGATGAAGATGTTTATCAAGTACTCGAAAATCTTCATAACTTCTTTTAACAATCCAACTTTTGCCCTATGGATAAGAAAAAAAAGACTCCTGTATTTCATCTCTATCAGAAAATACTCATAAATCATACCTTACACTAAAATGGTATTCCTTTCATGAGATTTTATATTTTCTAACGAAAAGCTTCTATTAACTTGATAGTAAATAAATCCCAAATCTCATGAGTTATGTTACATTCGAAAGTTAATAATGGAAAATAATACAGAACTCCATTAATCCTCTTCTTACCACTGATCAAAGTCCACTGGTTCTCTTTGGGAACATGTGACCTTAAATTTACAGAAAGAACCATATAATAATTTTAGATAAGGGATTATTACCAAAACTTAAAGAAAAACAAAATCAGGTTATCAGTTTTGCCAACATTTTCTATGGCTGAGATTGAAAATATACTGAAGAATTAAAACTACTTAAGTCTTTGTCTATAAGGATTTGATATGTAAACGTAATCTAGAAGCTACTATCTCTCCCCATTTCTCAGGCTTTCTTCCTGCCCTTGCCCAATTCCACAAATTCATTAAAAATGAAAATTCAAGGAGGCAGAAAAGATGGTATGGATGGTGAAGGCTTTGTTCATCCCTAATGTGACCAAATCAAAGTTGTGACAGAAACATGGAGCAAACAGTAAGCAGAGTTGCCTTGGATCTAAATGAACAGAAGCACTACAACTAGGGAGAGAAATAAGAAAGCACACTGCCATGGTAGGAGGGGGTGAAGACACAAGGCAGCCCAGTCCCCAGCAGCTGAGTGGGACAGAGGATATAGCAGTGGCAGCCAGCAGCATCAGGCACGTCTTAAAGAAAGGAGCTGTGTCTGTAAGCGAACTTTCACAGTGATGGACCTGCTTGCTCTGAGCACCAGTGCCCAAGTGGCTGCAGGGGAGGCATCAGGGACTTACAGGGGAAGAATAAGTTGTTGGAGTAAGAGCCAGAGGCAAGGCCTGCTCCTTGGCAGAACTGCCAGGTGGTATCCATTGCTCCTCTGTTGAGCCCTCTCCACTCCCAGTGTGCAGAGTTCTACCATAGCTGAGACATCTCAAACTGAATAACAAGGTTGCTCCACCCAGAAGATTCCCTGAACTCCACTTCCCCAAACTCAAGGCCCCACCTAAGTCATATCATGTTGTATACTCTGCTGAGTTTAGTGCTCTTGCTGAGCAGTACCAAGACTCACACTTGTGGCAGCTGGCCTTGGTTTCTAGTGCGGCCTCTTGAAATAATCATAAGCACAGTATCTGTGGACTGTTTTTCTGAATTTTAACAGGTGGCCCTGGAGGGGCACAGGCTGGGGCTAAACTTGGCCTGCAGCTGAACCCCTCTCAGGTTTATGCCACTGGACACCTACTATACAAAGATATACTAATAAGACTGGAAGACTCAGGAGCTTTGCTTAGTACATAGAAACAGACACAGAAAGGCAGCCAAAATGGGAAAACAAAGAAGCAGAAATCATATGAAAGAAGAGAACAGAAATCCAGAAATAATGGAGTCAAGCAATCTAACAGACGCAGAGTTCAAAACACTGGTTGTAAAGATGCTCAATGAACTTAGAGGAAGAGTAGATCAACTCAGTGAGAACTTTAGCAAAGAGATAAAAAAAAACATAAAAATGGAAATAGAAATTATAGAAGAAAATCAGTCAGAAATAAAGGACACATTATCTGAGATGAAGAGTATATCAGATGGAATCAACAGAGTGGATAAAGAAGAGGACGGAATTGCTGATATAGAGAATGAGGAAGCCAAGGACACTCAATCTGGACAGCAAGAAAAAGGAAGCCAAGACTGTAATGACAATTTAAGGAGCCTATGGGACACAATTACATGTAAAAATATCTGGGTCCTAGCATACCTGAAGGAAAACAAGAAGTTGAAGAGCTATTTGAAGAAATGATGATGGAAAACTTCCCTCACCTGGTGAAGGAAATAGACATACAACTCCAGGAAATGCAGAGAGTCCCAAGAAAGAGGAACCAAAAGAGGCCCACACCAAGACACAGTATAATTAAAACGCCAAAACTTAAAGACAAAGAGAGAATCTTAAAAGCAGTAAGAGAAAAGCAGTTAGTTACCTACAAGGGAGCACCCATAAGACTGGCAGCTGGTTTCTTAAAAGAAACTATGCAGGACAGAAGAGCTTGGCACAAACTTTTCAACATGATGAAAACCCAGGATCTAAAACCAAGAATACTTTATCCAGCAAAGCCATCAATTAGTCAAAAGAGAGATAAAGAGCTTCCCAGACAAAAATAAACTAAAAGAATTTATCAGCACCAAGCCGGCATTACAGAAAATGTTGGAGGGACTTCTTTAAGCAGAAAAAACATGTATCAAAATCAGGAATAAAGAATGGCAGCACCTACATCCCTATCAACAAGTACCTCAAATGGAAAAGAATTCAGTGCTCTAACCAAAAGACAGAATGGCTGAATGGATAAGAAAACAAGACCCCTACATGTGCTGCCTATAAGAGACTCACTTCAGATTAAAAGACACACACAGACTAAAAGAAAGGGGGATGGAAAAAGATATTGCCTTGATGAATCTAGAGGGTATTGTGCTGAATAAAGTAGTTGAATAGAGAACGACAAAAATCACATAATCTCACATACATAAAGAACAAAATAAAAGACAACAACAAAAACTGAAATAAACTCATAAATACAGAAAATATTTTGAGGGCTACTAGACGTGGAGGGAAATGGGTGGGTAGAAAAAAAGGGCAAAGGGATTTAGAAGTAGACGTGGAGATATAAATTGTAGCATAAATAAAATAGTTAATAATGTTGTAATAAATATGTAAGGAGATAGAGAGGTCCTAGATTTAGTGAAGTGATCACTTAGTAAGTTTTATAGATCTCTAATCACTATGCCGTACAATTGAAACTAATATATTACTGTATGCCAACTATAATTGAAAAACATAATTGAATTGTACAATGTAAATAGGAGCAACTAATTGTCTATTATATATATATATGTATATGTATATATATGTATATATATATATATATATATATAAAGCTGGGGGAGGGGAGGAATATACCAATGAAATAAATTTAGAAACTACTATAAAAAAAGAAAATCCACTCACAGAGCATTTTTATTACATACTATATAGCTTCTTACAGCCACAGCTCTAGTACGGACTGATATCATTTCTGACCTGGAATACTACTAATGCTCCTTGCCTTAGATCTCCTCCCCTGCCTCCCTTCCTCCTAATACAAAACACAAAGCATATCAGATCACACTGCAAAAAAAATTCTTTAAGAGCTCCCATGGTCAGCAACGATGAACAGGTCCTAACTGCACACCATTTAGTTTTGTAATTTAATCCTAATTTATATGGAGATTTTCATCTCATAAAAATCTGGAAGGACTAGGAGAATAATAAGCCTCCAGAGTAACCATCTCTGAATGGAACACAACTATTTTAGTGTAGCTCTTCTCCATTTGCCTCAGCCAAATGGGGCAGAAACAGAAGGTATCACTTCACAGGAGAAGTGCTGAATTCTAAACAAAGATATTAAAAAACTAACATGATAAATTTGTGTAATCCCGCAATTCTCTGTTACATAGATCTGTTTCAGTGAGTAGTGAGAATGAAATCAGAAAACAGATGAGGGAAACATTTTTAAAGAACAGTATCCTGCTCTTAAAAAACAGTGTCCTAGTCCCTATTCTGAGAAATGTTAGTGCAATCAGTCTGAAATGGGATCCAGTTAATTTTGATGAGCAACCTGAATTGGGAACCACCGATCCACAAAAATAAGTCCAAACATATTTGCACATCACCTGGGTCCTGTCTAAAATGACAGACTGGTCTTACTCACTAATCCTCCATGCCCCTTCTTTGCTTCCAATTATGCTCAATTTCAATTTCATCAATTTATGACCTATATTTTCCCTTTCTTGACTCCACGATTTTTAAGCACCAATCCGTCTGCCATGGAAAGTCACTCTTTTATTCTTTGCTCAAGTTAAGCTCCTTTGTTTTTCTTTCTTATTTCAATCGATGCCTTCTACAGAACGCTTTCCTAAATGACCGACCTAAGGGGCTTAAATACTTGTTTCTTTAAAATGGCAAAAGTAAAAAATAAAAATAACCACAAAGGCAGGAAAAATAAAGACAAACTTCTTATCACAGAGTTGTAATTTTTTCTTTTCACATGCATGTATTATAAATTATGCAACACTTCGAATATCAGAAAAGTACAAAAAATAACACATACCTATGTATCTATCACAGAGACTTAAAAAAAAAAACATGCTGACTTTCCGGTTTCAAAATTTTAGATGTTTTTTAAAGAACCAATTATTATAGGTATAAAGTCCATTCTCTCCCTTGTTCTCCTTTTAAAGGAGTTTATATGCATTGTTAGCATGTATAAATGCATATTTTATATCTTAACCATATATGTATATAACTACAATGCAATTAAACTAGCAACAATAACAAAAAGATAGCAAGAAAGTCCCCAAATACTCGGATATTAAGCAAGACACTTCTAAATCACACACAGGTCAGAGAAGAAATCCCAGGAAAAATTAAAACCTATTTTTAACTAAGTGAAAATTAAAATACAATGTACCAAAAGGTGTGTGATGCAGTGCTTAGTGAGATATGGTACCACTGAATACATATAGAAGTAAGAAAGTCCAAACTCAACTTCTAAAATTCCATCTTAAAAAACAGAAAAAGAACAACAAATTAAAAAACAAAAGGAACAGAAAAGTATAGCAGAAATCAATGAACTTGAGAACAGGAAATCAACAGAGAAAACCAACAAAACTAAAAACTAGTTCTTTGAAAAGATCAATAAAATCATAAATATCTAGCCAAGCTAAGAAAAAAAAGACACAAATTATTAATATCAGAACTGAAGAGGGAACATCACAACAGATCTGATAAATGCATAAAATATTATACTATAAACAACTCTATGCCCACCAATGTCAAAAACCTAGATGAAATGGACCTTTCCTTGAAAGACTGTCTGCCAAAACTTTCCTTGAAAGACCATCTGCCAAAACTCACACAAGAAGAAATGAATTATGTGAATAGGCTTATATCTATTAAAGAAATTAAATCAATAATAAATAAACTTCCAAAGGATAAGTACCCAGCCAAGACAGGTTCACTACAGAATTATACCAAGTATTTAAGAAAGAATTTATACCAATTCTCTATAATCTCTTTCAAAAACTGAAGCAGAGGGAATACTTTCTAATTCATTCTGTGAGAACAGAACAAGAAAAAATTACAGACCAATATCAATGCAAAACCCCTCAACAAAATATTAGCGAAAAAAATCCAACAATATATAAAAATAAATATACACCCTCAATCAAGTGAAATCTATCCCAGGTATGGAATGCTGGTTTAACATTTAAAAATCAATTAACGTAACCCATCACATCAATAGGTTAAAGAATAAAAAATACATACACGATCCTATCAACAGATGCAGAAAAGCATTTGACAAAATCCAATACTCATTCATGATAAAATCTCTAAGTAAATTAGGAATAGAGAACTTCCTCAACTTGATAAAGAATATCTATTAAAAATTCACAGCTAATATCATAGTTAATGCTGAAAAACTTGAAGCTTTCCAATTAAGATCAGGAATAAGGCAAGGATGTACCTTTTCAACACTGTACTGGAAGTCCTAGCTAATACAATAAGACAAGAAAAAGAAATACAAGATATACAAATTGGTAAAGAAAAATAAAACTGCCTTTGGACACAGATGGTGATTGTCTAGATAGAATATGCAAAATAAGTGACCACAAAGACTCCTGGATTAATATAATAAGTGACTATAAGATAGCAAAATACAAGGTTAATATACAAAAACCGACCGCTTTCCTATATACTAGCAATGAATAAATGAAATTTGAAATTAAAAACATAATACTATTTATTTTAGTGCCACCCAAAAGTTAAATACCTAGGTATAATAAAATATATACAATAACTATATGAGGAAAACTGCAAAACTCTAGTGAAAGAAATAAAGGACTAAATAAATGAAGATACATACCATTTTCTTGGAAAGATAGACTCAATATTGTCAAGATGTCAGTTCTAATCTATAAATTCACAATGTTATCACCCCAGCAAGTTATTTCTGTAAATACTGACAAATTGATTCTAAGGTTTATATAGAGAAACAAGAGACCCAGAATAGCTAGCAAAATATTGAAAGAGAAGAACAAAACTGAAGGAATGACACTACCTTACTTTATATTTTACCACAAAGTGTGGTATTAGCAAAGGAATCAGTGGAACAGAATAGAAGAGCCTAGAGACAGACCCACCTAAACAGTCAACCGATCCTTGACAAAGGATCAAAGGCAAAACAATGGAGAAAAGACAGTATTTTAACAAATGGTGCTGGAACAACAGGACACCCAGAGGCAAAATTAAAAAAAAAAAAGTATCAAGACAGATTTTACAACTTTCAGAAAAACTACCTTGAAATGAACTATAGACATTAATGTCAAATGCAAACAATAAAATCCCTAGAACACAACATAGCAGAAAATATAGATGACCTTGGTTTTGGTAATGACTCTTTTTAGCTATACCACTAAAGGCACAATCAATAAAATAATTGATAAGCTGGACTTCACTGATATTAAAATTTCCTGCTGTCAAAGAAACTAAATAAAAAGACAAGTCAAAGACTTGGAGAAAATATTCACAAAAGACATACCTATCTGATAAAAGACTGTTATCCAAAATGTACTAAAAACTCTTAATAATCAAAAATAAGAAACCAAGCAACTGATTTAAAAATGGGCCAAAGATCTTAATGTATACCTCACCAAAAAGATATACAAATGACAAACGAGCACATAAAAATATGATCCATATCATATGTCATCAGGGAAATGCAAGTTAAAACAACAGTGAGCTACCACTATACACCTATTAAAATGTCAATAATCCAGAACACTGGCAAAGATGTGAAACAACAAAAACTTTCCCTCACTGTTGGCAAAAACACAAAATGGTACAACCACTTTGGAAGACAGTTAGTCAGTTTCTTACAAAACTAAACATAATATAATCAAAGGATCCAGCAATTGTGTTCTGTGGTGTTTACCCAAAGAGTTGAAAAATTATGTCCACAAAAGAATGTGCACACAAATGTTTTAATTAAAATTGCCAAAACTTGGAAGCAATCAAGATGTCCTTCAGCTGGTGAAGGGATAAACTGTGGTAAATCTAGTTAATAGAATTCAGTAATAAAAAGAAATAAACTATCAAGTTAAGAAAAAAATGTAGGAAACTTAAGTGCATATTACTAAGTGAAAGAAGCCAACCTGGAAAGACTACATACTGTATGATTCCAACTATATGACATCTCGAAAAGGCAAAACTATGGAGATAGGAAAAAGACAGTGGTTACCAGGAGATAGTGGGAAATGAGAAATGAACAGGTAGGGCACAGATAACTTTTTAGGGCAGTGAAACTATTCCATATGATACTATAATGGTGGATACATGTCACTACAAGTTTATCTAAATCCATAGGATGTACAAGAATAGGAGTTAGCCCTTGATAACAATGGTATGTCAAAATAGGTCAACTGTAACAAATGTAGTGTTGGTAGGGGATGTCCATAGTGGAGGAGGTTGTGCATGAGTGGGGACAAGGGCTATATAAGAACCTCATACTTTCTACTCAATTTTGCTGTGAACCTAACACTGTGAAGTTCATTAATTTAAAAAAATAATCATGTTGTCTTCCATCTAAGCAGTTTTGCTCTCAAAAATTAATATCAACAACCAATCACATAAATGCAGTGATCTTCAGATCCTCAAAAAGTAAATCCTTGGGACTGGATTTCAAAATTCACTTCCTCATAAATCAGTTAATTGATTTCTTTCCACTTTTTCAAAATGTTAGTGTGCCAGAAAAAAAGTCACATTTTATATAGATATTCATTCATGAAATTAAGAACTTACAGTATAATTTGTGAATCATCTAAACTGTGTTCGATTCATTGAGTAAAGTTTTAAGAATAGAAACATTATCATATCAGCAGATATGAAAGAACTGTAAATTTCATATGTAAAAAAAGCCTTTATCATTTAATTTCTAGACTATATAATCATAGAATTTTAGAAGTTCAATTATTTTATAAAACCAAAACAAAAATTTATATACATCTACCTAAATTATATTTGCTGCTAATATCTAATCTTAATAATTATTATTATCAAATAATCATTGCTATTCAGGGTAACAAAAATCAACATTCTTGAAAAGGCTGAAAAGGAAGAATGAGAGAAAAAATTATCCCAGTGTATATGGGATTAATTTCTGAGGCAAAATCTTGTTCTTCCTTTCATTCATTCACCAAATAATTACTGAGCACCTAAACAGTACTGAGTACTTGAAAAGGCATTTGAGATGCATCAAACGACCATCAAACCTTTAACTTCTAGTGAGAAAAACTTTTTAAAGTAAATAAATACAGAAATAAGATAATGATAGTTCAGTACTAAGAAATAAGCAAAAATCTACTACATTTAGAGAGGTCAAGAACTTGACATCTAAACTGCATCCTGAAAACTGAGACGACATGAGACACAGCAAGTGCTCAGTGTGAATAGTTATGAGCTGGTCAAAGTTCAATGCCTTGTTGTAGAATCAGGTCTTTTAGGAACTAACTGAGCTAGAGCACAGGAGAGAGAAGACAGTGATGACATGATGCAGAAGAGGTAGGCAAGTCCTGACAGTGTAGGGTTTTCATGGGCCTTGGTAAAGTAGTAGTTGGGTTTAGTTTTAAATACAGTGGAAATCTATTGTAGAGTTTTAACCATGAAAGTAACATGTTTCCATTTATAGTTTACATCATTTTGGCAGTTCAGAGAATTATATTTGATTACAGAGTGTAAACACAGATGCTATGACAATGGCTCAACAAGAGATAGTGGCTTGTGCTAGCTTGGTAATAACAGAGATGTAAACAGACACATTCTAGATTTGTTGTTCTTTCTGAAAAGAACAGTCTTCATCCATGTCCTTGGAAGTCTCTTTATCCTGGGGAAGTTATTTTTAAAAGAATTAATGCTATGAATCATTTCTTTAACTGTATGTTGAAGGGCAATGATGAGATTTGATTTAAATCTCGAGTCTCACCTTATCCCAGTTACTAGACTTTTACAAGTTACTTAACACCTATGTACAGTAGTTTACTCACCTGTGAGATGGAAACAGAAATACCTGCATTTCACAGATGAGTTATGAGGTTAAATAAGGATGTTTGCCATGTGCCTATATATTTTGTTCATAGACAGATGCTCTACAAATGTTAGTATTCAACCCCACCCCTTTATTAAGAGCATTTTCTAAACAGACTGAGTGGGGGAGATATTTAATACTGAGGAATGCATTTCTGGTGGTGGAATTTCAAGCATCAGCATACAGGGGATATTTTGAAGTAGGAAAGCATTCCCCTAAAACCAACTGTTTACCTTACCAACTGGACCATAATGCAGCCTTCGTGTTACTGAAAATATTGACAAAAAAACTTGATTTTCAGAAAAAATAAACTATAATGCTGCTGAGTTCTGGTTAAAATACAAAGGTAGTTAATACAATCCAACTTCAGCAAGAAATAGTAACTTCAACTACTCTAAAGCTTATTATAGCACAATAAAATACTAAGTATTTTATTAAGCAACAAGTACCTTTATATTAAGAAAAATATACTTACAGAAGGGAAACATCATAATAGGATTTTCATTATGGTACATATTAGAATAAACTTGCAATAGTTAGATTTAAATTTGCTATTTTAAAATTAACACTTAAAAGCTGATGCTTGCTTATTTGCTAAAGAATAAAACAACAGAATAAAGAATGCTTTTAAGACTCACTACCATTGACATTACACTTATAAATGCTTTCTTCTACGTAGTGGGATGCAAAATAATTTGTCAAGGTTTATCTAATTTTGGTCTTTTTAAAATTATTGATTTTTCAATGTCTAAAAACATTATGTTTACTGAATAATAAAGGATGTGCAGAGGAAAACTTAGTAAGATTTTTCAGAAAATAAAAAGTATTCATACTCAGGTAAATATCATAACACAAATTGGAAAAAGTACTTCTTTATCCACGCTAGCTGATCGTTTTTTCTACATAACACTTTTTTTCCTCCAGTTTGTTTACTTGAATAATAGAATAAAAAGATAATGGAGGGAACGTCTGAGGCACAACATGTCTGTATTGGTTAAGACAACTTATCCTAAATAATAATTAGTATGAGGAGGAGGGAGTTCAGGGCTCAGACAGGGCATTAAAAAATCTATTCTTCAAGGCATCCAAGACAGTTGTTTTATCCATGAGTAATATTCAACCGAGACACACCAATATGGCTGAGATGTGCATGACAAGTATCTGTTCCAACTACATTAGGCCCATGCTAAGCCAGCTGTCAAATATTCTTACTATCACTCAGTATCTCGGCCTTATATGCAGTTGGCCTGGATTCTCACTCACAGGCTTCTGATTTGAGACTTTCAATTAAAGTTCTCTCTCTATCTAGTTTTAGATATATATGAATGCTACATAGGCCATGTCTACTGAAGTTATGCAAAGGAACTAGATTGTCGGTTTCAATGCCTTTCTTTAGTTCTTTATTAACATTTGGGATATACTTACAGATTTCAGAGTAGCCATGGAACTATAAATGATATCAGAAAATTGTGGATGAATAGAACACTAGACTAGGGTCCAAATCTCAGTATTTCTCTTTAATCAACATAATCTTGATTCTTAGATTCATCTTCTACAAAATGAAAGCCAGACTATTTACCTCATAGCAGGGTTGTAATTAAATGATATACTGCATGTCATAACATCTGTATTCTATATATAGGTGATCCAAAAATGCCTATTAAATTTGGATCCATTCACTATGAAAGACAAGGTTTACATTTCTGTGTTCAAAATTTAAAAAGAAATTATAACTTTAAAGAGCAAACAAAGACACAATTAAAAGGTTCAAAGATAATACCTATAGCAATTATTATCGTTTAACCTACAGAAAGGAAAAAGATCACAACTGGCCATTTTCTAGGATAAAGAACAAGGGAAGTGGGTGGGTTAAGATGAAGGACCAAAAATTTTGGCTAAATGAAAAAAGAATTTCATCATTTAAAATTAGAAATTAGCAAAAATATGTGAATTAACAGTTCTAGAATTGACAGATTACATTAGTGTGTAATGGTGATCTTATCTGAAGACTAAGCAATCTCCCAAATCTGTTGTAGATTGCTAATTCCAAGGAGATGTAGGAAAAGCTAGTAATCACAAAACTTAAGTCCTTAGCAGCTCCTGCTAAGATTTCATATAGCTTAGGAAAGCTGCTTCAGTAATTTGGACCTCAATATCCTCATCTGAAAAATTAGAGGGCTTGACTATGAGTCTCTCTTAGTTATAAAACATATGATTCTCATGTAATATGATTTATGACTGACATATGTGGCAATAATACGAAGATGATTCATGGGAACACATCAATGACTACTTAAGGTGAGGCAGAGAAGTGCGATGGCATTAATACAATGCAGTAAATTACTACTTTGATGTAATAAATAGTGTATCAAGTAGTCTGAAATTTTCTAAGCAGCTTGACAAGATATTCACAACCCAGAAACAGCCTATTGATCTAGGTCATGGAAGTATAATCATAAAAGTATAATTAAATAACAATTATACATTCTAATGCATGGTACCAAAATACCATGGTTAACTTTTGAAGGTAACTTTTTAAAAATAGCAGACATTTGAGACATTGTTTTGCTTATGAGAATAAAAATAGTTGCATTGTCAAAATATATGGAAATGAACAGTGAGAAGAAAAGGTGCTAAAGGGTATTAAGCTATAGAGAGATTAATAAATTCATTACAACATGCCAACCATGTACTCTAGATAAAGAAGATACTTTTTATATTCATCTATTAGTAAAGGTTCATTATAAAAGTACTTGATATTTTCACTTAAAATTTAACTTACCAAATGGAAGAATTTTATGAAATATGACATGAAACTCAGTGATTCAGAGCTGCCTACTTGCTCAAAGGAACCAAGATGACATACAATAAAACACGAACAAACAATATATAACTTTGGACATCTTATTTACATACAAGCTAATTTCAATTTCCAATATTTTACATACAAGCTAAATTCAATTTCCAATATCATATTCTGACACCTATAAATAAAATTATTTAATTCTAAAAGATTTTCCTTATGGTCACCAAGACTAAGTATTTCTCATATGAGATAAGCATTAGACTTTTCCAAATTATTTAATTTTTAACTTCAGAAATATTAATAATACTTTTTGGAAAAAAACATAAATACCCCTATCTTACTCTCTCCCCATGAAACTAAAAACTTTGTATATAAGAAAGCTTTCCTCGAAAACACTTGTATTATAATGGCAAATTCAAGAATAGGCAGAAAGGTCAGTAAACAGTGAACCAATAAACTACTACCTGCTTATTTGATGGAAGAAATAATCAATGCTACAAATGACATATTTTAAGTCTCATTATGAGCAAGTCATAGTAATTACCCCCAAAAAAGTTCTACTAAGCATCAAGAAATAGCACACTTCTACAGCATTCACATATCCTATTTTTATACCGTAGTGGAACTTATAGTCTTGGTCAGAAAGGTGAGCATCTGAGGCAGAGACAAGTTGGTTTGCCTTTTATTATGTGAGTTCTTATAATCTTATCATCAATAAATAATATATTTCCTTTACTTTTACAAGAAAAAATTTCATCTAAGTTTGTAAATGAAATATCTGTAAAACTGATTATGTTTCAACTCTGACTACATGTAAAAAATACCAAAGTGACTGTGAGGAAGAATAAAGCAAAACATCTGTGTTACAATATTCACTACTGTTTGTCATTCACAAATGTCTAAAGCCTTAAAAACTTTCTTAAAACACAGAGAGAAGATAAGCAAATTGCAGTACTAAACTATGTATTCCACAGTACCATATGAACACATTCATTTCCCTTGCTTAACAATAGACATTCGTAGTCAAATTCCATTACAATATTGTACAAGTATCCTTCTGTGGATTCTATTAGTCAATATGAGAAATGCATTATAGAAAGGAATTTAATAATCACTCAAAATAATTGAATTTTATGTGAAATGGAGAACAGAGCCACAAAGTTACCTGACAAGCAATGTGCACGAGGTAGACCAGCTCTTTAGATTCACAGCCATTTTTCGTTACATCATTCTGTTCTTCTGAGAGTGAAAGCTGTATCAAAGAAGAAAGGGCAAAAGAAGGAGAGACGAAGTCATAATTAATAAACAAGAATAAACTATTCAGTAATGCTTGGAGCGTCAACTTAATGTAAGATATGCTTCATAGTAAAACTCTATTGTTCAAGGCAGATAAAATGAAGAATTAGAGATTTTAAAAAAATGTTTCTAAGAATTGTCTTTGTATCTTATATCTGAACCAACACAATTGCATAACAGCAATAAATAAAATACATGCATTCAAGAGAAGGTCTTCACTTCCATCATTTACAGCACATAGGTAGGTGAAAAGGCGGCATAAGGTGGGCACTAAGAGTCAGTATAACCAACTGGTTTAACAGAAATCAAGCTCTATTGCAAGGACTGCAAACTGTCTGCCCAGAGAACAGGCGGAGCCTGCAGATATGTGTTATTTTAGACTCACCATATAGGTCTGCATATTGAATTTTATTTTTATTTGCACTACTAGCTAACATTTAGAAACTGAGTGGTTTACATGAAAAATACGTTTCTGGCTTCCACTGAAAAATCAGGAAATCTGAAATACTGGACCCATATTCTCACACGGGCAATAACTGGCTGGAGCTAAGAAGTGACTGATCCCTTTAAAGAAAGCATGTGTTCTCCCCGAGACTCTGACACACAACTGATTACTTTTTTTTTTTTTTTTTGGCCAGTAACTAGACTAAATGTTAACTTTCATCCATCATGCTGCTTTCTTTGTTATATTTTATACCCTATTCACAGCACTCATTTATCTTACATACCTGCCTCATCTAGGAATGTGAATTTAAAAACTCAGTTTGCTCCAGAGACCAATAACCCTGAGTACAAAAGTGCCACTAACTGGTTTGTGTAATACTGACCTTCTTACTTAATCTTTCATCTGGAAAATGGAGATCATTTAAAATACCTATTCTCAAATTTGTGATTATTAAATAATACATTTAAATTATTTACCATGGTGCCTGGCACTCAGTGAGTTATTAATAAATGTTACCTATCATTACAGTTAATGTTATAAGAAATTTAAGGTTTATGAAAATATATTCTCTTTTTCGAAAGTAATATCACAGAACTATTTAAAAAATACCTCCTGGTATTGAGAAGCTTACAAGAAATAACAATCATTATCACACTAGCCAAAATAAGCCAGGTTAAAACTACAAAATCACAGGGTTTTTTTGTTTGTTTGTTTTCTTTTTAGGTAAAAAAATTAAAGGTGAAATGAAACTTACAGAAAGTGACAGGAATTTCATGAAACTAAAGAGACTCATTAACATGCTCAGATGCTTGGCAAAGATGCAAGAAGATAAAGATCTATCTTTGCAGGGTAAGGAAAAAATCAGCCAAACCGTGTATTACTGCATGTGGCTGGAGTGATAAACTAAAATGAAAGGAACACCTCATAACAGACAGTCCACCCACCTATCAACTGATTCCCATAAGTATTCACCAAGTATATATGGTCAGTACACCAAAGGCTGGGGGACAAGCAAGAGAATTGAGAGAGATGAACCTGTTATGTCTCCCCGAGCAGGAGCAGCTAACTGCTATAGATGGGGAACAGGGCAAGGAAGCTGAGACAGGACAGAATTAAGACATTCAAAAGTACCTGTGTATACTAGGGCATTTATAAACCCATGAACATATCTAGGGTCAAACATGCACATGAAAGTTATAAGAATATCCTAACCTTTAATGTATAACTAATCTTTTGGATTGAGTGAGAAAATGTGCAAAGACTGGAGAAAGTGACTCTTTGTCTGATTTATTTTTTATCTTTAGCTCCTGGCATTCAAGGGATTTCCTGAGGGGGGGGGGAGAGAGAGAGAGAGAGAGAGAGAGAGAGAGAGAGAGAGAGAGAGAGAGAGAAAGGAAGAAAGGAAAGAAAGGAAAGAAAGGAAAGAAAGGGAAGGAAGGAAGGAAGGAAGGAAGGAAGGAAGGAAGGAAGGAAGGAAGGAAGGAAGGAAGGAAGGAAGGAAGGAAGGAAGGAAGGAAGAAAGAAAGAAAGAAAGAAAGAAAGAAAGAAAGAAAGAAAGAAAGAAAATAAAAGAGAGAGAGAGAGAGAGAGAGAGAGAGAGAGAGAGAGAGAGAAGGAAAAAAAAAAAAACACTACCAGAACACAAGTTAAAGAAGAGACTTCTGATAGCACCCATGACAGAGAATACAATCTTTGCAAAAACAGTCTGTTACACTAAACAAACAACTACAGCCTTCATAAAAATAAAGAATAAAAAATAAAAACAGCAAAACTGTAGAAAGGGGTGGAATCAGATTTCCAGGATTACGACATTACAATATTCAAATGTCCAGTAAGCAACAACAACAACAAAATCACAAGATATACAAAAACAGGGGAAGACATGGGTCATTCAGATGGAAAATAGATGTCAATGAAAAGAGTGACAAACATAAATTTGGGGGATGACAGATCAGTAACTAAAACAAAAATTTCACTAAAAGGCATCAACAGCAGATTGGGGTAGGAAAAAGAGTCAACTTACTTTAAAAAAGGATAAATGAAAGTATACAACCCCAAAAAATCAGAAAGAAAGAGGAATTTTAAAAAGTGAAAAGTGCTTAAAGGACCTGCAGGACACCATCAAGAGGACTATGCATTATGGAAATCTCAGAAGAAAAAAGAGATGGACATAAAGAGATATTTGAGGAGTGAAATAAGAATATGGAGAAATGAAAAAAAAACAACTCTAGACCCCTTCACAAAAACAAGGTTTAGCAATTATCCATAACAAGAATACCTCTATGTAAATACCAGACCCCAGTGGCACGGGTGAGGTCAAACAAACAAACAAACCCTGGAGCATAAAAATTGAGAAAAGTTGCATTTGATGGGTAAGACAGTGGTTTTACTCTAACTGTATCACCTCTCCCTCAGATCAGCAGAGAATCCCAGTAAGAGGGATTCCCTGAGAATATGGTTTCTCCAGGAGGCTAAAAAACAAACAAACAAACAAAAACAAAACAAAACAAATAAAAAAACAAAGTTCAGGATGGATATCCAGCTTCTCCAGTATTTGGGGGCAAACTTCAAGAGGCCCACTTCTGTCTTATCTCATAGGGGACATAGGGGGAAATGGCAGAGGTATGCTAATAAAGAAGGGGAACAGGACACAGAGGAACCAAGGAATGGACCTTAGAGGTGGCACTACGTTCCAACCAGAGAACCCAGCCAGCAGCTCCACCTAACCACAGAGCCTAAATGACAGCCATGTAAGGCCAGGGACACAATTATCAGTTCACACAGCTGGAGACCCCAATAAACAGATCAGCCTACCACAAAACACAGTCAGTGACCCTAACCAATTTGTAGAATGCAAACAAAAGCCATGCTTAACTGCAAGGCAATGCTTATGGTCCTGCCCAGCCTGATAATCCAGTGATCACTCCTGACCACCAGCCCTGTCTGGATGGAGAATCCAGCCAGTTACCCCACACAAATAAGTGGCAAGGCCTACAAGCCCCAATCCATCATCACAAAGCCAAGCTTGTGACCTCACCCAAATGCACAGAACAGCCTCGGCCTCACCCAATCATGGAGCCCAGCAACTCAGTCAGAGGCACCAACTGATAAGGAAGTACAGCCTGTAGTCACAATTGACTAGAGACAATTACAGAACCCAGCAAGTTAAAGCCTATGTAAGGAAGCCCAGAAAGTGGTCCTTCCTAATTGTGAGGTCTAGCCAGCAACAGCACTTGAACTCAGACAATAAGCAGCAAGCCCCACCTTCCCACAGACACTACCAAGTAGCCAACTCAAAACCACAAGCTGGGCTGACAATAAAAGTCTTTCCCTACCAAAACAAACCTGTAAAGACTAGACGAGGTGACCACTTCTACAAATGCACAGACATCAATGCAAGCACACAAAGATAATGACAAATCAGGGAAACATGACACGACCAAAAGTAAATTAAAATCTATTAACAAATCCTAAAAAATGGAGATCTATGAGCTGACAAAGAACTCCAAATAATCATCTTAAAGAAGTTCAATAAAATACAAGAAAACACAGATAATTAAATAAAATTTAAAAAACACATGAACAAAATGAGAAGTTTAATAAACAAATCATAAAGCTAAAACCAATCATAAAAACAAAACAAAAAAATCATAGAGCTAAAAAACATAACAACTGCACCCAAAAAAAAAAAAAATCAACCGAGAGCTTCAACAACAGACTAAGCAAGTAAAAGAAAAACTGAATGAACTGAAAGACAGGTCATTATTCAGTCAAAGGAGCAAAAATAAAAATAAATGAAAAAGAGTTAAGAAAGACTACAGAATGTAAGGGTACCAACAAATGACAAAACATGCATTACTGAAGACCCTGAAAAATACGAGGGAGAAAAATGGGCAGAAAATTTACTTAAAAAAAAAATGGCTGAAAACATCCCAAATCTGAGAAGAAACATGGATATACAAATGTCTCCAAACACACTCAATCCAAAGAAAACATCACCATGACACATCCAGGGAGCCCCATAAGGCTATCAGATTTCTCAGAAGAAACTGTAGAAAAAGAAATAGTGAGATGATATGTTCAAAATATTGGGGGGAATGGGAAACTGCGAAACGAGAATATCAAACTTGGCAAAGCTACCTGTCCAAAAGGAGGAAGAAATAAAGGTACTATCAAACAAATAAAAGCTAACAAAGTTCACTATTAAACCTACATTACAAGAAATTGCAAAGGAAATTCTTCAAACTGAAGTAAAAAGGTATGAAATCATAAGGTCAAAACATATAAATGAATAAAACTCACTGGTAAAGTCAAATTCATAATACCCTAATATTGTAATAGTGGTATATAAAACACTTTTACTCTCTTCCATAAAAATTAAAAAATAAACAATAACTATAATTGCAATAACTATTAATATAACTGCAGTAGTTTTAAATGGATACACAATGTAAAATACATAATTTGTAATATCAATAACCTAAAATGTGTGAGAGGAAGTGTAGCTATTCTATTTAACTTAAAGTAGGATGTTATGATTATAAGATATTCTTTATGAACCTCACAATAATCACAAAGAAGGAAATTGCAGTAGACATACAAAAATAAGAAAGGAATAAAAGCATAATGCTGTAAATAGTCATCAAATCACCAAGGCAGAAGCAAAAAAGGAAGAAGGTAACAAAAAACTAAAAATCAAACTAAAAACAACTAACAAAATGGCACTAGTAAGTCCTGACCTATCAATAATTACTTTAAATATGAATGAAATAAATTCCCCATTGAAAAAAGAGCAACTAAATGGATTAAAAAAAAAAAAAAAAAACAAGATTCAGCTATAACTTATCCAAAAGACACATATAGGCTGAAAGTAGAAGGATAGGAAGTGATTTTTCATGCAAATGAAAATCAAAATATTGGAAGGGTGACTATACTTTTATTAGATAAAGTAGATGTCCAATCAAAAACTGTCACAGCAGACAAACGAGGTCATAATATAAAGATAAAGCGTCAATTCATTAAGAAGTACAGATTGTAAATATTTATGCTCCCAAAAGCAGACATCTAATTTACGAAGCAATTATTAACAGAAGTGAAAGAAGAAATAATAATGACAAACTTTAATATCCCACTCTTGACAATGAATAGATCATCTAGACATAAAATTGACAAGGAAACACTGGACTTTAACTAACTATAGATTAAAAGTATCTAACAGATGTATCAGAAAAGTCTAAGAGAGCTTGTAAGGGTGTAATGCTTAGTGTAAAACTGATGTAATTAAGCGTTTTGATCACAGTGAATAGAATAATGACATTGTGCATGCGCTGAATTTTGGGTCAGGAACACTCAAAATTTTTTCCATAAAAATGAATAGTAATTGCTTCTTTACTTTATGCCATTTTTGTTTATGAGAAGTTTCTCAGGAATTTTCTACCTTTGGATAGCAAAGGAAACCTGTACCATTTTTGTCAATCGTACGTCAATAAAGCTGAGGAAAAAAACACATGCACCAAGCAAAAGAGCCCTAAAATATATAAAGCAAACACTGACAGAAGTGAAGAAAAACAAATAGACAGCTTTACAGTAATAATAGGAGACTTCAATACATTACTTTCAATAAGGATGAACACTTTTTCATGTTTATTGGCCAGCTGTACATCTTCTTTAGAGAAATGTCAATTTAAATTCTTTGCTCATTTGTGAATTAAGGTTTTTCCATTGTTTTGAGTTGTAAAAGTTCTTTATACTTTTCAGATATTAGTCCTGTATTAGACATGATTTGCAAATATTTTCTTATTTCATGGATTGCCTTTCACTTTTAATAATGCCCTCTGATGTAAATAGGTTTTTAATTTTGATGAAATCAAATTTATCCTTTTTATTCACCTTTACTTTTGGTATTGCAAAGAAATCACTGCCAAATCTGATGTTACAAAGATTTTCTCATATATATTCCTCTAAATTTTATAGTTTTCATTTTCACATTTATATTTTAGATCAATTTTTAGTTCAGTTTTGCATCTGGTTTAAGGTAGGGATCCAACATCATTCTTTTGCCTGTGGATATCCAGTTTTCCCAATACCACTTGTTGAAAATGCTGTCCTTTCCTTCATTAAATGGACTTGGTAATCTCATTGCCATCAACAGGCCACAAATGTGAGGATTTACTTTGGGGCTCTCTATTCCATTCATTCATACATCTCCTGTGCCAGTACTTAATTACCTTAGTTTTGTGGTAAGCTTTGAAATTAAAAACTGTGAGTTCTTCAACTCTGTTTTCAAGATTGTATTGGCTGTTTAAGGTCCCTTGAGAATTCATAGGAATTTTTAAAGTACGTTTTTATATTTCTGCAAAACAAACAAACAAACAAACAAACAAACAAACAAAACGCCACTAGGATTTTGATAGGGTTGTACTAAAGATGTAGATGACTTTGCATAGCTCTGTCATCTTAACAATATTAAGTCTTCTAATCCATGAAATCCGAGATGTCTTTACATTTATTAGGACTTTTATAATTTTTTTTCAGCAAAATGTTGCAGCTTCTGAGTACAAGTCTATCGCCTTGTTTTTTTCCTAAGTATTTTATAGTTTTTGATGCTATTGTAAATGAAATCATTTTCTTAATTTCCTTTTTCAGATTTTTCCTTGTTAGTATTTAGAAACATAACTGATATGTGATTGTTAGTTTTACATTCTGCACTTCTGAATTATTTAAGTTTTCTTGTAAACTTTTTATGATTTTCTACATATAACATCATATCATTTGTGAATAGAGATAATTTTACTTCTTTCTTTCTAATCTGGATGCTTTTTATTTCTTTTTCTTCCCTCAATCCTCTGTCTAGGACTTCCAATATCATGTTGAATAGAAGTGGTAAAATCAGGCATTCTCACCTGGCTCCTGATGTTAGAGGAAACACTTTCAGTTTTTTGCCATGATATGATGTGAGCTGTGAGTTTTTTATGTTCAGTCTCTTAGTTTGTTGAGTATTTGTCAAATGCTTTTTTGATACCTAAAGAGATGAACATGGTTTGCTTTATTTTTTTCCCATTTATTCAGTTAATGGGGTGTATTACAATGATTATTTCATATGTTGAATCATCCTTGTATTCCTTAGTTTGTGTTGGTGAAAAAATTCTGGAGATGAACAGTAGTGATTTTTTTTTTTTATAATGGTGTGAATATACTTAATTGTACATGTAAAATAATTTTTTAAAAAATGGGAAACTTACTACAGTCTACTCCATCTTCCCAAAAGCAGAAATCTCTCATAAGCATTAAATTTAAAATGCAAAATTAAAAATGCATAAAATACAGTGTGAAGCCATATGATGAAACATTATTTAATGATAAAAACAATGAAATACTGATGTACGCTATATCTTGGATAAACTTTGAAAACATAATGCTGGGTAAAAAACAAGCCAGTCGCAAAAGATCACATTATATGATATATTTATATGAAATGTCCAGAATAGGCAAATCCATAAAAACAGAAAGTATATTAGCAGTTACCCAAGCTGCAGGGGTGGGAGGAGCACATTTTAAGGGGAAAAGAAATGACTGATAATGGATACAGGATTTCTTTTTGGAGTGAAGAAAATGTTCTAAAATTAGACTTTGGTTATGGTTGTACAACACTGTGAATATGCTTTAAAAATAGTAAAATGTATCCTTTAAATTGGTAACATTATATATAAATATGAATTATATCTCAATAATTCTGTTTTAAACATGATTTTTTTACTGTGAAAAAAATCACCAGCATTTCAATAATCAATAGAATCTAATTTTAAATTGAAATTGAAAAAATATCGTATTCATATTAGCAATCAAAACTGTAAGGTACCTAAAATTCACCCCCCAAAAAGTATAGAATATCAGAGGAAATCATGAAGCATTATTCAAAGATGTGCAGGAAGAAATAAATAATTCCAAATAAACTTAAACGTTCAATAATTATCCCTGAATTAACCTACAGATTAAATGCAATTCTTATCAAAATTTCAATAACTTGTTTTTTTCTTCACAGGATCTGTCAAAACAAATCTAAAATATATATGGACCTAAAACAACCAAGGTAATTTTGATGAAGTCAGGAAATTTGCCCTACCAGATATCAAGACTTATTAGAAGGCTACAATTTGGTGCCTCTCTTATTAGTTTGCTATTCCTCTCATCAAGGGGAAGAGCTTTTCTCTCCTCCTTTTGAATTTATACTACACTTATAACTGTTTGAACCAATAAAATGTGGAGAAAGCAATGTTCTCGTACTTCTAAGACTGGCAATTAAAAGATCTAACAGCTTCTGCTTACTTAGTCTTAGAAACCTAAGCTATCATGTCAAAGGTCTATAGTACACTACTGGCAAAAGAGCACATGGAAAGGCTCTGAAAGATGAAACACAATGAAGACAAAAAGACCACATGTAGGATCACTGGAGCACCAAATATTCAGCTCCCGCTGCTATTGACATACAACTACAGTTGCATGAGAGAACTCAAAGGAGACCAACAGAGAATTGCTTATCTGAGTCAATCCAAGGAATCAAAAAATAATAAAATAGTCATTTAAGGTCACTATGTTTTGAGGTGTCTGTTATATAAGAACGAACAGAAATCTACTAATTAAAATAGTGTGATACTGGTAAAGGGATAGACCATGGATCAGAAAAGACTGCCAGATAACTGGCACATGTATCTAGACAATGTATATGACAGACTGGACCTTATAAACTAGTGGAAAAAAGAAATAATACCAGTACTAGTCAATGGTCTAAGATAACTTTAAAAAATAGGTATCTAAACAGTAATTACAAATTAAACACCTAAGTGTGAAAATCAAAAATTCAAAACATAGAGTAACAGTTAAGAGTAAGAATAAGAATAAAAACATAGGAAAATGTCCTTATGCCCACAAAACAGGGAAGAATTTCTTAGCTAAAACAAGAACAGGGCAAAATAAAAGACTGATAAAACAGACTACATCAAAATTTTTAAAGTTAGCACGAAAGAGATACCATAAGCCAAGTGAAAAGATGAGTTACAAACAGAAATAAAAATATTTGTAATACACATTTGACAGATTTTTAACCATAATATATAAGGGGGAAAATGAGACAGGTGTATGCCTACACCAACATTTTGAAAGGGATCTGAAATTTAAGTAAGGATTATTATTTGATGAATAACTAAGCAAATATTGTTTCACCAGAATATAATACTAATTTTCAAAACCAAATTAATTATCTTTCTTCACATATTCTCGTCTTTCTCCTTTATTCCCAAAGCAAATAAATACCATAATCATTCACCCAGCAGACCAACCTAATCGTCCTAGATTCCTCTACCACTCCACCTCTCCACACAACCTTTCTTTTTATATTCTCAGTGTCAAGATCTAATCTCAACATTTGATTTCTTAATTTCCCCTGTCTCCCCAAACTTGTCCCTCACACCTGTCACTTTTATCCCTTCTCCACTGCTATTCCTCCACTGCTGGTTCTGAGTCTTATAGCATCTGGTCTAGATGACTGCAGGCTAGATGATTACAGTAGTCATCTTTCAACTGGTCTCTCTCCACTTCCCTTACACACTGATCATGGTACTTTCTTCTTAAAATCCCTTAATACTTTCTTGATTTCTACTAAGAAAGTAATTTAAATGCAAAGTCCAAATACCTTGGATGAACTTTGAAGAATGGCACTTCTCCAAGTCATCTTCTAAACCATGTTTCCACACAATCAGTCTAACTCATTCATCCCCTTCTCTGCCAAGGTATATTTGTCTATGCTAATTCTCCTTGTCTAAATGCTCTTCACTGCTATCTCTGCATATTTAAAACCTTTTCAATCTTCAATAAAGCTTTCCTTGAATGCTACTGGATATAAACTCTCTTACCTTTGAAATCCTACAATCACTCTTACAACAAGTATGACATTTTTCTTATTTTATGTTTATTGGTATATTACTTGCTTCCTCTGAGGAAAGAATCTCTTATCTATTTCATCAATGATACTCACACAAGTATCTAACATATAGAAGGTATTCAATAAAATCATTCTGAATGAATTGTTTTTGGGTTTTAAGACATCCTATGCACAAGTTGGAACAACAATATTTCATATAGTACCTGGACCACCTGTTCCAAGAATGTACACTATTAACAATTAGGCTATACCAGTCTACAGAATAACATAAATATAATGATTTAAATTATGTTAATGATATCACAATCCTTTGTCTATAAGGAATATAAAATAGAATTTCCAAGTCCCATACTTCTAGATTACTTACAAATCTATTTTTGGAGTTATTTTTCATATATTGAATTCACTTTCCTATCACCATGGAAACTAATCTGCAATTAGTGTTGTTAGGATCTTTAAAAATACAAGTCTATACAGAAAGCCTTCAAATGTTCAGAAGTCCTTTCTCTACATGAAGAATAAAATCAGTTGCATAAATCAGTGTAAAAATACATCATCCCACCCAAATAAAAAAAAAATCATCAAAGCCTAATCAACAGATTGCAAACAAGGCATAGAGAGAGTTCTCTTTTTTTATTCATTTTTTATAGTTTTATTGTGACATTCCTCTGGAGTTTGTGAACAGTTTCTTTTACCTCTGTAGCCTATAATAGATGTAGAAACATGAAAAATAATTTATCTCACAACATTATGTGGTCTACTCATACTCAACATTAACATCCTAATATTCAACACTGAAAATACTATTTTAAAACTCCTAAACTGAAAATGCCAAGTGGAAAAATAACTCTATATTAGAATTACACTGCAGATGAGTAATAAGTAAAAGAAGTTCTAATTTCAGTACATAAGACAAAAATCAATAACAGACAAAACTGCACTTCAAATTTCTCTGGAAAAAGCTGGAGACCTACATGCATCTTAATAAACTTAACAGTCTGTTTTTCCTTCCAGACTTGGAATAGAGCACTGTTTCTTAGATTGAATATCAGATTAAATAACTGGTTTTCTCACCTTCAGATACTAGAATAACCCTCAGCATAAAGAATACATAGGAAATGACATTAAATGACAACAGCAGAATCACATCTCTCATCTTATAGATGCTCACTCTAAAACATATATACTTGTTAAGAAACAAATGTTTCATGAATATTTTCACATTTATGTATGGTCAAAACTTTCTGAGCACAAAGCTTTAGCACTAGGTTAAAGGATGACTGAATAGCAATTCTAAAGACAGAGCCCTCCTGACAGAGAGAGAAAGAGAGACAGACAGACAGACAGACAGACAGACACAGTGTTAGTCAGTTAGTTAGTTAATTAGTTTTCTCTCCAGAGCCATGTTTATATCCCAGAGAGAAGGTCCCTCTCTCCATATCCAGAGAGGCAAATGGACAGAGTACCAGTTATCTTATAATAAGCTCCAAGTTTCATAATTTCAGAATTTGTCTCTTGTGGTACAGAACTCCACTATACACCTAAGGTATATCTGGTTCTCAGTGCAGAATTTGGGTATAGAGAACCAAAGCAGTTACTATACAACCAAGTAAAAGGTCTGATTTCTGATCTAGACTTCATGTTTCTGTTAGGGTGTGAACATGGAGGGTAACTGTAGCTTGGTGACTTATTAGTTTATAAGCAGAGTGACATCTCAGACCCTTGACAATTTCAGACTCAACAATTCTATTTTACAAGAATGTTTGGTCAAATTCCTAGAAGTAAATTACATGTGTAATGTGACTCCAATATATGATATATTATTTCAATGTTCAACCATTTTAACACAATTCTTGGACTGGGTAATCTCAAATGAGATACTTGGATGACGGCAGCACTAATAACTCACTAAGTAAACTTACTTCAAATCCTCCCCTCAAATGACAATGATTTCCTGGCGTTAGAGCAGGTATACTACAGAATGTATGGAAAAGTAAGGCTTGTATTTTTATTTTGATTACAAGAAAACTCTTTGGTAAGGGGCGAGAGTAGTAAAATTAACACAGCTTTTGTTTCAAATGGTTACACACATACTAACATATACTCCTATATAAGGTATATTTAAACTAGCAAACTTAACATATTAATCTTGAAACTGAAAGCAGAGTTAACAAGAAGGAGGAAATAACATTTTCATTGGTTTAATTCATTTTTATTAATAAATAAAAGTCTCACTGACATGTACCAACACTTGTTGCTGATACATATTTCTGTAAACTTCAAAAAACTAGAAGTTAAGAAATTTACTTAAGATCAGACAAATTACACACTGCACTATTTTGCATCAGATATATATTTTTTTACCTTTAGCCACATTAAAAATGTAGGATATGTCAAAACTATGGTTTATTCCTTCTTATTCTAAAAGAGTTTTGTCAATTTATTATTTCCTAGCACTACAAAAGAACATGGAGAATGGTTCTATGGCCTTGATTCAAACACAGACCCTGCCACTTACCAGCTATGATCTTACATAAGTTCTTAACCTCTTTTACTTCAATTTCCTCTTCTGAAACTGTTGTGAAGAGTCAACGAGACAACATACAAATAGTACTTAGTATAATATCTGGCTCACATAAACCATTCAATAAACATTAGTTCGTGTTTATTATAATTCTGATTACTTCATTTAAAATGGAAAAGTCCGGGCTTTTTATTTGATATTAATATTCCTCAACATTTTCACATTTAGGTCAAACCTTACAACTTCTTTCTACACTTCTCACTATCAAGGCAAGAGTGGATCTGATGGTGAAGCAACAGCAGCACTTCCAAGGCCCATGCACAAAAACTTCAGTAACGAACACTCAACAAACGGGTATTAAATTCATACTTTTTCTATACCTCATATCAATAAAAACCTGATCTCTTGTATTCAGGTTAGTTTAATTTATTGATTTACATGAGATCAGATAAAAAAAGTTATTATTAATTCATAGCTTCAGATAAGCAAATGATAATATAAAATGTAAACCACACAAATATTTTAGTATCCTACACACTAGATGGCGGTACCACATAAAGCATAGAAGGAAGAGATTAATGCCTCAAATAGATAAAACAGAATCAACTGATTATATCTGTGCATATTGCAAGAGACTGTTTTCTTTCTTACTGAAAGAAATGTGAATAAACCTTTGTGAAATGTGAATAAACCTTTGTTTTTGGTCATGGGTGAAAATACAACAGGTAGAAGTGTAATAAAGATAATTAACTCACAAAATTTAAATTGTATACTTTTGTTCAAAGTACTATCCAGGGGAAAATGTCCAAACTTAAATGAAGTTCTTAAAAAAAAAATAACTGAAAAATGAATAAAATTTCAAGAGTATAGAATTTTATTTCTCTAAAGAAAAGATAAGAAACATATACAGGTTTTCCTTGCTATCCAAAAGTAGACTATTCCTGCAAAACATTTTGTAAGCTGAAAGTACATATAGCAAAGAAGAAACTACCATTAATTTATAAGAAACATTTTTGAATGTTTACAGACCCAAAATTCAACACATGCAGAATGTCTTTATTTCATTCACCACAACTGAAAACTTAATAATTAATCCAGTTTTACAAATAGTACTTAGTATATCAAGTATGTTAAGCTTAACATCCTTGTATAAGCTCTTTTAGGCTTTTCTGATACCTTAAGATACATCTTGTTAATGGATGCACAAAATCAAATGAGATAAAGCACAGATGCTCACAGACACAGTTCAAACCTGTGGGCAGCTTGATGCTGAGATGCTGTGTGGTAACCAGGGAAGGAGTTTAGCTGGGCCAAACTCACTGCTCTGGGATATCATTGCCTATATAACAACTATCACAAAATAAATGCTAAATGCTATTGTCACTTTTCATCTTTTTTCATTAAAGTGAAAATCCTCTTCAGATTTCTTTCAGTTAGCAAACATAAGTAGTAATGTAGGTCTTTTATAAAAAGCAAAGTGGCGTAACAAAAAGTGGTATTACACAAGCTTTCAAAAAGCAAGGGATATCTGTATGGCACAATATTAATATTTGAGAAAGTTAATTTAAGATAAAGGTAGTTTTTGACCAGCAAGTAGGTACATATTTGTGATTCACAAGTCTTTTCCAGGAATAAAAGAACTAAACACTGAATTCAAGACACAAAGGAGGTGATAAAAATATATATATATATATATATATATATATATATATATATATATATATATATATATATAGATAGATAGAAAGAATGGAAAGGAGGGATGTAAAAATGGAGAAAAAGAGGTAGAGAAGAAGGGAGGGACGTATCTTAGTATTCTGGGGATACTAAAATAGGTAGGGAAGAAGAGAAGGAAAGAAGAAGGAAGGGAGGAAGGAAGGTTCAGATTGAGCAATAAAACTGCAAGCTGGTTTCTTAAAAAGACCAAATTTTAAAAATACCTGGTATACAAATTATTCCTATAAATTTTAAAACCTACATTAAATGAATACTTTTCTAAGAATATATAAATGATAAAAACTGACTTAAGGGGACACAAAAGAAGCTTACTAGACCAATAATCAAATCCTAAATTAAAATGGTAATTAAGCCCTCTAATGGGAACCAGTCCCAAAAGGTGTTTAAAAAAAAAAAATCTACTAAACCTTCAAAGAACAGGTCATTTCAATTTCCACAAACTATTTCAGGGAATTTATTTTTAAAAAATCAGCAAAGTCTCCCAAACTCAGGCTAGTGGACAAGGATAGTATGTGGTCAACATCACCAATGAACATAGATGCAAAAGTGATAAAATCTTAATACAAGTGACCCAGAATGCCCAAATACTGAAAAAGAAGAACAAAACTGGAAAACTCACAATTCTCAATTTCAAAACACATTACAAAGTTACAGTAATTAAAATAGTGCAGTACTGGCACAGAACATTTTTAATTGAAAAGACTAGAGAACTGAGTGTCCAGAATAAACTCATACATCTTATGGTCAACAGATTTTCAACAAGAGTGCCAGGACCATTCAAGAAGAAAAGAACAGTCTTTCCAATCTATGGTGCTGTAAAAACTGGATATCCATGTTCAAAAGAATGAATTTAGACCCCCTAATCACACTATATACAAAAACTAATTCAAAATGGGTCAAAGACGCCAATGTAAGTGCTAAAACCATAAAACTCTTAAAACTAACCATAGGAGTAAATCTTCATGATCTTGGGTTAGGCAATGATTTCTAAGATATAACAACAAAAATATAAGCAACCAAAGAAAAACATAGATAAATTACACTATCAAATTAAAAACTTTTGTGCCTCAAAGGACACTATAAAGAAAGTGAAAAGAACTCACATATGTGAGAAAATATTTGTATATATGGAATCTAGTATAAATGTAATATTCACAATAACACAAATAATTCTTATGACTCAACAACAAAAAGACAAACAACTCAAAATACAGACTTGAATAAACATTTCTCCAAAGAAGATATATAAATGAACAAAAAGCACATGTACATTTAGTCATACCCACTAGGATGGTTATATTCAAAAAGACATATGTATCAAGAGGATTGAAAACATGTTTACACGCAAAAAAATCATACATGATTATTTATAGTAGCATTATTCCAAACAGTAAATAACCATGAACTGACAAATGGTTAACGCTATGTGGTAATAAGGAAATAATTATTCAGCTATAGAAAGGAATAAAGTACTGATGAATTCTACAAACAAGGGCGAGTCTTGAAAATATAGTAGTAAAAGAAGCCAACAAAAAACATAACATAATGTACAACTATACTTATGTGAACTGTCCAGAATAGGCAAATCCATAGAAATAGAAAGCAAATTTGTAGTAGTCATGGAGTAATAGAAGGGTAATAGGGAGTGATTGCTAAAGAGGTATGAGGTTACTTTGGAGGTAAAGAAAATGCTATGAAATTCAATAGTAGTGATGGTTGCACATTTTAAATGTGCTAAAAGCCACTGAATTGTAAACCTGAAAATGACTAAGATAATAAATTCTATATTATGTGAAATTACCTTAATAAAAAATAATGTTATGTTATGTAAAATTTTTTGTTATGTGAATTACATTAACATGGAAACATACAAAGTATTATGATTTAGAAACCAATTCATCTGCTGGGGATTAGAGGTAGAAAGAAGTAGATCAGGAAAGCTTAAAGAAGTTGGTTAGATCTGATACATGCCTTGAAGGATATGCAAATTGTTGATATAGGAAAGGGAGAAAGGTTAAAACACAGGAAAGATCATGACTCATTTAATAAATGAACAGTTCAATTTAATAAAATATAAAATCATGAATAAAAGGCAAGACAGGTATATTGGAAGCATATTTGCAAGATCCTGAATGTGAAGCCTTCATTTAACAGGTTGTATAAGGCCAAGGAAGGTTTTACAAAGAGGCTGAAATAACTGGAACAGTACTTTAGACCAAGTTACTGAAACAGGATCATGTTCGAAAACTATAGTAGTAGAGTTTTATTAGGAATCTATAAATGATGCTGAAAATTGTTTCTGTTTATAAATATTTCAGAAAAGATTAAAGGTAACATATGGATGCAAGGAAAGATAAAATGTAATGCAGACATGAAAAGTGGGTACAGGGGAAATGAGGTACAGGAGACAGAAGAGGGAATAGCTAACACACAGAAAGAAGGCTACAGCAGCCTATAAATATGCCAACAGTGGGCCACAAATGGGCTTTAAACCTTCTAACAGGCAATGCAAAGAGGAAAACAAGAATGGTTTACAAGATTGCATAGGAGAGAAACAGCTATTCCCGGTGCAATGCCAGAGAAAAGTATCTCCAGATTTAAATAAAAGGGGAAAAAAGGAAAGAAAACTATGGTAGGGCCAAAACCAAAAGTAACAAAGGCTTAAATTAGTTGATAAGATTAGAAAAGAAGAATGAACTTGAAAGAATTATATAACTTATTAGATGTGATGCACAACACCCAGGTATACTTAGCACCGACTAGGGGAATAATATCATCAGCAACTGGAATAGCTAACAGTGGGTACTTTAGAAACAAATGCCTTGTTTCAAATCCTGGCTCTGCTATTTATGATTTGTGTGACACTTGGGCATGCTACCTCATCCCTCAAAAATACATCTCTAAAGTGGGGACTAGAGAATCTAACTCATGATGTTTTTTAGGCACGAATTCAATTTATTTTTTTCCAAATGAATGGTAAATTGACTGACATGTACTGGGTTCTCCCACAGATCCAAAAACGCTAACTTTTATCCATGTTAAATGAGTATGTACACTTGTGTATCTATTTCCAGACGTATCAGTCTGTTGTCTATCTAGTCATTTTTCAGGGCAAAATTAAAAATATAGAGAAATTCAAAAAAATAATAACTTTTTGGAAAAAAAAAACAGAAAAAGGGTATAAGAAGCAATTAACGCAAAGAGAAATACAAATGATCTACAAGTATAAAATAATGTACAATTTCAGTCATAACTAAAGAAATACAAATGGGCAGTAAATAAAAAGATCAATAATGCTTATCTCATTGTCAAGAAAAAATACTATCGTTAATCATTGCATAAAGTGGCATATTTCAAAAACAAACTTAACAACAACTATCAACATTTTAAATGTACATATCCTTTGAACGAATCATCTTACAGAATTTTATTTAATAAATATATTCACATCAGTAAAACCTGGAATATCCATCAATAGAGAACTGATTAAATAAATTATAGTATAATAATAAAACAAGATATTATGTTGCTGTGAAAACAATGAGGCAAATCCAAAGTACTGAAATAAAAATTATCCGATATACTATCAAGTAAAAAAGCAATTTCCAAGGCAGTATGTACAGTAGAATTCCATCTACATTTTTAAAAACTAAATAGTATAGCTAAAGTTATATCTAGAGATACTGCTATGTATTTTATAAATACACATATAGAAAAATTCTAGACAGATGTAGAGTATAATGGGAATTTAACTTCCATCTGTATCTGTCACCATACCTGATATTTTATTATATATTTAAATATATACAAATATTCAGAATATAAGGAATATATATACTCATCATATAAAAACAAAATTTAAATGGTATAATATCTCAAAATATTAAAAAATCATTCAAAGCAATTTTCTCTTCTTCAAACATAAATTCATTCATCCACTCAACAAACAAATATTTACTGAGTGATTTTTATTTGTCAGAAACTGTTTTAGATGCTTGAGTAGAAAAACATAGAATAAATATTAATAAAATATTTAGCATGTCAGATGGTGGTGTTACAGAGAAAAATAAATTATAGGAGAGAGATGAGAAATATCGATGACTAGGAGTTGCACTATGTGGAGAAAGTACACTCTCTCTGAGAATATAACATTTGAGTGAGTATTTAAAAAAGGGAAAGTAGCAAGTTATGTGAATATCCAAGAAGAGATTCCCAAGTAGAGGAAACAAAACGTCCAATGGTCTTGAGGAGGAAGTCTGTATACTGGAGGAATAGAAGAGGCAACTGTAGCTAGAACACTATGTCTTAGAAGAGGAGAAGTCAGAGATGAGATCAGAAGTTAAGGGTAGATCCTATAAATCCTTGTAGAAAATTTTAAGGAATCTGATTTACTTTGAAGAAGGTAAGTAATTGGAGAGTTTTACAAAAGTGACATGATCTGATTTACATTTGAAAAGAAGCATTTTTTGCTGTTGTGCCAACTACATAAGGCTATTTAAATATTAACCCTAAAATGACAATAGCTAACCTAAGGTGACAGCCAAGAAATAAGTAGATGTAAGTGGATGCTGGATTCATTTTAAAGATGGAGTCAAGAATGTTACTATGGACTGTATATGTATGGACAGAAAGAGAGAAGTCCAAGATGACTCCAACGTTTTGGCTGATTTCAGGAACTGGAAAGACAGAGTTGCTATTTACCAAGATGGAGAAGACAGCAGAAGAAGCAGGTTTCAGAGGAGAATGTTCCAGGCATGCCAAACTTGAGAAGAGTATGAGTCATCTAAGTAAAGATGCAGAGAACTCAACTAGATACACAATGCTAAAGCTCAAAGGAAAGTTAATTAAAATGTCCTTTGTATGCTGTATGTATGTTGTTATAATGAAATGTCCAGTTTGAATGAAACAAAAATGCAAGGCATACAAAGAAATAAGAAAGTATGGCCCATTCAAAGGAAAATAAAATCAATATAAACTGTCTATAAAAGAAGTGATAGTGGATACACTTGAAAAATACTGTAAAACAAGTGTCTTAATTATACCCAAAAAACTAAAAGACGATATGGAGAAGGTTAAGAAAATGATTTATGAACAAAATGAAAATATCAACAAAGAAACAGAAACCCCAAAAAGAAATTCTGTACCTGAAAGTACAACTACAATGAAAATTTCACAAGAGGGACTTAGGGGCAGAAGAAAGAATTAGCAAACTTGAAGGTATGACAATGGCAAGTACTGAATGTAAGAAAGACAAAAAAGAGTGAAGAAAGTGAACAGAGCCTAAGGGACCTATGGGATACCATACTACATGCTTTGTAGGAGTCTCAGAATGAAAACAAAGAGAAAAGGGGCAGAGAGAATATCTAGAGAAATAATGGCTGAAAAGTTCCCAAAAATGACTAAATACATGAATGTAAATATCCAAAAAGCTCGATAAACTCCAAGGAAGATGAACTCAAAGAGACCTATTTCGGGAAATATAATAAGTATGTTTTCAAAAGGCAAATACAATGAGAGAATCTTAAAAGCAGCAAAAGAGAAGCAATTAATCACATACAATGGATCCTCAATAAGATTTTCAAGAGATTTCATGTCAGAAACTTTGGAAGCCAGAAGGCAGTGGGCTAATATGTTCAAACTGCTAAAAGAATAAAATTGTCAACCAAGAATACCACATACAGCAAAACCATCCTTCGACAGTTAGATATAAATTAACACATGTCCAGATAAATAAAAACTGATGAAATTCATTATCATTAGACCTATTCTGTAAAATATGCTACAAGGAGTCCTGAAAGCTAAAATAAAAGGACACTTAACAGTAACTAGGAACTATATGAAGAAATAAAGACCTCAGTAAAGATAAACACACAGGCAATTATAAAAGCTAGTAATACTGAAACCACTCTTTGTAATTCCATTTTTTGTTTTCTATATGATTTAAGAGGCATATATTTTTTAAAATTGTAAGTCTAAAAGCTAGTATTGTAACTTCAGTTTGTAACTCCACATTTTGTTTTCTATATAATTTAAGGGACTAATGTATTTAAAATAATTATTAGTTTATGTTTTGGAGCATATAATGTTTAAAGATGTAACTGTATTACACCAACAACCAAAACAAGTGAAAGCAAGCTATAAAGGGGCAGAGATTTTATTTGTTATTGAAGTTAAGTTGGTGCAAATTCAAATTAGAATGCTGTAATTTTAATATGTTAAATGTAATCCCCATGATAACCAGATATAAAGTAGCTAAACAACGTACACAAAAGGAAATGAGAAAGGAATTTAAACATTTAACTATAAAAAAAATCAACTAAAAGCAAAAGACTAATACAGAAAACGAGGGATAAATCTATAATACACATGAAAAACAAAATAGCAAAATAACAGAAGTCTTTTCTTATCAGTAATTACTTTAAATGAAATGAATTAAATTTTCCAATTGAAAGACAGAATGCGCAGATCGATCAAAAAACATGTTACAACAATGTTATGTCTCATGGACAATAAGCACATGAAATTATGCTAAACATCACTAATCATTAAGGAAATGAAAATCTCATATACTCATTAGTTTGATAAAAATGTTAAAGATGTGTGTGTATGTGTGTGTACAGTCACCAGAAACCTTGTCTCTAATAAGTGCTTGATTCCAAGGATCCAATGGTGATATTTTGTCTATCTCTATTGCATATCATGCCATGAATTACCCATGCTCTCCTTGCTACTGGAAATAGTCATTAGTGTGTTTAAATTTAATCAGGTTGTAGAACCAAGACTCAAGGGGTAGAAATGGGAGGGAGTGGCACCACTCAATATTACTCATATGATTCACTAGCGAAATTTTTCCTTCCTTTCTCCAGGACTGTATGCTCTCCTGGCCTAAAGGTCTCAGTTCCAAAGGAAGAAATACTTTCACCCAAAGACAAAACAATGATTTCATTGAACTGGAAGTTAAGACAGCTGCCCTGCCATTTGGACTCCTGTGTCTCTCAATCAACAGGAAAAAGGGGAAGTTATTTATGGTGTTGGATGGTGTGACCAATTCCAACTATCAAAGGGAAACTGAACTTCTACTTCACAATGGAGGAAAGAAAGAGTACACCTGAAATGTGATTAAACGCAATGGAAAATCACAAGAGGCCAATTCAAACAAACTTAATGGCCAGATCCAGAATGAATTGTTGGGTCACCCCACCAAGTAAAGGACCACAACCAGCTAAAGTTATTGTTGAGGGCAAAGGATATATGGAATGAGTAGTAGAAGGCAATTACAGAAACTAGGATTCTAATTGCCATGAGTATTTCATCATTAATTTGTTATGAATGTGTTTGTGTGTGTATAGCATATAGCACGGTTTTCTTCCCTCTCTTGTTGTCTTTATAATATAAGATTTATATAATGGGATTTAAGTATTTTTAATTTTACATAATAGTTTAATTTAAATTATGGATATCAAGAAGAGTAAGCATCATCTGAGGACTTTGCATCCTCTTCTGGGAAAACAATGTGTTTTTGAAAAATAGCTGATCACATTAGGCAGAAGTATGACCTTGCTGTTGTCTTTATTAAGAGGTTAAATATGGTTTAAGGAGTGTCAAGTTGATAAAGGGTAGACCGTGGTATTTAATTTAATGTGTTACCTTTTGGTCAAACATGATTCCAAATGTTTCTGTGAAATAGTTTCCTGATGAGATAAACATTTAATTCAGTGGACTTTGAGTTAAGCAGTCCATAATGTAGGTGGGCTTCATACAATCAGTTGAATCATAATAGAAAAAAGACTGACCTCCCCTAAAGAAGAGGAACCTTGCCAGCATACTGCCCTCTGACTCAAACTATAACAACTCCTCCCTAGGTCTTTTGCCTACTCTGGACATTTTAGACTTACTATGTCTCCATAATCACAGGAGCCAATACCTTAAAACCAATCCCAATCTCTCAATCTTGATATCTCTCTGCATCTCTCTCTCTCTCTTTCTCTCCACTTCCCCAAACTCCTCTCCCTCACACACATACACACGCACGCGCACGCGCACACACACACGCGCACACACACACACACACACACACAAATAAATTGGTTCTGTTTCACTGGAGGACTCTAATACAACCAGTTCAAATTTTAAAATAATAATATAAAAGGTACTCTGTTTAAATACTGAAATACTGGACCACCAACAATCCATGCAACTAGAGGGGTAATGCTTTGCACAGGAGAAGACTAAGGATTCAGGCTCCAGTGCTATGGTTAATATCTATCCTGTCTGGTTGTCATACTAATGGTTCAAAAATTTTAATATCACTCTTTTTCACACTATACATAAATATTAATTCCAAGTAACTTGAATGTTAGTCAAAATTATAAAACTTTTGAGAAAAAATATGGGACAATATTTTCATAACTTCATAACTTCAGAGAGAAGAACATGTTAAATATAGCAGAAAAACTACAAGCCAGAAGGTCTACACACACATACAACTACATAAAATACACAAAATAAAAAATAAAATAAACAATGCCTATATATTAAAAGCAGCATAGAGTTAAAAAAAAAATACCATGGGGTGGCTCCATAGTATAGTGATTAGCATGCTTGCTTTACACACAGAAGGTCCTAGGTTTGTGCCCCAGGTGGAACCACGGACCATACCCCAGGTGCGCCAGGCCCCCTAGGTGCACCAAGCCCTGGGTGTGCCAGACCCCTTGAGTACACCGGGGGGGGGGGCAGGCCCCAGTAGTGAGCATGTGGGAGGAGATGCCCCGCCTTCAGAGATCCAGTTTTTAAGGGGAAACAGCAACATCCATACATAGGTCAGGGGTGGAAGTGGTGGTGGCGGGGAGGGATTATAGAGGGGTAAAAAAAATGCCACAATGTGGGAAAAGGTGTTTTTCATTCACATCAAAAACAATAAAGAACTAGGTGCAAAATGAAAGAACTAACATCCAAAATATGTAAAGCATTCCCATGAATAATAAAACTACAAGCAAATCTATAAAAGATGAACAAAAGACGTGATCTAGAGTTTTAAAAATAGAAATATCAGCTGCTCAATAACATTTGAAAAGATGCTCAACTGCATCAGAAATTAGGGGATTGCAAATTAAAAATACAGCAAGAGAAAGAATTACATTCCTATCAGATTGGTAAAAACTAGCAAGTGTCAAACAACCAAGAGTTGGCAAAGATGCAGAACAACAACTCTCATTTACTGCTTTTGGGAGTATATACCTTGCAAATCATTTCAAAAGTAGTTTGGCCTTACTTAGTAAAGCTAGACATGAGAGAACGCTATAACCCTGAAATTCCACTCACAGGTACATACTGTGAGAAATCTCTGCATATGTGCAACAGGATTTGTATACAATAATTTTCACAGAGAAGCTGTTTAAAGTAATCAAAAACTGGCAACAATCCAAATTTCAAACAAACAAACAAACAAACAAAGGATAAATTACTTGTGATATGTGCATGCTATGAATTAATATACAGCAGTGAACAAACTTAACAAACTATAACTACATACATCTCCAGGGATAAATTTTACAATGTTAAATGAAAGAAGAAAGGATATTTTAAATAATAAAACCCACCTGGGTTTAATATTTCAATACACCCCCAATATCCCTGATACTTCTCGTCCTATTCTTTTTTACCACAGCACTGAGCTTCCTGGTCAGCCTCTATGCTCTCTGAGATTGGGTCTTTGTTTTTTGTTATTATTGTTTATTAATGTAGGCAAAGCACAATAAACAGTGTTGGTACTTAGTACTTGCTCACTAAATATTTGAATGAGATGAATGAGAGTAATTCCAATTCTATAAAGCTCTAAAACTGGCAAACCTAACATTGTGTTAATTAGGGATACACAGAGATAGTAAAACTATAAAAAGATGCAAGGTAATGAATATTAGAAAAGTCATGGTTATAACTAAGCCCTGGCATAGGGAAAGTAAATACAATATAGGAAGGAAAAAGGATATTTTTTCTCTCTTAACCTGGGCTTTCAAATGTGAGTGCACACCTGAGCACACACATACACAATATACTTCACAAAAAGAACATTTTAAAAAAATTCCATTAGCACTCCTACCCCTAAACTTTACTCTGTTTCACGCAGCCTGTGATTTATCTATGACTTCTACAACCTAACACAAGAGTCCAGGTAACAACTAAAATAGTTCATGCTAATAAAACAGTGGCAAAGGCTGTCTAGGAATCTGACCAAATTCTGAGATTTACATTGATTCTATTATACAATTGAAATAGGAGTCATCAGAAATCAAGTATTAATAAATATAAGAGAATAAATGCTTTCATATCAACCAGTTAAGAAACCAATAGAAAAACTACTACGTGTTGAAAGTCAGATACACAGATATGGATGTAGAGATATAGAGATACAAGTATAGAGATAGAGATAGACATAGAGCTTAATTCAGTGTGATGGAAATATTTCAAACATACCTGTATGCTGCCAAACTCAACATTCTCATAATGGAAATGTGCACATTCAGCCATCTTCGGAAAATGACCTTTAGTGAAAGGTAACCTGAAGTACATGAAATAAATAAGTGAGATACAAGACACTGAAATAGTCTAAATTACTAAGCCTAAGGAGAAAATAAAATGTGTTAAAGAGCTCATGCAAGGAAAACTATTTAATAAGCACATGCGCATGAGCACACATATACCCACATAAACCCTTTCAGAGATATACTGAATCAAATGAAAATTACATTTAGTGCACAGGTCAAAACCAAAAAAAAAATTAAATTAAAATTAAACAGCATCACTATACTCTCCTAATCATGACCCAAGTCAATGCCCACAGTAAAACTATGCCTTCAGTAAATGTTATGGAAATTGAGAACAGCCAGCTTCTAATTAGAAGCAGCATCCCCACCACAAAATATAAAGCCAGTTTTTACCTGTGAATGTTGTCGCAGACCATCAGTCCTGGATTGGTGGGTCTGGATGCAGAATGGACATTTTTATCCTTGTCTTTTCTCTACTTATAATAAAAATATAGCTATCTAACCCTCTGCCAAGTGAAAAGATGGTTCTTCTGTTTGAAACCAAAATAGACACCTTAAGATATTTATTTTACTTAAATCAATTACTGGCATCTATTTAAGGCCCTCTCAAAGGCAACGCTGAGATACAGCAATCTCATAACTCAAACAACAAACTTGATTTTTCTAAATGAATGGGAACACATATTAAAGGTACCAAAAGGACATACTTGAGTTGTTCCTGTTGGACAAATGCAACCTCACAGATAATAATAGCATAAAGTTGTTGCAAGAAAAAAATTAAAGTTTAATTTTAGACCAGTAGATAATCGTCAGACCTTTTCCACTAATTGTTGAGTTACAATTTAAGGCTTAACAGTATAATTTGATGTACAGATAGTAAGAGCTTATTTAGTAGGAAATATAAATAAAAGTTGTAAGAGAACTAAAGAACTGATTTCCATTTATGGGAATTCATTTAAAACCCACTGTAAAATTATACTTACTTTTTCACATGTTTAACCTTCATACTGGCTGTAGTGCTACTGGTCTTCAGATTGAGGTCTCCAGGAATCTCAGGAACGTCTGCTCCTCTAGCCTTAAAAACAATAAAGACAAAAGATTTATGACTATTCTTTTAGTATTAATATATTTTAAAAAGCAGATTATAGTTAATTTTAATGGTTCTACTCATTTGGTACCAATAGCAATATATAATGATTTAATAATCTCCTCTTATGATTATAATTTACTTGAGTTCTAATTATTAAGAGTAACTGAGAAAAATATTAAAATTTAAATATTTAACTTTACTGTGTGAGGAAAAATTTGTTATAAGAACTTCCATGCTCTTATGCTCAAATTTCAAAATCAGTTATTTTGTGTCTCAGCACAAACTTAAACCTCCTCAGCAAGTTGGCAGAATAAAATAACGTTGGTTACAATGATTAATAAAAAGTAAAATGGTAAAATGAACATAATTAGGACATCACAACATGCATTTTGCACACCAAAACTTGAAAATATCTATGTAACACTTCCAAACTTAACTCCTTGATCTGCCAGTTTTCATAGCAGTGATTTTTTTAAACTTCCGTGACAAATTCAGCTGCATCACTTTAAAAACAGAAGTTGAAAATCAAGTTTCTTCACACTCTGAACAAAATAAACAGCAAATCCAAATATCTATCTTAAAAAACATGTCGATGCTACATTATCTATGATTTGTAACAGAAGAAACTTTATTATAGCTAATGCTACATGATGCAATAAGAGAGAATAATATGGAATAATCAGTTAAATTAAGAAGAGATTTGCAAAAATGATGTGGAAATATATACAATGGAATACTTTTCAGTCATAAAAAAATAATGAAATCTTGCCAATTTGTGACAACACGGTTGGACCTTGAGCATATGATGCTAAGTGAAATGAATCCAAAAAAAAAAAAAAAAAAAAAGACAAGACAAGAATCACATGATATCATTATATGTGGTCCCTAAAAAGACGAAACAAAAAACCAAGCTTACAGATACAGAGAAGAGATTGGTGGGTGACAAGAGTGGGAGGCTGGGGAGAGGGCGTAAAGGGTGAAAGAGGTCAAAATGTACAAATTGCCTGTTATAAAATTAGTCATGGGGATGTAATGTACGGTGTGGTGACTACAGTTAACAGTATTGTATTTTATATTTGAAAACTGCTAAGAGAGTAGAATGTTAAATAGACTTACTGTGGTGATCACTTTGCAATGTATACAACTATCAAATGATTATGCTGTGCACCTGAAACTAAAATTATGCTACATATCAATTATATCTCAATTTGAAAAAGGAACTTCACAACATCAACTGGATTTTTAAAAACGTTTTCTTATAAAAAAAAAATAGCAAGGACGGTTTGGATAAATGTTAAAAACCATGACTTTTCAAAGATATGAGGTAACATATAAGAATTAACCCTTGATATATCATCAGGGTCCACTGGATCCAAATTCTTTTTTTGAGGTTTTTGTTCTTAGCATACCTTACTATAGATAATAACAGCTAAACTTGCTAAGCTTAACTGTTAATAAGGGGGAATATTTCATAATCAATCATTATTAGAATTCTGTTTATTCTTTCTCGGAGGTCTTCTAAAGGGAAAAAAATTCACTATATCTTTTAGTAATGAAATAGAACTCATTCTATTTTACAATTACTATATTGATCCACTGGATCCTTTTATAAATCCAGGAAGAATTTTGGTCTTATTCTTTATCTTGAAACAGAGTTATTTCATAATCCTACATGATATTTTATCAGTATTTATCACCATTTATCAATTATTCTCTGTCGTAGTGAAAAAAGAATAAAATAAATAACTTGAAAAAAGGAACATGGGAAAATCACCTAGAACAAGGTTGCCAAACTTTTCTTAAAGGGTTATGGACTTGTGGACCACACTGTCTCTGCCACATTCAACTGTCATTATAGCACAGAAGCAGGCATTCCTAAATGTTCCAATAAAACTTTATTTTCAAAAACAGGCAATCAGTAAGTTAAAGAAGTTTGTTAACCTCTGACCTACAATATTGATGCAATAAGTGAAAGAAATCATTATCCAGTTTTTTTGCTGTGTTGCCCAAATTGTTGTACCATCTTTCAAGAAGGTACTTAAAAACTTAAAGATACCATTTTTGTAGTTGGTATTTCTTTGCTATTTGAGAATTCCATATTTTTCACTTTTTATCCATAACAGAAAATGAAAAAACTGACAAAGATATTTTACAATATTTAGATACATCAAAGGATAGGTGCAAAGAGACAGCAGCACTCTAACAATGCGGTCAAATTAATCATGAAAATGACAACTCAAATTGATGATAACATCCTAGAGAAATACTATAAAACTTAAGAATTATGAGCCAACAACATATTTCTAAGAAAAAAGAATGTGGAATTTTCCTCCAGTTAATCATTCAACTGGAAGAAATTTATCACACAGTATTGTGTAACAAACTGGATTATTTTGTTCTGCTAAAATGTGTGAAGATATTTTCTTTTTTTATTATTTATTATCATTTATGCCTATGGCACTTGGTCTTCCTTGGTCTCCCATCCAAGTACTAACCAGGCCCAACTCTGCTTAGCTTACAAGATCAGATATCGGGCTTGTTCAGGGTGGCATGGCCATAGACCATGGACCATGGACCATGCCTCCATTGAGGCACAAACCCAGAACCTTCTGTGTGTAAAGCAAACATGCTAACCACTACACTATGGAACCACATCCTGAAGATATTCTTTAATGTTTTATGTTTGTTCACCAAAATTTACATAAAGGTTACAAAATTGACATAAAGAGATTTGCTGTGCTTAAATTCATATTAAAATTTCTAATAAAGTGGTTTTTCACTATTCTGTAAATTATTCATGAATTGACTTAAAAAAAAGTGAGAGAGTATACACTAGACCCAGGGTAATGACTTTATTTGGTCATTTATTTGAAAATTAAAATATTAGCTGTCTTTCGAAAACAAGGTCTCTGTGCTAGATGGGACATTGATCTTAACACATATCTAAAGAGAAAATTAGGAAATTCACCTAGCTTGTAATCCACGTGAGGACGATATACTATAGACCACACACCTCTGCAACCACAACTGACTGAGCTGAAGATAGAAACATGACCAAAAGATATATTCACAGTCTATCCAAAGGAGCCTGACAAGAAAACCTCTGCCTAAAAAAACAAAATGGCAATAATTAAGCAAACAAACCAAGCAATGGTCCATGAAGCCATAGAGAATTCAAGAAAACATTCTGAACCAAGCCATTAAACGTGTATTTTTGTATAGAAATATTTCTCATAGCATAGAAAAGTCCATGGCACATTCAGGCCACTCAGTATGTTTTTGTGAAGGAATAAATACACTTGAATGTAAAAAAGTGTTAACATTTATTCTTTTAAGATTAGAATAGTATAGTACTACTATTACTCTCTTGTTTGATAAACTAACATTTTCACCTATGTGTTTTTTAACTAAAGTAAATTTTCTAAATTTCTACTGAATGCATATAGCTTGAATCACTTTATTCTGTTGCTCTAAATCAAAGATTAAGAAACTTCTCTTACAGAAGATATTCATTAAGTGACATTCATTACAGAAAATACTGATTTCCCTAATTTATTCATGCTATAATCATCACTTAATTATGCTTCCAAAATAGAATTTATATCAACTTTACAGAAATACCATTAATCAACAAAAAATTAGAGACAACAGAAGGTAATGGAATATACCTTCATAAAAGCACACACCATTTATATCTAAACCCTCTAGCAATAAAATGACTTCCTATAAGGTTAGACTATTTAATTCATCTTTGAATTATAAGCATAAGGCACAAAGGGTGTGCTCCAAACAGTTTAAGAGAATTAACAGATTCATTATTTTTATCTCCTCACTCTTCCCTATATTCAGTTTTATAGCTCTTGTTTACACTGTGGAATTTAACTGATCTGTTCATTACCCCTATACACATAGCCTTATCTTCAAAACGCAATTAAAATCTACCTATTCCATAAGTCTGTCCCAATAGCTTAGTTCAGTGCTGATATTTTCTTTTATTAATCTTCCATAGGACTAACCTTATATACAAGTTGAAGCATTTTATTATATTTTTATTCATATTTTACTGCAAACTGCCTTGTCTAGTTCTCCAAAGTTTTTTTCATTTATCAAAAGGATAACTTACTTATCAACTTACTTGAGCCAGAGCCAGTGGAGTAATATAAATACATATTTTATCAATATATGATATCCTAAACCCTGTTACACAACTAAAATTTAGTACCATTCGAGGAAAAGGCTCAAAGAAATCTAGTGTTGCTAACTACCAAAGAAACGCAAATTGAAAATTTTACTCTCATTTTTTAATTCTCCTGCCTAATAAGCAATATCTATGAAAACCTATGGTTAAAAAAATAAAACTCTTCATTGTAACAGCTCTATTTTTATGAGTAAGAATATTTTATTATTTTGATACATAGTGCTAAATAATCCCCCAGAAACACTGATCCAATGTACAATAGCATCAACCAGGTACAAGTGCTTATTTTCTCACAACCTCACAATCTTTGTCAATCTGAAAAGATTACTTCTTCATCTTTATTCATAATTAAATAGGCAAAAGTTGAATGACGTTTCACATTTTTAGTGGATATCCACATTATTGTGTATAATATACTTTATTTGCAGATTCTAATTTTTAGTTTTTCATAGAAAATATCATTTTAAAAATTAAAGCTAGTAATATTTGTCTGATACATAAATCTGAAGATATTTAATAGCTTTCCATTAAAATTATAATCCTGTAAGTTCTAGGCCTCACACTTCCTGCTATCAAGATTTACTGTTAAGCAATAGTAAATAAGTATGAACAAACTAATGACATATAATAAAAAGCCCAGAAAAAGTCACACATACACAACAAAACTTGACTTGTGGCAAAAGTAAAAATGCAATTCAAAAACTTGTGTTGTCAATGAATGAGATTGTTGCAGTTTTTAAAAGTATGCAAACTAGGAATAAACTTGATCCTTCTCTTAAACAATTAAGTACACAAAATCATTCAAGGTGGAAATTCACTCAATGTTAAGATTAATACAGCTTCTAAAAATAAACACAGAAGAATAAACCTAATGTAAGTAAAAATGCCTTAAACAGGAAACAAAAAAAGTACTACTTATAAGATGAAAAATTAATAAATTCAACTACATCAAAATGAAAAACAAGTCATATCAAGCATATAAAAAACTCCTTACAATAAAAAGTAACAATCCAATTTTTTTAGTGCCAAAAAATTTAAACAGGTACTTTATGAAAGAGGACACCAAATGGCCAGTAACTGTAGATGCTCAATGTCATTACTCATTAAGGAAATGCAAAATAAAACCATAATGTGATAACGCTGCATACTCTTCAAAGAACTAATTTTTTTTATTAAAATAACCAATATTGGCCAAGATGTGGAACACTGAAACTCTCATATGTTGTTGACTGAAGTATAAAATAATAATAACCAGGCTGAAAAATTTATAACTCCTACTAAATTAAACATACAACTACCCCACGATCCTGCAAATACACTCCCCAATACGAACCCCCCAAAGTACTTCATATGTACACAAAAAAGTCTTTACATAGGAGCTATATTTACAATCACCAGAAAATAAAAACAATGCAAATACACATAAACAAGGGAGCAGCTGAATAAATTATAGTATATTTATGCAATGAAATGATGTGCTTGGGGAATAAAGGTAAATATTAACACACTGAATAACATGAATAAATCTAGTCATTAAGTGAGAGAGAGAGCAAGAGAGAAAGAGAGAGAGAAAGTGTGTGTTGTGTGTGTATGTGTGTGTTAAACTTCAATTAAAAATTAACAGAAAAAATGTCAGTAGAAATTTTTGTGGAACTTAAGCTGGTTATCCATTTGTCTAGAATAGTTATGATAACTGGAAAAACAACGAGTAAAAAAATCAGTATTTCGAAGAATACAAAAAGAAGACATTTCTAACTTATTTCATAGTAACAGTTGACAAGAGACATCAAAATCACCCAAGAGACTCTCAATGTAAGCAAGGACAAGGATAAGAAAAGTTGAACAAAATGTATAAACCAAATGTTTTAAGCACTAATTTTCAACCATAGAGAAAAGACATAAAGAAGATATGTGATCCTTGAGAAAAACAAATTACACACTCAGTCAAGCCACTGATAAAGGGAAAAATCTCAACAGCACTTATATGAGGGAAAAAAGGATACATACACATTACATTCACAGGACTAAATATGAGAAAGGCAGTACACTTTTCAAACAACTGGCAACACAAAATTCTATATCCAGGGAAATTTATTTCAAAAAAAGAATGTGAGGCTTCCAGTCTTTTCCACTATTTACAATAAAAATCTACAGAAAAAAAAAAATGAAAAAAAAAATATGCAACTACCTGAGACTTCTAAAAAAATTAATAAGGGCAGGTGGATTAGAGAGCAAAGTCAAAACTTGAAGAATGACTAATAATACAATTGGTTTCCTGGTTTTTCCCACCTGTTACCTCCTAGAATTGACCAAAGACAAGCTAAATGAGCGAGCATAAGAGGCATGGCCAGCAAAATTCTTAAGCCAAGTCATTTGGTTTTTTTCTTCTTTTTTCTCTTGCAGCCTGGCCCAAGGACAGACCTGAAAATTACACTTCTGCTCTAACATAGGAACATAAGACCCTGAGTGAAAACTCATTCTTTAAATAGAGAGACAATAAAAGAAGACCCTGGAACATAAAGATTGAGGGGACAGTCTTTGTTATTTTTTCTCTTTCCTCTCTCACTGCTTAGACCTGACAGTAGCCCCACTCAGGAAAAACTGTGTGAGGTACAGAGGCTAAATTCTTGTAGAACTCCTTCCTTTCAGACAGAAAAACTGAGGAAAGTATCCTTTGAGAAGAGACAGTGTGTCCAAATTTTCATCAAAGATAAAAGTACAGCAAAGGCTATAAAACTGAACTGATGTTATTGTACCTCTACCTAAAGAAGTCCAGACAGAAGCTTCAATTTGAATCCAACCAAGTCAATGTCTGATAAGACAAATAGCAGGCAATATTTTCCAGAAGATTTCAATAGGAGTCAGTCTCACAACAAAATATTCAAAATGTCTAATACACAACCCAAAATTACTGTATATACTAAAAACCAGTAAAATATGAGCAATTCTCAAATGAAAGAACAATAGAGAAACATCAAATATTAGATGAAACAGATGTTAGACTTATTAAAGACTTTAAAACAGATATATATTATAAACAGGGCACGTTAGATAATGAACCCAGTGGAAAGACAGAAATCTCTTGATGAAAAGTATAACCTATACAAAAAAATTCTTTTAACTAAAACATGTACTATCTGATATAAAAAATATTGGCTTGGCTCAAAAGCATGATGGAGAAGACAAAATAACATTAGACCAAAAAAAATATTCAACCTTTAGAAAAAATATTTTAAAACATTTTAAAGATTCAAAAATATGAATGGACCCATAGATAACCATGAGAAGAAACATACTAGCCCAGAAAAAAAAAAACTATTTGAGGAAATAATTCCTGAAAACATTATAATTTTGTTGAAGTATATACATTTACAGACTCAAGATGATCAGCAAAAAAAAAAAAAAAAAAAAAAAGACAGAAAATTAAACCGCAAACCAAAACATCAAAAAAAAGCTCTTGAAACCAAATGTATTTAAAGAAGTATCTTGAGAGCAGCCAGAGAAAAAAGGACATATTACCTATAAAATAATAAGGTTTTAAATGACTGGATTTCTCATTAGAAATCAAGAAGACCAAAAATAGTGAAACAATAGATTAAAAATTCTGAAGGAACTCTCAACCCAGAAAACTACATCAAGTTAAAATATCCTTCAGAAATAACGTAAAAATAAGAACATACTCAGATGAAAGAAAATTAGGAGAATTCATTACCAGTAGATGAGCCCTAAAGGAAATGCTCAAGAAAGTTCTTCATGTAAAGGAAAATGATACCAGAGTAAACCTGGGACCTTCTAGTATAAAGCAAGAACAACAAAAATGACAAATAACTAGGTAAATGTAACATATCATCGATCTCCTCAAGTTCTTCGAACTATATGTACCAGTCAAAAGAAATTATTATAACCTTTTTTGATGAATGTAGATGTAATACTTATAAAAACTACAATCAAAAGGGGGAAAAGAAAGGTACCTACATTCCACTTGATATGCACGTTCCTGAAGTGTAAAATAATCTTAAGAACAACATGAAAAGTTAGGAAAAAGAAACCAACAATAAATTAAAAAGATAAAACACCATGACCAGGTAATCTTAGGAATGCAATTTTGGTTTAACAACTGCAAGCAGAAGAAAAATGCAAGGCTTGAATGAACACATCACAGAAAAAGACATCTCAATGGCCAATAAGCAAATGAAATGTTACTAAACATAAATCGCCATTATAGAAACACAAATAAAACCTATAATGAAATTCTATTATATATGCCACAATACAGATACAGAGAGTACATATTATAAGATTTTACGTATAGGAACAATGGTTGACTTTGGTGGAAAAGGTATTGACTGAAAGGCACTCAGGGAGCTTTGTGAATTTCAGGAAAAATTCTGTGTTTAAACCTGGGTGTGGTCACATGTGGAAAACAAGCAAAATGTATCAAGCTCTACATATTAGATTTGTAACTTGGATTTCTCTGCATGTTAGTTATAGCATAATGACAGATAATAGAAAACATTAAATGTGAAAAAACAGACATGAGAGTAAAAAATTGTAGGCAAATCTCATTTGTAAAACACAGATGCATAAAAATATACTAAATAAAACAGTGACTCAAATCCATCATGTATTAATTTAAAAAAATAGATTATAATCAAATTAAATTTATCCCAGGAATGTAAGAATAGGGTAACAACAGAAATTTTATTATAATTACATCTTAATAATTACAATTAATTAGGAAAAACAGTTGTTGCAACAGACACAGAATAATTATCTGGTAGGACTCAATATTTATTTATAATAACATCTAGTCAGACTTTTCATTGAGTATAGTAAACTGAAAACACATTTATCTTTGCTCTCTCACAAATCTTACCAAGACATTACAGATTTTTTTTTTTTCTTTTTTACTATTTTCTTATATTGGCAAAAGCACAAAGTACTATGTATATAAGATCATTCTTTGCTGGACTATCTCTAGTAACTGTGAAAAAAGAGACAAATGGTCCAAAACATAGTTGTGCTAAATCCACATCAACAAACTGAGACTTATTACCTAATCTAATTGCACTTTGTCTCTTCCAGCAATGTAACTTCAACTAGTCTGTCAAAAATATTATTTAACATAACTAAAGAGTGAATACAACTCAGCTATCCTACAATAAGGGATGGCTGAATCAAACTATTGCACACATACAATGAGACAGTCGCAGCTATAAAAGTATAAAGAAAAAAGGGCCACATACTAAACCTCACTAGCTCAAGGGGAGGCCTGCATAGTGGGCCTTACAAACTCAGAGAACAGAAGTAACCATACAGGATGATCTGGACATAAAAAATCCTAACTAAAAGAGGGTCATGGCGGGTAGTCGCATCCTAGGTGTGCAGCTTTTTGACAAAGGTCAATTTTTACCTTAAGTGAGCCTATCAATTGTCTTTTTGCATCTAAGATAACATACACTTGGAATGTTATCCCCTTTTTCCATACTCTTCAGGGCACAACCACCACAGAAGAGCAGGAGAACCTGGAATCTTGTTCCCCAGATACCATCTCTATTTGCTGTACATGTTAATTATTAACTATCCTGTATTAACCAATGTAAAAGAATGTCTCTTCATTTTACTTTTTACCTCATCCCAGAGATTTCCCCCCTGCTTTTCTTACTCCCACCCCATTAATCTACTACCAAGGGATTTCATGTAACCCTCCTCCTTTGATTCCAGTGTATAAAATAAGCTGCAAAACTGCCATTCTCCAGAGCATTTTCTCAATCTGCTGAGATTTTGCTTCCCAGCAGTTGTCATCAGTTTGGCTCAAATAAATTCACAAAAATTCCCTGCAGGTTTAGACGTTTCTTATGTCAACAAAAGGAATGAGGAAGATCTCAATATATTGCTATGAAGTAATCTTCTTTATGTATTAAGTGAGGGGCATGGTATATGAAATAACTATTCTTTAATTAAAAACAGGATAAATATAAAAATTATGTACATTTTCTTATACTTAAAAGAAATGAGAGGATAAGCCCAAAAATGATTAAAATGCTTACATCTGAGAGAGCAAAGAGATTGGGACAGAAGCTGGATTTTTCTGAATGCCCTGTTTTGTAGTTCATATTTTGGGGCCATGTAAAATAAATGTCTTAAATATTTATACAAATAAAATAGATTAAAATGGCAAAGAAAGGTAAATTAGACTCCTGAAGACTAGTCTAAGGGGAAGGGAGGCATCCCACAAAACACCAAGCAATTCTTGCACCCCGTCAGGGTGTCCAAGAACTTAAATTCAATTCTGACACTATCTACCCAGAGATAGCATGATTCTGTTACCTGTGCTTACACATCTGCGCTGTATGAGTCCAAGGTTGGGTCCTTGGATTCCCCACGCAAGATTTGCATGGAGGTCTGACTCTTGGAGAAGACGGCAGGCAAAGAGTAGCGAACATAAGCATCTGTATTAAGCAAAAAAAAGCAAGCAAAGTACACTTGGAAGAATGTCCAAGCAGGCAGCTCAGTAGAGAATTGAGTGCCCCAAGAAGTGGGTGCGGGGTGAGGTGGTGGAAAGGAAGGCAGAGGTTTGTATGGGCAGTAGGATTTCCTTGCTCTCCTGTTCTTCCCTCCTCAAATGATGCAGATCCCAGGTGCCTTCCTCTGAGCCCTCCCACTCCTAGCCTAGGAAAAAACGAGGGAGTTGCCTGAAGCTGTTAGGTACCTTATTTTTCTGTTTAGCTTCTGCCCATGGGAAAATGAGGAAGTCCCTTGAAGCTGTCATATATCTTATTTTGTACATTTTACTGTTAAACCAGCCTGAGGCCTTGTTAACCCCTTATTGTCCTTGTCCCTTCAGCTCATATCTACACATTTACCTACCCTATTGATTCCACAGGTTAAGGAGGGCTCATTCAACTGCCCTCCCCCATTTTCCTTCAGCTGCCAGCAGTGAGCCCAGGCTGTCACCTGTCCTTCTGACTGACCAGCTACAGATTGGAGGTCTCAATGACCCCTTCCTTAGCAATTTAGTTCAGAAGACAGGCAAAAACCCAGGTTGTTACCTGTACTTCTGACCAAATGGCTATAAATCAGAGGTTCCCAAGACCCCTCTCTTTAAGTTCAGTTAATTTGCTAGAGCAACTCATAGAAATCAGAAAAACATTTTATTTACTAGATTACTAGTTAATTATAAAAAGTATATAACTCAAGAACAGCTAGATGGAAGAGATGCAGGTAGGACAAGGTATAGAGAAAGGGCTCAGAGCTCCCATGCCCTCTCTAGGCTTACTACTTTCCCTAAATCTCTACATGTTCACTAACCGGAAAGTTCTTTGAACCCCTGTCCTTCAGCTTTATACGGAAGCCTCATTATATAAGCATACCTAATTAAATCACTGGCAACTGATTCAACCCTCCAGCCCTTCTCCCTTTCCATGGGGTGAGGTGGAACTGAGAGTTCCAACCTCTAATCACATTGATTCTCCAGGCAACTAGCTCCCATCCTTACACAGATGCTTCCAAACTTCACCTTATTCACATAACAAAAGACACCTATATTATTCTCCACACTCAGGAACTTCCAAGAGATTTGGAGGCTGTGAGCAAGAAACTGTGGACAAAGACCAAATAAATACATGAGAAATAGATGTATTTATTTAGTATGTATTTCTTATAAATCACAATATTGTAAAAGGCAATCCTTTAAAATCCAAAGCCAAATACAACAAATGAATCTAATTGGTTTAAGTTGGAGGCTTAATCACATGGGGAGGAATGACTTCACATGACAGTTAACACCAGTAAAAGATCCCAAGCGGGATATAACCTAAAAACTAAAAAAAAAAACAAAAACAAAAAAAAAACCCACAAACAAACATAAAACCTGTTTTCGGTAATATCTTCATTATTTTTAAATTAATAAAAGTAGATGATTAATGTAAGTAATTGATAGTGTCATCAAAAATTAAGGTTTTCAGCATAAAGATATAAAAATACAAATAAAAATTTTAAGTAGAAACCCTTACTCATTTCCTTTGGGGGTAGATAGAGGGGTACATTTAAATAAGATTGCTAGAATGACAAAACAGACAAATGGAGAAGACATAGCTGAGTCTTTTGTGATGGACCCGTGGATAAGATTTTAAAATATGAATTAAATATTAATACAGTTAACTATTTTGAAGTTGATTAAATACTCAAGAATGCTGAGTGTCAATTATACTGCAAATTACTCTGCAACAGGAAGGTGACAGATCATAGGGTTCTTTTATTCCTAAAGTACTCAAAATTTTTATGAAAGACATAACCATATGACACATTTATCAAATATGTAGATTAAAGATATCTGAAAGGGATATTAACACGCTGAATGACAGAATTCAAAGAGATTTTAATAAGCTGCTAAGACAAATTAAAATGACTGTAAATTTCATGAAAAATAAAAATACCCCGAATTTATAATCAAAACTCAATTACATAAGCATGGTGGGAAACACACTTGTTTGACAAGAAGTAACAAGATCTAAGGCCTGTAGTTTACCACAAGCTAAATATAAGTCAAAAGCATATCCTCACTGGTAACAAGCTAATGCAGCCTGAAAAAACATGGAACCTATAACAAGAAAAATATTTGTTTCTCCACATCTGAACCCATTAAACCACATAGGGAACAGTTCATCCATTTCAGCAAAACGTAATTTGATATTGAAAACATGCAAAAATAGGAACTGGCAGAGTTATATCTTGTCTGTTTCACTGCTCCCTAACCCAGAATATTCTACCATTCCCACCATTAGTACACATCTTTACAGAATCTTTCGAAAGCCTATTCTCTTGATTCCAAATCCAAGTAAAGCTCTAAAGTTGACCAGGTAACTGTGAAGTAAAGCAGTAGTGTAACACTGTGTTCATACAGAACTACAAAGCTGGCAACTTCTATAGTCACTCCACCACAATACCCACCTATTTCATATTATCTAATAGTGTGTGATATCCAAAAGACTATAAAGTCCATCTCAAAAGGTCTGAGCAAAGTGCTAAGGGGCATTAAAGATCTTTAATTAAGGAAAAATAAGGCATGAGAAGGTTTTCAATATATAATCACAGAACTAAAAGAAATCTCATGCAGCTATTCTACCACGCAGAGAAAACAGACCAAGAAGAAAGAAGCAATTTGCCACAGTGTGTTTAGTCACAGTACTTAAACTGAATTTTTATCACAAAAACTACTATATCTAAATGTAGGCATATGGAAGAAAAAAGTTCAAAGGCTGTAGAATTTTTAAATGTGAAAAACAATGAGAAATAGTTTTACTCCTATCAAAATGTGAAAAAACAAAATCTTTTTGACAAGTTATATGGGGATCTTCAAACTAGATAAGCAATTCCCTGTAAGATAAAAGTAAAAAAAAAAAAAAAAAGGCAAAGTTCATCATAAAGATATTCTTCAAAGTGAAAAATATAAAACAAACTCAAAGTCCTGATAATTAATAAAATATCAATAATACATTCCATATAATATTAGTCATTAAATTATTTTTTATCAAGAATTTTCATTTAACACCAATCATAACACACTGTATACAGAAATTTCTCCCAGGCAATAAGTTTTATGAAGTGTTAGGTCAGCAGGGGAAGAGCCAGCCAGATGCCTGCTTGGAGACTCCCCAGCTTGATACTGGGAATCCAGACCTGAATAGGGCCCACCCTAAAGCCCTAGGCGCCACCACCCTAATCAGGAGGCTCAACCTATACCCCCACCCCCACATAACCCCATAAAAGCCGTGCCCTCCCACCCCAGGGCGTGACTTCTCTGGCCCCTCTCCTCTTGGGACCAGAGAACCTCGCCTGGGGGGGGCCCTCTCCCAATAAATGCTTGCTTTTAAAACTTCTCTCGGTGTGTCACGCATTTACCTCACATGAAGTATTATAGTAGTTTTAAAATTTCTGGAATATTGGTCATTATCATCAACTAATGTTATCACTATGTTAAATATATTATGAAATATAAACAACAAAGGAGTACTATGGTAAGCACTATGGTAAGCAAAACTGTAAAGAAAGCATGTCCCCCATCCCCTACCTCAGCCAAGGTTCCTACCTTCTGGCTAGTCAAACACTACCAAGGTAATGCTGGAAAGAGATTTTTCAGATGTATTAAAGTTTCAGGTCAGTTGATCTTAAAATAGAAAAATTACCTGAATGGGCCTACTTCAGGAGTCTCCCAAGACTACTGCTGAAGCAACCATCACAGGATATGCTGCTCATGAGAAAGCAAACTCTAGAAGATGTAAATTCTACAGGTAGGGTAGGTACTGGTGGAAGGTACATATAGCTGACTCAGCACAATAGCCATCTCTCTTTCCTCCATTGCAACTGTGTATTTCATTAAATGTGCATGCTACGATCTAGTCCACATCTCATCTGCATATCTCAAGACCCTCACTCTTTTCTAGGAGAAATTCAATTCCTTTCCTTCTCCACAGCAATTTTTTTAATTCACCCTTCATAGGTGTCCCTACTCTATGTCCACCAGTGTCTCTTCCAAAGATCTGTTCCTTCTAGTAAAACAGCAAAGTCTTTTACCTATGTCACTTCCCATAATGTATAAGGTAGAATGCTAATGTTAACTGTGGGGGGGGGATATAAAATTGTATATGGTTTACAATTATAAATCACATTCCCAGACATGTAGGAAAAGGAGAACATATCAACAAAGCAGTACTCTTTGAAACTAGATTTGGAGGAATTTATATAATAAAATCTTGTTTATATGATGTTAAATTTAAAACTGCATTGTAAGAAATCACAAAGGAAATATACCAAAATAATCTAACCATTGTGGGAAATGAGATTACAAATAGCAGTCTTTTTCCCCCCACTTTCTGTATTTTCTATATAAGTATGTTTTGTTTGTATAAAGGAGGAAGGAAGGCTTTGAAGAGAGAGAGAAAGCATACACTCTTGCTAGTTTCTTCAACTTCTGCACGTTACCTACTTTACAATAACCATCTGGAAATGCATAAATAAATGAGATTAGATATTCTACATAACTCCAATAGGCAAAACTGGGTATTTATATTTACAATCAATTTAGAAAAGAACAAGAGGTTTTTAAGAAAATGCATTTCTGAAGGTATGTACCCATGCTATGGCAATAAAATGGATTCCTTGTTAATCAATGAGCCAAATTAATCGATATCTGGTGGGAGTTAGAACCACAGTGGAGATACCAATCAAAGCAGAAAGGAGAAGGAAAAATAATCTGTCTTCTCCCCTATTCCTCTCTCCAATCTTCTACCAATGTCTCTCATTAGTCTAATCTAGGCAGAAGCCCATGGGCAAGGTAGCTTAGGAAATGTAGCTTGCAGGGATCTGCCTCCCACAACAGAGAACAAAGCATAAAGATAAGAGATCCCAATCCCAGATCCATGGCAGTCATTACTAATGGATGAAGATATAATTGTATATATAGTAAAGTACCAATCATTTAAAATATAGACTACTTTATACAAAGTGTCCTCATATTTGAAAAGACATAGTAGCTAAGCTAAAATATCCACATATAAATACATACATATATATATATACATCAACTGAATAAGATTGTAATCTAAATTTGTACTGTGAATAAAGACAAAAAGCAAAATGAGTAGTTAATACTTACGAACAATAAAGGTAGATCTGAAATTGTTAGAGAAAATCAATGATAACATCACCAGATAAATATTCAGAAAGAACATGAAAATGAGACCAACATAAGAATATACTACTATTAAAGTGGCTCAGGAATGTTCTTTTCTTCAAGGAACAAAAAACCCAAATACAACATGCATGGAGAAAGAAAGTCTGGATCAAAATCTTCTTTGTGTATGAGGCTAGCAAAAAGCATCTGAAAATAAGTCAAAAAAAATGGTAACTTTCTGCCACTTTTCACCGTTTTCTCTTTAACAGACTCAAATCTTATTATATTCCCTTTATTACTAGTACTCAGAATCTGAGAACACAACAGCTTTAGACTAATGTTATAAATAAAATTTATTAATGATAAAAAATAATATTTCTGCTTGTAGTAGTAAAGGGAAAATCTTTGGCTTCTTAAAAAGAAAAGTTGTAGGAGCTATTTCTGTGGCAGTAGGACTGTATACATACACATATATGTATGCACATACATATAAACAATCAATGAAAAAGGCAACATGTGAATACAAAATTTGTTCTGTCAAAAAAGGCAAACAGGACTGGCAGTTTCTAAGCTCAACCACAGCTTAACCATAGAAAATAAATGCAGCAAAACTCTTTAATGAAACGTGTTTACAGAATTTTAATTGGTCTACGTATTATTACCTTTCTTACAAAGAAAAAAGAGATAACAGAGTAAAATCTAATAATCATCTCAATACCACATAAAAGCTTAATTTACTGAATCTATAGTATATTATATTATCACTAAAATGATTCTTAAAGAATAAGTATATCACATAGAAATCTAATAAACTGAGTCATCTATGTAAATATTTTCAAAAGAAGTTTGAAAGAACTCTTGATGTTAAAATAAAATACCCTGGATGTTAAAAACAGATTACATAACAATTTTCTTCACTTAATTCCTCCAATATGTTATCTAGAATTCCCACTGTGCGAGTACTAAAAAACAGAAATAGGAATCAAAGATGGAGCAGGTAGATTTAAATATGTGGATGATTCACAAACCACACAAGAAGCCATTACATTCCAGGATTAAACTACACATTTATTTCTATTTAATTCTCTATTTTGATTGGGAATAAGAAAGTGGAAACACTAAAGCAAAAAAAAGAACCAGTAACAGCACGGACACAATTATTCAAGAGCAATGTTTAAAACAATTTAGGAAAAAGTATTAGCAAGTGCCATTAAAATAATAATCACAGACTCTCTACTAGGCAGCATATGGTTAATCAATTTAAAAATTAAAACAATGACATATTACAAAAATTACATAATGTGTATATTAGCAAAACTTCTAAATGTTCTAAAATTTGTGCTTTTCTATAATGGAGATTCATCTTTTCCTTCACCTCACTCCAATCTGCCTTAATCATTAAAGATTTACTCTGCTGAAAATACGGGGTTCCAAAATTGTATATAATTTTACCAGACATTTTATAAAAAAGTTCCTAGGAAAATTTTAAAATACTATTCTATTAACTTCATAGGCACTTTGTTCAGGTAAATTATTGCTAGTTTTCAGGGCAGCTAGAAAATTATGATTCTTTGTATCTACATTTGAATTTTGTACACCAGACCTAATAATAAAAATGTGTATAATAATATTTAAACATATTTAAAAATATAAATTATAAATTCTTTCTGGAATAAGGCAGTGTATGAACAGATGAAGGGTAGAAGGGAAGAATCACAAATGACAGAGACAATTAGAAATTTTCTATTAAAGGTAGAAATGGTACAATTCTAAACTATTGGTGATACTTTGGCTGAATTTTGTAAGAATAATTATTCCTCTAACAGCACAAGTGTTACTTTTCTCCTTCAATATTTCATAAGTTTAAATTTTTCTGAAAAGCCATACAACAAATTCTATCAGTAAAAGTAACATCCAGATTGCTTAAAGCCTTAAATAGCATAGTATTTGGAATGCCGTTTTCAGTTTAATAATTAACAATAAAATGCTGGCTTTAAGATCAGTTCACCAGTTTAAAAGATTTCAGGCTTAACTTCATAAAACTGCCCATATTAAACACCTTTGAACCTATAAAATTAACAATTTCATGCAATTCAGCCTAATATAAATCCCAGAACTACTAGTAGTAGATTAATTATCTTCAGTAACTAACACCACTTGATTCATGCCAGAAAATTCCCACAATCTTCCGCCAGAACAGGATACACCATGGAATGGGGTGGCTTGGGTTGTTTACTGAAGAACTCTGAATATTCTGGCAGAAATTCAAAACTTGGGCTTTGCATATTAATTAATGGTTGCATTTGTGATTGTTCACAAAGCAACACTAAATAAAACACTCAGCTTTTAAAGACTGTGAAATGATAAACAACACCAGTTTCTCTAAATTATAAGTAAAATAAATCCATCAGTCAAAAACAAACATTTAAACATCACACGGTAATAAAGAGCTAAAGATATTCATTGAAGGAGCATTTGCAAAGACTATCTTTTCTTTTATTCAAATTATAAATGTTTTTATTGCTGATGAGTAAAAGGAACCAGTCTAGATACTATAGAGAGTAGATAGCTATCAATCCAAGGAGCAATAAACAAAATATTCACCTCCTCCAAAATTACTTCTTCTTCAAGATCATTCAGGAAGAAATAAGCCAGCTATTCTATCAATTGTCGTTCCTCTTTAGAAAGTAAGCAATAGAGGGGGAAATGGTCCAAATACATCTAAGATGGTGAATAAAGGCAATTGTACTTAATTGTAGCATTTAAAGAGAAAACTGAAGGAAGTGAGAAACCTTTGCAGATCATACTTGGAAAGTATTTCTAGGAGGAAAAAAAAAACACACAAACAGAAACACAAAGGCCTAGAGTGAGAGATTCCACTGCATAACCAGAAATAAACAGTAAGGAGGCCAATGTGACTGGAGCAAAATGATCAAATGAGGAAGAGCTCTGGCTTTAAGGAAAATGAATTAAAAGCTCATTTTCATTTACAATAAATGAAAAGGTTTAAGCCTGGATGACCGAAATAAAGTTAGTGTTATTAATATAAACTGTAAAGTTAAAATGAAGAAACTCATATCAGAGAGCAGGAACGATGAAATTTAGCAAAAACCTGTGAATTCCTAGAGAATTAGAGATATGAACATGGAAGTCATCTGTTTAGAGATGACAGTTAAATCTGCAGGAACAGAAAAGAACTGAGAAGAAACAAGCATAAAAAGACAAAGTCCAGATCCCTGTGAATGCCTACACTCAACAGGTAGAAAGACTACAGAGGAAAAGAGGTCACCCTCCAGGACAGAGCGCCTGTGAGTGAGTGAGTGAGTGAGTGAGTGAGTGAGTGAGCGAGTGTGTGTGGCAGGGGAACGGGGAGAGTGAGTTGTTTATTTATGAGAGAAGGGGTAGAGAAGAAAGGGAGGAATGGAGGAAGAGGGTAGCATGTTCATGGACACACATGGGTGTTGACAACACTGAGCATTAACTATCTTCCTTTTAAAAATTTTTGATATTTTAGAAGTTCAAACTTTATAATTTGTTTTAATATTGATGACTCTGGTTGTTACCATATGTGAGCATTTTCTGCCAGGAACACTGATTTTATTTTATTAATGACAATTTTATTTGTTAAAACATGACCCACTTTAGCCCTGAGTCCCGAACACATTAATTTTAAAGGTAGAAAATATAACAAGTGAGAAACTGTTCCTGACAAAAAAAAAAAAAAAAAAACTTCAAAAATGAAAAAGACATATTCTAAGAATAATGAAATGATCAATACTAAAAATAAAACGAATGAAGAAACACTAAGAAGTATGATCAAGGTGGCTTTAATTAAAATATTAAAAACAATGAAATTTTCTCTCTCTCACTTTCTTTTCAGATTTTCTACCTTATAATTTTAAGATCCTAATATTAACTTACTAAATAGTTCATTGTTAAATCACCGTAAATAAATGTTATTCTTAATTTTAAAAAACTCTATAGCATTTTATTAGATTTGTTGTTGATTTTAAAATGACCATATGAACAGTCTAATAACTAAAAAAGAGATAAATCAGCAATCAAAAACCTCCCAACAAACAAAATTCCAGGACCAAATGGCTTCCTTGATGAACTCTACCAAACATTTCAAGACAAGTTAATACCAATCCTTCGTGAACTCTTCCAGAAAATAAAGACAGAACACTTCCAAACTCATTGTGCAAAGCCAGCATTACCTTGATACCAAAACCAGAAAGGAAGCCACAAGAAAATTATAAGCCAATATCTCCAGGAAATATAGATGAAAAAATCATCAACAAAATATTAGGAAACTAAATTCAACAGTACGTTAAAGGAGTAATACACCATGATGAAGTAGGATTTATTGCAGGGATGCTAGGATGGTTCAACATCTACAATTCAATCAATGTGATACACCACATTAACAAAATGAAAAATAAAAATCAGATGATCATCTCAATAGATGCAAAAAAAAAAAAAAAAAACATTTGACAAAACTCAACATACATTTACAAAAAATCCCAGTAAAGTGGGTATGGAGGGAAGTTACTTAAATATACTAAAGGCCATATATGATAAGGCCACAGATAACATCATATTCAACAGTGAAAGCTGAAAACTTTTCCTCGAAAACAAGAACAAGACAAAGATGCTTACTCTTTCACCATATCTATTCACCATAGTACTGGAAGCCCCAGCAAGAGCGATTAGGCAAGTAAAAGAAAAAAAAAGACATCCAAATTGGAAAGGAATAAAACTGTCACTATTTGCAGATGACATATAGAAACCCCTAAAGACTAAATCAAAACAGTTATAACTAAGAAATGAATTCAAAGTTGTAGGAAACAAAATCATTATAGAAAATTCTATTGTGCTTCTCTACACTAACAACAAACTATCAGGAGAAATTAAGAAGAAAACTCCCATTCACAATTACATCAAAAAGAGTAAAATACCTAGGAATAAATTTAACTAAGGAGGTGAAAGACCTGAACACTGAAAACTGTAAATCATTGATGAAAAAAACTGAGGACAACACAAATGGAAAGAGTCCATATTCATGGATTGGAATAATTAATATTGTTAAAATGCCCAACCCAAAGCAATATACAGATTCAATGCAATACCTATCAAAATTCCAATGGCACTTTTCACAGAAATAAAAAAAAACCCTAAAATTTGTGTGTAATAACAAAAAAAAAAAAAAAAAAAAAAACACCAAAAAGCCAAAGCAACCCCGAGGAAGAAATGAAAAGCTGGAGGTATCATGCTTACTGATTTCAAAATATATTACAAAGCTACAATAGTCAAAACAATATGGTACCGGAATAAAAAAAGACACATAGATCAACTGAACAGAATATAGAGCTCAGAAAATAAATTCATAAATAAATTGTCATTAATTTATGACAAATGAGCCAAGAATATAGAGTGGGGAAAAGATAGTCATTTCAATAAATGACATTGGAAAAACTGGACAGCCACTTGCAAAAGAATGAAACTGGACCACTATCTTAATCCATATGCAAAAATTAACTTAGAATGTATTAAAGACTTGAACATAAGACTTGAAGCCATAAATCTTCTGGAAGAAAACATAAGCAGTAGGCCCTTGGAATTGGTCCTGTTGATGATTTTTTGGCTTTGACACCAAGGCAAAGGCAACAAAAACAAAAATACATAGGTGAGAGGGACTACATCAAACAAAAATGCTTCTGCGCAACAAATGAAACCATCAACACAATGAAAAGGCAACCTATGAGATGGGAAAAAATACTTGCAAATTAGATATCTAATAAGAGCTTATTATTCAAAATATAAAAGGAATTCATACAACTCAAAGCAAAAAGGCAATCTGATTAAAATGTAGGTAAAAGATCTGAAAATAAAATTTCCAAAGAAAACATATAGATGGCCTACAGGTACATAAAAAAATGTATCAACATCGCTACTCATTAGAGAAATGCAAATCAAAACCATAATAAGATATCACCTTACACCTGTTAGAGTGGTAATGATCAAAAAGACAAAAAAAAAAAAAAAATGTTGGGACCAATATGGAGAAAAGGAAACCTCTGTGCATTGTTGGCAGGAATGTAAATGGGTACAGCAACTGTGGAAAACATATAATCATTGCTCAAAAAATTAAAATTAGAAGTACCATATGATATAACAATTCAACTTTTAGGTATTTATTTAAAAAAAGACAAAAATACTAACTTGAAAATATATTTGCACCTCTATGTTCATTGCAGCACTATTTACAATAGCCAAAACATGGAAGCAATCTAAGTGCTCATCGAAAGGTGAATGAATAAAGAAAATGTGATACATGCACATACATACAAACACACACAGATATAAAAAAGTAATCCTAAAATCTTCAAACAACATGAATGAACCCATAAGCATTAAAACAAGAGAAATAAATCAGAGAAGAAAAATACTATATGATCTCATTTATATAAGGAATATAAAAAATAAAAATAAAAAACTCATAGATACAGAGAACAGATTGGTGGTTGCCAAAGGGAGTTGGGGGTAGGCAAAGTAAGTGAAAAAAGTCAAAATATACAAGCTTCAGATATAAAATAAGTCCTACTGATGTAATGTATAACATTGTTACTATAGTTAATAATACTGTATTGTATGTTGGAAAGTTGCTAAGAGGATAAATCTTAAAAGTTCTCATTTCAAAAAAAATATGTAACTATGTGTGATTATGAATATTATCTAGATTATGGTAATCATTTCACAATATACATGTATGCCGAATCATGCTATACACATGAAACTAAAGTTATACATCAATTATATCTTAAAATGACAATTTAAAAATTTTTTAACAATTCAAAAATTTCTGACTTTCTTTTAAGTGTGTATTTTAAAAAACTAATATTATAGCTATGAAACACAGATCAATAAGAGTTCAACATTGAAGCACTTTTATTTCTAAAGCAACTCAAAAATTAAATGGAATTGTTTGAAGAAATATTTTATAAGGTCTTGGGTTAAGACAATGAAGTAGGTTAACACTGTGCTCACCTCCTACCACAGCCCCATGAAAACTAAACCAGAGAACAACCGTCACTGAGAATCACCTGCAGTCCAGCTAAACAGAAGTCTTATAACTAAGGACATACAGAAGAAGCCACATAAAGACTGACAGGAGGACTGGAGATGCAGAACAAGCTGTTCCTACACCCATGTGTGGGGGTTAAAAAATGAGAAGGATGTCTCAGCTGAGGAGATTCTCCCTAAAGAGCAAGGGGTCCCAGCCCCACAACAGGCTACACGGCCCAGGGTTCCAGGCCCAAGGAGAGAAGTCCCCATAACTTCTGGCTCTAAAAACCAGAGGAGAGTGTGGCTGAGTGACACACAGGACTGCTAGAGTCCCAGATGGTCTTCCTAAAAGGTCTGGGCATGGACTTACTCACCAATGAACTCATTTGCTCTGAGCTCCACTGCTGGGCACAGGGAAATACAAAAAGGAAATGAGCTGTCTAGCTTCAGGATAAGACCTGGAAGGGCAGCTTTCTTCCAGACAGAAGTGCTAGCAAAAGTGTTGTTCCTTTGCTGAGTAGTCTTACTATGCAACCTGAACAAGGAGGTAGACATCGTATCTGAGTCTCCATCCAAAATAACTTACTGCCCACCCAAGCTGCTTCTAGCAGCTTTTCCATACAAATGACTTGTTTTGGCTTATGTTGTAGACTTTCCTAAAATCTCTCAAAAGTTCAAAAACCCCAATTAAGCAGCATCTGACCTCAGCATACAACATACCTAACGTTAAGCAACCCCAAGCCCAGCACTAGTGGCAGCTGACCTCAGTTCTCAGCTTAGCCTCTCCCAGGCATCTCCAAGCCCAGCACAAGTGGCAAACATATGCAGATTACTTTATAGCTCAGACCAAGTGGCCCCAGGTAGGGCACAGGCAGCAGCTGACCTTGGCCTGCAACAGAGCCCTCCCAAGCAGCCCCAGAACCAACACACCTAGTGGCCAGCTTCAAAACACACCAGAGAACCACTCAACCACATTCACAACAGCACACTCAAAGGGCAGACTCAGCAAGCACAAGATCCCTGACAAAACAAATCTTGCTTCATGGTCAGCACCTGTACAACAGCTCCTTCACTGTAGTCATGGCCAGTCCTCACCACCAATCAGCCAGAGAGTCAATTTCCACCACTGACATGCCAACAGCAATCACGGCTCAATGACTCTAGGAAGGCACACACAAACCACATAAGAGACACACCTCAAATACCAGCTCAGGTTACCAAGGAGACTGTGCCACTGGGTCTCACAGGATACCTACTACATAAGACTACTCTACCAAGCATTCTATTTAGTAGTTCTACCTGGTAGATAGGGGAAAAACAAACAAACAAACAAACAAAAACACAGGCAACCATAATGAGGAGACAAAGAAACACATCTCAAATAAAAAAAATAACAGAACAAAGCTCCAGAAAAAGAACTAAACAAAATGGAGTCAAATAATCTACCAGATGCAGAATTCAAAACACTGGTTATAAACTGCTCAATAATTTCAGTGAGAACTTCAACAAAGAGATAGGAAAACATAAAAATGGAAATAAGAAACAAAAAACAATCAATCAGAAATGAAGAATACAATAAATAATATTGAATACAATAAATAATAAAGAATACAATAAATGAATAATACCTTTAAAAAAATCAACAGTAGATAAGATGAAGCAGTGGATCAAATATGTGATTGGGAATATAAGTTTATAGAAAATACGCAATTAGAACAGCAAAAAGAAAAAAAAATCCAAAAATGAAGATCATTCAAAGGGTGTCTGGGACATCAAGTGTAATAACAATATTCACACCATAGACATACCAAAGGAGAAAATAAAGAGCAAAAAACCGAAAACCGTTTGAGGAAATAATGATGAAAAACTTCTCTAACCTGGTAAAGAAAACAGATATACAAGCCCAGGAAGCACAGAGAATCCCAAACAAGATAAACCCAAAGAGGTCCACACCCAGAGACATCATAATCAAAATGCCAAAGGTTAAAGACAAAGAGAGAATCTTAAAAGCAGCAAAAGCAGTTAGTTACCTACAAGGGAGCTACGACAAGACTGACAGCTGATTTCTCAACAGAAACTTTGCAATTCAGGAGTTTTCAGCAAGGACCTACAAACAAGATTGCTCTACCCAGTAAAGATATTATTTAGAATCAAAGGACAGATAAAAAGCTTCCTAGAAAAAAAAAAAAAAAGGTAAAGGCGTTCATGAACACCAAAGCAATATTACAAGAAATGTTAAGGGACTTCTTTAAGAATAAGAAAATGGGTCAAAGGTATGAAAATAAAATAGCAATAACTACATATCTATCAAAAATTACTTTAAATGTAAGTGGATTAAATGCTCCAACCAGAAGACATTGATAGGTGAACAGATAAGAAAACAAGACCTTTAAATATGCTGTCTAAAAGAGACTCATTTCAGAGTGAAAGACACAGACTGACAGTAAAAGGATGGAAAAAGATATTCATGAAAATGGAAACAACAAAACAAAAAACTGAAGAAGCAATACTTATACCAGACAAAACAAACTTTAAAACAAAGGCTATAACAAGAAACAAAGAAAGACACAATAATTCTACTGGGCATTTGTCCGCAGAAACCCAAAACATTTCTTTGAAAGGACATGTGAATCCATATTTTCACTGAAGCATTATTTACAATAGTCAAGATATCGAAACTACCTAAGTGCCCATCAACAGATGAATGGATAAAGAAATGGCACATATATACAAGGGAATATTACTCAGCCACAAAAAAGGAATGATCTCTTAACATTTGTGACAACACTGATGAACCTAGAGGGTATTATGTTAAGTGAAATATGTCAGAGAAAATCAAATACCAAATGATCACTTACACAAAGAATCTAAATAATAAAATACATACAAAACAGAATCAAACATATAGATACAGAGAACATTTCTGATATTTGCCAAATGGGAAGGAGGTTCGGGGCATGGGTAAAAAAAGGAAGGAATAAAGAAGTACAATTTGATAGTTACAAAACAGTTGTGGGATGTAAAGTATAGCATAGGAAATATAGTTAATAATACTGTAATAACTACGTATGGTATCCAATGGGTACTAGATTTATCAGACTGATCACTTCATAAGTTATATAAATGTCAAATCACTATGTTGTACATCTGAAATTAATACTGTATGCCAACTGTAATTGAAAAACAAAAAATTATTTAACAAAAAAGAAATATTTCATAAGGTGTTTTCCTTAATAATAAATTTCATTCTCAAAGTAGTATGTCACTTTGATTATTATTGGAAGAGAAAAAGATCCCAAATTTTCTTTGCTCTTATATCCTCATTAAAATCAATGTGACTTTCTAGAGAAAGTGTAGTAAAATAGCATCTCTAAACTTTTTTATATCCTTTAATCCTTCACTGTACATTTTTTGCAACCCAGCAATATATTATTTATTGAGTGTGATTTTTTAAATAGAATTATAGTACCTGTCCTCAAAAAGCTTACAAAGAAATTATAATACCAATATAATTATATAATAAGATGCTAAAACACATGATATAAATGGCAATTTTCACAGATAAATCAATGTGGACTCCGGAAAGAATTCAGTAACTTTCTATGTATACAGCATATAGAACTTTAATATAAACCATCACATGACAACAAATATCACCTTTCTCCCCATTTGCTAAATTCAATGTAGATTTTTTGAAGGTTATAAAAATTTTAGGGAAGAATTATGGAAGATTTAAAAATAGGCAAAATAGATTACTGAATAGCCTTTAAACGGCACCTCCAGGGATTACGTGATTCAACAAGGGTGTGGGGCTTGCTTTTCTTTGCTTAGGCTATGTTATATCTCTGTGGAGTGTGGAAAATTAATAGTACAAATAATTGCTGTCCATAGAAATTCAAATTGTTTAGTGGAAATGGACAGATAGTTTTACCAGTTGTGTATCCATCTGCATCAATATTAGAATGTTTAATCTATAACAGGAAGGTGCTTTGAATTTTCCTTTGAACCTTTTCTAACACTTGACTGATTCCTTCATTAATGAGTTAAATATCTTTGGTTTGTGTTTATTTTCTATTTGAATGAGAGTCATGATTTTATTTTTTAAACTTCATCCTTCAATAAAATGAATACAAGATGATCTCTATCTCTCCTCAAAGAATTCACAATATAGGAAGGGAGATTACAATGAAATTAAGTATTACAATAGAGATATAAACAACATACCATGAGAAGTAAGATAAAACCATCTTCTATGTGGAAAGTTTAAGAAAAGTCTTACATCTTAAGTTACAATTATATTGTAAGGCAGAGGTCATGAAACTAGGGCCAATCCAGTCATTACCTGTTTTTGTTCAATCTATGAACTAAATTTCATTTCTACATTTTAAAATATTTGGGGGAAAATTAAAATGATAGTTATTTATGTGAAAATTACATGAAATTCAAATATCAGTGCCCACAAAGAATGTTTTATTGGAACCCAACCACACTCACGTATATATTATTTCTGACTGCTCTCACATTACAATGACAGAGCTGAGTAGCTGTGAAAGCGACCTTATGTGGCACTCTCATCAATTCACACTGCTGCTCAGCACACTATAAATTGCAGTGTTGAGTTAAAACTCAGTAGCATTTCAAGTTCCACATGTATCACCATACCACATTTTAAAAATTACCAATTAATACTGGTCATATAAAAATAAACAATAAAGAGATAAGTGAACTTTTAATGTCATGCTTTTAAGGCACAGAAGAGTGTGAGTTTTGTTATCAAATTAGGTGACAAAATGTTGTGTTTATTATGCAGTGGCACTACAACTGTGTTAATAGAACAGAATATACATCAATATTACCAAACTCCACATTCATCATTATATTCTCAATCATAGGAAAGTAGCAATCTAAAAAACTAAAAAAATTCTAAAACAGAGTATATCATCAGAGTTTCTTCACAAACATAGAAACAAGATCGTATCCAAAGTAAATTTCCAGGTAATTCATCTGTTAGCCAAGCAAGGAAAGCCATTTACCATTTACCAATGGTGAGTCAATTATATCATGTTTGAATACAGAGGCCAAAGAAATCTGTCCAGAGAAAACAAACTATTTAAGCCTATCAGCCTTTCAGTGAGAACAGTTGTTTGAAGAGTAGAGGTTGTTGGGAACAAATCAATAGTAAATTATAAACAAGGGAAATGATTTTCAGTGGTTTTCACTGACTCTTGATGAGTAAACAAATGTGACCAATACTGTTCATTTGTTGCTGAGGAGTCAATGCTGAGTTTAAAGTGGCTCAAGGATTAGTCTATGAACAGTCTGCATGGAACAACAACAGGTTTCAATCTTGTCAAATAAACTCAGCAAACATTAATTCAGTACAACCTGAAGTGGAATCTACTATGATACATTATTAAAGGTATGTGTAGAGCAGAAAAGGCTTTCTCTACTTGGATGTACTTTCAACCTCTGTTACTGAACACTAAATATTTGCCTTCTGTAATTAGATTTTGCTGCAGATTTTATGTTATTTCTTAGTGAATTTTACCTAAAATTAGAAGGCAAACCATGGCTTACACGAGAAACTTACACTGCAATATTACTGTTAGAATTCCAAGTAATCATGAGCTGCTACACATACTTCCCAAATATCGAATATTAAAACAAGATGGGAGAGCTCCATCACCACATAAATTTGTAGTAAATATATTTTCCAAGCTGAAACAACAGTTCCAATAGGGTTTTTCAGATCACAATAAAAATTTCCATTCTGTAAAATCCATTTAATTGTGCAACTGAAGAGCTTCCATCTAACCTTCAACTGGAAGTCTGAAATGTAATGTTATGCTAAAAGGCAAACATTAAAAAAAAGAATCTAAAAGAATTCTGTAAATGCTTTCTCAGCACTGACTATGCTCAATTAAAATTATATGCTCACAAACTGATGTCACTATTTAGCAGTGCATATCTGAATGAAAAAGCATTTTCAAAAATGAAATACATAAAATATCATTACAGGTCAGCATTGATAGACAAACATCTATATTCATTTGGATAAGAAACACTTTTAACTATGATTAAATAAAGTGTTATCCTCTATAAAAAGATTTATTAATAGATTTTAATTATATAAAACTCGAATAATTAAATGAGTATTTTAAACTTATGTTGAAAACTACACTACACAGATTTTTCTACCTAATCCCCAACAAAAGCTGCTTTTCCAGTATCTCAGTGAATGTAAATTCCATTCTTCAAGTTGATCAAGCCAAAAACCTTAGAGTTATCATTGGTATCTCTTTATCTTACTCTCTATATGCTATTCATCAGCAAAAATGGTTGGCTTTCTCTGTTAAACTATATCCAGAATCTAACCATAATCTAACCACCTTATTCACCATCCTGGTTCAAGCTACCATCCCTGTATACTTATTATATTAATCTTCTAACTGGGCTCCTTATTTCAACTTTTACCTCACCCTTTAGCCTATTTCCTTCAATATTTTAAGCTGGATCATGTAACTTCTTAGCCAAAAACCCTCCTCCAGTGATTTCCTATCTCACTCAACATAAAAAACCAAAGTCTTTATAATGAACTACAAGAAACTACATGATCTGCTCTCCACCCACCTAACCATTTCTTTGACCTCATCTCCTACTTTCTCCTGGCTCAATTTAAACCACATGTCTTACTTTTGCATTTTTCCCTACACTTTTTAATCCTATGCCACATCCTTCAACTTGTTCTTCCATCACCTAAAATGATCTCTTTCCAAGATAAACACACTACTCACTCCCTCACATCCTTCAGGTGTCTGCTCAAACCTCACCTTCTCCCAGAGGACATTTGTGGTCACCTATATAACTAGCAACTATCCTTTCACACTCTATCCTACCATTCTGTAACTCTATTACTCTACATTATTTTCTACAACAGCACGTACCACCACTTGACATATTATGTATTTAATTAACTGCTTTTCCTCTATCCCATTAAAATATAAGCTCCACAAATGCAGAAAATTTGTTTGTTTTTATTCATGGTTCTGCCCATAAAGTCAAAATAGGCCTGGAATAGATTACTTGCTCAATGGATACTTTCTCAACAAATGAACAAGGCAACAACAACAACAACAAATTTTCTGTAAGTAATGTTCCTCAGTTGCTTTCCTTTATGCAAGTGAGATATACATATACGCATAAGCATAAAACTTACTTACCATTGCACTAAGTGTTTCTTCCCAATCAGGCCGCTCCCGAGGGTGAACGTTTCTGTGCAGTTCTGGAACAAAATCATCCTCTTCAGAATGTACTGAGGACTTCATCTTCCTAGAGATCAAAAGCATGAAAGACTGTGATAAGAATTCCTATTTCTATAAAAGCTTTCTATTGACCACAATTCAAACAGATAATTGTGTGAGATTTAAAGTTTAGTTCATAGATTTTTAGTGTCTAATATTGTTCCTCCATTTCCACTCTAGTTTTCGGAGAGCTTTCCTGATATACCAAATACCTGCTTTTATTCCAGAAGATAAAAAGTAAGGTTTATAACTAAACCTTTATGGTCTGTGGTAATTATTACATAAGAACTGATTTTATCTATTCAACACAGTTGGAACATTGAAAAGAATGTGACAGCTATAAATATTTAAAGAACTATACTAAGCATTAGTAAAATTCCAGGATGAAAAAGAGATATGGTACTTCTGTTTCCAATTTATGCAACAAAGTGTATTAAACCAGCAGTCTCAAGTTGAACAACTATGAATACTAGACAATACATATAAAACCATTTGTCTGAAGGCACAGGACAGCAATCAATACAGGTAGGATTTCTGGGCCTACACAAAAACCCATGAAGCAAATTCTACATTTAATCATTCTTTTTTATATAATAAATTTTCTAAATCGATGATGGAAAATAGAGATCAAGCATAATATTGTAATGTAACTTGGCATAGGAGGCAGAAGTTGGACATTGGAGTTACCAAAGGAGATGGAGATTCAGGGTAAAAAAATGCCACCCCTCAAAAAAAATCTGTAGAGTAAAAGCCCAAAAACCTACATGGAAATTCCCCTCCGATTGTTAAATAATTCTTCAGCTTGCAAGTATGTGAGACAAGATGCCAAGAAAACTATCAAAAAACAGCTGATGGGCAATTAAAGAGCCAAGCAGATATTTCACAGCCTAACCATGCTGAGAGAGAGGTTGGCAAGCAAGCATTACCAAGATGAGGATCACAAGGGAAAACAAACAAACAAACAAACAAACAAACAAAAAAATGTAAAAAGACCTGGCTCTCAACTGAGATTCCAGAAAAGCCTTTAGCAGTCAGGACAAAATAGCAATAGACGTGCTCAAACAAAACCTAAAACCAAGCACTGATATGATCAGAACTGATATGATCAGAACTGCCAAGAGAAAAATTAACTCTTTTCAGAGGAAAATAACATTCTACAGACTCCTTGCAAATTTTTCAGCCACCTTGACTGGTATCCAATAAACATTACAAGGCATGTTTTAAAACATATACACAGCAAATGAATAAAAATTGGGGAAAAATGTAGTCAAAAGAGACTCACATTTGATTCAGATTTTAGAATGATCAAAAATGCCTAGGACAGATTTCTGGCTTCTGGTTATGATGTAGAAAGCTACAAAAAGCATCACTCACAGCTTAAAAATAAGAAAAGACAGATAATCTTTGAAATCATAACTTTTCTTGAATACATCAAGAAAACTGAGATCTCTGGACAACTAAATACTAGCTTAAACTCTAAAGAAATACAAGCATTTCCAAGATGATCTGAATCACAAGCAATTAATTACTTGCATAGGACAAAGCAGACAAAAGAGAGATACAAGAGCTGGTAAGAAGAACAAAGTTAAAATTTTATAAAGTTACTAAAAACATTTATAATTAATATATTTAGAAAAATATGTTCATATAAAACAAAAAAGAATTTCAATAGAAAACTGGAATCTATGAAAAACAATAAAATGTTTGTTCATCTTAAAAATGAAAAACAGAATATCTGAAATTAAGAACTCACTATATGGGTTAAACAGAACAATGGACATGGCTAGAGAGAATTAATGAAAAGAGAGAATAGTGCAGTAAAAATGATCTACATTGAAGAACTTAAGAGAAAAAGGAACAAAAACACACAAAACAGCATAAAACACAAAGACTTGGTAAAAGGTCTCAAATATGTCTAAACTAGCAATTCAGAGATAGATGACATAACAGAGAGAAAGGGACAAAAGCAATATTTTAAAAATAATAGCTGGAGAGTTTTCAAAACTGATGAAAGTCATCAAACTACAGATTGAAAAAGTACTCAAGCAGGATTTAAAAAATAATAATAATAAAACCTATGTATATTATAATCAAACTAAAATTTAAAAAAATACTAAGAGAAATTCTTAAAACAACCAAAGAATAAAGGACAATATTCAAAGGAGCAATAGTAACAATGTGAGAGGAGGACACCTCAATGGAAATGAGAAAATGGAGTGAATTTTCAGCATAGCTAAAGAAAAACATATTGCCAGCCTAGAATCCTCTACCTCACAAACCTGTTCATTAAAAAGCAAGTAGAAAATAAGTTATTTTCAAACAAAAGCTGAAAGAATTTTCCACCAGACCTGCCTGCCCCTTCCAAAAATGCATTCTTGAAACTACAGAAATAGACAAATACAAAAAAGGGCAAAAAGTGGGAAAACATATGTAAATATTAATGAAAAAAATAATGTAAATACACTAATGCAATGTCCTATGAGGTTTATAATAAACATTAAAAAAACACAAAGGACTAAAAAAAGCACATGCCAACTTGAGTTTAGGAGTCCTCTATTGGCTAGGATGTGAAATAAGTCCAATTTTAAAGAATGCAGTAAGTCAAAGATTTATGTTGCAATTCTTATGGTAACTACTAAAAGTACAATAAATAAATATGTAATTAAAAAGCTGATAAGAGAAATTTTTGAAGAATAAAAAATACTTGATTAATCCAAAAGAACACAAGAAAGTAAGAATAAAGGCACAAATAATAAACGAGGTAAATAAAAAAATCAAGATAATATACTTCATTCTAAGTATATTATTATAAATTTTTAAATGAATGAATTAGTAGGCAAGCATGTGGAAAAACTAGAACCCTCATTCACTGCTGGTAGAAATGTAAATGTTGCAGCCACTTAAGAAAACAGTTTGGCAGTTTCCCAAAATGTTAAACAAACATCATATGATCCAGCATTTCCACTCCTAGGTATTTAATGGAGAGAAATAAAAATACATATCCACCAAGGACTTGTACATGGATATTCATACCAATATTATTCATAATAGCCAAAAAGTAAAAACAACCAAAATGCCCATCAACCAAAAAAATGAATAAACAAAATTACCAGATTCCTACAATATTATCCAGCCATTAAAAAAAAAATGCTAATTCATGCTACCACATGGATGAATAGTAAAAATATTATACTACAAGAAAGAAGTCAGACACAAAAGGCTACATATTCCATTTATACAAAATGTGCAGATTAGTCAAATCCATAGAAACAAAGTATATCAGTGGTTGCCAGGGACTCATGATAGGAAGACATAAAGAGTACTAAAATTTCTTTCTGTAATGTTCAAGAGTTAGATAGTGGTGGCAGCTGTATAACTTTATAAATATACTAGAACCACTTCATTGTATACTTTAAAAGAGTGCATTTTATGTATATGAATTATATCTCATTAAAAAAGTAAATGGCCTAAAATTCCATTAAAATAGATAAAAGGAAAATTTCACAATAATAAGTGTGAATTCAATAGGGTGATATAATAAAATCTGTATGCAACAAATAACACAGCTTCAAAAATATATAAAACAAATATGAAAGAACTAAAAATAAAAGAGAAAAATTTGCAATTACATTTGAAGAATTCAACAAACATTTTACAATAACAGAATAATTAGACAAAAAAAATCATAAGGGTATTAAAGATTTGAACCAAAAAGTCCAACCTGAATATAGAACATTAAACTCAATAACTAGACTATACATTTTTTCAAGTGTCTACGGAACATTTACCAAGAGACTATACAGTAGACAAGGAAGCAAATCTCAACTAATACAAAGAACTTAATTTATAAAGTTTTGTGACTACCATAGAATTACATTCAAAATCAATTACTGAAAGATAACTAGAAATTCTCCCAAACATTCGGAAATTAAGAAACATATCTCTGAGTAACTCATAAGTCAAACCAAACCACAATGGAATTTATAAAATATTTTGATCCAAATGATAATAGAAATATGAGAGATTAAAATGTGTGGGATACAATGAAAACAGAAAAAAAATTGTACCTCTAAATACATGTTATTGGAAATAAGACAAGCTGAAAAATAAACATTCTAAGTTCCCTTCACAAAAAGCTAGAAAAATAGCAAATAAATCCAAGAAAAGTAAAAAGATAAAATTTTAAAAATAACAAGTCAATGAAATAGGAAGTAGGTACATAATAGGGAAAAAATAAAGCCAAAAAAGCACAACCCATAAAATTCATCTAGAAAAGAATGAAAAGGGAAATATAACTAGAAAGACTACAGATATCAAAAAGATTCTGAGGACATTAAGAACACTGTTTTTCCCAATATATTTGTGAATTTAGTTGAAATGGACAAATTCTCTGAAGAACATAACTTACCAAACCCCAAATAAAAAGCAACAACAAAATAGTCTTATAGCTATTAAAGAAAATGAATTTGTAAGAAAACTCCACACCCAAATGGATTCATTGGTGAATTATTTCAAACATTCAAGGAATAAGTAATAACAATATTCCATACATTCTTCTAGAGTATAAAATAAAGACCTCCCAACCTGTTCCATAAGGCCAGGACAGACTTCATGACCAAAGCTGATAAAGATGTTACTAGAAAATTATGTCAATATCATGAACAGAGCTGCAGAACTTCTAAGCAAATCAAACCCACTGATAAACAAAAGAGATACGGAGTAACCAAGTAAGTTTTAGTCCAAACTAAAATAATTTAAGCATTCTAAAATCAATTCCTATAAGTGACCACATCATTAAATAAAAGAATAAACATATATCATTTCAGAAGGTAAAATTTCATACACACACACACACACACACAGATACACACATACCTGAAGGTTATTAAAACACATGCAGAGAGCTAGTACCATACTTAAGGGTGAAATATTGATACTTTCCTACTGACAAGCAAGGTCAACAAGGTCATGAACAAGACAAGAATGCCTTGTATTTAACATTGCATTTGAGGTCTTAAGTCAGTTTTCATAAGGTTAAAATAAATTAAAAGGTATAAAAATAGAAAGGAAAAAGGAAACTTCTCATCATTTGAAAATGACATGTGTACATAATCTAAGAGACTCAAAAAACAATTAGAATAAGATTAACTAGATCGCAGGATATAAGGTCAAATCAAATGTATTTATATACACCAGTAGGATGCAATTATTAAGTCAACAAAGCCCATAAAAATACATCAGATAAATAATCTGAATGATTTTCTATATAATAGGTTACTACACAGAAGTGAAAAAGAATTATTGTTGCCACTTGTACGCAACAAGTTGGTGAATCTCAAAAATACTGAGAAACAGAAGCTAGACATGAGTACCTAATGTTCCCATGTTCCCAGTGTATACATGTATCATATCAACAGGTTGTTCACCTTGAACTTACACAATATTAAATATCAATTATATCTCAATAAAACTGAAAAAATACTACACATTGTATAATTTTATTTACATGAAGTTCAAGGGCAGACAAAACTAACCTACAGTGACAGAAGTCAAAAAAATGGTTACCTTTGGGAGAGTGACTAACTGGGGCTGGGGGATGGGGCACAAGGGTCTTGTAGAGTGCTGAAATAATGCATAACTTGATTGGGTTGTAATTACATGGGTATACACATTTATATAAATTCTTCAAGCTATATATTTATGATCTGTGGACTTTATGATATGCAAGTTATACCTGAATAAAAGTGAAAATTTATTGGCAAATATTACACATTATTTTAAATAGTATAAAAATTATGTTTATATACACTGTGTCATGTAACAATGAATCAACTACACAAAAAATATCTATTTATTTGACTGCTGTTCTTCTTAAATTATAGACAAATTTTATCCTTAAAGTGGTTAATTGTAGTTTCATCTCTAACAGAAAAGACACAGTTACAATGACCAACCAGAAAACCTGAAGAATCTAATGTTATATTTACAAGAGTTTTCTGTAAAACATCTCCAAATTTGAACCTAGATATTTTTAATGAAAAAAAAAAAAACAAAACTTTCCTCAGATCATGAGAACCAGCTTTACCATCTTTCTGCTTTCGTCATTCAAAACTTACTTAAATCTTTGACATATACTTTATATTTGTATGAGATTCCTGCTCATAACAGGAAAAATTATACTTGACAGTGTTAAAGTTCCACAGAGAAGACCAAGTTACACAATGTCCAAGACATGTACCTAATGGGGCTGCTTTGTCCTAGGCATATATTTTCTTGTTCCCCGGAATAAATTCTAAGCAACAATAAACCTTCACCCTTCTTTAATCCCTCTAATTTTTGTTTCTGTTTATTTCTGGTTCTTGGCCAAATTTGGTTATGGTTCTGCAACACGTGGTCAATAGTTATTCTCCATTGGTATGGGGGATGGCTGGAAAGTCTCTTTTAGGGTCTGACATTGTGTGATATTTGACAGAGACAGGCATCTAGCCTCTGTTAGTTTATGTTTGTGAAAGCTATTCAGTTAGTCAGAATATGTCTCAATTCCACTGGAGAGAAGAAGAGCTCTTTGAGATATATCTAAAGTGGTAAGTCTGCTGTTCTCTATTAGCCATCACTGAATCTGTTAAACTGAAGATACAAGGTGTCTATGTGAGTCTGTAACTAATAAAAATCATTACCTGTCATCACAGAGAGTAATACATTTTCCTACCTTCAGAGAATATGAACATATTAGGTTAGAAAGCCCCTTAAATATAAGAGCTCTGTTCTGGTTGGTTTATATAGACTATTAAGAATTTACACTAGTCTAATATTCTCAGAATTTCCAGAAAACAAAGAAATGAACATCTAACACTAATGGAGTCAATTGCTTTGGTTGTGAAATGGAATAGAGATTTGCTGAATCCAATGGAATTGAGTTCTGACCACCTCCAAATGAAAATGCCTGATATATTATAAATATTAATAAGTATTATCATTTTATCATTCAAAATAAAAAGGTATAAAAAGATGTGTATTGAAAAATCTTCCTCCCTGACCAATTCCTACTCATTAAATTCCCTGCCTTATATATTCTTCCAGACTTCCTTTATGAATACAGGCATACCTCAGAGACATCGCAGGTTCAGTTCCAGACCACCACAATAAAGCAAGTGTACAATAAAGCAAGCCACACAAAAATTTTTGGCTTCCCACTGCATATAAAAGTTATTTTTACACTATGCTATAGTCTACTAAAGTGTGCAACAGAATGTCTAAAAAAAACATACATACCTTAATTAAAAAATATTTTATTGCTAAAAATTTCTAACCATCACCTGAGCCTTCAGTGAGTCATAATCTTTTTGCTGATGTTATGGTCTTACCTTTGATTTTTTAAAAATAGTATCAGTAAAGTGCAATAAAATGAGGTGTGCCTGTACATATACATGTATTCACATATAAGTTTTACATATATTAAAGAATATACCACACAGAGAAAAGTATAAAAGTAATGTGTAAATATGTACTCGTTATGTAAAAAATGGGAAAATCATTTATTCCTCCATTACCACCCTACTTTTCACATAAAAATATATGTCTAAATGCTGTTGTATAGTTTTCTAATATATCCTGGAGAACTTTCCGTGTCAGTATATAAAGACCTTTGTTGCTTTTATGACTCTATACTACTTCACTGTGTAGATATTCCATATTTTACCAGTTCCCTACTAATACCTGAATTATTTCCTATCTCTCACTATTATAAACAATGTTATAATAACTTTATAAATATGTCACTTCTACATATGTACAAGTATATCTGAAAGACAAATTGCCAACTGTAAAAATAATTGCTTTTATATATTAGCCCATTTTTTCTGCTGGGTTATTGGTCTGTCTTATCTATTTTTATTTCTGTATACATACATTAAACAGATTAGTCCTTTATCTATAGTATAAGTTCCAATTATTTTTCCAGATTATCATTTGTCCTGTCTTATTTTGTTTTTTATAATGCAGATGTTTTATATTTTATGTAATTGAATTTCACAATCTTTTCTTTTAAGAGTCTGTATTTTAAGTCATAGTTCAAAATGCCTCCTTAATCCAAAATATTTTTCATTTCCCTGTTTTCTTTTAAATTTTTTATGGTTTAATTTAATACACATATCTTTGATCATTTGGAATTTATCTTTGGTATGAAGTAGTACACCAGTTTTATTTTCTACAGGTAGTAACCAGTTTCCCTCAAAATATTTACTGAAGAGTATGTACTGCCCCCATTGGTTTCTGAGACGCCATCTTTACCATATATAAATCTTTCTATGTATTTCAGTGTATTTCTAGGCTTTCCATTCTACCTTCTGTTAATGACAGTACCACAAGGTTTTAATCACTGAGACTTATGCTAAGTGTAATATCTGGTTGCACTAGTCCTCTATCCACCTCCTTTACTTTCTTTTCCCCAAAAATTCTCTTGGCTAATTTATTAAATCAAGATCAATTTATTTCAAGATCAATTTATCTAGCTTTTTTTAAAAAAGCATTTTTAATGTTACATTAAATTTATAATAAATTGACATCTTCATGGTGCTGAATATTTCCAGCTATGAACAAGGAATATCTTTTCATATGTTCCAAACTTCTTTTTATTTCCTTCAGTAATGTTATTTTTTTCAGATAGCTCTTAGAGTTCCTTATTATTTCTATATTCTTTTTTGTTGATCTTTAAAAACAAAATGGCATCTTTTCTTCTATTATATCTTCTAACTAATTACTGTGACACACTATTATTATCCCTATATTGTAGTTAGGAAAATTTGAAATGCATTAACATCTCAGTCACTACAGGTGTGGTAGGCTACTTTCTCTTGGAAGACCCCACTTTCTAGCTTGAAAATACTCTGAAGCAACCCATTCACATCTTTAGAAACCCACTGGACTGGGTAACAGACACCAAGATTCTCCCTCAAGATCCCTCTCAAAAGCCACAATGAAACTACCCAGGGACTTCCAATTCAAGATTGCCTATACATTGAGGAACACTTCTCTCCATCTCCAAGTCTTTGAAAAGTCAGTAAGCTAAATAAAAGCAAATCCTTAACAGAATGCTATGAGTGAGATTAGCAAGACAGAAATCTTGACAGAGTTCTGGAAGACAAAAAGCAAGTGAAATTATACAGTTTGTAAAACAAACAAACAAACAAACAAACAACCAAAAGGTTTAAGGAGGTTCTTTCCACAAAAAAAAAAAAAAATGGTATCTGCCCCCAAGCAATTAATAAAAACTGGAAAATTACTTGTAAAGTAATATAACAACTAATTAGAAGGGCTAGAGCTCCTAATTTGGGTGTCTGTACCCAAGAGAAGCAAGGCAGAAGCTACATGTATCACAGGACTACTAAAGTAAACACTTCAGGGAAAGGAGTTAAGCAGAGCAGATATTCAGCTCAGCAGTTAAAAGCATAAATTCTGTTTAGTCAGAATACACAAAACATGTTCACTGAATGAATAAAGCTGCAAAATTAAAGAAAGACAATAACCTAAGTTTATTATGACAGTAGACTTTCCAGTTACCCATGGTCAACAGCAGTCCAAAAATATTAAATGGAAAATGCCAGAAATAAATATCTCAAAAGTTTTAAATTGCACAACATTCTGAGCAGCATGATCATATTTTGTGTCATCCCATTCCATTCCATCAGGGATGTGAATCACCCTTTTGTTCCAGCATCTCTATGCCATAAGTGCTCACTGCCCATTAGTCACTCAGTAGCCCTCTCGGTTATCAGATAAACTTCCCTGCTGAGGAATCTACAAAAGAAAAGTTTGATGCTAGCAGAAGCTGGTTCATGAGGTTTAAGGAAAAAACTGTGTCTACAATATAAAAGTGCAAGGTGAACCAGCAAGTGCTAATATAAAATCTACAGCAAGTTATCCAGAAGATCTAGCTAAGATAATTAATGAAGGCATCTACTATAAACAACAGATTTTAAATGTACATGAAACATCTTAAAGGAATAAGATGCCATCTAGGACTTTCATAGCTAGAGACATGGCTTTAAAGTTTTAAAGGACAGGCTGACTCTCTTGCTAGGGGTTAATGCACCTGTGACTTTAAGATGAATACCATGCTCATTTACCATTCCAAAAATATCAAGGCCCTCAAATATTATGCTAAACCTACTCTGCCTGTGCTCTATAAATGGAACAACAAAGACTGGATGACAGCACATGTTTACAACATGGTTTATTAAATATTTTAAACCCACTGTTGAGACATACTGCTCAGAAAATAAGATCCCTTTCAAAATACTACTGCTATTTGGCAATTCACCCAGTCATCAAAGAGCACTCACAGAGATAGACAAAGAGATTAATGTTTTCATGCCTACTAACACAACACCCATTCTGGAGTCCATGGACTAAGAAGCAACTTTGCCTTTCAAGTCTTATTATTTAAGAAACACATTTTGTAAGGCTATAGCTGCCACAGATAGTGATTCCTCTGATGGAGCGAGGCAAAATAAATTGAAAACCTTCTAAAAAGGATTCACTATTCTAGATGCCATTAAGAACATAATAATTCATAGGAAGAGGTCAAAATATCAAGCCTTATGGATGACTCTGAAAGGTTCAAGACTTCAATGGAAGAAATAACTACAAATGTGGCAGAAAGAGTAAGAAAACTAGAATTAGAGTGGAGCCTGGAGAGGTGGATGAATTACTGTAAATTCGTGATAAAAGTTTGAATGGATGAGGACTTGCTTCTTATGGATAAGCAAAAAAAGTTTCTTGAGATAGAAACTACTCCTGGTGAAGATGTGATGAAGTCTGTCAAAATAACAACAAATGGTTTAGAATATTACATAAACTTAGTTGATAAAGAAGCAGAAGGATTTGAGAAGACTGACTCCAATTTTGAAAAAAGTTCTACTGCACGTAAAATGTTATCAAACAGCATCACATTTTATAGAGAAATCACTGGTGAAATGAAGAGTCAGTCAATGCAACAAACTTCACTATTGTCCTATTTTAAGAAATTGCCACAGCAAACCCAACCTCCAGCAACCACCACACTGATCCGTAAGCAGCCATACACATTGAGGCCAGATCCCTCTACTGGTAGAAGAGATTAAGACCAGCTGAAGTGTCAGATGTTAGTTAGTATTTTTTTTTTAACAATAAAGTGTTTTTAATTAAAGTATGTATACTGCTATTTTTTTTTCAGACATAGCGCTACTGCTCACTCAACAGACTACAGTGTAGCATAATCATAATTTTCATATGCATTGGGAAACCAAAAAAGTCATGTGACTTGCCTTAGTGAGATATTCACTTTATTGCTGTGGTCTGGAACCAAACCTATGATATCTCTGAGGTCTGCCTATATAATTAAATCTAAATGAATGACAAAAAAAAAAAATACTGCATCATCTCAATTAAAAAAACTAGGGTTGGAGGACAGGGAGAATGGTGATAACTAAGAGTACCAAAAGTTTCATCCAGGGAGAAGGGGACTCAGAAAGAGGAAGGAAAAGTATTCTAAGGATCTTAAGAGAAAGAGATATAGAGAAGTAAAGAGAGAGTCATGGTAGGGAAAAAAACAGCAAACCTGGGTGGAAAAAATTATCTGACTTTCAAATAATAATAAGGAAAATTCATATATGATATGATAGCATGGAAAGGGAAGCTAATCATTAATGGAAAAATAAAAGTATATTACAGAACTTCTAAAGCTAAATATCTAGAAAGGTTTTGTTTATTCTAACTGTAACCTTGCTTGGCTAGCCACATGATATCTTTTTATTTAAAAAAAGATTTGACCATATTATAAACAGAACTTTAAATGTCTCAGAGATTCTCATTTACTAAGTTTGAACATACACTTGACTGTTTAAGTAAGTTCAACGTTTAAATTGAATGCAAAGGTTAAGGAAAAATAGGTTATTAAACTTTTAACTTTATTTAAACAACCTGATAACTAGAAACTTTCATTTAGTTTTATATAGACTCTGTGCTCTAAGTCCCTTCTTGAACATCAAAAACCTCATACAGACAAATATAAGGAAGGCTCACCTTGGGTTCTACTACAAAGAGTTTAATGACTGAAATACCAAGAAAACCTTATACTAGGATACCTCATGATTAAAAAAGACTTATCTCACAGATTATAAAGACAGGCTAATGGCTATATTCCAATACAGCATAAAATTTTGTAAGATTAAATGATGTTCACATCAGACTATGCTGATTACAATTATATTATTTGTGTGACACTATTAAAGAGTATGTTCGATGAAAGTTATATTAAGTATTGAAAGAATGGAGGGGCAAAACTATACTCTGGATCACACAAAAGGTTACAAAGTAATACAATCTTTTCCTGCAAAATAAACACCTTTCCTTGGTTCTGTACATGATATATCATTAAGAGTGAGATGCTGATGAGAAGTCACAGAGCATAAAATAGGTCTGGGTGTGATACTAGTATATATGTCAATGGTTAATTATTAATGCTACCTCTCTATCCTTCCAGGCTCAGAAAAACTGACTGGAAATGCCCAAAACAAGAATGTCTACAGAAGACAAAGGAACAATCATGGTATTAAAAACAGGAAACTTTGAGATAACTTTCAGGGCTTCCAGAAGGATTTAGCCACTGAAGTAAATCATCCCAGGTGTGAAAGAAAAACAAGAATGAGAAGACATAAAATATCATATTCCAAGTACCTGTTACCTATTTGGACTGCTACAACGTCTCCTAACACACAGCATCATTTCAATAAGGTAATGAATGAGTAAAGTGACCAATCAACCATGTGCATGAACTACATTAGTTCTGAGATGCTATAAACCAATAGACCGTCCAAGAAAATTTGAATACGTTCATCGAATCATCTAGTTTAAATGAAGTCAGAAGTTTCTTGTCTCACTTAAAATTCATGTCTTGCTGGAAATGATATAGATAAATAAAGAGGTACTCATATATTTTTGGTGAAAATGTGAATTGCTACAAATGTGAATTGCAAGTTACTAAATTAAAAAAAAAAAACACCACCACCTTCTTTGGAGAAGTAATCTTAGTTTTAGAAATCTATCATGCACACATAAAAGCTTCAATGCACAAGGTTCTATATACAAAGTATTTATGAAACCATTATTTGTACTAACCAACACCTTAAAAATAGAAACAAGAGCATAAAAATACTAACTCTTGATAGAAACAAGAGTATAAAAATATTAACTCTTGAAACACATATGTTCATCAAACGAGAGGGTGAATTAATATTGTACAAATAATGTAACATTCTATAGCTATCACAAACAAAAAGCTAGAGCAGCATTATTAACTTGGAAGGATATTCCAGGATATGTATTGTCAAGTAAAGAAAACAAGTTTATATTGAAAAAGTACAACTATATAAAAAACATAGATAAGTATACATACACATACACATAAAAAAGTGTATAGAAGAATACACAAACTGTTAGCATTAGTTAAAATAAAGGGTAAGATTTGAGAGGGACAGGAAAAGAATGTTAAATTTACCCTCAAAAATCTCTAATATTACAATAATCTAATGTAAGAGGGAAATACATATAGGAATAAAATAAAAGGTACTAATAAAATGAAAAAATAAATAAATAAAATCAATTACAATAGAGATACAAATGAAGATTGGACTGAGAGGTTTGGGAATCTGCAGGCTAAAACTCCTTCTATCCAACCCTTCACCTCTGACGCCCACACACACATTTTTTTCTGCTAGGCATTTCAGCTGGAACAGTGCCCAGAATGTTGTAAAAGCACCCTGCTGCCACATTTCCTCATGTCTTATTGCAGGATAGGTGAGAAACACTACATGTGTGTGCTGATTTCCTGATCTCTTTGTTGCTCTTATAAATAAAATACAAACAAATTTTAAAGACATAAATGGTTAGGAAGAGCCATTATGATATTCAGATATGAAATATCACTGTAAACAGTACAAATGCTCTATGGTATCATGGTTTCCTAAAATAATGCATATACCATTCTCAGTTTCTCAGGATGAAAATGCTGTCACATAGTCCTGAAGAAAAAAAAAAAGCTCAGTCTTACACAGATTTGCTTATAAATTTAACTGTCAAAAGAAAATTCCAGGCAGGTTCTTATTGCCTAACAAGTTAACTAAGGGTAAGAGTACCAAATCTACTAAATAACAAATTACTTCAACAAATACTCACAAATAACTTCCACAATTTTAATATTGGTCAAACTGTTTTCATACTAACAAAATAAATATGTTATTCCTGCTAATTGTTGATGATACTGACCATATTAAAAACTAAGGAATGTAACATCAGCACATCGTGGGGAAGAAGTGGCTTATTCAAAAAAGAAAGGCTAATAAAATTATGGGGAGAGTATAGTGCCAGATGGGTGCCAGTGTAATCGGGTGTGGGAGGAAGGAATCTTTATAAATCATATAAAAAATAAGTATGGGGGGAATAAGAAAGCTGACATAAGAATTTCATGTGCTAATAATAAATAGTTCCTCTGAAATTTAAAACATACTTCTTTTTCACTTTAACCACTGATTAGCAAATTTAGAGCAGGTTATCAAGAGTTCCTAACATTCAATCTGTTTTGTCATTTAACTTGGACTTTAAAAATAAAATCTGTGGATAGAGAAATCCTTTAACTTGAGAAAGGCAGACACTCTTTTTGAACATTAAACATAAAGACAAGATCTGATGAAAATAATAGTATGTTCATCTACCCAAGTACTCACAGGTAAAATTATAAAAGATATTTAATTGCTCATGTGGGTGGCAGTGATAATATGTAATACAAACTTCTTCAAGGGAGTTAATGCCTTCAAAAAATTGCTAACTCACTTTGAAAAAGAAAAGCCAAAATAAAGCCTCCTAAATTTCATAACAGTACAACAGAATTAATAAACAAATGGTTCTGTTTTCACAAGCTGGGTAAGACCTCTTTCTTCAATAATACCATTGAACTTTGAGAGCTGCTAAATCAGGAGGCATTCTCTATAAACTTCAATTATGAAGTTAAAAGAGATTCAAAACCAAGGAAGATTGGCAAAAGGGGAAGGGGAGTGAGAAACAAGGTCAGAAACAAGAGTACAGATCAAAGCCATGAATAATGAATTTGCAGGTAATCAAATTGTTTCACATACATGAATAAGGCACCAAAGCAGAGACACACACACACACACACACACAAACGCTCTAAGGAAAAGAGGAAGAAAAATCTATTATATTCAAACTCAGATCAAATCTATCAGGTACAAATCAGGTACAGGAAGGGGTAGTAGTTAGTTCACTATGAGTCTCCACTTGAAATTCCTGAAATGCTACTACAGAACCTGTCTAACACCTTCTCTTCCTGGTGTTCTAACGAGTCATTTAGAATGCATTTACAAGCTCAGGGCAAGTTGTGGAATGAAGAATGCTATACACAACTAGAAACATGTCCTCTTTAGCACCAAACCTTCACCCAGAGAAAGAAGTTTTACTGATAAAGAGATTAAAACACAGAGGTATGGGAAGGGGAATGGTGGGGGTGAATGAAGAGACAAAGGTGAGAGAGAACTAGGAATTCAATAATTACCTTAAATTTTCTCCCCTTTCTTCCTCTTCACTGTCAGTCACCTGGGTGATAATTTCAGAATCCGACCAAAAGACACTGTCATCTCCTAAAGTGCTGTTCTCACTTTCAGTCTCCATCCTGTGTTCAAAAATTTAAACCCCAAGGCATGGAATAAAGAACACCAATGTCCAGGTGGTTCAGCTCTATTTGTGTAGCCGATACACAAGTGATATGTGATCATGCTGGGCCACAGTCTATTACGCACTAGCTTAATTACAGTTGGGGTAAGGACAGGAAATCATACACAGCATACTCACTTCATCTGACTGCTACACCTGTAACATCCAGACCCCTCCCACTGCCGCAGGCTCTGTGACCTACATAACCAAACACAGAACCCAAATAAAGGTGATTTTTCACTAATTATTTATTATTATTTAATCACTATTTTTCTCTTCTCAAAGTTTCAAGTTGAAAATAGATGTTTTCAAGGTGTAGGCTTTTCCTATTTATAGCTTTTTGCTATCTCAAACTTAAGTAAACAGAAAACTAGAAAGTATAACACTATATGTAAAGTTCTCCTGGGCCATGACAATGAGAGGCACACAGTTATAGATCTTACAGTTAAGGAAGATCATAATCTACAGAGAAGATAAGTCTAGGGACCTGCCCAACTTCATGCCTTCTAATATTACACCCATCTTTCTTTCCCCTCAGTAAGAACACCTCTATATGCCTTTGCTCAAGTATCCAAAGTAGGGCATTCACTGCTGAGCTTGTCCATGGACTTAAAGAAAAAAATAAGAATCCTAAGTTAAAAGACACTGACAATTTCCTCAAATAAAAAGCATACATTTTTACACATAATTTAAACTACAGATGCCAATGGCAGCAATAAAATGACTTGCTGGATATTGAGTGAAAAGCAGTGTCCATATAACATTGGCAACAATAAAACTATTACTTAGAAAACAGCCATGTTCATACCATGGGTATCTGTTTTTTACTGAGTAATAGCAAACTGCTCAGCCCTTATTTTCTATTAAATCTGACCAGATAAAATTGTTTAAAAGGCATCCACCAGGATACTCTTGAATTTTCATACTTGGAAATAATAAAAATGAACCTTCTAGCCAACTATATTTATACTTTTGTCTTTTCTATAAAATTATAATTTACATAACGTGTTATTACTTTAATCTTGCTGCTTCAAAACTCTGTATAGTTTTAGTCTACTGACTATGGTTATTAAATGTATTCCTGTTAGGACCAAAATTTGGTGTCAAGCTTGGGAAAAGATTTAGAAAACCGTTTTCTTGATAGCAGCTAATTTGAAAAATTTCCTGAACAATTTACACAGAGATATTTTGCCAGTCTAATAATTTCTATTCAAGACAAATCAAAAGAAAATTTTGGCCTATATAATCACTTAAAAAATTAAAGGATTATTGAGATCTCTCTATGCCATAAATCCTCTATCATCTAAAAAGAAGGAATAAAATTTAAGCTATACCTCAATCCAGCCAATAAAATAAATTCCCAATGGATCAAAGATTTAAGTGTAAATATAAAACCATAAAAGAAAATCACAGGAAAGCTTTTATTATCTCACAGTAGGAAAGTCCTAAGTATAATTTTAAGAAGCCCTCAAACCATAAAAGACGATACATTTTATTTTCTACAAACAAATGTTAAAATCTTCTCTAACAACAACAACAACAAAAAAATTCATGAGCAAAGTCAAAAGTAAATAATTGAGAAAAAATATTTGGAACATTTAACATAGGGTTATTTCCTTAACATACAATGAGTTTCTACAAATATTTAAGACCCAACAATCTAAAAGATTAACAGGCAAAGAAATAAACAGAATAATAAAAAAACATGAAAGAACCTTAAAATATAATAAAAATTAATAAGCTTCCTGCATAAGCAAAAAATATATATATAAGATGTTTTTTTATTCTATCAGACAAAGATTTTTAAAGGTTTGAACAAACTGTTTAGAATAAGATTTGGAGAAACAAAAATACACTGTTGGTGGGAATATAAATTGGTATAACCTCTGTGCAAAGTAATTCAGCAAACTGTAGCAAAATTCAAAAAGCACATATTTTTGGTCCAGCAAGTCCTCTTCTAGAAAATTATCTTATTTTCATATGTGGAAATAAAAAACAGATATATTCATTGCTGTAAACTTTATATGTAAAACAGAAAAGCAAGAACAACTTATCTTGCTCATTAAGAGAAAACTAGATTATTAAATATGGAATATTTATAGAATGGAATGTTATAGAGTTGAGTAAATGAGAAACACAAGTCAGCCCCTATTGGTCATGATATGGAACAAACTCTAAAGTACACTATTAAGCAAAGAAGAAAGAGATAAAGGTGTAGAATAGTATATTTGAAATGCTGCAATTCACATTTCCGAGAGGAAGAAACATGCATGACTACACATGTGCAGAATATCTACAGAAGGACAGTACCAGTGACAGTTCTTGTCTTCAAAGAAAAAGACATAGCTAGAGAAGAGAAATGAGGGGAAGACAGTTTTTCACTATATCATGCACATATAACCCTTACCCCCCCCCGCCCCCCCCAAAAAAACACACATTTTAAACACACTCCTTTATCTCCCTCAATAAAGAATCAGATTTTGAAATCCAATTATCTAGGTCTTCTTTTTCTTCTAAACAATTCCAACTCTTAATGTGTTTCCATTCATCTATTTACTTTTCCTTTTAATAATTTCTTTTGCTGTTATTATGGTATTTGATTCACCTCACTTCCTCTACCCCTTTCAAACACGAAAAAGTGAACTGTAAACACTATTCTTACATAGAACACTGAGGGCAGTCTGTCTAATCTCTTCCACCAACCTGACATATGCACCAAGGCAGAACTTCCAAGACTTGTTCTCAGTTTGGACTATGTGGTCTAAAATTTTAAATAATGTTTTTAACTTCAAAATCAACATGTGTTCTGTTTTCTGTGCCCTTCTTCAGTAGCTAATGAAAATCTAGCAGAAGCAAAAGGAATAGAAGGAGACGGGAAAAGAACAAAGCAGAGTCATTCACTGAGGCTATTAAGTTGAAAGAGGAACTCTATTCCTGAAGACCACAGAATTGCTTTAACTCCTTTTTTATTCTTGATTGGCTTACAACCTGATCATCAGGAGTTAATATGAATTTAATCCTCTTCTCTACATATTTCCCATCCCAATCTATGAAGGACCAAAATCCATGGTATTTGTACCCCATTAATAAATTTAATGCCCATACTATGACTAAAAGTGTAGAAAGTACAGCTACTTATTATCAAATGCATACCCACATCACTTTTTCAAAAGTTCACAAACTCCATCCCAGTAATACTTTGTTCCAACACTCAAGAGGCTCAATATGCTTTCACACAGGGGGGAAAAAAGAACTTAATATCAACATTAACATATTCTACTAAATGAAATTAGTCAGAGGCTACAGAAAACTACTCACACATCTACATAACCATGGATACATACAACAACCAAGTAGTGTTACCTTCAGTATTCCACTGGCTGACTCAATAAATAACTAAACAGAAACACTTGCTTTATCAGACACATTATGATCTAAAGATCTCAGGAAATCCTCACTAATCTGAGGGAGTACTTATTTTTTCTTTCAATCTACAGGTAAAGTAAATCAAAACTATATAATTGTTAACATATAAAGGTAAAGTCTGAAAAAAGTTTTAATTCTAGCAATAGGTTAAAGGCCACTAAAATACAGCATCTACTTATAATGGTTAAATTACAACACTGGCAAAAAGTAATAAAATTTGACAGTCAGTCATCTTTTTAAATGGCTTCTTGATAGTAAAACTATTTCTATCTTAGTAAATCTAAAGGACTAAAGGAAGGAAGTGGACCACAGTTAATAAATGTAAAAGAATTGCACTGAAAATTAAAAATTATGTATGCCACAGCTGATTTGGTAAAAGGTCTTGTAAAGATAATTAAGGCTGAGTATCTTTTAATATAATGTTTAATTAAAGAAAATAGTTGCTGAGCTAGAATTTGGATTGAATATGCCATAGTCAGTGAGTTAAAGAACAAGAAAGATACATTACTTTTATAAATGTAGGGCCCTAGAAAAATTGCAGTCTTGGTAGAAACTGAACTGTATATACAGTATTTCTGCTTACCACTTAACCAGGACCCCCTCCTTATGTTAATAATACTGCAAAGAAATTTCTAAATATAAGTTCAATGAATAATAATTAGGAAGGAAACAAATGATCTAACTAGACTCCATCTCAGTGAAAAATCTGGGAAGAAGTCTGGGAGGGTCCAGGATGAAATCACTATGGGGCAAAATTAGGGCTATGACTGATAGATAGATTAGGCTATACTAAGCCTGCATACTTGAAAAGTTCAGGGTAGTACATAAACTTATTCGAGTTTCTCCAACTAAACTACTTCAAAATAATGTCAATAAATTGAATGTTTTCAATCTATCATTTTACCTACTGGTATCCTTACCTGGATAGCTCATTCTACTATGTGTTGATCTAAGATGGAAGTAATTTTAGCAGCTTGTTGCTTATCTTATACTGTGTGCTCCCAAGCCATCACCCATGGCAGGTGGCTTGGTAAAAGTGGGAGTCAACAATAACTAGTTAAAGTTTTAGAGAACATTCAACTACTTATAAAATTAGAAGCCTTTTTCTTAAATCACACTCATTCTTTCCTTAAATAATAAAAGGTATACCCAAACCTCTAAACCTTAATCTGAGATATATTATTCTAATTTAAAAGAAGTATATTTCTACTCCTTGTATCAATAATTCTTAAGTTTCATTTTCCTAGAAAGGAGAATTAAGTTCCTACCTGCTCATTTAAATTTATTTCAGGAAAGAGACATTTTTCCCATTATCTATTGCTATAGAAATTTGTTCTTATAAATTTAATCAATTGCAAAAATTATAATGATGCGAATCTTTTGAAGAGTAAAATATAATAGAGAAGTAAAAAGAAGTTAATATAGTTAGCTCTTTAAAACATACAGAGACATATTTAGATTTGAATGATACATTAACCAAGAAATTGAATTTCTGCCTATTTCTTTTGATTTTGCTGGAGCCAGACATTTATGTTATAATCTGGGTGCTTTTCATTTGACATTTTCAAAAGACATAATAAATGCAAATTATATTTTATGATGTCTCAAACATCATAAAATAATAAAATAATAAAGGTATTTTTTTTAAGTTTCAGTTCAGAATCTTTATACTACTATTTCTTTGTGGTAGAGATAAGCAGGTTTAGAAACTGAACTAATTAATTATTGATGTGCAATTCATTAAACTACTGTTTCACTACTATAAGTGGTATTCAAGTTAAATATACAAAGTAGTATTTTTGAATATTCATGGTTTCTAATAATGTTGGGCATTTTTTAATTTAATGAAGCTCAAATAATTCAAATTCCTTCTGTGCCTTATAACCTTACTTATTACCTTAAGTAATTAGGACTTCTGAAGTTCAACTTCCGCATCTGAACAGAATAAACATGCTAATCATATTGTAATCAAAGTGATTAAATAGAATAGTGTATATAAAGAATGTACGTAATACAATACCTATAATAAATGCTAAAAAAATGGAAATTATAATAAAAGATGTTTCATAAACTTAGAGTTTAGATCCATTTCTTTAGAAATTAAAATTGTCATAAGAACTTTTTAAATTAGTAAAATATCATCTTAAAGATATGAAGCAATAATCTCTTAATATCACAAATATCCAGTCAGTGTACAAAGTTTTCCAGTTGTCAAGAACCCTTTTTTTTTTTAACAGTTGGCCTGTTTGAAGCAGAAAGCCCATATATAATATTTTAGCTAAGAGATCTCTTAAGTCTCTTGATATAAAGGTTTCCTTTCCTTCTCTATCTGTAACATATTTGCTGGAAAAAAAACAAAAACAAAAACAAAAAAAAACGGGTCTTATGTAATCTCTAACATTCTGGATCTTGCTGATTATTTTTCACTGTCATTGTTCTACAGGTTTCTCTAGCTGTAATATTTCCCTTACAGGCATTAATTCTTAAAAGCTATATTGAATGCTTTACTTTGGTGTCTTGTGCCTTATCTACCAGCCTCCTAAAATAAATATAACTCAAATGAACAGCAAAATAGTAAAATGATAGAAAATACAAAGAAAAAAGTAACCAAAAAACCACAGATAATATATTCTTACAATGGCTTAACCAGGTAAAACTGGGGCAGCTACTTATGGCACAGCATATTAAGAGGTTTCAAGTGTTTGACTTCTAACCTAAATGAGCTCTTCTCTTGCATCCTCCACTGCCATCTGTGACATTTCTATGTCCTCCTACACAATCTTCTAAGGACAATGGCAATACCTGCACACATTTAAACAATCTATGACTAATACCAAGACTCTACCCAGTATGTTTGCCTCTCATTAATTCCTACTACTTTAGAAATACAACATAAAAGCTGAATGAATTATGGAACATCCTTAAAGTAGAGAACAGAAACATTATTAATCACTTCTACTTGGGCAGGAAGAAGATACACTGATATCCCAGAATAAATCATTAATTATGTGAAAACAGTTGAAATGCAGAAACATCCCATTTTAGAATAAAGTAAGCATCTCAGTCTAGTATACATCCCATTCTTAGTTCGCCAACTCTTAAACATTTGAGACTAAATGACTGTAGAAATCAAAAGGTCAAAGACTCATCTGTAACAGGCTTTGTATCTGAGAAAACATGGATTCCTGAGACAACGTAACAGAGAGGAATACATTATGAGCTTCATGAGCTTGGAAATCCAACATGTTTATAACAAATGTCATAGATTTGCCAAGGAAAACTATACTATCTCACAGATACCCCCAAGAAAATACTGTTACTATTTAGCCAGTGCATCAGAATGTCCTAGTCAAAGAACAGTGAAAATAGTAAAAGATTCTACAAATATTGATTAATCTACCAACTAGCAAGGAGTTCTTAAATGAACAAATGGAAAAAAAAAATCTTTATGTACTATTTTTTCTGTTAGTGTCAACTAACCAGCTAGTAATTACCATCCATTCTGTCATTTTCAAATTTAAAATACAAAAGAAAGGTCAATACAATAAAAGTATCACCTTAGACTACCACAGCAGTTTACTATTTCCAAAGCACACCGACATGTTGGAAAGCAGATGACAAGTGACAAAGAAAATTAAACCAAAGAAAGGGTAAGAATTTTATACCTAATGTACAGATTTTAGGAAACTAAACTTTCAAAAAAAAGCATTGAGAATTGAATCATTATAATCTTTACCCAACTACATAGTCTAACATTAAACAGGTGCAACATGTTCCAAGAAGTGAGCATACAGGAAAGTTTGGTCACTTACAGCATCACTTTCCAAAGAAAAAAATTTAGGTTGTTTCTTCAAGGGTAGCTTCAAAATAGAGATTATCAATCCTTTTCCTGACCCAAAAAAGTTCAGGTGTATGCACACACTCATTAGTACCAATGATGTGCTGTGTTTTATTAAGCTATTTAGATTTACTTTGATTAACGACAATTTAAAAAGCAAATTATCTTTGAGATTGTCAAGCTTATTGAACATTCAAAACTTAAGGTGAACATTACTTTAATTAGAACTTAATTTACTTGAAATTGGTAGCACAAATGAAGTTATTTTTAAAGGGGGATAGGAAGGGAGAAAGAATTGGATGAATTGAAGTCTCTGGTCAGCTAAGGGCAATAAGAGGACAAAATGAGGCAAAAAGAAACAGACATAAATCATTAACCAGAACGTCTGAGTGTACCAATACCTTTCTCAAAACATTTTGGAAATGATGTCAAGTAAAAATGCTCAACTCTGCATGGCCCCTGGTTGTACATCAATATGAGAGCAATTCCTATGGTGCTGTTGACATTTTTGTTAGGCTATCATCTCTGAAATTGGGAACATATACCTAATTGACTATCTAGTGCAGATGTCTATGACACTAAAGAAAAATCTGGCCAGTGGCTATTAACTGCTGAAAAGAATGAAGGGCCAGAGGACATAAATAACTTGAAACAACCATTAGCACTTATAGGAATTTCAAAGATTAGAAAAACTCTTGAAAACCACCTATTCTGAAGTCAGCTAGTAAACTAAACTCTAGAAATTCAAATTTCCTTTCTTTACCTGACAACTGTATGGTAAATTTCACGGAGTAGCTCACTGTAATTCTGATACCGACAAAAACCTAGTGATGTGATCAAGGAAACACTGTCCTTGTATTACATACAAGAAAACTGAGTCTTGCCCAAGGTCACACAACTTATAAGTGGTACTTACCTCTCAAGTTATCTAAGAAACAACAGCTAAAAAAGCTCCACTGATAAATTTTCAAATTATTCTCCAATCCAAAGCACTCTCTTCTTTTTGGTTTTCTACATGACACTTTAAAAAACACTTTAAAAATACTTTTAAAAATATGAAAGAAACAAGGATGAGGAAATTAAGTGATTTGCCCAAGGAAACAAGGGTAGAACTGGGTGTCTAAGCCCAGACATTATGCACTTAACCACTAAACTATCACCCAAAATGGTCACTAAGAATGATCTCTTCTGTTATAGCACATTTCTGTAACATAACTTTATTTATATGAGGTTAGTAAATATGAGAATGTGTCAATATAATTCAGATTATACAGAATAATTTTTCCCATACATTAGTGTTTTCAGGCAGGTACATCCAGTTTAACACAAAGTTCACTACCATTAGAAGAATGCAATATAATGCAATGGATCACTGTATAAAGATGATGCCCATTCATACGCCTTTGTTGCTGGTTCAACTTGGTAAGGCTTTTTGCATGGTACTTTCCTATTTTTTCCGTACTTCACCTTTGTCTCTGTATTTCAATAGTGTCAACACTTCATTACACCTCTTTCTATCAACCATCACCTTCTTTTAAAGGTAAAATTCTATTATTAACAGCATACTTCTTTACTTATTAACAATGACACATCTTTTTTTAACTGTGCTATTATTATAATTAGGAGTGTTACTGCTTATTTTTACCATAACTTTTTAGTGCATGATTTGTAAAACCACACATTTTTGAGAAATACATATATTACATTATAACAAAAGCACTGTACAGAAAAATGTTTTAAAACCAATATTAATATTTATTATATATACCTTTATAAACAGTCAGATCTTTCAAGTCTTACTACAGAATAAAATTACTACCATCAAAAATGCTGGACATCTAACACAACAGAAGAGCTATTTATGCCCTACCCATCTTAGGACTTTCTATGTAACCCAAAAGCCAGGAGTTAGTTCCTCAGATGTATGTAAGAACACCACAAACATGCTATGATTGGCCCCTAAACTTAACTGGGCATCAGAATCACTTGAATAGGTTTAAAAATAATACAGGTTCTCCCGCCCCCCCCCCCCCAACACACACAGACCTACTAGATTTCCTGAGACCAGATCTTAGAATCAACATTAGATGTTCTTCAGCTGATCTTATTTATATGACAGCCCAGCTGTATAACGATCATGTATTCACATACAAAAGAAACAAACACAAAAATTAAGCCCCCAAAATGATATGCTTTTACTTTCTGAAATGATCAATAAGTAAAGGAAATAGCATTCTAAAATAAATAGTATTAAAATTCTATAAATAGCCATTTTTTAATCCTGTATCTCAGAATCAATCAATCCAAATATAGAAAGGGCTGTTCATTAGCTGTATGTGGTTAATATGATGTTTGAATGAGTGAAAATAACATTACTATCAACTATACTCTCTACCTAATTGCCTGAAATACTGCACAAATAAAACCTTCATTATGGGAAATGGAAGCAAAACCATAGTGTATGTAATATATGTGGGAAGTTGCATTTTCTTGGCACAGAGCTCTGGAAACCTGAGAGAAGAAAGGGGCATGAAAACTAAATGTTAAATCAAGTTGCATTCAGTGCCTGCAACAGTGCTGCTGTCAGACCATGGGAAATCTACAGAACAAAGGAATAGTCCTACTGGGATTACTAACCAACCAATTCCCTACCATGAAGGGAAAACAGTCTTTAAATTGTATCCTCCACAAAATAAACCAATCATTCAGTCCCTGCAGCCAAACTAGGCAACCTAGAGAACAAAGGCTGGGATTGCTACCATGCTATTAACACTGCATACCCATACCATCAAAGGGAAGGAGGTAAACAATGTCTTAAAACTGTAATTCATAGAAACTAAGAATAATATATAAACTGAATTCCCTGAACACTCAAGGTCTAGGTCTCTTTCCCCCTCAAGTCTTGTCTCCCTCCCTCCCTATCTCCCTCTCATTCACTCACTCTGATTCTCGGTCTGTCCCTCTTGTCCCTGGTCCAGCCCTTTCCGGCCCTTTCAGTCTCTCTCATTCTCTGCCTTTGAAAGGAGACCATGCTCTGTCTATGGAGCGTTATTCCTTCTTTAAAAAGCTTTCCTTTTCACTGGACTCTGGCTTGTGCTTGAATTCTTTCCTGCATGCTGTCAAGAATCCTCAAGGACTTTCTCTCTGTGTAGGACTTCACTCTCAAATCAGGGGGGATTCACCTTGTCCTGATCATCTTTTTATTTTTGAAATCTTGGGTCTATGGGGGCAATTTTTTCTCATGAAGGTTATACCAATATCACACTATTACAAACCATACTGTTTCATTTATCTCAACATAATTTGCACTTATTCTCCATTAACACTGCTTATTTAAATTTTTACCTGAACTTTACCTAGTTATTCCCAAAAATATATGGCGTTTTAATTTTGTTCTCTAAGTCCCACCAAAGGTTTATCTTTCAAAATAATGCATTTCAAATAAAATATAGTATACTTAAAGGCCCTTGAGTTTTCATTTGTCTAAGCTTCAAATGTTTTGACTCACTTGGTAGTTTCGTTGTTTGAAATTTAAATGATATAAATTGAGATACAAGGTAATCAAGAAATATCCCTCAAGGCACTAGCATGCTGCTATGCTCAAGGAAACTCACATTTCATTGAAAACAGACAAAATCATTGCTTTGGCAAAACCAGAAAAATACCCCAGGAGGTATTTTATCTGACACAAAGGATGTGGTTTACCACCTATAGCAGCTAAATTTTCATCTTCCTTTTGTCAGAACTACTTTCCAAAGGCAAATGACAGCATGTGATAATGTACTGAAATTCCTGCAATGGCAGCGGGTGCTATAACAGTAATGAAGAAAAGTGACTGACGTAAGAGTTCAAGAGGTCATCAAGTATCCTTTTAGAACGCTTACTAAATAACATCTTGCAGGACATGTCAAAAATTATGCCTTATCACATCTGTATTAAGTGCATTTTGCATTACTAAAATATAACTAGACTAAAACTCCAAAAAAATGACAGGTTCTCTTACCTTGAATTAAATTTTATGTTGCACTGTTAAACATGTTATCTGCAACATTTTCGTAATGCTATGTAAGCCATTTAAAAACAGATTTATTTCAAATATATACAGTGCTCTATAACAGTCAAAATAACAAATCTTACATTAAGATACCATAGCGATGATAAATCAAGGCATTAAATGAGGACAGGAGAGGTAGGGGGGAGGTGGATAAGTGAATTAAATGATTGGTACAATAAAAATTATAAAATTCTTGAAGGTAAAAAATAGTATCTCTTATTTACCTTATCTTGTCCACGCCTGCTCCTCAAAAAGCCATTTTTAAAATAGAATTGTAGTATTACCCCTCCCAAAAGTCCACATAACCCGTCTAACCATGAGAAAAAATGTCAGACAACCTCAAATTGAGGGACGTTCTACAAAAGACCCTACCAACACTAGCTAAAATCATCAAGGTTATCAACACGATGGAAAATCTAAGAAAACTGTCACAACTAAGAATCCAAGGAGAAAAGATTACTAAAGGTAATTTGGTATCCTAGAACAGAAAAAGAACGTTAGGTAGAAACTAAAAATTCAAATAAAGTATGGACCTTAGATAATAATTAAGTATCAGTATTTGTTCATTAAATGTGACAAATGCACCATACTAATGTAAGATGTTAACAAAAGGGGAAACTGGATATGGAGTAAATAAAAACTCTGTGCTATCTGAATTCTGTTACTATAAGTGATTGAAAACATAACTCAAACTGGATTAAACATTAAAAAATTTTACTGGCTCTCATAACTGAAAGTAGAGTTGCTTTCATTTTAAGCGCAGAGAGATTCACATGATTTAAATGGCTTCAGATGGCTTCAGGAAGGTGTCTCTCCATTTGTTTGCTTTACTCTGCCCTCCAGATACTTGCTATAGTCCTAGGTTTCATGTACAGTATTACCATAACATTTGTTTCAAAAAATGTAAATTTGTGCCAAAATAACTGATGTATTAGGAACAATTTGAATACAGTATGAATTTTGTATTTGATTATTTGTGATTTCGTCTGCTGGAAGCACTAGGTCAGCAAATTTATTATGTAAAGGGTCAGATAATAAATATTTTACGGTCTATGTCACAACTACTCGAATTGTGCCTTTGTAGAAGGAAAGCAGCCTAGAAAACAGTAAATGAGTTGGAAGGGGTGTTTTTCAATAAAACTTTATTTAAACCAAAACAAGTAAGGCCTTAACTTATCTATCAGACACTAAGTGGATGCAGAAAACCACCCAGCTGAACCAAGCTGCTTAGGAATACACAAAACACACATGGACAATGAGCTTCAGCCACCCATATTGGGGTTATGACTTTCCATCTGATTTCTGACTAGCCTCCTTCCAGACTTTTACCACATACAAGCTGCAGCCCTTATAACCACAGGGAGGCCGCAGTCCCCTACTCTCTTCTCTTATGGTAGCCACCAGAGATTCAGTTTAATTGGGCCAGCCTACATTTCTTACCTACTTCTGAACCAATCACTGTGTCCAAAACAGTGTACTGTGCTAACTGGCCTGGACTTGAGTCATAGATTTCATCTTTGCAACAAGAAAATAGAGTCCCTAGTTGGCCCCTAAAGAACCAAGACAAGGGTAGGAAAGGATTCTCAAACAAAAGTCAAGGGCTACTGAATGAGAAAGGAGGGAGCAAGGAAGAGAAAAGTGGGAGAGGGAGGCAAGCAGGCAAGTATCTACCACATCCTCTCTGTACAATAGTTACAGTGTCATAGCATTGTATGTGATTAATTTATGCACACACTACAATAACTATTCAGTACTGGGTATGATTCCAAGTAATTTTAAGACATGAACTTTTAGTATAAAAAAGCTTCTAAAAAAATCTCAGTATATTTCACCTGGTACTCAACTAAAAAATAGCAAATCTGTTTCACCACTGAGAAAAAACTAATCAATTTAGTGAAGACGGTATATTTTTATTCTATTATTTATAGTAAATTTAAAGGGTTTTCAAAAACACAACTATGCTTTACTTTCATCTTGCCCCGTGACTTTCCTAACCCAGGACTCTGAGCAGCTCATGGATACTAAATCACACAATCATAAATATTCAAAGAACATATCCTTGGAGTTTATAACAACATTAAACTTAAGCTCAATCAATGAGGTAATAGTTCCTCCCATCAAAACAATTTCCCAAATCTAAGGAATGAGCTGAAGCTTGAAATTCAAGAAGTCAACAGGGCACCCAATTATCTCAACCCCAAAAGGCCTTCACCAAGACACACTGTATTAAAGTTATCAAAAACCAGAGACAAAGAAAAAATTATCAGGGCAGTGAGGGAAAAGAAGTTGGTAACCTATTAAGGAAAATGCTTTAGATTATAATCAGAACTTTTCAGCACAAACCTTACAAGACAGAAAACAGTGGAATCAAATATCAAACTATTAAACAAAAGGAACTACCAGCCAACAATGTATCCAGCACAGCTCTCCTTCAAATATGAATGAGGGAGAAATAAAACCCTTCCAGATATACAAAAATTGAGGGAATTCTCCACTACGAGGCCTGCAGTAAAGGAAATACTGAAAAGGTGCCAGCTCACTTAAAACAAAATGACAAAAAATACAAAACTATGAGTAAGGCAACTAGCAGGCAAATAGAAGCAGAGGAGTGCAACCCTTATTAAGAACAGGGCAATGATAAGCTTAAACATTAAGAGATTTGCTATTGCAAGATAGTAATGAACGTTCAACATACATAGGGACAAACTGAGACAATGATAAAACAGTGGAGTAAAAGATCCAAATTTGCTAAAAGAATGGAGATAAGGCACACGGAGAAGAGAATTAATGACTGTATATATAACTATCTTTTAATTTTCGCAATAGCAACCACACACCAAAGATTCAGAACTGAAGTATATAACATAAAACAAAAAGGACAAGAGGGAAAATCTGCAAACCCCAACTAAAAATAAAAAGGAAGGAAGGAAGGAAGGAAGGAAGGAAGGAAGGAAGGAAGGAAGGAAGGAAGGAAGGAAGGAGAGAGAGAGAGAAAGAGAGAGAGAGAGAGAGAGAGAGAGAGAGAGAGAGAGAGAGAGAGAAAGAAAGAAAGAAAGAAAGAAAGAAAGAAAGAAAGAAAGAAAGAAAGAAAGAAAGAAAGAAAGAAAGAAAGAAAGCAAACAAACAAAAACACAAGGACAAGGAAGTGATGAAAAGACTGAGCTACCAAAAGGCAAAAGATAAAATGCAACAGAAAAACCTCATATTTCAATAATCACCCTAATTATAGATGAACTAAACTCACCAAAAGAAAGGTAGAGTTGCAGAATGGATCAAAAAACAAAACCCAACCATATGCTGCCTCCAAGAGACACAACTCAGCTCCAAAGACAAATAGATTCATTATGAAAGAGTGGAAAATATTTCAAGCAAACAGTATTCAGAGGAAAACAGTAGTAGCGGTATTAATTATGAACAAAATAGACTTCAAAGTAAAAAAGGTAAAGAAAGATACTCAGGGACACTTAATAATGATAAAGGAAACCTTACACCAAGAAGACATAACACTAATTAATATCTATACACTGAATCAGGGAGTCCCAAAACATATAAAGCAATTACAAACAGAACTAATGGGAGAAATAGACCTAAATACTCTACTCTCAGTTATGGACATGTCATCCAAATCGAAAATCAATAAGAAAATAACATCCTTAAATGACATTAGATCAACTGAACATAACTGACATTTATGAGTCTTCTATCCCCAAACAGCTGCTTATACATTCTTCCTTAGTGCACATGGAATATCTCAAGAATCGACCACATATTGGGACACAGAGATAGCCTCAACAAACATAAGATGGTTGAAATCCACCACCCATATTCTCTGATCATAATGCTTTGAAGTTGGTGATCAACTGTAAAGAGAAGGACCAGAAATACATGGAGATTAAACAACATGTTACTGAAGAATAACTGCATCAGAGAAGAAATAAAAAGAATGATGAAGAGATACATAGAAATGAACACTAATGATAGTACAACATATGAAAACTTTTGGGCCACGCAAAAGCAGTCACAAGAGAAAAGTTCATATCATTACAGGCCTATCTCAAAAAACAAAAATGAGTCCAAAAAAACAACCTAAAGCTTCATCTTAAAAAACTAGGAAAGGAAGAACAAATGAAGCCTAAACTCAGCAGAAGGAAATCATCAAAATTAGAGCAGATTTAAATGAAACTGAAACCTAAGAAAAATAGAAAAAATAAATGCAACGAAGAGCTTGTTCTTTGAAAAGTTTAATAAAATTGGCAAGCCCCTGTCTAGACTAACTAAAGAAAAAAGACAAAGAACACAAATAAACAAAACCAAGGATAAAAGGGGAAAAATGACAACAGACACTGCAGAAACACAGAAGATCATACAAGAATACTATGAAAAATCATATAATGCCAAATTTAATAACCTAGAAAAAGTGGACCAGTACTTAAAAAAATTCAACCTTCCTAAAATGAATCAAGAAGAACTGGAAAATCTAAATAGACCGATCAGCAGTATGGAAATTGAAACAATCACAAAAACCTACCAAAAGGTAAAATAGTCCATGACCAGATAGCTTCACCAGTGAATTCTACCAAACATTCAAAGAAGATTTAACATCTATTCTCCTCAAATTCTTCCAAAACATCGAAGAAGGGAAATACTTCCTAACTCATTTTATGAGGCCAATATTACTCTGATACCAAAACCTGGTAAAGATAACACACACACACACACACACACACAAAAACTACAGACCAATATCTCTCATGAACACAGATGCAAAAATCCTAAATAAGATACTAGTGAACCAAATACAGCAACATATTAAAAATATTATACACCATGATCATCAAGTGGGCTTTGCCCCAGGGTCATGGGGATGGTTCAACACACGCAAAAAGATTAATGTGATACACCACATAAACAAATTAAAAAATAAGAATCACATTACCATAACAATAGATGCAGAAAAATCCTTCCACAAGATACAGCATCCATTTATGATTATTAAAAAAACAACTTAACAAAATCAGTACAGAAGGAAAGTATCTTAACATAATAAAGGCCATATATGACAAAACACTCAGCCAACATTATACTTAATGGTGAAAAACTAAAAACCTTCCCTCTAAGATCAGGAACAAGACATGGCTGTCCACTATTGCCACCGTTATTCAACATAACATTGGAAGTCCTAGTGAGCGCAATCAGACAAGAGACATAAAAGGTAATCAAATAGGAAATGAAGAGGTCACACTGTCACTATTTGTAGATGACATGATTCTCTAAATAGAAACCCTAAAGACTCCACAACAACACTAGAAACAATAAGCAAATGCAGTAAAGTCTCTGGATAAAAAGAATCGATGTTCAAAAATCCATAGAATTCCTATATTCTAATAATGAATTTATTAGAAGTATAAATAATAATTCCTTTTGCAATTGCAACAAAAAGAATAAAATACATAGGAATAAACTTAATGAAACATGTGAAGGACCTACATAATGAAAATTATAAGACCCTAATAAAAGAAATTGAAGAAGATACAAAGAAATATAAAGATATTCTGTGTTCTTGTATTGAAAGAATCAACATAGTTAAAATGACCTTATTACCTAAAGCATTACACAGATTTAATGTAATCCCCATCAAAATGCCATCAGCATTTTTAAAAGAATTAGAATAAAAAAAAATTATCAGATTTGTATGGAAGCAGATAAATCAGAAGTAAATGCCAAAGTCATCCTGAGAAAAAAAAGAATGAGCCTAGAGGCATCACTCTGCCCAACTTCAAATTATACTACAAAGCGATAATGAATAAAATGGCATGTATTTGGCAGAAAAAAAGACACAGAGACCAATTGAAAAGATTCGAGAGTCCTGAAATAAACCCATATTTATATGGGCAAATAATTTTCAACAAAAAAGCCAAAAACATACAGTGGAGAAAGAAAAGCCTCTTCAGTAAATGATGCTGGGAAAACTGGAAAGCCACCTGCAAAACAATAAAACTAAGCTGTTATCTTATCACCACACACCAGAATTAACTCAAAATGGATTAAGGACCTGAATATTAGACCTGAAACAATAAAGTGCATAGAAGAAAACATAGGAAATAAACCCATGGACCTTGGACTTAAAGAGGATTATATGAATTTGACCTCAAAGGCAAGAGAAGTAAAAGCTAAAATATATGAATGGGACTACATCAAACTAAGAAGCTTCTGCTCAGCAAAAGAAACCATCAACAAGATAAAGAGTCAACCACCCAAAAGGGAAAAGATATTTGTAAGCAATGCCTCCTATAAGGGCCTAATATCCAAAATACACACAAAAAATACCATCTCACACCTATTAGAATAGGGTGGGAATAAGTAATCAAGAGAACAAGTAATGACAAATGTTGTAGAGGATACAGAGAAAAAGAAACCCTTATACACTGCTGGTGGGACTGCAAATTGGTGCAGCCACTAAGGAAAACAGTAAGGAAGTTCCTCAAAAAACTAAGAATTGATTTACCATGTGATCCAGTAATCCCTCTATTGGATATTTACCCCGAATACTTGGAAACCCATATCCAAAAATATATTTGCACACCAATGTTCATAGCAGCATTATTCACGTTGACCAGGACATGGAAGCAACCAAAGTATCCTACAACAAAAAACTGGCTAAAGAAGCTGTGACACATATATACAATGGAATATTACTCAGCCATAAAAAGAGATGAAATACTACCATTTGCGGGAACATGGGTGGACCTCAAGATAATCCTGCTAAGTGAAATAATCCAGACAGAAAAGTTGAAAACCACATGGTCACCAGAGAGCAGGGAAGGCAGGAGGGAGGTAGATAGGGCGAAAGGGGTCAAATATGTGGTGACAGAAGGAAATCTATGAGAGAACACACAGTGCAATAACACACACACACACACACACACACACGTATGTGTGTGTGTATATGTATACATACATACATACATACACACATATACATATATATACATACATATACATATATACACACACACATATGTTTACGTTAAATTGTATACCTGAAATTTAACTGGATTTTGTTAATCAATGTCAAATATATATATTTTTTTTTTTGGGGGGGGGGGGACAATGCTCATAGATAGAGAGATGTCTTTTATATTGAACTTTAAAAATATTAGTGTTTCCCAGGATTTAACATTTTCTTACCTCTTAATGCAGTGTTACGTTTGGTAAGGTACAACCCTTGGTGTGACAGGGCTCTAAGGGTACCCTATCTTGTACCACTGTTTTATATCAGTGTCTTCATTAACCTTATATTTGGTAGTGTTACTTTCTCATGGCAGCTTTGTTTCCAGAGCGTAGAGGAAAGTTTTCTGGATTACTAGAAGCAATAACCAACAATGGAGGAGAATAGGTTTTAATACTGGACAGGGTTGAATTCAGGGCATAAAGAATTAAAAGAGACAAAGGTTTACAATGATAGAGAAAGGCTACACACTGATTATGCTATTTTTAAATAACAGCAGTAGCAAATATAAGGCCAAAACTATAGGACATAAGAATAGAAACATGTTGGAAATAGCAGCAAAGGTTTAGAAAAATCTAGTAACAAGGTAAATATAATTTTTTAATATTTTGGATATTAGGCCCTTACAGGAGGCATTGCTTACAAATATCTTTTCCCATTTGGATAGCTGTCTCTTTACCTTACTGACAGTTTCTTTTGCTGTGTAAAAGCTTTTTAATTTGATATAGTCCTATTCATTTGTTTTTGTTTTTACTCCCTTTGCCTGTGAGATCAAATTCATAAAATCCTCTTAAAGTCCAAGGACAATGAGTTTATTTTCTATGTTTTCTTCTGTGTATTTTATTGTTTTAGGTCTTATATTCAGGTCCTTAATCTATTCTGAGTTAATTTTGGTGTGTGGTGATAGGTAGCAGTCTAGTTTAATTGTTTTGCAGGTGGTTTTCCAGTTTTCCCAGCACTATTTATTAAAGAGGCTTTCCTTTCACCACAGTATATTTTTGGCTTATGAGCATTCTTTTATAACCATGTACACATATGCTCCACAGTTTATATATTATGAATCACATAACAATTGCTTCTAAGATATATATATATTCATTAGAAATATATTGTATATTTTTAAAAAAGGAAAAAAACTTCATTGCTATCTATTTGCCATTTCAGATTTCTGAATAATTATATTTTTTTTAAAAAAAGGGAGGAAGAAAACAAATATCGTATCATCCTCAAAGATTATCCTGACTTTTTACAAAAATACTCTTGTCAGAGAAACAGACATATACTTATCAGATTTGCAAAGTGGTTAAAAGCACTGGCCTGGGCATCAATCCTGAACTCAAACCCCAGCCTTTGTGACTATCATGTGACCTAGCACAAGCTATTTAACGTAAGCTTCAATCTCCTTATATGCAAAATAGAATTAACACCTACCAAGACACTAGTAAAATTAAATGTGACAGTGTACACAAAGACTAAACAAAATATCTACTATATATTAAGTACCTGTAAATTTTTGGTTTTGTACAGACTGTCAGGTAAAATATCAAGACCACCTTTGACTTACATTTACTTCTAAAGTCTGCTGACTTCTAAAAGGAATTAACTTTATGTCAATTCAAATTCTTACTAATATTACTGACTTTATATACACTATGAAGAATTAAATGTTAAATAATAGTTACTTATAAAGCTGTTGCTAATAATATATTTGAACTTATCCATGGTATCCCATTGCTAATGAATGGATTGAAAACTTCCTTATATGGTATACATCACCTTTGTATATCTGTCCAGTATTGCAGTATTTTATGTCAATCAGCCGTAGCAACTGTTTATAGTTCACCACCCTTATCAAGCTGTTTCAAGTTCTTGACAGAGGTGGTTCCCCATACCTTTAACGCACTTCTTCCTTTATCACCACAACATCTACACATCCCATATCCCTATATACTTGGCAAAATTCTGTTCAACTTTCTAAATTAACACTCCTTTAAGAAGCCTTCCTTGAACCTCCTTGGATATAAATTTATATAAATATAAATGGTGATAAAACTATAAAAAGAGGCAAGAAAGATGAGATAGAAAAGGGAAGGAAACATACATACCAAAGGACAGATTAGAGTAGAAAGGGCCTGAAGAAAACAGTTTCTGAAGGCATGCATCTGAAGCACAAGAGTAACCCTCACCTAATGCCAAATAATAAAAACTATTCAGGATTACAATTTCTTTCCAATGAAAAGGTAAGACCTAATAATAATAAATAGTAAGTACTGCAGGTTGGATTCTCCAGGAAGCAGACTCTGACACATTCCCTGGCATGCAGAATGTTTACTGGGAAGTATCAGTGAGATTCAAATAGACAGTGAAGAGAAGAAACCTTCATTAAGCAAAGGGAGAAGGTGACCTTCATTGCAGACCCAATGAGAGCCACAGCCAAGCTCTTCAGGAGCACTGGTGTGGCCCTTCAGAACTCAATAGAATCAAAAGACACAGCCCTTTATATCCCATATCAACCAGTCTTTGAGCTACTCTGAGAAGAGATGTTGAATACACAAACATATGCTCAATTATATTTCAAACTTGTTATGCTCTTGAGAACTTGATAGCTGAATTTTTTAAGTTATTTTCACCTTTTAGTTTTGGCATTATTTCAAATAGAAATAGCTATATTTTAAAAACTGTACTTTTTTTCTGCCAAAATCAAATGCAAATTCCAGTTACATGTACATAAGAATACATACACAAAAATTTTCTCATACTTTATCCACAATGTTTAGACCATTATAATTAATTATCAAATATAAATATGGCTAAAGATTTACAAACATAGCATACCTTTTCTTTCTGTTCTTATTGTTTTATCATTGAGGCACCTTTCCTAAAACTTTTCTAGTTTTCCTATCCTCCAAACAATAAGCAAGTTTAAACCTATTTTTCAGCTAATGTTCCTGAGATCTGTTATGCAATCTACTCTTTACATTGGAAGTACAATAAAGTAGAATATTAAAGTTTCACACACACCAGCAGAGATCACCTTCTTTGGTAATCTCTCATAACAGCTGGCCCAAATCTCCTATTTTTCTGTCCCAGAAACATCATTTCTCTAGGAATTTTCAAACTTTTCTAATATTTTGATAGTTTCAGTAACATTGACATATTATTTATAAAGACAATTGCTAAGACTTGCCTCAAATTTTATCAAACTTATGTTTCTGCTTCATTATTAATATTCTGTCTCACAGAGTATAAAAAAAAGATAGAGACATGTTCCTAATTACAAGTACCTAAAATTTAAAGATTATCAATAGTCTTATTAACTACCCATTCATACAAATAATGCTCATTCTCAATCCCACATAATTTAGTCTTTTTAGAACAGTAATCCATAACTACTTTGTCATAAACAAAAAAAAAATCCTGGTAATCCCACTTTTAAACATATTTCCTTATCCTAAAAGCTCGTGGACAAACAATGAGAAGAAATTATACTCTGAGCAAATATGGCTTCTAAAATTACATCACTTACATAAACTGCTTAAGAAAACTAGCTCAGGAACAACAGATCATTTAACAGTGAATATCTTTTTATAACAGAAACATTCTCTAGAAGAAATTAACTTTTTTAAAACCAGAGTATCATTAACTGAGATAATGTGGCTTAAGTCCCTATGTTTATTCACTATTGGAGTGCCTAGAAGAGCACAAAAAAAGGGTAGAAACACTGGAATTGAATTTTAAAACAAAAGAAAGGTCTGTATATGCCATGAGATTGGGAATAAAACAACTGTGATAAAGATAAGTAAATAAACTTTGAAAGTAAAAGAAAAAGCAAAAAATATTTTAGCCTTAGTATAATAGTACAACAAAAAACAAAAGGTCATCTTTCACCCTAAACAAAACCAAAAATGCTACCTTAACGAAGGGCCTATTAACTCAAAACATGTACAGCTTGCTGAAAAGAGAAGCCCAAATACCACTCTTAGAACTTTTTGCCTAAAAACAAGAAGGGTATCTTATGCCCAAGAAAGGGTTCAAATTGAGTGTTGGGGCAGAATTCTGGAGGATCATTTTCAAAAGAAGCATAGAAAATCAGAAGTAGGTATAAGTAGGCACTAGTACTCAGGTCTAAATAAGCCTACGACAGTCAATTAAAATGAAATTGTGCATTGTGTCCAGTAATTAACGCCGCCCAAGTCTTTCATACTCAACTATTTCACTTTTAAATGCAAACATCAAAAATGTTATCAATTTCTCTAACAGCTACGTATTACTGCCCCAACACTGAAAATCTGAGGGAGGGATATATATTTAAATGCTCACCTTGCCAGAGTCAAGTTTTCTCAACATGCAAAATTACAAATTACTCAGTAAACATATATCCTTTGACCAGAATCCAGTCTGGCTTAATGTGATAGATCATGAACCACCTACATCACTATCATCTGCAAGGCCACTAAAATGCTAGTTTTGAAGAAAAATCCTACAATGACTAAATTAAGTAAAACTTAAAAATCTGTTTTGGTAACAACTTACAGGTTATTCCTTTAGAGATTAAAGTCTGATGTTGTTTTCGTGCATCATCTATAATGGTAACATATTGGCTCCAAGTTATATTTATTCATTTCTGTAACTATTTGACAGATAAAACTGAACCAAACTGGTATAAGAATTCTCAAACCTGACTCCATATTAGAATTATTGAGGATCCACCAACTAAACTAGATTCTCTAAGGATAAGGTGAAAGCATCAGTATTTATTAACCGCCCCCCCAGGTGATTCTGCTGTGAAGCTATGTTTTAAAATTACTGACTCAAATGATGCTATACATTTTAATTAAGGAAAAAAGGCATACAGAAAATAAAAATGAACAAAATAATTTCTAGAAACTAAAGACACTGATGTTTCAGACACATACTTTCCCAATATTTTTAAATTAAACTGCTTATCAAAAAATGTCTATGCAAAACCACTGCATCTTACTTTAAAGAGTCAAAAGTTTCAGACTAAGAACAGCTTTTAAAAGGCTTTCCAGAGAAAAATCACTATATAAATTCATAATTGAAGAGCTGACAACTAAGATATCTATATCTACCAAAACTACCCTCCAAAAAGAAAAAAGAAATCAAGACACTCTCAGATAAAAACAAAGAGAATTCACTGCTAGCAAACCTGCTCCGTGAAAAATACTAAAGAAAGTCCATCAGGATAAAATGAAACAAAACTAGACTGTAAAGAAAACCAGTAAGGGCTAACTGCATAGGAACTATGAAACACAGTACAAGAGTATTTCTGTTTGTAACCCTTTTTTTTTTCTCCTATCTGTTATAATTATAAATCTATGTTAATAAACAATTGCATAAAGTTGTAATTACAAATGAAGAAAGAATAATTTGTATGAAATAACAGCACAAAGGAGGGGAAGAGAAAAAAGCTACCTAGGAAGGTTTTTATCTACCACTGAAATTAGGTTGCAATTAATTCAAATGACATTGTTATTAATTAAAACACTAATTTTTAATTATAATCCCCAAAGTAACTACTAACAAATACCTCAAAAATATATAATAAAAGAAAAGGAAATTAAAATGGTGCATTAGAAAATATTTAACAGAAAAGAACGCCATAATGGGGGATTAAAAAGACATAAGACATAGAAAATAAAAGCAAAATGACATATGTAAATTCTATCTTATCAGTAATTATATTAAATGTACATAGATTAAATACTTTAACTAAACATTCCATTACCAAAATTATTTATTTAAAAATCATGATCCAACTATATGCCATCTACAAGACACACTTTAAATATAAGTGAAAGGATAAAAAAAGATCTTCCAAAACTACCAAAACTACCAAAACAGCAAAACAGAGACAGAGTGGCTATATTAATACTAACAAAAAAGATTTTAAGATTTTAAGAAAAAAACTTGTTACTAGGGACAAAGAACATTTTATAACAATAAAGGAGTCAATCTGTCAATTAAATGGATGAAGCAGTTACAAACATGCATGAGTCCCAAAATACATGAAGCAAAAACTGCCAGAATCTAGAGGAAAAATAGGGACATTGTAAAAATTAATGCAGCCAAATAGTAACCAAAAATATTTTAAACTACTAAATTAACTATGGAGCTAGCTGCTAAGAAAGAATTAGAACATCAGGTGGCACTCTGGTAAAAGAAATAATTATTCTAACATGTAGGCAGAGAGCATGAACCTAAAATTTAACATTATACTGATTGGTTAATCCATATTACTTTATAAAACATACTTTAAAAGAAGATATTTAAATTTTTTGTCAAAATCTATAACCCTATCTTTGAAATGAGTCAGATGCTACTGAAAAATGAAATATATTTTGGACCTGGATACAAGTCAGGGAGCTTTCATCTTCATTCTCTTTAATCTCTCCCACTTGAGATTACAGTGAGAATGCAAGTAAAAACTGTAAGGAATAATACAACTGTAGTCATAATATATTTACAGAATTGTTCTATTAAAACTTTATTTACAAAAAATCTTAAGGAAAAGCATTCTTGTTAGGATATTGCAAGAAAGTAAACAATTGTTTAAGTTAGGAAATTTTTTATCTTCTCCAAGCCAAACCTGTGACATCAAATTAAGCTTGAAAATATTTTAAAATAACATTTGCAATATTTCAAAACAACTGGACATAATTGACATTTACAGAGTCTTTCATCCCAAAACAGATGTATATACAGTCTTCTCTAGTGCACCTGGAACATTCTCAAGGATTGAGTACATACTGGAACAGAGATAGCTTCAACAAATATAAGATGGTCGAAATTATACCAACCATATTTAATTGTAAAAAAAAAAAAAAGCAGGAAGAAACAAAATACATAAAGATTAAACAACATACTACTGAAGAATAAATGGCTCAAAGAAAAAATAAAAAAGATCAAGAGATACATAGAAATGAATGATTAGGATACTACAACATATCAAAACTTTTGGGACATGGCAAAAGAGGTCATAAGAGGAAAGTTCATGTATTTACAGGTCTATCTCAAAAAAACAAGAATGAGCCCCAATAAAAAATCTAATGCTTCATCTTAAAAAGTGAGAAAAAAAATGAAGCTTAAAGTCAGCAGAAATAAATGAAATTGAAAACAAAACAAACAAACAAAAAAACAACAGAAAAATAAATGCAAAAAAAGAAATGGTTCTTTGAGAAGTCTAATAAAATTGACAAATGCCTAGCTAGACGCACTAAAGAAAAAAGAGAAAGGATACAAATAAAATCAGGAATAAAAGAGGGGAAATTATGACAGAAATCGCAGAAATACAAAGGATCACACAAAAATACTATGAAAAAGTAAATAATACCAAATTTAATAACTTAGAAGAAATGGACCATTACTTAGAAAAATTCAACCTTCCTAGACTGAATCAAGAAGAACTGGAAAATCTAAAGACTGTTCAGCACTATGGAAATTGAATCAATACCAAAAATCGACCAAAAAGAAAAGCCGTGGACAAGATGGCTTTACCAGTGAACTCTACTAAACATTAAAAAAAGATTTAATACCTATTTTCCTCAAACTCTCCCAATGTTTCAAAGAGGCAACAGTTCCCAACTCATTTTATGAAGCTAATATTACCCTGTAATCAAAACCTGAAAAAGATAACACACACAAAAAAACTCTAGACCAATATCTCTCATGAATACAGATGCAAAAATCCTAAATAAGATAATAGTGAATCGAATACAGCAACATATTAAAAATATTATATACCACGATAAGTGGGCTTCACTCCAGAGGCACAGGGATGGTTCGACACACGCAAATCGATTAATGTGATATAACACATAAACAAATTAATAAATAAGAATCATACAATTATATCAATAGATGCAGAAAAAGCCTTCAATAAAATACAACATCCATTTATAATCAAAACACTTAATACAATTGGTATAGAAGGAAAGTATCTTAAATAATAAAGGCCATAAATGAGAAACCTTCAGCCAACATTATACTTCAGAGTAAAAGAAACTAAAAATCTTCCCTCTAATATCAGGAAAAAGGCAAGGCTGTCCACTACTGCCACTGTTATTCAACATAACATTGAAGGTCCTAGCGAGTGCAATCAGGCAAGAGAAAGATATAAAAGGCATCCTAATATGAAACAAAGAAGTCAAACTCTTACTATTTACAGATGACATGATTCTCTATACAGAAAACACTAAAGACTCCACAAGAACACTACCAGAAACAATAAGCAAATATAGTGAAGTTTCTGGATATAAAATCAGTGTTCAAAAATCCATAACATTCCTATATCTAATAATGAAGAGTCAGAAAAAGAAGCGGAAAACCTAATATCTTTTGCAATTGCACCAAAAGAAACAAAAATAACTAGGATTAAACTTAATGAAATATGTGAAGGACCTATATAATGAAATAAGACTCTATTAAAAGAAACTGAAGAAGATACAAAGAAATGGAAAGATATACCGTATTCTTGGATTGGAAGAATCAACACAGTTAAAAAGATCATATTACCTAAAGCATTATACAGATTTAATGCAATCCCCATCCAAATGCCATCGGCATTTACAAAGTAATAGAACAAAAAATCATCAGATGTATGGAAGCAAAAATGAGCTCAAACTGCCAAAGCCATCCTGAGAAAAAAGAACGAGGCTGGAAGCATCACTTTGCCTGGCTTCAAATGATACTACAAAGCAACAGTAATCAAAACAGCATGGTATTGGTAGCAAAACAGACACAGGAATCAGTGGAACAGAATCGAGAATCCACAAGTAAACCCATATTTATATATGCAAATAATTTACAACAAAAAAGCCAAAAACATACAGTGGGGAAAGGAAAGCCTATTCAATAAATGGTGCTGGAAAATCTGAAAAGCCACCTGCAAAACAATGAAACTAGACTCTTGTCTATCACTGCACACCAAAATTAACTCAAAATGGAATAAGGATCTGAATATAAGGCTGAAACAATAAAATGCATAGAAGAAAACATAAGAACTAAACTCAAAGACCTTACACTTAAAGAAGATTTTATGAATTTGACCCCCAAAGCAAGGGAAGTAAAAGCTAAAATAAATGAATGAGACTACATCAAACTAAGAAGTTTCTTCTCAGTAAAAGAAACCATCAACAAAATAAAGAGACAACCATGCAAATGGGAAAATATATTTGCAAGCAACGCCTCAGATAAGGGCCTAATATCCAAAGTATATAAAGAACTCTTACAACTCAATAACAATGACAACACCAATATATGTGCGTGTGTGTGTGTGTGTGTGTGTGTGTGTGTGTGTGTGTGTGTATTCAATCCAAAAATGGGCAAGGACCTGTACAGACACGTCTCTCTGGGGACATACAAATGGCCAACAAATATTTGCAAAGATGCTCAACATCGCTATCTATTAGGGAAATGCAAATCAAAACCACACTGAGATACCATCTCCCACCTGTTAGAATAGCTATAATCAACAGGATAAGTAATGGTAAATGTTGAAGAGGATGCAGAGAAAAAGGAACCCTCATACACTGCTGGTGGGACTGCAAATTGGTGCAGCCACTATTGAAAACAGTATGGAGGTTCCTCAAAAAACTAAGAATTGATCAGCCATATTATCCAGCAATCTCTCTCCTGGGTATTTACCCCAAAGACCTGAAAACCCATATCCAAAAAGATATTTGCACACCGATATTCATAGCAGCATTATTCACGGTGACCAGGACATGGAAGCAACTAAAGTGTCCTATGATAGATGATTGGCTTACTCAGCTGTAAGAGATGAAATATTGCCTTTTGCGGCAACATGGATGGACCTCAAGATAATCATGCAAAGTGAAATAAGCCAGATCGAAAAAGTTGAAAATCACATGATATCACTTATATGTGGGATATAAACCTAAAAGCAACAAATGAACAGGACAAACAGAGACTCATGGACATGAACTATAGACTATTGGTTGCCAGAGGGTAGGGGGTAGGGAAGAAGGGAGGAGGCAGACGGAATAAAGGGGGTCTAATATGTGGTGACAGGAGAAGATCTAACTATGGGAGGTGAACGCACAGTGTAGATGTATGCATGCCTTACTGTTGGGCTGCATGGCTGAAACTGACTGGATTTCATTAACCAATGTTACAATCAATCAATCAATGTCGAAATTATGGTTCGTATATACAATGGAATATTACTCTGCCTTTAAAAAACTGAAATCCTACCATTTGCAACAACATGGATGAACAGATTATGCTGAGCACAATACATGAGAGAAAGATAAATACCATGTGATGTCAATTATATATGTAATCTACAGAACAAAAAGAACAAACTATTTGAAAACAGACTCACAAATATAGTGGACAATTTGGTGATGGACAGCAAACGGAGGTTGTGGAGTTGTGGGGCTGGGAGAATGGGGTGAAGAGTTAAAGAAGTACAAAGTGGTAGTTTATAGTTGGTCATGGGAGTGGAGAGCATGGCATAAGAAATGTAGTTAGCATTAATAAGATGGCTAGGTGGAGGGCCAGAGGAGAAAGGAAGCAATTGGGGGAATCATTTTATGAACTACATAGATGTCCAACCAATGTACTGTATACTTGAAACTAACTTAAATAAATAATTTTTTTAAAAAAAGAAGAGATGTAATATTGCCATTTGCGATACCATTGATGGTCCTCGAGATAGTCATACAAAGTGAAATAAGCCAGACAGAAAAAGTTGAAAAATCGCATGATATCACTTATATGTAGCATATAAACCTAAAAGCAACAAATGAACAGGACAAACAGAGACTCATGAATATGGACAATAGACTAGTACTAGTGGTTACTAGTGGTTACCAGTGGTTACCAGAGGATAGCAGGGAGGGCGGAGGGGGGAAGTATACCAGGTAAAGGGAGTCAAATATGTGGTGACAGAAAGAATTCCAACCATGGGAAGTGAATGTGTACAGCTGAAACTTATTGGATTTCTTTAACCAATGTCACCATAAATTAATAAATATATACATACATATATACATACATACATGAATACATAAAAATATTAAAATATCCTTGAACTAAATTATTTCAAAAGAAATTATCAAACACTACATATCACATCCATTAATACAGTATTCAATAATATAAAATAAAATATTTTTTCATAATAATATAGCATGTAAATGCTTCATAGTTCTTGTGCAAATATTTACTCTGTTGTGTATATATTGTTTTATGTTAAATCCTCTGTTTTTGGAAGCAATTAAACATGTACCTAACAGTTATGTTTTCTGGATACAGGTGAAACTTCAGTAGAAAAGTGCTTTTTTTTGTTACATTAAATACACTAACAAGCAAGCAGTTCAAAGTAAATGCAAAATACCTGGGATGTCTTTCCACTATCAAATATAAGCATAATATCTACCAGCAAACCAAGTTATATATTAGATAGATGATAGATAGATAGATAGATAGATAGAGATATAGAGATATAGAGATATATCTTTTGATTTTAAAAATCTAAGACAGTGATGGTTCTGGCAGAATACTTGTATTTCTCCATCAAGTTGTGTATCTCCAACACATTAAGAACCATCAATTGTGGACAACATATAAGACAAGTACCTGAAAAGACTGAAGAATGACTACAGAAGTACATATAATGAAGAATTAAAGAAGTATGGCCCAGACACCCCAACTAGGCACCATTTTGAAGGGCAATTCTATTTCAGAACCCCTTTAGCTAAGGTCTTTCTTAAAACCATCACAGCTCAACTTCTCCTACCCATTTCTTCTTTCCCTTTTTTCTTCTCCTCCCCTCCACACATACTGATACTAATAATATCCTAAATAAACTTCCTCCAAATTAATCTCTGTCCAATTGAGTTTGCAATAGGAATAAAAAGCCAGCAAACCTACCATGGATTCAACCATTTAGAAAACAACCACACTCATGGGTGAGATCCACATCACTAAGCTCCCCGCTAAGAGCAAATCCAAGTACCCATTGTGTAGGACTGCCTAGAGTTCAAGCAGAAAACCAGTTTTATTTCCTGGAGGTGTCAAATGACAGTTTGGAGTCATCAACATGAGTGTAAATTTGAGGGCGGAAATCCCAGAAAGGTGAGAGCTACAGAGGAAACCTATACTCTAAAAATAAGCTCACTTCAAACCTTTGGCTATCCCCTTAACTCATGTGCGTGGGATTCCATGGAGCCCAGTGGAAAGCAATAGTTAAAAAAATGAAAGAGGCTGAGGAATTATCTCAGCTATTGCCCACTGCAGCAGAAACAGAATTCTCTATTTGAGCCAAGACAAGTTAAACTGCTGGGTAAACACCTGAGGCTTAATACTGCATTTCCTCACAAGTAAAAACTATGTGTAAGATTATGGAGTCCCCTTGGAAGAGGGAAAAATCAGCTCACCCTCACACAGTATAAAATCAAGGTACCAAATGGTCAATGTGTCTGGCCAGTAATCTAACTGTTCAGTACAAGCAAAATTAATACTCAGAGAAAGACAACAGAGACAGGGTCTCCACAATGTATCATCTATAATTATTTGTATACAACAAAAATTACTAGGCCATAGTAAAGAGAAAAAGCTACACGCAAAACATATTCTTTTCAAATATACATGGAACAGACACTGAGATATAGTATATGCTATGCTATAAAAATCAGGGCTCAAATTTCAAAGACTAACAATTCACTGAGTAATATTTCTGATAACATAAATTAGAAATCAATAACAACAAAAAGACTTAAATATTTGGAAATTAAGCAATATATAACTAGCCAATGGATCAAAGAAGAAATTAAAATTAGAAAATAATTCATAAAAAATAACATTAAAAATACACTACATCAAAATTTGTAGATGCAGTCAAAGTTGTGCTTAGAGGGAAATTTATAGATTTAAATGCTTAAATTAAAAAAAAAAGACTTGAAATGAATCATCTAAATTTCTACTCATAACAGGATAAGAGCAGCAAGTAAATTCAAAATAAATAGAAAGGGTTCAGTCAAGATAGCAGAGTAGATAAATTCTGTGCTTGCCTCCTTTCACAAGCATATCAAAATTACAACTAAACTACAGAACCATCACTAGGAGTCGCCTGAAGTCTGGCTGAACAAAAGTCCTACAACTGGGGACATATGAAAGAGGACACCTCAAGACTGGTAGGAGGGCAAAGAAACAGAAAGGCCTGGTCGCACATCAGTGTGTGGCAGTTGAGAATCGGGAGGAATGTCACAGCTGCAGATGTTCCCTGTGAGGAGCTAGAGATCCCAGCCCCACACCAAGCTCCCCAGACCAGGGTCCCAGTTCTGGGAAGAAAAGTCTCCACTTCTGGCTGTGGAAACCAGCAGATTTTGTGGCTGAGAGAAAGGGTGGCTGGAGTCTCAGAATTTCCTCTTAAGAAGACAACACACACACTTATTTGCTAATGAACTCACTCATTCTGAGCTCCAGTGCTGGGACAGCAGCTCAAAAGGCACCAAGGACATACGGGAAGGAACTGAGTTGTTTGGCTTCAAGGTGAGAGAGTTGGAGTGACAGTTTTCTCTCAGACAGAACTGCTAACAGAAGCCATTATTTCTTTAAGCCCTCTTCCTTCCCTGCATGCAGACACAAGAGGCTACCATATCTGAATCTCTGTCATCCTAGCTAACACTGGTTGCCTCACCCTGGTGATTCCCTGAAGACTCACCCCACCCAACTTGCAGGCCCACCCAATCTGCTTCCAGTAGCTTTTCCATAAAAACAGCCTGTCTTGGCTCATGCTGAGGACTTTCCTAAAATCTTTCAAAGGTTCACAAAACCCAAACAAGCAGCATCTGACCTTGCTGTTCCCCCGCACATCTTGCTGAGCAACCCAAGCTCGTCACTAGAGGCAACCGGCCTCAGTTTGCAAACTGGCCTCTCAAGGCACCTCTAATCCCAGTGCGAGTAGCAGCCACCTGCAGACTGCTTGGTGACTCTTGCCAGGTGGCCCTCGGCAAGGCGAAAGCTGCGCATAAACTTGGCCTGTGGCAGGGCCCCTGTCAGGAGGCCCCAGGGCTGGCATGTCTACTGACTCACTTCAGACTGAGAAGGAGCACTACTCAGGGCTACATTCAAGGATAATACACACCCAAAAGACAGACTGGGCAGGCACCAGAGCCCTACTAAAGCAGATCCTAGTCTGAGGATCAACTCCTCACTGGCCAGTCCTCACAATAATCAGCCCAAGGGCCAATCCCTCCCATTAAATTGCATACAGAAACCAAGGCTTAACTACAACAGGAAGGCATATACAATTCATACAAGGAACATACCTGGAGAACCCAGCTCAGGTGACTGCACCTCAGGATCCCACAGGACATCTATCAGATAAAGCTATCTACAAAAACTGGCAGACATAGCAGCCCTACCTAACACATAGAAACAAATACAGGAAGGCAACCAAAATTAGGAGACAAGAAATATGTCTAAAATGAAAGAACAGAACAAAGTTCCAGAAAAAGGACAAAATGGACACAAGCAATCTACAAGATGCAGAGTTCAAAACACTGGTTCTAAGGATGCTCAATGAACTGAGGGGAGGAGTAGATGAACTCAGTGAGAACTTTAACAAGGAGATAAAAAACATAAAAATAGAGATAGAAAACAAAAAAAAATCAGTCAGAAATGAAGAATACAGTAACTGAAATGAAGAGTATATCAGAGAGAATCACCAGTAGATTAGATGAAGCAATTTTGAAGATACAGAGGCAGAAAACACCCAATCAGAACAGCAACAAGAAAAAAAAAAAAGGAGGATGATTTAAGGGGCCTCTGGGACAACATCAAGTGTACCAACATTCACATCGTAGGGATACCAGAAGGAAAAGAGAGAGCACAAGGAACAGAAACCCTATTTGAAGAAATAATGACAGAAAACTTCCCTAATCCAGTGAAGGAAATAGACATACAAGTCCAAGAAGTCCAGTCCCAAACAAGATGAATCCAAAGAGGCCCTCATCAAGACACATCATCATCAAAATGCCAAAAGTTAAAGACAAAGAATCTTAAAAACCAGCAAAAAAAAGCAATTAGTTACCTACAAAGGAGTTCCCTTAAGACTGTCAGCAGATTTCTCAAAAGAAACTGCAGGCAGAGGGACTGGCATGAAATATTTAAAGTGATGAAAAGCAAGGATCTACAACCAAGATGAATCTACCCGGTGAGGCTATCATTTAAAATCGAAGGGCAGATAAAGAGCTTCCCAGATAAGAAAAAGCTAAAGGAGTTCATCACCACCAAACCAGTATTACAGGAAATGTTATGGACTTCTTTAAGAAAAAAACAAAAGATCAAAAATATGAATAATAAAATAGTAATAACTACATATCTATCAACAATTAGTATAAATATGAATGGATTAAATGCTTCAATCAAAAGACATAGTGTGGCTGAATGGATAAGAAAATAAGACCCTTACATATGATGTCTATAAGAGACTTATTTCAGAGCAAATGACAAACCGAGACTGAGAGTAGAGGGTTAGGAAAAGCTATTTCATGGAAATGGGAAAAAAAAGCAAAAAAAAAAGCTAGGGTAGCAATAATTATATCAGACAAAATAGACTTTAAAACAAAAGCTATAGGAGACAAAGAAAGACCCAGTTATCCCACTTCTGGGTATTTATCTGAAGAAACCCAACATACTACTTTGAAGGGACATTAAGTCCACATATCCACTGCAGCATTATTTACAAGAGCCAAGATATGGAGGCAATCTGGGTGACCATCAATCGATGAATAGATAAAAAAGAAGTGATTACACACACACACACACACACACACACACACACACACACACACACACAGGAATATTATTCAGTCATAAAAAAGGATGAAATTTGCCATCTGAATAACATGGATGGATTTAGAGGGTATTGGGCTGAGTGGAGTAAGTCAGGCAGAGAAAGGCAAATGCCATATAATTTAACTTACATGTAATATTTAAAGAGCAAAATAAACAAACAAAAGAGAAACAAACTAATACAAAGAATATTTTGAGGGTTGCCATATGATAGGCAAATTAGGGGATTACTAAAGGGGAAGAGATTAAGAAGTACAAATTGGTACTTATAAAACAGTCATGGAGATGAAGTATAGCATAAGAAATATAGTCAATAATATTGTAATAACTATGGTGTACTAGATTTCTCAAGGTGATCACCTCATGTTATATAAATGTCTAATTACCATGTTGCATACCTGAAAATATAGTATTGTATATCAACTGTAATTGAAAAATAAAACATTTTTAAAAAATTAAAATGACAAGGATAAATGAATATAAAAGAAATAGAAAATTAGAAAATTTAAAAAAAAGACTAATAAAGGTGGAAAGCACCTCACTGAAATGATGCTAAACTTCATTAAAAAGTTTTGAAAATACATAAATTAATAGCTATGTAGTAAATGACATTTTTTCCTAATTGACTTACAGATGTCCAGTAACTGTGTTAAGTATACTGGGTCCAAAACCAGGTCTTTCCAAAGCAGTCTCCTTCCATCATAGAGTCTAGAAGAAGCGTTTCAAAAAGCGGGCCCTTTCAAACAGGATAACCAAGTTGCAATAAACATATAAAAAAATGCTAAATTCTCATTAGTCAAAAAAGTGAAAGTCAAAGCCACATGAAACACAATTGTATATATGGTTGTCTTGAGAAAATGACATGAGTGCTTAAGATACAAGATGAACTAGGCTCATTTTTCAATAAATACCATTTTTATTTGAAATGTTCAGCAGACAAATTATGGTTACTGAAACTGTATTTGGCAGATACTTTCTTAAAAATGAAGTGAGACTGAGCATTTGTGGCAAATAATAAAAGCTAAACTTTCAAGTAGTTAAGACTTTTAGAAAATTTCTATCTGACACCTTGAGCTTGACAGCTTTTACTAATGCGATTAGTGATCATGTTGGTCTTAGGAGGCCAAAATCAATGTTGAGCCAGGCTTGGCTCTCATCTATCAGCTTTGGGAAGAATTTGTTTCCATGCTCATTCAAGTTGGCCACATTCAGTTTCTCACAGTTGTACCACAGGTTCCCATTTCCTTGCTGGCAGTCATCCAAGGGCCACTCTCAGCTTCTAGAGGACACTCAAATTCCTCATCACACACACCCCTTCTATATCCGAGCCAGCAATGATACCTAATCCTTTCCATGGTTCTGTCTCTTTGACTTCTCCTTCTGCCACCAGCTGGAGAAAACTTTTAATGGGCCTGTCATTAGATGGTCCACCCAAATAATCTTATCTAAGTCAACTGACTTGGGCTTTTAATTACATATACGAAAATCCCTTCACAACAGTACCTGGATCAGTGTTTAACTGAATAGCCTGGGGACAGGTATCATGGAAGCCACCTTTAGAGTTTTGCAGACCACACATCTCAGGGAAGGCTCCTGGCCAATGACTGAGTGCCGCCACCGGAATATATAACGCAAACCTGCTCCTGGGAAATATGTAGCTCGCCTGACAAGCAACTCTGGCTCAATTGCTCCCCACTAGCCTTGCCAAAACTTCAAGAACTACACCACAGTCTAAGCTCTTCCTACCTACCTCTCTTCCTTCTGTCTTCCAAATGAGTCAGATCTGCATAGATCTCTTTCAACTGGAGGGATACAATTGTTCTTAATTGTGGTTTGATTTACTCAAACATACACTTGTCAAAACTCCTCAAACTGTACACTTAAGAGATGCATTTTATTATATGTATAGTTACACTTCAATTAAAAAAAAATCTATGATCAATAAATATCAATGCTACCAAAAAAAGAATCCTTATCTTTGGAGATATATATTATGCATCGAAATAGTTACTGAAGAAATGACATGATGGCAGAGATTTGCTTCGAGATAATTCAGGGTGGCTTCTTCTCCAAGGAAATAGCAAATGGCAGATGACTCCGGTGCTGCGGCACAGCCAGGAGGCCCTGGGGGCCCTCGATAGGAGGTTGCCTCAGCTGTGAAGGATCTGGCAGGGGTGTCCCAGGTGGAACACGTGGCCAGGCAGAGGCTATGGAGCTTGTAGAGGCAAGGCCCAGGACAAGGAATAGCTCCCCATCACCAAGCCAGCTACCTGGTCAAGGACATGAAGACCAAGTCCATAGAGAAGATCTCTTCTGCCTTCCCATCAAGGAATCAGAGATCACTGACTTCTTCCTAAGGGTATCCCTTAAAGATGAGGTTTTGATGATAATGTCAGAACAAAAGCAGACTGGCGCTGGCTGAAAGACCCAGTTCAAGGCATTTGTCACCATCAGAGACTACAAAGGACATGTCGTTTTGGGTGTTAAGTGCTCCAAGGAGGTAGCCACTGCATCCGTGGAGCCATCAATGCTCTCCATCGTCCCTTTGTAGTGAGGCTGCTGGGGTAACAATATGGGCAAGTCCCACACCATACCTTGCAAGGTGACTGGCCACCATGGCTCTTTTTGAGCACCACATCTTCACTGCCACAAGTACCAGCATCCTCTTAGCCTGTGCTCAAGAAGTGCTAATGATGGCTGGTACTGATGACCCTAACCTCAGCCAGGGGCTGCACTGCCACCCTGGCCAACTTCGCCAAGGTCACATTTGATATTATCTCTAAAACCTACAGCTATCTCACTCTCAACCTCTGGAAAGAGACTGTGTCAACAAAGTCTCTCTATCAGGAATTAATGACCATCTTGTAAAGACTCACATGAGAGTTTCTGTGCAGAGGACCCAGACGCCAGCTGTGGCCTCCACATAATTTTATACAAGAAAAATAAAGTGAACTGAGCCTGCTAAAACAAACAAACAAACAAACAAATAACCCATCAATCTAGGGTGATAGAAGGGGCTTTGGATAAAACAAAATTTGTCATATAATAAAGAAGGTTAAAGTCAGGTGAGGAGTACATGGGAATCATCAAATATTACTCTCTACCTCTGTATATTTGAAAACGTCCACAATAAAAAGATGTTGAACCTAACTCTTGGCAGTAGATACAGAATAACAAGAATTCTAATATACAATTGAGTTGAGAACAAATTGGTACAAACCCTTTAGAGATAATTTGTATAAATCTACTAACACTGAAACTTCACATACTCTTCAACCCAACAACACATATCTAGAATCCCCTGAATAATTTAATGCACACCTGTACAAGGAAACATGTACAAGACTTTTAATGAAGCATTGCTAGCAAAAATGTGCAATAATCTAAATGTCTCTGAATGATACTGAATGAAGTAATTGTGTCACAGTCATACAATATTACACAATAGCTAAAATGAAATATATCCTCATGTATTAACATGATTATTGACGAGAGAAAAGCTGCAAAATGATAAATATGGCACTTGTAATAAAAAGTTTTAATATATACTAATGCCATCATTTCTGATTAGACTTAAAAAAGGTATCATGAGTATATAATGTAGCAAATTCAGGATAACAATTACTTCCAGGTAAAAATTAAGGAAATAATAGCAGGGATTCAACTATATATGTAATGATTTATTTTTTTGAAAGAAAAATCTGAAGATGGTAAAAATATAAAGTATTATTAGGAACTGGTATGTTGATTTATGTTCTCTGTACTTTCCTGTTTGTCTGAAATTAAAAAAAAAAAATTTAAAAACAAAGCAAAAATGGGTGAGGCTATTCCAATAGTTCAAGAGAGAGAGATTACAACGTGGCAACTGCCAAGTTACCTGACATGAAAGTTTAAGATTTCTTTTAAGAATGAAGTCAATCAATTTAAAATATTACCTAGTTTAGTCATGCTATTTCAAAACTGTAAACTATCTCACTTCAAAATACTTGGTAAAATACTGATTTCAAAGAAAGTCCTACTGACATCAGTAACACATAATATGAATTATGAATAACTAAACCCCAAATGTTGTCAAAGCATTGTGCCAAATAATTTTAAGATAATAAAAAATGTAAAATGGGTAGCCTATTACATCCATATTATTCTTCCTAAAATTACATATCTTAAATAAATATGGCAAAATGTGATGGGCATGAGTGCTGTGATTCCCTGTACTTTCCCATGTACTTTGAAACCCGTTATAAAATAAAGAAAAATAAATATAATTGAAATATCTACAGAAATAATGGTTTAAAAATATTGCTTTCTAGGAAATTCTTCCCTAAGACCTCACTAGTTGTTCAAAAAAGAAAAGTGTTTACTTATTTTTAACAGGCTACCAGAATTAATCTGGCAACTTTTATACAAACAAAACCATCTCTCCAGTGTGGAATGGAGAGAACTACTCAGCATATGAACTTTACTCTTTATGAACTTCAAGCTCCTTTCAAAGGAAGCTTCTGTCATGATAACTAGGTTCTATAGGGAAGAGGCAAATGTAGCTGTTCCTCTCTGATTCCCCACCTCACCATTCCTTTCATATTCCAAATTTATAAGTAGAATTTCATAGGTTTCAGGGTTTGGGTTTTTTTTTTTTATTTGTTTGTTTGTTTTGTTTTTTAAGCGAGGCAACCCTTGGTTAACCTCATAGATTGCAAGAACCTTGTCAGCTTATAATCCCTTATTTTTTTATTTTTTATTTTTATTTATTTACTTATTTATTTTTTAACACCTGATTTTCCTAGGTGGTCTCCCGGACTTCACAGGTTTTGAACACTGTAGTGGGCTGAATGGTGGCCCACAAAAGACATGTCCATGTCCTTTCACTCACACCAGTGACTGTTATTATTATTACATCACTGAGAAAAAGGAACTCTGCAGATGTAACTTAAGTTAGGAATCTTGAGACGAAATCATATTGGATTTCAGGTGGCTCCTAAATCTAATGAGAAGTATCCTTATGAGACAGGAGAAAAGACTAGGACACAAAGGAGAAGTTCATGTGAAGACACAGGCAGTGATCATTTATGTTGCCACAAGCTAAAGAACACTCAGAGCCACTAAAAACAGGAAGAACCAAAAAACCCTAGAATCTTCTGAGGGAGTAGGCCCAGCCAACATCCTGATTTCAGACCTCTTCCCTTCCAAAGTGTGAGAGAAATTTCTGCAATATGAATCACGAACTTTACGGTCATCTCTTATAGCAGCCACAAAACACTAAAACAATTTCACCTTCTCAAACACTTCCCTACACTAATTCAACTAGTTTACTTAACACAGAACCTACCATGACTTCACTTGCTCAAGAATTTCAGCCCACATTTTCTGTGCTCTTCCCCACACTCTGGCCTGAGCCTCCACCATAGATGCTGTTTGTCAAATATGTATAATCTATTCTGAAACTTTCATCATCTGTAGCAAAAGTGGGTTTGTACCATTTTTCTATTATCTGCTGGAATTCAAGGACTGATAAAGTGAAAAGTCACTATGGACACAATCACAAGTGTATGAATAAGAAGACAGCACCATTCAGGTTGGTCTTTAAATAACAGAAAACCAAATTTGTTGCAGTATAAGTACTTGTGTAAACACACTGACACTGTATCTTAAAGTGGCACATTCATATATGCTAACAATTCATTTCCTAGGTGTATAGCTTAAACTGTTGCACATGTACAGTAGAAAGCAAGTAGAAGATATACTTGTAGAAGCACTCTTCATAATAACAAAAACTGGGAAACAACCCAAAAATCAATAAACAAAAGAACAGATAGTTAAATTATGGTTATAGTTATGAAATAAAATATACATATAAGATGAATCAATTTAGTATCAAGTAATAAAATGGATGAATTTTAGCAATGTAATATTAAGTGGAAGTAATCCCAAACATTAGATAGAGCATAATATTTTTACAAAATTTAAAACCAGTTTTATTAAAAAATAAGTTTTAGAACATAAATACAATAAAACTATATTAAAAAGAAAATGAAAATTATAAACATAGGAACTCCTGCTTAAATTGTTTACAATTTTTTTTAAAATCACAAAAACAATATAAAGAGAGTAAAGTAAAAAAGACATAGTCAGTTCAGGGTTTCATGCTTGCCCACATTGCCATTTTATTGGGAATACAAACCCAGATCTCTGCCCTACGATACAAGGATGCCTGAATGCTGCCCAGGGCTATTCAAGCTTTTTTTTTTTTTTTTTTTTTTAAGTACTTTCTATAGAATGCTATTACTACTTGCAGACATGTGTGATAGCAGACTAAGTAAATAATTTTAATTTTTTTTTACAAGTTCTTAAATGAACTCTCTCTCTCTAACCAAGAAAAACTAGCTAAAAACTACCCTTCCTCACCCAGCTCTCAATATTCTTTATTCTTTTCATAACTGCAATATTTATGTTTGAAAGCAAGAAACAATGATTTTCAACACTAATATTTTATGGAGTTAAGATGATAATGCAACAACCTAAAAATGTAATAACAGGCACTGGTTGAAAAAACTGGGATATAGCCCTTCAAGGGACTGACTACAAGGCAGTCCTTAAAAAAGAACAAAGACACTTTACATAATGATACAGAATTGCATGTTACATAAAAAACTTTTTTATAAGGTACAGAAAAATACATATAATATGCTACAAATTCAGTTTAAATGAGAAACTATATATAAAAATAACTATATTCAAACTTTCAAATACTTTCACAATATCTAGAAGGATACACAAGGCATAAATATTGTAAATTCTATTTCTTTTGAATTTTGGCTATCTGAATTTATCTATTATTAAAAAACAAATTCTAAATTTTAAAATAATAAGACTATTTAAAAACAAATATATTCTAAAAAGTACTGACGATTTTTAATGTGGCATTTTTTCCAAAAGAAAGTACTCTGTGGTAGCTTATTCCTATCATTTTAATTTTGTATATTCACAATCTGGATGATAAAAATGCTATCCACAGAGAAAGTATGCTGTACTGGGGTTCTGACAGGTCTTCTCTGAACCTTTTTAAGACTTTTAAATTCATCAAGTGTGTTAATAACTCTTTTCACATTTTGAATGGTATATTTCTCACCTATATATAAATTAGGTTGGCTTTTTTCTTTCTATTAGTCTTTGTCTCAGTTTATAAAAGATTTATATTATTAAAAAACTGTACCAATGACCAGCATCAATTCATGTCTATCTTTTGATTCACTAGTGAGATAGTTTGCATTTTTAACTAGAATAAGAAATTGGTCCTATCTGCTTTTTGATAAAAATTGTGGTTTTTTTTCCCCTTAGTGTTAGATAACTGAGTATTTATACTTAAAATGACCTGCAATTGCCTTTGTACACAGGACTGCATACTACAAAAGCATGTGTTCAAAAGTGGTTATGCTGGTTAGGCTGCCTAAGATGGGGTATTTCAAACTATTAAATTTTAAGCCAGATAATTAAATTAAAAATTAATTTTTTTTTAACTTTTCAAAATGGAAGTACTATACCAAGTGCCAAGAAATACAAAAAGTTTAAATAGCACATCTTCACAGGGGATCAATTTTAAACATTGTTATACTTACATAAATTTGAATGTATTGTGCTGTACATACTACAAAGGTTGATGTAAGTATGATAAGTATAAAATTTCAAAGAAATTTAGAGCTATTTAACTCTTGGTTTGACATTAAGTATATCTTAGTAAAAAGTTTGTGACTATCAGCTGGTTTTAAACTCGTTTAGTTAAATGTTATACAAATAAGAAATTAGGGTTCTATTTACAAGGTCCCTATTTTTTTCAGATTTCCATTTAATTTGAAAGCAATTAAGATAACAGATTAACTAAAATGCCTACTGTTTTCCAAAATATTCCCAATTTTGGTTATCTCTTCTCATTAGGTCCCTGATATTTGTTTGGACTACCACTAAATAGTGCATTTATTTACTTGACAGTATAGTATATGTAATATCCAGCAGTGCAATAATGCAAAAACTGACAAAATAAAATAACCTTTTGCTGTTTTGCTGTAATGGACAAGTTTTTCTTGCTTACTCTCTGAGTTCCTTTAAAGATAATGCTTTTGAGTCCACCTTTTCATTCTGCCACCTCTATACTAACTGTTGCTGTTTTCTTTAGTGTAGGACATTTAAACACAATGCATAACTTGCTATACAGAACAGGAATACAAGGTCCCTATTCTCAATGCCTTAAAAACAGCACTGGTGAACTACCACTTTTATATTTGTATATAAAGAAATCAAATAAAAGAATAATAAATCATTTCCACACAGATAAAACATACATTCTGCAAGTAGGCTGCAATCAAGATTTTTCAAATGACTTTCTCTAAGCAAACACTGGTTGCTACCTATTAGACTGCCTTCCCTGCTACTATTTTCTGTATATTTTTGTACACTATACTTCAAATGCTACTTCTGTTGCAGAAGCCTCCAGCAGTGTACTGCTGTGTACAGTACTTAAAGGAGCAAAGTATCAGAAGGATCCTGTATTTGCATTTGCTTTTGTACAAACATTAATGACAATTTGCAAAATTCCTACACTGCTCATTCAGCTTATTTCAAGGCAACTTTTAAGTTAACTGCCCTTTATTCCCTGAATATTCTTTTTCCATACCCAAAGACTCATATATTTTTATATTTCTCTAACCAGCTAGAGAGAGTAAAAGGATGTTTCTAAGTATTCTCTATAGGTAATGACAACAGTGCCATTAAGTGTTGTATCAAGTAAGTTTTAAACAACTCCATATTTTTTATCAGTCATTATTGCAACACTGTTTTTATAATCCCATTATGTACATCTTATTGCCTTCTTATATCATATTCAGAGGACTCAGGAGAAATAATGTTTTTCTTATTGTTGCCTCTTGGTTTATTAAAATCTATATTTCATAGAATGAAACTAGTTATCTCACCTGAGAGATGCAAGGATATAAAAATGTCTAAGGAGTAAAACTACATCACCATAAATAGCTTGTAGAAGCATGAAAAGATTATCTAATAAATTTGATATCTGCATCTCAAAAATTTCAATGAGCAATTTTATTTTACTGAGCTATAATGTGCACTTGGCTTATACTAAAATCAATGAGATAGCCAAGCACACCTATAGTATAATTTTAAAATTCAGTTACAGAGCTTCAAAAATGTAGGTCTTAAATGTTTTTAAATCAGAAATTATGTCACCTTCTCATATTAACTTCTAATAGTGTTTTAAATAACATTAATTCAAAAATGCCTATTTTATAAATAAAAGATGCAAAACAAACTGACAAGATTTCATGACAATTGAATGAATTTAAAATGTCAATATTGACTCAAGAAAGGTTACAAAACTTGTCCAAAGTCACGATACTAGTAAGAAAGAATTCATATTTAAATATGACAAATCCAAGACTCTTGTTTTATGCACTAAGGCATATTAGGTTTCCTAATAACCTAAAGATTATTCTGGTATTTGCTCTGTGTGTTTTCCATTTAGCTGTTCAAGTTCAATACAGTTCTCTGATATTTGTAACTTAGATTTTAAATCTCCATCAAAACGTGGTCTAGAGCTGAAATTTGGTATTTTAACCTAAGTTAAAAAAGCCAAAATGAGAGACAAAAAGTGTTTATCTGAGATTTAAAAAAACAACAACAAAATTGCAATGCAGTAGCACAGATTCAAGCAGAAACCCAAATAGTGTCCTGGCTACAGAATGACAGCTAGCAGTTTTTTAAATGAGAAAAAGGAAAAGAATAATTACATGAAAAGAAATGAATTACTGTTGGTGCTAATAAGCTGAGCCACTCAGCTACAAATGGTTGGTTACTAATTCTACCTTCAGTGATTCTTGATTCCTTCTGATCAGGTTGTCTGCTTTCCTGATGGTTTGAGACATAACTGCTTATGAAACAACTGTGGTTGAGCCCAGTCCCAAAATCTGGGCCAGTCCAAAGTTTCACAAGACAAGACGAGCAATGGGGTTCCTCTAATGGCTGTTCTGGCTCCATTTTAAAATGGCTCCTTTCATGCCATTTTTTCACAGCTTTAAGATTGAAAACTTCTAAATAGACACTATAAGACCTAAAAACTTGTGATTTTGAAAAGAAACACACAAGATTGTAACTACACTGTTAACCAGAGTGTTACAAAATCAATCAAATACTAAATAAATTTGTACGACTCAAAACAATTTTTGCCAGCCCTCAAGCACAATGTCATAAGAAAGACTGTTTATGGCTACAGCAAAAGAAGCTTCTAAAGAATTTTCATACCACCAAGTACTATCTTAAGCAAAAGCTGCCTCAATATCAAACAGTAATCCTTTAGTCCCCTAGCTGTTTCTTTTCTTAAATATTTTGTACTTTCATTTTGCCTGCTCTAGGACACAGACAAAAATAAATATTGATGAGAATAGCAAATCTCAGATTTAAAGAAACATAAATCTCCCTTTGTTTAGAAATCATTCCTCCATTAAACAAATATTTACTGGCCATTTATTATGCTGATGAGCACACTTGAGAAAACAAAATCCCTGCTCTCTTTGAGTTTACATTCTAGTAAGGAAGATAAATGTTCTTAAAAGATGTATTTTTGGGGTCGTGGTAAGTGCTTTAAGCATGTTAAAGGGAATGGAGAATGGCTAGGACTGCATCAGAGAAGCCTCCATGAGGAGGTGACATGTAAACAGAGACCTGAATAAGCTGAGTGAATTATGTGGTTATCTGAGGAAAGGGGTACCAGCTAGTAAGGTAGATGAGTCCTTGGGGCAAGAGCAGCTTGATGACTAGTGTAGTGCAATAGTGTAGGTGAGTGGAATGACAAGAGAAAAGGCTCCAGAAATAGGGCAAGAACATGTGGGGCTTTTCAAGCTGAGCTAAAAACCCCTGAGCTACTGAGAGGTTTTAGTAATAGAGGTACATGACCTTGCTTATATTAAAAATGATTGATATGGATGTTATATAAGACTAGCCCAGAGCAGGGCATAAATCAAAAAAGGAGACCACTTAGGGACTGTTGCTTTGCTCTAGTTGATGAGGTAACAACGAGTTACACAAGAGTGGTAGCAGTGGTAGCAGGTGGAAAGTGGCCTGATTCAAGATACATTTTGAAGGTAGAGACAATGGAGTTTGCTGATGCAGTGGGTGTGAGCCAGAGAAAAAGCAATCACCAAGGTTTTATCTCAATCATAGCTCTGAATAATCTTTATTTTTCCTGAAAGCTTGGGTAAAATCAATTCACTCTGAATATCCCATCTTAGAAGCCAAGTAATCATGAAATTTATTTACAGTCCCTACAAATTTTGAAGACATAGAGCACCTTTATGTTATAGGATTCTTCCTTCTAACTTTTATACACTCTCAGAAATAATTCCTATCAACTAATTCAAGTGGTACCTTTGCCCTTTCACCCTATTCTCAAGTCTCATGACCCAATAAAGAAAAAAAAATGTTGCACAGTGAGGAAGTACAAAGTAAAAAATCCAGCAGTGGTCATCTTCAGGGGGCTAGGTTTACTAATCGTTGCACATTTCACCACCAACACTCCGTATCTATAAATGTCATTGATAGGCGCTTTCACAAACATTTAAGATTACTCTGATACATAGACTGATAAAATTTAAAATAACCAATTGGCCTTTCACAGAACTTATCTTAAACACACACACACACACACACACACACACACACACACACACCTATAAAATACAATTAAGATTGTAAGATGGTGCAATAAAATGTAATCTCCACAATAAAAAAAAAAAAAGCCCTAGCATATTCTATGCCTTATTAAATAGTACAGACTAACTAGCCTGTATCCTTGTGGTCTTTCTACCTCCAGCCTTTCCTCTTTTCCAGAATGCTACACTTTTAAAGCTAACATTTTTGGTGTATGAGCATGTACTGTGTTAACACATGCAGCAAACACTCCATTGCATAATCGCATTTATTCATCACATCTTTATAAGTATTATCATTACCCCCATTGTGTAGATGGGTAAACTCATAACTGATCGGATTATCAAGAGTGACAGAGACAGGAGATGTCTCTGAACTGAAGACTCCAGAGCTTTTTTCCCCTATCATTACACTAACCACCTCTTAGTCCACCTAGGATAACTTTCCTAAAATAAAAATTGAATAACAGTTCCTCCTCAAATAAAATACTTCCAAGAGCTTTCAAACACCTACAAAATAAGAGTCCAAACTCCTTAGCATGTTAGTTTAGCCTTAACATTATCTCCAGTTTAATCCTCCTCACTCCCCACATCACTGCCAACATAGACTACTGACCATTTTCCAAATACGTTCTGTACTATTCCACCTGTGTCTATTCTCACATTAATCCATCAGACCATCCTCAATCTGTTGAATCCAAGCCACCTCTCTAAAATCCAACTCAAATGCCACTCTTCATGAATTTTTTTCCCCAAAAGCGACAAGACACACACTATTTCTAAAAAATAGATCTTTGCCACTTTGAGCTCCCACGGCTTTTTGTAGTTTCTTAGGCAACTGTCATTCTATCTTGTTTGCACAAATTTCTTCTCTCTTCAAAGGGAGGCTGTTTGTTGTAATCTTCATTTCCTACATACCTGCACATAAAATGTTTATAGAATTAAAACAGGGCATGAAACTTAAGTTCTTAAGATTTTTAAACCTAAGTTTTATTGAGCAATGAGTCCTATCTTAAAATCTGACTTTCAGATAACCAATACCCATCAATTATTCAAATCAAGTTCCTGAATTCTTGAACTGTAAGTGTATTCCCCATTTATAGCTAACAACAGCTAGTCAAAAAAAGCAAACTCTTCCCTATTCAGAAGGGAGTATTTAACTGCAACGTATGAGTGGGAATAATTAGACACCATAAAGTTGAGGAAATGTTTCTCTACTGATCTAATTTTATGGGATTTTTTCCATATATGAACTATACATTCTTGAAAATACAGCTATGTAATACAGTTTAAAGACAAGTATTACAGTGATAGTAATCCAGCCTTTTATAATACTAAATTTCGTATTATTGATAATACACACCAACATTGAATTACCACATAAGATCACTAAGTGCTTATCAGAAGTAACTTTTTTTTCAATGACATGGCAGAAAAAAATTTTCTCAGTATAATTTAATTGCCTCCTTTAAAGAGGAGGAAAGAATGTAAAATCATCCTTGATCAACACACCACAACTCCGCCTGGAACCCAGAAGCCTACTAATTCCATCATGTTTCACATTCCTGTCAACCTCTCTTGATCACTGCCTCCAAAGTGAACTCCATTCCCCACCGTTCCTCTTCTTTACCTATCTTCCCTCTTCTGACTACCTTCTCATCCCTTTCCAGTGATCCCTCAGGAAAATTGTTCCACTATAAACAATTTCCCTACATGCTCAACTTCTTTACAGAACACACCACCACTCTGGCCTTAGAGGTTACTAGACACATTTTTAGGTGAGAATGCAGCAATTTAGCACAATAGATAATAATAGATTCTGGAGTCAGACTGCCTAGGATTCCAATTCAAGCCCTTACCAGCTATGTGAACTCAGAAAAAAAAAACTCTAGTTAAACTAAACCACTTGTTGTTCAACAAACACACCCCCAAAATTTCCTGCCTTTGTAAATTCCACCGAAATGACCATTCCATAATCGTGCTATCCATCCGTCAGTAGGGTTGTCTCAAGTCATTTACTTTTCTACAAGTTTTCTTTACATCTTCAATAAATCCCCATAGTACCTAACTTATCCTTCTTACAGGATATTTATATTACCTTATGGAATCCTTTTAGTTGAATTATCCATGAGGGCAGAGACCATTTACTTCTGAATTTCTTGAGATACATAACACTGGGCCTTAAACAAGCACTAAGTATTTGTCAACCAAGCAAGAGGTAAATAGTCTATTTGATGATAATTTCTCTTCTTCCTCCCAAGTCCCAAATGCCCGAGTATGAGATTTACATTTTCTTTTATATTTTTAGTCAATATAATAAGAAACCATGCCATAAATCTTTTCTATCTTTAATATGAACCGAAAAACTTTTCTGAGTCTGTAAAATCCATATTTGTGTAAATTTTAAATACTGTACTTAAAAGCAACATTTCAGCAGAAGATGTAGAAAGGAATGTTCCTAGAGAAACCTGGAAAGCTAGAAAAAAAGTCAATGCATAGCTCAACTTAGCAGTTTAAAATATGGATTTAAGAGTCAGACATTCTTGATTTTGAATTCTGGCTTCACTATTTGCCACCATCTGTAGCTATAAGCAAATTATTTAATTTCTCCAACTCTGTTTCCTCATCTGTAAAATGGGGGTACTGGCACCCCTGCATTCTAAGTAATAAATAAAATCATAAATACAAAAAACAGCAGTCAGTACCTGATATATAGCTTACATTCAATAAACAGATATTAGAAAAAATTTTAATTGAAGAATACAGACACACAATAACTTATATTTGATTAGACTTTCTTTTATGCGGAAAAATAAATCTGCACAAAGTGTTAAGATAGTCCATTTTAACACTATAAATGGGACAAATAAATGATATTCTACTGGAGTTAGTGGAAATTAAGTATGTAACAAGCTCTCACACAGAAGCTTTTCAAAGTCACAGCACAATAATTTTGACTGAATTATTTGACAAAAAGCCAGTGACAAATCGAAGGCACTTTTCTAGAAAAAAATAAAATTAAAAAAAGTATTTGATGGAGTTTAAATGAATTTAAATATCCAATGATGATAGAATAAAAAGTAACCAGTGAAAGAATAATATTTAGAAATACGGTAGTAAATATCAGGGAGAAAATACTGAGAGGTGAAAATGTTTGCCTCTATATAACAAGAATGGGAGTCAAGGATGAGGTTAAGGTAGTTGGGATCGAAAGGGTCAGGAGACTGCTGTGTAGCGGTCTCATGGCAACACTGCTTTTTAAAATTATGTTTGTTATTTCATTAATAAAAGTACAACTAATTCTAAAAGAATGTCTATTATTATAATCATTTTAAAGGCAGGACTAGGGTGAGGCAAGCAAGGCATCTAGGATACAAAATTTTAGACGACATCATTCTCAGTGTCAAATACTTGTACGTAATTGCCCAACCTTAAGAGTGAGTACCTCCTCCCAGCCCCATTTAGGGCTAGTGTTTTAGGAATTCAAACACCATAAACAACTCAGGGATATGGGCTGTTAGTCATAATATAAAATAAAATTAGTTGTTCAATACATAATAGATATCTAAAATTTCTATCTACAAATATGTATAAAAAGAAATCTAGAGTGTTCTTAATATTAATGATAGTTATTTCTGGGTAGTAAGATTTTTCTGATAGTGAGATTTTTGGATATACCCTCTGCATCACAAGTTTTTTTAAATATTGGGCATATATAATATTTTCAAAGGAATGATTCTTTTAAAATAAAAAATGTTCAGCTCCCCACGCAGCCCCACTAACAGCACATCCACACATCTCCCATGACAACTTAATTCACTTCAGGCTTCATCTACCACCTCTGTGGAGAAAATTTACAAATCCATATTCTTAACATCAGGAGCCACCCCTGGTTCTTACTTTTCTAAGTTCCAATTCCACATTGCCAATTGCTTCCTAGAGCACCAATTAAATATTTCACTGGTTCACCAGCAATTCAAACCAAATAGAAAATATCTTTTGTTCACATATACTAGATCATCCTATTTCTCAATGTGAATTAGAAATAAGTGCAATAATTCTCCAAGTCACTCAAGTTTTATTCCTAAAAGCTGTCTTTAACTTCTACCCTTTTACCCCATCCAGAAAATTATCAAGCCTGTCGTCACACGTCTATAATACATCTGGCATCTAAACTAGCTTTCATTCCAATAAATACATGCTAGTTTCAGTTAACAAACTATGCTCTGAAATACCACTAAGAATCATAGATCAAGTAAATATGATACAGTCTACTATCCTCAATACAAAGCATAAAACATGGCACAGACAAGGAAAACAACATTTTTTGAAAGATGAAAAAAAAGTTTCCCACTTCCCATCTCTCACACCTCCACCAAATCATTTAGCAGTTATTCAATCTTCCTAAAACATAGCTCTTCTGAAGTCACAAAGTCATCACTTAACCAATGTCATGTGAACAAAATAATAACTCCTCGGCTTAGCATTCAAACCCCTCCAACACGGGGACTTTTCCTCTCTCCTCAACCTATCTCCCATAATTCTATTCGTGTGTGTTTGTGTATACACACTCTATTTTCCAACCTCTGTGTCTCTGCTCAAGTGCCCCATGAAATACCATCTCTCAGTTTAACCTCTCAAAATTTTATTTATCTTTTAAAGTTCAGTGAAATGTAACCTTCCCACCTCCACGAACCCAAAATAATCTGCAATTTTCTCTGAATTAGAGCTCTCATAGGATTTTGTAACTTTCTTATATCACTTACCACATGCAGAACTATAATTAAATTTATTTATAAATATATTGTATTCACCACCAAATAAATTTTAGTTATTTTGTAAACAAGAACCACAACTTTTATTTACTTATCTCCCATTGTACCTAATATAATGTCTGGCATAATTACATAAATGTCTCCAAGAAGTGAGAGACCTATGCAGCAATAATAAAGCAAAAACAGCAGTAGTAGCCAAATTTGAGTGTTGTATATATGCCAGATAACAGTCTAAGATAGATGACAGACAGAGAAACAGACAGAATTTCATTTATTCTTCACAACGACATGAGGAAAGTACTATAATCACAACTTTACAGGTGAAAACTGAGGCAGAGAGTTAACTTAAGGTTTACACTATAAAATTATTCAATTGAATAAATAATCCTGCATATAACATCTTTCTATATATAGCTAGTTCCTTACTTTAGATCTACTCCATTAGACTCTAAAAATTACAACACTGAATTAAATAGTTTTGATGGTTCTCATACTTACTTTTAAAATATTTTTTTAAAAGGTTAACCATTTTATAAATTCACCAACCAAGTATTAGGGTTACAATTTTACTGCCTCCCTGTCAGCCTAGTATATCACCATTATTTTCCCATTCTCCTATTTCAAGCCAGCAAAAAATGGTATGCATAATTATTGATCTTAAATAATAGTATATTAAAGGTTTGTGACTAGTGCTTTGGAGTAGTTATTGCTATCGTCACAAATGATATTTTAAGAGCTACTATGCCTGAATAATTCATTGGGAGTCGTTTTATATTATTTACATAGATTAAAGAAAATCAAGCACTTAACCTAACGCAGATATTCATTAAACCTCTGAAGACATTTCATCCATTCATTTATTCAACAAGCCTTTATTGACAGCCTGCAGGGATCAGGTACTGTATTAGTCCCTGGTCATAAACTGATAAAATGTTATCCCTTTAAAGGAATAACAGGTTTTAAACATCAGTCACCATGACCTTTGGTGAGCTGGTTCATGGATCAGAAACTGACTTGAAGAGGGGTCGCTCTCAAGTCAGTTTTAGTACTGATTTCAAATGAAAGTGTTTAAATTTCACAGAGAACACCCAAATATAACAGAACTAATGTAGAGTCAAATAAGTTCAACTAAAATATCATCATATAAAGGGAGTTCAAAATTAAAAGTCTTCAGTTAGAAATGGTAATGGTGACAAATTTTGCGGTTACCAGAAGGAAGGGGTGGCAGGGAGGCAGATAAGAGTAAAGGGGCTCAAATATATGGTGATGGAAAGAAATTTCACTTTGGATGGTGAATTCACAATGCAATATACAGATGATGTATTATAAAACTATACACTCGAAACCTATATAATTTTATTAACCAATGCTACCCCAATAAATTTAATTGAAAAAAATTACTAGTCATGAAAAGAGGCAGAAAATTACAATACATAATGAGAAAAATCAATAAATCAAAACTAATCCAGACATAAAGAAAGAAAAGGTAATGGCTGGGAGAAAACAATCTATGTAAGCATAAATGATACAGGTTTGAGTTCAACAAATACAAAGCCATAAAATTGATAGACTCCTTTGATGATGAGATAAATAAGAAAATGGTATAAGTTCTATTTCCTATTGTATGAAATAAAATTATCAAAACCAATACCTCAAAATGCAATAAACAAAGATATAAAACAAACCAAAAGGTTCTGGAAAAAATTGCGACAAAGCTATAAATCACTGATCAAAGAAACAGGGCAAAACTTACCCTTCATGGTACTATCAGAGATGAAAATCATGATTCCAGTAGTAATAGAAAAAACTTTTTTTAATTGTAGGTCACGAGTGGCAATTAAATACTGAGATTAAACCTTTGGTCTGATCCATTGTATCAATTTCTAATTCAACTCCCTAGCTCCACAGGTATTTCAAACTAATTTTCCTGGATGATCAATCATAACTCTGGGATTTTAAAGGGGCCTATCCTTCATCCTCTTCTTCTCTAAAACTCATCTCTTTCCCATTGACCAAACTGCTTAAATGGATCTTTTAAGAGACGATCATAACATCAATGTTTCAATTTAGAATTTGATGATGGCTGACTTCATATCAACTCAAAAGGAGCATTTACCTGCTCACTGCTTCCTTTCTCATCCAGGTCTACCTTCCACATTCTACTGTAAACACACTGATATGTTATATCTGATTCTTATTCATCATTCCCCTACAAGCCCAGCAGTGATTTCTATCTAGCAAATAGTTAATAATGTACATTAAACAGCAATAAAATGGTATTCCACAATTCTCAGAAGTAGAAAATTATCACACTCCCATGTCATCAACCTATGGTTAAGGACCAAGGGTGTTTGTATATTAAAAATGTAAGTGATGTGTAGACCTAGTTCTATTCATCATAAGATTCGAAATTGGTTAAGGTCATTCACAGATTTATCTTCTCATGCATTCATACTTCCTGTTTGATAACTTCAAAGTAACCAATGAGACCTTTCAAAGGATTTTAAAGAGCCCTCACAAGCAACATAAATCAAAAGAGAAAAATACAATTATTTGACAATATTTTCTCCATAAGAAAAAAAAGTACCAAGTTCTATTAATCTGTCTTTGAAGAAATTTTTAAAAATCAATTTATTTCATCTCCCAATTCCACATTAAGAAAAAGGTTTACTTTTCAACATATAAAAGGTATGATATCACAATTTTCCATCCTTATTTTGAAGGTCATTTAACACGTTAAAACACTACTTACTATGTACTTAATACTAATTAAAATAAATTTTTAAGAAAACTCCAAACTTTATAAGCATAACTTTTGCATTCTAGTAAAGATGCTTTCTGAAAGATAAAATCTCCTGCAATAATAAAACAGAAAAAGAATTTCATGGTTTCAAGGTATTACCCACAAATAACAGAAAACTCAAAAGTATTGGTGGAAGAATGCAAAGAACTGGTTCCTCCTAAGCTCCCAAAATTAAACTGAGTCAGTGGAAGGTTTTCTCTTAATCATTTACACTACCTCACTTTAAATGAACCCTACTTTTGTTTAATAAAAGGCAAACGAAAAAACAAAATCATCTTTCAAAATTACTTACATCAATCTGATCAAGTCACAGACTTCAATTGATCTAAAATTTCAAAGAAATTTTAAATGCTTATCTAAGCCAACCTAACTGACCATCTAGGGAAGACCTATTTTCTTCTAGGGTTTGTGTAAGCCTAACATTCCAAAATATCTACCTTACAGTATTTTACACCAAGAATGACTTCCTGGGATGAGATCCAGTGTTTTCATTTAGGTCTTGGCAGTCATTATTTTGATTATAGTATTATTTAAATTTTTCAAAATTTACTGCTAACTAAAATCTAATTGAAAATCATTCTACTGTGTTCCACCAACACCTCAACAGTTCCTGTAAAAAAATATCTTTTTTTACATCTAAGTCACCCCATGTTTCCTCTTTTGATTATTTCTTTTGTCATGTTGTTTGTGCCCTCTAAAGATTAAATAAAATACTACATATAAAATTCACAGCACAGTCTGGAATATGTCTTCAAAAATACTATTATCACTATTACTCATTTCTCCACATACCTCCAAAAACCTGGGTGAATCTTCCTTCTCCTCCTTTTCTTGTGCCCTATACCCCTAACTATACACTGATGATTTAGGCTGTAGTTAACTATGAGTCACGGTTTCTACTATATCTGTGCTTACTCATATACTCAATTTTACTGTGTGTCAACTGTTTACCACGTGCTGTGCAAGGTATAGTATATGGTGAGTAAAAGTGACTTGCTCTCTGTCCTCTTAGAGCTCAGAGTCCACTTCCTCTCTCACGTGGTCATTTAGCAAACCAAGAGAAAAGGATAACACAAGGCCACTGGGCTTAGTTCTTACAACAAATGATGTAATGCAAGGATAACAGTAACATGCTGAATTCAATAAGGAAATTAATAGGTTTCCATAAGGGACACAGTCGAAAGAGAACCTTCTGGAATTCATTAAAATAGCACAAAATTTCTTAGATACCTTATGATAAGTGAAGCAACTATATGGCAAGTTAAAAATATAAAGGTACTATTAAGATACACACACACACACCAAAAAAAAAAAAAAAAAAACATTGACCACTGATCAAGCTACAAGATAAAGAGGATATGGTTTCACTGAAAGAATGGTATATTCCAGGAGCTTAATTTTTTAGAAATTAAAAAAAAAATCATATAAAGAAAAGAAGAACACACCAGAGTGGAAATGAACTCGGATGGATTCTAAAGGATTTCACATTATTAATTAAAAGCACTGAACTGGCATTAAGATTCAAATTTTTATTCCTAGTGGGAACCCAAGAAGAGAGGTGCACATGCCAGGTCATGACTGCAAACTACTAGCCGAGATCATGCTGCTGACTCAGAGTCACATATCACAGTGGTTTCCCAAAGTACATTCATTTTCCACCACATGAAAATCTATCCCAAACTGTTTTTCAAAATGTGGTATTCTTGAAGGGCTGCAATTCAAGAGAAAGACTATGAGAAGAAATATAGCCATAAATGACATCAAATGTATTCATTCGAGAAATGTGACTAAATAAGGAAACAAATGGAATAGAAATATTTGATGTCCACCAAACCTCTTAGCTCTTTAAAAAAACTGTTTCTCTTAATAAAAACATCTAGAGGCAGCAATTCTAGAGGCAGCTAACATTGGTGTTTCTGAAACCCAATGAATGTAGAATTAGATCCCAACTTTGCCTATTTACTGGCTGTTCAGTATCAATTAATCTTCCTCTGTAAGCATGTGATACTCCTGCAAAATACGAAACTGTATGTTTTTTCGTTTGTACTTCTGATAAACATGTGTAAGAATATAATCGTTAACTGCCTTAAAATTTTTATGTTGGTGTCTATTTTCCCTAATTATCTTACGCCACTGAAATACAACCTCTGAAATGAATGAAGCGATCTCATTTTACATTCTGAATTACAATACTTTTATTAACCTGAAATCCTGAATACTTTTGTTTCTTAACAGTCATGATAAATAAAAATAGCGATTTATCTACAACACAGCCTTAAAAAAACAAATCAGATTGAATTTGTGGGGAATTTTTTAAATGATGCTTAGATAACCATGTTATTGCTGGCTAACTGGTTCATACAAAACAGCAAGGCTTCAGAGCCACCTCTTAACTACCATCATAAGTGAAATACCATACCTCTCTTTGTTTTGCTCTAGTGACTACTCTTTCTATCCTGTAGCAGAATTATTTCTGAAACTGTTGTTATAAGCTCTTCAAGTAATTTTTAGTACATTTGTGTTTTTGTTAATAGTTTAATGCTATTTTTCATGTTTTCAAGGTTCTAGTATATCATTAAAGACAAAAACTAGGAGGAAATTAACGTATGTTAAGAACAAAATGTGTGTCACTGTGAAAACTAACCTACATATGTCATAGCTCATTTAATCTTAAAACAAAAATCCTGTGAGAAAAGTAAAGCAGTCCCGCAAACACCCAAAGTCACACAGTGGGCAATGGTATGGCCAAGAATTGAATCAAAGCAACCTTTATTCCAGACTACACTGCTATTACCTGTGATTTCGGCTTTTTAAAACATCTTACTGCTTTTTCTGGTTATAAAAATAATACCTGTTATTTGCCTAAACTCTGGCACACACAGAAAAATACAAAGAAAATTAAGAACTATGTGAACTCCTACCTTCCAGAGATAATCATTGCTTTTACCTTAATGAATTTTTTTCCTTTACTAAATAAAATCTTAAGTTTTGAGTTTTTTTTAATTCTTTAAAATATAAATTAACGCATTTCCCATGGGGGGGGGGGAAGCGCAGCTCGCTGCCAGTGTTAATTTTACATACGCACACTCTTTGAGGCTGAAGCAAGTGTGACTAGTTTTCAATGTGAAAATAAAATATAAAAACTGTTCTTGGAGTTCTAAACAGAACTCTCTCTAATACTTATGTAAAAAAAATGTACACATAAATTGGATTCATCAAACAAATCTTCGGGCTAACTGTTCATGAATGATGTTAACATCACTTGTAAGAATGCTACATTTTCTAGTCTTTGACATTTTCAGCAAGATCGAGAGTTACTACATTTTCTAAATGGAAATACCAGTACTAAAAACAGAATGCTACAAATAGAATGATGTCATTTGTTACCAAAGACTATCCACATATTAGAGCCATGTAAAAATAACCATAAAAGTGAAGTGTTTCATGGCAAACTTTGGGGGCAAGATTAGGATTATAATCCACAAATTATCTTGGGGTACATGCTGCAGCTACACGTGCCACCAGTGAGTATTCTTGTGGCAAATGTTAACTGAGTTAATATATGAATACTTTTTCATTGTTAAAATTCAAACTGGAGTCAAAGTGCACATTTTCCTGTCTCCAATTCCAGTTATTGCCATTAATAGTTAGACTAAACAGACCTTTTTCTATGACTTTACAAGCCTAATAGGAATAGAAATATAGTTTGCTTAGTGTACTTTTATAAATATCTTACTTTTTATGTGCATGTGTCTATACTATTCTACACCTTAATTTTTGCATTTAATGTGACTTAATGATCTTTCCAGGTCTATATATACAGGTCTGGTTATGTCTTTAATTGCTGTCTATTATTCTTATAGAGTTCCTCTTACCTTTTTCATTTTTATATCATGATTCTGTCTTGTTATTAAAGTCTTTAGAAATAAATTCTATAATGGCTAAGTAACGTTCCTCTATATGGAAACACTACAATTAACTATTTCTTGTTGAGCATTATGATTTACCAAATTTTCACCATTAGCTATACTACTACAATGAGTATGTTTGGTTAAATCTTTCTGTAAATTTTATTTTCTTTGCACAAGATCCTAAAAGTAGAATTACTAGGTCAAAAGTAACATTTCAAGGCTCTGAATATATTTTCCTAAAATTCCCCTGAGAAAAATTGTACCATTTAACAAATCCACAGCAGTGTATGAACTCCATACATCAGTTTTGCCTTTAAACAGTTATGTATTAACCAATATTAAAAAGTTATACTGCATGCTAAAACTCAACCCCAAATCTGACTTAAATCCAAAAATGCATTATAATTTAAACCAGCAAGTTCTGATTTCTTAGGTATTGGTTAAAAGATTTCTAAGACAGTAGCCAGAAAGGTTAGTCAGTCCTATCTTGATAAGGCACCACTAAGTAACTCCAAAAGTGATGGCAATAAGCTATCTTATCTGGTTTATAGACAAATTTTATCAAGCATCTCCCCCTTACTAAAATATGATGTGCTTCCATAACCTAGACTATAGAAAACAATTCTGTTAAATCAATTATTTTTCCACCAGCCTGTATCACAAGATCTTAGAATTGTTTTACTAAGAAAATGTGCCTCTAAATGTAAAAAACATATGGCTGAAAACAGTAAACTTTTAAAAATAAGTGAATTATATGAACAACTGAAAATGTATTCATGAAGACAGAAATATCTAATTTGCTTACACTCAATGTATAAATGCAACTACATTTTAAAATTGTACAATTGAATTTTTCTACTCTTATTGAAACATCAATAATAAATGAATTACTGAAATAGTTAAGAAATAGAGCAGAAAATATTGATGGTTAAAGACAACAATGAAGGATTACCACAAACATTTAAGTGTGATTACATACCTCACCCTGTGTTGTCACCACAGCAGAACATTAACTTTACATCTACAGGGTACTTTTATCATCTTTAACACCTTAACCATCACTTACCCTAATTGGTGTATTTCCAACTTAAAAGCTTTACTTTGAGCTGTAGTCATGTCTATCTTTGATTATTAGTGGAAGAAAATAACTCCACTAGAGTCTACTGTCAAAAAACTGGTTAAGAGGCGACATAGTTATTTGATTAGTAGATAGTACCTGTGCTAAATGTACAGTTTTAGGATGCTGCCTATGCTAATGAAGGACCTTTACCAAAAGTTTAACTGGCAACTTCGTCCTCAACAGGGGATTCTATCTCATCAAAGATATTTGATGAATTGGGAAAAATATCAATCACCATTACAAACGATTAACCCAACAAACACACAGAGTATATCAAATACTCCAGGAAAGTGTTAATAGAAACAAACTGTTAAATATACATGGCAGAATAGGTCTTCCAAATTCTGCTGTGTAAGAAAAGCAAGGTTCAAGTGTATTTGTAATTGAATTAAAGCAAATATATACCATCATAAATATGACTGGTTTTGCCACATGCCTAGAAGTGACTATTAGCTGTAAAAGAACTACATCTTTCTTGGAAGCTGTCACCTTGATGGAATGATGCTGCTGCAGTTCAAAACATTAAAGCTTTTGTAAATGTTACTCCCTCTGCTTGGCATGTTTTAACCTCTTTCTAGCCCCAACACTAAACCCAAACAGGCACGATCATCTAGGGAAGCAACCTGAATTCCTGCATGGGCATCTCAGTAAAATTAGTTTGACTTCAAAGTGGAGGAAGAATGAACTAAAATGAAAAAAGATTTAGTAAATAAGGGAGAGCAACAAGGAGGCTGCTGTAGCAACTGGAAGAAAGAGAATATCTATCAGAACTAGAGTAGTGAGAGTGGAGATGGAAAGAGGCAGACACATTTTGTACTGGTTTGAAAGGTGCAAAAGAACTAGATAGATAAAACAAACCCAGATGTGCTTCTGGGGAAGGGAATGGAGAGCCAATAGTAAATTAAGAAGGCAGAGGTTAACTTCTTGGAGATTAGCAAAAAAGAAACAGAAAAGAGAACAAGGAAGGGAGGGGCACCAAACCTATCTAACTTTGAATAAGTCTGGTCCTCTTGCCCTAATCTTAGACGCCTAGGGAATCATCATCTAACTTTGTCAGATAAAAATCCACCCCCTCCCTGTTTATTACCTTGCTGTGTTTCTTAAATAGGAACTCAGTGATATAAGAAAACAGATCACATACTCTGGATGTATTCTGGGTTACCAAACACAGCTATAATCTATAGATAGGTAGGTCTACATATTTTCGTTATTTTCCAATCCAAGGAAAAAGAGTAGTAGATAGGAAACTTGATATACAAGGAACATGTAGTGCATGTTAGTTTTGGATACTATTTTCCCCAACCACTCATGAAAAAGAGCCATAATCATTTCAAGAAAGAATATGCCCTGCACAAAGTACAAATAGCCCATAATATGTGATCTGATACGAACACATTGTATGAGAAACTTTATACTTAAGTAGAAAGCCTGAACTCTTACAAAGCAATCAAAAATTATTTACACCTAGCAACACAGAGTAGATTGGTGGTTGCCAGGGGCTGGGGGGTAAAGGAAGTGGGGAAACACTAGTCAAAGAGTACATACTTCCAGCTACCAGATAAATTCTGGAGATCTAAGGTACAGCATGGTGACTATAGTTAATAATACTATATTGTATACTTGAAAGCTGCAAAATGAGTAAATCTTAAATATTCTCACCAGAACAGCAACAATAAAAAAAAACAATAAAAAAAATCATGAGAGGTGAAGGATGTGTTAACTAACCTTATGTGGTCAACGTTTTGTTGTATGTATGAGTATGAGTGCCTCAAATCATTACATTACATACCTTAAACTTAATATTATATGTCAATTATAACTCAGTAAAGGTGGGTAAAAATTATTTATTATCAGTATGCATGCATATACACCAAGTTATAAGTCTGAGGTGTACAACTCTAAAGTTCTGTGATAGCAGAAATTACATTTATCTGCTCATCTTTATATTCCTGGTGCTTATAAATTACTTGAAAATCAATATGCACTACATAAATACCTGTTCATTAATTGCTACCTCTCAGATCTTTAGGCAAAAATATGTACCCGACCTAATACAAGAAAATTTCTACTCACCACATGGTTGTATAAATTGTCTGCTATCAGATATCAGAGCAAATTTGAATTGATTAGTCATTGTAACTCAAAGGGGATATTATTATGCCATCTTTTGTTCAAGTTTATATTAAAATTACAATTTAAATAATGGCATACTCTTTATTTGTAATTAAAAGCAAACAGGTGCAATTAGAGCCCTATGTGCCTAACTCACGTTCAGTTCCAATTCCTGAATCAAACATGGTCAGTTCCAATTCCTGAATCAAACATGGTCCCTTGTAATACCATTTATTAAATGAAAGGGGAAAAAAAACTCATGCGACCCAAATGTTCTGATCATTTGGCTCCCCACTTTAAAAATTAGAAAAGTTTCCCCAAAGTAATTTCAGTGATCGTATATTTTCAATTTCTCAAGAGTCTCAAATTTAAATAATGTGTCATATATAATATGTGTCATATAGGAATTTGGAACACATAATCACATATCCAGAAGCCTCCCTACTTCTCTTCCTCCCTCCTATTCCCCACTCACCAAAGAAAGTAAGTTATGAGATCAATTTTGAAAAAATGTAATTATTTTACTTTGAAACCTTATGATTTCCCTCAATTGAATCAACATGAAATAGAAGGGGAAAAGAAAAACAGGACATTGGGAGAAATTTATTCCAACTGAAAATATCACGTTCTTACTAACAAAGATCATCACTGCCTTCAAATGTCATACACAGATGATTCATTCTTCCAGATGGATTTGTCTTATTTTTATTTCACTATTCCTGTTTCATCTTTTTGAAGCAAACTAATTCTCAAATATGGCATCTACAGAGCTGGTCATAATAAACAAAACATCTGATTACTTACAAATGAGAAAATTAAACATCAGTGCAATTAAATACACACATTTAAACTAAATATTTGATTACTACACATATTGCAGTGATTTATGCTAAATGTGAGCACTGATTTTAAATCTGATGTATTGTGTACACACCAAGAAATTATTCTGTTTACTCAATAAATCTGAAAATCCACTAAAAGGTTAGAGGTTTCTCTGATAGCTAAGTGAATTAAGCTAGTAATATTTCAGTCAGTTGAAGGATATATAGGGTAGAAATTAGAAGGCATACAAAATGATTATTAACTACACCTAACCAGTTGAAAATCACCAAGGTTAGCTAAGGAAATCAGGAGAAAAAAGCTGGAGAACTTAACACTAACAGTTAACAAAATCTGTTATAAAGCTATAATAATTAGGACAGGATAGTGTTCACAAAAGACTAACAGAAACAAAATAGAAACCAGACACAATCCACACATGTTTAGTTACCTGACTTACAACAAAGCTGCCACTACAGGGTGGTGGGGAAAAAAGATAATCTTTTTAATAAATAGCGCTGACAAAACTAAATACATCCATAAAAAAAAAATAAGTGTTTTGAACCTTCCCCCTCCCTGCCTGCCATATCCTACACAAAAGTGAATTCTAGATGGAGGGCATATGGAGATATAAAAGATAAAACAAAGTTTTCATAGAAAAAACATAGATCATCATCTTTGTGATATTACTCCCATAGGCAAAGACATTTTTTAATGGTACCCAAAAAGTTCTTACTATAAAGGAAAAGCTGATAAATTAAGTAAGACCTAGTCCTCAAAGACACTTAGGGAGTGAAAAAGTAACACGCAGATTAGAATATAATATTCATAGTACAAGTATCTAAAGATCAGTGTCCAGAATATAAAAAGGACCCACACAAGCAATAAAAAAAAAGGCATACAACTCAACAGAAAAAAAGATGGGCAAAAATCTTTAACAGGCACTTCACAAAATACACACTCACCTAAATGACTAGGTTAAAAACAAAGAACAGATCAACTGCTAGTGAGAGTAAAGAGAAGCTAAAACTCATACACTGCTGACACCCTATGATTCAGCAATTCCATTCCAAGGCATATCCTCAACAGAATATTGACACATACTTACCAAAGCTACTTATTAGAATGTTCTCAGCATCCGCATTCATAATGGTCAAAGTAGTGGGGTGATGATTTCATTAAGTTACATAAATGTCTAATCATTATGTTGTATACCTGAAACTACTATAATACTTTTTATGTCAACTAAAATTGATTTTTTTAAATTTAAAAATAATAAAATAAAATAAAAGTAAAAAACTATAAACAATCCAAATGCCCAACAGTAGATAAGCTGGGACATAGTCACTCACACAACAGAATGATACACAGCAATGAGAATGAATGATCTATAATTATAGATAACGATTAGGACAAATCTTACAGAATAGGCTCAGCAAAAGAAAGCAGACACAAAAGAGTATATTCTGTACAATTTCATGTATATAAAATAAAAATATAGGCAAATACTATTTTATGCTGTTAGAGGTCCGGACACTAATAATCCACAAGGACAATGGAGGAACTTCTCTGTTTCTTGATGAACTTGTCATGTATAGCCTGTGTAGTTTCCCTGTATGTATATTACACATACGTCAGTTTTTTGTTTTATTTTTTCAAAAGGGGGGACAATCTCCAGTTAATCTTGGAATGAGGGAAATCAGGTTATCAGATACCTGTGCTATAACTCCCTTAAATCCTCTCCACTCAGAGGGAACTCTGATAGTTTCAATGCAGAATATGGAGTCAGATGACACCAGGGACCTGAAATGAGAGAGTAGATGAAATAGCAATGGGAAAAAAAAAAAGAAAGAACAGTGAGAAATATGAGACTATTTATAAATACTGCATTTCCTTCAAACTTCTAGCAGTAACCAATAGCCATCCAGCTGAATATCCAGCTGGCCCAATCAAATCTAAAATAAATAATTACAAAAATCCCAGGGTCTTTTGGATTTTAAGTTTGGATTAAATCCCTTGTTAAATTATTATCAGTTGTTAACCAATGTCACCATAATAAAATAATAAGTAGAATCAAAAAATATATGTAAAGATAGCGTATAAAATGAAAAATATCCCATAAAAATTATTAGAAAATTTCAAATCTCCTGAAAGTATATCTTAATGGGCATGTTAATTATTATGTCAGTTAGGGATAATGTTCTGATGTTTTTAACAGAGGCTTAAACAAGGTAGGGGGTTCATTCTCATGAAATGGAATTTCAGAGAGAGGCACTTGCTGTTTTTGGTATGGCAGCTCATGAACAATATGGGCTAATTGTTAAAAAATAAAAAATTATTTTAAAAAAGAATATATGGGCTAAGATCTCTAAAGCTCTTGGCTCTTCTCTAAAGTTCTCTAGGATACTAGTACAGCTCTAGTCATCATGTCTAACCTCAAAATAGGAATAAAAAGAAACAGGTGAAAGGGCTTTTCCAAAAACTTTATTCAGAAATTTCTGTCTGCATCTCACTGACCAGCATTATGTCACACGGTCACTCCAGCTGGAAAGGAGGCTAAGAAATATAAATTTGTAGCTAGGCATACTTCTGCTTCTAACAAAACAATGTTCTATTAGAAAGGAAAAGAGGAGAAATGGACATTAGGCAATTAGGAAGCTCCGCCACAGCTATGATGAGTTTACTAATGATGCGTTTACCAATACGGAATATCTCTTTAATCTAGCAACTTACTTACAAATTTGTGACTCATGGCACTAGAAGAAATTTTCTATGGTACATTCTGACAACTATTTTTCCAAAGTATTTTTCGTACTGTTTACCACAGGGAGAAATGTAAAAGTTTAGGCACTATCATATTAAAAGACCAGTTACAGCCACCATTTCTTCAGCTAGCAGGTACAGATGGATGTCTGGGTATAGTCCCTTTCATACTTCAATGTTAATCTTTTATAAAAAGAATTAAAAAAAGGTTGAATACCAGTTTCTGAAATACTCAGTTTTTAGATGTTATAAGTCTAATAATGTTAATAATGAATTTTTTAAAAATCCAGAACTTCTTAAATCCTAAAAAAGAGAGTAATTATTTCCTGACAAGTTTTTTCAGAATAAAAAAATGAATTTTCAGTGTGCCCTTTTCTGACTCAAAGCATTATTTACTATTTATCCAAATTACTATTTTTTATAAATTTATTATTTGCCATTTCATAAAATCAAGTAATGTGGCACTTTCATGCTGAAACAAATTTTCTCTCTTGATATGACAGGTATGAATAATGCTATACTTATTCAGCATTCCTGATATTGTTCAGCCCTCTTGACCTTTTCCCTGTATAAACCATCTATTTTAATAAAATGAAGTACACCAGTCAAAAAAAATTCTTATTGTCTAAAATAGTAACAACATATTTCACAGGAGATTTTAAAAAGAATATTCAATTCACTAAATATTACATGGCAATTTTAAGCATTCTGTCAAATATATTCTCCGTTTTGTGCAAAGGTTTGTTTGTTCTCTCTTAAACAACTAACACATTAAAGTCTAAGTTTACTATATATCACAGGAAAGACTTTAATTAAAATAAACCAAAGCTAAAATTGAAGATATATATGTATGTATGTATGTGTGTGTGTATGTATATATATATGTATATGTATATATGTATATATGTATATATATTTATATCAATTAATTTAAGGAAATTAAATTTAATGTTTTTTATCTTTGAAACATTTAAAGATTGTCTCCTCTACCAGAACAGATTTGAAATAAAACCTTGTTATTTGAGTCCAGTTTGAAAACTGGTTACTGCAACCAAGAGAAGTTAACCCTAGGTTGAGTTGCTCTACCTCTGCAAAAGAGCTCCTCTATATTTTTATTTATGGTATTCACATGTTGAAAGATGTTACTAAATTTTTATTAACCACCTTGGGAGAAAGAAAGAAAAAAGAGTACCAGAAATGCCATTATTTCTACCCCCCCCCACACACACACACATATATTTCCTGTGGTTTCACTAATACTTTCATTCATTGGACAAATATTTATGGATTTCACTCTCTGAATAATGCCCATATTTTAAATAATTTAAAAAAAAAAAGCTAAAGAATTAGTGTGACCAAGATACAGAAGGACTTTTCAACTAGTATAACTGGAGGATAGCTTTTAAAAGAAGATAAGAACTGCAGAGGAAGGAACCACTAGTATCTACCAATGCATAAAATGGCAAAAATTAATGTAGCTATTTTTATGTCGAGACAATATTTTTATAAAGACTATCACTTTGGAATATGAATATCTAATGAGATTTAGTGGAATGGATATGAGATTCTCCTGAGACTAATAATAATTTCTTCAATTTGAGCTTTTTGTGTTTGTGATTTCTGCTTTTTTGTTTCTCTGGAGTAGGGTCATTCAACAATTCCACAGAAAGCAAGGAGAAAGCATATCCCAAGTTTACTGGCAGTTTTTCCCATCCTCAAACAATTCCTTGTTCAGATTCACAGCCACAGAAGTTCAAAGGTCACTGGCGTCTTTATACTAAATTCCATGGTAGTTACAAACAAACTTTTGTCCCCATTCCTTCAATGACATGGCTACAACAACTACACTGACTAAACTTTTACATCTGAGGCCTGCATGTGCATTTCTCAACTGAAGGACCACAGTACTTCATTTATGCTTTAACCATATAAATCTCTTTTGTGAAATAAAATAATTTATTTACCTGGGGAAAAATGAATGTTGATTTTAGCCAAATACAAAGAACATCACTGGCAGTAAAGTTCTTATAGTTTCTTGTCATAATTATCATATTTACCATTATTTTGTAAACCTCTGTTTACTTTGTTTTTCAAGGTTTTCCTCATCTTTGTTGTCTTTATTTTAAATCTTACATGATAAAAGTGAAAACAATTGTCATGGGTTTTTATAGAGTTATAAATTTAAAAGTTCTTTCTTAAAATATGACAATAAATATACCTAAGAAATCTCAGTTATAAAATTTATTTTAAAATAGAAGAGCCTAAATATATAGGGATAAGTAATATAAACACAGTATTATTTAGAATATAAGTGATTTTACCTTTATTTATATACTTTAATAACTCTTACAGCATAAGTCAAACATTTAATTGCTAAAACTGTCCATTTAAACACTACTTTCTAAATAAATTCTTACTATTTTCATGTGTTAACAACAACCTCTAAAGTCTATTCTAATACAACAAAATACTGCCATTATAGCTGAATAATTAATCAAAAATAATTACCCCCCAAATTAACCATCTTTGAAATAAAATTTTTTAGGAGCAGAGCTGAAAACTACACAAACACAAATCAACTGAAGCACGATGCCAAGAGGTCTCCACCAGTACCAAGAGACGGTTTCCTTTACACAGAAAACTTTCCGTAACTGTTTCTAAGGCAAATGCTCCCAGAAGCCTGAAAATACTATTTAAAATTTACTGAGGCACCACTACTGTGCTAAACACGACACTCCTCAAAGAAAATAAATCCAAACTCATTTTTTTTTTTTTATTTTAGTAAGCACTTGGTAGAAAAGAATACAGCTGAAAGAAGCAAAAAAAGAACAAATCACAAAGCAAAGATCACAGGAATACAGAAATGTTGCTAAAATTTAGTAGATAGTGGCTTTGGACAGGGCTAAACAAAGAAAAAGGATCTAAAGTAAAAAAAAAAAAAAAAAAGTTAGTCCAGATTTTGTTACATAAAATTTGGTAACTCAAATATTTCTCGACCACTAGTGCCTTTATAGGATCATTTAACCAAAAGCCCCTTTCTTTCTACTTCTACTAAAGTCTGTAACCCCGAAACACTAAGAATATCATAATATTTTTCACACTGCTAATCTAGCTAAAACTAATGGGAAGTATTTTCTAAGACTTTTCTGTGTCAGACCTTCCCTTCCTACCTTTCAAGAGATTCGCCTATAAAAGAACAGCTCAGGTCACATGAATAATGTTTTCTAAATTCTGAAGCTGCGGCCTCTATTTTGATTAGACAGGAATGCTACAAGAAATAAAGCCAGTAAAAACCAAGCATTTTTCCTGTTTCCACCTCTCTCCTATGCCAAGCAAGCGGGTGATGAAGAATTCACCAAATACTTTTAAGGACATATTCCTAAGCAAATAAATGTATGAAAACTGCTTCCCACCAGGAGCAAAGAGTAGATTAAACAATTTGTACTGTTAATCAAAGTAATTTACACTTTAAACATCTCACTAAATGATTCCCAGAATATTAATGGTGCAATGAAAAAAAGCAAACTAAATATATTAGAACTTTATTTAGCAGGAAATATACTACCAGCAATGACATAATGAAATTTCTTTTACTGTTGTTGGAAGGAAATTTGCTCATGTTTAGCCATTACCATATCACCACATGAAAACTGAAGATGTAATGAAAACTATAAGAACCTATTAAAAGAAAATGAAGGAGACACAAAGAAATGGAAAGATATTCCATGTTCTTGGATGTGAAGAACCAATATAGTTAAAATGACCTTACTACCTAAAGCATTATACAGATTTCGTGCAATCTCCATTAAAATCCTATCAGCAGTTTTTAAAGAAATAGAATAAAAACCGTCAGATTTGTATGGAAGCAAAAAACAAAAACAAAAAAACCACCAAATCGCCAAATCCATCTGAGAAAAGCCCAACTTCAAATTATACTTTAGAGAGAATATAGTCAAAACGGCATGGTATTTGCAGAAAAACAAACACAGACAAGTGGAACATAATTGGGAGTGCAGTAGTAAACCCATGTTTATACGGGCAAATAATTTCCAACAAAAGAGCCAAAAATATACAATGGAGAAAGGAAAGCCTTTTCAATAAATGGTGCTGGGAAAGCTGGAAAGCCACCTGCAAAACAATAAAACTAGACTGTTGTCTTATCACCACACACCAAAATTAACTCAAAATGAATTAAGGACCTGAATATAAGACCTAAAACAATAAATTACATAGAAGAAAATATAGGAACTAAATTCATAGGTCTTGGACTTAAAGAGCATTTAATGCATTTGACCTCAAAGGCAAGGGAAGTAAAAGCAAATGAATGCAACTATATCAAACTAAAAGGCTTCTGCACAGCAAAGAAACCATCAACAAGGTAAAGAGACAACCATCCAAATGGGAAAATACATTTGCTGGCAACACCTCCAATAAGGGCCTAATGTCCAAAATATACAAAGAACTCATATGACTCAATAACAACAGAAAAACAAACAATATAATTAACAAAAGCAGAAACAAACTCACAGATACAGAGACTATTTTGAGGGATATTAGATGGGAGGGGGATGACGGGGGGGGACAAAAAAAGAAAGGGGATTAACAGGTAGGTACAATGGATAGTTGCAGAATAGACATGGAGATGCAGAGTGTAGCATGGGGAAGATGGCTAATGTAATAAATACGTAAGGGGGAAAAGAGGTACTAGATTTAGTGAGGGGATCATTTTGCGAGTTATGTGAATCTTTGATCGCTATGCTATACAACTGAAACTGGTGTATTATCGTATGCCAACTATAATTGAAAAAAAGTCATTGAATTGTACAATGTAAATACAAGCAACTAATTGTCTATTTTTTAAAAGACGGAAAAAATATGAAAAAAAAAAATGTGCAGAGAACCTGAACAGACACTTCTCCCAAGAAGACATACAAAGAGCCAACAAACATATGTAAGGATGCTCAACATTGCTAGCTATTAAAAAAATACAAATCAAAACCACAATGAGATACCATTACACATCTGTTAGAATAGCTGGAATCAACAGGACAAGTAATAACAAATGTTGAAGAGGATGTAGAGAAAAAGGAACCCTCTACATTTCTGGTGAAAACTGGTACAGCCACTATGAAACAGTATGGGGTTTTCTCAGAAAACATAAGGGGAACACTTCGTGACATTGGATTTAGCAATGATTTCTTGAATATGACACCAAAATCACAGGCAACAAAAGGCAAAATAGATAAGCTGGACTTCATCAAAATTACAAACTTCATGCTTTAAAGGAAACCATCAATAGAGTGAAAAGCCAACTCACAGAATAGAAAAAAATATATATTTTAAATCACGTATCTAGCAAGAAAGAGATAAATACACAGAATGTATAAAGATCTCCAACATCAATAACAGCCCAATTCAAAAATGGGCAAAGGACTTGAATAAGCATTTCTCCAAAGAGCAACACAAATGGCCAACAAGCATATTTTAGTTAACATCACCATCACTAAGCAAATCTAAATCAAACTACAATGAGAAAATACCTCACATCCATTAGGAGGGTTACTAGATAGATAGATGGATAGATAGATAGATAGATAGATAGACAGACAGACAGACAGACAGATAAGTGTTGACAGAAATGTGAAGAAATTGGAAATCTTGTGCACCATTGGTGGAAATGTAAAATGGTACAGTGCTGCAGAAAACAGTATGGCAACTCCTCTATAAGTTAAAAATAGAATTATCATGATCCAACAATTCTACTGTTGGATATATATTCAAAAGATCTGAACACAGGATCTCCAAGATATATTTGCACCCCATGTTCACAATAGCCAGGAGGTAGAAGCAGACCAACTGTCCATCTGGATAAACAAATGTGGCATATATACAAACAACAAAATATTATTCAGCCTTACAAAAGGAAATCTTGTCACACGCTACAACACAGATGAACCTTGAAGACATTATGTTAAGTGAAATAAGTCAATCACACAAAAGCAAATACTGTATGATTCCATTTATATGAGGCATCTAAAGTAGTCAAATGCACAGAAACAAAGAGTATAACAGTGGTTACCAGGGACTGCAGGGAGCAAGAAATGAGGCCACGTTGTTTAATCCTACAAGATGAGAAAGTTCTGGAGGTCTGTTTTACAACAGTGTGAATACTCTTAACACTAATAAACTGTACACATAAAAATGTTTAAGATAATAAATTCTGTTATGTAAATTTTACAATAAAAAAATTAGTATAAGTAGCTACTTCATGGGGCAACTGTGATTAAACTAGATACTACATTTAAGGTACTAAGAATACTTCCTGACATTTCAATAATAATTAAATAGTGTCAGCAATAACATTAGCTACTGATAAGATGAATAAGACAGATATTTACCATTTAGTGAAACTGCATCCTAAATTTAGGATTGAAAATCAAGCAAGAGAGTTTCATATGAGGAATGAGAACCTCTGCTGGTTCTTGATCTGTTAGAGTGATGTAATGAAACTTAAGTTTAAGGAGGTGGGTATGGCAGCTTGATAAAAGAACACAAAATCAAGTCTGAGAAAGTTACTGTGAGGAAACTTGGGAAAGTGCTACACAATGATGTTCTGGTCATGCCTAGAACTCAGAAACAAGGATAAAGAGAAAGAATTTGTATGAGAATGCAAGTTTCTTCAAATCATTGCTTTAACCAATAAATATAACTCCTCATTCTTAGCAAGTCAATACATGAAAGCCAGCTTAGTTAAAAATATTACAGTTTTTTCTCCCCATCAAAAGTTCAAATAGAAATAAGCATTAAAACATAAAAAGCCTAACCTTCACCACCGAGAAAGCCTTTCTAAAAATACTTAATTCTCTAAGAGCAACACAGAATGGAAATATAAACATCATGCTGTATTCCCCTGGACAACCTGTTCTAAGGAGGCAGACAAATTAAGAATATAAACTATGGAGACACAAGGAGTTCTATATCTCTCATACATTCAAATACCTATCACCATGATAGTCTGCTAAATATATAAACACACATACAAAGTAAAATCTTGACTACTCAAAACCATTAGAACAGGGTTTCTCAACCTTATGCTGCTGGCATCTACACCTGATAATTCTTGGGAGATGAGGGGGCAACTGTCCTGTGCATGAATTACACTAGAAAATTAGTTATTCTAAATGTAGAAATATAAATCTTGGAAACAACCCTTTCTCAGCTCAAGTTGAATATTTATAAATCATTTCACATTATTTATAGAGTAACACTGAGGAACACACAGACCTAGATTTTAATTCTGAATCAATCCATACTTAGGTGATCTGAGCAAGTGACCCCAGTTTTCTGAATTTTAGATAAAATAACATTGGTAAAGATTAACACAAAGTGGGCACTATATTAAAGTGAATTTACATTTGAGTGTCAGAATTTTTTTAATAACTGGTTTATAAAAGAATTATCTCTAAAATATATCGCAGTTTTCTGCCTTAATATAATCTAACCTTTGTAAATGACTCAGGATGACCATTTCAGACAAACATCACTGTAATAACTAAATACAACACTAATATAGGGAAGAAAGCTATCAAAATGAATAACACAGAGAATCAAGTTTCAAGACACTGGATTAGTTCTTTGATTCCCATAAAAATAATACTGTAAGTTGAGTCTTCAGGTTAAAAAGTAACAACAACAAAGAAGTAATATAAGTTGGGATAGAAAAACTCTAAAAAATTTAATTGCCTGCATGCCCTACATGAACCAGAAGTGACAGGCTGTCCAAAAAAAAAAAAAAAAAGTACAGAAAATCAATTTGGGTTAGTAGAGAGAACATACCAAAATAAGGGTCAGAAGAATGGAGTTCTAGTTTCAACTGCCCTACTTGAGTGAGAATATGCAGCTAGATTAAGCCACTTAACCTCGATCTATATCCTCATTAATAAGGACACAAACCTACTTTGAAACCTCTAACATTGTCAGGCAAACCAAATAATGACATTGAAAAAAAAAATTATCTCAAAGCTGTATGTAAAATACTTTACATGATGAGATCTGAATAGTCATTATACATCAGTCTAAAGCAGGGTTTCCCTTTTTTTTTCACTTATGACACAGAAAAATGACTGTACTGGTACAGGCACACTGAGGTAAATAAGCTGTAAATCGCCAATAGCAATCAGCCTAGAGGCTCTTGCCACTCAGCCACTGACAATACTCTCTGAGGACTAAGGAAATCAGTATTTCTGGCCCATCTGTAACACATTCAGAGCACTGCCTGGCACACCAGTTAGGAAGCTCTAATTAGAATACCATGTCTAATTAGGAGCACTATAAGAGGGAATTTAACATTTTTACAATAATTGGCTCTGGCAAACAGAATCAAGACCAGATTTTAACTATGTCTTGGACCGAAGCAACAGGGATCTCTGGATGGCCATGCACTGGCAACGCCCTTGACAATGGGACCAGCTGTTCTCAAGGGCCTAAAAGGTGTGCCCACCTGCAGACTACACACTCCCACCCTCACCATGTCCAGGACCCCAGAATTTCCTGCCTATTTCCAAGATCTGCTCAGGCCTCTTTTCTGATTTGGTCCTCCCAAGGGCAGATGACCCCATCAGTATTTACACCTCTAGGTCCCAAAAGTTGTCAAAGAGCTGCTGTCTGAAAGCTGCATGGGCATGTATGAGCTGGAGTAGCCACATATGTGCACACACAAAGCCAGGAGCCTGGGCTGAGAGGGGACCCTGGGTTGGAGGCTGGGTCTTTCTTCGAACTTTACCATGTCCTGTAGCAGAACACGGGAGTCTGAAAATTATGCCTGACTTTGATTTAGGTCATTATGAAGTTTTATTTAAAGCAGGCAATGGAATGACTATCAGTTAACTTGATTTATAACTTGTAAATTTTAGACAACATGCCATATGGACTTCCATTTGTATTCTTGCCTGGAATCCCAAAAATGTTAGGGATGAGCCTAAAAAATAATCTAAAACCTTGCCATATGAAAAATAGTTGAAGAAAATTAGTACATTAAGTCTGGAAAGAAAAAAGGCTGATCGGAAGATAAAAGAACCAGCTATTTTTCACATGACAGCTAAAGAGCTATCACGAGAAAAATAAAGCAGATCTGTGTGGTGTTGGGAATGCAGGGAGCTACATTCCACTTTAATATAACAAGGAATTTTTAAACAGTAAAATTATTTTTTATAAAAGAGTTGGGCTGTCACGTGAGTAACTGAGTTTTTAGACACTGAAAACACAGAAGCAAGAGATGATTCTCTTCCAGGGATAATGTGGAAGGAATTCTGATACCGGGGAAAGGTAAGCCCATATATTCCCTAGAGGCCTACATAACTGCAGTACTCAACAATTTTATGAGGACGTAGCTCTCTAAACAGAAACAAGTGGTATGAAACACAAGGCAATATGAAAGTTAAACTCTAAAGTAACCTTTCTTTCTTAAAAAGTCCCTGCTGTCAACTTACTCTTGTCATTGGCCTCCTTACAAAATGGAGGTAAATTCCTCTTTTATAGAATTAATCACAAAATAAAGGCTAAATCAGCCTTATTGCAAGAAATTTTTTTCCATCCTCCAGAAAATCATAACTTTCCCTATTGCTCCTAATTGAATCTTTTGATTTATTATTATTACTGCAAACTTTGTCTTCCATTCCCATGAAGGACTCAGGCGTCTCTCTGTCATCAACAAATTCATTAAGTAGTGAATGCTGCAGATACAGAATGTATCTAGACAGAGACCCTGCCCCTCAAACAGCTTAATAAGAAAATTATAAGTTAAACACAGGAGCAAATAAATAATAAAATAATATGAAGAAGATAATTGGGATAATGTAGAAGAAAGAGATTGGGATGAGAGAATGCATGTTTATAGGTAATCACAAAGGCCTCTCTAGGAAAAGAGAAGGAAGTCATGCAAAGATCTGAAGAGGCAACATTCTAAGCAAAAGGAACAGAAATTGCAAAACTCTAAGAAAGTATGTGTTTAGCTTGTTCAAGAGAAAAAAAAGAACATCATCCACTATGCACCTATTAGAATGGCCAAAATCGAGAATGCTGGCAACATCAAATGCAGAAGAAGAAGACTCATTCGTTGGTGGAGTGAATGCAAAATGGTATAGCCATTATGGAAAAGTCTGACAGTTTCTTATGAAACTAAACATTCCCTGACTTCAAATCACATAATAAAGCAACAATAATCAAAACAGCATGGTATTGGCAGAAAAACAGACACACAGACCAGTGGAACAGAATTGGGAGTCCAGAAGTAAACCCATGTTTATATGGTCAAATAATTTCCAACAAAAGAGCCAAAAATATACAATGGGGAAAGGAAAGCCTTTTCAATAAATGGTGCTGGGAAAGCTGGAAAGCCACCTGCAAAACAATAAAACTAGACTGCTGTCTTATCACCACACACCAAAATTAACTCAAAATTAATTAAGAACCTGAATATAAAACCTAAAACAATAAATTACACAGAAGAAAACATAGGAACTAAACTCATGGGTCTTGGACTTAAAGAGCATTTTATGAATTTGACCTCAAAGGCAAGGGAAGTAAAATCAAAAATAAATGAATGGGACTATATCAAACTAAAAGACTTCTGCACAGCAAAAGAAACCATTGACAAGCCAAAGAGATTGGGAGGGAGGGGCAAAGAGACAAACATCCAAATGGGAAAATATATCTGAAAGTAATACCTCTGATAAGGGCCTAATGTCCAAAATATACAAAGAACTCATACAGCTCAACAACAACAACAACAAAAAACAACCCAATCAAAAAATGGAGAGTGGATTATCCCCTAGAAACAAGATAAATTCTGTGACCCAGTATTTTAAGAAAGAAGTTAAAATTATATGTTCTACTAAATCTCAAACATCAGTCTTCTTAACTGCAACAGAATACATTACCGTAGTTTAGAAATACATTATCAGTAATAGTAACTTTCTCCCAAGAAGACATACAAATGGCCAACAGTGCTAGCTATTAGGGAAATGCAAATCAAAACCACAGTGAGACACCATCTCATACCTGTTAGAATGGCTATAATCAACAGAACAAGTAATAAGATTTGGAGAGGATGAGGAGAAAAAGGAACCCTCATAAACTGCTGGTGGGACTACAAACTGGTACAGCCACTATGGAAAACAGTATGGAGGTTCCTCAAAATACTAAGAATTGATCTATCATATGATCCAGCAATCTCTCTACTGGGTATTTACCTCAAAGACTTGAAAACATATATCCGAAAAGGTATTTGCACACCAATGTTTATAGCAGCATTACTCACGGTGACCAGGACATGGAAGCAACCAAAATGTCCTGTGACAGGTTATTTGATAAAGAAGCTGTGGTACATAAGCAATTTTATTTATAACTAGCAAAACTTGGAAGCAACCAAGATGTCCTTCAGCAGGTGAATGAATAAACTGCCATACAGCCAGACAATGAAATATTATTCAGTTCTAAAAAGTAATGAGCTATCAAGTCACAAAAAGACACGGAAAAAAACTTAAATACATATTAGTAAGTGAAAGAAGCCAGTATGGAAATGCTACATACTGTATGCTTTCAACTATATAACTTCTAGAAAAAGCAAAACTAGGGAGTCATTAAACAGATTATTGGTACCCTGAAGTTGGGCTGGGAGAAGGCAAGGGATGAATAGGCAGAGCAAAGGAGATTTTCAAGACCTTCAAACTACTCTGCATACAATGTACAAAACCAAGAGTGAACCCTAATATAAACTGTGGACTCTGGGTGATAACGATGTGTCAGTGTAGGTTCATCAACTGTAACAAATGTTATCACTCCAAAGGATGCTGATAATGAGAGGCTGTGCCTGTATGGGGACAGGAAGTACATGGGAATCTCTGTATCTTCCGCTCAATTTTACTGTGAATCTAAAACTGCTCTAAAAAATGATGTCTATTAATAAAGAACTTCATTTTGACTGTGGCCAGTTATCAAAGGAGAGTACAGAGGAAGATGAGGTTGGAGAGGAAGCCAGGAGCCAGACCATGCACTATACATTTTGAACTACATCATTCTTTGTTTTGGGGCTGTTCTGTGCATTGTAGCATGTTTAGCAGCATTCCACACCTCTAACCACTAGATACCAGTATCACACTCCCCCTACTATACAACCCCACAGTCCTGACAATGAAAAATGTCTCCAGACACTGCCAAATGTCCCCTAAAGGCAAAAATCTTCCCCAGGTGAGAACCACTGACATAGCATCTCATAAGTGGCTAAGATAGAGATTTTGTTTCCAAGGTAAAATTTTAAGTTTTAATTTTTAGTGTTAAGTGTACTGAAAGGCCAATACACAGGTGATACAATTGAATTAACATTTAACATTATTTTTAGTGCCTGTGCATGGGATGGGTGAAGGGTACATAGGCAAGCATAGAGACAAGAATAAAGGGAAGTCTATTAGCAGTTTTCCAAAGAAGAAGGACTACTAACCTAGGTTTTTTACTAAAAAAAAAAAAAAAAAAAAAAGTTAGATGCAGTCAGGTCCAGTTTATTTTGAAGGTGGAATCGACAAGACTTAACATGAGATAAGAAGGAAAAAAATGGAAAATGAATTCAAGTGTTTGGCCTGCACAACTAGGTAAATGGTGGTGCCACTTATTGAGACAGCGAAGACTTAGGAAAGGTGGAGAGAAGAGTAAATGAAAAACTAATTTATAGTTCTGCATTGCTCATGTTACATTTGAGGTGTTTATTAGACATCCAAATGGAAGAATGGTGTTAAGATGAGTCTGGAGCTCAAGGGGGAAAAACAAATTAGTAGTAGAAATTTTTATTTTTTTTTTGAGAAATTTAAGCCTCTTCAGCCTATAAATGATACTTGAAACCATGAAAATAGATGAAATCATCTGAGTAGAGCTCAGTTAGTTGGGGGGGGGGGAGAAGGAGGGGAACTGTAGGTAGAGATAAGCTGGCAGAAAGACAGAGAGAATGAGAGGCTAAGAGGTCAGAGGAAATAGTACGCCATTGTGAAATGCTGGTAGGTCAATGTAGACACCGAACCCATTACTGGCTGTGGCAAGATATTGGCCATGACAGGCAGGCTTCATTAAAAATAACTTCAGTATAGTAGTAGAACAACGTCAAATGGATCAGGCTAAAGAGAAAATAAGTAGTAAGGAAAGTGATGCAGCAAATGTAAACTTCTTTTGCTACAAAAGGGAACAAAGAAATTGGGCAACAGCTTAAGGGAATCATAAGGTGGAAGAGAAGGTGGTTTAAGAGAGGTGATTTATTCCGTTAAAATATTAGTGGCTCAAACAATAAAAATTTTACTCTTCTCTCATTTAACCATCCAAAGATAAATAAGCAGTCCATGGCTAGGAGGTGGCTCTGTTCCAGGAGATCAATCAAAGAACCATCTCATTGATCCACGTCCCTGTAAAGTGTTGCTCCCACCTACAAGAGGAATAAGGTACAACAGCACTACAACCTTCTTGGCAAAAAGGGGAAAAGAGAAGTAGAAGACAAACCAGCTTCCTTTCTAAGGCCATGGCCTTGAAATCACACACATCACTTCTGGTCACATTCATTTAGTCAAAAATACAGTCACATGGTCATGTATAGCTGTAAAAGAGAGGCTAGGAAATGTAGTGTGGTTGGGCGGCCATGTGCCCAGGTAAAACTTGAGGGTCTTATTACTGAAAGGAAGCCACAGAGAATGGCATTTGTTGAATAATCAGCAAGTAATATATGTTATATTACTTAATCATCAAGTAATGTTTACATACCAAAAGAAAATGATAATTTAGGAAAGAAAATAACTGTAGGAGTGAAGGCCCTAAGAAGGCAAAAATAAATGAGATCAGGGCACAAATTTATTGTCTCAGAAGCAAGAACACTTTGGTCTCCTGTTACTTCTCACATGCTTGACTTTTCAGAAGAAAGGCTGTCCTTTGGATGCATTTCCAGAAAATTAACCCTTTCCTTCCATCTAATAAATATAGCAATTACTCAGAGAGTGTGAAATTCTGGCCTGGACTGAGCAGTTCTCACTTGGGTGGTCTACTGATAAGCTGATTCAGACCTACTGCTTCATCTAAAAATGTGACCAGTTTCAAAGCTGGAGGGGGTCTACAAAGCTCATTTTACAAATGTTCAAGCCCACAAAGTATCCTCTCCAACAGAATATACAGGTCCTCCAACTGCCAGATGAAGGATCACCCCACTGCCTCCTTGCCTACTCTTTTATATATTTTTTTAATCATGTTATAGTTTATCTTCCCATAGAAATGAGCACTTCCTGAAGGCAGAGAGTCAAGGCCACCTTCTTTCCTATCTATTTTCCATTGCATCAAGCATAGAACAAAATATATAATATGGAATCAGTAAATACTTTTCAGTTCACTGATGAAAGAGACTTGGTTTCTCTCAACCTACTGGAGCCAGGATTCCTACTAAATCTGGAAGACCACTGGATATAAAGCAACTAGTAAGGACTGCTGGGTTCTCCTTGGGTAAAAGCTCAATGGAAACCAGGCAACTGCAAGAGGATGGTCCCTGCTATTTTAAAAAAATCATAGAATCATAGAATTTGTAGTAAGAAAGAATCTTACACATCTCTAGTCTGACCCCTCATTTTAGAAGTAAGGAAAATTAGGTTCAGAGACATGAAATACTTGTCCAAAGCCACAGACTGCTTACAGCAGAGCCAACATGAAAACTCAGGTCCTCTGACCTCAAGTTCAAATCTTCTTTCCCAGTTAAAGGCTACTTTGCTATTTTTTGTCTGTACTTAAATTAGATACTTGTTGAACATCATATAATAATGTTCTTCAAAAATGCTAAAAATGCTACTTACTCATCTTAAGAGTCTTTTTACTACATACCTCTCCAATGAAAAGAGGAACAGGAATTAACTGTTTCAATACTATACACAAAGAAAAAAAAAACAATATAGCCAAATGGCTTGCCCAAGATCACTAGGCTGAATCCCAGATAATAATAATTTTGCCCTTTAAGTGCAAACAGATGGAATATCTACTTTAGATTTTCCAGAGCATGGTGCCTACCTCTTCTAACAAAGACAACATAAACATCATAACACTTCCATAATTCAGGGTCACACATGCTTTTCTTTTCAATGCTTTCCATCTCCACAACCTCCAATATTAATGTATTTTATAATCCATAGTACAAAATAAGGGAGGAAATGGATATATGACTATAAGTCAAATAATAGGATCTCTCTGAAAACCAGAATTCTATTTCCGCACTGAACATTCTGGTTCATATATCTGCATGAAATATTAAGCCAAATACCTCATTTATCACTTCCTTTTACCTATCCTAAAACAATCTTTAAATACCAGAGAAGGCCCCTTATTCAGGTACGCTGTGAAGTTGGAAATATACATTTTACCAATCTTTACTACACTGAGAAATATTCCCTCTCAAGCTTCAACTCTCCAGGTATAAAATCTTTGGTTGATTGATTGGTTTTAACATCAAAAGAAAATACTGTCTCGTGATAGTGGGTCTTCTTTAGGCCTCTAACTTTCTTGAGATGCTATAATTAGAACCGTGCAGTTTAGTTTTCCAAGAGCTGCTGCTCTATGGTTTTATGGAAGGGCCCCTCTGCCTCCATCCCTCTATTCCAACAAGAACGGCGTGGGAACATTAATGCCCTTGAATCAATTTGCTTCATTTAAGCATCATCTGAGGCATGAAACTACACAATTTGTAGGACTGCAAGAGCCAAAATGACCCTAATTCTGTTTTGTTTTAACTCAGAACAATGGCCTGTATTTATTTGCTCAGTCTTAGTTTGAGATTAACGTCAAGTAAACCAGTACTTGAAGCTGAAAAGCACATCCAATTTCTCAATGGTTAAGATAATTTCAACCAAAAACTTCAAAAAGCAGCTTAATATCAAAGTCTCTGGATAGTAAACTAGGTCTATCCTTAAAAAATAAATATTGTAACTTTTATTATTTTAACTTGAAGAGGATTGTTATAAAGATGTTAATGCAAATCATAAAGACTTAGTGTCATATATGTGTACAGAAAGTTATCTAACTCTGACCTTATTAAAACAGGTTTTTCTCCCATACCTTCCTCAAAGAAAAAGCAAAACAAAAAATACCAGTACCAAAATACACGTGGTATTTAAATTTAGTATACAAACGTAGAATAGTAAGAAAAAAATTATCAAGAACCAGGATCTCTGAAAAATAAAGCATAACTCTTTCAACCCATTCTTAATCATCTAAATAAATGATTAATAAAAATAGAGTATAACATGGAAATTTCTCAAGTTATTCCTGTTACAGCTGGTATCTAAACCAGTGGTTCAGTAAAGGAGAAAATTCAATAACAAGTAGCATACCACTCACGAGAACAACTACACTACAGGGGCAAAGGCGACATACAATATTTTAGGCATACTGTTTAGACTAGAATTTATAATCATCATCATCTATGATGTATTGAGTGCTTAACAGTTATATTGTATTACACCTTGACATGCACCATTTTATTTAATCATCACTTTAATCTTCCAAGATAGAGTCTATTGTTATTCTCTAATTACAAAGGAGGTACCTCAAGTACAAAAATGTTTGTCTGGGATCAAAGTTTACACCACAGCTGGCATTCCAGGGGTCTTAACCTGTATATATGAAAGGAAATCAACACCTGTGCTAAGTAAAAAAAAATTTAAGTCCTAAATCAGGGTTTGGCCATCTTTTTCTGCACAGGGCCAGACAATAAACAGATTAGGCTTTGCAGGCAATACTGTCTCTGCTGAAAGAAAGCAACTCTGTAGTAGTGTCAACACAGCCACTGACAATCCATAAATGAATAAATGTGACTGTGTGCCAATAAAACTTTATTTATGGACTCTGATATTTAAATTTCACGTAACTTGCACATGTCATGAAATACAGTTTTTTTGTTTTTTCAAGCATTTAAATTTTTAAAGTAATTCTTAGTTCATAGGCCACACAAAAAGCAAATTGCAAAAAATCCAACACGAAAACAAATTGCAGGCCAGATTTGGCCTACACTGAATTTTGCCAACTTCTGTTCTAAATAATGCCAAAAAATATTTTTTATTAAAAAAGGTTTTCTTGCAAATCCTAACGTGTAGCCTTCTTTGATATTTTGAACTGATTCTCTAAAGAAGCTCAATGTCTCAATAAACGACATCTGCCCCAGAATAATCAAAAATTCCAAAGAATTCCGAACTATAGATACTACATATGGATTTGTTAAGAATGAAATGGAATCACAAAATTTTGGAACTGAAAGAGATCTAACACATTCTCATTCCTTATGAGACTAAACAATGAACAATGTTTAGTTCATTTCATTACATTTTTCTTCTGCTACCATGATCTTCTGAAGAAAACAGCTGCTAGTCCCTGACATTTGTTAAATGCATTTACAGTCAACAGTGAATCTATGTATACCATAAAGACAATACAACCAGACCAGCTTGGAAAGTGAAAACACTGCTGAATAAGTCATCTAAAGAGAGAATAAGAAAGAAAGAGCAATGACGATGGATGTATTGACATTAAAGTCTCAACCCAACTGCAGCATAGCTTCTGGTGATTGGAAAATTATGTGGGGATTGGGAAAAGAAAAGAAAAGGAACATAACCACTGGAATTCAAAACCAACATCAAAGACTCTAATGACAGTTGAGCCTGCCTGGCTGTTTCTTAGCCTCTCCCTAGAAAACAAAACAGTTATATAATCAAAGAAGGTTCTTCCAAAAAACACTTCCTCTCTGGCCCACTTACACCCTATCACCCACCTCAGTGTGCACCACCACCACCATGCAGTAAACTGGGCTTCCACCCCAGCTCTGTCTGGACAAGCCTCTGTCCAAAGTGCTGCTTTATTCCATGGCCTGCTATAGGGATGACGGTATGTCAATAACTGGGCCTGAGCACACCATCCTAGAGACCTTTTCTATAAAGCATTATCAGATAACCAATTAAGAATGAAGCAGATTCTAGATTATACTGAAAAAGGAAATCACAACAGCATAATCCCCCATCTTTACAAATAGCCCTATTAAAAAGAAAAATGAGGACTTAAAAAACTTTGAGATCTAGTTGGAGCAGTAAGTAATTAAAGCTTCTATTTTCTTCACTCTCAAGTCCAAGGAGTGAATGTCAAGATTCTGAGTTAGACTTCAATTTATTCAATAAGGAAAAATATATTAATGAATCACAACCATCACTACCCAAAAATATTGCAACAACAAATCCAATTACTGAGTCAAACTAGCACAATTTCTGGAATCCAAGATCCACTGTACTCTAGCACCATATGCTTTTTCTTCCAGTAGAAATACGAATATAGACAAGGTTTACAAAGTAACAAAAGTTATTCCCATTCAGACCGACTTAAAAGGTCTAAATCTGTGCCAAATTAAACTCTGAAAGAATGGAAAATAAAAGAGAAGCTGACAACAATGCAATGTGGCCCAGCTGCCAGCTATCCGTGTAGCATCATGCAGTGCCCCAAGCATTTCAAAAGCAAATTGCAATTCTGCATGCAGATCAAAATTATAATTATCCCAATTCTAATTCCTAAAAGCTAACTATTAAACTGCATCCCAAGCATCTTGCTGTGGGTCTCCTCTCCCCCTCCATCCTCTTTAAGCTTCGGCAAGAAGTGAAGTTATAAAGGGTCCAGATGTACACCAAAGCAAATGAATCAAGCTTGACTTTCTCTTCCTACCGTTTCTCTTGATGCCTGCGAAAATCTTCAACCAAAAAATATTTACTCGAGTCAACAAAATGAGAAAGGAACAAGACTGGCCAGGTGGCGGGCAGTTCAAAGGAGGGGGGGGAGGCACTAAGTCACCAGTATCGTCCAACGCGTAGCAGCAGCAACTTCAGCCAATTAGACAGATGAGAGAGGGAAACACTCCGCGGGAGTCCCCACGAGCACGGACGTGTGGCCCGACCTACTCCACGCACGCGGGGGCGGCCCTGCGGGGCGCAGCTCCCGCGGCGGTCCTCAGGGAGCGCTGCGTCGCCCGGGGCCCGCTCGCTGCCCCCCGCCCCCCACGGAATCGCGGCTCGGGCTGGCCTGGAGCCCGCGGCCGGGAGCCCCGCAGCAGGCCAGAAAGGCGTCCGCCCCGCTCGTCCGCCGAGGCCGCGGGCAGCAGGGGATGCGAGCGCGGAAGGGAGGCGGAGGCCCGAGCCCTGGTCCCCCGGGAGGCGGGGGCGGCGAGTCCGCGGGGGCGGGGGGCGGCGGGGGGCCACCCGAGAGGGTCTCCTCCACACACCCGACCCCGAACCTCCCCTCTAGACAGGAACGTCTCGCGAAAAGAAAAGCCAGGCCCCGCAGCCCTGCCCGCGGCGTCGGCCCACGTCACGCGCGCCCCCCGCCCCCCGCCGCGGCCCGCGCGCCGCCCCCGCCTCACCGAGCCCCGCGGCCCCGCCGCGCCGCCGCGGCCTCGCTGCGCCCCGCGCGCCGCTCCGTGTCTGCCGTCCGCGGGCGCCGGGCCCGCCGCCCTGGCCTCCGCCGCCGCCGCCGCCGCCGCCTGCTCGGCCTCCTCGGCCTCCTCGTCCTCGCCGCCGAGCGCGACTAGCGCCCGGCAGCCCAGGGCAGCCGCGGGGACGCGGCCGGACGCCCCCCGCGCCAGCGCCTCATCCCGCCCGGCCGCCCGTCAGGCTCGCGGGCGCGGCCGCCGGGCTGGCTCCGGGTCGCGGCCTCGTGCTGCCGCCGCCTCCGACACGCAGGGCTCCGGCTCCGCGGTCCCGGGGCCGCGAGCCCCTCCTCCCCGGCGCCTCGGGCCGCCCCCGCCCCCGCCCCGCAGCCCGCGCGCGCCCGCCGCAGCCCGCCGCCTGCCGGGCCCCCGCCTGCGCCGCGCCGCCTCCTGCGGCAGCTCGACGCCAGGCGCGCGGAGAAGGGGCGCGCCGCGGCCGCGGGCACGAGCACGCGCGAGGAGGGGCGGGCACGAGCACGCGCGAGGGGGGCGGGCACGAGCACGCGCGAGGGGGGCGGGCACGAGCACGCGCGGGGGGGGGCGGGCACGGCGCGCGCGCGCGGGCCGCGGGGGCGCGCCCGGGCCGGGCCGGCCGTGGTCCCGGCCGCGCACGTGCACTGCGGCGGGGCGCCCGGGCTTAGCCCGGAGCGGCTCCGGCACCGCGATGCTGCGGTGGAGGCTGGGGGCGCGGTCCGTCGCTTCGGCTTCTGCATCGGGCTGCGGGTGCAGAAATGAGAAACGTGCCGCCGCAGCGGTGACACCAAGGAGAGGGACCTCCTCTGAGGCTACGTACGGCAGGCAGTGGCTCCTCTCCGCTCCGCACTGACCCCTGAGTGCCGTCACCGAGCGGGGAAGGAGAGGTGGTGCCGCCGGTCGGGAAGATCCTGGCCTCTCCATCTCTTGCGCATCGGTTATTATTGGGGTGGGAGGGGTGGGGGGACTAAAAGTTCCTTCAGTTGCTTCTTCATTGAGAGTGATGGGCCAGATTGGAAGTGACATGGCAGGGAGAGAGAGGACACGGAAAGGTGTGAAAGTAGCAAACCTTAAGGTTCGTGGCCAGACTGAAAAGAGATCTTGGAGACAAGTGGAGGAGCTCACATGGAACCCCCTGCTTGTGGATGGCACTAACCTTGGTTCATCCCCTAATCCTTTTGTTCGGCCTCTAAAGGCTGTGCAGCACTTCCACTTGAAACAACCATCTGTGTAACAGAATATATATATTGACATTCCCCGTTTTCTATTTTCATTTTTCTTTTCTTTTATATATGTACCATTCAATCCTAACTCATTTGGTATCTAAATGTTGAAGGGAGGGGGAAGGAAGCAGGCGGTTAACCTACATAATTTAACTCCTAGTCCTCAAACCTACTGATGCCAAATGCTGCATCAGTAGGTCTAATGTCACTGCAGTGATTCAGGTCCACTCTGTATTTAGTCATTTCAATGGGAGTCATTGACTATAAAAGGTGGCCTTGACCACACTTAGCAGAATTTCAAGGGCATGTGCCTTCTCACTACGTCTTGGAGAGGAATTAGGGAGTGCCATTTACAACAATCCACTCTTGCCAGCTTTGGTATAATTAACATTTCTTTAAACCCAAGATTCTAGATGCTTTTTTATCAGAGAACAGGGGAAGGAATGAAATGAGAAGATTTTCATTGAGGCACAAATTGGGATGGGAAAATTTACAGAGCCTATTTAAATAAATGTATCCTGATATATAGCCATCTACTGGAAACAGGTGCACTTAGGTTCCATAACAGTCTTAATGGGCACTCCCTAAGTGCTGGCAAAACAGCAAAGTAAATGAGGAAAACTAGAGACCTTCAACTTCAACATAAACCCAGTGTTTGAAAATTACTCTTTCTCCAAACTGCAACTGTTCCATGGGTTCACCTTTTGGCCACAGAGAGCCATCACTGCAAAGAGGGGCAATTATGCAAAGAGATGTTCAGTAGCTTGTGTTGCTCCTGGGGTTGGTGAGCATTAAACATAAAACTTCCTGCCATGTCAAGAGCAAGTCAGTATGGGACATGAAACCAAGTCATCGCAGGAAGCAAGCAAGCGTTGCCCAAGGCTCCAGTCCCTTGGCTACCTCAAATAAGATAATGGCATTCTGTATTCTTTTTGGAAAGCTTTCATATCCCAGACTTTTGCCATTACACGCCAAAATTCAGCTGTAGTAGCTGAATGTTAAATGGTTTATGTTCAGCTGGTGGAGAAGGTGAATAATACATACAAAGAAGCTAGGATCTATGCATGCATTTGGATGACAAATATTTTACTTTCAGTGTCTCGAAACATTTTGGTAACTTTTCTGCTACTGGTATTATATCTAGTTTGGAGAAAGAAAAAATGGATTCCATATGTGTATTCCAAATGTCAGAGGTGTTTGAGCAAGCTCAAGGGTCCTCATAGTCTTCACTCTCCTTCAGAGCCAGCATTCCCTCTCTTTGGAAAGAAGCATCCAAATAGTAAGTAGTTATTATTGCTAAATCTGCAGATAAATTTAAGATTATGACTTCTGGGCAACTCTGAAGCCATCTGAACTTGCCGTTTCATATGTTTGTAACCAATTACCTTTGTCCTAATATCTTTAGTGGTTCAATACATTTATTCCTAAAATTGCAAAATTTTCTTTAAAAAAAAAAAAAAAGTCTGCCCAGCTAAAAAATATTTGATAACTGCATTCATTTGGGTTTGATTCACTGTTCTCAAGGTGAGGGGCAGGAGGGAGGGAAAAAAGACAAATTCCCTCTCTCGCTGTTGGAGGCCTCAGCCTGACCTCTTTTCTCGGCCTTGGCACTGTCATCTTCCGGTGGTAGCATCTGGGCTCACTCCTGGCATCACAGATCTGTTGCACTGCAGTCCCCTCCAGGCACTGAGCAACGTCATGGTGCAGACAAGTAGAGCCAGCAAAGAGGGCAGCCACACAGACGACTGCAACACTTACCTAACCTTGAGTTTTATAGAGAGCCTGGGAATTGAGCAAGGGTGAGGGAGCAAGCCTATTTTCATGCCTAAATTGAATGCTCAACAGCTGGCTTGAGAAAAATGAGTGGCTGAGAATAAGCCAAGCTTAATAGAGAATTTTCCGATAGTGACATTTGACATTGCCTTGTTTATTAATTTTTTTCCTACCCAAAGTGCCAGCACCGTATTGTGTCCTCGTAAAACAGAACAACAAAATAGATTTTTGAAAAGGCGTGTTGCCTGTGTGTGGCATTTTTCTAGCTAATATGGATGCCCATGGAGTAACCTCTTGAAACATTTTAGGAAGTGGTCAGTTGTCCTGTTCTCTAAGATGCAAAAAACCCCTGGGGCATTCACTGAAATAATAAAGTTCCCATCTTTTCTCCTCTACAGTCACATTTTGGTTCATTAGTCTCTATTGTAATATTTTAGAACTTCTGTTGTTCTCCAGCAATTTTTTTTTTTTGTCTTTAAACCATAACACTAGCTGAGCCTATCTACACTTCTGTTCTTGAATAGTTCAGCAAGATAGCAGCTCTTTTGCCATCTCCTCCACTGAGCCCTTCTCCACTTCCAGAATTGTAAATGTTGACTGTCCCAGGGCTCTGACCTTTGGCCTTTCCCATTCTCTTGCTACACTCCCTCTTAGGGCAGTCTCCTCTAGCCTTTGGCTTTAAATAGCCTTCATTCACTGATGTATATCTTTCACCTTGACCTCTTCCCTGCACTCTCTCCAGCACTCCAGGGCTTGACATCCAGCTGCCTAGGCGACATCTCCACTTGGATGTCTCAAACTTAATGTGTTCAAAACAGAACTCTTGATTTTCCATATTAAAAGCAAAACCCAAAGTTGTTTTCCTGTAAGCTTTCCCCATCCCAGAACAAAAGTATCTCTTTCTCTCAAACACCACATTCATTTTAGCAGCAAATCCTTTCAGTTCTACCTTCAAAACATATATTGATCTAATCTCTTCCCTCCCTTTTAACCACTAACACCCACATCTGCCCCCCCAAAATTTCCCTCCTGGTGACTAACTAACTGGTCTTGCTTTATTCTTTCCCCTCCATATTCTAGTTTCAACTCAGCAACCAGAGCATTTCTTTCAAAATATTGGTAAGATAATGTCATTCTCTTTGCTCAAAACTCTCCAGTGCCATATGCTTCTAATCACACAATAATAATAAAATTTAATGTCCTTTCCCCAGTCTTACAAGTTCCTTCATCCCCTATTGACCTCTAGTCTTAACCTCTTAACATTCACTGTGCCCCAGCTACAGAGGCCAGCCCTCCAGCTATTCCTCAAACCAGGGAGAGCCATTTCTTCCTGGCTTTTAAATTAACATCTAAAATAGTTTTGACTTCTCTGTCCCCTTACTCTACTTTTTTTTTTTTTTAACAGTACTTATCCCTCCTTGACTGTGTTTGTAAATAATTATTTATTTGTTGCCTTAAATGTTCCTTGAGGGCAGGGGCTTTGTTTATTCACCATTTTATCTGCCAAATAAATGAATAAATAGTACTGTCAGAGTACAGAATCTATATGCTTATTTATTTTCTGCTATGGCTTATTGCTACGGATGTATCTTTATATTTATTAGAAGTGGAGACAACTTCACTGCAGATCAAAACAAATAACACTGAAAATCTAAGAAAAGATCGAAATTCAGCAGAGAGTAATGTAATCGCTATAAGGCAAAATCGGAGTCTATCCTTGCAATTAGGTTTTGATGTGTAGAAGTTAAAGGCGTGAAAATTAAAGCCAAATTATGTGAAGTGCCCTCTTATTGTCGAATGAAGTAATCACCATGTTTGGAAAGTGATGTGATACATTTTAGGAGATGCTAATTATCTCTCTCTTCTTTTATCCTTCCCCACTATGTAACCTTGAAAAATCAATTAACACCTCTGTGTTTCCATCTGTAAAAGGGGCATGCTTGTTTTCTTCTTTAGTCAGGTATCATAAAGATAGAATAATTTTGTTATTTTGAAAAAGCTTTGGAAGAAAGGAAATTTAGACATTAACGATGATAATTATGCTCTCCAAACTTCTTTGTCTAATATTTTGAAAATGAGCGATAAATAAATAAATATATCTGAAGATTTATGAGAATCACTCAGCACTTTTAAAATGGTCAGGAAAAAAGTATCTGAAGCAACAAAGCAACATCAGTTGCAGGAGCATATCACCCACTGTCTGAAGTCTACACCTGGCATCATCACGAGCAACACAGGATCCATTTTATATTCAGACATGAACTTTTACCAGGAAAGGAATCACACTGAAATATAAGTTTTTGTATAAAATACTCATTCCACTTCTTACTCAGCAAAATCATATAAAGGCTACTGAAAAAATTAACAGAGGCAACAATGACAGTTCTGTATGCGAGATCCTCAAAGTTTGGAAGGGGACTTTTTGAAGCTGTATTTTTCCAGCAAACATGCTGCTTTAAGATGTGTGTTTGATACATAAAGTGAAAACCATGTGAAGGCACAGGAAGAAGAGGGCCATTTGCAAGCCAGAGAGGCCTCAGAAGAAACAAATCTTGCTGACACATGGATCTTGGACTTCCAGCCTCCAGAAGTGTGAGAAAATAAATTTCTGTTGCTTAAGCACAATTAAAAAAAAAAGTATGTTTAATTGAGGTGACTTAGAGGAAGCTAAATCTCTTATTGGTGGCTGTGATAGTGGTGAGATGTTGTCATTCCTCATGAGAAGACACACTCACACACACACACATATTTATACACACTCACATTTCACTATAAACACAGTGAGTGCTCTTCTACTCTCTCAGAGCTCTGCCTGAATCAGCACTCTACTCAGCCTGCTTGGTGATGCTCTCAACCCCAAATCCTTTTATTAGATCTAAAGAACTGAAACCAGTGTTGAGGAAGTGCATGGGAAAGTGACTTGGGAAAGCGAGAGATCAAAGAGAGGTCATTCAACTCCAGGGCATCTGCTTTCCCAGGGTGCTCTTTGCAATTCCCCTCCCACGATTTTGTCTTTTATGGCTTCTAGTTTTCAGAATTTACTGCATCTCAGAAGGTCTAAAACATCTGTGTTTTCCTGCGATATTAAAAATACATGCTGGCTGAGAATTTACCTGTTGCTGAAACTTATGTAGTACATGCTAGGTTTCCTGGGCAACTTGAGGAGAGCTGTAGTAGGTAATCTAATATGCCACTTTATTATTTTTTAAAAATTAATTACTTGCACTTGGCTTTGGAAATAATTTTGTATTTAGCTTTAAGTATAGATTGTCCCTGGATATGCTGGGGGTTAAGGGACCATAATATATCAGACAACAATAAAACTACTGTCAAAATATTATTCCCCTGTTCCCCACTCAATTTTTTTCTCTATGTAAAACAAACAGCATTGTGCCTCAGAGTGATATAAAAGGCCAGTCTTAAGCAGAACTGATAATTCACACAAACTTACTAGTTCACTCTTTCTTTCCTGAGTCATGACCTAAGTTAAATAAAGCATTTCCTTTAGTTCTTCATGGATTTTAACAAAAAGCAACAGCAGCCATCTTACTCATGGCAACAGGATACTTTGTCAAAGAGTACAACATTCAACATAGAGTCAAACAGCTGAGAAAGTTGTAACTTAGGTAATTCACAGTTTTTTGTGCTTTGTGGAGTACCTTTCAATAGCCAACCTAAGATTTTATGGACAAGTATGAAGCACTACAGAGAGAAACTGAGGCTCAGAGATAGACAAATTCTGACTAAAATTCAACCTGTACTTGATCTTATTATCTATTTTTTAATAAATATATGTTGATGGCTACATCACAGAAAACTGGACAATAATCTTTAAGAATAATGTTATCTGTACACTGCAAGAGAAAGCTCATCCAAACTGAAAAACATCTTTTCACCCTCTTTCCTCCCCTCTACTCCTGGAGGAAAAAAAAACCAGGGATCCTTGCATTTTCATTTCACAATTGCTTCCAGTAACTGTATTCAGTGCAATCATTATCTCTTCCCATGCCCATAAGAAGACAGCATTGAAAACAAACACATATTCAGGTACTGTAACTCAAGTTAAGGTCTGATAGGTCAATTAGCCGAACCATTGGCATTTCGCATACCCTTTCTCGGTTTTTTGGTGGGCAAGTAAGTCTTCATAAGAGGGCAATTTTTCCATTCCAATCTATTCCACAATTACTAGCCCTTCTTCTGTGCTAGGTCTCATATCCTACCCTCCCCAAATCCTCTGGCACAGCTTTTTCAGAAGAGACAAAACCTTCCCAACATCACCTTTATACTGTAATGGTGTCCTTTTATGAGAAAAACAAACAAAAAGTCAACCATCATGTTTTCCCTAGCAGACCAGGAAATTCTGGCCCTTCTCTCTACCAAGGGAGAAAGATATCTTCAAGGAGATGCTTACTCTCAAATTCTCATCTGTATAGTACCGTGCTAGAGACTGGACAAGAAAAAGTGAACTTCATTTCTCAATGCTTAGCGTTTAAGATAGATCAAATCAGCAAAGGCTAATCTATGGGTTACACAGACATCAAACAGCTGTGCAAACATTGGACAGATGCATAAATTAAATACAAAAGTAAATAAAGTATTTACATTAAGTAAAAGTCATGCAGCTGCTGTTATTATTCTCTGCTAAGGCTCAGGAGGTAAGGAGGTTCATTAGGCTAAACAGATTGCATTTTTCTGTTGGGGATGGTGTCAGCAGGAAGGAGTGGAAAGGTCACATATGGCTGGAGGAACAAAGACAAACTGTTACATAAACTGTTGTCTGCTGGTACACAACCTCTGAGCTGGGTCTTCAGGCTGAAGTGACTCTGTTTCTCAGAAATTACTTTTATGTGCAGACTACGCTTTTAGGAATCTGTGTCAGTAACTAATTTTAAAGTGTCAGAGACCGCCCCAGTGGCCTGCAACAGCAGGAACCCAATAAGGGGACCTGAGAGATTTAACAAGGACTGTCTTACCTCGAAAAGTATCTTGCTGTTCTATATGTGTCCATGGTGAAATGAAAGAAACTTTAGTAGCCTACTGCCATTGGAAACTCTACCTGGTAGCCTGGCACCATGGAAATTTCCTGTCCTCTCTATGGAGAAACCCAGAATGCAGCTCAGCTTTATTTAGCCTGGATTCTTATACTCATTTGACACCTGGAACACAGGAGATGTGAATGACTGATGAATTGCTAAGCTGTTCATGAATCTTTCCTTACTGCATGGCCCTTTGTGCCTATTTTAAATAAAAATATTATTTTTATTCAGAGACATTATGTGTAGCATTCTATATTTGTAAAAACAAAGATGATAAAACAATATAAGCCCATTGTTAAAGAAATTAGAAATGGTAGTAAAATGAAAAATCAATAAGCCTGCAATTCAGAGATAATCATTGTATCATTGTTAATATTTTGGTACATGTATTCTAAACATGTATATATATATATATATATATATATATATATATATATGTGTATATATATATATAAACATGTGTATATATGTGTGTGTGTATATATATGTATATATATAATGTTTTTTATACTTTATTTATTTGATTGAAAGCTTTTGAACAATATATATAATGTTTTACATAGTTGATCTCAACTGTGTTTGCACTGACTTCAGTTGGTTGTATTTGGGTTTTCTATGCTCAAGATTCTGCTTAGTTGCTCTTGTTGCCATTGGCTTGTTTTCTTTTAGGTTCAAGGTAGGCATTTTCATATAAAATCTTATTTTTAATCACTTCTCTGGCAATTCTTTCTTGTATTCTTAGTGTTGTGTAATTATACCTACAATAGAACCGTCATCCTAAAGTACCAAGATAAATCCTCCTACTCCAACATCGCATGATGTTCTAATTCTACCTTCTCCTTCCTGGGCTCACAGGGCTCCAGCTCAGGCTGTGGGGATGAGTCAGCACCTCCAGCCCTGCCTTCTTCGCATAAAATTTTTAACAGAAACAGGATAATATTAAAAATAATGTGTGCAATCTTTTTTCTTACATAATTATTTTTACTTTTAATGTCAATAAATATTTACCTACATTATTTTTATATGATCATATGTTCATAACATATATTCTCTAATATTTTCCTATTGTTGGGCATTTCTAGGACTGAGATTCTTTTTTCTGCTCTAATTAGTGATGGTTGCTTGGTCATCCTTGTCACTAAATGTGTGGACCTGTGAGAGTCAAATGTCTTTCTTCCCCTAGTAGTTGAAGCCTCGACTTCCATGCTCAGTGCCTCAGCCCTTTGGCTTAAGGATTTTGTTTAGTTAAAAAGTGAGAACCCCAGGAGAGGTGTTCCTTAAACACTATCCAATACTTATTTCCCCTTTTTCCTTGGCAAGTCCTGAGGAGGGTCTCAAAGACTGATTCTATGCTCAGGCCTTGGCCCTGGGTCTTGCTCAAACCAGAAAAGCTCCAAAGTCCACACATGTTCCAATAGAACTGTTATATTTTTATAATTGACTAAAATCCTGAGCAGTTGAAAAAACAGTTAATACTGTCTGGCACTAATTACTGCGTAAATTTAGCTTATTATAGAAAACATGTTCAATCTTAGCTAATTCCCTCAATACCTGATCCAGATACTCATTAACTTTATTCTCATGTTTTTTATACTTTATATTTGGTTTTCTGTAAATATAAATTTATTTACTTCGTACTCTACCTTCATTACTGCATAGTCACTGTAGTAAACTTATTAAGACCTCAATTTTTATTTCAATATAACTTACCGGTGGTCTCCCAAATTTAAGTCTGGTGCGCTCTAAACCCTGTAGAGATGGTATAATTCTTTTTATTCACATATCCAGGACTGTCTTCATCTCAAGAAGTGTGTCTCCGAGGTGTGTTATCAAAACATACTGCTTACTCTGTAAAAGGCAGAGTCTAAGGAGAAGTAAAGTTTCCTGTTTCTACGCAGTCATGTGTATGCACATGTGCATGTGAGATACAGAGACAGAGGCCAAGAGACAAGAGTTATTTCTCATGGGAAGTTGTGTCCACCTCCAGAGACTGCAGGTTGGCAAATGTCAAGGGCTGCCAGGTACTAAAGAAGTGCTAATTGCTACTACTAAAGCTCTGTTTCCACCAGAGATTCCCAGAGCAACCTTGGGGAAATGACTGAATGATTCCATTTCTCTAATCTCAAATCCAAACACTAAGGACAATAATATTTCTCACCCCTTCCATTCCAAAAGCATAAGAAGGAATTAGTTTACAGTTGTTTTGAGAGTCTGTGGGAATGTTATTACTTCATGCTCCTTTCATATTGCTTGCATTTCACTCAACCATTAAGAAAGGATAACTAAGCTAGAGATGTTTTTTTCTATAGCACTCTCTTGTGAAGTACACCCAACTGCTGAAGCTTAACAATTTAAGAAGGGAGGGAGGGAAGGAGGGAGGGAGGGAAGAAGGGAGGGAGGGAAGGAGGGAAGGAGGGAGTGAGGGAAGGAGGGAGGGAGGAAAGAAGGGAAGGAGGGAAGGAGGGAGGGAGGGAAAGAGGGAAGGAGGGAGGGAGGAGGGGGGGAGAGAGAGAGAGAGAGAAAAATCATAACTACCCACTCATACTCACACATATTTGGCATCTCAAGCTTTGAGCAGTTAATAACCAACTCCTAGAGTTGAAAACTGTCATGCTCATAATGCTGGTTTAATTGTTCTCACACACCCTACTGAGCACACCTTCTTTCCTGAAAAAGCTCAGCACAAAACCACAGTTCTGCTTTGGAAGGCAAAAAGGTGGAATAGAGTTTGAAATGAACTACAAAGGCTTTTATAAAATGGAGTAAGGACCAAAGGTTCTAACTGCAGGAGGCCAGTATTTTTAAGCAAATACTCCAATTGTTTTCTACTTCTCTGCATGTGCCTACTCACAGAAAATTTGGGTTTACAATGTAGCTTGTCTGGATTCCCTTCCTCTGACAAGGGATTGAGGACCTAGTCATGCCACCAGGAGTGCCACAAGAAAGAATGGACGAAGGAGTCTTTTATGGACAATTGTGAGCAATACCAAAATAAAGATAGCATGCAAATTAAAGAGAGGCAAGGATCATGAACCAGTAAAGAGAGTCTGAAGAGGCCACCAAGGTGAGCAAAGCAGCAGTTACTAAAGCCAGAGAACAGAGCTTGGGGCAGAGGCAAGAGGACCAAGGCAGGAAGCAGAGGGGTCAAGAGCTGTAGGGAAGGCTGTCCTGGGTAAATGCTTGAGACAAGGGCTTAGTTCAGCTGGCTCTTCTTTGCTTTGTGTGGGAGTAGTGACTATTGAAGGGTGAAGGAGCATAGTCCTGTAAGGTGTAAACCAATTTGATCTACAGCCACTCTGGAGGCTCTGACCTTCAAGAAATTGTATTGGGTTGATAGCAAACATAATCACTAGCATATTGAACTCCATGCTAAACAGTGAACATTAATTAAACATATGATACCCAGTATTTGCAACAACAATATCAAATAGGTATTACCCCTGTTATGCTGGCCAGATAACTGAGACAGAGGTTAAATAATTTGCCTAAGATCACATGGAAGCTGGCAACACTGTGGTTTGAGTTCAGGTTTTTTGTCTTCAGAGCCCCAGTTTTTCTCAAACTCGAGATAATTAAATATGCACATTTCTCCCAGATATTCTGATTCAATAGTTTTGGGGTGAGGTCTGGAGATTTGTGTCTTTAACATGCATCCCAGATGTTGACACAGAGGTTCAGGTCCCCTTGCCAGACATACCAAAACACTACCCTACAGAGCAGTGAGGTTAAGAAAAAGCATATAAGAAACAAGAGTGGAAATACACTGAAGGGAAAATGTAGAAAAGGTTTCACCTAATAGTCTGTGATAGTCCTGATAGTCTATTTCTTTTTTTCAAGTGACATGTGTTTCCTGTCACTTGAAAATAGCCAGGAGTAATCAATCTGACAGATCAAGCTTCCTTCTGAGTTTAGGTTCTGCAAACCATAATCCCTTGTTCAATCCTGGGTTAGGGATACAGACAGATCTCCCCTAAAGATCCCTGGGACTGTAGTCTACAAAGCTCTCAGGGAAGGAATAGTAGGCACAGTCATTTCTGAGATTCGAGAATCCCATTTCACTGGCTCTAACCAGAGTAGAAGAGTAAGAACATGCCTTTCCAGCAATTCCAAAGACAATTTTTAAACAAAGGGACCAGTTCTCATGATTACCCACTAAACAAAGCACGTTGATAGAAATCACTGTTAGGTTTCCCAACATCACTATCATGCACAAACAGGCGTTTCTCTTACTTTGGTTAAACTCTTAAATTCTTGGATCAAGCTTCACAGAAGAAATTTGTCTTGCCCACAATATGTTTTCTCATCTCCCAGGGTCCCATTTTTAAAGCTGATTAGTTTTTTTTTTTTTTTTTTTACCTAGACTTCTTTAAAGAGGTTGGGAGACAGGATGCCAACAAATTATAGAAGGCTGTAGCTAGTTTATTTGCAATTTTCATTTTTCCAAATAAGAGCAGAGGGTAAATTTGAATAACTCATAATCTACATCAGCTGGAAATGTTCTTGAGGATTTGTTAATTTCTTCTTAAAATTTTCAAACTCTTTTCTCCTCTTTCTTTGCTGCCTTTGCACTCCAATATGTCTGTAAGAGCTTTTGTGGCCTCTACTGCAGGCCTCCAGCCAAGGCAAAAACAGATTCTTTTCTTCTATTCAAGTGTGATCTGGGCCAGACAAGCCTGTTCCACAGGCAAGAGGCACAGAAAAGTATTCTGTATTCAGCTTTCAGCTCCACAGTCTAGAGTAGGGGCCTGGCCCTTGGCAAGGCCAAAGCAGTGATCATGGCCATTTGGCAGAAACAAGGATGCTATTTGTTCGCTCCCCACCCCTTTTACCTGAACAGGGCACCATGGTAGAAAGAGCAACAGGAACAGTGCATCCTGTTCCAGTGGCTTCCTCTAAATGGACTTCCAATTTAAAAAAGCAACTTTTACCTCTCAAAGCAGCAGGGTTGTTTGTTTGTTTATTTGTTTGAGATATCAGATAAATTTAGAGAGCATTATAGTTACTATATGTTGGGTTAATATAATAATAATAAGCTGGTATGCAAGTATCAAATATAGCTCCCTATTTGTCTTCCATACACAGAGGATTAAAGGCTTGGGGTATATTGACAAGAGAAGGGAACTGGATGAAAATGGAGCTATCTAAAGATACTTTTGCTTTGGGTTATTTTATTAAAAATATGCTTTTTCTCTAGTACCCTTTAAAAATTACATCTTAAACTAAGTATGATGTTATGTAAAACAAAGGTTCTCACTATTTTATTTATCATTCAACACTGTTCTAACTGTGCTTTAGGAGAATAAAAGAAGAATTACAATATTGCCTAGAGGGCAGCAAAATTATCAATGTATCATAGTATTGTATATCTGGGAAAAATAAAAAAAAGCTATTAGAAATAATATAAGAATTAGGTAAGAGGGTAGGTTATAGAAAAAATACACATACACAAATAAACTTTCTTATATTCCTATCAATTTTACCAGCTATCCCTGCTTTGAAACTTGAGCTGTGCATGCTTGTTCCTATATGATTCTTTCTCAGAAATGCTGCCATCAAGCAAGCTGATTCTACCCTCTTGCCTCTCTTGCCCTTCCCCTACACCCAGCCCTACCATTTCCAGTCTAGTCACCACTAAAGTTCGAAGAATGCTATGCTTCAACTTCCATAGCCCAGCTCTTTGTCTTTAAACACTGTTGGCCACCACCCTGAAGGCTGGGAGGACCAAAGGATGTTTCTTAATGACCATGATGCTTGTATTAATTTTTAACACCCAAGCGAGACAATTATTTGGGGGAATGTTTTGGCATTTTTGGTGAAGTCTTATAAATCTATAAATATTTCATTATATTTGTTAGTGCTTTTGAGGAGTAAATTCATACATATCATTGATATACAAAATTGCAGCATCTTCTTTTATTTTTTATTTTTTTTCTTTACTCTCCAGTCTTTTGGTTTACTAGAGGCATATAGAACTGAATGATGAAAAAATCTGAGATTTCATCCTGACTAAGCACCTGAATGCGTTTTCTCATTTGTTAAAGTTGAGATGATTTGACCCCTCAGATTCCTTTCTTTTGGTTCTATGACTATTATTCTTCAGTTACATGCTCTTGTATACCCCTCGTTTAATATTGAAATCTCACTATTGGGATTTAGGTTAGGGATACTAGTCACTCACTCCCTCCTAGGGTTCTTGCCAATAGAATAAAAACCAAAGGATGTTCTGAATGGGCCTCAAAGACCTCTAGTAATAGCTACACAAAGAATTTATCTAGTTCTTATTCAGACTAGGGTTGGTTTCTGACTGACTCAGAACCCTAGTCTAACTCACTATTTCCTCACTAAATTAGTTAATCTCTTCTAAAAGATAATTCCCGAATCTCTATTTAGCAGTCTTTCCTCTTGGAATATTACTTCAGCACTCAGGAAATGTAACATTCTTGATAACAATTTGTGGTTGTAATACACAGAGATACAGGTTTATTTTCCCTAATTGTAACAAGTCAGAGCTTTCCTCTTGGTCATTTGGTATCTTCTTCTTCAGGAAAAAAACAGAGACTGTATCTCCACCTTGTTCTTTTCTGTGAGAGGTAGAACTCCCAATCATTCCAATGCATAGCCTATGTGGCCAAAATTCATATTCAGGTGATTGACTGAAATTTTCACTAATCATTTATGTGTTTTGTACAGGCAGATAGAGCTGGAATTATTCATTTTAGAATTGACCCTCTAAGTGGCCCTGCTGTCATTGTGTGAAAAAAAGACTGAGGAACAATTTAAAATGTGCATGTATGGTGTTACAAAGATGGGAAGGGTTATTTCTCCCAATTCGCTTAATTTCAGTTGGGTGGATTATGGTAAAAAGATAGAAAAAGACCATTTTTGCTAGGAACCCTGTTTGTTCAGGGAATGAGCAGGCGGTTGTTGAAAGGTCACTGGTGACAGCACCCATTGGGACACAGACTAAGGCTCCACAGATGCACTTGGGAACCGCTTCATACTTTTTAACTCCACAGACTCTGAATCAATAGAGATATGTACAGCTAGTGAGAGAGATCTTTTATAAGACTGCCTGGATACAAACTTTGTGGAAGGAGCACTCATTATATATTTCTTGTATTAGTGAAATCATTGACTTGAGGTGGTAGGTAAGACTGCCTGTGAGTGAATATTTGATTTTTTCACAGGTTTTGGGTGAGTGTAAGTCAAATGAAGACTGTGGTCTGAAACCAGTGACCTTCTGGAAGGATGAGGCTCACCAAACATTACTCATTTCATCTGCCTAGTCTCTCACTTTGGAAACATCATAGAACCTAATAGAGGGTCAAAGTAAGCATAAAAGAAGTCTTCCAAATGAGAGATAGGTAGTCCAAATGAGAAGAGTCATGTGTAGGCTTGGAAAATTAGAAAGGGCTTCATGGAGGAATTAGATCTTAAATTAGATCTTACTAAATAAGAAGAATTTGGATGCTTAGATCCAAAACAGCATGGAAGAGCACTATGTTGAGGTGTAATGAAAACTGAAAAAAAAAAAAAAGAAGAAGAAGGAAGGAGTTCAAGGAGAAGATGTAGAGGGAAGTTTTTCTTTGGTGAGTTTTTGGACAATATGAAAAGAATAAGAAAATAGGGGAGGACAGGAGAATGAGAGAGGTAAATCACTGGGGGAAGAGACCCAGATGGCCACAGCCTACCCAACTTCTCCCTATACTTCTTTTGTTAATACTCCAACTAATTGTCCCACCATACAGAAATTTGAGAAAAATCAGAAAATAAATTCAAATAAAACTTTAATGAATAATATCAAGAATGTGTATGCATTGCTGGTGGGAGTGTAAATAGGTACAAACACCTGCAAAGCCATCTGGCAGTACTTAGTGCAGTGAGGTTTCCATATGTGATGTGACATCAATTACACACACACACACACACACACATATGTATGTATGTATATATGTATGTATACATATATATGTATACACACATACATGTATATACCCTACCATCCATAACTAGAGGAATGGATAAGTAATATATGAGGAATGCATACTATGGAATAATATGCTATAGTTTGAAGCATTGAATTAGTTACACATTTAATGACATGGTTGGATATTAAAAACAGTTTTTGTTTTTAAAAAGTATGGAAGAGAATGAGATGTAAGAAAAATGATATGTAAATTAAAACACACATACACACAACCGTATACACACAAAACAACATCATTTAAAAGAATTAATGGAAGAAAGGAATGAAAGTAGATTTTGGGAGAAGAAATTAATTCTGCAATCAAGCGAGAAGTCTTCATACGCTGGTAATAATGGCATGTGCTACATGAACTCACCACTCTGTAACTGCAGTTTGCCTCCAGGTCTCCCCACACAATAAATCATTAGGAAAAGGACATAATTTTAGACCTCCAAATATTTTTAAATGTGTGACTAGCACTGGAGCATATATTTCTCTCATGTGTAAAATTGTGAAAATGAAAAGAATCTCACTGGGTTGTGAGAAAATTAAAGAAAATCATATATTAGGTGTTCAAATGGAGCCATACTCAGATGTTAGGTGGTCAGCTGGGCTCACTATCTGGGAATGGGACTCATTGTGGACTTCATACCAGTCTCACAGTGCTTGTGTTCAATTCCTGCCTCAGCAAAATGATAAATCATTACATCATGAACTTACAGAGTCAAGCAAATAGTCAAAACCATGTATAATACATCAAGTCCTCAAATGCAAGCTTATACAGTCCTGCTCCCTGTTGGATTAAGCCCTACAGAGAATAAAATATAACTGTTGATTTAGGCTTAAGTAAACTCATTACCAGCAATATTCTCTCCTACAGTTAGTTTTAGCCCAACTCAGTGCTTCTTCTGACCATTACTCACCAGAAAAGGCAATCCTGCCAATTCAGTGATTACCAGGCAGCATGAGCTGGGTGGCAAGGACTAATGTAGCCAACTGACACTGTGGGGAGGAAAAGACTGGCCAAAGTATAATGACCTAAACTGGCATTTGATCAGATGATGGGGATTTTGCTGGCCTTTGGTCAACAGTCTGGCACTGTACCCTTTGGTGTTTGGAGAACAATGTCATGGCACAGTATAACATGAAAAACTAATTTAGAGCAGTCTGTTGTGGATAATGTATTGTTTGTAGACAAGTTGACAGCGATTAGAGGGCTGAGAAGCATTATAGTGTTTCTCTACTACAAATATATAAGGATTTCTGAACATAGTTCAAGGCCTCTTAAAATTGAAGTGAAATGTAACCAAAATATTCTTTGCTACAAAACTTCTGTTCATGCAAAAGAAAAGTATTTTATCTTTCTACTCTATTAAGAAACTTTTTAGATATCTATCCTGCTACTGTACTTTATTTGTCAAACCTGTGAATCATCTACTCCTTATCCTTGAAAAGGTGGGACACCTTACAAAACTTGGTAAACTAAAAAAAATTTACCTATCCACTATAGATGAAATTTGGCTAAAGTCCAGGACTCCATCAGAAAATCTCTCAAGATATCTTGCAAACTGGAGTTAAAAGATCATTTAGTATGTGAACGTGGAACAAATTTAGAGTTTTAAGGAATTTTAAAGGTCTCTCAGTCCAATTTCTTCACTTTATCTTTGTAGAAATTATGTATCAACTAGCTCATTTTTATTTAACATATGTTTATTGAATACCTACTAAATTCCAAACACATGCTAAATACCAGGGATACAGTCATGGTGAGTAATAGTAAAACATGGCATATTAGCTAAGCATGCATGTTAGAATCAGACTCCCTCGGTCCCATTTTAGTTTTACTATTTACTAGCTATGTGATTTAGACAAGTCACTTAATCTCTCTATGCTTCAGTCCTATCTGTAAAATCAAGTAATAAGAGAATATAACTCATGGAATTGTTATAATATTCAAAAGAAGCAACACACTCAATACACTTAGAACAGAACAGTGCCTGGCACATAAAAAGACTCCATTAAGTGTTTGTTAATTAAAATACTTAGCTGCTCTCTAGAAGTTCTCTATGCTTTATTTAGACAGACAGTCCAGCACATGTGGGCAAGTGCACTAGCCAATCTAATTGTTATTCATTGATTTGAGGGAACACATTTATCTAGTTTACCAGTGAGTCTTTCCATCCTACTCCTATTACAGTGCCGGCATGTGACAGATTCAGTATTTGCTAAATGGATGAATAAATGTACCACAAAGGTAAAGAGTCAAGAAACAGGCATCCCAAGAAGCAAATGTTTGAATAGGACCTTAAAGAATGAGAAAGCAGACCAGCATTTCTTCATATGGAGGAGGGATAAGGGATTCTAGGCAGTTGAAGCAATGAGAGCAAAAGCACGGGAATGTGATGGTGACTGGCTTTCTTCCTCTGTATATATACAGCCTATTCTTCTCACTTTCTTTATTTGAGGGATTGGGAAATTGGACCTAGGTGTGCCATAGAGTCTATAGCTCTCAGCTCCTGCTGTACTGGATAGCACCATTCTGGTGAAACCAGGTGCTAATGAAGATGCTCAAGGGGCTAGCAGTTGTTCTTTTCTTTAGCACATGTTCATTTGGAAGGAGTTGGCTGATTTCAGAAATCCAACAGGGATTAAAGCACCGAATGTGTATTTACTTAGACCATCTGTTCATTGAGAGAGTTTAATTACATTTTATTGTTGTTTATTATATTTTCCCTTTGTTGGATTCTCCTCCATGAGGTACTGATATGGTTTTATAGTTACATTCAACGAAACTACCTATAGTTGAATTATTGACCTTTGAAAATTTTTGATATTATTAATCACCTAGTGGTTCCTACAGCAGAAATATCTGGTCGCCCCCAATATCCATCCTCCCTTCTTCTACAGTAGTATCATACTACTCAGTTTTTATCTGTGGACATGGACATTGAAGATGATGACTACATTTCCCAGCCCATTTTTAAAAAGTAACATTTTCTTCACCTTCCTTCATATCCTTTCCTCTAGATGGAATGTGGCTGTGATGGCTAGAGTTAAAGTGACCATTTGACCTTTTGAGGTGAACTTGGGAATGGAAAAAATGTGAGGAGAACAAGAAGTCTGGGTCTTTGATACTTCATGGAGTGCCATATAGAGATACCTACCTCCAGCCTTTTATATGAGAGTGAAACAAATTTCTGCTTGGTTAAGCTGCAGTTAGTTTGAGTTTGTTGTTGTTTTTCTTTCTTGCAGTCACAACTAATCTTAACTTAAATAGCTTCTATTTGCTACTCATCCTGACATCTCCTTTGCCCCATCAAAATCCATTGTTACAAATTAAAGAATAAAAATTAAAATTTCCCAAGCAAATAATAATAATAACAATAGTAATAATTAAAAGAATGAATATCCTGTAAAAACTTTGCTCTTTTTCCCCATCCAAAAACATCACCTGTGAATTTCATGGACATTTTAATTACATTTGGACTGTCTCATTTGCATTCTATGATCATAGATGATTAATAGTCAGTCTGTGAGTGGAAGGGGAAGTAAAGGATAATATATAGAGAAAAAGGGTAGAAATGTAACTGAAGCGATTAAGGCAGAGGAAGATAGTAGACTCCAACAGTATATAGACTATGATACAGATATAATTCTATGCAATGCTTAAAGATTATGTTCTAAAATAATATTTATTGCTTTGTGAAAATGTATAAGATATTTTGTCAGATAAAAAAGTAGATTCAAGAATAATATATAAAAATGTATTTATCTATATATACTTAGATAAAATATGACATACAGACACCAAAATGTTAACAGCACTCACCTCTGGCTAATATGATTATAGTTGATTTTTAACTTCTTTTTTTTTGTTTATTTACATTTTTAACTTTCCGTAATAAACATCTATGATTTGTATAGATTTTTAAGTTTTTAAAAAGCAATTCTTGGGTAGTGGCAGAAGCAGGAATAAACAAAATTAAGATTTCTATATTGCATTAACCAGAGTAATGTTAAGCTCTGCTGTGATAAAAAAAAAAAAAACAACTTTAAAACCTCACTGATTAACACACCAAAGGTGTATTTATATAATGTGGGTCAGCGGGGACACCTCTCCACTGAATGGCACAGAGCTCCATCTCAACATGTAGCTATCAAGGTCAATGTAAGGAAAAAGAGGGATAGAGAAGACACTTCCATTCATAGTGTATTGGTCAGAACTTGCACATGGCTCTCACCTAACTGCAAGGGAAGCTGGGAAGTGTGGAGAAGTATATGGGGTGTCTAATGAGCACTGTCTCACATAATGGTTATATTTTCTCATCCAAAAATCAAAATTGAGAGTATGGCAAATAAATAATTGACTTTAGGACTAATTAAAAAAAAATACACAGAATAGAATATATGGCTGCATACTTGCTACAGTTTTTAAAATAGTCAACAATGGACTTGGCTGTGAGGAAGGGGGAGGAAACTGGGAAAAGATGTGGCCAAGACTGAAGGTGTTCAGGCTATTCCATGTGTAAAGGTTGGTCTCAACCATAACTGGAGCAGGGAGAAAAGCCTGTGAACTGAGGCATGAAATGACTGGCTGGAAGAGGAGTGAGGGACTAAGAGTAAAACAATGACTATCCCTGAAGACAACAGAAACACCAGGCAGAGAAATCAAGGAGGAATGCCAAGGTCCAAATAGGATGGAAAAAGTTCAGAAAACTGCCAGATTTGGGCAGTGCCAAAGGCAGGAATTCAAGTCAGAGTAGAAAGCCATGAATGTGGGGTGGGGATGAAAGTGGGATTTGAGCAATTTGTTTCAAATATGCATTACCATTTGAGAGTCTTGTTCTCAAGAATTAGCAGGTTGTGATATGTAGTTTGTTTGATTTAAATGGCCCTGAGTAAGACAGCAGAAAGCATCTTAGCAGTCATGGCCCACAATAAGAGCCTAAATTAGGAGTCAGGGCTGCATGGAAAATTAAGGCTAAACTGAGCATTCTTCCAGACATAGACTGGGGCAGGCTGTGGGGATGCAGTGGGGATGGATGGTTAACATCAGGAAGGCAACAGTTGTTTCAGATGACCTGAATGGTTAGATCAGGACCCCAGTAAATAGCTGGGGAGAGTGAGTGTAGAATCCAGCTCCTCAAGAGGTTCTAGCAAGAGAAACTGTGACCAGGGTCTTCTTAAGGGACAGGCCTTCATAACAAGTGCTACCCCAGAAGTAGAACTAGAAAACAAGTGGGAAAAACAAGGAAACTAATACATGAAACAAAGGCAAAGGAGGAAGAGATGCTGCGACTTTGAGAATATATAGTTGCCTCGGGCCTCACCTCTGATAAAATGAATAACAGAACTAAAACAGAAAAGATGAGGTAGTTTCTCTATTGCTGACCTTGGTCTGCATTGGCCTGAAAATGCAGCAGAGTTGGGCTGATGAATAGAAAGAATCAGTGTCTGAAGCAAAGCTGGTTTGGTGAGGTTGGACTACTAACAGAACTCGAATAGCAGTTAAGAAAAGTTTTTCCATAATAGCCTTTTACATAGCTACATGGTTCTACTGCCTAGTCATTCTTATTATGACTAACGGTGTTCAGGTTGGATGAGTGTCATCAGTTACTGAGATAGAGGATGGCATATAAGATGGGAGAAACTCCTAGACTGGCCAAGCTGACATTATTTATCAAGTTGCTGTCACTAGTTTATTGAGATCTTGAATGAAAATCCAAAATCTCATGTTTTGTCCCTTAAAAAATATATGTTAAAACACAGAGAACTTTTTTTTTTAAGTTTGAAGTTTTTATCTCTTTAATTAAATGTATCTCTTGTGAATGAATGGCTAAGTTTGAGTGTTTGGAGATAGCATGGTATAAAGGGAAAGCTCTGGATTAAGAATTAGAAATTCTAAATATTAATATGGTTCAGGTGAGACCAAATAAAGCAATGATTAGAGATCCTTTTAAATGTACCAAAGTAATTAAAAAATAAGAAGAGTGTGCATATCTACCCATCTAGCAACTTTGTAGAGCTGATATCAGGTGACACAGATGAGGTGCCCAGGGTGTAAAATGTAAAGGGGTGCTCACTCTCAGAGTCTTGCAGGTACCCCATTGGCAAGAATGAGAACTATGTACAATAAGACCAGGAAGTCTTTTAGAACAGGTATCCCTATTGGGCACTCAGGATATAAGAGGATGGGGCAGGGCTCTTATGGATTTCTGAAAGTTATCCTTCCAGAACTTGCTGAAAAGTAACGTAATTGAGAGGCTGAGAGAAGCCCAGTAGAAATGATCTGTGTGCTTTGGCCTCCTGGCAGTAGATTGAGAGACGTCAGTAAGGACTGGCAGGGTCAGGGTTAGGAGGCAAGCTCTCGGCTACCCTTCCTCAACATCTGGGCTTTTACACCATCACATGCCGTAGGGGTGATCAGCACCTCTCACTGCCTCTCCCTCCTCTTTGAGCTCAAGTAAAAGGTTTCCTTTGGGACTGCAAAGGGTTTCTATGTTTTAGAAGCTGCTTTACTGTTGTGATAGGAGGGCTGGGTTCTTAAGCCTTTATGAGTTAATGCCTTATTAGTTGTGCCTTATCCATTTAAAGATCCACTGGAATTAGTTGAATGTCAGCTGAAAACAAGAACAGATCAGAAGAGTAAAGGAAATAGAGAAATCTCCTTTATAGTGACAAGGAAGAGCATCACAATGTGTTTATTGCATTTTTGCTTGCATTGGCCCTGAATAAGTCACTGAAAGTTTACTCTCTCCATGGGATGCATATGCTCAATTATCAAATGACACTATCTTATTATTTTCTTGTTATTGTAATTTGTTGATACCCAAAATTACCCACTTGCTGACCCCAAAATAGATCCTAAAAATCAAGGCATGTCAGTTGGCATTTATTAAATGTCCCTGTCTACAGAGGCGCTGAGAGAAATAAAAAAAGTATACATAGGAGAAGGACAATGCCTAAAGAGTTTACATTCCAAGATTCAAATTCAACTGATATTTGTCAAACTCCTACAATGTACCAAGTAGATCTCATTTACTATTATAAAATCCTTTCAATATAAATATTATTATTATATATGTAAGTATCATTCCCACGGCATTCAAGTCCAAGCCAAATGCTGTTTCTACTATGTTATAAGGGAGAGAAAAGTATATATAGTTAGTACACACAAGCCCGAAAAGCTGAAATATTTAAACAGTACACAGTTTGAGACAGACATAATTAAGTGTCACATGTTTGGGAAGAGGAGTGGCAAAGATAAAAGCTGAGGGAAAGGAACTGACTGAAGGGTTGGAGGGACTGAAGCAAGGTGGAGTTCCTGTGAGGTTTCCTGAAGGAGGTAAGGGTGGAGCAGATTATCCAGAGGGAAAGCTATGGTGTGATGGAGAAGGGGGGTCGGGGAGGGGGCAGGAACTGCCTGCTGTCTGAAATAACAAAGCACGAATCAGTCAATGGCATCCTTTTACTATGTGGTTAAGGGTGGGTGCTCCCAGCCTCCTGGATGCAGGTAACCAAAGGACACAAGTGTAGCTAAACTGTACCAGCAGCAGCCTTAGCAGCATGGGCTTGCGCAGACACAGTATGCTAATTCTACCTCAAACTGGCAGACAGCGGGGGCTCTGTCTGGGTGAAGGAAGGGCACTAGAGCTGGGACGACACATTTGAAAAGAAAGGAATAAGCTCTGAGCTATTTTTAGTGCTGCATCTCTGTGCAGAGCGGACCCAAGGCATGTGTGTGCCTGTGAATTCGTTAAATGGAAATATAAGCCTGAATAGCCTGCTCCTGAACATTCTTTCTACCAATAAGATTCTTTCTACTACCTGACTTGTGGTGCCATCATGTCCTACCCACTGTGTACTGATGCTCTGCTGGTCAGCTCCCAAAGGTCCCTGTCAAAGATATGTACAGCAAAATAGTGGACGTTGAAGAATCAGCAGCTTCTGACATCAGAGGAAAAGAAAGTTTCTTGATTTCCCAATTTTTAATGTGTGCCAAATATAAGCTCAGCTTGGTTGGAAATATCAGCACAATGGAATTCAGTAGAACCTTAAACCAAGCCACAGACAATTTTCCCTGAGCTGCAGTGGAAACTTACATCCTCACAACACCTAAGAGCTTTCCCACCAATAAAACTTCTTTGCAGAGCATTACATCATCAGCAAGAAATCTGATTGGCTAAGTCTATCCTCAAGGAATGTACCATTACTGGCAAAGAAACTTTTCCAAAAGGATTTTTGGGCATCAGACGCCATATTTAGTTTTTTTCTTTTAGTGCAATAGTTTGGTGCTCCTGTTAGAACTTCTGGCAAAAATTCTGAAGTCACTATTTCATGAGTACTTTAGTGCTAGCCCTTACACAGGCAGTATCCTACCTGGGTAGGTGGGGAACTGCAAAACAGTTTAATGAGGAAACTTGCTACTTAGCTTCCAGATTGGACATGCCAATAGTGATTTTGAGCATCAGCCAAGGAATGTCAGTCATAACAGAGGCTACTGTGAAAACAAATCAAAAGAGACCAGGAAGCAAGGGAAAGTCTTTGAAACAGAAATGCTTATTAAATGCTTGTATGCTATCTATTAAGCTAGACAGGTGGGCCCTTGCCTTCAGGGAAAACACAAACATCCATTCAGGCTGCCTTTCCCACGATGTACTGACATCACATGAAAAAATGTAAAGAGGAAGCTGAGACACTAGGACTGCCAAACAAGTCATTCACACTTCCTATAATACATAAAAAGACCATTTAGTCTTTGGCTTGGAAATAAGTAAAAAGAAGTATAATCCCACTGTATCCACCACGTTCCCCCACCCCTGTTCTGCGCTTTTATTCTGCCCTCTTTAGTTTCTATTTACTTATAACTGTCTCTTAATTGAAAGCTGTAGCTTGAAAAGATAGACGTTAAAATCACGTGGCACTGCCACTATCATTGCTTTATTATTCTGTATTCTTTCTCATTTCCCCTTTCTTCCTCCCTCCTTTCTCCCTTCCTTCCTACCTCCTTCCTTCCCCTCTTCTCCTCTCTCTCTCTCTCTCTCTCTCTCTCTCTCTCTCTCTCTCTCTCTCTCTCTGTTTCTTTCTGTTTCTGTCTTTGTCTCTGTCTCTGTTAGAGAACTTCCCTCTTTCCTGCAGATGGATTCCCACCTGACTCTGTGGTCAAAAAAGGGCTTTGTTAGAGGAGATATGAGTTACCATTCCTGAATTAGAATAACCTTGGGTGGGGTTGGGGTGGGGCCAATTTCCCAGGAGACTAGTCAGTCTCATTTTGCTCTGATGGCACATTTCCTACAGGTCTGTTTCTAGGTAACCACAGCACTCTCCTCCGTCCTCAATCGGCCCTTAATCCAGGTAATAGTTTTCCAACACTCAGCTGCTAAAGGGAAAGGGAGAAGGAGGCCATAGATCTTCCCATAGGAAGTAGGCGATGGATTACATCACTATGGGTAAAATAAGGGGAAAGTGTAGATTTTCATGTGATGAAATCTTTTTGTCTTCACAGTTTGGGTTTCAGAGGAGTGAAGATAATAATAGAATAATGCAAGTTTCCCGTGATAGAGGAGAATAACACTTGAGAACTGGGTAAAAAAATCGAAGGGATCACAGGGACAAACTGAGCAGAGTGGCTGCAGGCAGCATGAGAATTCCAGGGCATGAAAAAGCAGTGGGTGTATGAAAAAGTCAGCCCCAAAAATCTAGGAAAAGGCTGCTAGGTTTTTTGTCAGGTCTTGATCTTTTAAACTGAATAATATGAGATGACCCCTGGCAACCAGACTTTGTTGAGAATGAGCTGTCACCTGTCTTTATCCCCAGTCTTCATCCTGGAACATGCTCTAGAGTTGACCAATTTCCCATCTCCTGACCTATTCTTGCTCCCACAGGCTCCTGTCCTCTGCCTTCATTTTCTGCAATGAACTTCAGGTTTACTGCTATCATCTCTTCCTCCAGGACTGACCTCTTATTTCTTCTGTTAGCCTAGCACTGGCCCTTTAAATGTGGCCAGCTCAACAGGCCCAGACTGGCACAGAAAAGCCCATGGCAGACAATAGTATTTATTCTAGGCAATTGTCCCAGACTGGTTTACTCCCTGCTTACTCCCCACCTGCTGCTGTGTGCTGTCTTCTTTCCAAGCCTCTGAATTCATCATCCCCAAGCAGTGGCCAAGAGGCTCCCTCTCCCAGCGCACTCTGAATTACCTAAGCCCCTCTGTTGAGGGAAGAGAACTAAATAGCAGGTCAGATATGACTTACAATTACACTCTGGCTGTTCCAGGTAACAACTGCCCTGGGTCAGGGCCATCTCAGAGCTCCGCCCCAGCACCAACCTGCTCAGCCGGCCAGGTTTCCCTCAGCCTCCTCGGAGCAGACAAAGGGCAAGGTTTCAAAGAAGCCTGGGCCAAACACCTCACTTCTAGTTACTGCGTGGAGGGGAAGAGAGGAGAGGTGGCGCCACTACTCAGGTCAGAGGTTCTTGTCATCCTCTCACCCTTCCTGCCCACTAACTGCAAAGTTTCCTGCCTTGGATAAGGCATCTGCCAGTGCATATCCCCCCCAGTACAAGCTCTGGAAACCACACTGGAGTTTGCTCACAGGGCATCTTCTGTGACCTCACTCTGCCTAGGTTAGACTTCTCAGAAAACGAGGTCTCTGAGTTTCACTCTTGGGGGTTTCACTCTGCCCAGCCACCCTTCTCCTTATGTACTGAGATCCCTTCCTTTGCCAGAGATGATTATGTTTAGTCACTTGGAGATAAAGGATAAGTAAGGACAGAGAATGGCTGGGGGTGGAGATGAAGGGGCAGGGGTCAAAACGATGGTAGTGACAAGTGACAGACTGAAATGTCAGAATCATTAAGCTTGCAGGACTGACAGATTGGAATGTCAGAGTCATTAAACCTTCAGCACTTTGGGTGGTGGGTGGGGAGAGGGTCTCCCTTGAATTTTTCTGAAAGTCTGATTATTTCTATGGCACCCATAGCAAGATGGGAACTTCAGTCCTACGAGGTGGTGGTAAGAGGAAAGGAAAAGAAGGATAGGTCCTATTAAATTCTTGCTACACTTTTATGGCACTCATATCTGTCTTATATGATGTGGTTCTCCATCATCTTAGCTAAGCTTCCTGAGGGTAGAGAACAAGTCTTGGAGGTCCAGGAGGTAGTGCAATACGGTGAAATCAGACCACTTAGTGTCTCCGTAAGTGCAATCAAGTCACTCGAGTTTCATCAATTTCAGTTTTTTTATCTGTGAAGTACAAATAATCTGAGGACTATGTTTAAGACACATCAAAATGCTGCCACATTGTAGGTACTTAATAAAACATAGCTATTATGATCAGGCTTCAGTTTCCTCTGCTATAAAATGGAAATAATAAAAATCCCATCTTATTGAATCATTTTAAAAATTAATCAAATTAATATTTATAAAGCTTTTAGGAAGGTGCCTAGCACATAGCAAGTTCTGTCCTGGTGTTACTAAATACAATTAATCATCCTGTCATTTTTTTCACAATACCTGGACGCTGCCTCGCCCAGGTAGATGCTTTTGTAAATATTGCTGACATCAGTCTAATGTGCACACAAGGTTCAGGAAAGAGACAAGGGCAGACACTCACAGAGGCAGCTGTGGATTAAACTGGGTAGCATATTTCTGTTTTTTTTTTTTTTCTTATTATTGTTTCTCTTCCTATTACTTATGCCTCAGTCTGGACCATCTCCGTCAGCCTTATCCTCTATTTCCTCTGCCCATGATCTCTTTCAAGAAAGGAACAGCAACTAATTCCAGAACTCCCTACATTTAGTCCAAAAGTGTGTGAGCAGACCTCACAGCTCTGCCTGAACCTTCTTTCCCTCCATGTCCACCTTCCATCTGAATTACCTTTCGTGACCTCCAAGGAAAAGACCTAGAAGTTACACTGAATGCAGTGTCTAATTGTAATTAAGTACATATTTGTTAAATTTGTATGAAGAATTCAAATGCATGTTCAGGGCACAAAGAAAATATATCCACCAAAAACAATGTGGGAATAGCCCAATTCATCCAGTGCCCTATTCATCTTATTTACTATTTACTGTGTAGCAAGCACTCCCTAAGCTCTTACATGCTTCCTCCATTCCCATTTCATTTTCAAATCACTTCTGTAGAGTAGCTAGTATGATGTCTATTTACAGATGAAGAAACTGAAGGTTAGTTAAATAACTCATTCCAGGTATACAACTAGTCAGTGACAGAGCCACTATTTAAACCTGCCTCCAAAGGTCAAGTTCACTATACTACATTAAAAGGCAAAAGCAAATTCCCATAGAAGTTAAACTTGACTGTTCTCTGGAGTTCTTCCTCTTTTTTTTTTTTTTTTTCACAGTAGAAAAGTTTTATTAGAAAGAAAAACACACTTCCAGAAGTAGAAGCAGGCCTGAGTAAGAGAAGCGTGGCTCAAAAGCTCTCTGGCTTTTAAAAATCTGATCCTTAAAGTATATGGGAGTCTTTGCTGACATTTTTGGTTGGCAAAGAAAGTGTGTGCATAACTTTTTTCTGAACACAGGGTCTTTCGTATCACCCTTTTTCTTACTTTCAGAAAGCATTTTTCCTGCTGCATGCCCTCAGCAATGCCAGCCCCTTCCTACCCTCAGATCTACAACCTCTCACTGACTCTAAGAGAGTTTTAACAAAAGAACTGGAACAGAAAGGGTTTTTAAATAGGCTGTCCTTTTCTTTAAATAATTAAAGAAGATGCTATCAAGGAGATCAGGTTTTTATTAGCTCTTCTCAAGTTCTCTGTCATTTGCTTTCATTCAAGGTAGGATTGAAGTTGGGGTGAATAGTGGACATAGAAAAGTGCCCTAATTTGGACAGAGTGTTGCGGAACACATTGCAGAGTCTGGCCATTCACTTTACTTCTTGATTCTCTGCCAGCAGAGTAGAGGGTGGGTATGAATGGCAGAGTACGGTTCTTTGGAAACAAATTTAGAGGAAATGAATGAATGAAGTAATGAATGAAATAATTGTTGAAACCTGACAATAGCGGATGTATCATGGGCAGTGAGGCTTTGAGAACACTAGCTCCAGGGCCTTGGAGAGTGCAAAGCAACTAGACTGATGGAAAATAAGTATCAGGAAAACATTTCTAAACTGGGGACTTGGGAACACAACCCCTATTCAAACGTGTCTTCTAAATCTCAGTCTCAGCGACATGTTTTCTACATGTTCATTCTCTTGGTGAAATGAGCAGGTCCGGAGCCCACCCCACACAGTGGGGTGTCTCACAGCAGCTTAGGACAATAAGGAGGAAATTGGTTTTCCGGGAAGCAATTTCTCTATCAGCAGAGTAGTTCAGCATTTGCATAGAGGAGAGGTTAGACTGACAGTTGGAAGGATTCCATCTGCTACTTGGAGTCCTAATTTGGATAGCTGCAGTGTTAAAAGGACACTATGAAATACACTTTTGAATGTGAGAAGAAGTGTTGATCCAGAGATTGGGGACCTCCAGGCCAAAGGAACTGCCTGGAAATGGACTCGTCCTGAGACCTTGAGCTGATTCTTTACTCTCTCTCCTTTTCTTTTACTAAATATAAAATGAGGTCAAGCAGTGCATGAAGCAGGAGTTAAGGGCAAATGGAAGATTTAATAATAAATATTTATAGTGCTTAACTCGTTACAGGGCTTATGTAGATCCTTATTAAATACTTGTCAGTTTGACTTGTTTCCTTGATTTACACTAGAATTTAGAAAGCCAGAGGAATTATTAGCATACATCTTGTCATTTTAATGTCCTGTTTCTGAGAGAAAAAAGGAAACTCTAGAAAATATCGCCTGCTATCCAAGGAATGTTATCCTCCTGAAGGAAATCTTAGTTTTCAAGATTCTTTTTGGCCTAGCTGTCCTAGTCTGCAAGAGCTCAAGACCCTGAGATTCATCTGGCTTCTTATCTTATATTTTTCTGGTGTTTAGGGGATAGCCTCATCCATTCTGAATTAAAGAATGCACTGTAGGGTTAGGTCAGTCCACTTGAGGAAAAGCAGCCTGGAACAATGACCCCTTTCTGTCCTCCCCCACCCACACGCTGTTGACTCAACCTTCAGAGTTGAGAAAACAGAGAACATTTCTGCCTACGACCTCTGGCAAGTCATTTAGCTTCTCTGGGCTTTGGCTTCTCCAATTATAAAATGAGGGAGATTAGACTGTGTGATCTCTAAGAACCACAGCCATGAATCCTCTTTTCTGGAACAGCGCCAGTTCAAATAATCTGTTTGCTGTCCCAGTAGGTACGCTTGGGTTTGTCAGGCTAAGTGTCCTAGTTTTGGGTTCTGCAAATATGGTCACTGTATTTATAAGATCACTTCAGCACTGACATTCTATGCCTCTAGGATTCTAAGTAGATAATAGCTTTAAGTGACTGTTCTTGTTACTAGTGATGTGACCTTAGGCAAGTTGGTTAACCTCTCAGGAATTCAGACTCTTTTCTATAAAATTAGGGATAAAAAAATCCTATTTTAAGGCAGAGAGCTGGACTAGATAGAGATTTATGATTCAATGACTTGGGGCCCATATGCTTGGAAAAGCATAGCTAGAGCCCTGGTCTTCAGAATGCCCCCCAAATATTTGAGCAGAGGCACCATTGGTATCTCTCTCTTAAGACAAATTCCCTTTGCAACTTGGAAAAAAATCAGGAGCACCATCCAAGTTGTTTATTATAGAGAAAGGAATTCTTATGGTGAGATATCAGTGGTTTCTGAAGCAAAGCTGTTATGCATTCCTTCTTTTGGGAATATTGGAAAACCTTTCAGGAATTCACTCCAAAGTCCTAGGAATTTCAAAGTATTGCCATTCTTCCCTTCAGTATTTCCATTATCAGAGAAGATAAGAGAGAGACATCAGAGGAATTCAGAGACTCTAAACATGGCTTCAATAACAAGCTGTATGCTCCTTGAAAGCACATACTTTCTCTGGGCCCAGTTTCCTTATGTGAAAAATTAGAATGTTTGATTACATACATGAGTTCCAAGATCTGTTTAGAGGTTCTATGAACTCTCAAATGGTGGATTTCAGGCATCAACAGGGGCAGAAAAAAAATTTTTTCCCCTGTAAATCATAGGTAGGCAACCATGTCTTCCATTGCTTTTCTAGGTTATCAATAGAGTGGACTTTTTTTGAGAGATGGATTTTGATGTTTTTACCTTTATTCATGTCTCCCATCCATTATGTCTAATCTTAGTCCTATGCTTGGCACACAGCATATGTCTCCTAGTAATTTAGGTAATTTAAGTAATAATGAGATGCTTTGTAAATATTCCAAGTTGGTTCTTCATTAGTAAAGACAGGCTGTTTATTGTGTGTGAAACAGAATTTAAGTTGAAGAACTAGGAGCCAGGCAGTACAGGAGGCAACTGTACTAGTTCCCACACAAGGCCATGAGATCTGGGAGTTAGTACCCTGTCTTCCAAACTAAACACTGGGCTGACTTTTTGTTCTCCCTTATTCCTCACAGTTCCTTCAACACCAATCCCAGTGGAAATCTTCATCATGGATGCTTTTCAAATCTGCCCACTTGTCTGCATTTTCCTTCCTTCTGCCTGAGTTTACGAGGCCTCCCTCAGGTGGTGCACCTGCAACAGCCTTCTTACAGTTTTGCTGCATCCAGTATGCTCCCTCCAGGTCATTTGAAAACAATTATAGACTACTTTTAGCATGGAGAAAAGTTAACAGTATCAAAACACTCAAAAGAGGCAGTAAGGTTCACTTTAGAAATAAACAGTTTTAGCTCAATCCTGATTCTACTGCTTTCTGTCTGGGCAGCATTGGCACGTTTCTTGATCTTTCCGTACCTTGGTTTCCTCATCTATAAAATGGGGGTGATGATGAAAGTGCACTAACTTCATAGAGTTGTGAGAATCAATTTACTCATTTACATGCTATATGTGTTAGCCTTATTCTCTTCCCTTCTATCCTTCTCTGATTTTGTGAAACTTAACCTAAACTAATTTGTACTCTTTCTCCAGAGAGAGTACAAATCAATAGCACAATCTAATACTGTCACAGTTTCCTAATCCTCCAATGGTTGCCTGTTGCCATGAGGACATAGTCTAAACTCCTTTGTAGAGTTTACTAGAGCCTGGGAGGTCTGAACCAGTCTCATCCCTCATTTGCATTGGAATGAGGCAGTGGGAAGAGGGCATTTCAGGCTGGAAACACTTCAGGAGAAAGTAAAAATTAGGTAAGTGGATTGCAGAGGCATGCAGAATGGTGGCTATGAGCAAGCCTTGGTCTGCAGCTGGACTGCCGAAGTTCATACTGCCAACAAAAATTCACCGCCACCAATCTAATGTCAACAAAAGCCCAAAATAGGGGGTAGAAAAAAGTGAAACTTTAATCAGATAATCAATTTGCAAACTGGGGAAACATCTTCTGCTGGAAACTGAAAGTGTGCTTCATGGAAACAAACTGGAGGCCTGCTTTTATAGAAAAAATTCCCACTCCAGTTCCTGATTGGTTCATTTCTATGCAAACAAGGAGTCCAAATTTGCACATTCTGAATGGTCCAAATACCACTGTCCTGATTGGTCAGAATCACGCATTCTGATTGTTCTTAAGGAGTTGCTCTGATTGACCAGCAAAGATGCAAATGAAGATATAGCTGTGTTTTTCCAAATAGATGGGGAAGTTTTCAGCCCATTGACTATAAGGGTCAGCTCAGATGCCAGGAACATAGTGCAAGAGGCTGGCTGGTGGTTCAGCCTGTGGCTTTCCCCTAAAATGCAGAGTGTGAAGGAAGCCCCTGTCAATCATGGCTGCTAGACTCTGGTTATAAATTTGAGCCTAATTAACCACAAGGAGTCCTCCTTGGTAGGTACATCTCTTATTGGCGTCAACAATACTGTGGTTTTGCTGCTTATTAGCTACGTGACCTTGGGCTAGTTATTGAACTTCTATCTTGGTTTTCCCATTTGCCATTTTTTTTTCTAGTTAAACAATGATTTATTGCTTGAGTAAATGGACATGTAAGCAACTGGAACAGAAGCTGTGGATGACTTGTATTTCTAATTGGAGGACTCATTTAGTCTTATAATATCCAGTCAACCAGTGAATATACTTCTTGATCAGAATCAAATAGAATTTAGCATCATTTTTCTCTCAAGATGCTTTAGAACATCAACAGCTTTCTTAATTAAATGGTAGAGACCCTCTGGAGGATCAGGAGCAAGTCTTCGGACTTAAGAATGCTCAAGATTTTATTGCCTCCCATAATACATACTTGTATAACACCATGTGCGTCTCTCAGAATCACACCGACTTGTGAGGGAGTCAGCCCTTCTTGACTAGGTTGTAGATTTGCTCCTTCATGTCATCAGATGCCACCTTCAGCCAGGTGGAGAAACTGTGGTAGAGGGCAGAGCAGAAGGAATAGGCCCTTTCCCAGAGCATCATGTGACTCATGACTATGGTGGACAGGCAGCAAAAAAGAAAGCACAATTTGTCAATTTTTAAAAGAGTGCACTTGCTTCAAGAGGTCGTGGGATGATTGAATGAGCTAATATGTAAAGTGCTTAGAACAGTTTATACATGTAGTGAACACTTAAGAAATGTTCATTCTTATTTGGGGTAAGAATAAAGGTATAATGCTGCAGATTTTGTAGGATCTCAAAGGCAGATAAAGGAATTAGACTGGGCTTGGTGAGAATAAGGTGATTAGTAGTGTGCAGAGAGGAATTCAGGTTGAAGAACCTGACCTGGGAAGCCTAGTCAAAGATTGCTGCTGGGTTTAGGGTAGTGGGTTTGCAGGGGAAGGAAAACACTCATCTGAGGCCGATCTTGGCACTGAATGCCAGATCAGATATGAGGGTAAAAGATGGCTTTTGAAATGTTCCAAGGAAGCATTTTCTAGAATACTAGGTCCAGAAAGCCACCCATGAGCAGTATCCATTTACCCAAATTTGAGAAATGTCACTTATTTCCCAATTTGGAAAGTCACAATATACATTAACATGTTAAAGCAGTCTAGAAACCCTAAAGTAAACAAGCATTTAAAATTTTGATAAATCTACTCTTTCCAAAATAGTTTGGTCATAGGACATCTGTCTCTCTCATGCCCCCAGGAATAACATAGAAGAATGGGTATTGGGTGGGACACCCTCTGGAATATACTGCCCTGACATAACACCAGAGAACAGGATAAACAGTGCTGGATGAAGGAGAACACACACATTCATAGCCACTCAATGTTACTATTTTCCTTTCCTCCTTTCTCTGGTGTTTCTCTGTTCTCAGGCAATGGGGAGCCCAGGAGGACAGTTTAAAATTAAATGCAGATTTCCCTTTCCTTGCCTGGTGTGAATGTTTTTGCCTTTCTCACCCTCCCTCCTACCCACTTCCTTCTCCAATAGCGTTTGCCTGCCCTAGAGAGAGCCATCTGGATATTAATGTTGCAATATTATAATGTTTCAAGGGACCTTCTTTTGGCATTCATTCCAGTTCTCAGTGTTTTACTCTCTCTGTGTTAGAAAATCATCTGACTTTTCTAAGTGGTTTCTTTGGGGTAGTATCATTATCACAATTTCACCTTTTCTCTGGAAGTAAGGCAGGTTATTTTTCCCCCTCAAGGACTTCTTGGCATTTCCTTGAGGTTTATTATTCTGTTGTGCTTGAAGTATGTGGCATCCTGTTTGCACTGCAAACAGTAAAATAAAATTCCACCTCCAGATCACTAAGCCTGAGGGATACTTCTGCTGAAGAAAACCCATCTGTCCTGGGTCAGCATCTGAACCCAGGAGACACACTGGGATTGGAAAGGGAAATCAGACTAGCAGAGGCAATGCTGACTTTAGGATCACGTTTGGGCTGTGAATGTGGGTAAATGCCAGTAAGAATAATGCAGACAGGGCCAAGAGATAATGATGTTGTGTTAACCAGAGTTTCATGAACTTGGAATGAATAGCACAAGCTGGTCCCACTTCTCTATAAGTCTCATCAAGTCATTCTCATGCATAAAGAATTCTCCTGAAAATTCTGTTGTTAACTCATTAACTGGGCATCCAGGAGCAACCTCAAATGGCAGGCTTTGTGACCTGGTCTCTGGTAGGTTCTGCTTTGGTAGGAATTTTGTCCTGATTAATCTTGGACTGTAAGACATCATCTGTTCTCTTTGTCTCCTCCTGTAACAACCCGTGGCAAAATGGCATCCTCAGTATACTTCTGTTAAGAAGAGCACAAAAGTGGGGAAAATTTCAGGTTTTACAGAAAGATCAGTGATTTTCCTTGGCTTTAGAAACAGTCTGCTATACATAGCTTACCGCATACAGGTACTTTTCTCACTTCCAAACATCTCCCAGGTAATGTCAACATTCTTGGCCGGATCTCCTGGGTAAACCAGGCCTTTTAAGATTGTGATTCAGGTAACATGCCCAGTTCCAGGTCAAAACTGTATCTATTCATACAATAACTTCTGAAATGTTTTCCCACCCTCCAAATCTCCTGATGAGTCTTACCCAGGAGTGTCTAATCCCATACTAAGCTCCAAAACAGCCTTCCCCTTCCAGCTGTGATTGTAATTTTGTTGTTTGCTCTGTAGTGATTGCTATGGCTTTCTTTCCTTAAACTCATCCTTTTCCTTCTTGGCCAGATAAGGTTTTTATCCTAGCAGACTGAGAAATAACTGGAGAGACATTTTATAAGAGGCTAATTTCTGAAATGTAGGCAGGTTGGGGTTGATGCTAAATAATTTTAGTTTTGAAGAAGTAAGTTGTCTTATTTTGTTATCATACATGGATAAAGCCAGTGACCTATGAGTTATTCGTGGTGTTATTCCTTGTTGATGTCTTTATCTGTCCAACAGAGACCGGAACTAATTCAGCTTTACATCCCAGAAGCTAGTTCAGTGCTTGACAATAGAGAATGTTCCATGTTTGATCATTGAATAAATTTCCCTCTTCAAAAATAATTTCTTAGAATGACTGGGTAGTCTCTACTTGATTTTCTTAAGCAAAGGGCAAACTTCTGACCTCACAAACTAGCTCATTCCACTTCTAATTTTTTAGGACATTTTATTACATAAAGTTGAAACCTGCCTTTCTATAACTTTCAACATTGTTCCTACTTCATCTTCTGAGGTCACAACTATAAGTCCAATACCTCTTTCTTTATGATATTTAGTTTCCTATGTCTTTTCTAATTTTTTGAATTTTCTTTTAGATGACAAGTTTTCTTAATGTTTATTGCCCTGGTGACTATAAATAAATATTGGTTCGTATTAATGAACACGTCAGAAAACTCTCCTATAAAGCCATGATTGTTCATTAACAATCATAATGTGGACTTCAGGAATTGTCCTCTAGTCTCCCCAGGATAGAGCAAGCCTATGTAATCCCTTCCTTTGCCATCTGCTGTCTTTTTCTATTGGCACGCCAGATTTTTTGAAGGTTAGGACTTGCCACAATAGACTGCAGATTTTCAGAAATGTAGCCCTTGGGGAATGAAAGACAGGGCACCCTTTTGATGAAAGTTTGATGAAAGGAGGATGGGGAATTGTAGTTTGAAAAAAAGGCTAAGCCATTTTGAGAGTTATGGAAAGTAGATGGAAAAGTGAGAATAGGGAAGAGATCCTGAAAAGTTAGAAGACAAAATGAGAGCAGGGATGCTGGAGAGGTCAATAAAGTGAGGTTGTTGAGAGGAAAAGCATGGCACTGGCAGGGAGAAGATAAACTTCTCTCAGCTCACAATTCTTTCCCAGTTGACCCATAGTCAAGCATTGAAAATTTTTTTTTTAAATGATAGCATCTGAACAAAATCTAAGACTAAAGTAATTGAATTTAGCTGTCAAGGCAAAATTACTATTTAAATTTTATTTTAATATGCTTCTGTTCTATAAATCTTGCATCAAATGTGTTTTACATTTGTACTCACGCAAAATGTACGATTAAATTCAGAATAAAAAATGATAAATTAGAGAGATAATGTTAGTTTTATTCGAATGCCAGCCTATTAAGCAAACTTAGTCTTCAATTTAAAACAGACAAGAATTTTCACTAGTACAAAGTTGAAATATAAGTAACTGTTTTCACATCTATATTTCTTTTCCTAGTCAGTTGGTAGGATGATGTACTGGGAATTTTATCTCTTTTCTTTAAGAGAAAGCTATTAGGCTGTAGTCCCTAAACAACACTTTTTCTTCTTATTCTTCCTCCCCTTCCCCTCCCTCTCCCTCCTCCATCTTCTCCTTCTCCTTATTTCTCCTAATAGAAAAAAAGCCTTCTTTATTGAGATTAGTGAGTGTAAAACAAAACAAAACAACAACAATAATAAAGGTGTGAGGTGGGGGTGCTCCTCCATTTCCTATCTTCCATGCTGACTCACAAGGCTGCAAGTACATACAAAAGCTGCTCATGGTGCATGCAAAAGGGCAGGTTATATAGTATCAAAAGGTCCTAAAATCATTTGCCAGGCACTTAGGAGGAGGAAAGAGGGGTAGGGAGGAAGCACAGGTTTTGTTCAATCTGCAGAAGTCCATGTGGAGAGGACTTTTTGGCTGTAACATTCTTTCTTCCTTCTCTTAAAAATGTTTCTTTCTTCAGGAAAAACTCCCTGGAATGTATTAGCAGAATCAGGCTTCTGTAACTAAATGAGCATCTTGGAAATCAAAAAGTTCAACACATCATTTTGCAGATGAGAGAACCAGAGAGGTTGCTTATTTGCTTGTAATCTTACAGCTAGTTGCTGGCTGCTGTTAGGCCTTTAGAAAATGTTCTATTGCCAGATCTTGGACTTCTGGCATTTAAGTTTGGGTAATTTGTTTTCTGTGCCAGAACTTGCAGTCCTTCATCTCTCCTCTAGAGCCTCAGCATTGCCTTTTCTGATCATAACAAATGTGCACACTTTGAATGAATAGCAGCTCTGCCTCTTCCTGGAGAAATGTGAAGACCACACAGAGCCTGGATTTAGAGCCTAATTCTAACATATCATTTAAATCAGGTGGGGAATATTGGTGTGGAAGAAGCTTGAGAGAAAAATGAAAGATGAGTGTAGGGTACCCTGGTTTACATCTGCTTTTACTTTATGTCTCTGGTTATTCTCTAGATATGTCTGTCTGATGCGCCCATGGGAATAGGGGAGAGTCAGGAGTGGGTGGAATGAGACCATTTTGTTTCTAATTTGATCTCCTGGACGGCTGGTAATGAATATAGTGCTGGTTCAATACACATTCGTGTTCTCTAGAGAAGGCACATTTGGAGTATTGTCCTACCTTTGAAATAACCTGCTTGGTACATTCTGACATAAAACAAGGCTGCCCGCTGGGACAAAATCCAAGTGTGCAACTTCAAGTGATAGTTGATAGTTCTTTATTATTGAGTCCAGGTCCTGACTGGATCCACTGCGTTGGCCTAAACATTCTGAGGCCTGGTATAGTGGCTGCCAGGGCCCTGCTAAGCGAACAAATACAAAAGATTTAGGAAGAACGACCATGCTGGTCAGTGTTTCAGTTTGGTACTCTGAGAGACTAGGGACTTTCACCAGCCTACAGGATATAGTTGGATAGGTAGACTTTGGTTAATCTAGGACACAGCTGCACAGAGTGCATTTACAGAATTTTGTTATATAAAAAAAAAACAAAAAAAAAAAAACAGAAAATGATTCCCATTGGTTTTATACTTGACATTGAACTTTGCTACAAATATAGGGTGCAGCCATAGCCAATTTCAGCACTCATTTTTGGTTTCCTCTTTTTCCTCCATGTCTTCTCCCCTATCTCCCATTCTTTCCCTTCTGTCTTAATCTGCCACTCTTTGATTCCTATTCCTTCTGTCTATTACTCTTTCCTTATGTTTCTCTCTCCTTTAGATGAGAAACAGGCAGAAAAATTAGGAATGAATTGAGAGTGACACAGGAGGCCATAGAGGGGAGTGTTAAGCACTTCAATTCTGTGTTGAGGTTCAGATCCTAGTTGACCTTTCCTAGTTGTGGAATCCAAGCAAATTATTTAAACTGTCTGAGCTGTGGTTTTTTCACCAGTAAAATGGAACAAAAAGAGAGTCTAGCTCATCAGTTTTTGTAAAAAGAAGAGAAGATAATGCAGGTCAAGGCCTTAATATAGTGGTTGGACATTAGTTAATAGTAACTACTTTTTAATATTAGGAGAAAGAGAATATGTATTGTTAAAACCATTCTGATATTTATGCGTTGTGTTTAAACATAGGGTATTTAATTCTATAACAAAATTGCTTGTTTCAAAAGCATGCTTTTAGGGCTATGGGACAAGACCTTCCATTTGTGCGGGATACATTTTAGATGAATAGCCCTTGGGATAGGTGTCCCACTTACCTACCTGTTCCCCTCCTTTATTCTGTGAAACTCAGTAGACTAAGGACCAAAGAGAACAGAGGAGGAAGGTGGGCACTTCTGAACTTGAAGCTGAGATATGCATGTTAGCTATTGTAAGTATTAGAAGTTATCTGAAGCAATCTTGTATCCTATGCAGAATCCCATAGACAGCCTCACTGGTATACGGATGCACTTAGTAATTTGTTTAGATTTGAACACTACAGGCTGCAGCCGGGGGTATAATGGTGATGATAGAAATGAGAATGGGGAGACACAGTTAGAAGGGGAGGTGCCGGGGACTACATACTTAATAGATGATAGAGTGATTCAATGACAAATGCATTTACTTATCTACCATGGGCCAAGTCCTGTGCTAGGCTGCAAGAAATAAGATGAATAATGGTCCTTATTTGGTGAGAGACAGAAATATAACCACATCTTAATTACAAAACAATGTAGTGTAGAATTTACTGCTTAATGGTTTGCTCAACCTCTGCAGTTGTACATGTGGCTTTGAAACCCAGTTCCATCACTTTTTGAGTAAACTTGGTCATGTTAACTAACTTCTTTGGGCCTCGGTTTATTCATCTAGTTGAAGTAAGTTGAAGAAAGCTGTTTTTATGTATCCAAGAATATATAGAAACATGTACATGTATGTACATGTTGATTTTCATACATTGAGACAATTGTCCTTTGTGGCTGGTTTGGAAACCATCCTGTTCTTGCAAAATTCAGACTTGTGCTGAGTGTAGTGATCATAGACTTTTAGACCACAGAGATGACATAATCCAACAACCTTTTATAGCCAATAAGCCTGAGGCCCAGAGGATGACTTGCTTAGCATTATTGCATTCCCCAGACAATTAGTGGGAGAACCAGGACAAGAATTTGGGTGTTGTTATAAGCTGAATTTTGTATCCCCAAAATTCGTATGTAAAAAGAAAAAAATCATATGTTGAAATACCTTGAATGTGACCATATTTGGAGATAGGGTCTTTAAAGAAGTAGTTAAGTTAAAATCAGGTCATTAGAATGACCCCTAGTCCAGTCTGACTGATGTCTTTATAAGAAAAGGAGATTGGACATAGACACCTTCAGTGGGAATACCATATGACTACTAGGGAAAAGGTGGCCAACTATAAACAAGCAGAGAGGTCTCGAAAGAAATCAACCTGCTGACACATTGATCTTAGACTTCTATCCTTGGGAATTGTGAGAAAATAAATTTCTGTTGTTTATATCACTCAGTCTGTGGTAGGTCATTATAGTGGCCTTAGTAAACAAATGCAAGTATCCTCACAAGACCCATGCTCTTGTCACCGCCTCCACAGGTTAGTAGGATGAGGCTGTGAGGCCAGGCAGGAGTTCTCTGCAAGTCTTCAGCTAGGGAGGGAAATGTGGGGCTTGCATTTGGCTCAGTGTGAGGCCTCTAACACCATGGCACTTCTCCAGCTCTGGACTACTCTTGGAACGAATATTATCTCAGGCTGTGCCTAAGTAATTTACAACTCCACCCAATGAATTAATTTCTATCCATAAGACTCAGCTAAGTTTCACTAATTTTGACTCAACAAAAAGTTGATACTGATGGTATTTTGGAAGTGATGATGATGATGATGGTGATTTAACTTGTGTACAGAGACTGTCAATAAATATTACTATTTTATTTGTATGTCTTTATCTTGATTGTCGTCTTATTGTGGGAAAACACTTTAATAAAGTATTCATTTTTTAAAATTTTTTGCTCTTTTTAAAAAAGTCTTCATTAGATAATGAGAATAAAAATTATCTGCAATAATTCAAACAAACCGTGCTCCTGTTCTGGAATCAGAACAAGGTCATTCTCAACTTTCCATTGACATACTGCCATCTGGTGGCTCTAGCAAACATATACAAATACAAGGCCTGTGGCTCCGCTTTTACAGTCTTGATGTTGCCCGTATCTTGACATGTTTATTCCCATTTCCTGCTGATTTTCTTGACAGCTGTCCAAATCCAGGGGCAAGAACCACTCAGGTCCAAGTTTTTGCAAAATACTTCAGGAGGTAAAAATGTTCTTTAATTTTCTCCTGCTTTGCTTTTTAATGATGCTAGTAGCCTGGTGGTTCCCCTCCTTGGGATGAAATTCTGAATTCCAGTCATAAAAATTAACATCTTTCACCCTCCATAAATTCCAATTATTTTCGTACTCCCTGTTTAGAAATTGTTTCCGAAACTACCCTCTCATTAGATTCTCTAAAAACTTTTGGGATTAAGCTAGTCTAGAATATTAAGCTCATTCAACAGAAGTTCATTGAATTTAGTATATGGATCTGGGGTCTAGGGATACAAAGAAGGAAAAACTAGGACCAACTTAATCAATTGTGTATGAAAGGCCCAGTGCCTGGACTCCATGATATTTTTAGGGACCGTCAAAAATTCAAAAATAACAAAAGTAAAACCAGTGAATCACTAAAGTAATAATTAGTAAAAGTTTGTTGTGCACAGAGCAGAAAAGAAAGTTTGTAAACCAGGAGTACTCAAACCAAAACTTGGAATGAGGCTCAGGGGTGCATTGTTATAAAATAGCTTATATGGTGAGAAAGCAGTGACTCTCTATTCTTCACAGTGATTGGTTACAGTATTTCTCTTAAATGTTAGGAAATTGGTTAGTGCTTACCTCATATCAACCCTGGGAAACAGTTTAAGTTTGGCTTATTATTTTCAGAAGCACAAGCAAGAAATGACCCAAGTCAAGTTAACCTTGCAAAATAAGTGAAATTAAACTTTGCTCGTATGACTAAACTGTTTTTTTCTGCTCAGGGAATTTTTAAGGTTGGTCTTTGTTTTTTATTTTAACAAGACTCATGAAAATGTTAATTTCCTTTAAACTCAAGAAAGAAACGAACTTTTAGATGGAAGAAACAGTTTTACTCTATGAATATTAATATATTCATCCTTATGGCAATACGAATTTTCAATACAATTTCAATATATATATATTTACTCTTTCTTGTTGTCTTTTTAAAATTAAGTTTATTGAGGTAACAATGATTAATAGAATTATATATTTTTCAGGTGTACATTATAATTTGACATCTGTATATTCTATTGTGTGTTTACCACCTGAAGTCCAGTTTCCTTCAATTACCATATATATATGATAATACCCACTCCACCCTCCCCGTATCTCCCTATATTTGACTCCCTTTAACTATCTACCTAACAAATATATTTTCTCCACCCCCTACCCTCTGGTAAACACTAACCTATAGTCCATGTCCATGAGTCTCTGTTTGTTTGTCCTGTTCATTTGTTGCTTTTAGGTTTATATCCCACATGTAAGTGATATCATGTGATTTTCAACTTTTTCTGTCTGGCTTATTATGCTTAGCATGATTATCTCGAGGTCCATCCATGTTGTTGCAAATGGCAATATTTCATCTCTTCTTATGACTGAGTAATGATTCCACTGTATATATGTCCTATGGCTTCTTTAGCCAGTCATCTAACATACACCACTTTGGTTGCTTCCATGTCCTGGCCACTGTGACTGCTGCAATGAACACTGGTGTGTAAATCTTTTCAGTTATGGGTTTTCAAGTCTTTGGGGTAAATACCCAGTAGAGTGATTGCTGGATCATATGGTAGATCAATTCTTAGTGTTTTGAGGAACCTCCATACTGTTTTCAATAGTGGCTGCACCAATTTGCAGTCCCACCAGCAGTGTATGAGGGTTCCTTTTTCTCTGCATCCTCTTCAACATTTACCATTACTTATCCTGTTGATTATAGCTATTCTAACAGGTGGGAGATGGTATCTCAGTGTGGTTTTGATTTGCATTTCCCTAATAGATAGTGATGTTGAGCATCTTGTCAAATATCTGTTGGCCATTTGTATGTCCCCCAGGGAGAAGTGTCTGTTCAGGTCTTTGCCCATTTGGGGATTATATTATATATATATATTTTTTTTGGTGTTGTCATTGTTATTGAGTTGTAAGAGTTCTTTGTATATTTTGGATATTAGGTCCTTATCTGAGGTGTTGCTTGCAAATATATTTTCCCGTTTGCATGGTTGTCTCTTTATTTTGCTGATGGTTTTTTTTACTGAGCAGAAACTTTTTAGTTTGATGTAGTCTCATTCATTTATTTTAGCTTTTACTTCCCTTGCTTTGGGGGTCAAATTCATAAAACCTTTAAGTCTAAGGTCTTTGAGTTTAGTTCTTATGTTTTCTTCTATGCATTTTATTGTTTCAGCCTTATATTCAGGTCCTTATTCCATTTTGAGTTAATTTTGGTGTGCAGTGATAGACAAGAGTCTAGTTTCATTGTTTTGCAGGTGGCTTTTCAGATTTTCCAGCACCATTTATTGAAGAGGCTTTCCTTTCCCCACTGTATGTTTTTGGCTTTTTTGTTGTAAATTATTTGCATATATAAATATGGGTTTACTTGTGGATTCTCGATTCTGTTCCACTGATTCCTGTGTCTGTTTTGCTACCAATACCATGCTGTTTTGATTACTGTTGCTTTGTAGTATCATTTGAAGCCAGGCAGAGTGATGCTTCCAGCCTCATTCTTTTTTCTCAGGATGGCTTTGGCAGTTTGAGCTCTTTTTTGCTTCCATACATCTGATGATTTTTTGTTCTATTATTTTGTAAATGCCGATGGCATTTTGATGGGGATTGCATTAAATCTGTATAATGCTTTAGGTAATCTGATCTTTTTAAATATGTTGATGTTTCCAATCCAAAAACAGGGAATATCTTTTCATTTCTTTGTATCTTTTTTGATTTCTTTTAACAGGGGCTTGTAGTTTTCGTTATATAGATCCTTCACACGTTTTGTTAGATTTATTCCTAGGTATTTTATTTTTTGGTGTAATTGCAAAATAAATTATTTTTTCTACTTCTTTTTGTGAAATTTCATTATTAGAATATAGGAACGTTATGGATTTTTGAATGTTGATTTTGTATCCAGAAACTTTACTTATTTACTTATTGTTTCTGGTAGTGTTTTTGTGGAGTCTTTAGGGTTTTCTGTATAGAGAATCATGTCAGTCGTCTGCAAATAGTGATAGTGTGACCTCTTCATTTCGTATTTGGATGCCTTTTATATTTTTCTCTTGCCTGATTGCATTCACTATGACCTCTAATATTATTTTGAGCAACAGTGGCAATAGTGGACAGCCTTGCCTTGTTCCTGATTTTAGAGGGAAGATTTTTAGTTTTTCACCATTAAGTATAATCTTGGCTGAGGGTTTGTCAAATATGGCTTTTATTATGTTAAGGTATTTGTCTTCCATACCGATTTTTTTTTTTTATCGTAAAAGAATGCTGTATCTTATTTCATCTATTGATATGATCATATGATTCTTATTTTTTAATTTGTTTATGTGGTGTATCACATTAATTCATTGATGTATGTTGAACCATCTCTGTGCCCCTGGGATGAAGCCTACTTGATCATGGTGTGTAATCTTTTTAATATGCTGCTGTATTTGGTTCGCTAGTATCTTATTTAGGATTTTTGCATTTATGTTCATTAGAGATATTGGTCTGTAGTTTCATTTTTTTGTGTTATCTTTACTAGGTTTTGGTATCAGAGTAATATTGGCCTCATAAAATGAGTTGGAAAGTATCGCCTCCTCTTTGATTTTTTGGAAGAGTTTGAGGAGAATAGATATTAAATCTTCTTCAAATGTTTGTTAGAATTCACTGACGAAGCCATCTGGTCCTTTTGGTAGGTTTTTGATGATTGTTTCAATTTCCATACTGCTGATTGGTCTATTTAGATTTTCCAGTTCTTGATTCAGTCTACAAAGATTGTATTTTTCTAAGCACTGGTTCATTTCTTTTAGGTTATTAAATTTGGTGTCATATACTTTTCCATAGTATTCTTGTAGTATGATCCTTTGTATTTCTGCAATATCAGTCATAATTTCTCCTCTTTCATCCCTGATTTTATTTGTGTCCTTTCTTTCTTTACTAAATCTAGCCAGAGATTTGTCAATTTTATTAACCTTCTCAAAGAGCCAGCTCTTTGTTACATTTCTTTTTTCTTTCTTTCTTTCTTTCTTTCTTTCTTTCTTTCTTTCTTTCTTTCTTTCTTTCTTTCTTTCTTTCTTTCTTTCTTTCTTTCTTTTTTTTTTTTCAATTTCATTTATTCCAGCTCTAATTTTGATGATTTCTCCCCTTCTTCTAATTTTCGGCTTCATTTGTTCTTCCTTTTCTATTTTTTTAAGATAAAGAGTTAGGTTGTTTATTTGGACTTTTTCTTCTTTTTGGAGATAGGCCTGTAATAATATGAACTTTCCTCTTGTGACTGTTTCTGCCATCTCCCAAAAGTTTTGATATGTTTTATTATCATTATCATTCATTTCTATGTATCTCTTGATCTTTCTTTGTATTTCTTCTCTGACCCAGTTATTCTTCAGTAGCATGTTGTTTAATCTACATGTGTTTATGGTTCTTCCTGATTTCTTTTTGTAGCTCATCTCCAGTTTCAAAGCATTATGATTGGAGAATATGGTTGGTATGATTTCAACCCTCTTATGTTTGTTGAAGTTATCTCTGTGTCCTAGTATGTGGTCGATTCTTGAGAATGTTCCATGTGCACTAGAGAAGAATGTATAAGTACCTGTTTTGTGATTGAAGGCTCTGTAAATGTCAACTGTGTGCAGTTTGTCTATGTGTCATTTAAACGTATTATTTATTTCTTGATTTTCTGTTTATATGATCTGTTCATATCCAACAGTGGGGTATTCAGTTCCCCTCTTATGATAGTGTTTTGGTCTGTTTCTCCCTTTAGTTCTGTTACTAATTGTTTTTCACATTTCAGGGCTCTCTGATTGGGAGCATAGACATTAACAAGTGTTATGTCTTCTTGGTGCATGATTCCCTCTATCATTATGAAGTTTCCTTCAGTATCTTTCTTTACTTTTTTATTTTGAAATTGATTTCATCTTATATTAGACTGCTACTCCCACTTTTCTCTGAATGCCATTTGCTCGAAATATCATTTTTTACCTTTCACTTTGAATCTTTGGAGCTGAGATGCGTCTCCTGGAGGTAACATATGGTTAGATTTAGTTTTTTGATCCAGTCTGCAATTCTGTGCCTTTTTATTGGTGAGTTCAGTCCATTTACATTTAAGGTGATTATTGAAATGTGAGGCCTTCTTATAGCCATTCTATCTTTTGCTTTCTGGTAGCCCAGTGTTTCGGTTGCTGCCTTGTCCTTGTGTTTCTGTTTTCTTTATTTTGGTTGGCTTTTGTGGGTTTTGCCTCTGGTTCTTCTTGTTTTATGTTATATACTTCTGTTCTGAATCTTCTGTGTCTGGTTACCATTACAAATATGTAAAGGATAGTTAGGTATATACACAGTCATCCATTTTCTTCTGTGTGTGCCTTGTATCCATTTCCTTTTGTGAATTTGGATATTTGTTATCTCAATTTGTACCTATGTATGCCGAACATTCATTACTAACTTGTTATAACAATTCTCTTGTTATTATTTAAGCTTATAATGCCCTGTTCTTAGTAAAATTTGCACTCCTCTGCTTTATTTGTCTGATAGTCACTTTACTCCTAATTATTTATTTATTTATTTGTTGTTAATTTGTTTTAGGTGAGCTGACCCCTTTCAGTACTTCCTATAGTGCAGCCCTCATAGTGGAGAATTCCCTCATTTTTTGTATGTCTGGAAAGTTCTTAATTTCTTCTTCATATCTAAAGGAGAGCTTAGCTGGATACATTATTCTAGGCTAGTAGGTCCTTTCACTTAATAGTTTAAATATTTGATTCCATTCCTTTCTGGCTTGTAAGGTTTGTGCTGAGAAGTCTGAGGATAATCTAATGGGTTTTCCTTTATAAGTTACCATTTTCTTCTCTCTAGCTGCTCTGAGACTTCTGTCTTTGTTGTTGATTTTTGATAATTTTAATACAATGTGACTTGGTGAAAGCCATTTTCGGGTTGAGATAATTGGGAGTTCTGTTGATTTCTTGAATTCCAAGCTCCAGCTTATTCCTTAGATTTGGGAAATTCTCATCTAATATTTTCTAAAAGTGCTTTCTAGCTCCTGCTTGTTTTCCTTGCCTTTGATAATTCCTATTCTTATATGTCCTCTCCAGATGATATCAGCTAGTTCTTATTTTCTCTTCCATTATTTTTCATTCTTCAGTTTCTATCTTCTTCCTTCTGATTTATTTCTAGATTTCTGTCTTTGATATCACTGATCCTTTCCTCCATTGGGTAGACTCTATTTCTCAAGCTTGCTATTTCATTATTCAACTCTTGCAGTGTATTTTTTATCTCCAGAAGTTCTATTTAGTTTTTTTTTTTGGGGGGGGGTTAACCTTGCTCTGATCATCTAATTGTTTTTGCAATTTCTGAAATTGTTAATGTGACTTGTTTTGGAACTCATTGAGTTTTTTCAGAAGTACTGTCATGAATTCTCTGTTATTTAAGTTGCATATTTCTATGTCTGTAAGCTTATTTTCTGGAGATTTTTTTAAATTATTATTTCTGAGATGACTTGTCGCTTTGGTTATTCGTGGTGTTTAATGGACTATTTCTGTGCCTAGGCATTAATGGAAGTGTATTCTGTTGTTTTTCCACAAAGAAGATTTCTTATATAAAGGTATCTATTTAGCATGATGCAAAGAAGCCGCTTTTCTTTTGGTTTCCAGTAGTTGGCCTCTAAACCTCTTGGATCCCTGCTTTATATAAAGCCTTGAAAATGCTTTATACCCTCAGTTTTAGTCCTTGTCAGTTTTAGCAACAGTTTCAGTAGTGTCTGCTCTGATTCCCCTGGGGCTCTTTGGTGATTGGTCTCAGAGAGTATGGGGGGAGGGGCCTTTGGGGTGGGGATTAGGGGCTGTGGCTCAGCCTCTATTTTTCAACTGCAGCTGGTAATAATCGACTGCTGTTTTTCTGTTGTCCTGCTTCTCTGTCTTCTGCCTGATGACTGGGCCCTGCTATGGGCTGCAGGGAGATGATGTGCAGTTTGGGTGTTTTGTTGAGTTTTAGATATTCAGCTTATTGTTGTTTCAAGGAGAGAAATCTGGGAGAGAAATCTGGGGATGTCTCTCACTCCACTGTGTTTCCAAAGTTTGCTCCTGATTGTCTTCTTCTAATCCTTCTTTTTTTTTTTTTTAACTACTACAGTTGTCAGTAGAGTCAAAGCAAATCTTCAAAACTACCACAAGGTAATAATGGACATTTTTAGCAAAAGCTCAGAATAGACATTGTGGTGATTTGCATATATTTGTACACATATGTCTGCATCTGAATTTTCACTTTAAAAATGTGATTCCTTTTTCTTTAGAACATCTATAGGCCCTTTGTTACTTCTTGATATTTTTAAAATAGAAAATTTAGCATATTTTATAGAGGAAGAAGTCCACAAAAGCAAGTTTGTCTAGGACCCACAACAATCATACTACAGCCCTGGAAAAGATGGTCATAAAATTAAATAGTCACTTATACAAGTAAAAGTAATGCAAGTAAAGGAATTTTAGTTTGTGTCTAAATGGGACTGAAACATGTTTGATTGGATATATCAAGAAAGCCAGAAAGTAACTTGTACATGAGCTTAGGAAATTTCCAGGAGAGAACCAGAGCTACTCTCAGTGCCAAGAATATCTGATGAACTGGTTGTGAGGCCCAAGAGAAGCTTGGTCCTCTTGGGATGCCATTCAAGGAAGTTGTAAGGCATTTCCTGGGAGAGAAATCATTCTAAGAGAGAAGGAAACAGCTTGACCCCACGAGAAAGTCACACTCACTCTCCTAAGAAATGATTTATAAGATCCTGTCACATAAATGTATTAGCTGCCCAGTTCTATGGAAAACATTAAAGCGACCAGTTTATTTGTGAGCACCTGCGAGACCCTGTTAGAACACTCAGAAGTACTCTAGAGAGGGAGACCTTGTAGGACAGGGCTGTCATTCTCTTCGGAGTAAAGAGGTATTTCATTGTAGTTTTAATTTTCATTTCCCTGATGACTAATGATGCTGAACATCTTTTTATGTGTTTATTTGTATCTTACCTAGAGAAATGTGTAGTAAGATTCTTTGCCTACATTTTTTAATTTTTAATTTTATTTCAGTTTTCTTGGAGGTATAGTTGACATTTAAAATTGTAAGATATTTAAAGTATACATTGTGGTGATTTGATATACATATACATTGTGAAAGGATTCTTCTCATCTAGTTGATTAACACTTCTATCACCTCATATATGTATAGGGTGAGAACATTTTAGTTCTATTCTCTTAGGAAATTATATTTACACAATACAGTGTTGTCAACCATGTAATGTATTAGATCCTCACACATTATTTGTCTTATAGCTGAAAATTTATACCTTTTTACTGATACTTCTGTATTTCTCCACACACTAGCTCCTGGCACACAATTTCTACTCTATGTGTTTAACATTTTTTCTTAAAAAAAAAAAGATTCCACATATAAGTTATATTGTGCAGTATTTGTTTTTCTCTGTCTGGCTTATTTCATTAGTATAATGCCCTCAAGTTCCATCCATGTTGTCATAAACAATAGGATTTTCTTCTTTCTCATGAAAAAATAATATTTCATTATTGTATTTCACATCTTCTTCATCAGTTCAACCATTGATGGACATTTCAGTTGTTTCCATATTTTGGCTACTGAGAATGATGCTGCAATGAACATGAGAGTGCAGATATTGTTTCAAAATTCTGTTTCCATTTCTTTTGGGAATATGCCAAGAAGATCAACAGATCATAAGATTGCTGGATCATATATGCCTGATCAAAATATAGATATATTTTTATTTCCTTGAGGAAACTCTATACTGTTTTCATAGTGGCTGCATCAATTTACATTTACAGTGCATAAGGGTTTCCTTTTCTCCACATTCTTGCCAATTTTTGCTATTCTTGTCTTTTTGATGATAGTCATTTTAACAATTATGAGATGATAGCTCATTCTTGTTTGCCCAAAGCATTTCGATTTGCATTTCCCTGATGATTAGTAATGTTAAGCACCTTTTCATGTACCTATAAACTATTTTTATGACTTTTTTGAAAAAATGTTTATTTGGTTCCTCTGCCCATTTATAAATCAGATTGTTTGTTATTTTGTTATTAAGTTGTATATGCTTTTATATATTTTGAATATTAACCCCTTATTAGATATGATTTCAAATATTTTCTACCATTCTGTGTGTTGCTTTTTTATTTTGCTGATAATTATCTTTGCTGTGCAGAAGCATTTTAGTTTAATGAAGTCCCACTTGTTTCTTTTTACACTTGTGGCCTTTGCTTTTGGTGTCCAATCTGAAAATCGTTGCCAAGACTGATGCCACAGAACTTACAACTTATATCTTTGTCTAAAAGTTTTACAGTTTTAGGTCTTATGTGCAAGTCTTTAATCCATTTTGAGTTTAATTTTGTGTATGGTGTAAGGTAGGGGTCCAGTTTCATTCTTTTGCATGAGGCCATTCAGCTTTCCCAACAACATTTATTGAAGAGATTATTCTTTTTCCACTGTATATTTTTGTCTCCCTTTTTATAAATTAATTGAGCATATATACATGAACTTATTTTGGGGTTCTTTATTCTATTCTGTTGATCTATGTGTCTGTTTTTATGCTAATACCATTTTGTTTTTGTTACTATAGCTTTGTGATATAGTTTGAAATCAGGGAGCATAATGCCTCCAGCTTTTTTTTTCTTCTCAAGATTGTTTTGGCTATTTGGGATATTTTTTGGTTCCATACAAGTTTCAGGATTATTTGTTCTATATCTCTAACAACTGACATTGGAATTTTTGTAGGGATTGCACTGAATTTTAGATTGCTTTGTGTAATATGGACATTTTAACAATATTGATTCTTCCTATCCATGAGCTTAAAATAGCTTTCTATTTACTTGTATCTTCTTCATTTTTTAATTAATATCTTAAAGTTTTCAATATACAGGTCTTTCACATCTTTAAATAAATCTGTTCCTATATATTTCTTTCTTTTTGATGCAATTGTAAATGGGATATATTTTAAATTTCTTTTTCTGATATTTTACTATTAGTGTACAGAAACACAACAGATTATTTTGTATGCTACAACTTTATTGAATTCATTTATTAGTTTTAACAGTTTTCTGATGGTGTTTTTATGGTTTTCTATGTATAATTAAACAAGAGGATATTTACATTTATAAATATTTATGTACCCCAAACCAGAGTGCCTAAATATATCAAAAAATTTGAAGAGAAAAATAGATAAAAATACAATAATAGCAGTTAATATCTCACATCTATAGATCAATAAGGAAAAATTGACTTTAAATGATATATCAGACCAAAGGTATTTAACAGATATATACAGAACAAAAGCAACAGAATGCACAATCTTCTTAAGTGCACATGGAATTTTTTTCAGGGTAGATAACATATTAGTATACAAGTCTTAATAAGCTTAAGAGGATTGAAATCATATCAATAATCTTTTTCAATTACAATGGTATAAAACTAGAAATTAATTACATGAAGAAAACTGGAAAATTCACAAATGTGAGGTTAAACAACATGCCACTGAACAACCAATGAGTCAAAGAAGAAATCAATACAGAGATAAAAAAAAAAAAAACTTTGAGACCAAAGAAATTGAAAATACAACATATCAAAATTTGTGGAGTGTAGCAAAAGCATTTCTAAGAAAAAAGTTTATAGTAGTAACTGCCCACCTCAAGAAGCAGTGAAAGCCTTAAATAAATGATTTAACTTTATATATGAAAGAACTATGAAAAGAATAAAACCCAAAGTTAGTAAAAGGAAGGAAATAATAAAGATTAGAGCAGAAATAAATTAAATAGAGACTAAAAAGGCAGCAGAGAAGATCAGTGAGACTAAGATCTGGTTCTTTGAAAAGATAAACAGAATTGACTACCTTTAGCTAGATTCACCAAGAAGAAAAGAGAGAGGACTCAAATAATGTTGGAACTAAAAGAGGAGACTTTACAACTGATACCACAGAAATACAAAGGATCATAAGACTATTATAACAATTATATGCCAATAAATTGGACAACTTAGAAAAAGTAAACTCCTAGAAACATACAACCTATGAAGACAGAATCATGATGAAATAAAAAATTTGAACAGACTGATTACTAATAAGGAGATTGATTCAGGTAATCATAAACCTCCCATCAAACAAAGTCTAAGACAAGATGGCTTCATTGGTAAATGTTACCAAATATTTGAGGAAGAATTAATACCAATCTTTCTCAAACTCTTCCAAAACATAGTAAAAGAGGGAAAACTTATAAACTCATTTTTTGAGGCCAGAACCCTGATACCAAACCAGACAAGGATGCCACAAGAAAAGAAAATTAAGCCATTATCTCTGATAAACATAGGTGCAAACATCCTCAAGAAAATATTAGCAAACCTACTTTAATAATACATTAAAATGGACATACACCATGATCAAGTAAGATTTATTTCAGGAATGAAAGAATGGTTTATCATCTACAAATCAGCCAATGTGATGCACTACATTAATGAAATGAAGGACAAAAATTATATGATCATCTTAATATATGCAGAAAAAGCATTTGAAAAACTTCAACATCTTTTTGTGCTAAAAACTCTCGACAAAGTGGTTATAGAGGAAGCATACCTCAATATAATAAGGACCACATATGACAGTCTTACAGCTAACATACTCAGTGGTTAAAAGCTGAAACCTTTCCTCTAAGATCAGGAGCAAGAAAAGGATGCTCACTCTTGCCATTCATTTCGACAAAACATTAAAAGCCCTGGCCAGAGCAATTAGGCAAGAAAAAAAAAAGGCATTCAAATTGGAAAGGAAGAAGTAAAACTGTCACTATGCGCAGATGACATGTGTGTGTGTGTGTGTGTATTTAGAAATTGTAGTAAAATACATGCAATGTAAAATTTGCCATTTAATCATTTTAAGCATATACTTCAGTGCCATCTCTACATTCACAATGTTGTACAACCATATCCATAATCTATTTTCAAAATTTTAATTATCCAAAACAGAAACTCTGCAGTCATTAAACAATAATGTCCATTCTTCACTCCCCATGCCCCTCAGTCTCTGGTAACCTCTAATCTACTTTCTGTCACTATGAATTTGCCTATTCTAAGTGTTTCATAGAAGTAGAATTGTACAATATTTGGCCTATTGTGTCTGGCTTATTTTACAGGTTCATCCATGTTGTAGCATATATCAGAACTTCATTAAAATTTGTGGCCAGTTAATATTTGAATTGTATGTATATACTACATTTTGTTTATCCAGTTTTCTGTTGATGGACATTTTGGTTGCTTTCATCTTTTGGCTAGTGTATATAATGTTGAAATAAACATTTGCATACAAATATCTGTTTAAGTCCCTGTTTTGAATTATTTTGGGCATATCCTAGGAACTGAATTGCTAGGCCATATGGTAACTCTCTGTTCAGGTTTTTGAGGAACTGTTTTTCACAGCAGCTGTACCATTTCACATTCCCACCAGTAATGTACAAGGAAGCCCAATTTCTCCACATCCTTGCCCAACTTGTTATTTTTCATGTTTTTCTTTGATTATAGCCATCATAGTAGGTACAAAATTAAATGGCACTTTTTTTTTGATTTACATTTTCCTCGTGACCAAAGATATTAGGCATAGTTTATAAGCCATTTGTATATCTTCTTTGGAGAAATATTTATTTAAGTCCTTTGTCCATTTTCAAAAACTCAGTTACTTGTTTTTCAGTTATAATGGGAGTTCTTTTAATTCTGGATATTAAATGGTAGATATTAAATATCACATCAAAATGATTCGAGTTTTATGAATTCTATTTTCTTAAAAGCATTTCAATCTCTCCTTTTAAAAAATCTCCATTACGCAGAAGCTCATTACTTCTCACTTGGGTTAATATAGTAACATCTTAACTGGTTTCCCTGTATCCATTTCTGCTCTCCTTTAATTTATACTCTATAAACATTGTGGTCAGGGCTCTCAGGAATACAAATCTAATTATGTCATTCTCCTGCTATAAATCTTTCAGTTCCTCTCACTGTTCAGGATAAAATATAACTCAATGACATAGCTTTAAAAATGCTTCATGATTTGGCCTTACTTTTCTTCTCTGACTCTCTCCTGATGCCCTCCTCCACAGCCACACTCAACTGCTACTGCAGGACTCAGGACAGAGACACTTTTACTTGCCTCTAGGCTTTGGATGTTTTTCCCACTTGCCTTGGATGCTCTTACTGTTCTTTTACCCCTTGCTAATTCATATTCTTCCTTCTGGTATCAGCTTAAGTGACAGTTCCTTCTGAAACCCTTCCTGATCCCCCTTAAGACTGAGTTAGGTGCCTCTCTTTTGTGTTTCCATAGTTCCCAGTACATAATCTTGGTATAGCTGCCTGTTGACTCATCTACATCCACTAAGGGTGTATTACTCGGAGGACAGGGAATGTGTATTGTGTACCAGTATATTTCCTTGATTCAGCACAGTGTTTGGGACAAAGTGAATGCTCAATAAATTGCGTGGAAGAAATTATCTCTATATTCAATTTGTATACATTTACCTCTACCACAGAATTGCAATGTATGGCCTCAGTTAAGCCAATGCTTAGAAGAAAATGGTACCATTCAAGAATGTGGTATGATATGCCCTGAAATATAATATCCTGCCCCCAAATTCAGTTATCTGATTGGCTAAATAGTCATTAGGAATGTAATGCCTCTGCCAGCTTTTAATCATTGTCCATAGTTTTGTAGTAGTTTCAGCAAGTCACATGAATTAGAGTTTTGTTTAGAAATTTTGTTGTATGGGGAGGGTTGCCGCAGACACATACAAACTTGATCTTTGTACCTAGCAAGGCTGATTTGCCCTGGTTGATCCATTGCAAGAAGAGAGAGAATGAGAAAATTGTTTTTTTATGGGACAATAGCAAAGCTGCTGGCAGTTTTTAATATGCAGTTTATAGGTTCAGGACTTTCTCTCTTAATAGGAAAAAAATGAGTTCTCCCTTTTTCTTTTATGTTCATTTTGTTACTAACATTTTATCTCTTACATTTTTCTTTTTTAGACTCAGATCCTCAATGCTCTTTTTTTTCAGACCTTCAACTTTAACCTAAGTTAAAGGAGAACAGATATCTATAAATTCATACTACCGTAAGTACACCTAATTTATAAAAACTGGGTATATTAAAATATGGTCTAAAGTAGAAAGACATATATAATTAAAATGTAAATGTACATACATATTGCTGAACATATGAGAGATCTCGCACCATAAATAAATTAGATCTTGGAGACAGACTAACTTGGGAAAGTAGGCCTTGTATTTATGGCTGAGATCCACAAACCTAGGCTGGACTAAAGATGCATTCCCTTCAACTACCGTGTGTGGGCACAGTCCTGAATATTGCTGCAGACTTTCTACTTGTATTATGTGTTGATTTCATATCCTCTCCCGTTAAATACCCTTATTTGATAGAAGTAGAATTGAGAAAATTATTTAAAATGGAGAATTTAAATCAATGACAGTGAAGATATTAGGACCAAAACTAGATTCTAGGACCAGCAAATAGCTTTCCTTGTGAAATCTAGAGTGTCCCTAGATCTGCTTCACTATTTTAGGAAAGAATAGCAATTGGTGACTCTTCTGACACAGAATTGAGATAAAGGAGGCCTCAAGAGGCTCCTTCGCTGTTGGTAGAGTGACTTAAATTTCGGCGTTGACAATCCATCAAATGGTATTTATTGAAGATCATTTGAGCTTGTCAGTGCCAGGATAATGTTCTGAGACCAGGTGACAAGTAATGAGCGTTGACTCTTTCTGAAGCCTGTTTTCGAGGATGTGATTTTTGTCTGTCAATAGAGGGAGATAGGGTTCCGCCGAACAAACGCCGAACTGCCTTTTCATCCAGTAGAGGGCGGTGACGACCACACTTGTAATTCTGAGATTTAGCTGAGCCCTTAGAATCCTCTCCTGATTCCAGGCGTGGTCAAAAGCCACATCTGTTTGGCCCTAAGGCTCCCCCGTGCTTGATTGCTAAATGGTGAAAAACTTGTCAGAACTCAGGAAACCCCGTTGACAGTTTATTCATATTCCTTGCTCATGAATTTGTTAACTTTTAACAGATGATTGGAACTGTGTATATTTAGATTACCTAGTAACCAAAGCTGCAGGACACCGTTAGAGATCCAACTTTGATATTTCTAGACTTTAATATGTTTTCATATCAGCCTTTTTAATATTCAGTTTATCTCAATTTTATCAAGTGCTTAGCATTTTTTTTAAATGGAGAGGATTAAGTGAAAATAGATATTCGTAAAACTGGAATTCCATTTTTTTTTTTTTTTGAAAAATATAACTGGGATCAGTGAGGAAGCATTGTCTGGTAGAAGTTTTGGTGAACTGGGACTCAAAAGACTAGTCTACAGCTTCAGCTGTGTGTGTGTGTGAGTGTCCTCATGTGAATCACTTACCCTGTTTCCTCATCTGTAAACCAGAAATAATAAGATACTTTCTTTTTCATTCACAGGACTATGTAAGGCTCACATGAAGTAAGGTATTTGAGAAATTTCTCCAAACTGTTCTGAAGTGTTATTCAAATAGAAGTACCCTTTATATTTTTAAACTTAAATACAATGTTGGGAGAGGATATAATAAACATTAATTGTAAAACAATTCAACAATACTTGAAACTACAGAAAGGAAAGTAAGTCCCTCAAAATTTCACTATCAAGCAATTATCACTGTTAATATTTGAAAATACTTTGGACATCTCTGAATGCACATATATACTTATTTATATAAACAATGTTTCAAAAATTAAACTGTATTATACACTGTATTATTTAAATTTGCCCTTTCCCCCTACTCAACATTGCAGTAATAATAGCTAACAGTTATTGATCTTTAACAGTACAATGTGTCAGCCATTGTCTAAACTATTTACGTGAATTCTCATTTAATCTCACAACAATGATGCTTAATGTGTGCATTTATTGTAACTGAGGTTCAGAGAGGCGAAATAACAGATTTTCCAGGTTTGAAATTTTAAAGAATCTTACAACTAATGTTTTTCTTCTGCTTACATTTTTTTTTTACTTTTATTATTTCTTTGGCACCCTGTTTGTTAAACAGTAGCTAAATCAAAAGAGCTGCTTATTTAAAATTTTCAATTCTTATACCAAAAATACTCTAGCAAAGAAATTTAGGAATTGGGAGTTTTTAAAGATGCTCTCTTAGAAGATTATGTGCACAATCATGTTGGGGAACTACAATTTTGGTTGAAAGTCCTTCATTGAGATTGCTGGGTTGATTTTGAATTTGAGACATAATGCTAAACTGCCCTCCAGAAATGTAATACCAGTTTACATTCCCACACACAGTGGATGACTAATTTAGGATCTTTTGTTTGGATCTCTGTATTCTACATTACCTTGTAAATTATTTCGTAGTTTGGCATTAGGGCAGTAATTTGTTGCCTATTTAATGTGTGTGTATATTCTGAAGGTTGAATTTGAGGTCATGCACTTTTCTTCAAGATCCTTAACTATACTGAAGTTCTCAGAAAAATATCTGCATATTCTTTTTGCTGACATGCTCCCTTTCCCTCTCATCTCTTCAACACTGTCCCTCATGCCCTGTTCCCTTTCTGTTCTCCAAGGCATTGTCTTCAGGACTGTAAGATCTATTTTTCTAAAATACTGGATAAATGAAGGCATGCACTCTGAATAATGTGTCCTTATAGACAGAAAAAAAAATTCTAGTTCTTTTCACAGTAAGTCAGCTATGATCTAACCCCCTTTGATATCCCTAGTTTATCCTATTTGCCCAGATTCCTTCTGCCTTATCTCAGAAAAATCTTGATCCTCTCAACCTCCAGTCTCAAAATGAAAATCAAAAATCATTGAAATGAAAATTGTTGAAATAAAAATCCTACCTCTCCCCTGGCTGTATGAATGTCATTCCTTTGCTGGACTCCAGATTTTACCCTTTAGGCTGTTTGAGTTATCGGCTGTAATTTCCAGTTTTTCAGAAAGTAAGGTTCTCCTCGTAACGGAGTTCTAAATCTCTTTTTCTTTCTCAAAAATCATCTTCTTCCTATTGAGAAAATTGTATTTATTTGAATTTCTTCATCCTTGAGGTAAAGAGCTATTTTCTTTCCTAAAGGAGACAGACTTTTTTTTTTACTAATTCACTTAACAATTAAGCTATAGACATTTCACAACTAATACAGACATCAGCCTAAGAGATCATGTACTCTGTAATAGTCAGTAGGAGGGTGAGTCATCTCAGACCTTAATATAAAGTTTACATTATTTAGTTATGACAATAATTATTTCTAATTGTCTATGGCTTTAAAAGAAATTTTAGATCTATGCACAGAGAACAGATCCATAAAAAATTAGACAGGTTATCTGTACTTAATGTTGCCCCCAAATAAATATAAAAATCTTTTCTTCCAGTGTGTTTATTCAAATGAGAGCTTGCATTCTAATGTAGATTTCTGAACCAAATTATTTTATAGAAAGTTTCGAGCTGAGGGCTTTTAGTCCATGAGTGAGAACATTAATTGTGAAAAGAAAATGAGGTAACATAAACAGAATGTTGAGCTGAGCTCGTAAACCTCCCCCCCCCCTTCGTTGAGCATTTGTTTCTCTTTGGTGCTGTTTCTATGTGATCCATAAAAATAATGATTTGAAATTCCAAATATCCATAGATGATGTCATATAACAGGCTGGAGAAATAAAAGGATTGTATCATTTTGATTTTATAGAGAAGCAATTTTTTGCAAGGGCAGGTCAGATGAAAAGCTGTGTACACTGATATTTGGTAATTCAAATCATGTGTCAGATTTCCTTAAAGCGAGGACACATGTGCACAAGAATGCCAGAAAGTTAAGTGTAATAATCACTATTCTGTGACTTCAACACAGCTACTTTTATTTTTCAACGTTTAGCAAACACCAGTCCAGTCTGATTCTGGCGTAGTCCCAACTTTGAGAACATAGAATTCAAATGAGCACAGAATTGTCTCAGAGACATGGCTAAGTCATCTTCATATCCATGACATTTTATACTGAAGATCTGTCAGAACACCTTCCAAACATTAACTGATAAAAACCACAACCTCCTTCAACAACTATGGACTGCATTCTGGTTTCAGAAGAGAAAACCAAAACCTTTGAGCTATATCCACTTTCTGTCTACCCTGAGAAACAACCCATTGTTCTGCCTATCCAAATGACTAATTGGACTAATTTTTCCCTCTGACTTGGCAGAATCTTTTATTGAACTGATTGAAATGACCAGATGTTTTGGCAGCCTATGTAGACATAATCCAAGAGACTCAATAATTGACTTAAGTAAACGTATTAGATGTGAATTGGCAATAGAATTAGGGATTCTCTGTCCTATAATAACTTCAAATCCCATTTAAAAGGGCAGACTGCTCATGTAATTGAAATGCATAGAGATTGGCAGCATTTCATTCATTTACTTTAGTAATTTACAGCATATTTAGATCTGAGCATCCCCGTAATTTGTGAACGTAAGCAAGAAAAAGCTTCAGCATTAGAGGTCTATAAAAATTGTCTTTGAGGCTGTCTGCTCAAAGTGAAATGAAATATTTCTCTGCACAAAAATTCCCAGATGAAAAACTTAAGCAAAATTTAATTCAACTCAGATTATCTAGAAAAGGATACGCTTGCAGTTTTTTTAAGTTTTTAAGTGTATTACATGAGGATGTTTAATATCAGAATTTTCTATATTATTTTTCATTCTTCATTTTTCCTTGAGCATATTTGTTGTGTTGTAAGCTCTATTGAGGATAAAAATATTCATCATAAATAGTTCATATAGGTAAAATTTTTCTTAAAAGTCTATCACTATAAGAAATTTGGTATATTTCTTAGAAAAAGAAATAGTCTATTTATTTTTCTGCAACCTAGCTGCTAACTTAGGCTGAGATTTGGAGCTAGACAATTCACTCAGCTCTATTTTCTTTTTCCCCCTTCTAAGATTAAGGATTTCTCTTGAATTTATTTAGTAAACATATTTTCAATTCTCTCTCTTTTTTATCTTTTCCATTTCTCCTCTTTCTATCCTTCTCTTCATTCCCAAAAGAGAAGCACAGACCATGAGCACAGACACCTGTAAACACACACACACACACACACACACACACACACACACATCTTCTACATTGATACCTAAGTAGGTGGTTAGCACCTGTGTCCAGAAGTTTGTACAAATGTCCTCTTAAGGACCTGGAGGACAGATACCATTACATTCTTGATTGACACACTGCACCCAGTTTTTTTTCCCCCAAAATATTGTTCTGAATTAGCATAACAACCATGCCACTAAATTTCTTTAGTCATTCAAAGCTCTGAGTATTGTTTTTCCTTCATGTATTCAGAAGGCAGACTGACTCCACAAGTCTTTCATTCTGCTGAATGACAGAACCCTTCTTGTCCTTGGTAACAGGCAATGCAAATGATGAACCCAGCGACAGCTTATTCTCATTGAAATCCTGCCTCACTGGTTGCTGATGGGCCCTGTATTAGGGAAGACTACAGAAAATTCACATGAAATCTAACCAAGGCCTGCTTGGGGCAAAGGAGAGAATAAAAAATATTCTATGAAATGATTTGGCTGCGATGTCACCCGTGGGTGCAAGATCAAGGCATTGTTTTTGCACATAACAAAAAAGAACTATAAATGAGCCAATCTTTTGTGAAGTGCTGGTTAGAATGATTGACACCTGCAGATGTGCTGATCTGTGGCTGTAGGTGCCAGATGTTAAGTAGCACTTAGGGACTCCTGGTGGCTAGGGCCATTTCCTTTAGTTAAGGATGGTCCTCACTCTTATGCCTTCTCCTCTCACTCCTTATTTCTTGATTAATTCTGGATTTTGAACATTGAACAAAAACTAACTCCAAACACATCTGAAACAGCAGAGGTTCTGATGCTTTTCAAAAGTCAGTTTTACTTTTGTGATGGATTTTGATAGTGAGTTGCTTATTTTATTGAACTCAAAAAAGTAGGAGGAGACTGGCATTTCATGAGTTAGTGCCATGCACACAATCTTCCATGGAATCCTCCAAGAAACCTCTGAGTTGGCTATCATCACACACATGTAAAAGTCAGGAAAATTACTAAGTGGGCCTAGGAATTGAATCAGATTTGCCTAACTCAAAAGTTCTTTTCACCTACCCACTGCATATTATTTAAGAGTGCTTTCTCTCTCTTGAAGCTTTCTCATTAGTGAAGGGATATCATATGAAAAACAAACAAACAAACAAACAAACCCCCCCAAACCCCATCAAAACCAAAGTTATTCCAAACTTCCATATCTATTTTCACAACATTATGACAAAGATAGGAGTAATTAAATTTTATTCTCCTGGCCATATCTTTGGGATAATTGAGGTACACAGGCTCTTGGCAGATACAGGGCTGTTAGATGTCAGGATAGCACAGTTAAAAAGGGAAAATAATCAGCAAAACAATTTTAATCTGCATACCAAACTTCTAAAAATTTGAAAACATTTGGATAATTTATTGCATTTGCACTCAATATAAATGTTTGGTGCTCTCTATATATAGCTATTGTCTTATTATTTTTTTCCAGTTTAAACTTTTCCTCCTGAATGATGTTGTGAGAAAGAAGGACCTATTCAAACTTTCCAAGCCCATTTGTCAAGTGGATTGCACTTGCGCCCTCTCTTAAAAAGATACTTTGCAATGTATGAGAGCAGTTTTTGTAAATTAATATCATCATTAAAAATAAGCTGGCCTCTGTGTACACCTCCTTTAACTTCTTGTTATGCTAGGCTGCCGTGCCCGGCTCTGCAGACAGCAGTTTTGGCATGGGCCCTGGGGCTCAGGGGAATATTAACTTACAAGGCTTCCTCTATTTTGCTTTTACATGTCTGAAACTATTTCAAAACTTAGCAACTGAAATACAAGTTATTAAGTACACTTTACTAGAATGTAAGGAGTGCTTTTGTTTCCCCCCACCCTCCCCTTTTGGAGAAAAGATGGCTGGGAATGAATTAGTGTATTAAGACTACATCCTGGTTGCCTTTGAATATCTACATGGACAAATAGCCTAAGATTATAAAAAGATAGTTAAACTAAAAATCAGATACCAGGTGCAATTTAAATGCCATCCTAGGATTTAAAAAAAAACATTTTGTAAACATACATACACACATACATAAAATTTTATTTTTCTAAATTTAATGTTCAGGTTGAGTGGGGATACTAGGTGTGAGCTGAAATGAGAAGTAGAGATTCTTCGGTTTCTAGTCATTAGAGTTTCTTAAATTTGCCCCCTTCTTTTTGACTGGGCTTTCTCTCCAGGAATCAGGTGCCGGACTGGGGAAGGAGGACCTGATCTCCTGAAGCTTCCTCAAAGGGTGTGAATTTTATCCCCTTACATGCACACCTAACGGACTGGGTATAGACTAGACTGTGCATTTCTGTGTGTGTTCTTCCCCATACAGGGTAGACACTGCCTGGGTACAGTCACAAGAGTCTGGGAAGTATCTGTGGGCCTCTAGCAGCTGGAAAGGTTTGAGTCACTTTGGCAGATGTTTGCTGTTCCAGCCACTTCATTAATGTTGGAAACTAAACCCTTGACTCTTTGGGACCAAAGGCCCCTACCCCAAGTTGCGATTGACAGCTGGAGTGTGCTTCCTCCCACAGAAGTCCTTTGCAGTCTGAGAACAGGAGACAGGGAGTGAACAGAGGGAAATGAGAGCAAAATGGGAATTGGGCTAGACACTATTGCTAAAAACCCAAAAATTTTAAAGAAGGAGAGGAGAGACTCATTTAAGGAGAAAGGCAAATTCAGTGTAACTAGTTAAGATTTGAAGTTCCATTGTGTGCTTGGGTCTTTCACACACATACTATAATTATCCCAGCTTTCATGCATTCATTAGCTCATGACACATTCCCTAACAATTTACTTTGTGCCAGGTATATGTTGATATTAGTGATACAAAATTAATAACACACAAGGAATTGGCTGGCCGGGAGTTCATTGTCCAGTGAGTGAAAGAAACATGCACAAGACAAGATAGCAACAGAACTACCAAAATAGAGATAGGAATCACAGCTTTGGGGAATGGGGAAACCTTTCACAGAGGTGGTATTCGAGATGGGTCTTGAACTAGTTTTTCAGGTGGAGGAGGGAGGGGCTGGGTGTCGAGGGCATTCCCATAAAGTTTGTGTGAAGGCATAGATCATAAAAGGCCAACCTTGTGAAGTAGGTGTTATGATTACATTTACGAATGAAAAACTGAGGCTCAGCTTTGATTATAAATGATTGAAAGCTGGAAGCTTGATTCTTCCCACTACACCTGGGAACTTGTGCCTTTAGACCCCCTCTGAGATATTTTGCCTTCGTAGTATAAAATAGAAAAGATGAAAAATCCAAGGATTTGTTGAAATGTTTTACTTCTTTAGCTATTTAAAACATTGCAGGTTTCAAATCAAAGGATCAGTCTGCAGGAGATTCTGGGAAAATTTTGTGCCTGTGGTTGAGTGGAAGCCAGGATGAGGGAGACCCGTCCGTGCTCCGCCCGCGCCTCGCTCTTGCAGAGGAGAGGTTGATTACGCGCGGCGGGGAGGTTGAGGCTCCAACGCTGTTCTTCCTAATCAGTGAGCTGCCTGCAGCCTTCGGTGTGGGAGCCTTGCGGCGCAGGGGCGCATGAGCGCGGCTCCAGATCCGGGTTCGAAGAGAGGGAAGGAGGAGGGAAGGGGAGAAAGAGCAAGATAAGAAGAGAAGGAAAGAAAGAAAAGAGAAACGGGGGTGGAAGATGGGTAGTGGAAGAGAAACGAGGGCAGATTGACAAGACGGAGGAAAGTTGTGCAGAGGAGGGCGAAAGTGCTGCGAACAGTGGGAGAAAGGGAGAAATGGGAAAGAGAAGAGGAAAGGATTTAGTGGCGGTGAAAGGAATGGGAAGAACCAGAGAATCTGAAATAGTCTGGAGGATGTGGAAAGAGGTTGAGGAAAAGGACAGTGCAAAGACAGGGCCCCGTAGAATAACTCGGAACGCTCTCATTCCGTGAACTCACCGCAGGGTCTGACAAGGAATCCTAAAGGAAAATAGTCTCTCGCCAGGGTCCACTGGAGGAATGGAGAGGCTGTCACCCAGGTGCTGGGCTGCAGGCGCTCGAGCACGTCGCGTAGACCGCTCTGCCCGTGCGGTCGCTCCCTCCACGCGGCGCTCAGATCCCGCCAAACACTCATTTTTCGGCGGTTGCCAAGAGTCCGGCACTTTCCAAGGGGGGCAAATATAACTTTCCACCCTAGACTGTCTCCCGCGAGAACGCCGCGCCCCTGCGACCTTCTCTGGCTCTTGGAGCCGCGGGTCCCTAGCTCTTGGAGTGGGCGGCGAGCCCCAGGCTGAGCGGGGAGCAGTACTCGCTCCCGCGCGGGACAGCGGACAGGCCGTGGGAACCCGCCACCAGAGCCTGCGCGCACCCGGGCCCAGCGCGGCGACCTCTCGGTCATGCGGCCGGACGCGCGCCGCCGCCGGGACCTCTAGCCGCAGTTTTTGCGGGCCCTCGAGTCACCTCTTCGTGGATTAGGAGAATAAAGGAAAATGAATGGAAAAGGAAAGGAGGGAACGGTGGGGCGACGGGGCACAGACAGGACACTTCGGGAATGAAGTTGCTCAAAGGCTTCTTGTGGCCGTGTCTGATGCCCAGCTCTGATTTGGTTTGTTAATATTTTCTCTAGGTCATAGTGATTATTTCCTCAGCTCTGAGTCGAACCCACCAGCCGGGACGCTTCCTCGGCGACTCGGGCTCCCGGGCAAGCAGCGCCTGGGCGAGCCGGCCGCGATTCCAATCATTTCCAGGTTTCAAGTGAGGAAATGTCATAGTCCCAAAGTCGATCTCAGAGGCCTTCCTCGTCTTTAATTCTAATTTTATCTATCGCGCGTTTTCTTCTCGGCCCCGCCCGGGAGTGGATCCTGGGCTGTGGTCCCCTCGCCCAGCGATTACAACTGAAAACAAAAATTTCTACAGATATGGATTGGAACGGGCTCCGATGGTGGGAGCACAGAAGGAAGAAAGGCAATCGCCTAATAGACACAGGTCTTCGCGGCTCCCTGAACCCTGCGCGTGGCTAGGGACTGCGTACGGAAGCTGCATGGCGAGGAGTGTGCTGCGCTCCAAGATGCTGGGAACGCGATGCCCGAGAAGGGCACGCCGGCGCTCGCGAATCCCGCTGCGCGGGCCCTTCCGGGGACGGAAACGTTTATAAGGAGAGTTTAAAAATAAAAAAAAAGAACACATCCTTTTTGTTGTTTACTTTTTTTTTTTAAGTTTATTACTGCATAACTGACAGGGCGAAGGTCATGTATGGTCTGGGAGATCCGTGGGGTAGTCAAGTTTGCCACGGGCGCCAATACCCCGTTCTCGGCGCGCGCGGGCTGGGCGCAGGCTGCGAGCTTAGAGGATGGGACGGGGTGCACGCAGTCCTTGGGAAGCGGCCGGGGATGGAAACGCAGGAAAGGAGAAAGGCACACTGGTCACCGGGAACGCTGGCCCTGTGGCCCTTGGAAGCCTCGGCGAAGACTAGGCTTCTTTCTACCAAGAGGCTTAGACATTCCCGCCCACCCGGTTGCCGGCGTCAGGAGCAGGGCCAGGCGGGGCTGGTGGTGAGGCGCGCGCGAAGGAGACGCACCGGGCCCGGCAGAGGCCAGGCCGGCGGGCGGGGCGGCGCGCGCTCCCCGCACCGCGCGTGCACCCGAGCGCACACTCTACACACGCACACACCTGGAGTTCGTCCCAGGAGGGGGGGGGGCGGGGAGGAGAGACGAAACCAGTGTCTTAAAATAGAGGAAGGCAGAGGAGCGCTAGACGCTGACAGGCGGGAGGAGACCAGAGCGGCGGGCACGCGGGTGGCACAGACGGGCAGGGCGGGCTGGGAGCCGACGCCCCTCGCGGGACTCCGCACCCCGTCCCGCAGGAAGCGCGCGCTGATTGACAGCTGCGCTGCCCCAAAAGGGCGCGGCGAAGATGCTGATCCGCGGGTGGGTGTAGACGCGCGGCCGGCGCGCCGGGTGCCCGCTCCCCTCCGCGCCCCTCCTGGGCTCTCGGCCGCCTCCCCCGCTGCCGAGGCGCGGGGCAGAGACCCCGCCGGCGCGCCAGGCCCCGCGGCCCCGGCTCGCCATGCACTGCCACGCGGAGCTGAGACTGAGCTCGCCGGGCCAGCTCAAAGCAGCCAGGCGGCGCTACAAGACTTTCATGATCGACGAGATCCTCTCCAAGGAAACCTGCGACTACTTCGAGAAACTTTCGCTCTACTCCGTGTGCCCGTCGCTGATCGTACGACCCAAGCCCCTGCATTCCTGTACCGGTAAGACGTGCGGCCGCGGGGATGGGTGGGGTGCGGTGGCTCTCACAGGAGTCGGGCGCCTGCCCACCCGAGGGCGAGAGAATGGCCCGGGGAGTGCTCTCCCATGCCACTGCATGGGACCAGACTCTTCAGCGGCGATCTTTGCAGAGGCGTCTGCAGCTTGGGAAGGGGCCGGTCAAGATGTTGATCGCCAGATTGGGAAGGAAGGGAAGGCGGCGCACCCCACGCGCGGGCCTCGGGAGCCGGAGGACCCTTCCTTCTTCCCCGCGCCCCAGCGGTTCTCAGAAAGTTCAATCCCTTGATCTGGTCCAGCGCCTGAATCATTGTTTCAGGAAATGGGTTGCTTCTCACCTCGAGTTAGCTCCAACCTCTTTCCGTCTCCATTGATAATTTTACAAGTACATCGGTATCCTGAAATTCTCAAAAAAAAAAAAAAAATCCTCTATTCGCTGAACTTTACTTAAAAGGCTCTGCCTTTGAGGAAATAGTTCTGGAATATGTCGCGTTGTGGTGCAAGCCGAGAGGTCAGTTTTAAGTAACTAAAAACAACAATGATAATAAAAACATTCCTCAAATCTGATTTCCTTTCTCAACAAAAGCTAAGACCAATAAAGATAGAGCACTTGATAAACATTACGAAAGAGTCATAGGTTTATGTAGAAAATAAATCTAAAGGTATTTAAAAAATACTTTTAGTGTGTTAAAAGAGAATTTAGGCTATCCAAACGTAGGTATAGCAGCACGACAGAAAACAAAATTAAACAAACAAAAAAAGGAGAATCAATTTTTATCAAAGTTATTGACTGCTTTCAACCCAAGGTAAAAATTTAGCATTTCCAAACCAAAAGAAAATTTGCTGTTATGTTTGTAACATGGGTGGCATGAAATAAATTAATTATACTTACATTGAAAAATAAAGTGAAAAGATAGTGTTTTTGAAAGACATTTTTAGAACATTTGGGCCTAAAGCTGCTTGGAATCCTCTGTTTTCTGTTGACCAAATTGATAGTCCTGTAGGACAATCCATAAATATGTGTGTAAATACATTCAGTAATGTTTTTATTTTTTTTTTAAATCAAGTTGTTCTTACATGTATTTGGTTATAAAATGAGTACTATATTCATTTACACCTTTGTAAAACAAATTTTCTTTGTAAGGTAGAGTTAGGCCTGATAGCTCATAACAAGACTTGTAATACTGAATTTTAAAAATCAAGCAATATTTGAAACGAGAAACAAATAAATTTAAGAAACAAAATAGATATCCTTGATGTTGGTACTTTTATATTTGTGTGTCTGCCATGTGTAAACCCTGGATAATTAATCTACAAATATATTGGATAGGTGAGGTTAGCTGAATCTTGTTTTGAGCATAAATGAATCATTTGCCGCAATAACTCGAATCCCTTTGGGGAAAAAGAGAGGATCAGTTTTAATCACAAATATCAATGCATTCTGCAAAGATTACATATCTGGCAATTCCTAGGACAAAACAGAACAATTTCTAAACATCCAGGTAGAGTATAGTGCTGGCACTTTTTTAAGTGACTTTGTGCCATACATTGATTTGAAGATAGCTTTTCCTGGCTTTTAGCAGTCATGGAATTGGAGTATAGAAGAAAACATGCCAGAAAACAAATAATAAATAACCTCCAAAAACAGTGATCCACCCATCAGTCAAGGTTGAGTAAGTTCTGTGTTTTATTATATGGGAAACAAATCAGAGAAAAATGTTTGAGTGTTAAAAGTGAACTCCACATATGTCATAAACTAAGAGTTTTTGCTCAGTCTTGTGCTTTTGAAGTTCATTTGATGGTTTGTAGGAGAGGGTGGTCATTGGCAGTGGTTTTCTTGCCATAATATCCCAGCGCTTGCTTTTTTTACATTGTCCCTTTGAAAATGTCTCATGATTTTGCTCTAGCTGAGATTTAAAATACAGAAACTGGGATTTGCCAGTGGAATTAAACCCATAAAAACAAGTTACAGTAGTACACACTTTCAGATTCTAAGCTTTCAGTGGGTTTACAATTACAGTTAAAACCTTACATGTATTAGATCATGGGAATCCCATTAGTGACTTAGCAAAGGTTTTGCAAATATCATACTTTCAAAGCATTTTTGTTGCTTTTAACAGTTGTGTTCAGGATCAAAATCTTAGATTGGATGAACTGAGTCTTTTTATTAATTAAAAAAACAACAATGAATTTCTGGCATCCATCACACATAATGAAACCATGGGTTTTTTTTTTGTTTTTTGTTTTTTTTTTTTCTGGCTAGAAATAGTTATTTAGCATTTTTGGTGGAACCAATGCATAAAAAGATTAAATAAAGCGAAAGAAATAAATTGGAATTAAAGTTATTGAACTTTCTCCTCCTTTGATTTACTGTTTTAAGATTTAAATAACTGACAGAAGTGAACTTTGTCAGGGAAAATAATGAAACGTAAGATTAAAAAGTTACCACCCTGCATGATAAGCACATAAAAATGGGGTGTAAAGAAAGCTACAGCATTTAAAAAGCCTCTACATAGTTAAGCAATCCATGTTGTTTAGATTTAGCAATTTAAATGTCAAGTTGTGATATTGAATCTCCTCAGGCAGGAGAGCATGAATTCAGGTAAACTGAGAAATGGAAACAATTTTCATCAGGCAGATAGCCACCTGACAATAATTTGTTATTTAGACGCTCTAACCTTGATGGAATACTCATCTTCAAAATTATTCTTTATTTTAACATGCCCTTTCTTTTTATAAGTGTGATAATTTTAGTCTTAGAAAAATGTCTCTAAATTTAAGTTTTTCTAAATCACATAATAAATATTGAAAAAGGGAATCTTTACCTTTTAGGCCAAACTTAAGGAACATTTATTAAATTTAAAATAAAAATTGAAAAACTAAGCTCAAAGAGGGATTCCCTTTGAAAACAGGTTTGTTATTCAGACCATCGAGATGTGGAATACGTTTAGAATTAATCTAGTATATTACATGTTGGTCTTGTTTTTAAATCTGATAACGGTAATCCCCATTCAGAATGAAAATATATTGCCATTTGGAAATGAGTGTAGATTGCTCATAAACATTAGAGCATTGACAGTAATTGAAGGCCAAAAACGAGGTGTAGTTTACGATATCATAAATATTATTTAACTCTTGAGTGCAGTTTGATTTTTCTAGGTATGATATATGTTTCTTGGTGGAAGAGAAGAGTCACTTGAAGAAACCCAGCTTCTCCGGGTAGAATAGATTGCAGGGGTATCTGCACAGTAACTTTTGTAGGATCTTTTTCAGTTTGATCTTTAGAAACAGGCAGAGTTTCTAAATTTGAGAGTTGTTTGGAAAAAATGAATAACTTGCTTCACAAAAACAAGGATGTAACAATTTACCTTAAGAGTTTTGATATGAGGATACTGAGAAACCAACGTGTGCTAATTATTTATAATTTATTATAATTATTTATATAATAACCCAGAATTACCCTAGACTTGCACATCCACATTTAGGGGGAAATGAATGTAGATATTTGGACATTTTGCAACCTGTAACCAGTAAATGACTTTTTATTATTGCACTAAAACCATAGTCTAATTCCTTTCACCTTTTCTGGCAGGATGATTCTGTTGAATCTCTATGACCTTTATTGGCTAGTCTTATGATATAGCCGACTGGAGTTACAGAGCTGAAAGAGATCATAGTCCCATTTCTCCAAGTAGAAGATAATTTTTTGCAAAGTGCTAGGGTCACATCAGTACTTAAACATCAGTCCACACTCTGGCTAGGGTACTCAGAAATCAGGAAGACTTTTCAAATTTGGTTACACACCCAGGATAAATCCATGCAGTCACACCCAGGGAACAGTCAACTGGCCAATTAAAAGGGGCATTTGGAGAAGGGTGTTTATTTAGGAGGTGGCATTGAGAACATTTTATCCTTTGGTGGATCCAAGAGAAACAAGTTCTTTGGGGTGGTGTCCTTGGATTCATTTTTATCACAAAGATTGGGTGTCATTGCAGTGAAAAATGAAATGAGGTGCGGACGTGTATAATGGCTTCTTTGGAAGTTAAGAGCTGGCTGCTTCATGGAGTTAGCTCCAGTTACTCCCCAAATGAAGCTTCATCTTTTAGTCAGATACCAAAACCCGTAGAATCCTGTGAATGTAGAAATGTAAATTTGGGTTTGGGAAAATGATCCTTATGAACAAGCATTTGTATTTCTGCCAGAGGCAAATAAGCTTTTATTAGCAATTACTCATAACTGCCTCTCTTGTTCTCATTGTAAAGGTAAATAAATTGACTGATGCGTAGGATATATCCAGGGTCAGAACCTATTTGGGGCTGAGTTCTTTTGAGATCCTCAGCTGTTGTCTCGGTACTCCTTAAATTTTATAACTCCTTTGTTGAATAGAGATGCTGAGAGATTCCTTAGGGGTCAGTTTTAACTGGTGAATGGTTCATGAGCAGTTTCTTCTCTGATTCTGATTTTTCCAATAGCAAATGGGGAAATGATTAGAAATTTAGTTCACAAGTTAAAATGCCTCTCCAAAGGCCTGTAATCTTCAGTATCATTTAAATCAGTAATTTTATTCAACAAATATTGATACATGCTTGCTGATGGCATTGTTATTGAGTTATTATTTTTAAGTTTTTTTTCTAAACCTTGACTAACAGTTGGGATATCTAAAAATTTTCTCTAAACTGCTTATAGAACTATCGTCAAGCCCTTCTCTGTTGTTATCTCAATTATATGATTGGCACTTTGGAATTGGGATGGGGGATATTATGACAATTTAATACTTTTGCTTACCACATGGAAAATTCTTTTTGAATTCCACCTAAAGGGTGTTATCACTAGCAAAGCTGTCATATTAACCTTATTAAATACAACTCAAATGAAATTGTATTTATAATAACTCTTTTATAAAACCAGTTTCCTACAGATAGGCTAGTGTGCCTGTTGGTTGTACCTCTGGATAGAAACAGAATTTGTGATGCAGTATGAAGAGGTAAAGTTGCTAGTTTTAACATACTTCAGGAATCAGTAAAAAGATCGTTAGGTTTAGTATATCCGAGGATATGAAAAGCAGTAAAGATTGTAAAAAGTTGTTTAAATTGTAGAGAGATTAAAATGAAGAAAAAAATGAATAAGAAAAAGAAAAATGTGTGTTTATTTATTTATTTTTTTTATTTTTGAAACTCTTGAGGCCACTACATTCAGCCTAGTATGTGGCAGTGTCCTTTGGAATGGGTGTAGGGGTGACATAAAGGTGGCTTCAGAAATTCTTCTGTCAGTGTGTGGATTGTAAATGGCTAAAGTTGATTTTACTTAGGCACTCCTTAAAGGAGGAGACCCAGAGCCTGGGTTCTGCCCAGCATTTAGCATTCACAGAGGAGGAATGAATAAATGTTAACTCTGGAGCATTTTTAGGGGTTATTTGAACTTTGTTTTGAAGTCAGGGAGGAAGAAGAACTGGAATGAAAGCTAGAGAGGTCCCTGGCTCTGAGCTCTCTCATTTGTATGAAGCTTGTGAACTTCTTTGGGTGTTGCAAGACTGGCCCGCCATGCTTGCTGCTTGTCCTGCCCAAGTGAAATTAATCCAGATCCTATGGTTAAACCTGTTGATGAACTCTCAACTGGAACTTGAGGGCTGCAAGGATTTGGATGAAATGTACAGATGTAAGCTTCCTCACTTTACATTCTCTTTTGAGGAATGCATGGTTCCATTCTGGTCTCACAGAATTGGTGTTTTTAGTGTGGTGCTGGAGATGGAACTTCTTGTAATCCAGGACTTCCACAGAATAGTAAAAAACCACTCTGCTGCAAGTGGCACACTTCTCCTGGAAGCAGCATGACAAAGAGGAGGAAAATAAGAGAAAGACTGAGATTATTTGAGTGAAGACTTTTCACATGGGGTGAAGTCCCTCTGACCCAATGTCCGCTTCTGCTTCCTCTGCCCGTGAAGCTGAAATGGTTCTTTCTCCCTCTATAGCACAGATGATAGGTTTAGAATTGGCATGAGAATTTATCAATAACGGTATTCAGATCAGGACCTTGTTACAGGCTTGGTGTTATTAGCAAAATAAGTACTCTGGTTCCAGGAAGAGAGATTTAAAAAAAAAATTTTAACTGGAAAAAACTTTGCAAACTCTTAGGATTTAATTTATTTTTATGGTAGCTTAATAACAATTAGAAAAAGAAATGTCTTGTTGAAATAAATGCTCTAAATAAAAACATGGTTAATTTTCCATTATGGTGTCTAATTACTCATCATCATCAGGGCATTTTTATATGGCAATTTAACTTCTGGAACGTGGAAACTTGGCACACATTTAAGGAAGAAAGTAGTGCACCTAGATAGATATCAGAAAATGGTCTAATTATATTTGGGCTAGGGTTGACTCTTACACGTGATCACTGTGAAGAAGACAGGAGGATAGAGGGCGTCTCTCTTTCGTCTCTAGGGAAAGTCTCTGCCTTCTTTAGTGCCAGTTGAAATTGAATATGGAAGGAGATAATTCTGAACATTAGATGACGTACAAGTACATCTGAAATGGGACCCTGTCAGTCACCAATTGAAGCCAATGTCAGGACTACTTGATAGGCCTAGAGGACAGCTATATATGCTTTCTGACTCTGCTGGCAGAGTTCGTAAGGATGAACATAGTCTCTCCAAGGAAAGGTCAAGCTGGGACTGAATAGGAGCCAATCTGGGAGGAGGATCTCACCACCAAACTAAAATATGTTAAGAGTCCAAGCAGAGAAGCTGACGTGATTCCTTTTTATTGCATTGCTCCAACTCACCAACATGTCCTTAGGAATTGTTCTTCTGGATATAGGGGGGATAGATGGTTATTTTCAGGGGGTATTGCATAGGCTTGGCTACCACTTGGGTGATGACTTTTCGTCATTATTACGAAACAACTTATGTATGTGGTAAGCGATATGATGATTGTCCTTTGGCTTTTCTTCTCCAAGGATCAGTTGTGACATGGAGAAATGGAGTGGGATTGGGCCTGGTGGAATCTCATGATGTTATGGATGTATTTCCATTTTAGGAATACCTGATAGGTCCCTAAAACTTATTTTCCTGCTAGCCTCCATAGTCCATTTCCCTCTTCCCACAGTTCTTTTCACTCTTTAACTTAACCAGTTCAGGTTCATGGTCATTTCACAGAGGAGGTTACAACCAACTGTGGATTGAAGGAAGTGTAACTTCCATGTTTAATATAAGTGATATCTAGGGGAACTGACTGCACATTTCCCTAGTGGTAACTTACAAACAACCAGGTATTGATATTATGTCTTGGTACCATGGGGAAATAGTCTGGGCAAGGAGAACTACTGAGACTGCCCTTCCCAAGTCCTGAAGTGTTTATTATAAAAGAAACTATAAACTTTGGAGAAATGCTAGAAGTACTTTATATCCTGAACCTTATTTGTAGTCATAACAATAATAGAAATGAGGACTGTTTTTTTTTTTTTTTTAAATCTCTAACATGTAATACACACTGGACTAAGTGCTTTATGATCAGCTTTAGATCATCCCTGAGAGATAGATATTTTTACCTCTGCTTTACTAATGGGAAGCTGAGCTGTTAAGTAATATTCCCAAAGTCACAGGATATGTAAAGATCTCTTGCAAGCAATAAGAAGAAGGTGACTGGAAAAGTGGGCGGTTCATAGAAACAAAGCTCTTGATGGTTAGTAAATATGAAAGGATGTTCTGCCCCACTGGTAGTCAGGAAAACACTAATTAAAATGAGATACCATTTCATACCAGTTAGGAAAAAATTAAAGAATCTGACAATGTCAGTTGATGACAAGGATGTGGAGCAATAGACATTCTCATACACTGATGGTGGGGCTATTATTTGCTACAGTTACTTTGGAAATCGGTATGGCAACACCGAATAAAACTGCAAATGCACACATGCCCTACAACTCAGCAGTTCCACTTGTGCTTGTGTGCATATGTCTTGAGAAATCTGTGTGCAAAAGGACACATGTATAAGGATGCCCATTTCTACTTCATTTGTGATATTGAAAAATTTTAAAATCTAACTGCTTTTCAGGAGGAAAAAGGATAAATCATAAGTGCTATTATTTTTCATTCCGTAAAATTTTACATGGTGATGAAAATGAATGAACGAATGTATTAATATAGATAAATTTTAGAAATACAATGCTGAGGAAGAAAAATAAGTTGTTGATTAATACTTAATCATTTACATAGTGCTGGAAAATATGTAAACTAATACTATATATTGTTTAGAGAGGCAAGGGCATGGGTTTGGGGAAGGCTGTCTACAGATTTTTATTTTCTTGTGTAATTATTTATTAAGAAAGAGAAAAGCCTAATGTAAATATGGCCAAGCATTATGATTTGACAAAGTTTGGTCATGGGTATACAGATTTCATTACAGCATTTTTGTACTTCTCTGTGTGTTTGAAATTTTTTATAATTTAAATTTAATCAATTTAATCAATTTAAATTTATTATTTTCACTATAAATATTGAAAGATAATAATTTAGGAGACCCCACATATCCATGAAACTCTTAATTTTGTGGGACCTTTGATAGCCCTCTTAATAGATTTTCTATCCTGAAACAGAAGTTTTACAATACAGAGCAGGGAAATAAGAACACTTTTTAATTAGACACATGTACAACTCACACTAAGGCAGCACTGTGGCTTCTGAAATTGGCATTTGGATCTCACTTCTCCTGGCTGGGTGAGGACATTATTTATCTCCTAGATAACTTCTTTCCCCCCAGTACTGCTTCGGGATATGAGTAAATGGTCTCTGAGCTGGGCACCAGGGCTTGAAGGAATTGCTGGGAAGTATTTTTTTTTACATCAATAATCATGCAAGTAAGAGTCATTACATTTTCCCCCCTCTTAATGATATTTTAAATCATGCTAAATTGCCTTTGATTGCATCTTGTTTTTGTAAGTATTTACTGGTAATATATTACCCTTGGCTTTTGACAGTGGTTCATTGCTAATGAAAATTTAACTTAAAAATTGTCTAGGGACAGCTATGAATACAGCAGATCTAAAATTTTTAAAATGTAGCTTCTAAGCAGAGAAGACTAATGTCGATATCAGCATATATATAAGTTGGTTGACTTCTCTTTATATTCTGTAACCACAATTTGATTTTAAAACTTGGTTTGATGTGTAGTATCAGGGATTTTTAGGAAGAGATGGGAACTGTCACCATGGTAATCACATATTTTGGATAATAAATGGTTGTCCTGTGGTTTGCAGAAGTTAACCTATAACACATTACAGTGACATCTGTGGTGGCAAATGGTTTGTTCAGCCTATCTTAACAGCTGAGACATTTTTCTCTTCTCTGCAAAATACATAATCACAACTTAGAAATATTACTTTAAGACATTTTGACAAAAGTGCAGCTCTTTGGGAGCTCTGTCTTTCTGTGTCTGTTCAGAGGAAAAATACTCCTTGGTACAGATGAAGCAGTCTGTATAGTCTAGCATTTGCCAAAGGGTTTCCCCTTCCTAGAGCAGCCCTCTTTGCTTAAATACATACATAGGCAGAGAAGTAAGTACTAAATCAAAGCACTCAAGGACCCTCATCAGACCTTTGATAGCCAATTTCACTGTACTTCATTTGGTGCTTGGCAGTGCACTACAGTCAGCAGGAATTAATGACCACATAGACAGGATTGTGGCCAGATTAGACGTGACTGAAAGGATGGTGGGTCTATCATCATATTTGTTGCCCGTGAACAGACTTTCCTGGGTGGCAGGGGCAAGTAGGGTCAAGCCTGGTGCATATTTGTCTCATCTAGGTAGATGCGCATGGTGGCTGGGGTCATTCTAAGGGACTGAAGCTTTCTCTTGCATCGTATACTCATCAGTCTGAATCCTTTCAGTGAAGTCTTATTTCCTTTCTTTTTCTTTCTTTTCTTTTTTCATTTATTTTCTTTTCTTTTTTTTTTTTTTTTTTTTTTTTATAGATGAGGCAACCCTTGATTGACCTTACAGGTTGCAAGGACCTTGTCAGTTTACAATTCTTATTTTTTATTTTATTTTTTACACCTACAGTCCCTGTCTTCTTAGGTGGTCTCCCATCCAAGTATTAACCAGGCCCAACCCTGCTTAGCTTCTGAGATAAGATGGGATCTGGCTTGTTCAGGGTGGCATGGCTGCAGACATCTTATCTTACTTATAAAGCGAGGACATTAGCTAGGCTTAGGGCCAGTGAATGGGGGAAACCTTATCAAGAAAGACATTCTAAAGAGCTGCTGTACAGCTGCATAAGGAAGATAAAAAACACAGAAGGCCTGCTCCTCCAACCCAGGAAGGTATTCACTGGCGACAATCCTGAGAGATCCACCTTGGATCTTCTCCTTGGAACTACTTGGAAAAAGAAAGTGAGGATTTAGGATATGTATGGTGACTTTTAGCAAATTTTACTGAGGGGCTGGTGAGGGGAATATATTTTAATAAGGTTCCAATCCAAGTCCTTTCTTTTTCATGCCTGAAAATTTTATTGAAATTGTTGGTAAATCACCCCAGAGGAGATTTTGGGAGGTTGTTGTTAATTTTGTTATCCCTGGATATCGTGGTAACTCATTATTGTTCTTAGCACATCAGACAATTGTGTGTCTAGAGTGGCTGTGTTTTCAATTGGTTTAGAGTACAGTGTAAAGGAACATCCTGTTGGAGTGTATTTTTGTTTGTTTGTTTTAACTAGGTCATTGGTTTTAACTGGCAGAACAATTAGCTGCATAAACAGAATGTTTTACTTTTGATGGAACTGAAAAATAGAAATAACAGTAATTATAAATGGTAACTTTGTGTCAGGCACTAGGTGCTTGTCTACATTAAGGCATTTAAACTAAATGGAGACCTTGTGTGAAGCAGAATTATTGCTGCTTTCCAGGAGAAGAAAGTGAAACTCAGGAAAGTTAACAAATAGCAACAAGGTCACATGCGTAAGTGGCTGAATTGAGACTGGAACTCAGGTCTGTCTGTTTCAATATAAAGTTCCATACTATCTATAATCATATGAATGCATTCAAATTAGCACTCAAACCTGTCCCTTTCTGTGGAGGCTTCCTACTATAGATAAAGCCAGGTCTATTGATATGCCTGCTCCATAGGAATTATTTTGAACCTATTTACTCTTTATACATATTTATAATCATTTAATGTGTGCCAGCCAGTCTTTGATTTTCTGCGATTTGGGTTTCTGAGTGATTCCAGAAGGATTTCAAAAAGCAGTGTGGTCTTTGGAGGAAGTGAGGTAGTCAGGAGATTTTAGACTTGATCTTGTCCAGCTGTGTAACATCGAACTAACTCATTGCTTCTGGGTATCAGTCCTTATCTGTGTGACATTCTCGAGACTTTTTTGGACACAGTGTGCTTTCGTGAACTGTGGTCTGTGAGTAAAATTTTCCTAGGGTAATCGAGGGTAGAATTCCCATTCATATATTTATTATCATTCATTTATTTATTATTGTAAACCAGAGAAAATATACTTTACAAATAAATACCAGACAAATGCCTTGAAAATTAAGATTTGGAATATCATTTTTATAACATACTTGTTATTAAATTCACTGGAAAAAAAGTCTGGCCATTAATTTGGTATTACTTAAACAAAAGAATAAGAGATTAATTTTTCACATTATATCTAGTTGGGCTGGGGTGCTTCTGGGAATCTCTATTTTTAAAAAGATTTCTCTATAATTATGTTGAACAGTCAAGTTTGGGAATTACAATAGTGTAGATACAGCTTACCCATAGATTGAGGTGGTTTACATGCCATGACTCAAATATATGAAACCATTTAGTAGTGGTGACCCTGGTGTATGGGTTTTGAGTCAGATGGTTCTGGGTTTGTTTGCCTTTTATTGTCTGCGTGACCTTAGGCAAGTCATTTAATCTCTCTGACCTTCAATTTCCTCATCTGTAAAAAGAAGACAATAACAACTACCTAATAGAGTTACTCATGTAGGTTAAATAAGATAATGTATGTAAAGCTTTTAGCAATTACTGTGTAAGTGCTCAGTAATTGATAGCTTCTATTAAGAATAATTATCTTAAAATAATAATCTCTTCTTGGTTGACTGAAGCACAGCCCTTCAGGGAAAGATCACTATTCTTGGTGAAGAAAACTTAAGAAAAATTAAATATCTTTAGAAAACGACTCCACTGGAGCATTCTTGTGGGTTATGTCATTGCACTGGCTTCCTTTTAAGGCCTCTTGCATCCTGGGTGGTCTGTGAGCTGTTCAAGTTAGAGTCTTCCTGAGTAGGTATATTACACCTTCCCTCCACACCTTTGTGTTTTATAATGTGAGTTCAGAATTTTGTAAATTTGTAAATGAGTGGCATAAACAAGTCAATATTACAGCATCACAAAATGGGTTTTGTTACTTTATTTTTCTACAAGTGGTGTTTAGGATTAGTTACCCCTAGGAAGTGTTTCATCATGCAGCTGTGCATCTCAAGAACTGTTTTGGAAAAGTGTCATAATTTCTCAACAAGTTTAATTTCTTTTCTTTGAAGAGTGGAATTAGGGATAGTCTTTTCTTTTAAAAGAGAATATGGTGTGGAAAAAGGTAGCAGTCTGGAGGCTAATTGTTGTTGTAGTATATTATTGGGTCTGTGATTCAGAGGGTGTTCCAGATGAAGCCCTTATTTTATTGCTTTGAAGTTGCTCATGAGGTTATTTTAGGATTGCATTCTAAATGGTAATGATGACCATTGTGTAGAAAGGGCTGCACAGACAAGGGTCCTGCATTATGTTTCTCAACTAGTGATTGGTGTCTTAAGAAGTCAAATATTTGCTGATTAAATACTTTAATAGGTAAATCTATGTCATAGTGTGAGAAAATTTTATTGATGAGTTCTCCCTTTTCATGGTGCGAAGGAAGCCCCAGTGAATAGGGCGTTACATCTGCTCAACCATTTATAAGAAAGATTCCTATAAGCAATCTCTACTGACCTTATCCGGTTTCAGTGGTAGGTGGGGGCCAGGTGGAAGCAGGTGGGTTAGGACATGCGGATGTTTCATCATGGCTGCCATGGACCGGTATTGATTTGTGTAGAGAGGAATGACTTGGTCTCCCAAGTTTTGCAGAACCATTGTTCAAATAGAACTCAGTTGGAGATACAGATCTTTGGCAGCTTGTGGAGAATACACTGTCAAACCTATGAAAGTAGGGAAGCAAAGTGCACATGGAATGAAGTGAGCAAGAATAGTTGAGAGGTGGGAGGTGAGAAGGAATAGGGAATTGGCAAACCGGGAAAGAAGAGTCAGGGTAAGGAAACAAGCTATTCTGCTGAAGCATGAATCTTAAGATGCTGTTCAGCATTTGTTGTCCCCAGTAGGAAAACAAATTTTAAAGTGATAATGGAATATTTCATTTTGGAAATTGTCCTGTGAGTACGTGCTTATTATCAGAGGCGTTCCTCTTAACTGACAGCAGCTGATGACTTCTGATTGGGCAATGTCCTGCTCAGCCACACATGTAGCTTATTTATCTTATATATTAATGATACATTAAAGAATTTCATCATCCTGGGTCACAAAAGACCATTATTATTATATTATAATATAGTAATGGTATTCATACAGTGCCATGCAGGGAATTGCATGTACTTGATGTAAGGAGGCAGTGTGGGAGCAGAGGTTCAAATGTAAATCTTGGCAGAAAACTTCTCTTGGGCCCTCCACTCGTTTTGTGACATTTCAGTATCTCAGTTTCTGCTATCAATAAGGCAGACCTACCTACCCAGTGTGTTGGGGAGGAATGACTGATTAAACAATATTAATTTAATGCTTTGAAAAGATAAACGTGGTGAGCATATGCTGGTAGTCTCAGAAGAATGACATATCTTATTGTGTTTTCCTGGACTACTAGAGCAGAGGTAGGCCAAATTTTGCCTACCATCTCTTTTTCTACTGCCATGAGGTAAGAATGGTTTTTACATTTGTAAATGATTGAAAAGAAATCAAAAGAATGATACTTTGTGACATGAAAAATATAGGAAATTCAAATAACTGTTCATAAAGTTTTATTGGAACACAGCCATGCCCATCTATTTATATGTCGTCTGTGATGGCTTTCATGTTACAACAGCAGAAGTGAGTAGTTTTAGTAAAGACTGTATGGCCCATGAGCCTGAAATGCTTACTATCTGGTTCTGTGCACAAGAAGTTTGATGACTATTGAACTAAACTATTGAAAGCAGGGTACCTCAGTTGTGAAGTAAAGTTATTACTGATTCACAACAGACAGTGTCATTTTAGGCCATAAAAATACCTCCTTTAATTCATCACAGACAAGGGTTGTGCTGTCATACTGTGATGTGTGAAAGGCCTGAAAGTGAGAGTTTAGTGGGGGATTTTGCAAGAACTCTCTTAAATTGAGATCAGGCTCTTAGCTCTAAGGATAAATTTCTAAGCTTTTCTAGAAATAGCATAAGATTTCTTTGCATTGAGAGAGGGGTCAAAAATATTTACAGTAGAGTAGTTGCGATTCTGTTGAATTTTGGGGACTTTTCTTGCCATTCCAACCCTTACTGTTTTTTCCAGAGGAAAACTAAGGATGACAACTTATGAGAAGCCTGCAAGTATCAAAATTGCTGATATTTTTCAGTTTAAGGGTTGGGTGGCATTTTATATGCTTTCTATTTGACTGTAATTTGTCACCCACCCTTGGAAATAATAATAATAATAATAATAATAATAATAATAATAATAATACAAGTTATATATATTACCGCAGCCCCACCTGGAAGGGTTTGCATAGCTGAGTAAAGCACTTATTGTTAGCATACATTCTGCTGTGGAAATGCACATTTATATGTGCCTGTTGGAATTTTTAGCAATTCAGGGTCAGGGGCTACCAGACCTTTCAGATAAGTCAAAGTATGAATTTCTAGGTACCTCAGTCACACTTATTTTCATTTAGACACTTGAGTTAGGATGAAGCTTCAAGTTTCCAAGTCAGCCTTTGAGCTAATGAAACCCATGGGAGAGTGGGAGATATGAAATTAATCTGATTTAGCTATAACTTCCTATCCCTTGTTGGGTTTATCTAGACACTAGGCTGAGAATCCTTTTGATTTAACCCTTACAACTAAAATGGAGAGAGGTGTGTTCCAATAGGAAGGAGACTAACTTCAGAGGAAGTAATTACTGGTATTGCTAGGTAAACTTCTACTTCAAAGAGAAATATGTGTGGTGCATGCTACGTTGGATTTTCTTACTTCAACTCAAAAAGTTCATGAAATGACAATAACGATAATAAACAAAATAAACATAACAGCAATCACTTATTATGTACTAGAAAATGCTCTGAATACCTTACATGAATTAACTTATTTAATTCCTACCTAATAATAATGCTATTGTTTAGTACTAATAATTTCCTCTCATGATCATATGAGATACTATTCTTATTTAATAGATTAGGACACGGAAGTAGAGAGATAAACCTCCTCTTGGGTGGGATAGTATGGAAGAGGAGAGAAGTAAATAACATTCTAGGTTGTATAGAGATCAACTATATTAAGGAATAATCTCTGATTTCTATAGTGATGATATAAAAAACACCTCAGAAATATGGGTGGTGGAGCAGAAGAGAAATCCAAACTTTGTCACAATAAGGAAGTCTGCTGCCTAATTTGGAGCTTAGACTCCTGAAGAATGTCTTATTTTTAAAAGTGTGGTGAAGGATACAGAGTAGATATTCAGCAGTATATTTTTTAAAATTCTAATTTTCTTTTATTAAGATTCATTAGATTTTTCCTTAGTTCTTTATTTCCAGGCTATCAAACTACCACTAAGATGATTAGTATATGTTTTATTTTCTTTTGTTTTTCCCAAAGAGCAGTTAAGTTCTTACATAGTTGATGTCGTGGGGAACATGTTAGTGTCCAAATTGGCAAAGTGAGTTAATGATGGACGTATTTTGATACTTTATTCATTATGTTTCACTGCCTTAGATACTGTTCCAGGATGAATGTTATTTAAATAAGTTTTATTTTATCGTTAATATGTTTAAAAATTAAATGTTGAGTAGATAAAAACATAAAATCTACTTAGGATACAAGAATAACAATACAGTGAACACCTGTGTATCCACCACTCGGTTTAAGAAATAGAATGTTTCTTCTGAGGTTGCACTGGGCCTCTCCTTGATGCTGTCACCTTCTTTGTTCCATCAGAGGATGGCAGTTCTGTATTCAGACCCTGCTTTTCTTTATAGTTTTATCATATTTTGTATTCATACCTCATATGTTGTTTAGATTTGCTTGTTTTTGAACTTTATTTAAAAGTTATCATACTATATATACTTTTTGTGACTTGTTTTTTTTTTTCCTCAGAACATTGCATTTCCAAGAATTATCTATGTTATGTGTAGCTTCAGTTCACTCATTTTCATTGCTGTATAGTATCCAGAGTATAAATACTTTGCAATATATTTACCCATTCCATTGATGGACTTTTGGGTTGTTTCCAGTTCTTACTGCAGATATTGCTGCTTTGAACATTCTTGTTAACTTCCTTTTTAAAAAAACAATGATTAAGAGGAGTCATTTATTTTTCTATGAAAAGAATAGCCTTATAGCTCAATGAGAAATTATAATATCTACTTATTGCACAGACAAATGCGGTTTTTATTTTGGAACATATGGTATATGTTAAATGGGTTTATTTTTAATTGCTTTATTGGTGTTATTTTTTAGAATTGACAATGATTTGTATATTTTATGAACTGAAGCATTTATTGTAAAAATCACTGCAAAATAAGGCTGCCCAGTTTTGCAGTAAAGGCTTTATAAATGTTTTAATGACATGAAAAGATTTGAAATACTGACTTTAATTAGAATGTAAAGTACTTTCTTCTCTACACATAAGAAAAGCTTTTGTCATCCAGAGCAACAAACAAAAAATATTGTATTTTATAGGTAAGATGGTCTTTGCCCCACTCTTATTTGCAGACTTTTAAAAAATTTTTATTTTTTACATTTAAGACTTAAAAAGACATACCTTAAAAACCTTTTGAAATAATTTATAGAGTTGTACAAAGGCACAGAAATAATTTGTAGAGTAGGTAATAACCTATAGTCCCTTTGTTGTTTTGACTGCGAAGTAAACCAAAGTCCTAAGTAAATTACTTAAGTAAGATGGCAGAGAGGCCTGCTATGCCTTTTATATACCCCTCTAAAATAGCTATATGAAGCTATAGTCTTATTTCTGAATTGGAAGCCACAAGCTTCTTTTCATAATAATATTTTTCTTCAGTGCATCTGAAATTATTTAATATCATTTAAGAAGTGAAATCATTAATACGATCTATCAAGACAGTTTGAGGTTTGACTTTGAAAATTGCTTTTCTCCACTGTGTCCACTGTGCTGACTCTGGAGAGATTATATTTTGTTCCTAGAACCTGGTTTCTGACATTAACAATATTTCCATTGTCTTACAAATTGGCTGCTGCCAATGGTTGGAAGACAAGCACTAAGCTGGAAGGATGCTGCTGTAGTGTCAACAAAGAAAAGCACAGGCACCTCTCTCTACAGCTTATCCACACACTGTCTAGGGGCTTTCTCTCTAAGGAAGCGGCAGCTTTGCAAGAAGGATCATAATGAGGTCATTTGGATTAGACTGGGTTAGTGGGCAGTGAGTTCCCATGCACATTTAGGGTTGGGTGGGAGGTTTTTAAACGTTCTGGGAATCATCCCTGGTCCTCCGTCACACCCCTGCAGTGCTACATCTAGCCCTCTCTCTCTGTCCCCATCCTGAAATAGCCATGGAAGAAATTTAGTCCCCTAATCCTCAAGCGCTGATGAGCTCTGCATTTGCCAGAGGGTGGGTTTTGACTTCCTTTTTCATAAGGAGAATCTTTGAAAGCTTAAATTCTGTTTTAAAATCCTAATAGGAGCAACAGGACTTCAGTTACTCCATGTAGGTCGAGTTTCCAGCTCTGCCACTAGTTTGGTGACTTTGGATAAGCTGCCGTGCTTTTCTGGTCCTCTTTTTCAGTGTTCCTGCATTTGCTGTAGAGATTGAATGAGTTCAGTCTCCTGAATTTTATGTGGACAAAGTATTTCACCTCTGAAATAAATGGAAGAAAACAATAAATATATATCCTACATGTTTCTTAATGTTTCCCCATCAGAAAGCCAGGGAATACATCTGCAAGAAGCCAGAGTAATGGTTGCTAGATTCACAGCATGCCCTGCACTGTGTCATACCAGCTGCCCCTGGCCCCACCAGTTTTAGTCAGTGTACTATATTGAAACATTTTGTTTGTCTCTCCAGTGAGGCCCTGAGCTTCCATCAGGCAAAGATTCTACCTTATTCTTCTTTGTGCCTCTAATATCTAGCATATTTTTGGCATAAAGTAGGTGCTAAAAACACTGTGGGTTTGAAACTTATTGAACTGTGAGAATTGTCTTTGCCCAGTGTTTCCTGACAGTGGTTTTCTTACTATAGGCAATGTATTTTTCTCTAGCTCAACCCATCCCCGCTTTCTCCACATAGTCAAAATTTCTCCTGTCTATTCCATCCTATTCCAACACCTACAATTTTCAGATGTTGCTGTTCTTCTCCCCCTGCACTATTTTTTTTGTTTGTTTAAGAGTTTACAATATGTGACTTATTACACTTACCTAATGGACTTTATCCAGAATGGTCTGCTCCAGCATTAAGGTCCTTACATTTAAAGTCTTATTTATCTATGGAAAAGTATCTGCTGTTTCTTTAATTATTTAAGTTCATATTGATTGTATGGCACCATGTGGGATAATGGTTCATTTCAAGTTCATCTACAAGATTAAAGTGTGACCTATTTGGGTTGGGGATAGGAGTTAAATGCAGCTGTTAAACAGGGCATAGCAACTCCTCTCAACGGCTTAAACATGAAAAAGGAACTGGAGTAATAGAATATGCTGGAATTTGATGAGGACACTGAGTGCTACAGGACATGGGATTTGAACTTGCAGTTGTAGACAATGACTACACCTCCCAAGACCAGAGCCCTTGAATCTTTAGCCCCCCATGTCCCAGAAGAAAGTCTGATTGAATTACCAGCAAGATTTCAGTGCAGATCATGAAAACTTGTCCTACAACACTCGTTCCTTTCTTAAACTTCCGTATAATAGCGAGTTGTAGTCTTGCCACCTTTAGGAACCATAAAGTTGTTGATCGGAATAATTGCAAGACCTTTTAAAACTTTCAGAGATGAAAACTGCTAAGAAACTGAAAGAAGAAAGTCACCTAATACACATAATTGGTATTAAATATAATTTTACAAAAGAATCTGGCCTGTTACTAGATATTGAAAAATGCCCTAAAAATGTTTATAGTGTCATTTTAAGAGTACTGAATCATTGAAAATAAAATTATTAATGAGCTTGCTAGCCTCTTTTTGTGCACAGGAAATGGAACAGATGGCTGTTATTTATTGATTTTTTATTGGATTTTATACAAAATCACATTCTAAACATGTTTATCAAAAATCTACATTGTCTACATTAACAACCTTAGTGAATTTAAGGCAATCCTTAAATGATGGAGTGACTCACACTAAACTTTCTGATTAAAACAAAGAAAAGCTAAAAGCTAATTATTGTTTAAACTAGAGTTCATTAATGAAAGTTATTGTGCATTTACTCCCAGGTGTTGTACTAAGAATGAAGATAGTTCCTGCCCTCATTCTTGTGGGAGATGCATATGAGTAAATGTGAAGTCACCAGTACAGCATCTTAGGACAAATTTCGTGTTAGAGGAATGTTGGTGTGCTGAGGGGCACTCAACCTCGACTGAGACTTGGGGTATCAGTTGGGGAAGGCAGCTACTAAACTGAGACTGCAGGATGAACAGGAAGCTGTTCTATAGCTGAGGCAGAAAGTTGCAACAATGAGTCTCTATAATGAACATAATGGAACTTTTTTTTTTTTATGGTTGAAGAGTTCATCACCTTCAGGTAATTATTTTTATTGCCAGTCTTTATATGGTGACATGTAATAGAATATTAATGACACCATCTGAAATGCATCTTTAGAAGTTGTGTTTCAAAAATAAACCTGCCTAAAGTTAACCTAATAATCATGTAGTAGAAAGACAATGCAAATCATTAGAATATATTGTGTGTTTTCGTATCATGACTTATTGTTACATCATAAATCCATCTTCTTTTTTTTCCCCTTTTATCATTGTTGCCTTCGAGGGTCAGGATATTATCTATGCTTCTCAATGAAAGTAAGGCTTTGTGTTTTACCAGGAAAGGACGCTCATTTGATACACTGAGTTTACTTTTAATTTTATAACGAGCCCTTAGAGTGACATGGTAAGTTTTTTTCATTTCTTTTGAACTTTTTCTTCAGAGTAGAGACATCATGCTTATTGGTGAAGTATGTGGAGGTTCTTAAATATCAAATAGGAAACTTGAGAAAATACAAGATATGATTGTGCACATACAAATGTTTGCCTGTTCCAAGCAGATGCTCAATAAATGTTTGCTGAAGTAAATTTAAATGAGAGTTTAACCATTCACAGTTCATTGTAAAGTGTTAGAATCCTAGTTGCGACAGCAGGATCTCGTGTTGTGTAGTTAGCTTATTATTTGGATGACTGTTCTCATGGGAAGACTGTCAGATTGAACTAAAGGGAGAAAGTGGGAGGATAAGTGGTTTTGGAGAGCCAAGAGAACAAATTTGACTGTAAGCCAGCTGCTGGTTTTCTTGAATCTAGAGAGCTGGTTCTTTGATTAGAACCGTAGACCTTTAGAGCCACAGGCTACTAGTGACTGCTCATTTGGTAAGCACCTTCATTTGGCAGAGGAGAAATAGAGGTTTAAGTCAGATCAGAAAACATTCATTGAGCACCTACTCTGCCACGTTGAGGGAGCTGCTACAAAGAAGAATTATCAGAGGGCTTACCGAGTAGTAAAGAGATGCAAACATACTGTAAGTCAATTTAAATTCTCCATGGAGAGCACTGTGAAAAGCAAGCATGGAGTCAGTTTTTGGGAACACAAAGAAAGGGATTTAGCTCAGTTTGTGTAGGAGGCAGCAGGAAGAGGCTGGAGAAGTTTTTACGAATGAGAAAATAGCTGAGTCTTAAAGGATGAATAAGAATTAGCCATGGGAATGAGAATCCTAGAGGTGAGGCTGAGGACATTCAGGGAAGAGGGGAAAATATGACCAAGGATAAACTGTCGCAAGGCAGCGTGGTGTGTCTGGGAACTGCGGGCAGGTCAGTGTTGATAGAATGTGAAGTATAAGGAAAAAGTGCTAAGCAGTGAGCTTGGAAAGGGAGAGGGCCCGTTGCCATGGAGGTTTTATTCTGTAAGCTCTGGAGAATCACTGCATGCTTTTAAGCAAGGGAATAACAATTCAATTTGTGTTTGGGGAGAATCATTTTAAAGGCTGACCAGGAAAAAGCTGAAGCCAGGAGGACCTGTTAGGAAGCTCTTGCCATTATCCAGATAAAGGCTGATGGACTAGGACAGTGTTAGGAGTGGCCAAGAATGGAGGTGTGGGGCATCCCAGCATTTAATGGGTAAGAGAGAATTAGGAGCCAAAGCAAAACCCCAGTTAGAGAGATAAAAGAAAAATCAGAAAAGAGTGTCAAGAAGATTTCAAAAGGAATAAGTAATCAGCAGTGTTAAATGCAGCTGAGGGATGCAACTGACTAAAACCTGCAAAGCTGCCCACAGAAGCACTACTCAGAGTGTGCTCCGTGGGCCAGCACTATCAGCAATTATCTGGGAGCTTGTTAGAAATGCAAACTCTGAACCCATATCTCAGAGATATGGCCTGGGTGTGGAAATGGTTGTTGATGACCTGGACATATTTTTATTGGAATGGTTGGGACAGAATCAACATCACAATAAATTTGGGAGTTAATGTGAAATGAGAAAGTGGGAATAATATAGTCTTTCAATAAACTTGGCAAAGATAGTAAAGAGGGAAATTGTTAGAGATGGATAAAAGCCCAGAAAACACATTTTTAGCATGGTAGAGACTTGAGCACCTGTTTTTTGGCCTAAAGAAAAGTAGAAAGATTGAGGTTTATGATAGAGAAGGTGGATAAAGAAAAAAAAATATGTAGAAGACATCAATATCCTTACCTAGAAGTGTATGAACAAATGCAAATTATAGTAATGTGGGTTGAAAAGAAATGATTGCTTGGCTTTCAGTTCTGGCTCTGTATTTCAAGGTTTCTTTGAGAGGCTTCATTGTGTATGAATAATAGTCTGCAGATTTTTAAGGCACAGATCTAGTTTGAATTCTCAATTCCTCACCTGTAAGGGTAAATTTAGACAAATTATCTAGACACTCTGAGCATTTGTTTTCTCTAAAAAAAGGCATAATAATACCCACTACACAGGAATGTAAATGAGAAAGTGTATGTATGTAAACTCCTGGGTGTCCCATACTAGTACAGTTGACTTTTATACAACATGGGTTTGAACTACGTGGGTCCACTTATATGTTTTTCTTTTTTCAATAAATACCTGTATTGTTTTCAACCTGTGTTAGGAGGCTGTGGATGTGAAGGACCAACCATAAGCATTACACCATTTTATACAGGGAGCTTGCGCATCTGCTGATTTTGGTATCTGAGGGGGTCCTGGAACAAATCCCCAGTGGATACCAAGGGACAGCTAATCTTTCAGGGAGTTCAAAAATTATACTCAGATTTTCGACTATACAGGGGTTTGTGCCCCTAACCTCACGTGTTCAAGGGTTAACTTGATCATAATCACTGAACAAATGTTTGGATGAATTATTAAGTGAGTTGATGTAAAAATCAGTGCATGACTAGGCAGGACATTTAATATCAGAACGTTGTAATTTCCACATCTGTGAAAAAGGGCTAATAATAGTGCCCTATCACTTATAGGATCTTACAAAGAGAAAAATGAGCTATTTATAAAACATTTTATAAAATTTAATGTTTCATGAGTTAAAGGAGACATTTGATTGTGTTTGTTAATACTGAGACTTGAGTGGTTAAAGGATTAAATGGTTAACTCCTTTTGTGACAGGTTCCTAGTAGATCCTTTAGAGGAGAAATCAATTATTGATCAGTCAACACCTGCTAATTGAATGTCTTAAGTATGTGAGATAATCTAGAAACTGAGGGAGATCTAAAACAAACAAATAAACAATAACAGCAACAACTCATGAGGAGCTTAAAGTCTACCCAAAGATAAGGTATTCAGGAAGGAAGTGATTCTGGCCAACTGAGGAACTCAAATATGACACAGTAAACAAAATTATTTAGAGGAGGATGAGAACATTTGTAAATCACTTTCTTATGCAACTGCACAGTATTTAGAGAAATTGGAATATACCAAGATGAGTGGTGGGGTGCTAATGGTATCCTTGGAATGAGGCGTTGCAGTCCTTGAATTGAAATGGCTTCACCTGTATTTCCACTGCTTTATAGAGCTCTGAACTCCAGTGGCTTTTTCAGCCTCTAGGTTTCTCAGTCAGGAGTTAGCTGTTTGGAATGGTAGTCACTTTTGGTGATTTACTTTGAAATTGTTTCTTCCTCTCCACTACTTCTTGCCTAACAATTGGCAGTGGAAGAAATAGAAGCAGATTTAGCAGGGTAGTGTTGCAAACTTAATTTTTCTCGTGGAAATTGTAGGTAGAACCCTGCATTGTCTTCTTGGAAGGAGCCATATTTAGAGGCTGTGTGAGTTCTGGATTTACCTCTGGATGCTATTTCCAGTTCATCCATGAGGCTGCTACTGGCTTCTCAACCTTCAGCCTTCCAATGGCAGTCTTCAGTCTTAGACCACTATTTCCCCGCATGCCCTACTGGTAGGCTTTGGCCCCAGTGCTCACTCGGCACATGTGTTTCCCAGGCCAGTGGTGATTGTGCAAGGTGTATCTCTGCTACTGCACATGACTGCCCATTTTATGTTTATAATTGACTAGCATTTCCTCCTGTAGAGTTCATGTGGAATTGTGGGTGCCTGGGTGGGAAAGCAGTAACAGCTGCCACTCCATTACTCGTTGAGATAGCTCTTGATTGCATCTAGGACAACTAGATTTTTGATCAAATGGCAGCTTGTAATTTTCTGAAGACAGAAAAAAGTCAGTAGGGGTAAAGACAATGGCAGAACAGGGTTTAGGATGCCAAACTGGGAATACACTCTAAGAAATGATTTGATCAAAGCTTCCATGAAAGAGAATCTAATATCTGTTTCACCCTGAAAGTCCCAAAAGGAGAACTACTGAGACCTGTAGCCACACATGCTGCCATGTTTGTTACAGTTTTGACTGCTAGTGTCACATCCTGAAGTAAATACCAGTCAGATTTGCAAGGGCACTGTGGGAGGCCACAGGCTAACGTGGTGAACAATGCCCCATTCACAGGTTACAAGGGTAGGTTTGTCTCATGTGCCAACCAAAATGGTGCTGGGAATAGATGTTATTCTATTGTCTTGCTTCAGGTGATTAGAACCAATTAAGAGGGTGACACACAGTAAAGATGGGGAAAGAAAACACAGAGGGTGTCAGTTTTTCCCTCTTGGCTCAAGAGAGAAAGCGGGTGTTTGCCATCTGCTTCCCAAGTCCACTTATAAATTGCTGGATACTTTAGTTTGGCAGTTGACTTTTCCTGGCTTTTCTCCCCCTCAGTTCATAAAACAACAATGATGCTACCTGCTCTATGAGAGTAATGTTGTCTTAATAAGTCTGGTGGGAAATACTTTCCTTTTTGTAGTGCCTAGCTGTCATTCTATGTCTCTGTCCCAGGAAAGCGCAAAGCCTGTCCATTTGGTGTGAGCAGTGAAAGGAGGATTCCAACAGGTGCCATTGTAAGCTTGCTGGTGGAGGAGCCATTCAGAGGGCACCAGGCTTGTTTTGATCTTTCCTCAGATGGAAAGCTTTAGTGGAATACCCTCTCAGGCTGGGCAGGGGACTCTTTGATCTCCCGTTGCCTAATAGGCAGAACCCTCTTCTCTGTTTCCTCTAAGGACAAAAATAAACAGAGAAGCTGAGTTTGGGAACAGCTGCATAAACAATGCAATTTGGAAGTATGCAAAAAATATGTGGGTTATATATACATTCATACATATATCCTCTTGATCCATGTTTTGCATCCTTGTGACCATCTCTTGATCTGAGACAGATTTCTGTCAATGCAGTGAAATCCAGACCCTTAATGCTCAGAGGAGTTTAATGCCTCAGAGCATTTGGGCAGAAGTGTTTCACCCGGACATGGAGCAATACTGAGACATCCCAACTATAGTATAATAAAGCATCCCTCCTTAATAAGCCAAGAGTAGTCTACTGAAGCTCTGGAGAGTAGGTAATTTGAATTGATAGTCTAGTAGAAATGATGGGTTTACACTTAGATGATAGAGTCAGTAAATCTGAAATCAAATTCACCTTTTATCCTGTGCCCCTTCCACCCAAGGAGGTCTTTCTTTTGACCTCTATTTATTTAATGGGATAACCATTTACCTGTTCACAGGCACAAAGCTCTGGAGAACCCTTAGTTTGTCTTCTTTTCTCCTTACCTCTGATCAGTGTCTTCATTGGCACTCTTAGTTCAGGCCATTATCACCTGGACTAATGTAACAGCTTTCTAACTGACAATATAACTTTACATTTAAAGATGATAAATAAAAATTGTTGTGGTGATACAGTTGAAAGTTCTGACATATCCTTTAGGTTCTTGGAAGAACAGAATGAAACAATGACTTTCAAAAGTGTAGAAACGTTTTTACAAATAATATGAGTCTCTAGTTATCTTCCAAGACTATTCTTCCCTGACCTGTCTTACATGTTTTTTGCTTCATACCTCTGTCACAATGTTCCTTCTGCCTAGCATGCTTGCATTCCTTCCTCTGCCAATCAAAATCCTTTGTTATTTAGAGTGCAGCTCATTGCCTTCTCTTTCTCTCAACATTCCAGGCAGAAGTTTTCACTCCCACTACTGAATTTCTAGAACCTTTATATTCTTTATTGCACATTTAATTGAATGCCTTGCTCTATAGGTATCTGTGTATATTACTTATATATATCTTTACTGGATAATGAATCCTTGGAACTAGGGACTTTAAAAAAACATATTTGTTATCTACAGAGTATAGCATAGTGCCTTGTATATGCTAACTCCTAAATAGGTACTTAAAAAATAAATGGATGGTATAAAATCATGATAATCATTCATTCATCTAATAACCCTTATGCCCATTATTTTTCCAGCTTTATTGAGGTACCATTGACAAATAAAATTGTAAGGTATTTAAAGTGTACAGTGTGATGATTTAATAATATATGTGTACATTGTGAAAGGATTCCTCATCATCAAGTTAATTAACACAGCATCACCTCATATAACCTCACAGTTACTTTTTGTTTTTATCAAGAACATATTTACTTTTCTTTTGTGTGTGTGATACTGTGACAGTCTGTTAACTGAGAGGGATGCTAAGTGAATAACAGGTAGGTAGCATATACATAACTGACAGGTAGATACATTGGACAAAAGGATGATTCACATCCCAGGCGGGATGGAGAGGGGCAGTGTGAGATTTTATTATGTTACTCAGAACAGCACACAATTTAAAAGACGGATTGTTTATTTCTGCAGTTTCGCATTTAATATTTTAAGACCTTGGTTGATGGCGCAAAACTGAAACCAAAGAAAGTGAAACCATGGATAAGGGAGGACTACTGTATTTATATAGGTTGATTTTAGCTCATTCAAAGCTTTAAAATCTTCTATTACTGTGTCATGCAACATAATACTTTTTTTGTGACATAAGAGGATTTGACAAGAATACTTTTTCTATTTCTAGACAGATTTTGGATATAGATATTGAAAAAGGAGTCATAAAACAAGGACTGAGGTCTCCAAAATGCCCTGGAAGGTGGCTGTTAAAACAACACTGGATATGAATGGTGTGCAAAGCCTGCTTCGCCCTTCCTGACCTGGCCCTTGCCTTGCTCTCCAAAGTCCTGTTGTGCTTTGTTGACATCCTCTTTTGTTCTTCTTAGAACATGCTAAGCTTTTTCCTTTGCATATGCTGTTCTACTGCCTGGAACACTCTTTCTATGGCTGGTTTTTCTCAACCTTCATATTTCTTCTAAAAGGTCTTCTCTTTAAAAACTCTGTCTTAGCCTTCTCACCCCAATAACCTCACCCAGATACCCTCCATTACTCAACCTACTTCTTGCAGAGTGCTCATGACAAGTTGTGATTATGTATTTGTTTACTTATTTATTGTATTGTTTATTTTCTCTGTCTGTCTCTCCATTGTAAGTACTCTAAGTGGAGAGACCATGTCTATTTTATCTACCATAGGTGCTCAGTAAATATTTAGGTGCTATTAAATCAGAAGGTTTCTATGTAAATACCCACACAATATGATTAAACATGGATTCTAAGGGATGGGCAGTGACCTTTATTGTCCTTGGACTAATCAAAGGGGGTCTAATCACTATCCAGAATCCAGAGTGGGAATCACATTACAGACAAGCCTGCATTGTAACAAGCTTCTATCCAAGTACATTCTTGGCCAGTCTTGAAATAGTTCTGTAATATAGAAGATTTCACAGTGCTCTGGTTTTACAATGGTAGCCCTCCATGTTGAGATGGAGTCTATAAAGAACTGCAGAGAGTGGAGATGAAAGAGAATAATATGGACATGATGAGGTTCTGCTCAGCAGGTAACCCTTTACATCTTTGGGGAACTGTGCTTTTATGGAAAATCTGTAACTGAATTGTGGGCTAGGTGGAATCAGGATAAGAACAGTAAGAATGGGATGAGGATCATATAAGGCAAAGTTCTGAGAAAATGGGTTTATTCACTTAGAAACAGGAACACTGCAGGCTTCATTATGGTCCATAAGCATGTCAATCAGAAAATCAACAAGAGTTTGGTGACTTGAAGTTTGTGCTTGGTGATGAGATACATCTCAGCCCTGGCTGCAGTACAGAATCACCAGACCCCACCACAGGCCAGTTAAATCCGAACCTTTTTGGGTGGGGCCTGTGAATTAATATATCTTAAGAGCTCCCACAGTTGTTTTACAACTGAAATTGAGACTCATAGGGATGGAGTCTCTGTGGAAGATAATCAGATATAAAAAAGGACTCCTTAAGATGCTTGATATAGCTGGAAATGTAATGCTGAAAATGTAAGTGATAATATAAGGTGTGACATAAGTAGTTTATAAAATACATGTAGACAAGCTTAGAATAGGGATAGTTAGGGACTATTAACTGAGTGTTCATTATGCACCCCGCCCTGAAATAAGTTTTAAAGGAGGCACAGAGGACAATACATTTCTATTTAAGAGGAAAACAAAATGACAAGCTTGAAAAAAGAAACAGTTATGTACTGCTAAATTATGATTGGAAATTTAAGTGTATTAAGAGTTTGAAAAGGTTGCCTTAGAAACATTTAAAAAAGGTTTCTAGTTGCAAGTGGAATTTGAGTTTTGCCTTAAAGAATTGAAAAGAATTAATTTAATTTTATAATTTAAAAGGCAACCAGAGGACATACTTCTTCCAAGGCATCATGCTAAATTCTTCACACGAAGTATCTCATTTAGTCCTCATAGTATACTTATGTAGAAGCTAAGTGTTATTATTCTCTCTGTTTTGCAGGTGGCAAAACCAAGACTTATCAAGGTTAAAGAAATTTGTGAAAGATCACGTAGGTTATTAAGTGGTGGAGTTAAACACAAAACAGAACTGTGTGGCTCTTGCGTTGGGCTTGTAACCACCATCGATAGGACCAGTGTGAGCAGAGGAGGGAGGCCCAGGTGTGCAAAGTGTATTTCTTATACACTAAGTAGCAGGTTAAGTTGAGTAGATACTTAATTGGAAAAGCCTGGTTCAATTTATTAGGGTTTTTGATTGCCATTTTGTGGAATTTAACTTTATCTTTTAGACCCCTGGGGACTCCTTGATGGTATTTGAGGTATGGAGTGCAAGGATGATGAAAGTACTTTTTAGGAAGACCATGAAGCTTGAAGATATAGTGACTAGTTAGAAGGATATCTCAGTGGTCAAGGCAGGAAGGTTGAAGGGCCTAAACAAGGTTGGTGATAGTGAAACAGAAAAGTATGTGACAGGTGTAGGGCACTGTGAAGAATGACATTTTTATGGCATGTAGGAATGGACAGTATATAACTCAGGGGTTATTTTGGTTTGATATTAATTTGAATTTCCTCAAATTACAGTAAGGTAGAGAAGTGTAAGAGTTGAGAAGGTATGTTCTTTTGAGAAAAAAGCAAAAGGCAATTTTTATGAACTTGTTTAAGTTTCAAGTTAGCTGTAGTCTTGGAAAGATTCTATGACCTTTAATTCAATTTAGTTCTGGATATTATTTAATTTAGGTCCTCTGACTAAGCTATTTTATATGGCTTATCTAAGTAAGCACTTCTGAGATAAAGGAATTACATAAGTGCAATCTTTGATTCTAATGTAGGACTCTGGTAATATTTCTCAGCCATGCCATGAACCTTATTTCTCATTCTCCTGCTTTCTTTCTGTAGTGTTAATTACAGCTACCAGCTTGGGGACAGATCTTTCTTTAACAATCTGAGCTCTTTTCTCTCCTGACGATCTTCTCTAAGTCTTGGGTGGAGAACTTTCACACTCTTTTTCCTAGGCTTCCATAATAATGTTCTGACCCCTGTGTCTGCAAGTCATGTGATCACTATGTGGAGATGACAGCAGTGGAGATAAGCAGGAATGAATCAGAGTCTGCTTGTAACTACCGCGATTGTTGTCATGTGGTGTCTTAAGAAAGACCCTGTGCCTTGATTACAGGTATCCTAGGTATGTGGAAAAACTACCTGAGCTAGGTGTGAGAAATTCTTTTGCATTATTAGTAATGATTTTCATAATGGCTAAAGAGTTTAGGCCAAAAATAATTAGAGTGAACAATAGTGCTCTCAATGTAGTTTACAAATAATGAGATAGCAATTAAGGAATGGGCTTATTGTTATTTTTGATATTAAGCATTTCAATTGAAATCATGATCAGTAGGACAATGTCATTCATTTATACCTTTAAGTCTCTAATTTTAAATTTAATTCATAAAGTAAAATAAATTAAAATTATAATTTAAATATATAAATTTAAAATATAATTATAAATTTAATAAAAATTAAATATATATTTATTTTCAATTTACTATTAAATCTTTTATTTTAATTTAAAAACTAGATGATTTTTCCCTCCCTGAATCATTATATACCTTCTGAGCAGGAATGGTTTTGGTGCTTCTTAAGTTTCTCGGTTCATTCCCTATGATAGGCCCTATAATCAGGCTCTTAATAAATGTTTAATGGTGTTAATGATGATAATGACAAGCTTTAAGTGTGCTAGTATTGTCTAACAGGGCAGACTCTGATTTTTCCATGACTTCAGTGTATGGCGCCAAGCTGGTCACAACCCTTTTCCGCTTTTAGACCCAGCAGAATCAGGAGAAGCCTTTCACCTTCCCCCCCCTTTTTTTAAAAGCAAATCCTACAGGATGTCATGGGAAATACTCTCTTAGAACTATTCAAGGCAGCAAGCTTTCCTTCCTACAGCTGTCCAGAGATTTCAAATAAGCAATATTGATTGGTTGCTCTGTTGATCCCATTTGTTAGAACTTGTATATTAAATGCATCTCCCTTAACCTTCAGCATCTCTTCCTCCTCCTCAAGAAAGACCAGATGCTTATAAACCATTTTCCAGATCATAGAACACTGGGTCCAGAAACCTTTTGATTCCTTCTTATAACTGGTTCAGTCATAAGATGAAAAATGAACATAGCCTTCATTGCACAAGATATGTTTAGACAAAACATTTATCAAGACTTGGTTTAATAAATTCTTCTTCTTTTACCCCAACTTTCCTTTGTACCCCTGCTTCTGAAGAAAAGATGCCAAAATATCATTTTAAGTCCTACCTGAGGCTGTAGATGACCCTAGATGTTTTTAAAATAAATTGATGGCTTAAGTCCCACTAATTTCCCTGAATCTTTCAATGATATTGTTTCTTAAGACTACTTACTATGGGGGCCGAAATCACCTGGGGCTTTTAGCTCCCATTTTAGGCTTCTTAGAGTCCGCATCCAGGAATAGCCAGAGATGTGGACTTCCTTAGCATCTCCTGCCTCTTTTTTTTTCTTTTTTCTCTTTGTCTTGTATAGGTTGCATCTGATGGGCTGGCAGTTCCCCGTGTGGGCACTTAAAATGCAAGGCCTTCCATTTGATCTGCAAGGAGGGTTCAGGGCCAGTGGCTGGTATGATGGATTAGGCCAAATGTGCTTTTTAAATCTTCACACTGTGATTCTGTGGGTTCTGACACTTCATCTGTGTTTGGGAATCATGCCCATGTCTGCATCCTAGACTGTTTACCCAGCCTTGACAGATGGGTGCTGCTCAGCGGTTGTTGTGGAGAGAGTAGGGTGTGGATAGAAATGGAGGTGGGAATGTTGGTTAAGAAAAACCAGCAAATGTTAGTGTGTTGAGAAGTAGGAGGCATGGTGCTGGGGATGGAGGAACTTGGTGAGGTGGTCTTCTCTTACAGAAACTTTTTCAGAAATTACTCAGTAAAAATGAGTTGGTTGTGTTTCTGATTGATTATCTTTGGCTATAATGCCCAAAGAATTTTGAAACTAAGAATTGTGATCCTTGCTAGTTAACAATAAGAAATTATAGAGTCTATCAGTTATACTTGGAGTTGATATATTGAGGCTGATTATTTCCTCCTAGAACTCTGATCATGTAGAAACCCTAATCAGTAATGAATGAATTAACAAGTTGTCACCATTAGTTTATATTTCATTATACTACCTTAGAAAAGTGACAGTCTGAACCTGATTCTAATAACTTCATTATAGGCATATATATATATATAACAACTGTAGTTTTCCCTCTCTCTTGTGAATGGATGGTTTCCACTGAGATTTTGGTATGATACAATTTGGCTGCTGCTTGAGGCTATTTTTTGGAGGCGTTTAGAGTATCTTAGGAGTATATTTATCCAATGTCTTTATGTGCATTTTAGAAGGCATTTGAACAGTCCTGCTTTCTGCTCATCCTTTGCTGAGTTGTGAGATAATAATGTGGACACAGCTGGATCAGAGAGAGACACTGCTGTGCCCTGACTCACTCTTAGCTCCATTCTCCAGGATGGGGAAGGCGCTTCCTCTGGAAAGCACACATGTAACGACAGGAAAGGCCCATCTGGCCTGAAGGGACATAAGTTGGCAGCGGGATGGAGAGCCTGCAAGGTTGGGCCACCAGAAGGAATCACTGGCCCATTTGAAAAAGCCAGTGCTTATAGGGCTAAGTGTATGTTTTAGCTCTTCTCTTTCAGGGCCTAAAGAGTTGATCTTGTCAAATATCCTCTTTTCTGTGCTGAACCCAGTTTGCAGAGATGAATACACATTGCAGTTGTCAAAGGAATGTGGGCCTATGGCAGAATCATACTTGAGTCTCTGCTGGTAGGTATACTTGGAATTGGGTTCTGTAATATTGACAGCAAGAAGAGAGATGCCCTGGGAAGGACTGTGCTGGTCCAGAGGGCCCTAGTCAGATATTAATAGCACCCACATTTATCTTGCCCTTTTTAGTTTATAATAGTATATGTAAAGTAGAATATGTCAATTAGCACCTGGACATTTTCATCATTTTCTATTTTCTGATTAAATTTCAAAACCTTGTTCTGATAGCCATCTTATTAAGTAGGCAGAAGAGATTCTAAATTTTTAAAATATATATTTATTTTAAAAATTCATACTTTGAAGTAATCTTGGTAATATTCTACACTGCAATTTGTTGACCTTAGTTTTTATTTTCTGTTGATAGAATGACAATTTTTGAGCCTATAATCCTGAGCTCAGAATCTTCTAATGAAAAGGAATATTTATTTGTTTCGCATTTACTTTTCTACAGCATTTGCTAACTTATTTACCAGCTAGGGAAATAAAATTGATCAATTAAGGGAAACCTAAAGCAATATTGGTATATATTTCTAGGAATAATGGCTGCAAGTTTTATAAAAAATTCTCTCTACTTCACACATGGCCAATGGGGGAATGGCTTATGGAAACTGAGAAAATACCTGGGCATCTGGCTACAAATCCGAGTTTTTGCCCAGGTGTGTAGCTTGTTGGCTCAGTTCTATGGCCTTGGTAATACAGTTATTATTTTTGTGTTAGATGGATTTCAGAATATCATATGTTGTTTCAACCTAAGCCGTTCTGCAAGAAACACACTAATTGCTATTTTTTCTTACCTGGGCTAAAACCATGGTGTGCCATCTTTCTTCTAGGCAGAGAAGAACATTTTGAAGTAGCACCCCCTTCATCTTTCAGAAAGCCATGACCTTCACTGGTTTTTCTGTATATGAGACTGTGTGTGTGTGTGTGTGTGTGTGTGTGTGTGTGTGTGTCTATATTTCTGTAGATTTAAATTTTCTGCATTGAAACATTATTTCCAATTGGGAAATATTAATGTGATTTAAGAAGAAGCAAATATATATCCTTTACCTGCCTTTTTCTTTGGGGAATTGGGTGCTGTATCATGAATATTATGGGCTTTTGAGGTAAGTATTAACTCTTCTTATGCAATATGAGCCAATACCAATGTGTAAGTCATCAGCACACCCTGGCAGAAGCAGAGGGTTCTAATGAGGTATGAATGTACCTCGACTGTCTGGAACACTGGAACATCAGATAGGAAAGTCCCTGGTAATTGTGTTTTAATGTTTTAGAAGGCAGGGTAATGTAATCACAGAGCATGACCAAGAAACAAACAGATTTCTGTTCAGATCCCAGGTATGAGCCCTAGTCATCAGATACCTTTGTGAGGAGTAGAAGAGGTGAGTTGTGTGTGCATGTGTGCACACATGTATGTGTAAAGTCTAGCCCATGGTGGTGCTCAAAGGTTTACTTCCTTTGTCCCCTCATCTGTCCATTACCTGGAGATAATGGGTGGAATTTAGAGAAATGAGATTTATTTAGTGGTTTGGTGAGCCTCTTCTTTTAATGCTTCATAAAGCTCTTACCACAGGATGAGTTGTTTATTATTATTATTATTATTATTATTATTATTATTATTATTAAATTAAAAAAATAAATTATTGCCAATTTTATAATCCAGGTTGTAATATAATCAAAGATTTATCCCTTTTCCCCTCCTCTCTCCTCTGTTCCAAAATCTGTATTAACCCGATGTAGGAGAAATTTTTAAGCAGAAATTTCCAAGCAATCTTTTGGATTATCTGGTAATATATCACATTATTAACTGTGAATCTCTTATATACTCAAGCTTCCTAAAATAATGAATATAGCCATTATGGAAAACAGTATAGAGGTTCCTCAGAAAATTAAAAATATAATCACCTCATAACCCAGTAATCCCACTTCTGGATTTATATCTAAAGAAATAAAAAGAGATATTTGCACCCCCATGTTCATTACAACATTATTCACAGTAATTAAGACATGGAAACAACCTAAGTGTCCATTGAAAAATGAGTGAGTAAAGAAAATGTGATAAATATATCACATACATACATGCCTTATATTATTCAGCTTAAGAAAGAAGGAAATCCTGCTATTTGTGACAGCATGGATGGACTTGGAAGACATTATATTAATTGAGTCACAGAAAGATAAATACTGCAACTTTTATATGTGCAGCCTAAAAACATTGAACTCATAGAAACAGAGTAGAAGAGTAGTTAATGGGGAGCCAAGGGGTGGAGGAAATGAGAAAATGTTGGTTAAAGGGCACACACTTTCAGTTACAAGATAAATAAGTTCTGGAGACCTAATGTGCAGCATGGTGACTATAGTTAACAATAATGTACTGTTTACCTAAAATTCACTAAGAGTATAGATCTTAAGTGTTCACATTACAAAAAAGGCAATTGTGAGATGATGGCTTTGTTAATTAGCTTGATTGTGGTAATTACTTTACAGCATATACATAGATCATCATGTCTTATACCTTAAATATATACAATTTTTTCAATTATGCTTCAGTAAAGTTGAAAAAAAAAAAGAAATTTCAAAAGCCCAGAAACTTCTAAGGTAATATTTACCTTATTTTCTCAGAGTAAACGAATTAACTGTAAAAAAAAAAAAGGCTATATGAAGGACAAAAATAAGTGTCCAGGGCCAAACAGTGCTCAGCATTTTGGTGGTTCTTGCCTAGACAGGAAACACAATGACTTGAACAGAATATTTGGCATTACCTCTTGAGGTTAAGCTCTGGTCCTAGTTCAGACATTGGCTTTCTCTGTGTGTGACTTTGTTTAATATCCTGTACCTCGTCCACCAAAGGCTGGGTTAGAAAAAAAAATCTCTGTGTTCTGTTATTCAATGTGTCTGTCATTCTCTGTAAAGTACAAAGCCCCCAAATCTTAATTTTGCTTGCTGATTTATGCAAAGATAGTCTTTTGCCTTTGGTAGTTATGATCTGAGTCATCTGTGGGGATATCAGATGAGTAAATAGTTTATCACTCTGCTTCCTTGTGAACTAAGAGGATTTAATAGAGCTGAGCAAGTTTGCATGCATGCATTAATATTCTTGTTCTTAGCACACTCTAATTCAGCTAACATTTGTTCAGTTGACATCATGTGCAAAGTAAGGGGAATACATTGTGGGAGATATAATGCAAAGACTTCACAACTGAATTGAGAAATGTAAGAGACACACTCAGTCTTTCGTGCGATAGTGCTCATATCATTGCATCTTGGTACCAAAAAGGGACTGTTAAAAACCATCTAACTTCACCATTTACAGAAGAGGAAAACTTAGAGAATGAGAGACTTTCTTGCGGACTGAGGGCTAAGCGTACTTAATGTAATTAAAGGTAGAGTGGATGTTAATAGACAGTATTTGGCTCAGTGCAGGGAAGGGGTAAGTCTTCTAGCTGTGGGGAGCAAATGCCTTTGGTTCTGGTTGGCCATTGGGGTACCACGGCCCACATAATTCATGTTCATTGTGTTGCAGACTCTTATTGCTGTTATTCCTACTGTTATCTCTTATTACTGTTATCTCTTATTACTCTTATCCCTTATCATCTACAAGAGCAAGACTCAGATATGAGTAGATGTTGATATCTGCTGTATCCTTTTCCCAATATTGTTTAAGGATACACTGGCCGTCATTTAACCTTAATGGCTTGAGAAAAAGAAGAAGGGAGAGCAGCCCTTTCATTCTATCCAACAAGGTTCTTCCACCAATACAGAGCTTCTCATTCTTTCTCTTTTTCATGGGGTAGATTCCTCAAAAGTTTGAGTCCCCTGGCAACATAGTTTTGTCTCTTGACAGCATTTGATGCATAACTTTTAAGGGGAAACTTTTATCAGAAAATAACGGGATATCAAGAAGAAACTGTAGAAACCAAATGACTGCATGATACTGAGACATTCCAAGGAAAATGCTTCGATTATGCCAATTATCACAACAAAGAAAAATATTCTGATCATTGTCCATATTTTGGGGGCCTGTAGCAGACACTGGTTCATTTGAGAGTGCTCTCGATTAATGACTTTCTTTTCTGTTGCAGCAGAGAACTCTTCTCATTTGAACCCACTCAGCAGAACCAATTTTAATATCAGAAGTTCTTTAGGTATTCAGGAAAGTCGAAATGCCTTTTCAACTATTTTGTCTACTTCTATGATTTGTGCTTATTTATTTATTTTTTACGTTTAATATCTGGCAAGTTTTGTATCCTTCAATCTGTTCCTCTTTATTCTCTATTTGTTTCTGATTGGAATCTCAACTAACCTCATCCTTCAAATCTGAGTTTAAATGACACACTTTCAGGAGAATCCAGATCACCTATACATGGTTAAATCCTCTTGCTGTATGTTCTTTATAGTACTCTGAACTACTTCTTTCTTAACTGTCTACCATCCTGGCCAGACCATATGCCAGGCAAGGATCTGGTCTGTTGTGTGCACTGTTTTATCCACAGTTCTTGGTACAGTGTCTACACTAGATATTCCATAATTTGTTAAATTGAATTGAATTTTTATTCTCTTTTATATGACTTTAATAATTTGCAACTACAAGGCAAGATAGAGAATATATTTCAGCTGGAATTAGAATGTATAGAGAGAAAAAGGAAATTGAATTGGATTTAGAAAATTACATTTTGGCTTAAGATGTTCTGAGTTTGGCTGATGAGTCTCTTTCTGGAAAATCAAGAGCTTGCCTATAGACCCACAGGGCCACTTGCAGAAAGATAATCTCTTGTGGTTTTTTTCTAGAAACTTTGCCCAGTGCCCTGATGTTATGCTCATTTTCCCAGCCTGCCTGGTGGAGATTCTCATACCAGGAAGACAGGTCTGAAAATGTCAGAGAAAGGGAGAAGTTTCCAAAATCACATCAAAAGATTTGATAGTGAGTAACCTTGTTGAAATTTATCATTCTTGAAATTTTCTTTGGCCATTTTAATTGATCCTATATTCCCTTGCTTGTGCTAAGATCTGTCTTATTTATAGGTTCAATTTTCTTTTCCATCCCCATTGATGAAGATGTACATCAAGGCTCAGCCCTTCATCCTCTGTTGTTCTTAAGTCTTTTCTTCTTGAGAGATGAATTCTACCTCAACCCTTAATCTCTGGTTCTGTGAAAATCTACATTCCCATCTCAGAGCCCTTCCCGGGGGCACTGATTTGTGACTCCCCATGCCTGTTAGGTGTCGTCACTTGGGTGTCCGATTGTTATCTCAAACTAATACACCTCTCTAAGCCTTATTTTTTTTTATCCCCAAACATTCTCATACAGCAGAGGTACCCTGATTTCAGCAGTTACCACTAGAGTCTTTGAGTCTTCCTATGCTTTCTGTATGTATGCCTCTCCTTTCCCGCCCTGATCTAGTGGTTTTCCAGAGCCTGTTGGTTCTCCTTGTTAGTGCCTCTGGGATCCATTCCTTCCTTTCCCTGCATAACCCAGATCCTCCTCTTTTCACAGCTAGACACTGTACTCTCTAGAGCACAGTAATCTGTCTTAAATTTTTATGGTCTGTATGTCACTCAGGATTTGCTACACGCTCCTTTGTTTTCATATTGACCTTTTATTTTAGTGTCTCATTTCCCCTATTAGATAATTAGCTTTCTGAGGGCAGAGATGAAGAATTGTTTCTTTTCCTGTCTTTAGCAGTTAGCACAGTGCTAAGTAGAGTTCACTGATGATGGTGACATTGAAGTAGGGGATTCTTCCTGGTTAGCCTTGTGCACACTCTCTCTGTCACTGTGATGACAGGATGCTAACTCAAAATTGTGAAGCACAAGAATGAGGCAAAGGGATGAATTAGTTTAGCACAAGAAAGCAGTGTTGTAACTTTGTAGTGAATAGAGGCATCTCTAAAATATAGAATATTAGTGCTTTTTGCATGAAAAAATTAGGGCCTTTTTTGGTGTAGTCATTTTTTGAAAATATTTTTTTCATAATTATTATTCAATGTAACAAGCTTGTGGACAAGTATTATTATTACCATTTTACAAAAGAGAAAACAGAAGCTTGGGAGTAGAGTTTGATCAGAGCCACAGAGGGCAAAGGTGTCAGAACCACAGGTCCAGCCCTAATCTTCTGATTCCAGGTAAAAGCAGTTCAAACAGGGCATGGAGTTAAACACTCGGAAGAGGCACTTTATGATTTTGTCCTAAAGGAGTTGGCAGTCTAGTGAGCAATAGATAAGTAAACAGATTATAGGATTTGGATTAAGTAAGGATGAGTAAGGACACAAACAAAATGGTGTGGGTGCATGAAGGTAGGAGTGATTAATTTGATCTTTGTACTGAACAACAAACAGCTGCTCTGGGAAGCTTTCCGTCAGTGAGTGATTATGAGGTGTGGAGGAAAGCAGGTGTGGGTGTATACAGAAAGCAGAATGGTTAAGAAGAGAAAGACAGTGCCATTTCCAGTGTGTTCTTGGCTAAGGAAGATGAGGAGTGGTGATGGCTAGAGGGTGGTGATGACCACATTGGGGTGGTATGGATTTTAGGCAGGATGAGAGGTTCATAAACCTATCTGCCAGGCTAGCTTATTTGATTTTACTTAACACCCAGTGTAGTCTGTTTTTTTTTGTGGGCGTCTGCAGTTTTGATGTCATTACAGGTTGAATGTGATAAGAATGAGCTTGTCTCTGCAAAATGAAGACTCTGAAAAGATGCTGTGATGATGCAATTAGCCTACCAAGGTTGCCCTGATGTCCTCTGCTTATTTCCCAAACTTTATTCCCCAAACCTTATTCATTTTTCCAAACCCCCAACATATTATCTTCCTGCTCCATCCCTTTATTTTCAACTTTCTTAAAATTTTTTAAATTTAATTAGATGCTTATTCCAGAGTCTATATATGGCAGTCTCATGTGGATTTTGGAATACATTTATTCCATATGTTTCTAGCTCATTTATAGTTAATTCGTCAAAATATTCTCCCTCTTTAATGAGATAGTTAATGGCTAAGACGTTTTGTAAGCCTTTGAGTTGGCCTCTTAAAACAGTTTCTCTTTTCTTTAGTCATACAAAACCATAACTTATAAAGACTGCATCTATTTCATTAACTCTTGCTGGGCTAGAAACTTGATGTATTACAATGTTGAAAGGCCCCTCAGAACTTCTTTATATTTCCTTTTCTCTCTTTGTTTCCTTCTTCTCCCTGCTTATAAATGATCTCTATAGACAAATAATGACCAAACTTTCATGTCTGGTTACCACATACCCATAGCTTGGCTTTTCCTTTGTCCCCTTTCAGCAAAAGGCAGGACAAATTAATTTTAACTCAATATATCTGTTTTCCCTGCCATTAAAAAAAATCAACCTGGGTCCATCTTGTGTCCCACCAGCCTCATCCTCCTTTGCTGATGCTTAACCTTGGGAAGGGCTTCAGGACGCTTACACCGTTTTGTGCATTTTTTGATACAGATCTGCAAAACCAAAGCAGTTATTTCCGGAGTCCTGATAGTTGTAGGGGGGACGTCTGGCAAGGTTGACTCTCCCACTGATTTCTTTTAGCTCTCTTATTGCTCTCAGTCTCAGTACATAGCTGTAAGGGCATTTGAAGGCCTCCATTTGTCAAATAAAAACTTACAGATTCTGGTGTTGTTGAATCTTTCCTTGCACATGAATACACAGATGATAAGAAGATACACATGCATAGTTTACAGGTAGGTCTGCTTTCTTGGTGAGACAATTCATCTATTCTAATTTGGCACCCCTCACAGAGTATCAGGCAACAAAAGTGAAAGGAAGAAAGGAAAGGGAACTAAATGCCCAGTGGCCACTTGACATACCTTACAATAACCTACAAGAGAGAACTATCATTAGCCCTACTTTTAGAGGAGAGAACTGAAACTAAGAAAGTTTTGGTAACCTGCTTAAAGTCACTCCTTGAGTCACTGGTAGAGTTGTATTCCTCCCACTACCCAAAATTACCAGGCAATTTGCAGGAATGTGAGCCTATGGGAATAATTTGGTGTGAGTGATTTTATGACTTTTCACAGGAAGCAGCTGGAGCTACCCATTTGTTCCACTGAGTCTCACTTTCGGGTTGCTGAATACATCTGCGTGTGTGTGTGTGTGTGTGTGTGTGTGTGTGTGTGTGTGTGTGTGTGTGCTGCTTGTGTCCCTCTGAAGCTTTTTGCAGATACATAGGTCACAGATTCCTAGAACATAAATCAGGCAAGCAGTCAGCTTAGAGATTCTTATCTACTCAGACCTTTGGCCCTTGCTGTGTCAACCGGAAATGTAAGTATAGTCAATTTGAGGACTGGTATGTAGGAGGAATAGAAGAGAAGCCCACAGGAGGTTTATAGAAGAAAAAAAAAAAAACACTTTTCAGGGATTATGCTTTGAAGTTGAAGTACAGCTATAGCTGAAGGTGACTGGCTTCTGCAATGAAGGACTTAAAGTAGGGAGATATACCTGCACTTGGTCCAAGCATGTTCACATCTAGGAACTTACAGTTTCAGAATCAGTGCAATGGAAAATGCTCTACTTACCCTCAAATGGCCCACATCTCACCAAACTCCCTGATACACCCCTTTTCATCAGTCTACCACTAATGTTCTTAGGTTTTCTAATCCAAAAATAGATTCTCAAGAAGGCTAGACAGGGATGTGGTTGCATAGTGTAGTGGTTAATATGTCTGCTTTACATGCAGAAGGTCCTGGATTCATGCCCCAGTGGATCCATGGTCAATGGTCGACAGCCATGCCACCCTGAACAAGCCCAATCCTGTCTGATCTTGTAATCAGGGTCCAGCCTGGTTAGTAGTTGGATAGGAGACCACCTAGAAAGACCAGGTGCTGTAGGCATAAAAAAAAAAAAAAAGCCAGACATTTGGCGGGGAACTATTCTACGTATACAATACACATAGTTACGTGACAGCCATCCTACAGGAAAACACTGGTTAGGGGAATTGGTTTCAGGAAAAAACAACTATTAGAAAACGTATTAATTGTGATTATGTTTACACTCCATTTGTCAACCAAAGATATGTTTGTTTAAATAATGTCTTTGGTTTATTACAGTCATTACTCCCTCTCAGTAGCAAATAATGTGCTTGAATGTGACAAGTATACATCCATGATCCAGGAGTAACAGGCAGCTGTCTTCAGTGAACATTTTCACATAGAGACAATTCTCAGAAAAACAGAAAGATAATTATGGTAGTGTTATAATTATCTGCCACCTCAGTAACCAAAGTGCCCCCTAATGTATACACTAATTTATAAAATTTCACCTATTTTTAATTTTGCCAAAACATACATATATGGTTGGACTATCTCATAATACTTTTATGTAAATATGAAATGGGGTGTGCAAGTGCTTTGTGAAATTAAAGCTTTGAGTCAATGCTGGTTTGTTTGAAGTCAAATCATAAAACAAGAAAAGACAGCAAGCAGCTGGCTAAAGTATATTTTGTCTCACTTTTCTGTGCCCCACTGGTTTGCCTTTCAGGAGACTCAGTGCTTTGCAGATACACATGACCCACCCTGACTCCCATTCCAGCCATGTTTGTTCCTCCCTAACCCTGCATAGACGTATCACATACCAAAAATTCACAATTACTGCAATTAAATTTATTTATGGTTCTCACCCTCATGAAACTCCCCAAACACTGATCAGCATCACAGTGGCCTTGTATGTGTACCTCCAGCATCAGAAGGTACTCTCAGGTGGTAGAAGAAAATGCAGTTTAGTCTCTGAATTTTCATCAAGACATTGGGTCATGGGTCCTGAAACTTTAGACTTTAGTGGAAGGTGTTGCCTTCAATCACTATCATTCATCAGGTTTTTATTTTTTTAATTAAAGTTTTAATTAGGTTTAACCTTTATGGGACAAAATTTAATAAATATCCAAAAGCCATTTAAAAAATAACAGTAATTGCTTTCACTCCACAAGAGGACAAGGGTCATCAAATGAATCATCTTTCCTTGAATTAAACTATAAGGTTAGTGTAACTCTAATCACATTTTAAGTGTGATTTGATTTTTCAGAGACTAACAAGTTGATTCTAAAATTCAACTGGAAAAATAAATTAATGGCAGTGGCCAAAAAAAATCTGTAAAAAGAAAAAAAGGGGGCAGACTTGTTCTACCCAGTAACAAAATTCCCTAAAAAATCCACAATAATGAAGTGGAATGGTCCTATAATAGGCTCATATATTAGTTCCATAGAACAGAACACAGTCCAGAAGCAGACATATGTATATATAATATAACCCAACTATTTCTAGGGCCCCATATGGCCCAGTATATGCACAGAATTATATTAAAAGAACAGAAATCTGACCAAGGAATCTTGAACATGAAGATTTTAGTTTTTCTTAAGGGAAGATATTCATTGATTTATACAGTATACCCCTTGAAATGATTTTCAGAAATCCTTTTTAAGTAGCTTTCACCCTCCCCAGTGTTGCAGACCCATGGCAGGCTCTTTCTGATCCACGTGGGTTCCTAGCTCTCACCTCCCCCAAACCATTTCCCCCCTCACACCCACACCTTCATGTGGCAGCACCACAGTTGCCTTTCCTAGTTGTGACTACCCCCTCAGAGGCAACCTTTGAGAAGGGTAGTATTTTTCCAAGTTGGGCTGCTTTCCTTTAGAGAAGGAGATTCTCAAAATTCTGATGACTAAAATTCCCGAGCAGACTCCCAGAATTCTGATGAACAAAAAATTTCTCAACTTCATTTCTCTGGGAAGTTACTGTATCTTAAAACTGGCATTTTAAATTACTGGACTGGTCAATATGTGGTTTTGTGGTTTGCTATCTATTTAGAAAAAAACAAAGTGATATTTTTATTTTACAAAATGAACACTTTATAATTAAGTATGTCAGTAGATTAGCATACATGTTACTATATTTGGAATGGTAGGTACATTTGTGTGTACATAGGAACAGTTACAAAGTTTGTCTCTAAGATTTGAGATTGAAAGCAGTGAGAGGAGACTTTTACTTTATATATTTCTGAATTTTTAACAATTTCTTTAATAATAAATTATGCTAATTTGGTAATAAAAACAAAATTGTAGTTAAAAAATTTTACATTTTTGTTTTTGTTAAATAAATTTATTTTAAATATATATTTGGTAAAAATATACTATTTTAGTGTACAATTATGAGTTTTGACAGATGCATAAAGTTGTATAATCACTACTACAATCCAGATACAAAACAGTCTCATCACTTCACCAACTCTCTCCCCATTTCATTGTCACTGCTTTGTAGTCAAATTCTTCCCCTACCCTTACGTCTGGCAGCCACTGCTCTCTTCTCCATATCTGACATTGCCTTTTTCAGAATGTTAGATAAATGGACTTATACAGACCTTTGAGTTTGTATTCTTTTATTTAGCACAGTGCATTTGAGATCCATCCACGATGTTGCATGTATTAGTAGTTTCCTTTTTATTCCTGAATTGTATTCTACTATATATATGTACCATAGTTTATCCATCCACCCCAAGCTGCGGGATATTTGGATCATATCTAGTTTTTGGTAATTACTAATAATATCATTATAAACATTTGTGTGTAGGTTGTTGCATTTCCTTTTCACTTAATTTAATACCTAGGAGAAAGGATTACTTGGTTATGGTAAAATACAGTTTAACTTTATAAGAAAGTACCAAGGTGCTTTCCAAAAAGGCTATGTATCCTTTGGCATTCCCACCAGAAATGTATGAGAGTTCTAGTTGCTCTGCATCCTCATCAGCACTTGATATTGTCAGCTTATAAAAAAATATTTCACCTAATCTTGTTCTTAGCCCAGTCTTTCCCATCTTAGTAAAAAGCATTGTCATTCCTTTAGTTGCTGAGGCCAAAAACCTAGGCCTCACCTGGTCCCTGTCTCTCATTCAGTCTTTCAACAAGTTCTTTCAATGCTAAATATAAAGTACACCCTGAATCTGCCCACCTCTCCTTACTGTACCTGCGACCTCTTTGGCCCACATGATAGTCACCTCTGGTCTAGCATATTGCCTTGCCTCCTAACTTCTCTGCTTCCACATTTTTCCCCGCAGTCTTCCACACATTAGCCATAGGTATCTTCAAGACATAAATCAGACCACATCCTTCCTCAGCTCAGATCTCATCATTGGTTTTGTCATATTCTGAATAAAATTCAAATTATTTGTTATAGCCTACAAGACCCTAAATGATCGGACTGGAGCAGACTTCTCCGAATTTTTGTTTCCTATGACTTCTCAACCCTTGCTCACTTTGCCTTTTTGCTATTCTTTGATCACAAGCTTGTTCCCATTTCAGGGCTTTGCATAAATTGTTTTTGTGCCTGGGGCGCTAATTCTTCCTTGTATCTTCACAAGATTCTCCTCTTCACTGAGTTACTTACCTGCCAAAATGTCACCTTTTTTATAGAGGCCTTCCCTTAACTCCTCTATCAAAAATACCTGCCCAACTTCACAGTCTGCTATCTTTGTCTTTATATAATTTATCACTACCCAGCATTTTATATTTATTTCTTTGTTTGTTGTTGTCTTCCTCCCTGACTGAAACATAAGCCCTATTAAGGTTGGATTTTGTTCACTGCTATGTCTTCAGCTTCTAAATCAGACTACATCCTATAGTAGATGCTCACGAAATATTTATGGCAAGATTGAATTCAGGATTAGATTAATATATGTAGATTCCCTTTCATCTGTTTTGAACCTACTCCTCTAGAGGTAATCACTGTTACTAGTTTGATGACTAACTTCCTGATTTCTTCTAAAAGTGCATTCATAAAGGCAGACATGCATACAGATTTTAAAAAACAATGCAAATTGTTCTATACTTTAATTTTCTCTCAATAATGTATTTTAGATATTTTCTCATGTTAGTTTATGTGCAGTTTACCTATCAGTTCATATTGATTGTTCTTTTTAACAGTTACATTGTAGTCTATACTATAGATATACCACAATTTACTTAACCATTTTGCTGTTGATAGGTATGTGGGTTGTTTTCCCCTTTCCACTATTATAAACGAGACTGCAGTGAATATGCTTGTACATAAATCTTTGTGCACCTAGCAAATAGGTCACAAATTGTGGAATTGCCTCATCAATAATTTGCTTAATTTGTCCTTCTCAAAGATAATACTTTTTCACACGTTCACCAAAAATATGAGTACCCATTTCCTCATATTCTTGCTAACATTAAATATCACCACAGTTCCAAAATATTTTTCAGTGTTAGGCAAAAAATTATTTAACTCGAGACAAAGTTGGAATTCTGGTGATTAACACCTTGTTTACAGGTAGGTAACTAGCCACTTCCTATATTGATAGGCTCTTAGGTTTCCATATTATAAGTTAGCCTGATTAGTAAAGATAGTTCTTTTAGGAAGACATGGTGGGATTAAAGGAGTAAAGTGATGATTTGAGATGAAAAGCATCTTATGCCTGTGTAAGAAATTTTCAGATACTTTTTTTAAGAAGTGGTATTTCATAATGTATACTGGTAGATCCAAAACCACTGGCTCAGATATTCTTATTTTCTTGCTTTAAAATGTCATTCCCAGATGATTTTTTTTCTTTCTTAAAAAGAATTCACAACACAAAACCTCAAGTTTTAACATTGGCTGGAGAGTTACTAGAAGTTGTAGCTCTTAGTGATTTATTATTTAACAACTTTGTGGTTTCTACAAAGCCATGCTAGAACTATAGTAAAAGAAAAAAAGAAGTCATCTGTTTTAATAACTATGACAGAGTCCAAAACAGAAGCATAGGCATGAATAAGAAGAGAAATGCCAACTCAGAGAGTGAACATAAGTAGCACCTGGTGCTTTGTGGTATTGGTCGGTTTTAATCCAGAGCCATTGTGAGTATCATTGGCTCAGGTTCTTGCCTTGCCCTTGTAGTGAGTTGTCAGGGCTGGGCTGAGTCCCAGAGGGCAGCCCCTGAGTCTTCTCAGTTTTTATCAGATATTAAGATGGGTTTGGAATGAGAGGTGCTTTTGTGGCAGTAGTTGTTAGAGTTTGAAGGCTTCTTCAAAATGATCTACTTTTACTCAGTATACAAATGACAAAACTGAGACCCAGAGAGATAAAATGATTTATATAGGTAACGGTCAGGATGTTTTAAACTTGGTACTGTTGAATCATGAGAGGGAAGAGCTCTTTTACTTGAACTTTAAAGATATGACAGAGTCTTGGACAGAAAAGTACTCTTGCTTTGAAATTCCTAAAGTAGGAGTGGCACATAACTAGTATGTCTGCTACCATACTCCCCTCCCCTGCATGCCCATGGCAGACAGTGTTAATCAACCTCAGTCATCTTCCCTCAGTCAAGCTCTGACCCAGTCTGAGAATCCTCCTTAACGCAGTGCTGGAGGCAGCTAGTAATGATGCGTCTGAGTTTTCAGTGAATTAAAATCATTTGTTCTCCTTCGTCTCAATAATGTATACATGTAATTCGACATGTGGTGATAAGACCACTGGACTTCAAGCCAGAAGAACTTGGTTTGACTTCTGAATCTGCTTGTTCCAAGATTTTAGTAAGTCACTCAGCTTTTATTGGACTGTTTCCTTGTGTCTGAAATGAGAGAGTTGAATTAAATAGCCTTTCCAGCTCTGATAAAATGTTATGATTCAAGGTATAGACCTCTCAGGAGGCATTCATAGTTACAAACATGTAGTTTTATAAATACCACGGGTGGCTTTCAGGTAGTTCATATATTATAGACCTATTTTGAATTTCTTAAGTATGTGTTTCTAGCCTTTTCTTACTATTCCTTTTTATATGCTCAGTCCCATATCTCGGAAACCAGAATTTAAGGTTTCAAAAGGGAGAGAAAGGGAAAAGACTCACTTAAAACCAGAGGAACATCTTGGCCATGTGGGATGGCAATGTTCTTACACACCAGGCCTAGCAAATCAGTATTTCCTGCCCATCCAGCCATTATAGGTCTTGAGTTACTTCTTCTTTCTTTTCCTTAATTTATATCTTTTTATGATCTAGAGGCCCCACCAATCTGTTAGTCTCAGCAAGTGGTCTTCTGAGGGGCCTCTGGTCTCTTTCCACCCCACTCCTTGTGTGACCTGCCTCCCTGTTTGTCTTTCAGGCCCTGCTTCACTCCGGGCTTATCCTCTCCTGTCAGTGATCACCCAACAGCCTACAGTCATCTCCCACTTGGTCCCTGCCACCCCAGGAATCTCCCAGACTCTGTCCCACCACACAGCTGCTGAGGCTGCCTCTACTGAGGCCCCAGGTGGTGAGGCTCTAGGCAGCAGCGAGTCGGAGACGGAGCAGCCCACACCCCGGCAAAAGAAGCCCCGTCGGAGTCGCACTATCTTCACTGAGCTTCAGCTCATGGGCCTGGAGAAGAAATTCCAGAAGCAGAAGTACTTGTCCACTCCAGACAGGTGAGGACATGGGGACAGGCCTGTCTGTAGTTAAGGCCCTTGAGACTTCTTTTGCTTTCAGTGAAGGACGTATATGCAGGACACTATGGCAGGAATCTATTTCTTGGCTCACCTCTGTCATCTTAGCTTTGGTTTAACAGAACTCCGCCCACATGAATTAATCACACTTGGCCCCATAAGAGACTGACTGTTGGTGAATTCATACTTCTCACTCTCTCTCGATATTTTACCTACTCCAATTAGAAAACAAGGTCAAGTTTAGTAAATAGTTGCCCAGGCTCTCAGTTGGGGTGCAGGCTTGAATTTAAAAGCCATTTACACTAACAATCAAATGCAATGGGACTAGACCTGGATTTGAATCCATGATCTCAGTCTACTCCCCACTTTCTAGCACCCAGCTGGTCTGGTCTGCTGCCTGGCATTTGATGCATAGGCTGGATTGATTGTGTTGAGGGGCTGTCAGATGTTCTGGTGAATCTGATGGATATCAAGTCACAACCACTTGGCTGAGACTGAGAAGGACCTGGATAAGATCCCCTTCTTTAAACTCTTTTGAGATCCAGAAGAGGGTGTCTGTGACCCCTTCTTTTAGTCTTCAGTACCAGGAGTGTGTGTCTATTTTGTTCCTCAAACTCACTCTGGAGATAGCTGAGTTTATTATGATCCTATTTTTACTGGGAGGGTTTTTCAGGTCCCTTTTCTCTTCTCTGCTCACTGCCTTGTCTACATCAGTTTTGGCATCAATGCTGTGAAAGAGAAAAGGAAAGAAACTCAAATGCATTTCTTAAGCTATTTAGTAGCTATCTGATAAAAATTTAAGTGAGAGGGGAGTCTGCAAATCACTGACTAAAAGAGAATTTGTTAATTGATTCAATTAAGTGCCCATCACCTGTTAGCTAAGGGTCTTCTGTGCCATGCAGAGTGGCAGGAATCATGGCTCATAAAGTAGTAGACAGAGTCCTACTCTCTGTGAAATCATGGGTAAGGAAGTGACTGCAATAATACAACATGGTGAACTGGGTGCTGGTGCCAATATGTGACTGAGGGCAGTAGGAGCACAGAGATATTGCTGAGTGTGTTGGTGGTGCTAGGGAAGGCATTTAAGAGGAGGAAACATTTAAGAAGAGCTTTGATTCCAAGATGGAGAGGGAATGCCAACAAAAAGTGCAGAAGCATGCTCACAGCATAAGCTGAGGGAACTGCAAGTGGTCGGGACATCTCCAGTTTAAGGTGTGAGTCAGGCCCTGGTGGGAGATGAGGCTGTAGAGGTGGGATGGCCTCATATATTTGGCCAAAGGATGTGCACTTTGTTGTGTAGGCTGTCCAGCAACAGCCTTTAAGAGCTGGAAGTGACATGATTTTAGATCTTGAGTTGCTTCTTCTTTCCCTTCCTTCATTTATGCCTCTTTATGAACTGCGATGGATGTACATTTTAGAATCCTTGCATTGGTGGCACCATAAATGATTGATTATAGAGGGAAGAGATGGAGCAGGGACACCAGGGAGTCCAGGGTCAGTCACTGAACACCTGAATGAAAATGGTGACAGAGGGAATGGAGAAAAGAGAATAGACCAGAGAGCAATTTTGAAGACGAAATGGATAGGATTGACATTGCCATGTGGAAGAGAAACAGGAGTTGAGATTTTTGTGGTTCCTTGCCTGAGCTGCTAGGTAAATAGGGATACTTTTAGCTGAAGTTGGAAGGCTGAGTACAGAGTGGATTTTACAGATAAAGAATGAATTTTGTTTTGGACATGGGCATTTGGGGTGCCTGTGGGGGGACAATGGAGATAAGTTCAGGAATTGGGGATCTCTAAGTTTCTTATAGCTATTTTGATACCCCCAGCATATGATGGAGAGCCTTATGTACTTGGCCAGCTGGGTGGAGTTAGCACCATTATTTATAAATCATGCAGTGGTATGTTGAAAGGGCTACAGTGTGCATGGGTAAAATTTTGGGCTTATATTTTAGAAGTCAGAATTTTTAAGGAGAAATATTAGTTCCCAATAAACCTTCTGGGGCTTCCTGAGAGGCGGCACCTCTCAGGTGACCTAGACAGGATTGATTCATTTGCCTAGGGAGGACACCATTTGGCTGGCATCGAAGCTGCCGCCTTAACCTGCCTTCTCAGATGTTCCTCACCTCTGTACGTGACCAGGGCCATGAGCACTCCCTCCTCCCACAGCTCTCTCCCTCTTCCTCATTGTTTGTTTCTGAAGTTTCCTAGGAAACCCCATTTAAGTGAATACACAGGAAAGTGAAAATTTGTAACGGTGGCAGGTAATGAGAGAAAGCTGATGACAGTGAAGTGTGTTTCTGTAGCCAGAGTGAGTCAAGGGTGCATTTTTCCCAAGTGAGCTAACACCATTTGGTAACAGTGGCAGAGCTGTGAACTGAACCTTCCATTGACAAATGCACCTGATGGCCTCAGGTGAACTGGGTTGGGTGAAGGCACAGTGACAGCCCAGGGAGGACCTGTCTCCAGGGAGGCCTGAAAGACGGGAAGTCTTGGGGGATTGCCCCTAGTTCTTGGTTCTTGATAAATGGCAGCTGGGGGAGCAGTGCTTTTAGTGGGGAGAGCTGAGTGCTATTGGCGCTGGGAATTTATCAGCTTGTCTGTTAATTGCCTTTAATAAAACTGTCAGCTTCCAGTAGCTCTTTTACTGGGACAACCAAATATATGTGAATGCAGATTTAAGACAGGTTCTGAAGCCCCTTTAAGGAAGATTGTTTTTATTATTGGATATTTAAATTGTGCACTCTTATGGGGGTTTGGCATCTACAACTGGGAGTGCCAGGAGTTAGCACCAGGCACCTTCATTGCCTGTACCTTGGTGAGATGTTGCTGAGTAACCCTCAAGCAGGGAGTTGCAGCTGAGAACTCACACCTGCGAGGCCTCATGGTTCAGGCTTCTGGCTGTGCAGGTCTGTGTGAGATAATAGATCTTAGATCCACAAATTATAATCCTCAGTACCCTGGGGACCTTCAAAAGTGTTGGTCACTACTGAAACTATATTAAGAGTGCTCGGCCCAAGTTGCTGCTTTAGAGGTCCACATTGCTTCAATGATCAGGATTGGAACCACAGGGAGGCAGCTAATGTTGGCTCAGGATATGGTCCTTCCAGTTGGTGTTGGGTAGACCTGGGGTTCTTATCAAGAGAGGTCAACAGTTATATTCTCAAGCACTGAGGTTGGAAGACTGGTTCTCTTTCTCATTTTATATACTCCACTTGGGTTGTTTGCTACTCCTTGTGAGGTAGCATCCCTGCATTTTCTCCATTAAAGCCTGAGGAAGAGCTTCCCTTTGACAGATTTAACTTGTACAAAGATATCGTGAGTGGAGCTCCTATACCAGAGGAGATGTACAAGTCAGACATAAGTAGATTTGGAGGCTCCACCTCTTACTCTAGGATCATCTACCAGGGTCAGCGAACATTTTCTGTACAGGGCCTTAGAGTAAATATTTTAAGCTTTGTGGGCCATGTGGTCTCTGCCACAGCTACTCAACTTGAAGTTTGTAGTATGAAAGCCCCCACAGACAATAGTATGTGAATGAATGAGTGTATCTGTGTTCCAATAAAACTTTATGTACAAAAACAGGTAGCTGATAGGATTTGGCCATGGTTGCTGAGAGGTTCTAATATCTCTGAGCCTCAGATCTCTCACTTATAAAATGGGAATAATTAGACTTAGTTCACAGTGTTGTGAAAGGTATAAATAAGATAGCATATATCAGGGGCTTAGCATGTAGTCTGGATGCTGTGGTACTCAGGAAATTGTTACTGTATTGTTGGAATTTGCTCCAACTGCACACTTCCCAGGGATGGCTTGAAATTCAGGACTTTTCAGAAGGCTCTAGAGAATGCAGAACCAAGGTTACCGGTAGAATAGGAAGCAGGAGAGGCTATGATTTAGTTTCTTTTGGAATCTGGCATCATAACAATTTAGGGCAGCCACAATGAATGAGTCAACCCATTGAAAAGTATTTTTGAGCCCTAGATCTGGATTTAGAGTGTGAAAGGCACTTTTGTGATTATAAAAGAAGCAGCAGACATACTCTGCTCTTGCAGTTGAATTAGGCAGAAATAACTGATGTGACGCAATTAGAGACCATTTGAGAACTTTGAGCCACGTGGGTGGTAGCTGACTGTGGGAGAGTGTAGAGGAGACAACCTGTTTGAGTTGGGGGGTGTCCAGGAAGGTCACCTGCAGGATGTGGAATCTGAATTGGATTTAGAGTGATGAGTAAAATTCTGATAAGGAAAACATGGCTTTACTTTTTCTTCCCAGTTTCATTTCTGAGTCAGTCTTTATTTGTTTGGAATTAGAGTAAAGACACTGTCAGATCAGGAAAGAAACTGCAACGAAGGCTCAGAAATTATTTTCAGATCTAATGTAGACAGTCTGTGTACATTAATATCTGTTTCTAGCTTCCCTGAGTTTCTTCCATAGGATTCTTGGAAGGAAAGCAAAGCTCTGTGGTGTAAAATTGGTCAAATGAGGAAGGTCCAAGTTTTGGTGGCAGTGCCTAGAACTAATCAACAGAACCCCATCTCTACTGCCCTCATCTCTTCTTCTTCATTCTTCTTTTGTCTCTTGTACCTTCTAGGTTGGACTTGGCCCAGTCTCTGGGACTCACTCAACTGCAGGTGAAGACTTGGTATCAGAATCGCAGGATGAAATGGAAGAAAATGGTAAGAAAGAAGACAGTGAGTCTAACCACATGCCCACCATCATGGGAGAGATTCTTCCCACAGGACTGGGAAGGCAGGAAGGACCATTTGGTGGCTTGGGCTCCAGAGACTGGAAGGTGTTTTATGTTGCTGGCTATGTGAACAGAAGGATAAAAATATTCCTCTTGACCTGGATTTCTTGACCAGAAGAATATTCTTTTTTCAGTTTCCTTAGAAATAAAATGAAAGCCCATAAGCTTCTCATTTGATAGATTTAAGCCCACCTACTAGCCTTTTCAAAGTACTTCCTTCCTCTCCCACCAAGAGCTGAGAATAGAAGTCAGTACTCTGTTTATAATGCACATATAGGGTACATCTGTTCTTATAGCTGTGTGTCATCTAATGCGGTAATTCTCAGACTTTAGTGAGTATCAAAATAACCTGAGTAGCAGGTAAAAATGCAGAACTCTAGGCCTCTTCAAGGATTCTGATTCTCTGTCTCAGGACAGGGGTAGGAATGTGCCTGTTAACAAGCACTCGGGTTCCTCCAAGGCACGCAGTAGAATGACTGTGGTTTCCCTAATATTGCTCTAGTACCTAGCTAGTGAATTGTTCCATTTTTAGTTTTTAAATGAATTCTATAGAATAAATATCTTTTTAAAAAAGCATAAACATCTCTACATTTTGAGGAACTCAATTCTATAGCAGTCTACCCACTCCGCCTGCTCTTAAAAGCATTGTTAAATCACAATTTTCCAAAGTAGTCAAATGTTTCATTTTCAGTTTTGTAAATCACAAGGGGTAAGATAAAAGCCCAGAGAAAAGAGGCAGGGTAGGGTGAGGGTGAGAAGAAACTCCATTCTTTAGAGGCTAGGTATGCCAAGGCCTCTAACCCGGGCCTTTCTTGTATCCTCACAAAATCTTACTGGCCATTCCTCCTCTCACATGCACCAAGCAGTCCAGGCCTGTATAGATGATGTTCTAATTTGCTAACCTGTCTGGTCACAAGCCATATTTTCTGGTGTTTCAAGGGCTGGAGCATGAAGCTTTTCACAATTATCAAATAACTAAGATCCTTCCCACCTCGTTTTCTAAAAAAAAAGTTGATAGATAATTTGTAATAGGTAATAGATATTGAGACATTTTCTCAATTTGTATTTTTGTCTAATAATTTTTTCTTAATACTTCAGTTCTTGCTATGCCTGCTAACAATGTGAAAAATAAATAAATTACAAGTGAATATTAATGGAAAAGTAGAAAAAAACCAATAAAGCAGCATTTATTACATTCCCAGAAAGGAATTCTGAGAAAATCTCATAATTTCCTCTGGGGTTGTGGGGGGACCTGACCCTGAAGACGGAAGAATTTTTAGATGGAGCCGACTTGACTCATGAAGTACTCTTGTAGTGAGGTGGAGATGCCAGTTGCATGTACAAACGTATATTGTATGAATCAAAAAATATGCTATTAAATGTCTCTTGTGAACCATGCTTTGTCCTAGGCACTGCACATTGTAATGAAATTAAATGTAACCCTGCCTTCATGGAATTTATGGTTTAGTTGGAGAACCAAGGTTCAGGAGGCAACCAGGGAGCTCCTTATAATTGAGTTTGGTTGTTTATTTAAATATTTAGAACCCCAGAAGAGTTCAGATGAGAGGTACTGGGGACTATTTCAGGGAGAAATTGGTATTGAAGGATGAATGGGATTCGATTAAATATATAGTCACTCTAAAACTTCTAGAATGCTAAGACACCCATGAGACTTATGGCGGAAACCTTTTGGGCATTGATCTCTAAAAGAATCAGATTTGGGATTTAGAAACCATGGGCTGTGTTCCTAGGCTTGCCCCTCCCTGGCTGATTTTGGGCAAGTCCCTTCACTGCTCTCTGTGCAAGTTCAGCCTCCCACCTCCACCCTCGTCAATCATCATCATCATACAGGAGAAATCAATGTCTCCCCAGTGGCAGAGGCATTGTTTAAATTGGTTATCAGCAATCTTTTAATGAGTCAGATGATTAATGAACCGACAGCCTGCCATCTCTGCCAGCACCGCCCAGTGCCCGTGGGACGACATGTGTGCTCGGGCCTCTGACGTCACTTGTTTTTCACCAGCCACTGTACTGCTGACACAATTGTGGGCCGGTTATTGATGGTTATCAGTGTCATATAGAATAAGATGGAAAGAAATTAGTAGATTTAACCTCAAGAGAGCATTTCACAGGCCAACCAAATTCAGGTTACTTGAGAAAATAAGAATTCCAAGTTTTCAGTTAAATTTAGCAGTCACTTTTGAAAATGTTTTTTATTGAGCACTTATTTTCACGAGGCAGTAGAGGTGCAAAAATGAGACATGAACCTATCCATTAAAATATAAAATTAGCAAAAGGTTTCAGTCAAGTGAGGGAGACAGACCAGTACCAGTAATTTTGCAGAGAGATCAGGGCAATAGCAGAAGGATTTACAGGGTTCAGAGTCAGTTTAGAAAGGGAGGGATCCACAGAAGAGGTGCCCCTAAATTGGTTTTAGTGAATGAATAGAAACATGCCAGTTGAAAGTGAGGAGTGGCACAGGCAGAAGGAAGGGACAGAAGGATTTCAGGACACTCAGAGTACTTCAGAATGGCTGGAGCCAAAATGTGAGGAATGTTGTTCAGTTGTGGGTGTGGGTCCTCCTCTTCCAGAACAGCAAGGCATTGTTGGGATCCTGATTGCTTCATGTATTTTCCTGGTAAAAATCTTTCAAGGCTATCTCTTCAGGCATTGGGGAAGAAAAGAAAAAGATAATTGGGTAATAAAGATGTCTCAAGGCTAGTAACCTAATTGGAACTGGAAAAAGATTAGCACTCGATTCTCAGAGTTATTCACACATGCCTGCCAACGAAAGTGCTGCCAAAACCAAGATAGCATCTCTGACTAGTTTTTACCAGGCAGCATTTGTAACCTATAGCAGGTTGGGTAAATTTAATCTTGCACATGAGATGAGATACTCACCCTCTATTTCATTTCTGTTTGGCTTTAGTTCCAGTAGAACTCAGTGTTTTGCAACGGGCTTAAAATGCCTCATTATTCAGTGGTCTTTTTCAACTCTGAAATAAAATACAAATAGAATTCTTCTGTGTGAGGGGATCCAGATAGATACAACCTTCCTCTCTCAGTCACAGAGTTGGGTGGGCCACATACCATGTGCCATCATCATCTTTTGCACTTATAGTCTTTAGATAGTCAATTCTGTGAAATTGCTAGAGGTTGCTATTTGTGTAATCTTAAACAGGTTACTTAACCTCTGTGTGTGTTTCTTCATTAGTAAATGCCTAATATATGTCTTATAAGGTTGTGGTATTAACTGAGCTAAGCCTTGTGAAACTTAGAACAGTGCCTTCTGCATAGTATATAGCTAAGAAATATTAGCTGCTGTTATTATTATTTAAAGATTAATTATTTATCTATAAAATTCACATCTCCAGATAATCCAGGCTTTTGGAGGCCAGGAGAAATAAGCCAGGTTTCTGGAATTCTGGTTAAGAGCAGTCCTGGGTGATCATCCTTTCTCATTTTGCCAGCCTTCCCTCTGTCAGGGCTTCACCATCTGGGCTTATGGTATGGTGGAACACCCCATCTTCAAGTGGAGAAAGTCTGCTACACAGTGTCCTGGGAAAAGATTCATGCTAAACACTCTTGCCTCTCAGCTCCATGGAAACAATCATCAGTAATATGGCTCTCACTTTCCCATAGAACTGCAGGTAAAGATTGAGGAAAAGGAGCACAAAGCATTCTGGGTAATAAGTCTGTGGCCCAGAGTCTGCTGGGAGATTGGATAATTGCAGATAAATATTGGAGCAAGAAATAACAGTGGCCCTTTTTATGCATCCCTCATACATTATACACAATGAAATACAGGTGAGAGTGTTAGAATCAAATGGTCAGGGATTTTGTGTTGAAATAATCCCAGCCCTGCCCTCAGCTTACTCTCTGACCATGATGAACCACTTCTGCTTGCTCAGCTCAGGTTCCTGTCTGAATAATGGGGGAAATAGAAAGCCTCTCCTTGCACTGACATTCAGGGCTCTCCAGTCAAATAGCCTGTCCCCTACCTAAGCACCTTGGAAAGGAAGCAAAGGCCTTGTCATTACATCCTTAGCAAGAGGACATTGGAATACTTAGGTTTAAAGTTCAGAGGAGGGGTGTCAGTAGGTATGGTAATACAAGTAGATGATGTGCTAGGTGTTTTTCTGAGAGATGTGTGACCTTGTGTGTGTTCAATAGGTTGTCTGGCCTCTCAGGAACAAGAGTACTAAATTGGCTCTTGGGAACATTTGGGGAGTAGGAGGTCCTGGGAGAAGGGCTACAGAGTGCATGAGAATGTGCAGCTCCTGGTGTGGGGTGGTAGTGAGATAATTGCACGTCTCAGGAGTGCTAGAAGGCAGGGGACCAGAGATTGAGTGCAGAAAGCAGCCAAGAGGGTAGTTATCTCCTAATTATTGCTTGCACTGGAATGTTTAATCCATTAAGAAAATGGTCTGATTGTTTTGATTTTTTTTTTTTTGTGTGTGTGTGTGTGTGTGCTATAGGAAAACAGCCAGGTGGGGTCAATCCAAGCTGTGTGGGTGGTGTTCTCTCTTGCCAATTAGGTGACTTCCGTAGACCTGCTGTTTTATAACTTGATTGCTACATGGGGAAACTTAATTTTGTATAACCTCTTTTATACCAAGTGGAGCTGCTTTCAACTTGTGAATACCATCTTGGCACATCTAGGTGCTTTCAACAGCTTGTGCTGAAATCAAAATCAGATAATGACTTCTGTAAAAAGGAATATAGGGACTTCTCTCCAAAGGTGGATTCTGCCAGCCATCAATACCTTGTTAGAGATCTCTTTCAGATCTCTGTGTTTGTGTGGAAAGTACACTGGTTGATCAGATTCCCAGCTAAAAGGAGGTATTTATGTTTTTTTTCATACCATTCCAGAAATTAACTCAAAATGAATTATAGACCTAAATGCATAAGCTAAAACTATAAAACTCTTAGAAGAAAATATAGGTAAATATTCATGACCTTGGATTAGGCAAGATCTTCTTAGATATAACACCAAAAACACAAATAACAAAAGAAAAAAATAAATTGGACATATGAAGGACACCAAGAAAGTGAAGAGATAACACACAGAATTGGAGAGCATATTTGCAAATCTTGTATATAATGAGAGACTTGTATCTAAAATATATAAAGAAGTCTTCCAACTCAATAATAAGACAACCAAATTAAAAAATGGACAAAGGATTAAAAAATGGACATATCTCCAAAGAAGATATATAATGTTATAATGTGCTCACAAGCACTTGAAAAGATGTTCAACTTCATTGGTCATCAAGGAGATGCAAATCAAAATCACAATGTCACCCACTAGGATGGCTATAATCAAAAAGAGTTAATAACACGTATTGGCGAGGATGTGGAAAATTGGAATCCTCCCATGTTGCTGATTTGACTATAACATGGTGCAGCTTCTTTGGAAAATTGTGTGGAAGCTCCTCAAAATGTTAAACATAGAGTTACCACATGAACCAGCAATTCTACTTCTGGAGATATGCCCAAAAGAAGTGAAAGCAGGGACTTGAGCAGATATTTGCACACCCATGCCATAGCAGCATTATTCACAATAGCCAAAAGGTGGTAGCAACCCAAATGTCCAAGTGTCCATCAACTGATGAATGGGTAAAGGAAAGAGAAGGTGATATATCCATACAATGGATATTATTTAGCTATAAAAGGGAACAAAATACTGATACATGCTATAACATTAGTGAACCTTGAAAATATTATGCTAAATAAAAGAAGCCAGTCACAAAAGATGACATATTATGTGATTTCATTCATATGGAAGTCCAGAATAGGCAAATCTATAGAGACAGAAAGCAGATTTGTGGTTGCCTGGGGTTGGAGGACAGGGGATGGGGAGTGGCTGCTCATGGGTATGAAGTTTCTTTTTTGGGCCTATGAAATGTTCTAAAATTGGAATCTGGTAATAGTTGCACAATTCTGTGACTATACTAAAAATCAATAAATTGTACACTATTAATGGAAGAAATGTATGGTATGCAAATTATCTCAATAAAGTTATTATTTTTTTTAAAGAACTATAGTTTATCAAGTTACTGCATTCATTATTATAGTTCAGCACCTGGAAGTCCTCTGCTGCTGTTAGTGAAATGAAATGTAATAAATAAATATTTGGTGACTGCATAGAAGGTTAGATGGAAGTTAGATTCTTGGAGCGCAAAGCAAGGGATAGATGCTGAATTTATTTTCAAGGAATTTCTGTTCAAATGGGGAAGATAAGAGGAAGCTAGGTACATAAGTAGCAAAAATATATCCCACCCCTAATTATCTGTACTAACCCAGGATCTCCTGAAGCCTTTCTCACTACTTGCCCTGGAAATCAGAAACTCCACCAAGCCAGGGTTCAGTGTCAATGAAGGAAGAAGTGTCTATTATATTTCAAAATAACAAAAATATTTTAAAAATTATTTCTGCCTATCTTCCTGGGATTCTTGTGTAAGTCACAAATTGGGATAATAGTGTGCAAGTCCTTTGAAATCAGCAAAGGCCATTTGGGGTACTGTTATTTTTCTTGGTTATATCTTTCTTCAACTCTGGAAAGGCTTGTAGAGAATGGTTAGTTTACTCAGTAATTGTTGATGCCTGTTATATGCAGGGACTGAGTAGGAGGGACAGGCAAGTATACATGCAGTGACTGTCCTTTATGAAAAGTGCTCTGATGGAGAGAGTATAGGGAGCTCATAGGGCACATTGTAGAGGGCATTTAACTTAGACTTGGGAGCTTAGGGGAAGCACTGTCTAAGCTGAGTTAACCAGGTGAGCAGGGTGCAAAGCATATTTTTCCGCTGAAGACAGTTCTGACTCTTTATATACACATCTGTCAGTCACTCTCACCATCACCCTATGAGATAAGGTACTAATATCTCCATTTTAAAGATTAGGAAACTGAGGCTCAGAGTCTTTAAAGGACAAAGCTAATTAGAATTTAATCTGGTTATTTTACTTTCAAAGCTCTAGAATACTTTCTACTGTGCTCTATTACTTCTTTGAACAATATAACACTGTTTTATAATATCTTTGGATTACAGAAATATTTATACATGATCATTGTTGAAAAATAAGAAAATAAGAAAAATCATACATTAAAAAAATTAAAAATTATTTATGATCCTGACAGGATAAACAGCGTAGTGTATAGTCACCTAGCCTCCAAATTAGAATATGCTGGTTCATAACCTGTTTTTCACAAAAATGTTAATAATATTTTTCATGTCATTAAACATTCTCCCACATAATAATTGTATTGGTCATCGAATATTCTCTCTTTGAGTATACTGTAATTACCTAGTCATGGTGGGAACTGAGGATAATTTTCTTCCAATTTTTGCTGCTCTGATGAACATTTTTGCAGATCAATTTTTGTCTTTGATGACTGTCTTAGGCTAAATTATTAGAAGTGGAATTTTTGTGTCAGAATATACACATTTTAAAACTTTTGATTAAAATTCTCAGATTGCCCTTTGCAAAGGTTCTGCCAATTATACTTTGACACTGGAATATGTGTGTTTATTGTCCTGCTTGCTACAAATACTTCCTTTTTTTTAACTTGTCAGCTTCATTGATATCATATTAATATTTTAATTTTTATTTCTTTCCTTATTGAAGTTGGATTTTTATGTGTTTGTGATCACTTTATTTAATGCTAAAATATGTGATATTGACTAAAAGTTCATGTACTGGATGAAGAGGTCTTTGTAGACTGGACCTGGTGGGTTGAAAATACTTTTTAGCACAGTCTGTCAAGCTGGGAAGGAATGGTTATAGATGTTGTCGAATGGTAGAGTGTAGGGAAGGACTTGTTTCTTAGATTTAATTACCATTTCTATCCCATGTAGGTTCTTAAAGGTGGTCAGGAAGCACCTACAAAACCCAAAGGTCGTCCCAAGAAGAACTCCATCCCCACCTCAGAAGAGATAGAAGCTGAAGAGAAGATGAACAGCCAAGCCCAGAGCCAGGAACACCTTGCGCCCTCCCAGGGACGAGAAGAGCTCTGTGACACACAGGAACCTAAAGCATGCGATATTCCCTTAGAGGTGGCAGAGCTCCCAAGCCAGCCCCAGGAGTTGCCAGTAACCTCTTCAGAATCCCCACCATCAAGCTAAAATAAAACTCTTGGAGGGGCGGGGGAAACTGGGAAGAAGGGAAAGAGAGAAGGAAGGGAGAATAGGGAGAGTAAAACTTCCCAAAGCCTGTTAAAAATGGGGGGAGAAGAGATCCAGTGATGTTTTTGTCACAAGCACTTGAGGAGGACTTGCTTGCCTTTGATGTTTTTCTTCCTGAATGGATGCTTTAGCCACAGGATGCTCTTGATAAAGGGAAACAGTGCCTTGGAACTACCTGCCCCAGTTGGGGTGATGGCTATGGGGCTGAGTATAAGCTTCACTTGGCAAGTGGTGGAGGAAGGCTGTGGCTCTTTCCCTGCCAGCCTCTGAGTACCAGTCATTAATGCAGAGAGATATGGAGGACTTGGGCATCTTGCCCATGTTCCTTGCTGACTCAGCACTTATTTCTGTAGTTTAAAAAGAGAATTTAATGTTTTGGTTGTTTTTTTGGGGGGGGGGCAGTTGGTGAGGGTGGGCAAAAAAGAGGTATGGGAAGGGAGTTCTGAGTTCCTAGAATCGTTTCTGAATAAAGTTAGTTTGAAGACGTGTGCCTTTGTACCCAATATAAGATGGTCAGGTGACTCAAGAACTGACAAGCCTTGTTTTTCTTGCTTCATTAAGTTGCCATTCATGAAGCTGCAATTCAGATATGTTAAGATAACTTTTATTTTTTAATTAAAAAATAAATCTTTCAAAAGGATTGGATGGGTGTATTTTTTCTTCTGGGGAGTGCATTTAGTCCTTTCCAAATGTGGCTTATGGAAAGAGAAACCCCGAGGGAGAGCCTAGCTACCTGGGCTTTAGTTTCCCAGCTAGAAAATAAAAGATTGGGTCAGGCCAGTGGTAGCCTAGTGCAGAAAGACACACCAAGACTCTTTGGGTGAGGAAGTGGAGGGCTCTGCCCATCACCCCTCCCACCACCTTCTGCAAGAGTAGCTTCACTGTCAGCTGTTATACATTATGTTATTCCAACTTCAAAAGTTGTTTTACTTTTTCTGAAGAGATACTCTATGTGTTTCAAAAGTCAAACTATATAAAGTTTGTTTTTCCTCCTGCTCCCTCCATTCTTTGCCCCTATCCCATTTAGGTAACCATTTTTATTGGTTTCTCTCTTATCTTTCTTTATTAAGTATTCATTTGGATGATGGGCTCTGCAACTTGTAACAAAAAATTTGAGGACTACTTGATTTTGTACTATGTGATTTTAAATTTAAAAGCATATCCCATGTTTTAGAAGACCCAGAAATAGATGGGCTCCAGAATGCTGACTCAGTTTCTTGTCCAATTGTCATGCATGCTGGCCCAGAGGCCTGATCCCAGAGGAGTTGTCATGACCATATTCTCTGGCATGTTCATTTGTGATGTCCTGCAGGGCAGAGTGACCATCTTGTGGACTGTTCATTATTAATTACACAGAAACTCTGCGCAATGTGGGCTTGGGTACTATAAACTGACTTTAATAATGGCCTCGACTAGGAAACAAAACCTGTTACTAGTTCTGTAAAACAACTCATATAATTCTTTTCAAAGTGAAACAGAAATAATTTACTTGTTTTCAATGTTCTGCCTATCTGCTTCCTTCCATGAATGTGGATGATCAAAAAATGGCTGCCATTTTGACTTTGCTAAGGCAGTGCCTTTGCTGTTAAGAACAACAAAGAGAAAGCAATCTTTTTCTTAACTCTTGTGAATAGACAAAGGAAGTAAAGATTTGGCCTTGAGAACCAGTTTGTGCAGACCACACCCAGCTGTTTATCTGTTCAAGGTTTCTTTTATCTTTTTTATTTTTTGTACCCTTAAACACCATCACTCTTATTCTCCCCACCCCTATCTCCTTGGAACCACCACTTTACTCTGTTTTTTTAAATGTTTAACTTTTTAAGATTTCTTGAATAGGTGATATCACACAGTACTTGTCTTTCTCTGATTTGTCTCATTTAAATAATATGGCCAAGATCCAGCCCCGTTGTTGCTGATGGGAGGATATCTTTCTTTCTTATAGCTGAATAATTACAGAATATGCAAAATATCTTTTTTTATCTAATCATCTGTTGATGGGCATTTGGGTTTTTTCCATATCAGCTATTATGAATAATGCAGTGATAAACATAGGAGTACATATAGCTCATCAAAATCCTGTTTTCATTTCCTTTGGGTGTATACCCACAAGTAGAATTGCTGGATCATATGGTAGATTTATTTTTAATGTTTTGAGGAACCCTCATACTGTTTTCCATAGTGGAAAACAAAACAAAACAAAAACAAAAACAAAAACGTGTAAGTGTTGTGTGTGGTACATGCAGAAGACTTTCTTCTTCACCTCTAGCCCACCCCATGTGCAGTTTTATTTGCCTACCAGGTGATGTCTCAATGGGCCAAAGAGTACACACAATGGCCAAAGTAAGCAGATATTTGTGCCTATTTAGTCTCATTCTTGAGAAATCATTCTGTCCTATTCAGCTTCCTTCTCCCCCAAAAGGCCTTTCATTTGGGTGCCATTTTTCTGTGATGGTTTTTGTTCTCTTGTCATGGGCTCTCATATTGTCCTTGTCTGAGGTGTACCATAGTGACTATCATCACACAGATACATGTGTGTGCTCACGGCTCTCCTCAGCTTGAGTTCTGGGCCCTGTTTCTGACTTCCATCCCTGAGTCCTTGGCGTTGTTTTCTTGGAGTCATCTTGGTGTTGTTCCCTTTCCCTACAGGTTGAAAGAATTTCAGTAGAGGGTTTAAGACCTAGGATTACTTTCTTCCTATTTTGGAAGCCCTGAGTCCAAGGTTATGTGTACTTACAAGCCCTGGGCTTGTCCTCTGGCCTCCACTCTGCAGAGCTTTGCCCTGTGACTTATGATGGGTCAGGCTAGGCCTTTTGATTAGGTGCTAAACTCTGCTCCCTCCACTTCTCTCTCCCTTTTCTCTCTAGTTTTCAAGACTTGAGACAGGCCTCCAGAAATGAATTACACAAGTTTTCTATGAATTGTGGTGAATAAGAGGTCATTTTGTGCAACCTTGAATGGAGATATCTCATGATCCCTGACACCCAGGAGTTCCCAGTGTTTTTTACTTTCCCAGTGACACCCAGTGTTTTTTACTTTCTCAGCTTCTTTCTCAGTTCTCCTGGAGTCATCTACCTTCATGGGCCTTGCTAAACAAAAACATTTCCTCCCTTCTCTGGCATTCAGGATGGTGATCCTCTGATGGTTTAGGGTCTTCTCTTAGGGTCTGGCTAGCTGCTGCTTTTTGAAGTTTTCCAGAGGAAGGGAGGGGATTGTGACAAACTGACCATATAACAAAGCTGACCACATGGAAACCTCAGCCCTCCTCTCTCCCAGCCTGTCCTCTGTGAGGACTGGAGAGCGCCTTCATAATTATTTTTTGCTGCTACTGCCTCCTTGGCCTATGCACTGGAATTTTTCTTCCAGATTTACAGAAATCCATTAATTAGAGAGAGGTTTAGCTCTTTCCCTGGATTGTAGCTGCTCAGAAGCCAGACTGAGAACCAAGCCCAGTGCTAGATCCCTGCAGAAGGCCTTCATCCTTCGCATCCTTCTCTCTTTTCATGTAAACAAGTCTGCACCTTTTCAGGGGGTGGTAGTGGTGGAAAGGCTTTCAGCAGAAGTCTGCTCACCATACTTTAGTCTTTTTTTTTTTTTTTCAATGTAGTGATGGAAGGGTAGGGAACTTTCCTGGAGACACAGGTGAGACAGCTAGGAGCAGCCCCTCTGTTTCCACTGTTGAAAATATATATATATATATATATATATATATATATATATTTTTTTTTTTTTTTTTTTGTAGAAAATAAAGGGCTCCTGTAATAGGTCCTGGACTTTCATTAGGTGTCCAAGGGTGCTTGCCCAACAGAGAATTCATATACTGGGTCACTGTGCCCTCTGATTTGCTTCTGTATAGTCCACAAATATTTGCTGAGACTCAGACCATCACCAGGTGTGTCTCATGCTATGAGATTTGTGTCCTCAAATTAGTGTGAACAGATCTATCAGAAACCAACCTTAATCAGGCTGATTTCAAATTTTTCTCAGAGACTGCACAATTCTAGAATTGTCTTAGAGAGTGTGTTTGGGAACCTCCGTGACCCTCTCTTGTCCTTCACAGTTGTTTTGTGTTCCTCTGCCTTCTTACCACACTTGAACCTCATTCCCTATGACTGGCCTGGGCCTGGGCTGGAGTTGGACTGCAGGGTAGGAAGCTCTTTCCTCAATACATGTGGCTTTGTAAGTCTAGTTGCTTATTGTCTACTCAGCAAAAAATGAGTGGGGACTTTGCAAGACTAAAGACCATACCAGAAGATTCTCCCCAATATCTCTCCTGCTTGGGTCAGCCACTAGGTGATTTCTTGATCCTCTGGCAATTTTCTGTAGGTGCTGCCTAGATCTTACCCACCGCCCCCCACCCCCATCATACTTGAAAGATGGGAAGTACTGTAAGTGAGAGAGATGAAATGTGCTTTGCACAAAAAGCAAACTTGTTCCTTAGGATTCCTATGCATGGAATTACCTGTTTGCCTGAAGCCCCAAGGAGCCGCCGCTGCTCTGTCTGTGCAATGTTTCCCATTTACAACTTCCTTGTGAGTTGGCCCTGCCAAGTGTTGCATCTTCCAGGTACTGAGGCATCTCTCTCTTCTTTAAGTCTTTCAGTCCCTCTCTGCAAGGTTGTGTCCCAGGCTGTACTGTGTCCAAGAGACAATGTCCTTTGTTCTACCTGCCTTGGCTCTCCTTTACCCTTCTCAACATAAGTGTTTGAGGTCACCTCATCCTCTTCCTTAATTAACCTCACCTCTTCTCCAGTCTAACCTGTTCATTCTTCTCTCAGCTCTTCCTCTTAATGCACCTTTTATTATTGTCACTGTGGTCCTGCCACATGTCCAAATAGAATGTGGATTTGTTTTATGTCCCTGTTAGAGTATAAATTCCTTGAGGCTGTTTTTTAGTTTATATGTCTCAAGTTGCTCTGTCTGTGCTGAGGGCTCTAAAGGCCCTTTAGTCAGGCAATTAAAGGCTCTGAATGTTACTGGTCTCCTGCTGACATCTTTCTTGGACGTCCAGAGGTTTTGTGTTCTCAAAAGTGTTGTGAATAAAGCCCAGTGTTGTGAAGACTTGAGGCCCCATATCACAAAGGAATTTTTCTGGGTGTTGACCACTTTTAGAGCCACATGCACTAGCTTCAGAGCTGGGATTGTCAGCACCTTTCAGAGGCAAGAGAGGGGCAGAGCAAAGTCTTGCCATCTACAGAAATATTCCCATCACTCAAGGGCAGTAACGCTGAGCCTGTTTCCCCAGGGACAAGAGGGTAAAGGGTGATGGGGAGCCCATACTTAAAGTTCCCCATGGCCAAGGGTCAGTTTCCCCCCATTTTGCTAATTCTCTTTGGGAAGAAAGATTGGCAGGGCTTTGAAGAAGTTGCCGTCCGAAGGTTGTCCTTCAAGGAGACCACAGGCAGTGTTGAGCAGACAGCCTAGGAGGAAGACAATATCCACTGGGACATTTGCCTAAAGCAAAATTTGAGTCCTATCTAGGTCAAAGCCCTCTTTGATAGCTGGTGGTGGGTTGGCAAGGCTGTTTGCTGTGGTTTATGAGATGATATTAGGAGGTGACTGAAGGGAGATGAGTTCATCCTAGAGAATGGCAGGGATGGCAATGGCAGGAAGGTGGTAACTGGAGCCAAATCTAAAACTTTGATATGGGCAGTAGCCAGAAGTATCCTCTCCACTCACATAGGGGGAAACTTGGAGAGACTTTAGAGAGGGCCCTAAGCCAGCTGAGATTGGAAGCCTCTGCCTTTAGAAAGCAGAGTACTTGGGCTTTTACCACCAAAAAATAGCATTAGCTACAATTCAATCCAAGCCAACAGGTATTTCCTCAACATCTGTCTTATGAGGAACCCTGTGCTAGTGCCAGTGGGGGAGGAGGAGGAGGAGGAGGAGGAGGAGGAGGAGGAGGAGGAGGAGGAGGAGGAGGAGGAGAAGGGTGTGCAGTAATATGTCCCCATCTTCAAATAAGCTAGAGTCTTCTTGGAGAAACTAACATTTTTCTGAGTTTAGGGCAGGAACAGGGATTCCAGCTTGATTTGTGTGGTATTTACACCTGTCCTCACCTTTGAGATGGAGTTTTTCAGAACAAGGGAGATGATTCATGGAAAATACGTTCCTAAACATGTCCTCACCAGGCTAGGCCCACTAAGAGAGGGTTAATGTCTTAGGTACCTTGTGCACCTGGAAGGGTGATTAACACTGGAACAACAGGTGTTTGCTACATTCACCTGAATATCCCTCTAATCCCTGATTGTCACCCAAATCCTGGGTGGAGGGTGGTTTGGGGTGGGCAGAAAGATCCTAGTAATACCATTTGCAAGCTGGGTGTGTATTCTGAAGGGAAGGTGGTTGGGTATTGGCCTCCATGTGTTTTGCAATTGCCTCATCAATGGGCAGTGAATGCAGTGGCCTGCCCTGCCTCTTCTCCCTCCATCCGTTTGTAATTATCCAGCTCTGATCTGAAGTGGCCTCTACTTGGCTGCCCTGCAGTCAGCCTCTGGTAAATCCAGGTCAGCAGTGGCCAAGAGGGGACAGGGAGAATGCTGCCTGTTGAGGGGCTGTGTTAAATTACCATGACAGGTTCCTTTCATACCTGACTGCCTTTCTTTCCCAAACTCCCTTCTCTTCTGTTTATTTTTGTTGCAGATTTATTAGACACACAGTTAAGTGCCCATCTAGCTTTGCAAACTGTGATTATACCTGCTTTATGAATAAGTTCATTCACTGACAAATCCTTCAAACATTTTTTTAAAGAAGGTGGGGAGGAATGGGGGAGAGGAGGAGGAAATAGTGCCCCAGGTCAGTGAGGAGGCCAAGAACAACCGAAACCCAAGCGCTGGCCTCTCCTATAGCTAAGAATGTAACAAGGGCCCTCAGAGTTGCCTTGAATCACCCTGCTCCTCAAGACATGTGTCATCTCTCCTGTGGGATCCTGGGGTCTAGAGTTTATTCCTTTGTCTTGGTGGCCTGGGAGCATGCCGCTTAGGGCAGGCTGAGCAGAGGCTGTGCACCTGCTTAAAATGGTTGCAGAGACATGTTGGGTGAACCCTTGCCCCTTGAGAACCCTCTTGCTTCTGCCAGGGCTTCCCTCCTTCAGGCAGCCTTCCTTCCCAAGCATATGGCTCCTTAAAGCACACATATGACTGCTGAAAGTAGTAAGACCTTGGTGTGGTGTCTTTTTATGCCTTGCCTATACGGCCAGTCCTACAATAAGAACTATTTATATCATATTTATTCGCCTCAGCAGCCCTCTGAAGCAGGCACAATTATCACCTCTACTCAGAGGTGGAGAAGCTAAGACAATGTGGTGGAACAACTTGCACAGTTACCTAACAGCTGGGAGTACATATTTCTCATCCATAAACTGGGCCTGTGCCTACTTGTAAGAAAGCTGAGTTGACAAAACCTGATCTCAGAGCAAAGTACTGAGATAGGCAGACCCCATGTTCCACAGATTCTCCAGCAGGTTCTTTTGTCTCTGCTTTCACACCACTGTCACTGGGTATCTCTCACAGCTTGCCCTCACAGTGGTGCGCGTCATCTTTTATTACAGTGACCTTAGAAATCAGTGTAAACATCTGGTATAAGGTCAGAGGGAGGGATCATATCTGAAGCACAGTAACAGAACAGTGTCCTCACTACGGAGTGGCAAACAGTGCCAGGGGACATTGGCTTCTACCCCAGAGTGGGAGGTACACAAATAGAAGCTTGTAGAACCTAGGTAGAAGCTGCCTGGAATGCTGAGTTCTCTGTTCTAGCTCTGAACACAGATGCTGCTCTTTCTCAGCAGTTCTTGGAGTGAACTCTGAGGTCTAGGCAAGCCTTAGAGTCCTGGCTCTAGACTTAGAGGCTCATGCTTCTGTCCTTCAGAGGTCCTGGATCTAGTCTCTCTTTTCCTGATTGTCCCCCTCTACCGCTTCTTCCTGTTGGTTTCTCTTTCAGTCACTTATTTATTTTTATTTGCACTTTTTATTCAATGCAAATAAATGCCACAATATGAGAAATTCTCTATGAATCAAAACATAGTTACATAGATATAATATATAGTCAAAACAGATGTTCAACATGCCAATGTGAATGAAGCAAGAAGGAGAATCCATTTATACATACAAAGGCTTGAAATGTGTTGGAGCTGGGTCTTTTGTATTGTTTTCTAAAAATGACAAACATTTCCTTTTGTTATCAAGGCTACTGTGCCCATCTGGTCCCTGAAACACCACTGTGGTCATGGCAATAAAAAAATTCAATAAGTGCATATTCTAAAAGAGGCTTTTGCATACGGAAGCGGCAATGCAAGACTTACTTTTCAGAATCAAGCCCGTTTTAGACTGTCAGGTTTTAATTATTTAAAATGCTGGCTGATACCTAGTGTGCTCCAAAGGCACACTAGTTTTATTCATAAAGGTGAACACAAATTATTTTTTCTTTCCCTTTTTATATTTATTTATTTTATTTTTTAAATCATTAAAAAATTTTCAATTTTAGTTGGCATACAATAGTATACTAGTTTCAAGTGTACAGCATAGTGATTAGGCATTTATATACCTATGAAGTGATCATCCTGATAAATCTAGTACCCATCTGACACCATATATAGTTATTACAATATTATTGGCTATATTTCTTATGCTATACTTTACATACTCATGACTACTTAGCAACTACCAATTTGTACTTTTTAATTCCTTCCCCTTTTTCACCCACTATCCTCATCCGCCTCCCATCTGGCAACCCTCAAAATGTTCTCTGTATCTATGAGTTTGTTTGTTTTGTTTGTTTGTTTACTTTTTTTTAGATTTCACATTAAGTAAAATCACATGGCTTTTGTCTTTCTCTGACTTATTCCACTCAGCACAATACCCTCCAGGTCCATCCATGTTGTTGCAGATGGCAAGATTTCATTCTTTTTATTTTTTTTATGGCTGAGTAATATTTTGCTGTATATATGTACCACCCCTTATTTATTTTTATCTACTCATTCATTGATAGATACCCAGACTGTCTCCCTATCTTGGCTATTGTGAATAATGCTGCAATGAACATATGAATGCACACATCCTTTCAAAGCAGTATTTTAATTTACTTCAAATAAATAGCCAGAAGTGAGATTATTGGGTCCTTCTTTGTGCCTTGTTGTAGACTTTGTTTTAAAGTCTGTTTTGTCTGGTATAAGTATTACTACCTCAGATTTTTTTTTTTTAATTTTTATTTTCATGAAACATTTTTTTTCCAACCCTTTACTTTCAATCTGTGTGTGCCTTTCTATTTGAAATGAGTCTCTTTAGGCAGCATATGTGAGGTTCTTATTTACTTATCTATTCAGCCACTCTATGTCTTTTATTGGAGCATTTAATTTTTTTTCATTTGAAATACTTGTTGATAAATATATAGCTATTACCATTTTATTATTTATACTTTTGATCTTTTTTATTTTTCTTAAAGAATTCCTTCTAACATTTCCTGTAATACTGGTTTGGTGGTGATGAACTCCTTTAGCTTTTTCTTGTCTGGGAAGCTCTTTATCTATTCTTTGCTTCTAGATGATAATTTTACCAGGTAACTAACTGCTTTGTTCTTGCTGCTTTTAAGATTCTCTGTCTTTAAACTTTGACATTGTAATCATGATGTATCTTGGTGTGGGCATCTTTGGGTTCATCTTCTTTGAGACTTTCTACACGTTTTGGGCTTGTATGTCTGTTTTTTTCACCAGCTTAGGAAAGTTTTCTATTGTTACTTATTTAAATAGGTCTTCAGTCCCTTGGTTTCTTCCTTTCCCTATGGGTACCTCTACGATGTGAATGTTGCTACACTAGATGTTGTCCCAGAGGCCCTTTAAACTATTCTCCTTTTTTTGGATTTTTTTTTCTTGTTGCTATTCTGATTGGATGTTTTTTTTCTACCTTATCTTCTAAATCAGTGATTCAAGTAATTATTTTATTCTCTACTTCTGACTGCTTTTTTATGTTTTATATCTCTGTTTTTATATTTTCTATCTCTTTGTTAAATTTCTCACTGAGTTCATCTACTCTCTCCCTAAGTTCATCTACTTTTCCCCTAAATCCTAAATTCATTGAGCATCTTGTAGATTGCGTGTCTTTATTTCATTTAGTTCTTTTTCTGGAGCTTTGCTTTGTTATTTCATTTTGGACATATTTCTCATCACCCTATTTAAGCTGCTTCCCTGTGTTTGTTTCTATGTATTAAGTAGGATTGCTATGTATCCTGGTCTCTGCAGAGTGACCTTAGGTAGTAGGTGGGGCACAGTGGCATAGTCTTCCCTGGTCACCTGAGATGGATATTTTAGGTATGTTTCTTATATGAGTTGTATGTGCCCTCCTGTTGTAATTGAGCCTTAATTGATGTTTGCACATTAGTGGGAGAGATTGACCCTCAGCCTGAATCATTGTGAGGAATGGCTGGTAAGGGACTGAACCTACAGAGTAAGATTAACTTTAGCAGAGTCCTGGTGCCATCTTAGGCTTCCCTTTGGGTATGTCTTCCTCCAATGTATCCCAAGGTGTTGCTCCAGCTCTAATGAAGCTGGCCATCAATTGTGCTGGTACCAGGGCCCTCTGGGAGGGGGCCACAATAGGCCAAATTCTGTCACAACCTGTGGCCTGGCCAGGGCCAACTGGCAAGAGTAACAAAGCAATCATCAGAGGGCTTCCACCTGTGCTGGGCTTAGAGGGGCTGTAAGAGGCTAATCTGGGAACTGGGGCTAGTAGCCTCTAGTGCTGGGCTTCGGGTTGCTCAGCAAGAGGTGCAGGGCATGCTGAGGCCGGATGCTGATGTTTTGAGTTTTGTGAATCTTTGAGAGATTTTAGGAAAGTCCTCAGCATGAGCCAAGACAAGCCGTTTGTATGGAAAAACCACTGGAGGTGGGCCCACAAGTTGAGTGGGATGAGGTCTCAGAAAATTACCAGATGGGAAGCCAGTGTTAGCCCTTTTAATGGAGATTCAGATATGGTGGCCACTTGCATCTGCATGCTGGGTGTGGGGAGGGCTCAACAAGGGAATGATGGATTCTTCCTGCACCTTTCTATCTGGGAGAAACTGCCTTCCCAACCTTTGCCCTGAAGTCAATCAGTTCCTCCCTGTATGTCGCTGGCACTTTCTGAGCAGCTGCCCAAGTACTAGAGCTCAGAGCAAGTGAGTTCATCTCTAAGTATGTCTGTGTGTTGGCCCTTTAAAAGAAATGACTGGGACACCAGCCGCCCTCCATCTCAGCCACAATCTTTACAAGTTTCACACCCAGAGGTTGTGAGTGATGCCTTTTCCTGCACTGGAACCCTGGGCTGAGGAGTCTGGTGTGAGGCCAGGACCTTTGGCTCTCCAGAGGGACCTCTGCAGCCAAGATATCCCTCCCAATTCTCAACTGCCATAGGAGGGTGTGGGCTGGCAGTCGTGGGACAAACTTGTTTTGCATTTCCACCCCTCTTACCAGTCTCCAGGTGGCCTCTTATGTATTTCCCCAGTTGTAGTAATTCTGTTCAGCCAGACCTCAGATGACTTCCAATGATGGTTTAGTTGTAATTTTGATGTGGTTGTAAGAGGATGTGAACATAGCATCTACCTTCTTCTACACCATCTGACTGAAAGTCTGAACAAAAGAATACTTACAGAAGTAAGAGAATTTTTGTGAGCTCAATTCAAGTGGGTTTCCAATGTTCAATTTACTTTATTTTTGACTTATTTCAAGATTTACAAATATATATCAGAGGGTAGGGGTGAGGGTGGAGGGAGGTAGACTAGGTAAAAGGGGTCAAATATGTGGTGACAAAAAAAAATCTAACTATGGGAGATGAACACACAGTTTAATTATATAAATGTCTTAGTGTAAAATGTACAGCTGAAACTTACTGGATTTTGTTAACCAATGTCACCATTGAAAAAAATTTAATTAATTAATTCAAAAAAAGACTTACAAACATGTGTTCAAAAATGGGTCGTTTAATGTTTTATATATTATCTTACACATGCTAAAATAAAATCCACTAATTTAAAGTTATTTGGGATCATATTTTTGCAGCTAAAAGATTCTGACTCTCTTTTCAGAATATGTGATGGGAAATGCCCAGCTTTTAACCTTTTTAGACTGCAAGCAAGCCTTGATAATTATCCTTGGATTTTGGGTAGTTTCCAATCCATCATTGCCCTGGCACATGTCAATTACTTTCAAAAAGTCAAGTGCAGAACTCTGGAGAAAACAATTTAGTTCCTGAATGAACAGTGAGGACTTAGCAATGGAAAACTTCAGAGTCCATCAGCACCAAATTGGTGCCAATGAAACAGTGCACAGAGGATTACAGTAGAACCTGGAGTGTCCTTCCACTGTATACATAAAAAGAAACATGGATGCTTTTCATCCTCCCTAGTAATTTTATAGCCATATAGATTTAATGAGCCAAAGTGAAATCTCTATTCAACATTCTATTCTTTTACTTTTGGTCTAGGTAAAATATTTTATTTTTATTTCCAAGGTAGAGTTATAGGTGTCCCCATTTTCTTAGCCATGTTTGACAAATTTACGTCTCTCTTCTATCTTGTGCAAGAAATTCCATTCACCAGATTTGGCACTGGAATTTACAATCTAGTTAAATCTTTCAGATGTTCTTTAAACCAAGCACATTTAGGATTCTCAATATTTTCTGAATCTTACTTATGTCAATAAATCAAAAAGCAATATTTAGTATATTTGGCAAGGATATTTTGACTCTTGATTTCTTTTATAGACAGTCTGGACTTCAAGAAGCAGCCATCTCAATTTTGAAAGATGGAGTAGGAAAGTGTAGTTATTTTTCAGCAAGAGTCATGGCCTTACATCTGAATGTAAGAGCTGACAGGTTTCTTAAGTCTCATTTGATCTGTAGGTTTCCTTTTCATCTCTCTATTTCCACTTAAAATTTGCTTGTAAATTGGATGTAGTGTTTCTATTAATGTTTAAGGGACTGACATCAGTATAAATTCACTATGTGTTTTTTCTTAAAAAAAAAAAAAGCCTTGCCTTTAGAAAATGTCTAGAAATAATGGTTAAACCAATGGTAATGAAAATGCCTGGTACCTAGACAATAGTGTCTAAATTTTGTTTCCCACCAAAAAGGAATCAAGACTCCTCAGAAATGGTTTATTACAGGTTTGGGGCAGGAATTTTATGTTTGGTTTGGAATATCTTGTGCCAGGAAGCAGTGAAGCTATCAAACACCATTAGGCCATGTAAAAATGATGTAGGAGACATAGGAGCTGCCTTGAAGAGGCTGCTACTAACTAAAGCTGTCAGTAAGAATAGTAATTACAATATGTCAAAGTACATCAAATATTTTTAAATCTATGTGTTCAGAACTTGAAAAACAAAACTAGCATCACCTTTGGAGGGATACTAGGAAACCAACTCATAAATTTGAAAACTGATAAAGAGAAAGTAAAAATTTACCTAATAGGAACTGTGCATTCAGGTAACTTGTAATTGATGAGGCAAGTTTCTCTTTATAGAAGGTAGTAAGCGAACACAGAATGGTTGACTTAGAATGTCACCATTCAGAACCTCATTGAATTAATGAATCTGGGTGAAGATTACCAATGTATGCTAGCATCACAGAAAGAGACACAACCAGACATTACATGTGTTGTGATAAAAGTACACACCTATGAAGGATACTGGCAAAAAAAAAAAATCAAACATGAATCTGATCAAGCTTCTACATCAAAATATCAATTTACAGGAAATAAGGGGACAGAGAACATGTTTAAATGATGCTCTAGTGATGCAATCAGCAAATCTCAACAATCTTCCCAGGATCACATCTTTATGGACTTTCTTAACTTCACCCCCAAATCACCCTAAGTGTCCTACCTTAACAGTCACATGAAAATGATTCAGTCTACTTTGAAAATGATTAAATGAAAGAATTTGCTCTCTGTTCTCTGATCACAGCTTTCAATTCTTTTTATTTCAATAATTTTTATTTTAACTATTTCCCCTATAGCTATTCTTAGATGCCATCAGAATCTCCATTCTACAAAATATTAGCTTTCTCTTTTCTTCTTTTCACTCTGATTCACCTTAGATTTCATGCTACATTAAAAACCTGAATTTTGTTCCTATTTATCTTTTTGTAATCACTGTATAGCAAAGTCTCCAACCCATGTTAACTGAACTTTATATTTCCTTGATGTCTTTCTTCATGAGGGCATCAGATTGCTGCTGGAGGAAGTCCTGTGGAAGGTCAGGGGGTACCACTGTTTATTTACACGTAGTCACCTTGGTGGTACCTGCCACACTTTCTGGAAAATATTCTTTCTTTTTCTAGGCACATTATGTTCCACCTGCAATGATTATTTCAAACCTTCTCCACCTTACTCTCAGCAGATTGTTTTGTCTCCAACTTTTCATTAAAAAAAAGAAGCCATTAAATGATATTTCCTCAACCCTCTGCTGCCAAACCTACAGAAGTACATATATGTTCCAGTCGCTATTTTATCCTTATTGTTATAAAGGTATTTCTACCACTATACAAAACTACTTCTTTGATCTGTACTTTGGATGCCCCACCTTCATCTTTTGAAAACTTATCATATAGATTATACCTTCTCATTCCCTCCTCTTCAGTCTCTGCAAGTATTGCATAAATGTTATTTTAAATAGCTTTATTGAGGTATCATTGACATACAATAAGCTTCAAATATTTAAAATATATAATTTGACAAGTTTGACATATATATGTAAAACTATTACCATAATCAAGATAGTAAATATACCTATCATCTCCAAAATTTTTTTCTTGCCCCTTCTAATCCTCTTCCCCAGACTCTCCTTGCCCCTCTTCCCTAGGCAATCATTGATTTGCCTTCTGTCACTATAGATTAGCTTATGTTTTCTAAAGATTTGTATAAATAGTATAATGCAGTATATTCTTTGCTTTTGTCTTTCTTCTTTCACTCAGCATAATTATTTAGAAATTTATGTAAGTTGTATATACATAATTCATTCTTAAATTATTTTCAATTACAGTTGACAGTCAATATTATTTTATATTAGTTTCAAATGTGCAGGTGTACAGCATAATGGTTAGACATTTATAAAATTTATGAAATGGTCCTGCTGATTAGTCTAGTAATTTATTGTTGTTGTTGTTCCTCCTCCTCCTCCTCCTCCTCCTCCTCCTCCTCCTCCTCCTACTCCTTCTCCTCCTCCTTCTTCTTTTTACTTGCTGAGCAGTATTTTAATGTATGTAAAAACAAACTTGTTTATAAATTCACTGACTGATGGACATTTGGGCTATTTCCAAGATGTGGTTATTACTTTATTTTCTTATGGGCAAATACCTAGGAATGACTGGATCATAGGATGGGTAGGCTTACATTAATTTTTTAAAGAAATTGCCCACTGTTTTACAAAGTGGTTGTACCATTTTACATTCCTACCAGCAGTGTGTGAGGGTTCCAATTCCTCCACATCCTCATTAACACTCAGGATAGTTACTTTTATTTTTTTTTTTTTACTTAGGCATTCTAATAACTATGTCATGGTTTCTCACTGTGGTTTTAATATGCATTTCCTTAGTGACTAATGATGCTGAGCATCTTTTCATATGCTCATTTGCTATCCATATATTTTATTTTGTGGAATGTCTTTTCAAACATTTGCCCATCTTGAATTATGTTTTTTGTTTCTTTATTGAGTTTTTTTAAGTTTTTTTTTAATATTCTATATACAAGTGCACTACCAGTTTTATTCTTTGCAAATATTTCCCCCTCTCTAATCCTTATCTTTTTATTCAGCACACTACCTTTTATGTTCATCAAGGAAATATCTTTTTCCATCTCCTTTCTTTCAGTCAGTGTGTGTCTTTTAATCTGAAGTGAGTCTCTTGTAGGCAGCATATGTAGGGTCTTGTTTTCTTATTCATTCAGCCACTTTATTTTTTTGGTTGGAACACTTATTCTTTTCCATTTGAGGTAGTCATTGATAGCTTTGTAGTTATTGTCATTTTAATTTATAATATTGATACATGTTTTTTTTTTTCTTGTTAAAGAAGTCCCTCCAACATTTTCTGTAATACTGGCTTTAGCTTATTTTTGTCTGAGAAGCTCTTTATCTGTCCTTCTACTCTAAATGATAGCTATACTGGATAAAGTATTCTTGGTTGTAGATCTTGGTTTTCATCACATTGAATATTTTGTGCAACACCCTTCTGTCCTGCATAGTTTCTTTGGAGAAATTAGCTGCCAGTCTTATGGGTGTTTCCTTATAAGTAATTATCTGTTTTTCTCTTGCTGCTTTTAATATTCTTTCTTTGTATTTAACCTTTGTCATTTTAATTATAGATGTGTCTTAGTTTGGCCCTATTGGATCCCTAATTTTTGGAATTTTCTGAGCTTCTTGAGGTTTTATATCTATTTCCTTCAGCAGGTTTGGGAAGTTTTCCATCATTATTTCTTCAAACAGTTATTCAACATCTTGATTTTCTTCAGTTACGCTGATCAGATGGATATTTGGACTGTTGCTAGTGTCTCATATGCCCCTTAAATTAATTTTTTAGTTTTGGCATCTTATTTCTTGTCATTCTGATTGCATTTCCTTGGCTTTCCCCTCCTCTAGGTAGGGTATATGATCCTTTTCTTTATTCACTTTGTTTATTCCATTTAATATACTCCTCATCTCAGACAATGTGTTCTTTATTTTAGACTGGTTCCCTTTTATAATTTCCATTTCCATTTTTATGTTTTATTTTATCTCTTTGTTGAAGTTCTCACTGAATTTATAAAGTTCATTGAGCATCTTTATAACCAGTATTTTGAAGTCTGTATCTGTTAGATTACTTGACTTCATTATATCTGGATCTCTGTTCTCTTCTCTCATATGGTTTATGCTTCTCTGTCTTCCCATTTTGACTGCCTTTCCATGTCTGTTTCTATGTACTAAGCAAAGCTCCTAAGTCTCCCGGTCTTATTAGTGTGAATTTGTGACATAGGTGTCCTGTGGCACAGTCCTGAGAAGGGGTTCAGCTGCAGGCCAAATTTAGCCTAATCCTCTATCCCTCTGGAGCCACCTGTTAAGGTTCAGCAAGCAATCCTGTGCTTATAGTTGCCTCAAAATGCCACACGAGAAACCAAGGCCAGCTGTCTTCAGTGTTAGTCTAGGCACTGCTCAGCAAGAAGCATCTGACTCACTGAGAATACACACCTGGATGTGGCTTGGGTGGGGCTGAAAGCTGATGGAGGTGGGGTTTCGGGTAATTCTCTGGGCTGAACAACCTCTGTTATCCAGTTGGATGACATCATGGCTATGGTGGTGCTGTGTCCTTAGCACTGGTATCAGAGAGGGCTCAACAGGGATCAATGGATAACGCCAGCACTTCTGTACAGAGCAAGTCTCACTTAGGCCCTCACACTGACAATGTCTTCCTGTAAGTCCCTGGTGCCCACTGAGTGCAGCCTAATTGGCTCTGGTTCCCAGAGCTAGCAGGTATGTCACTGCCCAAATCTGCTCGTGATGTGTCCCTCTTTAAAAAGCTATTGCTGCTGCTGCAGCCTCTGTCTCAGGCTCAAAACCGGCAACCTCACTTTCTCGCCCCATCCTACCTTCTTCTGTTGCAGGGAGATTTCTTATTTCTCTCCCTTGTTGTAGGGCTTATTCATCTAGATCCCAGGATATTTTCCCTTGCTGCTACTCTTTGTTTCTTTCACAACTTTGGTTTGGTCACTAGAAGGATGAACAGAGAGCCTCTATCATCTACACCGTATTTTTCCCTCCTGGATTTTCTAGTTTTTTTTTTTTTCATAGCCATTTATTGAAAAGTTTATCCCCATTCCACTGAAATGCATTTACATATTTTTGTCAAAAATCAGTTGTCTATATGTGTCTAGACTCACTCATACATGTCTGTTTTATTGATCTATCTTTTCTATCTTTATGCCAATACCAGACTGTTTTAATTACTGTTGCTTGATAATTAATCTTGAAATCAGATAGCATTCATCCTTTCAAATATTTTCTTCTTCTGCAAAATTTATTTTGCTATCTTAGGTCTTTTGAATTTCCATATGAATTTTAAAATCACTTTAACTAATTTCTAAAGAAAAGCCCGAGGTTTTGATAGAAAAAAGCATTTAACCTATAGGGCAGAATAGACTTTTTAACAATATTGAGTTTTCCAATCAATATTAACAAGATATATCTCTCCATTTATTTAGGTGTTCTTTAATTTATTTAAGCAATGTTTTATAAATTTTACTGTACTAGAATCATATTATTGTTAGATTGTCACTAGGTACTTCATAATTCTTATACAGTTATAAATAATCAGTACTCTGCTGAATACTCAAAGGGGCAATCTGCAGCTTTCCAGGGATCTCCCTCCGGGAAGTGTTCTCCTTTTGGATAATCTGTTCTGCAAACTCCTGTTGCCTAAGCTTCCTAGAACCCTTGGCTTTGTCTTCAACTTAGGGCATCTGCCAAGTGTTTCCTCAATTCCCTGTCCCTGAACCACAGCCTGGAAACTGTCATAAGAGAGTAAAGTGGATCAGTCATGTGGCTCACCTCATTTGTTTCCTATCTCTAAGAACTCTGTCTTTGTTTTCTATTTTTTGTTTCACATATTTTATCTGGTTGTTGTTTCAGGAAGGAAGGTAAATCTGGTTATTGTTACTCTATCTTGTGTAGAAGCAGAAATTTATTTCATAAATATTTAAATATCAATTCTCTTATTTTAAGAAACAAACAACATTTTTGAATATACCTTCATCTCTAGGTATTGACCTAACTCCTTTTCCAGTCACGTTTCCTGGAAGAGTTGTCTGTATTCAGTTTCCATTTCCTTACTTTTCACTCCCTGTTCAATTTGGCTAAATTGTTTGTTTGTTTGTTTTACATTAAAAAATTAAATTAATAAACACTTATTGTTAACCTAAAAAGTTAGAGGTAAGTAAGAGGAAGAGTAATGGGGCATATCAGATCTATAAACTCTCTTAAGGAACCAGGCCCTTTCCATGTTGTTGCTCTGTTACCCTCAGGGGATGGTATAAAGGGGACAGGGCCATCACAATGCGCAAATACAAGGCTCAAATTTTATGTAGCCCTGGGGTAAGGGGTAAGAGAAGAAAGTAAGTGGAAGGCAAAACTTTGTATCCAAATGATTCATTAATTGTGCACATCACTTTCATTTACATTTGACTAGTGTGAATTTAGCTATATGGCCACACGTAGCTGCAAGGGAGACTGAAAACTATGATCACTGTTTGAGAGGCTATGTGTTCAACCAAAACTCAATTAGCATGAAAGAAGTAGAGAAATGATTTGGGAAGACAACTGGCACTCTGATCTTCCTGACACCAAAGGCTTTGCTCTACCTATATGTACTATAATTTCCTGACTATTCAGAGCACCTAATAGCTTAAGAATTGTGTGTATTGGTTGGTTGGTTGATTGCAAAAGAATAAACTCAAGCTTCTCCAGGGCATCTTAGAGGAGTAACATAATTCTGTTTGTCCAAAGCTTGTCTGCTGTTTTGTCCAAATAATGTCAGTTTAAGCTTCATTTTTTCTATAAGGATGTCAGTTAACCCATGAGTATGTTTTCCCCCAAATGAAAATAGAGAAGGTGAAATTGTAAAATAATCTTTTAAGAAGAGGTTTTTCTCAACCAAAATTGTCCTGGAGCCAATATTTAAGCCAGCCTTGAGGAATCTGTTCTCATATTTACAGTGGGAAGGCAAATTTCTAACATGAGGAATAAAAAAAAAACTGACAAAAAATCTTGGATTTGGCTTGGAAAAGAAAGGCAATGGGGTATGACAGTTGTCTTCCAACATTTGAAGATCTGCCAAGTTGAGGATTTGCATATTTTCTGTGAAATTTTAGAGAGCAGAACAGAGCTTGGTGGATGGAAGGGAAATGGATGCTGGTGTGATTAAAGAGGGTAAGATAGGGTAGATCAACTGTGTAACAAACTCCTAAATTTTGATAGCTTTGTTATAAATAAAAGTTTTATTTCTTGTTATTGCAATGGTTAAATGGGAATGCTCCTAGTTGGATCACTGCTGTAGCTTTCCTCCAGTGGAGGTGCAGAGACCCAGATTTCTTCTAAATAGACCATGTCTCTTAGGGCTCCATGGTTCCCTCCTGTGTGCTCTCTGTTTGGGGAAAGAACCAGAGGGATAGCTGTAGAAGTTCACATTTAATGTATCAGGCTTAGAAATGGTGTATGTCAGTTCTAACTACATTCAATGGGCTAGAACTCAATCATAAACCAAACCTGACATAAGGAATATTGCAAAATGTGGTCCAGCTGTGTGTCCAGGAATAAGAGGAAGAATGTTCATTCGGTATCAATTCAACCCCGGCCATGGACTGTCCTTATAGTCACTAAATACTTTTCATTATTTTTCCCATGTATAAAATATACTCCCGCTCCCTCAAAGAAAACAGCCCAAAGTCTAATTCAGCCATTGCATCCTGCTCTAATCCATTGTTTCTAAATATTGCACAGACCTTTCTATCAGATCCAGTTGAAGCTTCTTGTAGTACAGACATCTTTGAACTAAAAAGACGAGTTGTTTGCTTGCTCCCAACCTCCCAACAACCACATACTTCTAATAAACTATGAAGGAAGATGATCAAATAACCTTAGTAAGTTATCCTATCTACAAAAGGAGGAATAGGAGACACAGCAATCGCTGGCCTATAATAAATGTAAAAGCACACTTACCAGGCACTATGAAATTCCCCTATTAAGGCAGAGGAGTAGAGAGGGAGGAGTATTCCTTGATTAGACTTAATTCTGCTTTGGGAGAGACTGCCTTGTTCATTGTCTTCTGTAGTCCCTGAATCCACCACTTATCATTAGGGTTTTTGTCACAATACAATTAAATTTTTTTCTCATGCAATAAAATAGTTTGATATGTACATTCCTAGCCAGGTTCAGTTCAGTTCGCTTAACTAGAACTGAAGTAGATATTTTGGAAGATTCCTCTTTTGGGGTTATACAGTCTTAATACCTCATTCATACTTACATAAATTTGAGATCCCCAGGATTGTTTTGATGCTTGAACAGTTAAAGACTTTTTGGTATGGGTTGTGGTTTCTTTGGTGAAATAACAGCTTTAAAAATTTACTGGGCTCCTGCTCTCTTTGCTTCTAGTTAGTTTTATGTACCAGTAGCTAAACCTAAATTTCTTTTCCAAGCAAATTATCAACCTTGATTTGTTTCTTTCTTTCTTACAAAGCTTATTTTTTCTCTGAAGCTAGCTGAGCCAATAGGTTGGGTGAAATGGCCACAACCCTTAATCTCATCTTTGCTGAAAGGTCAATTTTTTTCCTGAGCTCACCATTTTCTTGTAGTATTTACTCAGCACAGTCAAGAATACTCAATATATACTAATACTTGGACTCTTTCTAACCCTTACCCCTGGAGCTATACACTCAGTATCCATGGGCCTGCCTTCCAAGTTATTGCAGGAACTATTTTTATCAAATATTTTGCCATCGCAAATACATTTCTTAGCCTGAGATATCAGGTTTTTTTTTTTTTTTTTTTTTTTTTTGCTATTATCTTACTGCTAAGTCAATGCCACATATCGTATTTATTTATTTATTTGCTTATTTATTTATTTATTTATTTATTTATTTATTTATTTATGAGATGGCAGGACTCAGGACTCTATTTCAAGATACCGAGTTTTGTACAAGTCAAGGCATACTAACTACTCTAAGAGACAACTCTCCAATTTTTGTCACAATACAATTAAATTTTTTTTCTCATGCAATAAAATAGTTTGATATGTACATTCCTAGCCAGGTAGTTCTCCTCTGTGGCCTAGCTGAGGCTCAGGGACCTCATTCTAGGGGCTCTGCTATCTCCTAATACATCTCCGACCCAGCTGGAAGATGAGGGGCTGAACACACAGTAAAGGTTCCAGGCCTGGAAACAGGATATGTACCCTTGCCTAGAGTGGCTAGAACTTAGTCACATGCTGTATCAAACTGAAGGAAGCGCAAGAAACATACTCTAGCTGTTTCCAAGAAGAAGGAGTGGGTTTGTTGAGCATCTAGCCGGTCTCTGTCAAATCAGGGTAGGTTTTTTTAAATGATTATAGTAATCTGAAAATGAGACTATTCTGTCACTGAAAGTTCTCAGAGGCCAGATAACTGTCTATCTGATAGAATAAAGGTAGTTGAACTAGATTATCTTTGAGGCCTCAGCTTCATGATTAGAGAAGACTTAAAAGTTATCTACTAGCTTCAACAAGAAAAGATAATTAGCATGTTCCAAAATCATGGCCCTATTTTTAAGGCCAATTATGTGTGTGTAAGGTATGATTAGAAGTGGTAACAAATGTTTGGTGACCCTGGCTAGATTTGTGTATTTTGGACTTACTTGAGGAAATGTGAATACAGTTTTTTTTTTTAATTATCATCTATAATCAGGCCAAAATATTTACTTATGTGAATAATTTGCTCTTGGAAGGAAAAATATAAACTAAAGCACAGTAAGTACATTTGCTAATTACCAGCCTTTGTCAAACCCTTAGCCATGGCACCTAACATCACCCTGTGAGTGAAAGCATGTCTTTGTACTAACCCATAACTACAAAATGTCAGGGAATCTCCAAAAAGGTTATCTTATGCCACTCCAAAGATTCAAGGGGCTGTTTTTTTTTTTTTCTAAAGGAGGCTTTATTGTTGCAGTTTTCACCCTGAAATCTCTTTTAGCAAACTTTCTTTGTCAGTTAAAACATAGTCAGTATACATTCAGCCATTAGAAACACAAAAAAATACAGCAAAAGGGGGAAGTTTTAGAAATAATGGAAGTAGTTACTATCATTTTTATAGTGTTTTATACTATGTATAAGTATATATAAACATTTTATATTTATAGATATGTTATATATTTATATATTATAAAGCACATTCATTTTTTATGTTATTCAACAGATTTATTGAATTTTTAGTTATATCAGGCAATGCATTAGGCACTGGAATTTAACATAAATAAGATATAGTTCTTTTCTCAAGGAGCTTAGTTTGGCAGAGGGTTATGAGCATGTAAAAATATATGTTAGGAATCTTTACAAAGTACAATAGGGCACAAAGGACAAAGTGATTATTTCCAATTAGAGTATCAAGAGGCTGAGAACAGAGAAGTTTCCTAAAAAGGTTAATAGTTGAGCTGAGTCATTCATCTTATTTAATTACGATAACATCCCTGAGAGGCAGATAACATTTCCATAATTCAGACAAAGAAACTGAGGCTAAGTGAAGTCATGTGACTCATCTAAGCAGAGTTGGGAGTTGAATCTGGTCCCCTACTCTTTCTGCTCTTCTACACTTACACACACTATATGCAGATTGCTAAGTTATACATACACGGTGGACTTATGAAGCCCGATTTTACAGCTTAGTTGATTATGCTGATATTTGCCTTTAGTTCCTTCCTCATGGGGTTAGTTAAGTTCTCTCTTGAGGAGACAAGGCTCTTTGGGGCTGATTATGCGTATCCAGGCCACCTTCTTACTAGCATTTGGGCTCCCTCTCCTTCCCTTCTTTGGGTTTGCATCCATGGGCCATTCTATGTTCCATTTATCCCATTTTGCTCTAACTTACCCTAGCACGACTGAAACAGACTCGAATTGTTCTTCAGTTTATAACTCTTACTCTGTGTCCCCCTCTACTTGCAGGTTGTAGGTTTCTCAGGAAAAGACCATCTTACAGTGTTCCCCACTGGCTAGTAACTAGGTCAGGGCTGATCCCCATGCTCAAATGCCATCAAAGGCTTACGGGGTGAAGGTTTTATCCAGGAGACATAAAGGGCAATGTCCTTTTTTTCCTGATGCTTTATGATACCTTTATTAAGAAAAATATGAAATTTGTAGCTTACACTGAGTCGATTGTGTATGCACATGCATGTGTAAATCTTGTGTATGTATAGATGCATGGGTAAATCTTTTTGGTTTGTGAAATCTAAAAGTCTAGAATCCACAGCTCTAGTGAATGGTTCCAAGCCTGAGGGACATAATCATTTGGGGCAATAAAAATAGATTCCTGGGTTTTGTCCCAGAACTAAGGAACTAGAAAATGAGGGCCCAGGAAATTGTGTGTTTAAAAAGACTTGCAGATCATTATGATAGTGGGTGGCATTTAAATTATGCCTCAAACAACTGGGAGGACTTGGATAAATGTTAATGGAGGAAGGGAGGGGCAGGAAAAGGCCTTTAGAAAAGAAAAATGTGAACAAAGTGTCAAAGTGGAGAAGCAAGGTTTTGGAATGACAGATGGACCAAATGAGATTAATGGCTCAAAGAAGAGAGTAATGGGCTTCTGGTCAGAAAGGTAGATGGTTGCTAAAGTGTAACAGATTTGAACCTTAACCAAAAATATTAGAACCTCCAAGGGAGGATGAGTAAGAAAAGAAGAATTATTGATATCCTAATATGCAATAATCATTGTCTTTGGATGAACAAATAATGTCTACTTAACTATGTATTGTTTAGAATGAATGTTGATATTATTTGGATTAATACAATATAACTTAATATAAAAGATCTTCAAATTATTAAGTAGGTTTTGGTCATTTTTAGCAGATCATATGGTACAATTTTCATGATGTGAGAAGCTATGAATTTTTTAAACAAAAGATTGCGAGGGATTCATGGAAAGGTAGGGATTCCCTGGAGGTGTTTGAGAAGAGTAATGGGTACTCTGGGTAAACTAAGGAAGGGAGTAGTTGAAGGTAGACACACAAATGAGGAGGCTGGTCACATAGCTTGAGGATGAGGTAATGAGGACCTTCATGGAGATGAACAGCAGTGGGTTTAATGTCAGCATCATATTTTGTGGTCTATTAGTCAGCTGCTCCCTGCTCTTCTTCATCACATATCTGTTCTTTACAGACCCATCCAAGCCCCCATAACTGCACTGAGTTATATACCCCTGAAGCCTCCTGCTTCACTCCATGCGGAGTCCTGGCAGAGCAGCTGGTAATAAGGCTTTTGATAAATGTGTCTAGCTAATAATGATCTTCCCTTTCAGCTTGAAAAAATCCTCCTGAACTCAGAGATCTATTTCTCTGGATCAAATTATAGTCCTGAATGTACGATGATAGAAAAATGAGCCAAAGAACAGCCTACTAATAACTCTGAGAGAGATCAGATTTAAAGAAGCCGCAATCCTTTAATCCCAGGTGATATTGCTTCTATTGCAAACCCTGGAATCCACATCACCATACAGAAGAGCCCAGGCTGTAGTACTCAGCCACCTGATCCCCAGAAGAAGCAGGGAACATTAGCTGTTCCCAAAGTGGGCATGATGGGCTGGCTACTGGGGTCAGGTGGGGCTGGACACTGTAATTATAGCCATAGTCTGCCTCTATCTCTTCTGGGAGCAAGATGCAGAGAACCCTAATCCTATCCTGGCACAAAGGAAGCCTAACATTCGCCAAGGCTTTCTACCCAGAAATTCTGCTTTATAAATAGAGAAACTATGCAAGATTGTAGCAAGGGTCACTGAGGCACATGGTATGGTGACAGACTGATGGAATTTCCAGGAGGGAGGGGCGTCCTTAGCACTAGATCTAGCCTTCCTGTCTCAGGCAGAACTGTATTGCAGGCTAATTTGACTTTTTTTTTTCTATATCGCCTGCATTTACATTTAAGTGGAGAAGGGAAAGTAGTATAAAATCTAAACTGAGGCTTTTATGGATCCCTAAAACTCAGGGATCTTTGGGCAATTGAAATTGTGTGTCTGCATGTATTAACTTATAAATGTGCATTGTGGGCAATGCTGGTCATAAATGAATGTTTAATATAAATTACATTACAGTGTAGTAAACATTGCTTATTTGTGGTCATGCTACAACTTTCAACACTTCCTTTGCTTTTGATAACTTACCATATTATGAACCCTCTCTTCCTCAAAAAGAAGTCATAAAATTCACAGCTACAAACCTCTCCCAGCTATGGTGCAGTCATATAATCTAGGTTTTGGCAATCAGATGTTTCCATGAGACTTGGATTCAGAAGTAATAAATATGGGGAAATAGCCACACATGAGCAATCAATCTTCAAGCAGATATGGTAGCAGAAGTATCCAGATATTCAGTAGTGGTAGTGGTGGAGTTTCTTACTGTAAATTGTCATGAGATCAAGTGGTTGGACATTTTTTTTCAGGCTGCTTATCTTCAGGGACTGGCTCTCATGGCCTCCAGGAGAGTTAATAAGTTTCTAATATTCTTAGCCTGTTTTTAGCTTAAAGTGCCAGACTGGCTTCTGCTGTTTGCATCTAAAAACTTCATAAATATACTGATTGATACTTGGAATAGTTACCATAAATAGACCCTCAAGGAAATGGGGACTTGGTTGTTGGTCATCTGAAGAGGTTGGATTCAAATGCAAGGCTGTGATTATTTAGCTAGTATTAAAGGATGGGATTCCTGGTAACTCATGAGTGACAGTGATGAAACAATTACTTAAATACCACTGAACCAACCTATGTGTCCATCAATGGGGAAATAGATAAAAAAGAAGTGATACATATATATAGTGTAACATTACTAAGCCATAAAAAAGAATGAAATCTTGACATTTGCAGCATGGATGGATCTAGAGGAAAGGTATTGTGTTGAGTGGAGTAATTCAGATAAAGTCAAATGCCATGTGACTTCATTTATATGTGGAATCTGCAGAACAAAATAAACAAAGTGGAAACAAAGTCAGATACAGAGAACATTTTGATGGTTGCCAAATGGGAGGAGGGTTTGGAGGATTAGGTGAAAAAGGGGAAGGGATTAAGAAGTACAAATTGGTAGTTACAAAATAGTCATTGGAGAAAAATAGTCATGGGGATGTAAAATATAGCATAAGGAATATAGTCAATAATGTAATACCTATGTATGGTGTCAGAAGGGCACAAGATTTATCAGGGTAATCACTTTGTAAGTTACATAAATGTCTAATCAATATGTTGTACACCTGAAATAATATAGTATTATATGTGAATGGTAACATAAAAGGTAAAAATTTTAGTGCATGAGACTATCCTGCAATTATGTAGCTTCTATGCTATTTCTTGCAACCACAGAGCTGATGTAAATGAAAATGAAATTCAGAGTGAGATGCTGAATTATAAAATAGTATGCATTCATAGCTTTCAGAGGACTCTTATGTGGAAGTTAGCACTCACTGGGAAAGAGTGAGATGTGGTATGGGGACATCTGAGAGAGAGTATCTCAATTCTCAAAATCTTAGCAAGAGAAGCCTTTTTCCCTTTCTTCATTGACTTTGTTTATGCCTTAATTAAATACCTGTAATAAACTTGAAAAAGGATGTTACCTTAGAGATGATATTTTGTCCTCATGAACTATGCTAACAACCTCTCTTGCCTTCAGACTTGTAATTAAAATCAGATTCTAGGATATGCCAGAGGGGTAATTACAAAGTCAATCTGGGGAAATGGAATCTTACATGACAGAATGATAAGATTTTGCTCATTTACATGGTTGAAACTAGAAAATATATATGGTAATGGATGATAAGGGGCTGAAAATGAGTTGGTGTGAAAACAGAACTTTAGATAGGGCCAAATTAATTAATATGAATTCACTTAGTGAAGATTTTGGGTTGAATGTTCGAGCTGAAGTAATTGGGAGTAATTTTAACAGGTTTTAATTTGGCCAATTAAAATTTAGTCTCAACAAGAATCTATACCAAATGGAAACTAAATAACCCATGGGTTACAAAAGAAATTACAAGGGGAGTAGAAAGTATTTTGAACTGAATAAAAATACAACATATCAAAATTTGTGGTAGTTGCTAAAACAGCACTGAAAGGGAAATTTACAGCACTTAGGGGAGAAATTTATCTAAGGTCTATATTAGAAAGATTCAATAACAAATAACAGAAACCATGCTAGCGGAAAGGGATTAAATACAGGGATTGTATGTTTATGTAAATCCTTGGTAGGTCTGAATTGCTGACCATTAGAATGTCTACCTTTTCAAAAATCAGGAAGACAGGTAATCAGGAATCAACCACTATAAATGATAGCTCTAGAAATATACCACCTTATCTTGGAACCGTAAGCCATGATGATGTGACAGCTGACTCCAGAATAAAATGATACCCACTTGACTCATACTAGCAACACATGGACCCTCAGTATGCCTTTCTTTTAAAAACCATGAAATTAAGGATTGGAAACTGGGAATTCTGTGAACAGTGACAAAGAAAAACTCAATACATCTATGACTATTCTTCAACAGAAGCAGCAAAAGCATGGTTTCTCCCTTAATTCTGCCTTACAAATATTGTGCAGGAGCATGAGATTGCTGAAACCTAAATGACATCCAGAGTCAAAATGCAAATGTGTCTGAGGAATATTGTTTTTAGTTTTCCAGCCTGTTGCATAAGAATGAGGGTGAAACAAATAACCATCATAATAACTAACATGATTTAGCAGGGCTGAAGCGATAACTAGAATGATAATTAACAGTGATTAATTGATCTTAGATTCTCAAGGGCTGAAGTTAATGTTCTATTTGAACTTTAGAAGAGAAAAGAAATCCTAGGTTGGATGAGCAGAGATATGTCTATAGCAACTACAGTAGAGAATCATGGATCCTCACCAAATTCCCAGCTCTCACAGTGTAAAACAGAAGTAATTCTACAACCCAAAGGAAATCACAGATTTGTATAACTATCAATAGCTAAACACTATAGGTGTAGTGATTCCCATTATTTTATTTCCCCATTTAATGCATCTGTTTGGTTTGTGTAGAGAAGAAATTGTCTTGGGAACAAGCATTTTTGAATATCCTTGCAATATTATTCCAATTTCCTATATTTTAAGATCTACTATTCTAAGTAAGATGTGAACTAAGGTGCAGGAATGTAACCTAGACTCTACCAATAAGATCCACTCTACTGGGACTTGAATTCAGAAGTAGCCATCTGAGAAGTTGGTTACATGTGGGGAAACATTATCTGGAAAGCATGCTTGGTGAAGATAGCTGATTGTTCACAGAGACTAGTAATAGAATTTCTGGTATATGTTTCCAGGTATTATAGGGCCAAACAACATTTGTAGAGATGTTTTTGCTGGAGAAGCCCTTGAGTGTGGTAGCTGCTCACTTTCAGAGTCTGACTTGTTCTCACATTCTGTTTTTTTTTCTTTTTTTCTTTTTTTTTTTTTTTTTTGTATAAACAAGACAAGGTGAATTCTGTTGTTTATAAGCACAAACACTGACTGATACAAGAAATCCTCTGGTATGCATTTTAAACAGGCACCTTGGAGGAACTGGAATTTTATGGCTCCAACAGTAAGGAAAAAAATTCTCAGAAAACACATACATAGTACGAGTTTCAGAATATATTCATGGTTCAATAGACACAACACAATCACTGTAAATTGGACTTATAGTGAGAAGACATTCATGAAAGCTCTGCAAGATCCTTCACCACTAAAGAGAGATTCTATATGTAATTCTTTATTAAGACATATGTGTCTTGCAAACATTTTCTCCTAATCTGTGGCTTGTTTGTTCATTCTCTAGAAGGTATCTTTTTTTGAGGCGGCATTTTTAATTTTGATTGAGTTTAATTTTTCAAATATTTCCTCATGGTGTTTGCTTTCTGAATCTTGCTGAAGATATTTTAGCCTATCTTTTGGTCACAAAGATATTCTCTTAAGTTTTCTTCTGCAAACTTTACAGTTTTTGATTTTTATATTTAGGTCTATGATCTATTCTGAATTAATCATTGCATATAATATGGAGTAGAAGTATACTACTTTCCATATAGTTATAGAGTTGTTCTATCATTTTTCGAAAAGTCTTTCCTTTCTCTTTGGGTTGGTCTGCATCTTTTTGAAAATTAAGTTACCAGGAGGGTTCTCTGTAGGCTACTGTTGCTGATGCCGAGCAGTGTGGGGAGCTGGCCCTCAAGGATGCTCAGACCAAGGTTGCTGAGTTGGAGGCTGCTCTGAGAAGCAACGAGCAGGACATGGCCCAGCAGCTGCATGAATACCAGGAGCTCATGATCATCAAGCTGGCCCTGGATGTGGAGATTACTACCTACTGCAAACTGCTGGAGGATAAAGAGAGCTGGCTAGAATCTGGATGTAAAACATAAGTATCCATACCAAGACCACCAGTGGCTACCCAGGTGGGCTAAACCTGGCCTATGGGAACCTCACAAGCTCTGACCTCAACTAAGGTCTGAGCTTCTAGTCCAGCTTTGGCTTTGGTGGGACTCTTGCTCCTTCAGCTTCACTAGCAGCACTAGCTCCACTAAAACCACGGTTATGAAGAAAATTGAGACTCGTAATGGGAAGCTGGTGTCTGAGTCATCTGATGTCATGCTCAAGTAAATGGCTACAGTGATCTCTCCTGGCCTTCAAGCCTGTGGGGAAAGGAGCTGTGCAGGGAAACCTTGGGCACAGGAGACCCTCTTGAAGCTCAGCCATAGTCCTCAGCCCAAACATGGATGGAGAGTCTACTGTCTGGGAGATTTCCACTTACCAAGGTCTCCAACCCAAAGTAAGTCAAGTGTTTTTTTCCAAAATAAAGTCTCAGCTGGCTCTGCCAACACTAAAACAAAAAACAAACAAACAAACAAAAATTAAGTCACTATATAAATGCAGATCTGTATCAGGGCTCTGTATATAATTTTATTTATCTATTTGTTTATCCTTATGCCAATAGAACATAGTTTTTGTTATTATAACTTATAATAAGTTGTGAAGTCAGATAGTTTGTTTTTCAACTTTATTCCTCTTTTTTAAATTTGATTTTTAAAATTAATATATAGTAAAAGTAGCTTTTTAATATTGTACAATTCTATTAATTTTAATGCATTTGTAAATTTTTGTAATCATTACCACACTCAGAATACAGAACAGTTGCACCCTTTCTCTACTCCTAATCCCTGGAAACCACTAATCTGTTCTTTGTAATTACAGCTTTGTTTTTCAGAAAATGTCATATAAATGGAAGCACACGGTATGTAAACTTTTGAGACTTTCTTTACTCAGTAAAATGCCTTTGAGATTTAACCAAGTTGTTGCATGTATCAATATCATTTCTTTCATCTCCAGGGTAATATTTCATTTTATGAAGGTATTGCAGTTTGTTTATCCATTCACTCATTGAATAACATTTGGATTCTTACCAATATTTTTTTTCTGGCAATTATAAATAGAGCTGCTACAAACATTCATGCATGAGTTTTTGTATAAAACATTTTTTTCTATGGTCATTCTTTAATATAATTATTTTGGATATTCTACGTCTATTGCGTTATCACATTAATTTTACAAGCAGCTCGTCAGTGCAGTGGAGCAACCTGATTCTATCAGGCCAATGCAGATTGCTGTCAACGGGTTCTGAGCCTGTAGGCTCCTGCAAAAGTATAGGACACAGAAAGACCAGCTATCATCTGCCTTGTGTGCACAGACCCCAATGATCCAGCCAGGAGACAATGAAGAGGGCTGGCACCAGGGGACTGCCACAAAAATCTCCCTCATAAAGTGCAAGCTGTGATCTGATGGCTACTGCCTGCCCACAATGGGTGGCCTAGGAAAGGTGCAGACTGGGGTTGGCAACAAACCCTCCAAGGGCAATTTGTGGGATGGGTGGGTTGGAGTTTCAGGAAGACACAGGGCAGGCCTAGTGGATCTCATCAGGGAAGTGCAGCTGAAGAATTGGCCATGTGGAAGGAGGGGTCAGTACAGCAAGTTGTCGCCAGTCTGTAGACTGCCCTGGAGGGGAGCCTGACCAAGGAGCAATGACAGCAGTCCCTCCAGGCCTTACTCTGGTGCCACACAACCCATTTCCCCCTGTATGTCTCTTGCGCCTCCTGAGCTGCTGACCATTTACCAGGGTGTCCAGGGTGAGTGTCTATGAGTTCATGTGCAGGCCCTTTAATGGAGAAGTCTGGATTTTCAAATGCCTTCCATCTTACCCAGACAATCAGAATCCCCATTGTTTTTTACAGCCACATTTTGTGAGGACTTTTCTTCTTGGTACTGGAACGTGGGGCTGGGGCACCCCGGTGTGGGACTGGGACCCCTTGCTCCTCCTGGGGGACTTCCACAGCCGATATATTCTTCCCAATGCTCAGCTACCACATGTGGGTGCAAAGCGAGCTCATTTTCTGTCTTTGCTCCTCCTACCATCCTCAATGTGGCCTTCTCTTTATATCCCCCTGTTAAATTTATTTTTAAGTACTTAGGTTTTTAAAAATATTGTTGTATATGGTATTTTAAAAAATTTGTTGTCCAACTTTGCTAGCAATATGTAAAAACAACCATTTATTTATTTTTTTTTTTTGTATTTTTTTGTACACTATTTACTTAGGACATTTATTTATCATTTCCAGTATTTTTCTTTGTAGATTCCTTATGATTTTATATGTAAAAAATTATCATTTGCAAATAGATACCATTCTATTTCTTATTTTCTAATCTTTATGCCTGTTTTTTCTTGTTTTATTACAGTGGATAAGATTTCCAGTATAATGTTGAATAGAAGTTGAAATCAAGAAGAAAGTGTTCAATATTTCACTATTAAGTATGATATTAATGGTAGGTTGTTCATTGTGTTTTTTGTCAGTTTGAGGAAGTTAAGTTACCTTATATTCCTACATTGCTGGGAGGTTTTGTCATAAATGAGTGTTGACTATTTTTAAAAGACTTTTCCGCAACAATGAAAATTTCCAAAGGGATTTTCTCCTTTGTTATGTTAATGTGGTGAATTGCTTGATTGACTTGTAAATATTAACCTTTCTTAAGTGGTTGATAAAATTCTCTTGTGAAACTATGTAAACATGGACTTTTCCTAGTGAGAAAGTTTTTGTAACAAATTCAATTTCATCAAAAAAAAAAGATTCAATTTCAATACAACATTTATTAGGGCAGAAAAGGATAGTCATATAATAATATCATAATTACATAATCTTTGAGAAAGGTTTTTTATTTTGAATTAACTTAAAAAAAAAAATGAAAAACAGTTTGATACTCCTGGGAAACAGAATTGGCCGAAGTAATTGGGCCTGGGGTCAGGGTTCCCATTATGCTGCAAAACTCCCACTTTTTCCAGGTTCTCTGAACATTGCTGATCTCTAAATCATTCTTGCTGGATCTAAATAGAAAAATGGATGTAATTTATAAGTATCAACTGACTTCATAACTGCTTATACATTAATATGTAAGAATTTGAGAGAAAATAATAACAGGTACCCTTGGATCAGCATCAACTATGTGCCAGATGTTTTAACAACCCTATAAGAAATATTAACATTTCCATTTTACAGAAGAGGAGACTAAGGCTCAGTTAAATTAAATAACTCAGTAAGATCACATTGGCATATCGGATACAGCCAAGATTTGAACCCAGGAATGGCTAGCTTAAAACTCGATATTCTTTCTACTACACTACATTTTCTCTGCCTCTTCTCCCCACAAAGATGAAGACAAAGGAGATGCAAAGCGACCTGGATTCAGGAAATGTTCTGGGAACACTTTAGGCCTGACACTAAAAGTAAAACTAATTCAGAATTTTGTTTTTGTTTTTTAACTTGACTGATATGTTTTTGTGTGATATGTTGAAAAAAAAAGTACATAAATGCTCCCACCTCCACCTCCAAGAAGGGCCTTTTGGAAAGTTTGTTAGGCTGTCTTGAGACTAGTTCAGACAAAATGGACTTTCAAGGATATTTCCAGATCCAGGCACATGGTTTTGCTCTCTTTGCATTCCTATAGGCTGAGCATATGTACAAGGATCAATGCACATCACTCCCTCCAGTATGTGAGTTCCTTGAGAGTGGGGGATACATATTTCTATACCTTTGGATTCCCACTACCTAACTCAGTACCTAACACAGAGCTTAAAGGACTTAAGGACAATGATTTGGCTTTACAGGTCTATTCCTCAAGGTGTATGAATGTTGTTGTAAAAGTCAGAATTTACCATAGAGTATAATGTTAGATGTTGTTTCGTCATAATACATGTGCTGTATTATGTTGAAGCACATTCCTTCTATACCCTATTTATTAAGAATTTTTATCATGAGTGTTGAATTTTGTTAAATGCTTTTACTACATCTATTGAAATTGTGTAATCTTTTCATTTATTCTATTAGTGTGGTGTATTGTATTTATTAATTTTGATATGTTGATCCATCCCTGCATTTCACTTGATGATGGTATATGATCCCTTTAATATGCTGTTGAATTTAATGTACTAGTACTTATTGAGAATTTTTGCATTCATATTCATCAGGTACATTGATCTGTAGTTTTCTTGCAGTATCCTCTTCTAGAATTGGTATGAGGGTAATAGTGACCTCATAAAATAATTTTAGGAGCATTAACTCCTCTTCGGTTTTTTGTAAGAGGTTGAGAAGAGTTGGTGTTAATTCTTTAAATGTTTAGTAGAATTCTGTGGAACAATCAGGTTCAGGGTTATTTTTTTGTAGTTGAGAGTTTTTTCTTTTTATTACTGTTTCATTCTCCTTATTCATTAATTCATATTTTCTATTTCTTCATGATTCAGTCTTGGTAGGTGGTATGTTTCTAGAAATTTATTATCCATTTCCTTTAGGTTACCTAATTGTGGGCATATAATTTTTTATAGTAGTCTCATGATATTTTCTATTTGTGTGGTGTCAGTTACAATGTCTCCTCTTTCTTTCTGATCTTTTTATTTGAGTTATTATCTTTTTTGCTTAATTATTTTAGCTAAAGGCCAATTTTGTTTACCTCTCAAAAACCCAGCTCTTAGTTTTGTTTATCTTTTCCATTGTTTTTATGGGTTAATTTTATTTATTTCTCCTCTGATCTTGGTTATATCCTTCCTTCTGCTACCTTTGGGCTTAGTTTGTTCTACTTTTTCAAATTCCTTGATGTTTAAAATACATTTGTTCATGATCTTTTTTTTTCTTAATGTAGGTGTTTATCTCTATAAACTTCTCTCTTAGAGCTACTTTTGGTGCATTCCATATGTTTTGGCATGTTATGCTTTCATTTTCATTTGTTTAAAGATTTTTTTTTGATTTTCCTTTTGATTTCTTCTTTGCCTATTTGTTGCTCAGAAGCATGTTGTTTAATTTCCACGTGTTTGTGAATTTACCAGTTCTGTTGATTTTTAGTTTCAAACCACTGTGGTCAGAAAAGATACTAGATGTAATTTTAATCTTTTTGTCTTTGCTAAGGCTTGTTTTGTGACCTAACATATGATTCATCCTGGATAATATTTCATGTTTTCTTGAGAAGGTTATGTGTTCTGCTCTTGAGTGAAATTTTCTGTTTATCTTGATAGGTCCATTTGGTCTAAAATACAGTGTTTCCTTATTGATTTTCTGTCTGTATGATCTATCCATTGTTGAAAGTGAAATGCTGTCCCTTACTATTATTGTATGTTATCTATTTCTCTCTTCAGCTCTGTTAGTATTTGCTTAATATATTTATGTACTCCACTGCTGGGTGCATAGATATTTACAGCTATTATATATATTTTTTTATGAATTAACCCCTTTTACATTGTTATAAGTGTAGTTACCCTTGATCTCTTTTGGTTTCCATTTGTATAGCATACCTTTTGCCATTCACTTTTTGCCTATGTTTTTCCTTAAAGCTGAAATGAATCTCTTGCAGGTAGCATATAGTTGTGCCTTGTTTTTCATCCATTCAGCCATTCTATGCCTTTCAATTGGAGAATTTCACACATTTCATTTAAAGCAATTATTGAGAGGTAAGGACGTACTAATGCTATTTTATTAATTGTTTTCTGGCTAGTTTTAGTTCCCTTATTCTTTTCTTCTTCTTTTGCCATTTTTCTCTGTGAATTGATGATTTTTCATGACAGTATGCTTTGATTTCCTTCTCTTTATATTTTGTGTGTCTGCTATAGATTTTTGCTTTGAGGTTATCATGAGGCTTACATAAAACATCTTATAGATATAAAAATATGGAACACAAATTTTCATGTCAATCTTGCAAAGGATCATGCTAATCTTGGTATCATTTCCATTTTAGTATATGTGCTGCTGAAGTGAGCAGCATGTTTAGTTATTTTTTTTAAGAAACTGTTTTTTACACTATTTCTCTAGAGTGACTATATCATTTACATTCTCAGAAGCAATGTATGAGTAATATAGTTTTTCTGCATCCTTGCCAGTATTTGATGTTGTGACTGTTTTTCATTTTAGTCATTATTATAGGTATACAGCAGTATCTCATTGTAACTTTAATTTGCTTTTCCCTAAAGGCTAATTAAGTTGAATGTCTTTTTCATGTGTTTATTTGCCATATGTCTATCTTTGTTGAAATGCCTCTTGCCTAGGTTCTAATTGAATTGTTCAATTTATTTATTTATTTATTTATTTATTTATTTATTTATTTATTTATTTTTTACTATTGTGAGTTTAAAACTAATCCTTTGTAAGTTATGTATTTTGCAAATATGTTCTCACATTGTAGCTTGTCTTCTCATCTTCTTAATAGGACCTTTTGTGGGGTAAAGATTTTTAAGTTTGATAAAACCCTAGCTATCTATTTCTTCTTTTATAAGTCATGCTTTCGGTCTTGAGTCTAACTCTGCCTAGTACTTGATCCTATATTTGTTTCTAAAAGTTTCATACTTTTACACTTTATATTTAAATTCATTATCCATTCTGAGTTGTTCAAATAACATGTTAGACATTTTTTGTTTTGCATATATGAATGTCCAATTTCTTCAGCACTGTTTGTTGCTTGTATTGAATTGCTTTTGCACATTTGAAAAAAAATTAGTTGGGCATATTTGTGTGTGTTTATTTCTGGGTGCTTTATTCCATTGGTCTATGTGTCTTTCTCTCTGCCAATAACACATAGTCTTGAGCTACACAGTAGCAGCACAGTAAGTCTTGAAAATGAGTAGACTGCTTCTTCCCACTTTTCTTTTTCAAAATTGTTTATGCCATTCTAGTTCCTTTGCCTTCCCATAGATTTTTAGGATAATATTGCCTATATCTGCAAAAAGAGTTTTTATAATTATGGTAGGAATTGTGTTAAACCTTTGTATCAATTTGGAGGAGAATATACACCTTTGCTATATTTAGACTTCCAATCCACAAAGGTAGTATGTCTCTCTACTTATTTAGATTTCTTTGATTTCTTTCTTTAGCATTGTATAGTTTCAGCATATAAATTCTGTACATGTGTTACTATTAGATTTATACTTAAATACTTCATTTTTTGAGTCATTGTAAATGTTATTGTAGTTTTAATTTTGGTGTCTTTGTAGTCATTGTTAGTATAAAGAAATAGTCTATTTTTTAATACAATCTATTTTTGTATGTTTATCTTGTATCCTGTAATTTTGCTGAACACACTTGATACTTGTAGTAGTTTTTGTAAGTTCTTTGGAATTTTCTATGTAAACAATAGTATTATCTGTAAATAGTGACAGTTTTATTTCTTCTTTTCTGTTTTCTCTATGGGTATCTATCTGTCATCTATAATCTACCTATCATTTATTTTATTTTATTTTATTTATTTTATTATTTTATCTTATTATGCATTATTGCACTGGCCAGAACATGCAGTGCTATGTTGAACAGCAGTGATAAGAACATGTCTTATTCCCAAGCTTAAATGAAAACCATTCAGTCTTTCTTCATTATATATAATATTACTTGTAGGGTTTTTATAGATACTCTTTATCAGGATAAGGAAGTTCTGCACTACTTGTATTTTTCCAAATGATTTTATCATGAAGGATCAAGTACTTTCCTGCATATCATGTGATTTTTTTTCTTTAGCTTGTCAATGTGGTGAATAATATTGTTTGATTTCTGAATAATAAACCAGCTTTGCATCTCTGGGGTAAACCCCACTTGATCATGGTGTATATTTTTAAAATATATATTTCTGAATTCTATTTGCTAATATTTTGTTAAGGATTTTTGTGTCTGTATTTATGAAGAATATTCTTTAGTTTTCTTTTTCTTTTTTTGTACTGTTTCTGTATGGTTTTGGTGTCAGGGTAACACTGAATAACTAATAAATAAATAACAAATAAATAAATTGGAAAGTGTTTCTTCTTCCTCAATTTTATAAAAAAAGTTGTATAGAATTGGTGTTAGTTTTTCTTTGAATGCTTAGAACAATCCTCCAATGAAACCAGTGGAGCCTGAAGACTTCTTTTGGGGGAAATATTTTTATTAGAAATTTAATTTTCTTAATAGTTATAGGGGTATTCAAATTACCTTTTTCATATCGGGTGAGTTATGGTAGTTTTCATTTTTTTATGGAATTGGTCCATTTCATCTAAGTTATTAAACTTACATCTATAGAATTATGTTATAGTATATGCTTATTAATTTTTTATGTCTGCAAGGTTTGATAGCATTCTTGATATTGGTAATCTGTGTCATTTCTCCTTTTCTTTGTTATTCTTACTAGAGGTTTTTTCCAATTTTATTAATCTTTATCAATCTTTTAAAAGAACCACCTTTTGTTGCACTGATTTTCTCTCTATATTTTTCAATTTCATTGATTTTTGCACTTATCTTAATTATTTCTTTTCTTCTCGCTTTCATTTTTTTCTTTTTCTAGGTTCTTGAGGTGAGAATTTTGATTATTAATTTGAGATTTTTCTCTTTTCTAATGTATGCATTTCGTGCTATAAAGTTTTCTCTCAGCACTGCTTATCTGTGTCTCATTATTTTGATATTTTGTAATTGCACTTTCATTAGATTTAATATACTTTTAAAATTTCCTTCATAAATTTCTCTTTGATCTATAGGTTATTTAGAAATGGAATGTTTAGTTTTCAATTGTTTGGAGACTTTCTTGTTATCTTTCTGTAACTGACTTCTGGTTTTATTCCATTGTAGTCAGAGCACACACTGTATGATTTAAATTCTTTTACACTTTTTTGAGGTTTGCATTATGGCCCAGGATATGGTATATGGTATATCTTGTTATATATCCTGTGGGCACTTTGAATAATATGTATTCTGCTGTTGTTGGGTGGCATGTTCTGTAAATATTAATTCAATTCTGTTTGGTTGATAGTGGTGCTGAGTTTTTATATATTCTTGCTAATTGTCTAGTTGTTCTATCAATTGTGAAGCAGGTGTCAATTGTGAAACTCTAGCTAGACTTATGTATTTGTACTTTCTCCTTTCATTTCTATCAGTTTTTGCTTAATTTTTTTTTCCGGCTCTGTTGTTTATGAATAGGATTGCTACGTCTTCTTGGCAGATTTACCTTTTTAATCATTTTATAATTTCCCTCTTTGTCTCTCATAATTTTTATTGCCCTGAAGTTTACTTTATCTAATATCACTATAGTCACTTCTGCCTTCCTTCGATTAATATTTACAGGATGTATCTTTTCCCATCATTTTATCTTTCTTATCTAGTATTTGAAATGAGTTCCTTATAGAAATGGTTGGATCATGTTTCATAATCCATCTGCCACTCTGTCTTTAAGTTGGTGTATTTAGATTATTTATAATTACAGTTATTGTTGATATATTGGGGCTTAAGTCTGCCATTCTTTTGCATTCTTTTTTTTTCTCCTTGTTTATCATTTCTTTCTTTCCCCTGACTTGGTGTAAATTACTTGAAAATTTTTATAATTCCCTTTTGATTTATTTATTTTTTAGTGTATTTCTTTGTATAGCTTTTTTAGTAGTTGCTCTAGTTGTTATGTGAAACATTATATATTCGTAACATCATAGTCTATTGGTGTTATCACTGATCAGTTTGAGTAAAATATAGAAACCTTGCCTTCCTTTATGTCCCTTTAATTTCCCTCATTTATAATGTAATAATCTCAGATATTTCCTCCAGACAGCATTGTAATTTTTGTATCAACTTTCAAACATAATTTAGAAAACTCAAGAGAAGGAAAGTTATTGTATTTACTTCTGATTTTGGTTATCATGATCTTTCTCACTTTATAATGTTCCAAGATCTCTTCTTTTATTGTTTCCTTTCTTTATAAAAAGTTTTTATAGTCTTTCTTTTAGGGAATATCTGATGGCAACAAATTATCTTAATTTTCTGTTATCTGAGACTTATTCAGCTCCAAATCTGGCATATATAAGACAAAACGAAATAATGAGGAGACCATTTCTCTGGCCCCAAGTTCCCTACTGATTTGCCTTCTGTCCAACTTTAAGAGCCCTTTTGTGATTGTTTTATATATGATGTCCATGAGTTTTAGTCGTACTTATCAGTAAGAATAGAGAAAAATGAAACTACTCCATCTTCCAAGAAGCAGAAGCCTACACTTACTTTGTGTACTCTTTTTTTTTTTGGGGGGGGGGGTCATGTGGTGTTAGAGAATGCCTGATTCAAATAAATAAAAGAGGGTAAATGTTTTAATAGTATAACTTTTAGGATAAAGATTGTTTGTGCTTAATTGCTTTTCCTTCCTTAAATTAATAAAAGCAAAACTCTTTTCCAAGTCAGCCAAGTAAGTATTTTATTTAGCCTAGAACACTACCATTGTTTAGATAGGCAAGTTTTTCTTATGATATTTTTCTGTGTTTCTTTTATACTCTGGATTTTTTCCCCCATGCCTCTCTCCCAGTGAACCCCATTCCATACTGCATCTTCTTTTTGAATAGGATAGTTTATATATTTCAGAAACAATATCAACAATAATGTTTGAAACATTTGTTATACCTTTAGCAGAAATCCATATAACAAAGTTGCAAATTTCTTTATGCATTTCAGTAATTTGAATATTATATCTTGTATCACTTAATCCCTTAATAATTGAGGTTTATAAAGACTTTTAATATGAATTATATTAAATATATTCATTTGATAAAAATGATATGCTTTTCTGTATTTATCATGTCATCTGCAAATAGAGATAACTCTGCCTCTCTTGAATTTATGCTTTTCAATATGTAGTTGTTTCCTCAACATCTGGCATATAGCAGGTTATAAATAGATATTCACCATCACTGATATCACCTTTATAAATGCAAGGCAAAGTATAAAACATGTAGATTATATTTGACAATACTATATTATATAATTAAAATTTTTTTCAAGAGTAGAATTTAAATGTTATTATAAAAAAGATAAATATGTGAGGTGATGGATTGAATGTGTTAACTAGATGGTGGGAATCCTTTCACAATATATACATATATCAAATCACCATTATGTACACTTTAAATATCTTACAATTTTACATATATTTGAGTAAAATGAAAAGAAAAGGAAGAGAGGCAGAAGATATGGGAAAGGTGGCAATGGTGGGAAATATTATGTTCTGGAGCAGTGAAGACCTTCCTTTAGATGCTTCTAAAATATTGCAGACTTCCAAAAAGACAAAGTCCACTATATTTATTTGACTTCAGGCCTTGAGTGTTTTTCATCCCGAGCATTGCAAGGGAGCACTATAAGGCTTGAAAATGGACTTGAACTCTCCACTGGGCACCTGAAACTAATGAAATTGATTCTGGAGTATTGTGTGAACAAGAATACTTGGTATAGTAGAAAGAGCACATGATTTTGATTGAATCATGGTTTGAATTTGTCTTTGATTCAAACTTTTGTTAGTTTTTTTCGTTTGTACTTTCAATGGTTTATAAAATGACTCAGGAAGAGAGGCATTAAATGGATGCCAGCCTGAGAGAATGCTCAATGAAGACATGATCAGAATAGGAATAGAAATATTCAAGAGAACTTCTTTCAGGAAGTGAATCTTATAAAGGACTTTAAAAATGTTAGACCACTCTTACCCTGAAAAACACATTGATGCCAACATCAATCCCAGGCCACCAGCAAGTCCCCATATATCTGGCACTCCTCAGGGAAGCATCCTCCCCATTTTATCTCAGTCCCTCTGGCTTCCATTATAGGCCTTTGGGAAGAGGTTGAAATTAACTAATGAAGGGATTCTTTGAGAAGCCTGGGAGCCCAGAAAGAAAAGCATAAGCTGGAGCCTCCATGTGCCTGCTTGTTGTATAAGAGTTTCCAATTGTGAAGGAGCCAACTCAGCTGATAGGCTGGGCCTCTCCCACAGATTTCCCTTGGGACCAGACAAAAGAGAAATAGAGAGCAGGAAAGAGGTGGCAGCCTCAAATAAGAATTAATTAACAATATCTATTTTTCTTTCTTTTTCTAAAGGTAATCTCTTAATCCTAAGAAGTGGGATTCATGCGTGACCTTTGGTCTATAACCAAAAACGGAAATCAGGAGGAATCCATCATGTTCAAGGTTTCACCTATTAGATTTCCTTTACTCAATGGCTCTTTGTAACAACCTCTTGTGAAATGAAATAGGCCTTCTAGGCTCTGAATAAGATGAGGCAACCATGGTCAAGTTTAGCCATAACCAGGAAAACATTGATGTGGAGTAATTAAAAACTGCATGAAAAGTGGTATTTCAGGACTTGAGTTATCAAGTGGAAAGGTATGACAGTAATTGCTTCTTAACTGCTATCCAAGTCATTTTTTATCTTATCAATAGATTTTTCTCTACATCACATTATGCCACACATTCCTCTGCCTCCATCCAGTCACAATTTTAGAGACTAAGAAATTAGAGGTCTTGAAATTAGAATGTTCTTTTTTTGGAATCTTTTAGTCTAAACTGCTACATAATGAAGACAAAAACATTTTTATATACTGGGCTTCATCTTTTGGAAGTGGAGACAAGTAAATGTGAAGAATGAGGATTGCCTCTGGATGGAGAAAATGTAAAGGAAGAATAATGATTGAGAATGGAAGACAACTGAGTTAGTTGGCACAGGAGATGAAGTAGAGTGAATTAAAATTCAAATATTTAGCCTAAGTGTTAATCTAGGTTGAACAGTTAGGAAATGGATTAAATTGTGCCTCAGAGAGGTTAATGATTCCAAAGTTAAACAACTGCTAAAGTAACAGAGCTCTGATTTGAACTGCAGTCTGCATGACTCTAAGGTCCATGCTTACCAATCATCTGGTCTAATCCTTTCTTATAGATGAAGACAATGAGGCATTGAGAAATAAAATGACTCACCCAAAGACATCAAAAATATTCTAGTGAAATCAATGCTAACCCCCAAAAAACCTAGTCAAATACTCTTTCCAAGCCATTCATTACTTCTCATCATAATCAGACTGAAATGGGGGAGTTACTAAAGAAAGAAACTCTTCCTTCATCTGTACTCCTGTGATCGCTTTGTAACCTAGGGAGGATATTAACAAGGTGTCACTGGAGTGTGAGACACTTGGGAAATACAAATCCTTCTATTAAGAGAATCCAAGCAATCATTTATTTGTCAACTCAAGAAGGCGGGGCACAACTAATTTGAGCTCAAAGGATCAGGATAAAAATAAAGGTATAATTATTATTATAATAGTGATAATCATTTATAATCTGCAGATTCTAAACAGATATTACTCCACCTTCAAGTAGTTTGCCTGCTATAATAAGGGATAAACCAGTGGTGAAGGTGGGGATGGGAAGGAGAGAGGTAACTGGCAAAGTGATAGACAAAAGGCAGAAAAAAAAAAAAACAGGAGAAAGAAAACATGCTGATTTTCTAGTGATGAAATGTTCAAGATAGTCTGACAGGTAAGAAATTTTATAGTAAATCATAACTATTTGTATTAGGAAAGATTTCAATGGAGCTCAAATTTCTCTTATTAGGAACTAAAGAAAAAATGTTAAGTGGACTACATAAGATCACACAGCTTATTGGTGGCAGAACTTGGACTACAACTTGGGTCTTTTTACACTTAATTCTGTTCTGTGCAGAACCCATAGGGGTTCTGGCTAATGAACCAAATTGGAGAAGAAAAAGATCAGAATAAAAGATGTCGGGATACAGGTCAAAGGGGCTAGTCTAGTAGGGACAAATGCCCATCTCTGTTTTCCAGCTACACCCTCCCCCTAACACATTTAAAAAATAATAATAATAATACAAGGATCCAGTTGTGAGGAATAGCCTTTAAACCTTCATTTCAGGTGCTTTTCCAAATCTACCTGGCTTATGAGAGTGGTAGAGAAGTTGTTGATTCATGACAAGTTTTCTTTTATTTTTTTCAGAAGTGAGAATTCCTATAAATGGAAAAGATAGTAAAAGACACCATGAACAAATGTCTTCTAGCAATTGTGTTCCAATTATGTACCTATTAATTTTACCTCTAAATCTCATAACAACCCCATCCATTCCACAAACATTTATTTATTACCTGTTATGTGTCAGATACTGTGTGGAGCCCTGGGAGTTTACTGCTAAGCAAAATAGACATGATGCTTGCCCTGATGGAGCTTCTGATCCAGTGGGTAACATAAACAATAGATAAAAATTATGTGATTAATTAATTACAATAAAGTTGAGGCTGTTAAAGGAAAACTCTCAACAAAGTATAGCAAACATCCTTTTAAATACATAGCTGAGCTTGCATAGGATTAGAGAAATCTCCAGCAAAGAATAATGTAAAACAAGAATGGAAAGTATAAACTGACATGGCCTGGGATATGGGGTGAGAGTCAGGTACAATTGGTAAAAACAAAAACAAAAACAAAAACAAAAACACAAGTTATCATCTCAGTAACCATGGAACTTCAATTGAAATACCCATACTGGTTCAAGACACAGAACCTTTGACACTTTTCCAAAGATGAGGAGTTGAACAGAGACCCTTATGTAATGCAGGATACTCACTGGTTTTTACTATTAGTGAAAGGATAAACTAAAAAAAAAACTGTCATAAGATAAAAGGAAAATGTGAACACTTATTTGTCTCAGACTGGGTTCTGGTGGAGGAGAAGAAGGACCCTGAAACACCATAATTACAGAGCTTCGGAGAATTTGAGGTTTAAGAATACGTGTCCTTGGGGAAGAAATTAATAAGGGATTAAACCAGTGGTGAAGGTAAGAATGGGAAGGCTGATATCTTTGGCAAAAGCCAAAGCAGAAATTCTCTGGAAGGATGAAGACTCTTTCTTTCACATCTATATAAATATAGATGTAATGCAGCTTTCCACAAATTTCCATAAATAAAGCCACAAATAAAACACTATTGAAATGAGGTAATCCAAAGTTACTGAACACACAAAGAAGCAAGTTTTTGAGAACATTAAAAAAAAAAAAAGACCTAACCAACAAAATTGGACTCCTAAGAACTTCGCTAAAAGAACAAGCTGAAAAAGCCCATAAGATAAATATATTTAAGATTATTAAAGAAACAAAATGAGGTTTGAAAACATGAGACAAAAAAAAGATGCTTTAAACAACTAAGTAAATTTGAAAAAAAAAAAAACTTAATACAATCTTTAGAAGTCAAACATACAGTCATTGAGATTTAAATGAATTCAATAAAGTAGAGGAGGCCGAAGAAAGAATTAGTAAACTGGAATTTAAAAGCAAGAGAATTAAAGAAAATGAGGTTCAGAAAGGTAAATAAATATAAAATAGAAAAAATAAGACACAAATATGGAAAATAAACTAAGAATGCCAAATTATACCTATCATATGTTTTAGAATAAAAAAATTGAGAAAAGGGGAAAAGAATGTTCAAAGACAATTTCTTAGACTAGGCAGAGATATGAATTCTCAGAGCATAATGATTACTTAACATGATAATGAAAATCCACACTCAGAAATCAAGTAGCAAAATTATATAACACAAAGACAAAGAATATTTGAAGACAGAAATATTTTCAACCAGAGAGGAAGACACAGAAATGTTTTTAAACAGAAAGAAGAATAGGGTACCTTCAGAGGAATGGGATATGAACTTAGAACATTAGCTATTGGCAATGGAATGATAAGAGAAAATATCATAAACCTAGAATCCTATACTCAAAGTATCTTGCAATAATGAGGGTGAAGTTACAACATTTTTAAATAAATAAAAACTGAGAAATTATGAATAGAACCTCACTGAAAAAAACTATTAAACCAAGAAAAAAGGAACTAGCTAGAAAAAAATATGAGCAAGAATGTTGAACAAAGAAATTGGTAAGCTTATACTTTATGTTTATACTTTATGTAAATATACTTTATGTTAAGTGCATAAAACATGAAAAATAATAATTATTTTATTATTATAAAAATAATGATTCACCAGGTGGGATATAAAAATAGTGAAACTGAAATATGGGGAAATAATAAATCATATAATATGAGAAGCTGCTGATAGTAGCTAAACATTCACATAAAATATTAATAGAATTAGAGCATGTAATTTATAAATTAGTAGAGTAATAGGAAGAGAATAAAGAGAATTGAATCAATCTGATATATGGCAGAAAATGAAAAAACAAATCTGAAGGATAAACAGGTGGAGTCACTTTGGGTTGTGGGGGTACAGGGAAGAGAGATGAGGTGAGGCTGGAGAGACAAGCCTGGGCCAGACCTTGTAAAATGGATTAAGAGTTTTGGATTTGATTTAAAAAGTAAGTATTATTTTTTAAATATGTGAAAATAGTGTCTCCAAAGTTAACTAATGCATTTAAGTACATACTGCTAAATCAGAGACAGCTCTAAGGCATGTCCAATTCCAAAGTCTTTCCTCATTCCACTATGCCTGCTGTTAATTGCTGTGAAGACATCTGAAGACCAGAGCATCTGACTTAGGGCACTGGCGAAGCTAAGGAAAACAGTAATAACCAGTAACATTTACTATGTGCCATGTGCCACAGACCATAAGGACATGCTTCACCTCATTTAATCCGCACAATTATGAAAGAATAATTATTATCCCCATTTTATATAATTTAGAAAACCAAGGCTTAGATGGTTAAATGACTAACTAGAAAAGTGGCAAAGCAAGCTGCATACTCAGATTCATCTGTCTTCATATTATATGGCTAGAATTTCTGGCCCTAGGCAAAAAACGCAAATGGATTCATTCATCTTTTTCAAATGACATTTTTTTATTATTAAATATTTGTATTGTAATAAAAACCTAAATTTAAAAAGAGAATGCTAAACTTTAATCCTGCTTCATTGACATAAGAACTTTCTAGTTTTCTCTCTTGCTATGTAAACTTTTGTATATGGACGCATTATTTACGCAGTTATATTCATGTAATATAACAATTCCGTGTGTGTACTTTCTGTATATGTAAAATACCCTGCTAAGTTGAAGTCCATTATTATTTCATTACTCCATACTTGTTGAACATTTAGTTGCAATCATTTCATTTTTATCTCCATTATCATCACCCCAGTATGACCTCTCACTATTCGTCAGCCCTTTCATCTCAGCATATAAATACATGCTCATCTCTCCTATCTTACAGTTAAAAAACCTGAACCTTTCACAGTGTGTTTGCTATTCTATCTTCTTTTTTCTATAAAGTTTTCTGAATAACTATTCTCTGGTTAGAGTGTCTACTTCAATAGTCATTCATGCCTCAATCTGCTGTACTCTAGGCTCTTCAATCCTATCCCCCACTCTCCTTGGGCAACCTCATTCTTGTGCACATCATAACTACCATCTTTTCTGGTGACCCACATCCAGACTTTTCTACAGAATAGGCCAGAGAAGGAGGACTAAGCGTGGTGACCATTCTACCCAGCCCAAGAACTTTTCCAGCAGTGTGCAGCAGCCTGGGAGGAGTAGAGAAGGCAGGGTTAGAATTAATTTTGGTTTGGGCTTTGCCTAACATAAAGAAGGAAAAATGTTGAGGAGGACTGAGAGTGTTGGTGAGCATGGAGACTAAAACATAAAATTCAAAGTTATGTTCAGACAATTTTGTGCAGTGCGGAGATACAGTAGTCCATGTAAGCTGGAAAGGAAGAAAGTGAGGCCAGGGTGGGCTGATAGGGAAAATGAAGGAAACAAAAATAGGCCTTATGGGAGTAAAATGATGAGCAAGCTAGAAGTATAAGACATTATATTCAGATGTTTAAGGTCTGACATGGTACAGTATAGGGGCTGAGAAGTACAAAGCATATCCACAGAGGTGAGTAGCTGAGGTGAAGTGGAGAAAAGAAGGTATAGGCATTTACCTTAACACAGAGATCACCCCAAATAACAGCATTACGTGAAGCAGATAGGCTGGGCCACAAGCCAAAATACTCAACAAATGTGGGGAGGGGCCAAGAGGTGAGTTAGTATCTGTTGATGATATGGCAGGGTAATAGTATAATATAGACAGGAAGGAAAAAGCCTCAAAGAGAAAGCTTTTTGTATGAAAATGAAAGGTAACTGCATTCAGTAGTGGGGAGAGAGGTTGAAGGATGCTAGAGCCCTCTCTAAACCCTGTAGTCTCCTCTTAGATTGCACATGAGACAACTATCCCTGGCTTCTTGAACATTTCATGCTCATCAATGCCTGGTCTTTCTAAAGTTCCCTATCTCTATGAGGATCACTATTGCTTGTCCACCATTACTTGTACAAGGCAGAAACCTAACAGTTGTTCTGAACATCTTCCTCTTCCTTACATCCATGTCCAGTCCACCATTAAAGCCTGTTAACTATCTATTAAATATCCCTGGAATCCAGCAGTTTCACTACATCTACACAATCATCACCCCTGTTCTGCATCCCATCAGCTCTGGTTGGACTGCTGCAATGATTATCTCCTAACTGGCCTGTCTGCTGAAATCTGGTCTCCACACTTCTGTCTTGTCAATATGCATCTCTTCTTCAAATGCAATTTAGTCTGGTCACTCCTACCCCTGACCCATCATATTGCCTTTCTCGAAACCCTTCAATGAAGTTCTGTTGTCCTAGGATAAAGGTCAAACCTTTCATATTCTCAACAGCACCTCATTTAGACTGCTGGACCTGCCTTCCAAATATCATGCCATGCCTTTTCCTTTTTCAGTCTCTAATTCTAGCTTCATCAACTTCCTTTCACTCTCTAAAACGCACATGATCCAACCTTTGCACATGCTATTTTCTCCATCTTAAATATGGTTCTCCACTCTCAAATCAAGAATCATCAGGTCTCCTCTCTGAATATTCTAAGGTAACATATACCTCTTCTTGGCAATACTTAATACTGAAATGATTTTACTGGAGTTATGGGATTATATGTTAATACCTATCTCCCTAGGTTGCAAATGTGGCAAGGAAAGGAACAGTCTTTGATTTTATCACCACTTTGTCTTAATATGTAGACAATATGTAGTAGAAAAGGTGTGCCACTGAGAGCACCTTCAAAGAAGAAGTTGCTTCCCATCTGTTCTTGCTGCTCATCTGAGTAACAGAGCCAACAGTTATTCTCCAGTTGTCAGAAACTGGAGTCTACTTCAGTTGCGAAGATTGGCATCTCTGAAGGCCGTACCTTTTGGGAGACAATCCATACTTGGTGACTGAGCAAAGCAGGGCAGAGTAAGTTAAATGATGGCCCCCAAAATATATGTTAATATTCTAACCCCTCAAACCTGAGAATGAGACCTTTGGAAAAGGAATCTTTGCAGGTATAATTAAGTTAAGAATTTCGAGATGAGATAATTTTTTTTTGCCTTTTTTTATTTGTAACATGCTTTTCATTATATATATACATAATTTTTTAAATATGTTATTATTTTTTATTTTTTCCCCTCCCCACTCCTCCTCTCCTCTGGTAACCACTAGTTCATTGTCCATGTCCATGACTCTCTGTTTGTTTGTCCTGTTCATTTGTTGCTTTTAGGTTTATAACCCACATATAAATGGTATCATGTGATTTGCAACCTTTCTGTCTGGCTTATTTCACTTAGTATGATTATTTCAAGGTTCTTCCATGTAGTCACAAATCACAGTATTTTATCTGCTATTATGGCTGAGTAATATTCCATTGTATATATGTACCACAGCTGCTTTGTCCAATCACCTGTCATAGGACACTTTGGTTGCTTCCATGTCCTGGCCACTGTGAATAATGTTGCTATGAACATCGGTGTGGAAATACCTTTTCAGATATGAGTTTTCAAGTCTTTGGGGTAAATATTCAGTAGCGGGATTGCTGGATCATATGGTATATCAATTCTTAGTTTTTTGAGGAACCTCCATGCTGTTTTCCGTAGTGGCTATACCAATCTTCAGTCCCACAAGCAGTGTATGAGCATTCCTATTTAAGATGAGATCAGTTTTGGGTTTAGAGTAGGCTCTAAGACTGATGACTGATATCCTTATAAGAAAAAGGCAGAGGGAGATTTGAAAGTCATACACACAGAGGAGAAAGCATGTAAAGACAGAGTCAGAGCCTAGAGTGTTGCTGCCACAAGTTGAAGAACACCTGGTGCCACTAGAAGCTGAAAGAAACAAGAAGAACCCACTACCCTAGAGCCTTTGGATAGAGCATTGCCCTGCTGATACTTTTATGTTAGACCTCTGGCCTCCAGATCCATGAGGGAATAAATTTTTGTTGTAAGTTGTTCTGGCATCTTGAGAAACAAATGCACAAGGGCACAAAGGCCAACATTTGGGCTACCGTGGCATGACTCTGATGAGCAGTTCCTGCTCCAGAGTTTGCTGTTGTGTTCCTGGGATTCTGAGGCCTGAAACATGTTCAGCTTTTTTTTTTCTTTCCAAACCTGATTTATTTCTTTCTCTTTTAAGAAATTTTGATCCCTAGTAAGTACCTCATACTCCAAACTCTGTCTCATTGACTGCTTCCATAGTACCCAGCATGGCAGTGCAGTAGATATTTGTAAATGACAAAATTAAATAGATAGGGAGTTCCCAGAAGGCAAGAATAATGTAACATTAATGTTTACAAACTTAAAGCTTTGCAAAGTGTCTCACACATAATACACATTCAATAACTATTTGTTAAATGGAAGAAAGAATGAATAAACATATAAACTGATTGAATTGAATCTACAGATTTAAGTAAAATACTCTGTGCTTTTTTTGAGCCTACACAAAGGAAGAAAGGAAATAAAAAAATAAGAGGAGGAAGGAAAGGAAGAAGAAAGGTAGGTAGGAAGGAAGGAAGGAAGGAAGAAAGGAAGGAAGGAAGATTGATTGATTGTTGCTTGCTGTGTCATGAACTCAGCTAAGCATTGTCATCAGGCTCTTGTGAGGGTGGGAGTGTAGAGGACACAACCTCAGTGAAGGATAGCTTTCCCCCTTGAGGGCAACGTTTTTGTTCTTGCAGAGCTCAGACTCTCCCTATTAACATGAAGAAATAATTTCAACATCCTGCCCCCAGCCATTCTGACATAAATCCTTATAGATAAACATTTTTAGTGTAAAGAGCAAAAATAAAACAGAATGGACTTGTTCAAACAAGACATTGAAATGTGGTTAAAGGAGAAAGAATTGCCACTATGTTCAACAGCTGAAATTCTTTGTGAAGTGACGATTTCCGCGAAGGGATTTCAGAACTGCCTTACATCGTAGTGTATTTCAGGGAGCAGGAACTTAGAGGTCATCTACTGCAGTGCCTTATTTTATAGATAAAGAAATGGAAGCTCAGAGAAAGCAAGTGATTTGCTCAAGATCCTGCTCTAAATTAGTGGCAATGATGAAGCCAGAACCTTAGAGTTCTTTCTGATAAATTTTAATAGGGTAGTGGGAAGGAAGGAATGAAAGAAAGATGAAAGAAGTAAAGGAGCGAAGGGGTTCTGGCAAAATGAATGGCATTTTAGCATATATAAGGGGAAAGAAATAATCATGCTATGGCTATTGGTGTTTTGGACAGATCATACCATTTTTCCCTACGAAAACTATATGAAGCAGAATCTGCTATCTTCATTTTATCATCTGGGATAGTGAACTCAGAAACACTGAGTGAGTTTTTCATGTAAGTGGGAGAGCTAGGATTCAAACTAGTTTGTCTGACTCCCCAAACCATACTTTTCTAGGACATATTACAAGGAAGAAGCGTGATATTAAAGTGAAGAGTTGAATGAAGGGATAGTGATACCTGGGTTACCTGAGCGAAAACTGGAAAGGAGTTGGGTTTGAATAACCCAGGAATCCCCAGGAAAGAATCTTAAAGCTCAGGGTGATAGTAATAGGGCAATGGAAGCTATTTTTTTATACCCAAATGTGTAAGGAGAGAGGAAAAGATGGCAGCAGTGTCTGCGTCTAGAGTTTGAGGTAAGGTTTCATGTTAAAGGTGGTATGCTGTGTAGCTAGAGGGTCAGTAATTATCACTTATCAGTATTTAGGGCATGAATCTGGAAATGACAAGAAATAAGAAGGTGTGGAATACAGAATCAACGAAGGAGCTGGAGAAGTCAGGTGGGCAAAGCAAAGGGTCTTGTGGTGTTCTTAGTGATGACTGAGAGGTTTCCTCCTCAAAGAGCAGAAGAACTGGGCATGCTGCTCATGGGAATGAGAAAGCTGAGTCTGGGGGATGGTTTCAAACTGACCAAGAAGGGACCCAAATGGAGGGAATGATGTGTTTGAATTCAGAATGATGAGAAATAGAAAGATGTTGAAGGTCACGGAGACCAACTCAGCAATGTTTTAGAAATCTTAAGAGTCAGCACAACAGAATGGTGGTTACCAGAGGAAAAAGAGGATGGGAGGAGAAAAAAGTGGGCAAAGTGGGTCAAATACATGATAATGGAAAGAAACTAGGTGTTGAATTAGGAGTATGCAATACAGTACACAGATGTCAAATTATAATCTTGTACACCTGATAATTTTATGATGTTATTAACCAATGTTACCCCAATAAACTTAATTTTTTTTAAATAAGGAAGACAAAATAAAACAAAAAAGAAGAGAAAAAAACAGTAAATTGTAAAGATATTTTCATGTCCATCAATAATGGAGTAGCTTGTAGTAGGCCAACACAACTGCTAAGAACAACTAAAATAGCCAAATAAAATGCAATTTTTTTTCTTTGAAGGCACTGGAACTCTGTCAAGCAGCTAGAACTTGAATGACTACATTGTGCAGAGAGGAAGCTTAATGAGGCAAATCCAACTTTTTATACACTGCTTTAACCTATGGACATTTGTTAATTATCAGTGTGAGACCAGAGGTTAAGAAGCCAAGCTAAGGGGTTGCTGTTAAGAGGCAGATAATCAGAAATGCTTAAGGCAGCCTCATGAGATGAAGAGATACAGATGGAAGTATCTCCAAGACAGCCATGACTTGTGAGCTAAGATCTTAGAGAGAAGTGAACCTGATACTGAGCACTGATATTTGAGGCCTTTTGTAACTAAACTGTGTAAAGCAAGAGACTAAGAAGTCAAGTGGAAGAGGCTGAAAAGCAGGGAATATTTTTTATGTCTTTCAGGACAAAAATATAAATTCAGTCTCCTTTCAAGAATGAGGGTCTTTACCAAGGAAGAGATCCTAGAAAACATCTCAGAATCTCAGTTAAGACCTCTGAAGATCTACATCCTAGGACTGAAAGCAAGCCAGCAGTAGATAGTCTTACGAAGACTGCAGAGGTACCTCAAGTCAACTCAATTCATGTTGGATTGAGATCAGATCCTCTGTTACCTGCCAGAGGATAAAGTGAAGAAATGCCATTAAGCACCTCTACAATAGTACACACACAATACACAAAATCTAATAAATAATTAACAGATATATGAATAATTAGAAAGAAGGAAAACAACAAAACAACAAAAAACAGAAATACATGCAATACATGCACAGGGGAACCAGATAGAAATCAGCTGACAGATTTTAAAATAATTATTACTGTATTCAAGAAAATAGATGAAAAGACAGAAAATCTTATAATAGAAACAGAGTCTTTAAAAATATCAAATAAAACTGAAAAGTAAAACTGAAAATTATAGTAATTGAAATTATAAAATCAATAGATAATTTAAAGAGCAGAATAGACACAGTTAAAGAGAGGATTAATGTACTTGAAGATAGACCTAGCTAGAGATAGACTGTAGGTGAATGCACAGATATTAAAAAAGATAGAAAAGTACAAAAAAATACAAGTATGAAGAAAAGAGCAAAGCAGACATATGAAACATGATGAAAAGTTCAAATATATGTATATTTGAAGTTCTTGAGGGAGAGAAAAGACATATTCACAGAAATATATTTTAAAAGACAATAACCAAGAATAATGAAAAACTACCTAGAAACTTCAAAACACAAAACATAAGCATATCGAAATAAAATTACTGAAAGCCAATAATTAACAGAAAATATTAAAAGCATCCAGAGGAAAAAGAGACATATTCTTTTTGAGAAAAGAGCAAAACCAAGAGTGACAGCTGTCTCAGTTCATACAATAACAGCCATAAAACATTTAAGTGCTAAAAACATCTTTAAAGTACTGAAAGAAAAAGAAAAGTACTGAAAAAAAATCCATAAGACATTTTTAAAGTACCACCCCACCTCTGAACAACTCTGTCAACCAGATATTATTTACACAGTTAAAAATTTTTCAAAAATGAGGGAACAATAACATTTACAAACAAAAACTGAGAAAATTTGTTGCTGGAAGATCTTCACTGAAAGAAATTCTAAAAAAGAAATTCTTTAAAGCAGAAGAAAAAAATGCTCTCAGATAGAATGAAAAAAATGAGAGGAGTAAAGGACAATGTAAAATATAAATATATGGACATATTTAAATTAATGTGGACTATAAAGCAATAATAATTTATTATTAAGTTTAAAATAATATAGAATTTAAATGAATGATAATAATAAAAAAGGGGGAACATAAATAGAATTAAAGTGTTTTAAGATTAGCATTTTTTGTGAGAAGGTGAAACTCCTAATTTATGTTAGGCTCTAATAAATGCAAATACATGTTGAAATCTCAAAGATAACCAATAAAAAATAGTAAAATAATATATAACTAAGAAGATATTAGAAAATTAAAATATAACAAAAATTGAATAAAATAAGAAATGAGAGAAAGAAAAATAGAGTGGGTGGGATAAATAAAAAATAAATAGTAAGATGGTTGATATAAACTGAAATAATCATTTTTTATATTAAATGTAATAGTCTAAATATTCTCTAGAAGGTCATTTTTTTATTAAATGTAATAGTTTAAATACTCTCTAGAAGGTAAAGATTATCAATACAAAACAAAACAATCATATGCTGTTTACAGCAAACACACCTTAATTACGAGGACACAGAAAGTTTAAAGTAGGAGACTTTGATACATTGCCTCCTATACTCAATAAAACAAGCAAACATGACAATCCATAAACATAGAGAAGATTTTAACAACATGATTAATAAAATTGATATAATTGACTATATAGAACTCTCTAGCCAATAATCTCAAGATATATATTTTTCCAATGAAACATGGAACGCTTACCAAACAGACTATATGCTGCACCATAAAGGATTGAAATCATTCAATAAATATTCTGACCACAGAATTCAATTAAAAAGCTATAACAGAAAAATAATAATTGGAAACTGCAAAAGTTTGAAAATTAAGTAATATACTTCTAAATAATATGTAGTTCAAAGAAGAAATCACAATGCAAGTAAAAAATATTTTAACTGAATGACAATAAAAATTAAAATTAAAAAAAAAAAACTTTGGTGATGAAGCGAGTAGTGCTTACCAGAAAATTTTAGCCATGAAAGCACATAGTGGGGAAAAAAAGTCTGAAAATCCACAATCTAAAGTAGTAGAAATGAACTAAACCCAGAGAAGTATAAGAAAGAAAGAAAATAATATCAAGAGAAGAAATTCCTGTGCTAGAAACAAATGCATGATTGCGAAAAATCAAATGTACAACTGAGAAAAATCAGATAGCAAAATCTATTTATTTATAAAGATGAATAAAATTAATAAGATTGATCAAGAAAAAAACACAAGTGATCTATATCAGTGATAAAAAGAGATATGCTTCTATTGATACTACAAATATTTAAAAATGAAAAGAATATTAAAAATCTTCGAACCAACAAATTTTACAAAATAAATAAAATTTACAAATTTCTTTAAAAAATCTATCGGCTATCAAAATCAAAACTAGAAAAAATAGAAATTTTGAATAATGCTGTAGTTATTAAAAACTTGAAACTTGGATTCAAAATCTTTCACAATGATATCTCTGGGCCCAAATGCCTTCCCTGGGGTACTTCCCCCAACAATTAAAGAAGAAATAACTTCAACCTTACAAAAGATATTCCAGATGATAGAAAAAGAGGGGACACTTCCCAACTCATTTTATAAAGTCAGCATCACCTTGATAACAAAATCTGACAAAGACATTACATAAACTCTCTCTGGCCTCAATTTCCTCATCTGTCAAATGGCTGCACAGGTCCCAGATCTGATTCATGATTTTATCACAAACTTCATGTGTATACTAAATGGGAAAGCCTTGCTATCCTGCTGTAATCTATGCCCACACATCATTCATTACTTGTAACACCATTCTCTCAGAGAGGACATTGGCAATCCAGTCTTACCAGTATCTCACTTGTCAATGGTAATGGTAATTATAATATAGAACATTATTAGCACCCAAGTATCCCACCTTATGTACTTTTCAAGTCTTCCTCCCTCTGTAAAGATAGCCTGACTTTCAGCATAACCAACCACTTTTGCCTATTGGCAAATAACAGTTTTTTATTCTTCTCATAAGCTTGTTTTCTGTCCTGGATCCTTGGAAAAATTGGTTCAGGGTGTTTGTGTGAAAGTAGTTCATATTCTCACTGTTAAATCAGCTTTAGGACTCTTCCGTTTATTTATTTTCTATCTATCATCTATCTATCTATCATCAATCTATCTATTTACTAAGGCCATTAGGAGGGCTGAGCAAGTTAGGCATCCATGCAGTAGTGGTGATGGGTGTGGGGGAGATGCTGCAGTGATCCAGAGCAGAGTTGCACCCTGAGCAGAGTAAAGAGGGTGTCTATGTGGGGAAGGGGTAACCCAGTGCAGGATGTTAGAGCCTGTGGTAGGTTTAAAGGACATCTGAAAAAGGGAGAAGGGACAGCAATTGGAGATTGGTTACATATAGTAACCAAATAAGTAGACGTGTTATGTCTATAGAGAGATAAGCTTTTCACTGTTGGAGAAGGCTGTTGGCTTTTCACTGTTGGAGAAGGCTGTTGTTCACTCTGGACCCCACCAAGTGGAGTTTCAGGAGGGCAGAACTTTAATTTCAGGAGTATATGTACTAGAAATGTCATATTACTTTATTTTCTCTAAATCAAAATCAACCCTGTCAGGATGGTGGCAAATGCCATCTCATCACTGTGGGCAGCACAGTGTGGTAGAGAAAAGCTCAGATTCTGAAGCCTGGCTATTTGTGTTTAAATTTCTGCCTCTTACAAGCCATGTGGCCTTCGGTGAGTTGCTTCACCTCTCTTTATCTATCACATAAAGTAAGGATAATAATAGCAAATAGGTAATAATGATAAATACTTCTTTGGCTTGTGTTGAGGATCGTTGAATAAATGCATGTAGATGGCTTTTAGTACACTGCCTGGTGTTTAAACCCCATTACCTGTGGTAAGGTGGGGTGAGGCTAGACACAGATCAAGAGAGAGAAATCAGAGTTTACAGTTTTGCTGTACTTACAGCTCCCTGTGAAGAATGCAGGACGGCATGCAGGGCCATCCAGGGAAGCCCCACAGTTGTTCATGAGACAGAGACAGAGAAATTATAGGAAAGTGTCTTTATTGTGGCTTCTGAGGAAAGACAGGTGAAACAGGGCTAACAAGTCTAAAATGGGGTACTTTGATAATTTCAGCAGGGTATAGGAGCTGTCCCTGAATGTTTAGTGCCTGGCCCTGGGGCACTTAGAATGGGTGGATAGTGGTCTAGAGTGTGATAGCCAGATAGTGGGGTGGTTGAGTGTGAAGTTAATAAGCTGCTCAGGAAGGGGAACAGACTGGCCTCTAGCCAGGGCCTCAAAACTGGGTCAAGATAATATTTTTAAAAACTCTAGTATGCCTTGGCATAATTTTCAACTCTTATTAGCAATTATGATTCAGGGTCAGAGATCAGTTGGGAGCATCTCATACTCCATCCATTCCCAGGAGTGCACAATTATCTTGGGACCTCCTCTTTCTCATCCAACTACTGTATGAGTCTCCTACGGCTGCTGTAACAAACTACAACATAGTGACTTATCACACAAAGTGATGAACTTCCAGTTCTGGAAGCCAGTCATCTGAAATGGGTCTCACTGGGCTGAAATCAAAGCATCAGCAAGACTGTGTTCTTTATGGAGGCAATGCTCCATGAACATTTTTACATTTCTGCATGGTCTGGGTTTTATATAAGTAGAATACTAGTAATTGGGTTGAAGTGTGAATGAATGGTTGAACACGCCTTGGAATTTATAGGTTGTGTGTTGCTCTGGGAAATTTAAAGGCTTGTCTCCTCTGGAGCCATTTGCTTACATAGTTGGGGTAACAGACCTAGAGATGGCCCCTCTACCCAGAAATAATTTGTTTACATTCCAAAGCAAAGGTCTCTCCTCTCCTCTCCTCTCCTCTCCTCTCCTCTCCTCTCCTCTCCTCTCCTCTCCTCTCCTCTCCACCCCTCCCCTCCCCTCGCCTCTCCTCTCCTCTCCTCTCCTCTCCTCTCCTCTCCTCTCCTCTCCTCTCCTCTCCTCTCCTCTCCTCTCCTCTCCTCTCCTCTCCTCTCTTCTCCTCTCCAATCCTTTACTTTCCTCTCCTCTCCCCTTTATTCCCTTCCCCATACTTTTCCCTCTTCCTTTTCCCTCTCTCATTCCAGATACATCAAATAAGCTCCGAATCTCATAATTTCAGGGTTCTTCTCCTGTTGTATAAATCTTGCTACACAAGCAGGTAAACATCTGGCATTCATGTCATTGCCTTGTGGGGGAACTGGAGCATGGGGAATAGGAGTTACTGAGATGCTCTGTGAGTAAATAAAAGGTCTCTTCTCTGATCCAGAGATCTTGTGTCAGGATAGGTCAAAATGAGCACAAATATAAAAGCAAAAGTTATCTTCCCTAATCTTCTACTGTTTGTTTTTCTGGAGTTGTCTATGCCAATAACAATTATATTATTATTAATAAAATTAGCCACATTTATTGAATGCTTATTCTTTTCTGGACACAGGACTGAGGACTATAATTTGCCCAAGGTTACACACCTCGCCAGTGGTGAAGATGCAGAGAATTGGTACTTTTGCCCAGGATAATGTTGAATTTCATTGACTTCTTTCCAATGAAGCAAGGCAGTGGTGGCTATTTTGGACAAAGCACAGGCTATTTTGGACAAAGCACAGTTGGAAGAAGGGGTGCTAAGTCATAGAAGGATGAATTCTACAGAAATGGGAGCTTTCTCTGTGGGACATGATTCCACACTATCTAAGCTGATTGCCTTTCCCATTTCTTGCCATGGGGTTCTTCTGTAATTAGACTAATTACTGTATCATTCTTCCATTTGCCAGGAGTATGACAACACCACACCTGCCAGATAGTCTCCTGCTGCTTCCCCTGCTGCTCCAGGCCAATCACAGCTTAAAGTCTCATTAGCAAGAGCCAAACTCTGAGCTGAATTCCCAGTGTTGGGAACATGGAGGGACCTCAGCTTGGTCTTGAGGTGGGTGGATGGGTGGGGGATAATAGAGAGGAGAGTGAGCGCAGCATTCCATTCCATTTGCTGTTTCTCTACTCATCCGCCAACAGCTCCTCCTAACATGGATAAAATGCCTCCATAACCACAGTTGGTAAACTTGCATTAAACCACCACCCTATTCCATAGAGTTACTTCTTTCAGGATAAAAAGCATTCTCTCTGGCCTCTGCATTTTGCTCATGTTGTGCCTTCCCCTGCAATTCATTCTCCTTTCCTCTATGCCATTCCTAATTGCATAGAATCCTCTCAAGTCTCAGCCCCTTAGAGAAGCTCTCTCTTCTCCGAATTCTCTAACAATTTACATCTGGCACAGAGTGTAACAGAAATTGAACTTTATACTCTAAATTCAATCCAGCTATTCAGTAAGCACAGTATTTATCGAGTACTAATCAGTTGTAGTGCTAGGTGTTGGTGATAGAGTCAGACTCAGCTCTGGCCTCATGTAACTTATGATCTAGCAGGGAAGACAAATTCAATAATTACAAGTATGCTGAATGTTAAGACAGGGGAGGTTAAGAATGTTTGGGTGCAGAGAATGAAGGAACTTATTCCAATCAAAGGATTCAAAAAACGCCTGGTAGGATATGAGTTTTCTTACGCTTTAGTTATTTTACAAATAAGTCTTATCTTCTCTATAAACTGAATATGGTTCAAGGCCAAGAGACATACGTGATTTAGCCTTAATGTCCTTCATGATTGTTAGTCCACAAGAAATCATCATAAAACCCTGGCTAGGTTTAATGGAAACAATGTGACAGTGTCTGCAAGAAACCTGATCCCCCACCCCTTTGCTAACATGTCCATTCTGTATTCTCACTGCTGCACCAAAAGTAGAATTTAGGACACTTCTGGGGATTTACAAGGAAGAAAATGCATAGTTTTCTATACATTTTGATGTCCCAATTTCTTTGCTCTGTTTTTTATTTCACTATCTTCTTTCTGAGCTTCCTCAGCCTAGGCCTAGAAAGAACCCTAATTCCAGAAAAAAGGAAATGTGGATCCCTCTCAGATCTGTGGAAGAGTGACTCCACAGAGAAGGGTGAGGATCTTGAATTTAACAACTTGAACAGAAAGCATAAATGCTGACTTTCTTCTTGAAAAAGTCCACATTAAGTCACTTTAATAAATTAATTTAATTCAACATTTATGAAAATCATACTCTATTAGGAAGTGGATTGGCATCTGGGTGTTCCAAAGGTGATGGGATGTGGCCAGCCCATCCAGGAGCTTACAAATGAACAGAGAAATGATGACATTTCAGAGATAATAATGACAGTTTTGATTAGTGGATGTCCCCAGATGCCAGGTGCTGTGGGCTGTCCATCTATTAGCTTTCTCTCCACCATAATCCTCCAGGTAAAGTATCAGTATTCCTATTTGGTTGAGGAAACTGAGGCTCTGAAATTTTAACTTGTCCAAAGTCATAGTGGGCTTGTTATACAAAGACAGGATCTAAACCCAGCTTGTTGGTTTAACAAGTCCTATATTTTTCTTTTCTTTTCTTTCTTTTCCTTTCTTTCTGTTCTTTCTTTCTTTCTTTCTTTCTTTCTTTCTTTCTTTCTTTCTTTCTTTCTTTCTTTCTTTCTTTCTTTCTTCCTTCCTTCCTTCCTTCCTTCCTTCCTTCCTTCCTTCCTTCCTTCCTTCCTTCCTTTCGTTCTTTCTTTTGTTCTTTCTTTCTTTCGTTCTCTCTCTCTCTCCCTCCCTCCCTCTCTCTCTCTCTCTCTCTCTCTCTCTCTCTCTCTCTCTCTCTCTCCTTCTTTCATCACTATAGGATGCTGTACACAAATTAAAATTAAAATTTTCACTTTATAAATTAGAATGCTATAAGTGTTCCACAAGAGATACATAAAGTGCCATGGAAATACAAAGGAAGTCAGATGGCTTAGTAGCAGAGGGGCTGGTGAAGAAAGGCCTTATAAGAAGGTAGCAATTTTTAGATATTAATTTTTATTTTGTTTTATTTTTTGGATCAGAAGGATCCTTAAAGATCAACTAGTCCAGCATTTCTTATACGTGTTCTGCAGAGCAAGATATTGCTTTAAAATGTGCATGTGTCTATGTGAGTGTGTGTCTGTGTTTAGTTTTAAAAGCCTGAGAAAGATTGTAAATCATATTCACCTCTTGGCCTTCACAATACCCATTAGCAACTTAAAGTCTGAAAAATCCTGTTTAATTCTGGGTTTCCCAAACTTTCTGGACCATGACACCACTTATTAAAAACCCTATGAACATCTCAAGGAAATTTTTTTCTCTAGTTTTTAAAGTGAGATATAATTGACATATAATGTTATATTAGTTTCAGAGGTACAACATAATGATTCCATATATGTATATATTACAAAATGATCCACACTAATTAACATTCATCACTGCATACAGTTACAATTTTTTGTGTGTGTGATGAGAACTTTTAAGATCTATTCTCTTGGCAACTTTCAAAAAAATGATACAGTGTTGTTAACTGTAGTCACCATGCTATATATTACATTGCTAGGACTTACTTATTTTATAACTAGAAGTTTGAACCTTTTGACTCTGTCATCCATTTTGCCCACACTCTACCCCCACCTCTGACAACTGACCATCTGTTCTCTGTATCTATGAGCTCAGTTTTCTTCTTTTTTTTTTAGGTTCTACATATAAGTGAGATCATATAATATGTATCTTTCTCTGTCTTATTTCACTTAGCATAATTCCTTCAAGGTCCATCCATGGCAAGATTTCCTTCTTTTTTATGGCTGAATAACATTTCATTGTATACAAAAAACACATTTTCTTTATCTATTCTTCCATTGGTGGATACTTAGTTTGTTTCCAGGTCTTGGCTATTATAAATAATATTGCAATGAAGATGGGAGTGCATATCTTTTTGAATTAGTGTTTTCATTTCTTTTGGCTAAATATCCAGAAGTGAAGTTGCAGAATCACATGGCAACTCTATTTTTAATAATTTGAGGAACTTCTGTGTGTGGCAGAACTCAAATCCATTGGTATGAGTTATATTGGTGTGGTTTAAATTCATTCTAAGTAAGAACTTTAACATCATAAATAATCTGAAAATAAATTGAGTGTCTTATAAGGTAATGACTTCCCTGACAGTAGCAGAAGTTGGTTGTTGACAGGAGATGACATAAAGGGCATTCAGACATTTGAAAGAAGGCCTCATGGAGTCTTAAAAACTTCTGACTGAAATTCCTTGAATCTATTTAGTTTGGATCATATGAAATTGCAATTATTCTTCTCTGTGACCACTTCCACCTCTTTAATGTGAGAACACTCCAGTCAATTCTTGGTCATCTGCATCAAAGGAGAACCATAATAATAAATAATGTCCAAACTAATAGCAATTTGTCAAACCAACTGGATTTGATCTTACAGTATGTTTGGTTTAGGGGCATCTCATGATGCTTTCCTTAGACTAATAGTTTGGAGATTTTTCATACCACATTGGATCCCAGGTTGTATACCAGTCTAAAAGAGAAATAACAGGACCTTCCAGAATTTCTGGCAACTACCCCATTTAGCTCAATATCTCTGATGGATCCGTGCTGGACTGAATTATGAGCTAAGGAGCTATGTATTGGAGAGGTCTATGCTAAAGGACCATTGGGAAGGATGCATTGGATTATGTTGAAGGCTGCCCTAGAAATCTTGCCAGATTGGAATCTGTGGGATTCTTCAAACCCTGTATGTATGCATTGGGGAGATGTAGCTTGAAATCCTTCTCAGAACATTGTCCTGGACCTGGGTCAGCCCCATTCATGAATGGCAAATATTTCTCTTGCACACCCTTCCACTAGAAAGGTCCACTAAAAGAATAGATGGAATATAAAATAGAAAAGCAAGGTACACACTTGTGTGAATGCACATATGCACACACATAACTTTGTATCACTGTTGATTTTTGAAACTGAAATGAACTTGATCCTTAAAAACAACAGAAACTCAGACTGAAAAAACATATCAACATAAAAAAAAAGGTTTTAAATGAAAATAACACATTTCCTTCATCCTTGTCCAACATTGTTGCTATCTTTGGCATTGCATAGGGAGGCTGAATGATGTTATGGTTAAGAGGGTTGGCTCTGGAATCAGACTTCTGAAGTTCCAATCCTGGTTCTGTCACTCACTGGCTGTGTGACCTATGGCAAGTTACTTTATCTCTCTGTGCTTGGATTTTCACATATATTAAAAAGATGAGGATGATAAGAATTGTATCTACCTTATGGAGTATTGTGAGATTTACATGTAAATTACTTAGAATGATGCCAATCATATAATAAATATATAATACTCAATTTCTAATTAAATGCAATACTCAATTTCTTCTTATCATATAATATACAATAGCTAATTTTCTTACTACGAGAAATCAAATCCTAGGTATTCTGGAGAGATGGTGGGGTAATGAAGGTGATTTTTTTTTTTTCTGATAGTTTCAGTAAGAAAATCTAGACTAGCAATACTTGATCAGAGCTGTAGTTTTCAACACTTGCTCTTCACTACAATCAATTAGGAAAAATTTTAGACATAAACTGTACCAGGTCAATTAGATGGTTCTATTTGGGTGTGAAATCCAGGCCACCCTATTTTTCAAAATTTCTCCAGGTGGTTCTAATGTGTAGTCAGAAATGCAATTTGCTGGGCTAAATTCCTGCTACTTGAAGTGTGGTTCAGGGCTCAGCATCATCGAGAAGTGTTAGACATGCAGAATCTCAGGCCCCATGTGACTCAAGACTTTCTGAATCAGAAGGTGTGTTGTAAGATCCCCTGGTGGTTCATATGAACATTGAGGTTTGAGGAGCATTGGATTAGAGGACTTCCGAGTTTCACTTGCTGCTCTTGTCCAATAAATGCTAATGAAATAATGGCATAATTATCTAATGTCCCAGAAAAGTCCTAGGCAGAGAGGGTTTTGGAACCTACATCAGCATGGATGCCATCAGAGCCAAAAACTGATTTTCCCCCAGGCATGGAAATCTTGACACAAGCACACCTGTGCTCATAGGCTAAAGGTAATTAATTAGCAGGGTGCCCCTGGCACTGAAGCTTCTGATGCTAATGGAAAGTAAGATGGGAAGTGACATAGATTGATAGGAACCAGAGACAGAGAGTAAAGGAGATAAGATAACTTTATTTTCCTGAGGTCTCAATGAACTGTGGTTCTGATAGAGTTTGTTGCTGTGCATGGCTTCATGTGAGTCATTCACATTTAGACCTGGCAGCCTCTAGTGGGGTGTACTCACCACTCACATAGGAATCCTGAGTTCCCATTCATTGCTTCCTCCCACACCCCACTGTCTCTTAAACATTTAGACCACAGCTTTACACTCCTATCAACCATAATTATTTCTGTCCTCTTACTTCTTTCTCAAAATCCACTTCTTAACCAGAGCTTCTTTAGCACCGAGTCACTACCTTTTTCACGTGCTGGTGAGCAAGGCATGGATCTGTGTGGTAAGAGACATAAAGAAGCCAGGGATGGCCACAATACAAAAAAGCATCAAAAATTCAAAACTAAGTCAAGTATCCATATATCCTATTGACTATTCAAATGGGAACTCACCAAACCTGGTGATAAGTACAGTAAAAAATGATTAACAGGCTTCTAGAATTTAACAACCTGTCAGAAGAAGCCCAGTGGAGAAAAGCAAGGTACACACACACACATGTACGTGCACATATGCACACACACACAGCTTTGTATCACTATTGATTTTTGTGCAGGGATTTAGGGCTCCAATTTTTTTTTTTTTAATTATGGTGAACTATATACTGGTTACCATTTTAACCAGTATAGTCAGTGGCATTAAATACATTCATACTATGTTATGATCACCACAATCCATCTCCAGAAAATTTTCATCTTCCTGTACTGAAACTCTGTACCCATTGGGCACTAACTCCCCATTCTCCTCTCCCTGAGTCCCTGGAAATCTCTATTTTACTTTCTGTCCCTATGAATTTGACTACTGTAGGGCTCTCTGAAGTTGAATCATACCCTAAATGACCTTTTGTGATTGGCTTATTTTACTTAGCATAAAAGCTTCAAGGTTCATCCACACTGTAGCATGTATCAGAATTTCTTTCCGATTTTTACACTATATCTTGCCACTCCAGGAGACAATGAATAATCATCTATCTATACAAGGTCACATTGTATGTGGTGGAAGAGGACTCAGGGAGGCATACAATTAATCTCTGCTTCTTCAACAAAGGCAATCAATATAAGAAAAGGAATCCAGGAGGTGAGATTAGAGTCTCCATCTATGAATGTAATTGAAAAAAAAAATGAGAAGAGTCGATGAATAGGAGGACAGGACCAGAGACCCATGGATGGGCATGAAGCTGGTGGGTGTGTATGTGTGTAATAGGAAATTTTTTCTATAGCTAATTTAGCTTCCTAAATTTCACCTGCTCATATGTCAAGCATGCAGGGCTGCCTCTGGGTAGCACCATTTGCTCTAGAGCACTGGTTTGCAGAATGTCATCTATCACTTTGGGCTAGTCTTAGTCTTCTGGTGGACTGTCCTCAATGTGCTTACAGCTGGGTCAGTTACTGACAAGAGCTGGTTTAGCCCCTCCTCCTTCTCTTCTGTACCCCTGTTCACTGGGTAATCCAAGGCTCAGCCCAGGACATAATTATAGCCCCAGACTTCAGAGAGCTCACACTTCAGGAGGGAGCAAAAGTGGAAAGACTGTTTCTTGTTTAGAGTCTCAGAATAAGATGTCAGAGTTGGAAAACACTTCAGTGGTGCCATGGCCTCATTTCTTTCTGAGGAAACTCAGGACTGGGAGGGTGGGGTAACTTGCTCAAAGTTATGCAGTAGAGCACAAACAAGAATTCAGGTCTTCGTTGTTTCCCCAAGCCTCAGTTTCTTCTAAGTTGTGATCACTTCAACAATAATGAATTATCCTTCTCTTCATCCTTGCCAACCTCTTGTTCCTCTAACTGACTAAATACTTCTGCCCATGCTTTCTGGGGTTGAAGATAGGAAAACTCATTTCAGAGGTAGCCCTTGAACCAGCCCCCAATTCGCCCCTATCATCTCCTGTTAGTACTCTTTACAGGTTGTGCTTTCTTTCTCACCCTCTAGGATCCCTCTTCCTTTTGTTATGATTGCTCACATTTTCAACCCAAACTGCTGTGAGGCCTTGGGCAAATCATCTGTAGAGTAAATCCCAACTAGAATAAGAAATTAATAAGCAAATTAAATGTTGCCATATAGTACTTGAAATAAGTTTTGTATCTGAGAAGCTAGTCCCAGCCCCCACCCCACACCCCTCTTTACACACCATTTGTTTCTGGGGCCCCTCAACTAATCTCTTGTTTCCATGAAATGACTGAAATGCCCTAAAAGGGACAGCTCAAGATTTGTAATTACTGCCATATTGATTCAGGCAAGTTCTTACCTTAGGAATTTTAGGCTGATCTGAGAAAAAATTTTGAAAGTCTCAACACACCTACTTTAATCTCATTAGTGCAAATTCAGCTGTCAGGCACAGGAGCAAGGGAGGTAGAGAGAGGGGGCCTGGATGAGCAGCAGCTTACAAGGGGCAATTTCCTTCGCACCTGGAGATGAGAAATCACAGTTGTCAGCCCTTGCTTTGAAAGACAGGAAGATTGGTGATAAAGTCGATAAAGAGTTGCATGTGAAGAAAGGACACATTCCATTCCCTCACAAGGAGGAAGGAGCAGCTAATGGAAACAGCTAGAAGAAGAAAGGAGCACAAGAAAAAGGAGAGGCGGAATGGGTGTTTCCAACAGTTCACACCTCTCAGAAGAGGAATTAAAGCCATCAAAACAAATGAAGCTGCCCCCTCCCCTTTGCTTTCCTAATGCCTGCATTGTAAACATTGTCCACATCTGCTATCCTAGGCAGAAATTATTTAGAATTTCTAAATCTTTGCCTGTCTTCCTAAGGGTTCAACCGGCATTGTGTTTGCTCCTTCCTTCCATATGTCTCAAATGACTCTCCAGCAGTAGCTCCAAGAATTTGGATCTGGAAACTTCCTTTCTGACAGAGAATTGCCAAATCTTCATTTTGTCAAGTAATAATGCTAAAACAAAACAGAACAAAACAAACAACCCAAAAAACAGAATGAAGTGAAAACAAACAACTATCCTCACCATGATTTCTTTTTTAAGAAGCATTTTAATACCAAATAAATAAAGCTCCTTACATAGTTCTTAATTTTCTTGTTTTGACCTGGTCCTTAGCATTTGGGCCTGGGGAGTAAAGACCTATCATCTTTGGGTAACTGAAAACTTTGTTTCCAACTTCAGCTCCTACCTCTGTCCCTGATCTACTTCCCTTGTCTGAAATATGTCCCTTACTCCATCTCAACAAACCAGAGTAGTCTATGTCTTCCCACTTGCTGCACCCTCATAAGTGCCCTCTCCTTCCTTTTTCTGGTAACTCTTGCTTATTCTTGGGCTCCTCTTCTTTAGAAGCCTCCCCTTCCTCTGTAGGCAGAGGGTGACCCCTTCTCTGTGCCTTTTTTTTTAAAAATATTTTTTAAATACAATTACAAAAGTGTTACTGTTGTGGCAGTTGAAGTCCCGGTAACACACACCTCTAGGTCCTTATCACTGATGAGGAAATGAATTTCAACTCAGTGAATATAAGAAATAATCATTCATTAAAAGCACATTTTGTAAACCGAGACTCATGGACATGGACTATAGACTAGCAGTTACCAGAGGATAGGGGATGGGGAGAGGGGGTAGACGGGGTAAAGGGGGTCAAATATGTGGTGACAGAAAGAAATCTAACTATGGAAGGTGAACACCCAGTGTAAATATATATATATGCATTAATGTTAAAGTGTACAGCTGAAACTTATTGAATTTCTTTAACCAATGTCACCATAAAAAAAAAAAAAAAGGATGTTTTTGAGGTAGAAGATGGGTCAAGCCTAAAACTGGCTAACCACATGGAAATAAGGATATGTGCCTCTGGGTGGAGGGGGGCACAGGTTACAGCCAGGGAAGACAGAGAACTATAAACCTTAAGCCTAAGCCCCCGCCACTCCCCAGGAGGAAGAGTACTGCATTATATATATTTAGGAACATGATAGGTGGTTACAAAGGTGTTTTTAGGTGATTGGCATTTGAGGTCATTTTGATTAACATTTAGCTGTTATATAACTTTTTGCCTAGTGCTCATGTGCTTACCCAGAATTCAGTCTGTTATAATTAGGTTCATGAACTTTCAGGGATAATCATAGTATTATAATGAAGCTTAAATTGTGGGCAAATTAAGGTAGTACCTTCTGTGCAGGCATCTGTAAACTGGATTAGGCCACCTGGGATTATGACCCTCCTGTTCTTTGTCTCTGGGGATGCAGGAGGGATTCTCTAACTACCAATAGGGTGTTCTGTGGATGGTCTCCAGGCTGGGCCTCCATTCCTTTGTTACCTCTGTCACTCATGTCTGACTGAAGTGCCCCTCATCCATGGCTTTTCTTTCCTTTGTTTCAGTCACCCTCAGCCCAGCATGGTCCAAAAATATTAAGTGGAAAATTCCCAAAATGAACAATTTGTAAGTTTTAAATTGCACACTCTTCTAAGTAGTGTCATGAAATCTTGCACCATCCTGCTCTGTCCTGCCTGGAATGTGAATCATCTTCTTGTCCAGGGGTAGACACTACCCACCCATTAGTCACTTAGTAGCTGGTATGGTCAGAAGGTCAATAGTAACCTAATGGCATGTCACAATGCCTACATCATTCACCTCACTTTATCTCATCATGTTGGCATTATATCATCTCAATAATCATAAGAAGAAAGATGAGTATGGTACAGTATGATATTTTGAGAGAGAGAATGAGAAATAACCATATTCACAAGACTTTCATTATAGTACAATTGTTTTATATGTTTGTTGTTAATCTACTGTACCTACTTTATAAATTAAATTTTATCATAGGTATGTATGTATAGTATAAGATTCAGTATCATCTATGGATTCAGGCATCCACTGGGGGTCTTGGACCATATCACCCTTGGATGGTGGGGGTGGGGTGAGAATAGTGTAATCATACTGCATTGTAATTGGTTGCATTTATACATCTGCCTCTCTCCCTCTATAAACTCTTTGAGGGCAGAGGTGATTGCTCACCCCATTTCATGGTTCTAAATATCCTATAGAAAGTTCCCTTCCCAGCAGAGATGCTCAGCTGCTAGTGGAGGAGGGAGTGACTGGCTTATTGGCTCCTTAATTCACAGACCACATACTCAGCACTATATGGCATTATGAAGGCTACACCAAAGTAGAAAACAAGGTCCTGGCCCTTGGGGAGTTTACTTTTAGGGAATTCAGTAAATCAAACAGACTTAAATGAGACAATATAAACCATTTGGAATCAGTGTGACTCAGACTATGAGCATAATAGCTGAGGAAATTTTAAAGGAAAGAGAAGTCGTCTCAGGACAGAGTTTGCCAGAAGTGGTTTCATGGAAGAGTTGAGTTTTAATCTGGGCCTTGAAAGAAGTATAGAACTCGAATTGGCAGAGGAAAGCAAGAGTAATCAAGGAAGGGTAAAGAGCAGGAGCAAAGGGTTGAAGAAATTATGCAGTGACAAAAACGAGCTGGGCACTAGGGTTAGGACATGGTAGTAAGGGCTAAAAAACCCAACACAGGCATTCTGAGAGAGAGGCAGGCTAGGAGGGAAAACTTGGATTAATCAATAGGAAGACATAAATGCCAAGCAGAGTAATAGAATTTTATAGCTGAGAATGAACTTTTTATTTTTATTGGAAAGATGAGATGTCCTCCAATTCAACCCGCTCCATTTTATGGATGAGAGAATTGAAGCACAGAGAGAGAGCATGTCTTTTCCAAGATAGTAGGAACAGCGAAGATGATAGTAAAAACAAACGTGATGGCTGACTTTTACAGAACTCTTACAATGTGCCAGGTGTTGTTCAGAGCACTTTCTATGCATATCTCATTGAATCCCTACCACAACCCTATGAAGTAGGTACCCTATTTATCTCCATTTTGCAAATCAGGAAGCTTCAAGATAGCTTGCTCAAGTTCATAAGGTGACATGGATAGCTGACAGAGTCAGCACTCTGGAATTGATTTCATAGGGAGCTAGTGCTAGCAGAAAGAACATAAGATTTGGAATCAAAGGACATGCATTCAAACTCTGGCTCCACCCCAGTAGTCAGGTGACCTCAGGCAAGTTACCTAACCTTGTTGATCCTTGTTTCCTTATTGGTACAAAGGAGATCATAATTCCTACCTCACAGGATTTCTGTGGGGATTAAATAAGATTATATGTGTCAAGTTCTTGGCACATAGTTTGTGCTCAGTAAACACTTGTTCCCTCACTTTCCCATTTCTTCTTTCCAGGGGCCTTGAAACCATCTCTATGGTCCCATGGCTGCAAGTCCTCCTCCTACGCCCCATATCTGCCCCTCCACTTCCAGACTCTAGTCTTGCAGGCTAATATGTTCTACTCTGGAGGTAACTGTGAAGTGGATTTAGGGGCTGGAAGGAGGGATCTGGCTTTCCTGATAGACTGGCACCATTCTTGTTTGGCTCTAGTGATGTGAGCAGCATGGGTGGCAGAACAAATCTGCTGCCTTGCTTGGGTTGAAGTTCGGGAAACCTCAGAATGAACAAGTGGAAAGACACAAGCTAAACCTCACCAACTATTTCTTAGAATAACCTCTCCCTGGCCCAAGCCCTTGGTTTCCTGGGTTTCTAGAGTTCCTTATTTCCTCTCAATTCTCTAAAACATATATAAGGAGACAAGTTGGTAGAGGTTAAGCATTTGTAACAAGAACTGTGCTCAAACCAGGTTGCCTGAGATAGAGAGGTAAGATGTGTATTTTCATTCCTGGCTAAGCAATGGAATAGGATGGACATTCATTTCTCCTTGTAAACTTTAAGTGTTTAGATAATTTAACAGTTTCTTGGCTTCTTGGTTGCAAACCACCATCTTCTACTCTTGAGAGGGCAGCAAGTTTGAGCTTAGTTTGAATTTAGTATATGGGAATATTGAAGTGAATTAACTAAGTTATTAAATCCCTCTGAAGAAAAGGTTATGTTAAGTGAACCAGAAACACATTGTAGATGCTCTTTCTATTGCATTTAAATGAAGGGGAAGGAGGCCTCAGAAAAACATCAGAGGGATGGGACCTAAGATTTGAAAGCAACTGCTGTGTGTATGGTACTGTTCATGTGTTTCATGTCTGTTGTCTTACTTAATCTTTCCAATAGCCTTATAAGGCTGATAAAACAGAAGCGCCTAGTAAGCTAGTCCTAGTTTTAATCACTCTCACATTCTAGCTGTGTAAGGGAGACACATTAACTTCCCTCAGCCTTAATTTCCACATTTAGAAGCAGAGGTAATAGCACCCATCTCATAGAGGAGTTTGGAGGTTGAAAGGTTGTCAAGAACACAGAACTCTCCTGACTCAGGGTCAGTGGCTCATAACTGGCTAGTGCTGTGAGTGAGGGAGTCAGAGAGATCTGTAGGGGAAGCCTTGGCTCTGAAGCTTGAGAAGGGTTCCGTTTTGTCTTGTTGCATCTAAGGGAGCAGTTTGGTCAACATTCAGTGTTTTGGAAAATGTGGGAGAGCCCTGGGGTAGAAGTCTGCTGGCCCATAGCTATCTTGTCCAGGTCACCGGCCCTCGGTTTCCACCTATGTGAAATGACGTGGCTTGACAAGGGGATCTCTAAAGTTCCTTCCCACCCTACAAAGAATCTAGTGTTCCAAAACATAAGTTCATTTATACAATCTGACCAATTCCATTCTGGTTTTTCACATGTGACAGGCAGCTTAGGCTGTACAAGAAAAATATCTCAAACAATTTCAAAACAAAAGAAAGCAAGCTACAGGAATTGCCTCTGGATTGGACACATTTTCCATTTCTTACCCTATTTACCTGCATGGGAAACAAAGACAACTTTTTTTTTTTTCCTTTATTTTATTTTTTTAAAGAACACACACATTGTCTTTCTACCTGGCTTTCATTAGGGCCTGGTGCCAACAACTGGGATAAGATCTTTCAGAAACTTTTATAATGTCACATATTTATGCAAATTGTCAAGGTGTTTATAGCAACAGGTTCCACAACAGCACCCTGAGGTTTCAATTAGTGAAAAGCAGCCAGGCACCCTAAGCAGCTTTGAATGCTATGCATATTGGAGGACAGCTCTAGAGCCAGGAGGGTGGGGTGAGATCTGTCAAAAAGACAGATTCTGGAGCACTCCATGCTTCAACGTGGCTACTATCTGGTCAAACCATACAGGTCAAACCCCTGGAGTCTCGGTTTCCCATCTGTCCAGTGAGAGGCTGTAGCTGTTGCATTTTATGGGTTCCAGGATGGCGATGAGCCATATCCTGGTTTGGCTGCCCATTAATCCTATTCTATCTTCTATCACATAGACTCTAGGTTGGAGGCGTTACCTCAGCAATCCCTGTAGTCCAAAGGCCCTATGTAAAGTCAGGCCCACAAGGACACAGGCTCACATGTGGTTAAAATTATTCAGACCTGGGTATAAGGCCTGGGTCTTGGCCTAGCTCTACCACTTACTAACTCTGTGATGCTGGGTAAAGTACTTACCTTTCTTGAGTCTCATGTTTCCTATTTTTAAACAAAGGTATCCAGACTTGGGTTTTATTCAAAGTCATACTTTCTAGCTATGTGTAATGTGCCCACTTCATTTCGATGTCTGGGAGTTAAATGTTTATAAAGAGCTGGCACAGTGCCTGACAGTTAGTAAGAATTCAAGCAATGGGCATTGTTATTATGTAGTTATTCTCATTATCATTGTCACCATCATCATCTTGGGACACTTCTTAAGCTATATTGGCAGGGGTGTGTTAATAGGCAGTATTCAAAAAAATAATCCCATAGTCAAATTAATGAGGGAGGTGCTAACTAAGAAGCAAAGGTGGACAAGCTTCCATCCTGAAAGATTTCTCAAAGCCCTTATGAGATTTGCAACTTTTTGAAAGAGAGTTATAGTGCTCATTGTTTCTCAGATTGATTTGTCATCAGAACTCTCTTTGGTTGTAGGCCATTTAGGGGACCAGTCTTCTATAAAATATCTTTGGTAAATCCTATTCTAATCAAGGCTTAGAATAGGGGAAGAGATATCTCAAAAAATTCCTTGGTGAGAGGGGAAAAGCAGAACATTAAAAAAAAAAACAAACAAACAAAAAACAAGCAAAAATAAAGAACCTGAAGAGAAAAGATCTGGAGAAAGGTATACACTGGAGCCACCTGGATGCCACTGTGAAGTCTGAGTATCCAGTGTAATCCCCACTTTTCAGGAAGCTCTCTTCACATTAGCTTGCTTTGAATCTGTACACAAATCTTTGGGGTAGCCAGGCACAATTGTCTCCATTTTACAGATGGTTATAGTTAGGTATCGACAGGTTAAGCTTCTAGTCCAGGACCAAAGGTGGTGCCTCTGAGACATAAGCCCACTTTCTCTAAAGTCAAGTTCTAAAGTATTCTGTATGAGTGAGAGGAAGGTTGATTTACATTCTAGCTTGCAGATCATTTGAACTCCACTTAGAATGAAGTTCAATAATTAAGATCAATTTTGGCTTATTTTAGTCTTTAGGTGTCACCTGATTGTTTTTATTGGTAGCCTCTTCCTGGTGTTTAAAACTGTAAAAATTTGCTCTGTTGAGAAGTATAATTGGAACCTTACTCATTTTCTTTTTTTAAATAAGTGTTAGATTTAGTTAAATCAAATACCTCTTTCCTGCCTCCCTTTCTCTTTAACCTCATCTGTATCCTTAAAGCTCATGGCCTTGGGTTCAGTCTCCTGAGCTCAAGTAAAACCCTCATAGAGCCCTGTGACCTCACTGCACAAATTGCTAAAGTTATCCTGTTTCCTTAGTTCTCTGAGATAAGAAAAATTCCAAGGACTTGTTAATAAGTGCAAGAAACAGCACCTCACCCAGCACTCTATTTAGGTTGGATGAAAAATGTACATGTTGACAATGCAAAATGCCCTGGGCAGCGACAGGACCCAGAGATGTTCCTATACCTCATTACCTGTTGGTTAATTACTAGGCCACATAAAGAGTTGCATCCATTGTGGCATTAGGGGTGATGCTGTGTGCCGTGGGGGTTGTTCCCTCTTACTCAAACTGTATGCTAGAGAACCCTCCTGCCAAGGGGTAAGTGGCACAAGCAGTAAACATTCATTTTAGGTGGTTGTGATCAATTAGGGATCAAGTGGGAGTCTGCCTGTCACACCCAAGTTTCTCAAAGCCAGTTCTAGGCACCTGGGAAAGCATGTGGAGAAAAGCCTTTCTCTCCTCTGTTTTGATGGCTGGCTTTTGTTTTTTGTTTTTGTTTTTGTTTTTGTTTTTCCTGGGAAACCAAATTGGAACAAAACAAAAAAGCTTCATCTTAAGTCTAAGACCTTGAGAACAGGAACTCTTTCCTTCACTCAGTCCTTCACAGGTCACTGATGAAGGCTTTTCTGTGAGCACAGCACTGTGCAAAATCTCTGGAAGAAGCTGAAGTCTGAGAACAGACCACCAGGAGTTCATAGGCTAGCTGAAGTGATAAGTTTCCCAAACCAAGTAGCAGGAGTAAAAGGGAAGACAAGATTATCATGGGAGGCTGTAGTAGACATCTGCCATTTTTGTCAGTTCTTTGGGGAGCCACCCTTCCACAATGCAGATGGTCCTGGTAGGACTGGCCACCACAATCCTAGCAGAGGAGTAAATGAGTGAGATAAGCTCCTTTTCTACCAAGGATCTGCATTTTGCGTTTGGACACAGAGAGAAGTAACAGGTTCAGAAAGGGAAAGAAAGAAGAAAACACAAAGGTTATTGGTAAGTTATTGGTAGTATTCTAGCCTTGGTTTGGGCAAAGGTGTTAAAATTTTTATTATGTTATTTAGCATGCATACATATATAAAATGCAGTAAAATAAAAGACAGACTTCGATGATTATGACTAATCCAACTCTGTGAAACTAAGATCCAATCAGACAATTAATAAATAGAAAATCCTGGATCCATTGCATGTTAATTATATGGGCCAAGTTAAGTTGCTCAACATATCTTAATCTCAGTTTTCTTGACTGTGAGCAACAAAAAATCATCAGTATTATAAAGATTAACTGAGCAATAAATGTGAGCTAATGTATTTTTATAACAGCTTTATTGATTTTTAGTTCATGTTCCATACAATTCATCGATTTAAAGTCTAAAATTTAGTGGGTTTTAGTGTATTCAGCCTTGTGTAACCATTAGCACAATCAATTTAAGAACATTTTCATCACTCCAAAAAGAAACCTTGTGTTTATTAGCAGGCACTCCCTATATCCTCTCATACTCCACTACCTAAGCCCAAGGGAACCAGTCATCTATTTTCTGTCTCTATGGATTTGTCTGTTATGGACATTTTGTATAAATAGAATGATATAATATGTGGTTCTTTGTGATGGAAAGTAATATTTTTATCTTTCCCTAGAGGATAAATTCTTAAAGTGGAGCTATGTGAATCCTTGTTGGCATACAAATATCTGCAGCTTGGCTGTTCACATTAGTGCTTGCTATAATCATGACCATCAAAATAAAATTAATTTTCTTTTAAATGATTATACACTATCATCAAAATGCTGCAATACATTGTCTTATTCACACAAATCTAATAACGCCCTATGAAGTAGTCATAGAGAAGCCAAGCCACTTTGTCAAGGTCATATGAGCAGGTACTAGTTTAAACTAGAGATTCATACCCGGGTCTGTCTAACTCCAGAGTCTAGGATCCTAACATGATCTGAAAATGCCCCTGTGTATGACGAAGTGCTATTTCTTTTTCAGGGAAGGAAGATGTAATTAGCTTAATATAGTGACTTTTTTTGTTCTGGTGAAGCTAATTTGCAGTTTTCATTGGCGTCAAGTAGGTTTAAGGGCTTGAGGTATTCTTTGCCTTACCCATATTGAACCCTTTTTTTCTAGAAAAACTTACCTGTGAAAAGAGAAACAATTATCAATTGAGAGAAAATATGCCTGTGAATGAGTAGTAGGCTGTTGACTTAAGGGTTACTAAAAACATAAAAAGCTTGCTAAGTTCTTAATTGGTGTTCAGTTAATGATGCACCTCACTGTTCTGACGTTCCTGTGGGTATCGAGCCAGAGAAATAGAAGCTGCTATTTTATGGGCATTGAGATAGACTTTCTCCGAGCAGCTCCCATTTCATATTGAAAATAAATGACAGATAACAAAGAAATAAGATAGGGGGAACTCATTAAACCTAACTTAATTTAACATATACTTAAACTACTGTGCATATTGTTACTCTGCTAGGCCATGGTGATTCCAGAATTTCTGTAAAGGAGGGGTCAGTATTTTTGTTGAAAGAGGGCACTCAGGAGGATATTTTAATACCAACTGTACAAACCAGAGAACACTGTTTTATTTTGCTTTGCTTTTTTTTTTTTTTTTTATTTGATTATATATTTATTTGGAGGAAGTGTTGTCACTTTTGAAAATTATACTTTCCCACAGAAAGACACAAAATTCATAGACCCTTCTTCTCTACTTAGCCTCAAGGGAGCTTAACAGGGCCTGATTAAGCAAAGAAAGTCATCAAATGTTCTTCGACAGCTCAGAAATCCCTGGGGTTGAGTTGATTTTTAGGTGAAGGGTTCATGCTGGTGTCAAATGAGTTCTTACCATCTCATCACTGTCCATAGTTGACAGGACGACAGTTCCACCACACTCACACTGACAGCCAGGAGGCAGGCATTCATGTTTGAAACCTGAAGAAAGAAACACCTGGCTGTGATTACCTGCAACTCTACTGTTAAATTTTAATGAAATAACTTCATGATCCATTTTCAGAAAAGCAAGGACTTAAAATGGTGCTCAAGTTTTAAGGGTCTGCCTTTCTATCCCTGCATGCTGTCCTGGACTCCTTCTCACTATTTACCTCAGAGGCTTCTGGATTTTTTTTTGCTGAATACCTAGGATTCTTCTTTTTTTCTTCTGCCTTGTAAAAGGGGAAAACAAGGCATTAAGTTATGTGACAACTTCAGCCCACGTGCCACAGTGATTTTCAGCCTGCCCCAAATCCCAGTAATAGGTAAGAGAAGCCTGATTCATACTTTACTTAATCAGGAAAAACTTTCCTTCCACTCTAGAATAAAACAAAATAGCCTTACAAGAAAACCAACATCTTAAGTTGGCTAGTTTCTGGAAATAGAAAGAAATCACAACTGGCTGGTGTGTGTCTATGGAGGGCCTTAAGTTGCCTCAATTTATTATTATCTGGAGCAGACTGAGCTGGAGACTGGGTGGTAACTTAAAGCAATAAAGACATGAAAAAACTATATTAAACTCTGGAGACTCAGGTTTCCCCTTGCACCTCTCCCTACCTTCCCCCCAAAAAACAACCTCACCAATACGTAAGCCCTATAAGGGCAAGGATTTTGTTGCTTGGAACTTACAAGGCCCTCAATAAAAAATTGTTAAATAAATGTGTGAAAGTCACTATTGGTCAATGATATGATCAAAAAAACCTATCTCCACCCTCTGATAGGACTTATGGGTCAGTTTCTCCCATTTCAACTCCTGAGAAGGCTACTGTGCATCACTATCAGCACAAGTACCACTCCTACTGCCACTATTAGTACTCCTAGATATACTGATTGCTATTATTGATTGTTGATTCTATGCCAGATATCATACCAGGCAATTTACATTTATATTCATATTTAAATTGAACCTAACAAAAATCCTGTGAAGTAGGTGTTAGCATCTCCATTTTATAGATAAGAAAACTGAAATTCATGAAGTAACTTGTTCACAGTTTCATGGTTTACAAATAGCAAAGTAGGGATTTTAATGTAGATCTAACTGATCACAAAGCTCACTATTCTTTTTTTTCACTACACTACCAAGGTGTAAAGGGGAGAATGGATGGTGTGCTGCTATTAAGAAGTCCTAAAGAGAAAAATGTTTATGAGAAAAAAAGTATTGCCAGTGAACTCCAACATGAGTCAATACTTTCCATTTTAATGTTATTGTTTGTGATATTAATGTTACTATTACATTTTTCTAGAATTCATGTCAAGTTTGTAACACATGAAGATATTTATAAGCATTCTCATTCATTTATATATAATGTTAGGCATCTTTTCTGAGAATAGGAATCAAGTCCCCAGATGTATGCTCTATCATTCTTAGAAGAGCATTAGCCACTGGGTAAATAGTTGCAGAAAGTTCAGGAACCTGTCCCTTAAAGGCTATTCAAATAGTTCCTTAATTTAATATCATTATTGATTGTAAAAGATTATGAACCCTATTGTGTCTACCCTGGAAGTGATAACACATTTCATCATATAATTGCCAGATTACATTCTTACAGATAAATTAGGCATTATCAATGCACCCAATGATTCATATAGCCAAACATCAGTCTTCCAGAAAAGTGGTGACATGGCGTGGTAGATAGACATCCAATATGAAATGGCAAGGTGGTCTCCTTGGTTTGCTAAATACCAAAGGGATTATAAATCTGCAGATGTTGATACAAAAATGAATACATCTCTTACCATTTGGTGATGAACAGAAGGCAGAACTGGGATAATAGGAGCTAACTAACTGGGAGAAAAAAAACAACCTTTTCTCGATCTCTTTTCCTGGCTCTAGGCTAAGCTCTCAAAATATATGACAATGACTCCCCTAGTCCCTTAACTAACTAATTAATCAGTTAATTTAATTAAAAAAACTGTCTTGACCCACATTTTCCTTCATCTAGTGACCCACCTCCCTGACAATTCCTCAGAGTTGTTTATCTGAGCTATCTCCCCTTTTTCTTTAAATCTCTCTTGAGCCTTTGAAACTGATCTTGACATGTTTACCATGGCCTCTGAGCTGTCAGCTATACTTGACAATCACTCTCTCCCTCAAGAAACCCTTTCTTCACTTGATTTCCAGAACATCACTATTTCACTTGATAATCCTTCTGTTTCCTTTGCATCTTCCTAATTCCTTTGACCTCTCAATGTTGGAGACTCCCTAAGCTTCAATCTTTGGAAAGCTTTTGTTCTCTAGCCAATCTTTTCCAGTTCTTCCACTTTAAATACAATCCATATATCAACAACCCCAAAATTATATTTCCAAGTCTGGTCACCCACTGAATGCCAGAACTGGCTTACCTGCTGCCTAGTGTGTATCTCTACTTGGCTACCTCATAGGCATTTTAAACCTAACTTGTCCAAAACTGAACTTCTGATTTCTTCCACCCCTCAGACCACTCCCCTCATAATCATCTTTATCTCAGCCTATGCAACTCAATTCTCTCTATTGTTCCAACCAATACCTTGGTACCACCCTCGATCCCTCTGTTTCTCCTGACTTCTACTATATCTCTTAGGAAATCCTAATGGCTCTATCTTCAAAATGTTTCCAGATTCTGACCCTCCTCCTCATCTTCATAGCTGCTACCCTAGTCCAAGCCACCATCATCTTTAATCAGGAATACTGAAGTGGTCTCCTTAATGATCTTCCTGCTTCCACACCCACTTCCTTTAGTCTATTCTTTATAAGACATCTAGGATGAACTTATTAAAGCCCAACTCTGATTATGTCACCTTCTCTGTTTGAGAAAATATCCAGTAGCTTCTCGGTGAAAGTCAAAGTGTTTACTGGGGTCCAGAAGGCCCTTTGTTATCCCTTCCTATCTCTCTCACCTTTTACCTGCTACTGTTCCCTTCTTCACTCACTTCCAGTTCCACTCTTTACTTTTTCAAAACTTATTAAAGACACTTCTGCTTCATGGTCTTTGTACTTATAGTTTCTTCTATCTGAAGTACTTAAAAATTCATGTGGCATACTCTAACTTTATTTAGGTGTCTGCTTAAATGTTTTAGCCTCAGGGAGCCTTTCTGACTAAAATTCCACTTCTTTACTCTTTGTCTTCTTAACTGTTTTTATTTTTTTTTTCATTGTATGCATCATGAGCTGACACTTTATATATTTATGTATCTGCATGGTCTGTCTACCCTTGCTTAATTACAATTTCTATTAAGGCTGGAATTTGAGGGTATTTTGCTCACTGTGTAGCTCAATTTCTAGAATAGTTCCTGGTATGTAGTAGGTGTTTAATGAATATTTATTGAATGAATGATTCACTTCCTGGAGGGGGGTGAATCTTAAAGAACAGGTAAGAATTAACTGGGCATGTAAGAATGCAAGAGGATTTTGTGCAAAGGAAATAATTATCCGTAGTCAACTCCAATATGAGTCAACCATTTCCAAAGCCCAGAGACCTGAGAGAACTTGGCAGATTCAATAACCTACAAGTAGTGACTCTAAAGAGCCATTTCATTATCATTCACATCCTTTCAAGGGTCTCTTGAAAAGTGAGACCCCTTCATTCCAGGGTTCAGGCCATTGCCCAAATAGTTCTTAGGAGAAATTCTTTTGGTTTGAGCTGGCTAGCTGTTTTTCCTTCCCAGCTCAGGAGCTCCCACCTGAGAGCAGCAAGATGCTTCAAAACTAGTCTCAGAATTCATCCAAAAAATGGGTGTCTCGATTCAAGTTCACAATGCATGTGAACAAGTCTCCTAACCCCTGCCAGGAGGCCTTAGTTCCATGTGACTTGGGAAAGTAATAAAGTTCCGCTGAGTGTGCAGCCCATTAGTAAAGGGCCACTGGCTCCCAAAGGCTCTGGGAATTAGATACTCAGCCTCCACAATGAAGCTGCTTCATGCTCCTCTGGCTTCTTCCACTGAAGCGTCCCAGAGTGCATTCCCAGAGCGAATGATTTATTCTATTAGGTGGAATAGGCTCAGAGAAGCCAAGTCTTGCCTGCAGCCACCCAGCAAGTTTGTTCCTGAGGTTGGACTTGAGACCCAGACCTCCCTGCCTGGTTGTGGCCATTGGAAGGTGTCTTCCAAGGAACTCCAGAGGACAGTGAAGGCCATGAGGCAAGCTTTCTTGCACAGGAACTGAGAACGACAGAGGAGATGAGGCAGGCGCTGGAATGGAGCACTGCAGATCCGACAGCATAGCTGGAAAACAACTGAGATCACTAGCGTCCTACCTGAGGTGTGTCAGTGACATTTTCTTTGTAAATAAAGGACACCAGTACTGAGATTAGTAGTTGTATAAAATCATAAAATGTTGGAGATGGAAGGGGCTCTGGGAGAGCATCAGATCTATTTACTGGTGAGGAAATGGAGATTCAGAAAGACTAACTCACTGTTCAAGGTTATACAGTTGGCTCATGAAAGAGTAAGGACTGGAGCCCATGTATCTTAAGCATTGTGCTTTTCCAAATGCCAGAAATTCTTACAATAATTGCCTGTTCTTTGATAGCACCTTGAAACTAAGTAAATCACCATCCCAAACATTAGCTAGCTTTTTGCCTCTGCTTTTCTGTCATCTGAACTGAAATGACATTAAAGAACTAGAGGCAAAGGGATTGTATGCCTTGCTCAGACCTGTAATCTAAGACTTAAAACCTCCGGAATCTTCTATTCATTTAGTTTTGGAGCCAAAATTAACACAGCCATGGAAAGAAATGCTGGGAAATCTCAAGAGAGGTTTGGAAAGCCAGCTTCTGAGGCTGGCGAACCTAGTCTCACCGACAAGTCCGGCCCCCTGTGGGGCAGGTGTCTAAGGGAGACGTGTCTGAAACAGTGTTCTCAGGCTTCTTGCCTAGACCTTCCATCCCACTGAGTGATGATAATGGCTCTTGGCAGAGGAGGCAGCTGCCAATAAGAGGCTCTCCCATCCCTCACCCACCAGGTGTTCTTCCAGCAACCACATCAGCTTGGCAGGGAGTGCCACTGTTGGGTGCTGGGATGGGCCAAGAGGTGCAGCTCTCTCTTCTCTGCGGTCCGGGTGTCAATAGATGGGGTATGGATGAGCCGTTCCCTTAACAAATAAATAGGACTTTTATAGGCTGAGTAATGCACACTGGATGAGCCAGACTGTCAGTTATTCCAGGTTTCCCAGCCAGGGTCTAACCTCAGCCCTGGATTACAGAGCCTGTCATAGCTCTTGTAAGAAGAAGCATTTCTAGAATGCTGGCCATTCTCTGGGCAGCAGTTAGGATGCCTGTCTCCCATTGGAAGTATAGGGAGCTGAGGGTTTCTAGGAGCTGATCCTTGTCCTTTAAATTCCCCCCAGTGGGCAAATGTCCTGCTCCAGATTTTGTGCTCATGGTCTGTACAGATGCAGTTAGTCATTTGGCCTCAAGAGAGACAAGCATGAAATTGCAGAATGAAGGAAAACACTCCGTTATTGAGATCAGCATCATCTCAAACCTTCTTATTTTTTCAAACTCTTTTTGATCTCAGTGAAATGGGCCAGGAGACAGGCTCTCTGGCAGTTTCCTTTCTCTCCTGATTCTCTGCCAATGTCAGGCCTCTGAGCAAGAATGGTAGTCTGGCTATGTCCTGAAAGTGTAAAAGAGGCACTGGCAGGTGGACAAAGACCAGGTGGGAAGCTAAATTCTTGAGTCCAACAGTACCTTTTTTTTTAGCCACCTATGAGAGAGAGAGAGATCACGTGCAAGAGCTCACGGAGTTAACATGCAAAGATCCCCGGCTAGGAATTGGAAGTCCAGGGGTCTTAGATGCTTGCTTAGGTGACACTGAACCTTCCTTAACCACAATTTTGTCACCTACACAATGGAGATAGTAACAGATCCCAATGAGTTAGGAAAAAGGAGAGCTTTGAAACATTGACAAGCACTCCACTCCAAATAAGTCCTCACTTTGCTCTTGTGAGCAGTCACGGTGTTCTCTGCCCTGGCTGGTTTAGCCACCTCCTGCCACTGCTGAGTGATAGGAAGGTTCATCCTGAAAAAGGATAAAGAAGGTGGGTCCTGGGGCTTTCATCTGCCCTTACTCCTTATAAATAAACATTCTGTGAGGACTGTTCCAGACACTGTTCAAAGGAGCAGGGGACAAAAATTTTTATTTTCAAGGAGGGACAGTAGAACCAACTCCCTAGTCCTAGCCCATGATGGTGATGTACTACTACTCTTTGATTGGGATAACACACACTGTCTGGGCCTTCAACATAATGAGACCCTTCAGGCCTGAACACCAGCTAAGACCCTGGAGAAATCAACCATTCAGTCCTCTCTGAGTGCAGCCATCCACTTTCCAACTTCTGGCTGCATCAGAAATTTTGGCATATTTGATTCACACAAGCCTGTGTTTTAGCATGGGGTCACAATGGGGTCAGCTGTCAATCCCTAACACTAGACAAGCTCACCTCTGACTTAGTCAGAATCTCCAAGTTTTTTATCTAGGAAGGAATGAATTGGCACTTTTCACTGAGGAATGACTACTGGCCCCTTCAGAGCCTCATTAAGCCCCGTGACTTAATGACTCTCCTGTTTAATGGAAGCCAAAGCTATTTAAGTGGTCACAGCTGCCAGGAACTTGGTTAAAGAGTGAAACTTTCTGAGCAGGTCTGGAGTAGCCACGCTAATCTCCAAGCCCAACACCCCTCCCCCGCCCTTATCTCAGGCTTGTTTTGACAGCACAGAGCCAGGTCCCATGAGAAGAGGCTCAATATTGCTCCTTTCCCTTTTCAAGTCTTTCACTCCAACCCAGGGTTTGCCGCAGGGGGGAAGAAGAAACAATCAAGCATTGTCTTGTTCTGGCCCAGTGTGTCATGGCCTCATGGAATAAATATTATTTGCCTGGGAGGGGAACTGGCTGGGAGACAGCTCACAGTGTAAAGTAAGGGCTGGGAAGGAGGGCAGTAATGTTTGGGGTTGGTTTTATTATGAGTTTAATCTTTTTCTCTCTTAGCTCTGCGGATTCCACCCCCGTCTTCTACCACCACCAAACAGGCCATTAAGCCTGTGTTGTACAAAGCCTCTGCCAAAAAGAAACAAAAGCGATGTTTGCAGCATGTGTCCTTGGTTATTTGCTGTCCAGCTCTGAGAGAGCAAGGGGTGCACATTCCAGGGATTGTCACAGGCTGAAAAAAACCTCTTGGAACATTCCACCTGCCATGGCAGTCCCTCAGCACCCCAGATGTCTTACCTGCCAAGGGCTACAGCTCTGTCCTTTAACTCCTCGGGTGAGCATTGTCAGGACAGCACCCTTCTCAGTGGGTTTGGGGAGACTGGGGCCTCAGGTATCCCAGTTGGTCAGCATTTATTGAATTCCTACTGTGTGCAGTTCACTAGATGCTCTGGTATGCTGCATTTCACTTCTCCTTTGTGTCTTTTGCCCTAAGAAAGCCTCACATCTCTCCAGAATAAAGAACTAAAGACCAACCATTGACTAAGAGACACATTTGAGGGACTGCTCCAGGACATGATTCCCCGCCATCTCAGGAAAAGCAGGTAAGAGACACATGATCTCGTTGCCTGTGACAGACACAAAGCAGTGGGGTAGTGAAGGAGTGTCTTTCTGCTGGGCAATCCAAGACCCCCTTTCCTAACCACAAAGCTTTCCCTCATCCTAAAAATCCATTTTTGGTGCACCTACTCAACTGCTGTAATAGCCACTGATGATTGGGTACTTGCTATATGTTGGGAATTGTGTTATGTGCTTTATGTACATTATCTCATTTAACAGAATGGTACCCCTTTACTCCATTTCCATAGATGGGAAACTGAAACTTGGAGAGTGTAAGGAACTTGTCCAAGGTTACACAGCTAATGGGAAGGTTTTGCATTCACCTCTATCTGTCTCCAAAGTCTTAGCCACTCAGAGGCACTTCTCAGAAGTGGGAATGGATTTGTGAAGACCCTTCCACAGCTCCATGCTCATTTCTCCTTGTTAGCTGGACACATGTTTGCTAAGGGAAGGGGTAGAAACTATGACTGTGGTGAGAGCAGTGGCTCCAGAGAATGGTAGCCACAGCCTTGGCTTTTTGGGCCATTGTGCCACCTTCATGTGCTGAGGTTCTTATGTTCCCAGAACACAGAGACCCCATGTACTTAATTATACAAAATAATTCAGTGCTTTGCTCAGTGCCATGTACAATTAGAAATTTAATAGTGCTTTTAAGGGTGATAAAGATCTTACCATCCTAGTTAGTGAAATAAACATTGCACTCCTTCTCTGAAGGAGAAACAAAGAGCCACAGAAAGCCAAACCATCCTGGAAACTGAGCAATGTTTGTCAGGAGCAGGGCACGTGAATCCCGCAGACCTGGCTTTGGATCCGTGCTCAGCTACACACTAGCTGGGCGCCCATGGCAAGCCAGGTGACCTCTGTTAGGCCAAGTTTCTCCAAGGGTGGGAGAAGGCCACAACACCTACTTTATGAGTTTTTATAGATATTAGGTGAGACAATGCCCACAAAGCTACTAGCAGACTTGCCTGGCAGAGCAGACATTCAGTGTTATTTTATTTACTCAGTGCACCTTCTTTTTTTTTTTTTTTCAATGAAGTTCTCATCATTAAATAATCTTGACTCACCTCTGCCTTTGGGACATTCCCATCACCACATGCTGCTGCCACCATACCAGGCTGACCAGCATGGATTCACCCTTCTCACTGGCACACCTGAGACCAGGCTGGAGCTTTCTAATAAGATGTAACTCAAATGGGGACTAACCAAGGAGCTACAAAGCCAGAAGAAGATGCAAGTAAACCACAGGGTTACTTCTGTACCTTGTGGCCAATCTGTCCAGCCCTACCTGTCTCCAAGGGGCGCCCTCCAATCTGTCTGGAGTCTTCAAAGTCAACGCTGAAGAGAAAGAGGCTGAGGTACTAGAGCTCTCTTTCCCACCCAAGACCACTTTCAGACCTACTTTCTCACTTCCAACCTGAAGACAGTCTTCCTCCCAAAACGATAACAGGAGTAAGCGTTCCTTTCTGAGAGTCCCCGCCTCCTTACCTTCAGGAATATGCTCTCACCAGGATAATTGCATCAATGCAACACAATAAACCCAACATCTACACAGGAGAGGCTCACCTGAAACAGCAGGGGAAAGAGAGGAGGAGATGGTTATTACAAATGCTATACCTTTATGCTATCTCACTGGATCCTCACAACAGCTCTGTCAAGTATTTTTGGATTATCATTTCTATTCTGCAGATAAAGACATTGTAGTTTGGAGAGGTTAAGTAAATTGACCAAAGTCGCACTTGGCTAGCAAGTGGCAGAGTGAGCACTTGAGCTCAGGCATCTCATTCTAAGCCCAGTTCTCTGGCTTCACTGCTCTTGAGCCCAGGATACAACCTCAGCAATTGTAACTTCTCTAAGAATGAATCTGGGGCTGTCCTACTGACCAACATGAGAGAGGGGTTTCCTGAAAGTATTGAGTGAAATGAGCACTGGATAAAGCCACACATGTGAGGCAAAGGGACATGGCAGTTTTCCCTCTCTCTGCCAGGTTGTAGGTCAGGAGACCTGGGTTCAAGTGCAGAATTCAGCACCTGGAAGATTGCATGGCTCTGAAAACATTACTCTCAGTGCCTCAGTTTCTGCATCTGTAAGAGGGGGAGAAACAGGTGAATACACACAAACACATATGTATATATACATACACACACATATATCTTTAGAATGGCACTTATTACATAGTAGTTACTAAATAGAGACATTTTATAAACATCATTGCTGTTGTTACTATTATTCTCTCTCAAAGTTTTGTGAGGAATAAATGAGATGATTAATGTGAAAGCATATTATATACTGTAAAGGTAAGGGATGAGCACTCATATATGCTGAGAGGGTAACAGGAAAAAAGACTTGACCTCAGATGATGTATTTGAACAGCCTTGAAACCTTCAACTTGAAACGCAGAACCACTCTTCCAAAAAGGAATCAGTTGCCTTTTGTTTTTGTTGTTGTTGTTATTATTGTTGTTTATTGTAGTTCAATTTTAGACCAGATCTTTTATGTTATATATTTAGCTGTGTGCATTTGATGTAGTTATCCTGGATCCTGCATATCATAGGCATTGTTAAAGAAGCAGCACCCAGTCTAAGTAGACCTTGGATGTCTTAGTGTGAATAGAATACAATTAAGCTCTGTCTTACTTTCTCAGGTATTCCAGGTGCAATCTTTCTTGACAGTCTGGAGAAACCAGGCAGTGTAGCCATCCAGTGAGGGAGAGTAGCTGCTAGCTGACTAATGTCTGAAAGCCCAATAATACTACCCCTCAAGGTCATGCAGTGAAAGCTTGTTGGCCCCCATTTGTCAACTTTGTGCCCAGCACCATGTGGGAAACAGCAGGGAATATAAGAAAAGTATATAGGGCATGGTCTCTGCCCTTATGGAGATCAGTGTGGCCAACAGAGTAAGTCCAGTGAAACCGAAACAATGAGAAAATCATAAAACACAGTGATGTAATGAAGGGTTAGGTTTTATGGCACAGAACATAAACGTTGGAGTACAGAGTGAATGGAGACTGATGAAAGCCATGGGGCAGGAAGAGACCCATGCAGGCAGAGGTTTGTTAGCTGCGCCTCAATGGGTGTGTAGGAGTTGCACTGGTGGAAGGGAGAGTGGCATTCCAAATCGGAGAAACTATGTGAGAGAAATCTAGGAGGTAGAAAAGGACAAGGACTGTTTACAGTGAAACTGGCATGACTGGAAGAGAGGGAGTGCACCCTAATTCCCAAACTCATTGACTGCTTTGCAAGAACCAGAGGAATGCATTCCTATTGGTAATAAAACTGTTGAAGGTGGTCTAGTTTGTCCTATTTTGCCTCCCACTCCTAAGACTATCCATAAACTTTGGCAAATCACTTAACCCCTCCAAACTCACTCTCCTTCCTTGTAGAATGAAGATAATAACACATATGGAGCAGAGCCACTGTGAGAACTAAAACAGGTGGTATGTGGAGATTCCCAAGCCACTTGCTAATAGACAGATAATGAGGGCAAGTCACCCCCAACTCCTGGGGCAGCAGCTCTGAGCTCAGGATCTCCAGGGGAAAAATGCACTCCATGCTCTGCCACATCTCTCCTTCCACAGAGTGTGGGGAGTTGCTTTGTCTCAACTGTATTTGGGGCAGAGGATAAAGGCAGAGCTCTGGGGCTTGTGCCCCTGCCACAGAGGGAGACTCAGACCCTGTGTGAGTTTCTTGCTGTTGACCTTGAACCCTAGGAGGTGCAGGAGGAAAAGACCCTGAGCCCACCCACTCTGAAAACACCACTGTGCTCTGACCATGTGGGGTTCTGACAGAGATACCTGCCAACCTGGAGACCCTTACATGGTAGGGCTTTTTTGCATGTTGCCAGTAACTCAAGGGTGGGAGGGGATACCTGCCTCCTGCCTTGCACTCTCCTTTCTCCTCCCTGGGAGGACACAAAGATATGAAGGGCTTTGGGAGAATCTCTCAAAATGCTGACTGGCCCAAGGAAAGAGGAGTGGCCTGGTAAGGAGTTGGCCCAGATGAGAGTGCATGGGAAAGATTGAGCCTGAGAAATTACCAAGCGAGCTGTCCTTTGCGCAGCCTCGTGGGGACTGTGTTTGTACGGAGAAGCGGAGGCAGGAGGTTGCTAGGGATGGAAACAAACAACCGCCTGAAAATGCCTTGGAAGAGCATCTAATCGATCACCCTCGAGGCATAGGTCCTCACCTCCTGACAATGCTCCTCGGCCTGGTTTCAGGCCACCGAGTCCAAGTTTCTGCCGCTGAGCCAGGGCTGGGGCTGTTTCAGAAGCGCTTGATAATTGTTTTCCACCTGTACCTTGCCCAAGAACGTACTTTCCCTCCCACCAGGCTGGGCCCCGGAAATCATTACTGAAAAAGAAGTAATCATCCTGGCAAGGCCGGGTCTGGGCGGGGAAGCCCTGCCTGCCCAGCGCTGCGGGTGTGGACCGAGGGTCTGGAGAGACGACTGCCCCGCTTGCTCTGCAGCACGCGGGGAGGGACCCAGCCCGGTTGTGCTGGCGGAGAGGAAGCCGGGCAGCTGTGAACACACGGGAATCTGGCTCCCGGGGCTCCTGGCCGGCCTCCTTTCTGTGCAGCCGGAGATCCCCTCTTGGGCGGCTGACAGAGGCGTGCTCTGCGGCGACCTCGGATGCCAGCCTCCCGGGATCCGCCGCCTGCACCTCCACACGTCCCCTCCGCGTGGGGCAGGGCGTGTGTGCGTGCGTGAGCTTGAGAGGGGGTTGCAAATCAGGGAGTAGGGCGTGTGTGCAGGTGCGCGCAAGAACCTGTGTGTACTTGGATGTGTGTGTGTGTGATCATACCTATGTGATCGCCTGTGTGTCAATGAGCGTGCTCGTGTGTGGGTGTCAACAGGAATAGAGGGGGCACCCTAACGGAGAATTCTAAGCAGCCTAAAGACCATTTTGAAGGCACTGCATAGAAACCTGCAGAACATAAATTCCTTGAGAGGGAAGTTTTGATTGCTCACTGCTATATCCCCAATGCTCATTAGGGGACCTGGTACAGAGGAGTCACTTAATAAAGTTGTTGAGTTAGTGAATAGATCCTAGGGTGGAGGGAAGCCATTTTGGAACAGGAGAGAATGGAGAACAAAAACACTTTTCACTACCTTGGCTATTTTCTGTGCCAGCCATTGAGCTCCCTACTGGGCCAGGTGTAGGTGGTACCCTGTTTGCTTACCAGCTCCCGCTCTTACACCTGCTCTCCTTGACTTATTTCCCCCTGCACTGTCTCCTTTCTGTTATCTCACAGCTGTCAGCGTGGAAAACAGGAGCCCTGACAACAAGGAGCTACTAAGATGGCCTCTTCCTTCTGGAAGCACATGGTATGATAGGGTGAGACTGGGCACCCTTCCTCTGCTCCTCCACTGGGGAATTTAGACTTTGAGCTTCAATCTCCCCACCTTTTAATAATACCTGTTAAATTCGCCTCACAGGGTTGTTGTAAAGAGTCAAGGAGATAGTAGAAGGAAAAGTTTTGGAACACATGGTAGGTCCTCCAGAAATGTTCATTTCTTTTCCTAACTAGTAGGCAACAATCTGGGAGTGCCCCATGTGTATCTGGGGATTGGTTAGAGTTTGAGAATGCCTTGAGGGAAACTATCATGGTTGCTGAAAACTGAGGCAAGCTTCTTTTCCAAAACATGAAGAAGTTAATATGTTATGAGTCACGTATTCTACTGGGGCCTCCTCACACTCAGGAAGGTTTTCCAAATAATTAATCAATCACATTGTGTCCAATCTGAAGTACCCTAGCTCTGGCCTTGCCACTTGGGGATATTTCCCTGCTAATGCCAGCTGCCTCCAAAGCTAGTATGGAGGAGATTAGCAAATTCTTCCTTTGGCCGTAGAGGGAGACATTATGTGAAAATTTAAGCCTGCAATAACATTTTTCATTTTAAAGGAAGGATCAGATTTCACCTTTCTCAACCTGGTTTAAGGACCCACCAGAAATAACAACCTTCATGGGGTAATTAGGAAATTATCTTTTTACAAATTGATAGATATCTCTTTTCTTTTCCTTGGGACAAGTTGGAAAGAGTGTTGTTTTTCTTTTACCATGGTAAAGCTGCTGCGATTAACCATGCCACCTGGGTAATTGTTCACTTGCCGGTAAGCTGATAGCTTGCCATTCCAGGGTGTGCTTGCCAACACACTCCAGAATAACATGTTATGTCCTCTGTGCAGCCCTTCCCTATGAAAGGAAAACTTCAATCATATTTAGTTAAAGGAGCTCCTTAAGCCTGGCTTGTCAATACCCTGAAGGTGGAGAATCACACCAAGGTTAAGAAAAAGTTTCCTAGAACTGGCTAGACGTGAATTTGTTTAAAGGGTTTGGGTGCATTTGGTCTGAGCTGGATCAATATTGCCTGTTTCTGAGCTTGTGGAAAACAGTGCAGATATCCCACAGAGAACCCAAGAAGTTCTTAAAGGCCCCAGGAAGGCTTTTATTTATTTGACAACAAGGAGAAACTAAGGTTTTTAAGGTTAAACTAAGATTAAAACAAATCTTATCTGTTTTAGTTTAGAAATCTCCTAAAGTGATATTGGAAACAAGACTAGAAGCCCAAAGGTAAAAACGGAATTAGCATCAGCCTCCTCCTTCCACTCTGACATATTCTGTTTTGCTCCCTCCCACCCCCTCTCTTTCTCTCTCACACATATAGATACACAAACACAGAGCAACAACCCAAAAGGCTTGACAAACTCCTGGGATTCATTAAGAGTCGCTGGAGATTTCAATATGCTAAAAGATGTACTAAAAGATATGTTTATTTGTGAGTGTGAATATCCCTATCTTTTAGCACTTCTCTTTAGCATTTGATATATTCCAAGAGCTCTTACATTCTCTCTGTTAATGCAATTAAAAAAAAAAAAAAAAGACGCTATGTGGCACATGTTATTAACTCCAATTTTACCAAGGAGGAAACTAAGATTTAGGGAGGTGAAATGACTTGGCTAATGTCATGTCATCAGGGTTCAACACAGGTAGGATTTGAGCCCACTTATCCTCCCAGGTTTTAAAAATGACCATCATCTCATCTGACTCTGTGTGGAAAGGAATTCATCATTGAATCAATGTTCTATAGTAAATGGCTGATAGCAGTTTCATGGGCTGTCCCTTTCAACAGCATTTGCATTTAAATAGGAAACAACTCATAATCCAAATGAAGAAAGCTCTAATGGTAAAATCCCAGGCCCCAGTAACAGGTTGATAAAAGAAATAATATAAAGACTTAGGAAACGAATTCTCTTGACATAAGTTTTATTTCTAGGAGCACCTACAAGCCTCCTGGATGCCTCTGTCCTTCCTTTCTCCTTTCCACCTGTCTTGTGTAGCGTTAGCTGCTCAGAACAGCATCAGAAGACTTCCTAATGCAAAGGTTCCTAAAGTGTGCTCCCAGGTTTAGCAGTAACTGTGGGACTTAAGAGCTTGTTAGAGATGCAGACTCTCAGGCCCTGCCCCAGATTGGTTTAATCAGAAATTCTGGAAGAAGGGCCCAGAAATCTGTTTTAACAAGCCCTCCAGATCATGCTGGCTGCCCTATCACCTACAAGAGAATGTCCAGACACCACACCAAGACACACTGACCCATAGGTCCTCTGTAGTCTAACTGTACCCACCTAACACTCCCTGTTCCTCCAACTTTTCTTTTTCATGTATCTGTGATATCCTGTTTCTGTTCATTTCAAAGGCATTTTTCCCTCTTCTCTGCCTAGCAAGCTCCTACTAATCATCTAAAGTCCAATTTGAAGATCTACCCATTTCAAGGGGTCTTTCAGAAGAGTTTCACTTAACCCCTTCACCTGTTCCCCTTAAGCACCTGTGCATAGCTCAAAGCATTGTCATGTCCTGTTCTTTTGATTTCTCTGCAATTACCCTTATAGTGGATTGGGATAAGATCAGGGACTTTGTCTTATTCCTCTCAGTATCCCCAGTACATAGCCAGGAATAAAGTAGGTGCTTAATAATTATGTATTGAATAAATGAAAAACTGAATGCCCAAGTATTATAATAAGAATACTGAGTAATAGGCGACTGGCCTGTGGGTACACAGCTGGTTACTACAGAGCCCAATCTGACCCTCAGGCATCCTGACTTTTTGCCCAGGATAGTAATTGTTTAATTTGTCTCACCTAGACTTGGTGTCCTTAGTATCCTTAGGTAATGTAATTGGTAAAGAAGAGTCATTTTATGACATATAGTTATGCCAAACACCCAGAACAGGTAAAATTCTTGCTTTTAGGCTATGGAGCTGCAACTTGATGAGGTCACAGCCTTTCTCAGTTATGTTTGCATTTCTCTGTGTTTATATATGGCATAAACCTATCACGATGGTATCTATACCAACTATTAAAGCATTTAAAATGCACAGGAACCAATTTGTGGCAGCCAGCAATTAGCTCCATTCATGTTTTTAATTTTTCTCCTTTTGAAGTTTAATAGATGGTTTTTATAATGTAGTCTTCATTGCCTCCAAGTCTGCAGGCTGCTTGCAGCCTAAGTCTGCAGCTAAAGAAATTAGTTTCCAGAAGGAAACTACATATAACCTAACATAACTTGTTGGATTTTTTTTCTAAGTCTGTTGCTTTGCCTGGGTCTTTTCTCCATGAAGAAAGTCAGCATGAAAAAGGATAAGGAATCTATTCATTTGTTCATTCAGGCAACACATATTTAGTGAGCCTTACCATGTGTTAGGTACTAGTGGTACACAGAGAATAAGATGTGGTACCCACATTCACAGAGCTCTGAGCCTTGTGGGGGTATAAAGTGTTGCAATTAGGAATTTATGAGGAAGCCCAGGGAAGGAAGGCTATGTATGCTGAGAGCTCAAGTGTGAGTAGCACTTAGCCAGCTGAGATGGAGGAGAGAAGTATTCCAGGCAGGGGATTCCCAGGAGTAAGAGAGGAAGGCACATTTTAGAACTGAAAGTAGTTCCCATGGCTGGACTCATCGTAATAGACACTGGTGCTGCATCTTGGGTGAGGTGCCTTGAAATTCAGTAATTCATGAGATGCCCAGCCTATAAAGGATGGGGATAAACGACAGTCTGGTGCTAGGACAGAAAGTGAGAGTAGGGGGCATGATTTCTCAGGTGTGCCTCCCTTGAGGGTGATAGGCACAGCCAAATTTTGTCCAGAATATACTTTGTATCATGGGGAAACTCTATTTCTACAAGCCATTCGTGTTTTGGGGACTAAGATGTGTGCAAAAGGCAGGGAGTTGTGAATAAAAGGATCAGAATCCATTATGATTGTCAACCTTTTCCTTTCCAATACTGCTGTCCCAGAGTTTATAAAACATACTTGCAAGTCTCTTTCATCCTAAAAAGAAAAACTGACCTAACTAAATATAAGTCCTTCCTCACTCTGTCATAGTTGCAAGCTACCTCTTTATCTCTTCCCTTCCTTTGATAACAAAGTTTTTTAAAAATGTGTATACTTACACTCTTTTTTCATTTATTTTTATACACAGCTGCCAGGTCTGTCTCCCATGCCCCAAAGAGCGACTATGACAAATGTTATCAATGGCCTTCTGTGGCCATATCAAATGAACTCACTTGTTCATTTGACAAGATTTTGTCATGGACCTACCCTGCACCAGGCACTATTCCAGGCCCTAGGACATAGTGGTGTAAAGGCTTTCTCTGAGCTTAACGTTTCAGCGGACTCCTTTTGGTTCTTAGGTGTCTATAACATTTGCCTTCTTATAACATTTGCTTTACTTTCTGGAAACACTTTTTTGCTTTCCATCACACCAATCTCTTGTGCTCCTTGTTTTTTTTTTTTTTTTTTGTCACTTCTAAGTCTTCTTGGCAGGCTTCTCTTTCTCTACTTGTTCATTAAAGTCTGAATTTAGGCAGATTGTGTTCTAGGTTCCTTAGATTTATCCTCCAAGATTTTATCCTCTGGTTTTAGTTCTTAAATATGTATCTAATATCCATATAATCAGCTCCCTCCAGACATCTTCCCATCAGTGGCTTTTCATTGCCAACATAACCAAAGCTGTAGTCTGTGCACTGTGTCCCCAAGCTGCAACTTCCCCTGAGATTCTTATCTTGTTGAATCCTGTCATGTAATCACAGAAGCTGAGAGTCAGCCTGGACTTATTTGTTTTATCCTTATGGTCCAAGTGTCTATAGCCTTTGTTCTAGTGCAGGGCCCTCAACTTCTCACCTGGAACACCGCCAGTCTCCTTGCCTCCACACCGATCCCATCCAACTCATCATTCATGCTATCAGAGCAATCTTCCTAAATTGCAGATTTGATCATGTCCATCTCCTCTAGTAGTAGTTCTCAAAGTATGAGATTCCAAGACAGAAGATCCCCAAGAACAAAACAATTTTCTTCATAATAATAAGATATTCTTTACCCTTTTCAATGTGTTGATATTTGCACTGATGGGCAAAAGCAATAGTGGGCAAAGTAGCATGTGCCTTAGCACAAAATAAGGCCATAGAACCAAATGCATGATGTATTATGCACTGTTCTTCACACCATACAGAAAGAAAAAAGCCAGTTTCACTTAATGCCCCTGATGAAGTCAAAAATATTAATTTTAATTCTCAGCCCTTGAATTAGTATATTTTAATATTCTATATATCAACGTGCAAAGTACACATAAAGCAATTTTGCTATATAACAAAATATGATCATTGTCTCAGGGAAAAGCACTGACAAGATCAAACTAAACTAGCATCTCCTGGCCATTTATAACACCATTTTTACTTGAAATCACGACTGATAAACAAACTGTGGTTATTCAGATTTGGGTATTTGGCAGGCATGTTCTTAAAATTAATGGAGATTGTCAGTTAAAGAAAAATATATGATAGTGTTTGTTGCCAATGGTAAAATTTGATTTTTTAAGTAAAAATTAGAATTTTGGAAAACATGTATCTGCCACAATAAGCATCACAGCTTCCCAATACTTAAACTTTCTGATGAAATTGGTGCTAATATTAACAAATGTGTGGAGTTTGTCTTGGATCTTGTAAAATGAAATATGTCAACATTTGGGAGATTGGCATAGCTCAATAAATCAATATTTTTCAAATGGCCAATGGTTAATGTTACAATATTATGCACAAATAAAAAAATCTATTCAAGTGCAGGATGGACCAATGGATTTTAATGTAATAGTTTAAAATGATCATTAATATGGCTTCAGATTCCACATTGCAATTAACCTTTAAGAAACTACCATTTATCAAATTTTCTTGTAGTATCAAAGATTATCCATAATTATCTAACAAAGTTGTTAAAATACTTTTTCCTTTTCCAACTATATCCGTGTGAAGCAAGATGTTCTTCATATACCTCGACCATGACATATTGCAAAAAAAAATTGAATGCAGATGCTAGAGTTCAGCTATCTTCTATTAAGCCAGACATTTTATAAATATATATATTTGTCCTGGACAATACAAATATGTTATTTATGTTAACATGTAATGGGCTTATTATTATTTTAAAATAATTCATAAAATATTAAACATTCTTAGTTTCAATTTTGAATATAAAATGTATCAATATAAATAATTCACATGAATATATAATCCTTTGAATGCTCAATAATTTTTAAAAGTGGAAAGAAGTCTTAAAGGCAAAATGTTTGAGAATTACTGACCTATAGGATTAAGGTCTCAATTTTTTCCTCCTAGGTATTTTTATTTTTATGTTTTTTTTTTTTTTTAATTCTACAGATTAATTTGACTCATACTGTTCAAGGTGAAAGAACTGATAATGATAAATAGCAGTTGTTTGAGAAAGAATTACAACTCAAGTTGAATCTCCGGAACTGAGAAATGTTCATCCTTAAAATAAATGATAATTTGCCTTACTGATAAAGAAGTTTTGATTTTGATATAGTCCAATTAATCTATTTTTTTTTTCTTTTGTTGCCTGTGCTTTGGTGCCATCCATTAAATTAGTGTCATGGAACTTTTCTTCTATGTTTTCTTCTAATAATTTTATAAACTTAGCTCTTACATTTAGGTCTTTGATCCATTTTTAGTTAATTTTTGTTAATGGTGTAAGATCTCAATTTCTTTGCCTAATATATTAGGTCATTTGTTATTTGCTCCACTAATCTTTCCAGCCTCTGCTCTCAGTACTGTGCTTTCACCAGCATACCATTACCAACCTTCCCACTCCTCCCAGGCCACACTTCCACCATCCCCATGTGCTAAACTGTCTCTAGCCTTTAGGCTTTTGCTGATCCTCTGCCCATACTGCCCTTTTCTTATTTTGTTTGTCTTGTCTTTTTTGTTCTGCCTTTATAACACCTGTTCCTAACTCCAAAACACACTATTGTTATTTCTTTTAATGAGATGACCCCCCCGCCCCTTGTTCCAACCTCGTCAGGAAGACTTAATCATTCTCTCCTTTGTGTTCCCTAGGTACTTCTATCCAACACCCCATAACACTTCAGTGTTGATTCTCCGATTTAAGCTTTAGTCCTTGCTTGGATAAAATTGTGGACAATTCCTTAGATAGGGAAATGAACTATTTTAAATATTTTTCTGTTTCTAATAAAGCTACCTCAGATGTATATGTCTCCTTAGGCACTTGTGCAAGAGGCTCTCAAAAGTAGATTTCCGAAAGGGGAATTACTGAGTCACAGGGTTTGTGCATTTTCACCATCACCAAGTATTGCTAAGTTGTTATCCAAACTGGTTGTACCAATATGTAACACCACCAGGAATGAACAAAACCTGCTTTCTACAGATTCTTGTCAACACTTAGTGTAATCACACTAATTTTTTTTAACTGGTGGATAATATCTCATTGTTAATTTAATTTTCGATTTCCTAATTACTAATAAGGTAAAAATCTTCTACAACCCAGACAGGTTTGTTCTGTAAATTGCCTATTTGGAAATATCCTTTTTTTTTTTTTCCTGTTGGGTTGTTTTTTCTTACTGATTTGTAATTCTTTACACATTTTGAATACTAGTCTTTTTCTGCTACATGTGTGTGACTGGTCTGATAACTTGTAGTGTGGGGCCTTCTATTGTAGTTTTGATATTTAATATAATCAAATTTTTAAATCTTTTTCTTCATAGTTTAAGCTCTTTGTTGTTTAAAGGATTCTCCTCCATCTTGTGTTTATGTGGCATCACATACATTTTTATCTAAAAATTTGAATTGTAGTTTTTCACATTTAGGTCTTTAATCCTTCTAGAATTATTATTATTATTATTATTTTCATTATTATTATTATTATTAGGGCAAGGTATAAGAAGAGATTTTAAAAAATTTATTCTCATGTGTATAATAAATTTGTCCAAATCCACTAATTAAATGTTTAATTCTTGATTTGAAATGCTTGCCTTTTATTTTATTTCATTGGTCTACTTCAAGGGTCAGCTACATTTTTCTGTAAAGGGCCAGATAGTAAATATTTTCTGGTTTATGGGTCATAGAGTCTCCGTCACAATACTCGACCGTGCTGCTGTAACATGAAAGCAACTAATGAGTGTGGCTGTGCTCCAACAAAACTTTACATACAAAGCAGGCAGTACGCTGGATTTGGCAAACAGGCCATAGTTTAATGACCAATAGTCTATTTACCCAAGCTTGCACCAATATGATACTATTGCAATTATGTGTAATTTTATCTTTTATGTTTCTGCTTGGTAGAGTGATTTCCCCTTCTTGTTCCTCTAAAATCAGTAAAGCTATCTTTGGCCCTTTATTCTTCCAAATAAATAGGTATCACATACATTTTTTGTATGTGATTAGATATCACATACAAAATCTCCAATTTGAAAGGAAGGGCAATTTCTCCTATTTTATTTTTCTAACTTCTTGAACCAAACAGCTAACTCTTTGATTTTTAATCTTTCTCTTTGTTATACTTTTCCTTTAGCTATGTCTATGACTTAACCTAAACTATGTCTCACAGATTGGGTGGCTATTGTTGTAGTTATTGTTATAAATACTTTTTTAACTCCCATTATGATTTCTTATTTGAATTATAAATTATTTAGAAGTGTGCTTAAATTGTCCAAGTGTAAGGGAGGGGTGTGGTTTGTCTATGTTTTAGTTACTAAATTCATATTTAATTACATTGTGCTTGGAGAATCTGGTCTAATTATATTATCTGGGTGTTTGTTTTTGTGTTTATTGAAATTTGTTTTGTGGCCTAGCACATAGTAAAATGTTAGAAATATTTTAGAATGCTTGAAAGAATATGTTGTTGGGAGCCAAGTTCTGTGTTCTTTCATTTAGTTCAAACTTTTTGCCTGTACTCTTTTAAACTTTCACATGTGGTTATGAATTTTTCAGTTTTTCATCTTAGTCCTGTATATGTTTGCATTCTCTCTATATACTTAAAACTATGTGATTGTGTGTCATTGGGGTTTTGGAGGAGGCCACCAATAAATAATACCCCCCTTTCTACCTGGACTGAATACACTGAGAAAAAAAAGTAAAGATGGAAGTCAAAGTATCACCTATTGCTGATAACAGGATAGGTTGAAAGACATATTTTAGTATGAGAAATGAATATGCTTATGAATGATCCCAAAAGGGGCTGTCATTCCTCCACACAGCAGTAGGCAGCTCTAGAGAAGGGCAAAACTCCCCCCAAGAAGGGTAGAGCCTGTGAGGAAAAGTGGAACACGTTCCCTGAGGGTAGCTTGCCTCCATGGGGGAGAATGTGGGGCAAAGTTGGACTATGTGTGCCATTTATTGGTGGTGGTGAACCAAGCAGACCAGTTACTCCCAAGGGTGGAGTGAGTCAGGAGGCCTAGAGAGGTGGAACATGCTTCAGGAACATCTTTCTTTATTAAAGTTAGGAGCCAAAAGGTGTTCCCTTTAGCATACACCTACAAGTTTGACATTGTTTCATCTTTCAGGTGAATTGTTTTCTTCCCCTATTATTATGAACTGACTATATGACCAATACTATTTTTAGACTGAAAAAAATCTATTTTGTGTGATGGTAAAGAAGTGACACAGCAACTTAAAAAATGAGTTTATGTCCAGTTTATCTTTCTTCGATTTCTTTACTTTTAAACTCTGTGTCATTACATTTCAGTTATTGTTTTCAAATAGTATGTAGCTGAAATTTTGTCTGTGATGGTGGTGGTAGGAATTGTTGAGTAAATATATTTATTTTGTTTCTCTTGAAAATATTTAAATTTATACAATGAACATTACTATACTCCTTAACTAACCTTTGATAACTGTTAAAATCTTGCCAAATGTGTGTTCTCTCTGTGTGTGAATCTTTTTTACAAGTCATTAATGTTACACACACCATGACACTTTACTCCTAAAGTTTCAAAACACATTTCCAAAGAACAAAAACATTTTTTATACAACTACATCACCATTACCATACCTGGGAAAAATCAACATTAATTCAATAATATCTTGTGATATTTGGATTTTCCCAGCTGGCTTTTTTTTTTTTTTTTTTTGGTTTGGAATTTATTCAAACTTTATGCATTCATTTTGACCACTATAGCTCTTTAATTTCCTATTTAGTTTCTCCTACTTTCTTTTGTTCTCCATAATATTAAATTCTTTGTAGAGTCCAGGCCTATTATCCTGCAGTAAATTCCACATTCTGGATTTGTCTAACTTTCCCCAACATTAGATTAATCTCAAACATGCTTGGTAAGAACATCATCTAGAAGATGGTGTCTATGTGCTTGGCCAGTTGGGTAAATTAGTTACTCCCATACTTCTCCATTGTAAAGGCAAAAGTTCTCCTTTCTAACTGAAAGGTAATCTGTAGAGTTTTACCTAGAGACCAAATTAAATGTCTTTTACTCAATTTTAGCATTTTTTGATTAATCTTGTCTGCATAAATTTTTGCACCAAGGAGTTACAAAATAGTTATTCTATCATTCTTTCCATATTTATCAGTCGTCTTTCTTTTGTGAGGAAGAAATTTCTCTTCCCCATCTCTATCTTCCTCTCTTTCTGTCTCTCTCTTCCTTCTCCCTCTTTCACATGCTCTTGTTCTAACAACTTTAGTGAGGTATGACTTTCCATACCACAATTGCATATATATAATATGTATAATTTGCTGAATTTTGACCTGTATATACTCCCATGAAACCATCACCATAATAAATGTATAAGCCTTTTTATCACTCCAAAGTTTTCTTATTTCCCAGCCCCAAGCAACCACTGACTTGCTTTCTGTCACTATAGATATTTTTGCATTCTACAAAATTATACATAGATGGAATCATACACTAGATACTCCTTTTTGCCAGGCAATGATTTAGCATAACTTTGAAATTAACCTATGTTTCCTTTTGTTGAAGAGTATTCTATTGTGTGAATATAACACAATTTAAAATTCATTCACCTGGAGATGAACATTGGGTGGTTTCTAGTTTGGGGCTGTTATAAATAAAGTTGCTCTTTTCCAGGCTTTTTCTCAGCATAAGTTTTTAATTCTCTTAGAAAAATATCTTGTACTGGATTGACTGGATCCTATTGTAGGTATATGTTTAAAATTTTAAGAATCTGCAAGCTGTTTTCCAACATAATTTTACCACTTTCCATCCCCAGCAGCAGGATATGAAGTTCCAGTTGCTCCACACCAATGCCAATGCTTTGTGTGGTTGTCAGCCTTTTTCGCTGTTGATTCTAACAGGTGAATAGTGATATCTAATGGTGATTTTAATTTGCATTTCCATGATGATTATGGTGTTGAATATCTTTGCATTTGATTACTGACCATTTATATATTTTCTTTTGTAAAACGTCTGTTCAAATCTTTCACCTTTTTCTTTTGTTGTTATTAAGTTACTTCTATTATTCACTAAATTATAAGTTTTTCTTTTAAAATCTGGATTCAGATCCTTTGTCTCATACATATTTTAAATATTTTCTTTCAGTCTGGCTTGTATTGTATTTGCTCTACAATTTCTTTCAAAAATAAATAATTTTTTTAGAAAGCCCAATTTAGCATTTTTTTATGTTTGTGTCTTTATATTCTTATCTAAGAAATGTTTGCCCAATCTGAGGTTACAAAGATATCCTCTTAGAAGTTTATAATTTTAAGTTGTATATTTAGATATGTGATTTTTAAAATTTAGTTTCAAGTATACAGTACATTGGTTAGGCATCTATATAGTTCATAAAACAATCCACCCAATTGCACCCTCTCTCCTCTGACCCTCCACCTAGCCAGTGTATTAATGCTAACTGCATTCCCTATGCTGTGTTCTCTATCCCCATGACCATCCATCTGCCACAAATTTGTTCTTCTTTAGCCATTTGCCTCATTCTCCCAGCTCCTCAAACCCCCTTCTCTCTGTCCAACACCAAATTGTCCACTATATTTGTAAGTCTGCTTTTGATTAATTTGTTCTTTTTATTCCTTAGATTCTGCATGTAAGTGAAATCACATAGTGTCTATCTTTCTCTGTCTGATTTAAATACCTTCTAGGTTCATCAAAGCAATATTTTTTTCCATCCACTTCCTTTTCATATGTAGGAATGTTGTTTTCTTATCTTTTCAGCCCCTCTATATTTTGGTTGGAGCATTTAATTCTTTTCCATTTAAGGTACTTATTGATAGGAATGTAGTTGTTACTACTTTTTATTCTTGCTTTTGATACATGATTTTTCTTATTAAAGAAGTCCCTCAACATTTTCTGTAATACTGGCTTGGTGGTGATAAATTCCTTTAGCTTATTTTGTCTGGGAAACTTTTTATCTGTCCTTCAACTCTAAATGATAGCTTTGTTGAATAAATTATTCTTGGTTGCAGATCCTGGATCTTCACTCTGTTGAATATTTTTTGCCAAGCCCATCTATCCTGCACAGTGTCTTTTGAGAAATCAGCTACCAGTCTTATGGGTGTTCCCTTATATGTTATTATTTGTTTTTCTCTTGCTGCTTAGCAGGTGGCCTGGAGGGGCACAGGCTGGGGATAAACTTGGCCTGCAGCTGAACCCTTCTCAGGACTGTGCCACTGGACACTACTTCACAAATCTACACTAATAAGACTGGGAGACTTAGGAGCTTTGCTTAGTACATAGAAACAGACACAAAAGGTGGCCAAAATGAAAAGACAGAGAAACAAAAACCATATGAAAGAACAGAACAGAGATCCAGATATAATGGAATCAAGTAATCTAACAGATGCAGAGTTTTAAAAAGTGGTTATAAAGATGCTCAATGATCTTTTGGGAAGTGTAGACAAATTCAGTGAGAATTTTAACAAAGAGATACAAAACATAAAAATGGAAATGGAAATTATTAAAGGGAACCAGTCTGAAATGAAGAACACATTATATGAGATGAGAAGTATATTAAATGGAATAAACAAAGTGAATGAAGAAAAGGATAAAATACCCTATCTAAAGGATGGGAAAGCCAAGAACATGCAATCAACTGGCAAGAGAAAAGTTACCAAGACTACAAAAATCATGTAAAGAAGATATAAGACACTATTAAGAGTCCAAATATCCATTTGATAGTTGTAACTGAAGAAAATCAAGATGTTGAACAGCTGTTTGAAGAAATATTGATGGAAAACTTTTCTAACCTGGTGAAGAAAATGGACAAAAACCCCAGGAAGCTCAGAGAATTTCCCAAATCAGGGATCCAGAGAGGCCCACACCAAGACACATCATAATTAAAATGGCAAAGGTTAAATACAAAGAAAAAATATTAAAAGCAGTAAGCCATCCTCAGATGCTGTGCTTATAGTTGCCTCAAAAGGTCACACCAGAAGCTGAAGTCAGCTACCTTCAGTGTTAGTCTAGGTGCTGTTCAGCAAGGAGCACCTGACTCACTGAGGATATACCTGGATGTGGCTTTGGTGGGGTGGCAAGTTGGGGGAGGCAGGGTTTCAGGGAATCCATTGAGTGGAGTGACTTCTGTTATCCAGTTTGATGACATCATGGCTATGGCAGTGCACTGGGAGGGGGGACGACTCAACAGGAAATAATAGATACCACCAGCACTTCTGTATAGAGTGAGTCTTGCCTAAACCCTCACTCTGACAATGTCTCCCTGTAAGTCCCTGGTGTCCCCTGAAGCATAGGCAAATCAGCACCGGTCCTCAGAGCGAGCACGTCTATCACTGCAAAAATCTACTTGAAGATGCAGCCCCTTTAAGAAGTGTCTGCCGCTGCCACTACTGCAGCCTCCTTCTCACTCAGCCACTCAAGACCTGGCAACCCTGCATCCTAACCACTTCCTACCTTTTGCCGTTGCAGGGTGATTTCCTGGACTTCTCTCTAGTTGCATGGCTTGTTCATCTAGATCACAGGTGATTTTTCTTTGTTGCTGCTCCTTATTACCATCACAACTTTGATTTGGTTGCCAAAGGAATGAACAGAGCCTCTATCATCTACACTATTTTTCTCCTCTAGATAAGTGAATTTTTTTAAGTTCATTTTTATATATGGTGTGAGGCAAAGGTTGATAATCATTTTTTCCAATATAAGTATTCAGTTAATATAGCTATATTTCTTTAAAAAACTTTCCTTTCTCCATTGAATTGCATTTGCATTTCTGTTAAAAATCAGTTGTATTTATATTTGTCTCCCTATCTGGATTCTCTATCTGTCCTATTAATCTATATGCTTACCAATCGTCAATACCAAAATATCTTGATTATTGAAGAATTATGTTAAGTCTTGAAATTAGGTAGTATTAGTCCTATACCTTGTTCTTTTTAAACATTGCTTTGGCTATCCTAGGCCCTTTGTATTTTCATATAAATTTTAGAACCAATTTGTCAGTTTCTATAAAGTAGCCTGCTGTAATATTAATTGAGAGAGTTATAATCTTAACAATACTGAACCTTCTGATACATGTACATGATGTCTCCATTTGCATGTTGGTCTTCTGTAATTTCAGTTTTTTAAAGTTTATTCCTATTTATTTCAGGTTCTTTGGTGCTATTGTAAATAAGCTAATTTAAAAATTTTGTTATCCACTTTATGCTATTGGAATCAAAAAGTACAATTGATTTTTATATATTAACCTTGTAACCTGTGACTTTACTAAATTCACTTATTAGTTCTAGGATTTTTTTTATAGTTTGTATTGAATCTTTTTTTGTAAATAATTATATGCAAACAGGCACACTTTTTCTTTTCTTTCCTATTTCCATGCTCTTTATTTATTTTTATTGCTTTATTGCAATGGCTAAGACCTCCTGTACAAGTCTGAATGGAAGTAATGAAAGTGAGGTCTTTGCTTTGCCCAGTCTTAGGGAGAAACAATTTAGTCTTTAATCATTAAGTATGATATTATCTGTAAGGTATTTGCAACTGTCCTTTATTAGAACTAGGAAGTTTTATAGTTTGCTGATTTTAAATATCATTCTTTCAGCATTTACCTGTCAGTATTTCTTTATAAAGAAGAACCCTCTCCTTTCCTACATTTTTCTCTTAATCTCTTCTTTTTAAAAATATGACTATTAACTTGTAAATTATTTTGTTCCTTTTGATGTAATTCATTCTCATCCTTCTGTTGCTCAAATTATCCCAATTTTGATCACTGGGAACCTCATTGTGCCAGCTCTTATGTCCATTTAATATGATTTCTTTAATCTTTGAACACTTTATTGCTTATTGGCACAATAGATGTGCAAAATTTACCTTATGTTTTCTTTGCCCCAGATACGGAATCATGCATTTCTCTAAGCAACTGTACCTTCTTTTAGTGAGGAATGATATTTAAAAATAAACAGATAGATGTTAAGTATACTCATTGATACCTTATGTATCATTGCTCCTAGATACTTTCAGAAGACAAAGCTAATACACATAAAAAAGTCATATGGATAACCAAATAAAGTCCAATACTATAGGGTTCTTTCTTACCTCCCCTTACTCCACGTTTGACTCTTTCTTCTCCCAAAAACATGTTTTCCCAAACATAATGATTTTGACCCTTTGCTCTATTCTACAATTCTATTGTCTTTACTGAGTTATCACATGACCAACACGTTTGCTCATGGGAATAGTTAAGGGCACCCTAGTGAATCTCTTGGGTTCCAGACACAGTCTTTTTTTATACCCAGTATATAGAAGAAAAGATTTTTTAAATTTAATTTTTATTTAATAAATCAATCAAATAAGACAGTAGAGTGACTCGTTCCTCCTAGACTTGAAAGGTCCAAAATGGTCATTGGAAAGTCTCAGCTGCCAATTTAATCATTTTTCACAATAAAAATATTTCTACTTTGGGCATTATTATCTCCAGTCCCATAAAGGCCATGAATGCATGGATGGAAAGTTAGAAGTCTTAAGTGGGTTATTTAGATATAAAAGTAAGAGAAGCCCTTTCATCTTTATTCTTGTTTCTCAGATCTATGCATCCTGATTATGGAAGATGGCAATGTACAGTGTTTTCTAGTCATGCCCTTGGACATTAAACTAACCTTGCAAAATGTTGTCCCAAGTTTGTTCCATAAATGAACCTTTAGCAGGCCATTTAATCATTCTACCAAGCTGGTATGTAATGGGTCATGTGGTAAGGCCTTTTAAATCTGAGGACATCAACCCATCACCATTCTCCCTTCCCAGTAAAATATTTTCTCCAATTAGAGAGGATGTTGTATGTAATTCTATGACAATGAATAATGTTTTCTGGCATCAATTTTTCTAGCAAAGAAGATAAATCTATATCTATTGTTATGAAAACAAATCACCGTCCTTCAGTAATAGAAGATATCTAACGTAATCAGTATGCCATCAGGTGACTGGATGCTATCCCTAGATAATGGTGTTATACTGGGGACTCAGCATTGCCATTGGATGTTGGCAAGTATAATTCAGCAAGAGGTGATAACCAGGGCATCCTTGGTGAGGAAAAGTGCAGGCTGTAGCACACATCAAAAACCTCTATTTTGTCATTAAGGTAGCTTTTTTTCCATAGGTTGGAGCAAGCACTCAGGTGGTCGAGGAAGAAGGCAGATGATATTCACAGGAAGGATCATTTAGTCTATTTGGCTATTGGGTATCTCCTCTAGGGTAGATGTCCTCTTGTGAGCAACTATCTTTATGCTTTATTACAAAAGATCTATTTGAATTGCTATCTCTCAAATCTCTTTGTTATCACTCTCTCAACATTGTCTTGCCAAGCCCTTGATCAGCTGGCCAACCTGCTAGAAACTGATCATAAGTAAGTGCAGAGACATACCTCAAGCCATTTTTCCTTTCTCACAGAGGGCCACCAGATATATTTCTAGATATTCTACCCACAGAGAGGATCTCCCTTCACTGCAGTCTTTCAGGGCATTCTTGAGTAGTTGCATTGCCATGCTGGAGTCATCTACTTCTAGCCAGCACTAGTACCTGTGCAGACTCATTTTAAAATTTGGCCTGTGATTATTCCTCTTCTGTTAATCGGCCATAAAAAATTCTACATAAGATCATAGCTGTGGGTTTAGGGTGTGGTGGCAAAGGAGTAGGAGTAGATACCATGGGAGTCTCAGTCACCTGTTTATATAATTTATTTGTGTATTCTGGACCAACCACTTCCATTAAACACATTACATATGTCCAATTTTATGATTTAGTGGATTGGAATACTTAGGTTATAATGAGAATTTCAGATCACATGTTACACAATGTCTCTTATTCAGGCACTCAAATTCTACCAGAGCAGATTAGCAAACTGAGAACTGCTTTTTGTAGTTATTAGCAGAAATGAACAGCCTTATTCCAAATCCTTAGGGGTAGATGCTGTGATTCTCTCATTGGGTTCTACTAGTGGCTTCATAAGTATCACTATCAAACAAAGATACTTTAATTGTCATTGGTATTGCAAAGTCATAAGGCTCAAGTAGCAGGGAAGCTTGTATGGTGGTCTGAAACCATTTTAGAGTTGTTTGCTCCAGGACTCATTCAAAACTGACAGCTTTATAAATTACCTAGTAAATAGATCAAAGTGTCTCATCAAGTATTATGCCATTTTCTTTATGGTAGGCAGAGCAAGATAGAATAATTTGTCTCTCACTTTATAGTAGGAGGATATTCTCACATGATCTAAGCCAATGGATTACTGAAAAAAATTTTACTAATTTTGCTGTCTATGGAAGTTTCATGGGGTTTATCTCTCGTCTTATGGTGTGAAAGTGTTTTATTAGAACATTTAAGGAGTGTGACAGTGCCTACTTACCAGACCTAAGTATAATAATAACATCATCATAATGGCCAGAATAATGTTCTATGAAATATAAAAATGTTTAAGGTCCCTTAATACTATATAATGTCAAAGATCAGGAGAGTCAACATGACTCTGAGAAGAAATAATTACGTATACTGCTGACCCTGCCATGTGAAAGCAAGCTGCTTCTGATTATCTTTATTGATTGGAATAGAATAGAAAACATTTTATATGTTTATTGCTGCATACCAGATACTAGGAGATCTTTCTCCAATAAATACACTACACCAAGAAATAGTGGCTTAGATTAAAGTTACCACATGATTAAGTTTTATCCTCAAAGACCTACGTAACTTTTCTACCAGCCAAACATATGAATTAAAGGTGAGTGCTATGAAAATCACTATCCCCTGCATTCCAAAAGTCCTTGATGAGGAAAAGATACCTAAAGTTCCCTATGGAAAGGCACTTTCAAGAACTTTTTTGACTCGCTAATAGCTCTCACTCCACAGATAGGAGAACAAATGTGGAGACTGTTAGTTACTAAGCATGTCTAAGTTCCACTATATGTTTAGGAATTGGGGAAATAAATGTCTTTGGTTCTTTATTTCACTTGACTCACCATGAAATGAGCTTGAGTCAGAACTCTATTTATCACCTGGCATTTGTAAGTCTCACTCTTACCAGTGAGCTCTGGAGATATTTTGGAACTCTAGATATTCGAATCAGCTCAAAGTCAGTATCTAAGAACACCTAGAAGTTCTGCGTATTTCTCTTTCACAAATGCATGGTCATCCTGTTAAGTGGGTACAAGTTTCTCAGAAAAACATTTGGAGAAATATTCATAGTATATACACGGGACAGAATTGAAGGGCTTTTCTTTTTTTAAGAGATTCAACTTTCTCTTTAATCAAGAGACTCCAAGTCTTTTTGAATTGAATTGTGTCTGATAAATAGGTAAGAGGCCAAGAAACTCCATTACAGTATCCTGCGTCATGTTGCGGTACACCAAACCTAGAATACTTCTACTTATATATTTCTATTAGCAATTTACCAGCCTGACTCTTCATTTTATTCCTTTGGAAGCCTCATTAATTTGCTATCATACAGATCCATAAGAATAAAAATATATTTTGCTCCTCTATTCCAGAAGCTTATAGTTATAATTTTGTCCCGCATGTTTATGATGGCTAAGCACCACCGCTAGGCCTCTACCATGCCAAGATCTATTATTTCCACTGAAGTCAGGGAACCAAGTTCCATTGCAACATCTGCCACCATGCTGTCAGGGTATGGCAGAGAGCTACAATGCCTTTTCAATAATTCTGGTGCTTCCCTGAGCAATGCAGTCCTTTTATCTTAATGTAGGAAGTATCCTCTTGAACCTTCTTGAGGAGATAGTTAGGCAGTGGCTGAGCAAGTTGCTCATGATAAGTTTATTTCAACATTCCCGTTTCCTAAGCATTCAGATTTCTTTCTTTGCATTATCAATTGTAAGTTTCTGCCATTTGAGTATGATCCATGGGCCAGAACTTGTTCTAAATGCATAATCCCAGCCCTGTCCCAGACCCACACAATCAGAATTTTCATTTTAACAAGATTGTCAAGCGATATTCTGTATATTAAAGTGTGAAAAACATTGCCATACACCATTGTTGAGTCAGGGCTATGGTAAGTACCACATCTAGGTGTTTGAATCAATATATTAAATCTAGAATTCCAGGCGAGTGCTCAAATATCAATAAATTCAGCTTGATATAATCTTATAGTCTATATTCCTCTGTCTCACACCTTCAGAATCCACTCCCACACATTCTGCCTATAAGGACACAAACACCTCAAAATATGACCCAACAGAGAGGGAGCCAGGGACAGAACCACTTCTAAGGTATGTAGGGTTATGGGAAGATGTAGTAGGCATTTTGCCTACATAAACAACATAATTTAAAAGTGTATTGCAAAATTTATGGACACAAGATTTCAAGTAATTTATAGTATATGTGTACCTCTTTGGAACCTGTTATACTGAAGCAACATAGATCTTTTTGTCTCTGCAGTTCCCTAGAACCATTTTTCTAATTCTGATTATGTTACTGCTAATAATACCACATCATCTATCATGCTCCCTGTCAAATATGGTTATTGTGCTTCACTTGCAATGACCACCAGTGCAAGTTTACACAAAGTATACAGAATGAGAATGATACCTGTTTTCTGGTCATGTTACATTAACCATTCATAATTTAATAGTGTAAACATAGAATAGTGCATCTTCTAGCCATGTCTTGAACTCTTTAGGCCATCATGACTGTACTCCAGAATGTAGTCCCCTTCAGGTTTATGAACATCCTAGCTCTCCACCCTCATATCACTACAACAAAGGAAAATAGGCAAAAAAACATGGACAGGATGAGATGAGTAGTCTTATTCCTGCACTGAATACCTATCTTTCAGCCAGCATGGCTTAAGACTGACCAGAAAGAATACAATGACACCATGTCAATCAGGGACAACAGAGAGTATAGATTAGGACATGAACAGCAATCTCAAAAACTTTCAGAGGAGACAAACATAGCCACTCACAGATGATTTCCTGGCATGTAACACATAGAGCCAGCAGTAAAGGGTACACAGGTTAAAGGACACCTGCTGTTATCCCCACTGCCCTTGGGTACTATTTATTAAAGGCAGAACCACAGTCTGAATACATTCGGGCTAGAGTCATATAATGTGTTCCTATAAGGGATACAAGCCCAAAGGGCAACAATTCAGTAGCCTAGAGCTCTGAACTCACCTTCTGTCTAATGTGAGTGAGAGTCACTTTAAATCAGCATATCAACACTATCCTGGTGGCCTAAACTCAGATGTGGTTAAAAATGCCTCAAAAGAAATCAGTGGTGACTGGGGCCCATGAAGGTCCCAGCCCAGGCTTAGACCTCCCTGCTCAGTTGGTCTGAGATACTGGAAGAGGGCTTAGAAAATTCTGAGTAAGGTGCTTCCGTCCTTCAGGACCCGTGTGGGACCTGATCTGGTCTGGGGTACCTTGTCTGGATGGTTAGTTCCAGTCTCTAAAGAAAATTATAAAGTAGATGCATTAGGTAATCACAAATCACACAGAACTGCACGCAAGCTTGGGGTTTTCTGTCTGTACAACATTGATGGTCCTAGTTTGTCCCAAGCACTAGAGAGGAGTTTGAAAATTTTTGAGAAAGGCACTCCAAAGTATGTCTCTATTCCTCCCCCACTTTAGTTCAGAGCCTAGAGTAGGAGCTTTGCTAGTCTGGATCTAAGGGCATTAATAGCCAGGGGAAAAGATACTATGATCTTTCCTTTGAAAGATCTTAACCACTCCCACCCTCACAGTGATTGAACTCAGCCAGAAGCCCCAAAACAAATGAGCTTGAGTAATTCAGTATAGATGTCAGCCTTCTGGGAGAAAAAAGAAGTGTGCAGAAAGGTGGAAGGAGTCTACAGAGACAAATTGAAAATATCTAGTACATAAATTGCAATTATTTTTCCCTCATTCTTTTGATGATATTAATTTATTGTCTCCTACTCGTTATTATTGCTAATCAGTTTAAATCTTCCTTTGTAAATATCCTCACTAATTTTCTCAACTCTATATTTTAGTTCAATAATTTTCTCTCTAACAGCATTAAAAATGTCACATAGTCCATTGATCTTTTCAGTTCAATGACTCATGTTTATTTTTAGAAATTCTAATTTTTGCTTTTTCATCTAAAATAGTGGTTTTTCTGTACAGTTTCTGTTCTTTTGTCTGTCTATAATTATTTGATTTTTCAACAGAGTAAAGTTTTAGGTGGATTTTTTAAAATTTGTTTTCTGGCTCTTATTCATGATAAATTATTTCTTTGTGTGTTCTGTTAATTTTAATTGTGAGTTCATCTTCAGTGGGTTTTTACTTTCTATGTAAGTCCCATACGACCTGAGTTATGAAGGTATTCCCTCCATAGTAATCCTGCATTTGCTTTGCCAAATGAGTTAGATTTATTACTGGCTAAATTCCAATTTTTATGTTAATTTCTCAACCTTAGGATTTCTGAACCACACGATTCAACAATATTTAGATTCCAATCCTGTGTATTGTGCATACTTGGCCTTTAATTTTCCATTAAAGAAGTATTCTTTCCATTCATTATTTCGGAGAGTGATGAGTTATTTGCCACCATCATATGGTCTTCTATCTTTGCATAGTTATAAAAACCCAAGGTTAATTCCTGGCTCTAAAACTGCACTGTCCCTCTTGACAACTTGATCATTTTCCAGGCTTCCTAACCTCTAATCTGTCCCAATCCCTGTAATTACAATGTCAGCTCCATTGCTTACAACTCTAACTTTCAAAGTTTTGTTTGTTTTTATTTGATTTATTTGTTTTATTTGATTGTTTGTGGCCCTTAAAGACTTAATTAATTAATTAATATTAATTAATTTTGCTTCTCAGCTCAGTTCTGCTTTTAAAATTTTTAGTTATATGCTATCCACAATTTCTAGAAATCTGTAGTGGGGGAGATATCTTATTGTCTCATGTTTGGAAATCTGGTGGTTTCCAAAATCAGGAGTCCTTGCTATCTTTCTACTTAAGGTAAATTCAATTTAACTCATCTAAACTTATTGATCATTTATTGAGAAGATAAAATACATTAATTTATTGCTTGACATTGGAGATAAAGACTGAATAAGACTCAGTCTCTGCTTTTAAGAAATTTGTAGTCAAGTGGGAAATATAGGCATATTTCTAAATTATAACACAATTTGGTAAGTCCATGTCCATTTTACAGAATAGCAATGGAGAGGATGGATTGAAAAGATACATGGTAAGAAGCCAGAGACCAGTGATTATTTGACTAAGGGATTATGGAGGTCTATACTAGTGTTTCAATGTGGGAATTCCTTTCTGACATTTTTTGGAGAAATTTTTTTCTGTATCCTGAATGTAAAATCATTATCGTCGTCATCATCATCATCATCATCATCAGTCAAGAAATAAAAAAAAAATATCAAAGTATTCTGATTTTCATGAGAATTAAGCTTAACCATTAACATAGAGACATTACTGGCTCAAAGAAATCCACTCAACATCAAGTCAAAATCAAGAGCAGGAAGCACTGAGCCAGAGTCAAATATTCAAGTTGACATTTCTGAGAAATGGAGCAAGAGCATGGAAGAGAGAAGCAGTCACGATTTAACCAGTCAGTCTTACTTATGGCTGTCAACATGGTGAAAGTGTTTCTGTGGCCCTGTCTGCTAATAAAGATAAGTCATCCTAGCAAATAAACTAATTACTAATAAGTTTATATACATTATATATTTAAACAAATTCTATAAGTAATATGCTAAGAAATAGCAAGTTTTGGAAGCAAAACAAGTTCTTAAATGGGAAGTTTTGGGATGCAATTCTATAAGGTGCTATTAACCTTATTAGAAGGTATAAATATTATTTTAAGATTGCTGTGTTCATATGCATTATGATGTTTAAATATTCACTATAAGTCATAGTATTTTTGCAAATATTTTGACAAAAGAAATACAATGAGAAAAATAAATTAATGTTGTTATATAATGCTCTAGATACCAGAAACTGACGCCAAATTTTAATTTAGAAAAACAATACTTTTTCAATGACAAAACAAAAACTAGAAAAAGCAGGCAAAATACTTTCATTGGTAAAAAAGGAAATGATTTTATGTGAAGCAACATGTTTACTAATGTCCAATTTGATAATGCTTTTGAACACATCTTCAACCAACTGATTCAACTAACCTTAATACAAGATGAAAGACATTTTTCTGCATCTGGAATGTTTGTTTTAAAACAAAGATCAAAACTACTGAACAGTGAAATTCATGCTTCTGTGATATATAATTCCATTTTAAGAATAGTTTTTAACTAGTTCATATTTATAATATTGTCTTTCAATTTTTAAAATGATTTTCACTTGGCATTTATTTTGCATTAATGTTTCCTTGTTCTAATTTTATCTTATAGTGATTTTATCTTCTAATTATTAAATGTCTGTATTAGGTAGAAGTCATTTTTACACATTATTGAGATATATAATTTTGTCATACTATTTTGGTTCTTAATAGTAATAACCAAACATTTATTATTATATCTTTTTCTTTCTTATAGAAAACCTTTCAAATTTATAATATCGCCCATCACAGAAAAGCTATTCATTATTAATGTGGCCAATGTTTATTATTTAAAAAACACATAAATAAAGTGTTATAAAAAATTCAGGGTAACTTATGATTTTTAAGAATTCTTGGGAATTCCAATTTCTTTTTCTGCATCTGTCAGGAATTCGGTAACACTTACCTGTACTAAGAAAAGAATAAAGAGATTTTAAGAGGTCTTATCATCATATTTAGTAGCTAATTAGATGTGAGAAATAGGAAAGCAAGAGCTCTAGAATAACTCCTAGGTGTCTAGTTTTGATGAAATTTTCAGAAAGAAAAGCGGTGTGGGGTGGTGAGATTGTTGGAGCAGAAAGTTTAAGGGGACAGAGCCATTGGGCTCAGGTGTGCTTCAGTGTTTGGAGCTCAGCAAAGGACTGTGTTCTGGAGATGAAGACTCAGCAGTGAATACATGGGAGTTAGAATCATGGGCAAGTTAGTATTTGTTCCAACTTTTTTGGACATGTTTAATGCATCTAAAATATAATAGAAGAGGTGGGCGTTTGGGAGCAACATGGGGTAATTATTTATGGCTTTTCCAACCTTACACATTATCTTAGTCATTTTGGCAAACAAAATACAACATCTGGCTATAGCATTTAGCCTCCAGACTTTCCAGATTTACAGATTTATATACTTCCAAAAGTAAAGCAGAAATGACTTTTGGTTTTACTTTAAATTGAAACTAAAATTTTAGTGAGGAGGAGAAATATTTTTAATCCTTTTATTTCCCTTTAATTACAACAACATTTACACAAATGTGGAGGGAAAGTTGATGAAAATAAGTTAAATAAACTAGGAAATAACACAATATAAAATAAAAGAAAAGAGAGCCCACCAGAACCACTCTGTTATGTTAATATCTAATGGTAATCTTGTGTGCCACAAATACCTCATTCTAATTAACTTTTAAAAACTGAACATCTATGACTATGTTCTGATTTGTTTGCTGTTAAGCTCAGAGTAAAAAGCAAAGTCTCCAAAGTTAGATAAATTGAGGTTTGAATCCTGACTTCGTTGTTTTCAAGCTATGTGACTTTAGGTGAGCTGTGAAATCCCTCCAAGCTTCAGTTCCCATCTGCGCGAAATGAGTCATCCTTGACTTCTCCCATTCTCTTATGTTGTCATTACATACTAAATATTTCTTGTATCTGCTACCTTCTCTTCATTCCCACTGCCAGTATCCAAGCCTAGGCTATGGACATCTTGTGTCTGGACCATTGCAATGACCTCTTAGTTGGTCTCCTCAAAATTCAATTTTGGTCTCTTGAAATCATTCTTTATCCTGCAACCAGAGTGATAATTTGAAATTATAAACCTGTTCATATCCCTCTACTATTTAAAACTCTGCAGTACCTTCTCATTCCCCTAACTATTCACCTATTCCTCCAGTGGGGAGCCTACCAAAACACTCTCTGAGCTTCTTCTGCCTTTGGGTCTTTGCATAAATTGAAGACAACCCCCAACTCTTCTACTCCATGTGCTTTGACTACCTAAGTCCCCTTTATCCTTCAAGTCTCAGCTTAGAGGTCATTTACTCAGAAAGTCTCTCTTCCTCCATTCCCCAGTTCTAGATAAGGTTCCTTTTGTAGGTATTCCTATAATGCAATGTACTTTTCTCATTCATTCTGTTTTCCTATTTTTGTATTAAAATTTTAAATAATTATTTGTTGTACTGGTCACTATTTTATTGGGAAAATAGAAGCCACTCTGTATATATCAAGTATTAAGAGTTTTAAAATGTGAAAGTAAGACTTATGCAACCATCGAGGAAGTGAAGGTCCATGAAGATGTCATTAATGCAGCACTGAAGTATGTGATTTTCAAGAGCTCAACTGGGAAACTATGAAACTTATAAGTCTCTATGATGATCTCATCACTATTTCATCCTGTAGACAATTCTCAAAAGGTGCATTTAAAAGCCATTTGAAATGTGCATTTCTCTGGTGAATAATAGCCTTTCTTTTTCTTCTCCCTTCCTCATGTACATGCCTCTCATTGATAGATCTCCCCTGGAACCACACAGAGAAGAGATTCTGGGAAATACAGCTACCAATTTCTCTTCTGCAAAGTGGGGAGATATCAGAAGGGGATGACCACAGAAAACAGTTATGTTAATCATATTGACGTTATTGAACTTAATAGATATTTTACTTGTTTATTGGGCACCGATGCCTATTTTCTTACAAAATCACAAAAAAAAAATTAAATAAATGCTAATACACATTCAGTATGGTCTATATAATAAGCATTATGACTGAAGCTGAGTCGTTTGTTACTTTTTTATGACTGTTAAGTGAATAGCTGAGTCACATCCTTGTGTCCTACACATAACCTATTAAAACCAACAGGCCTCTACAGACATGGGAAAAAACCGTCAGTCTTATACTCTTAGATTTCATTCCTGGAAAAAGGGCTTTAAATTCAAAGTGATGTAAGCTGAATGAGAATTTTCAGTAAAAGCTAAGCTATCTGTATTACCAATAGCCAAATGACCAACTTTTTATAGAAAATGACCACAAATTCCACAACTAATTATATTCATATTATGTATCTGTATGTGAGTCAGCATAAAGCTTTACAAAATGTATAGATATCAAACAAGGCAATATAGAAGCAAACAACTGTAATACAATAAATAATTAAACTGTTAATATCTTTAATGATTTTTATTTATTACAATGAACAGAAAGTGAAATTGCATTTTTCTAGAGAATCTTTGGATATATTTTGATAAGGATTTTTAAATAGAACTTAGAGGAAATTTAAAAGTTTGTGATGGTTTTTGAGAAATAAATTCAAGGGTATATGCTTCTGCTGCCAAGTTGTTAGTGCAAATCTGCCTCTAGTCAGCAAATCTACAAAGCAACAAATTGGTAATTCAGTATTTGAATCCTGTGTGTAGTTTTCTGAACTACTGCTCCATAAGCACTAGCTACTGTCTTATACCCTATCACATGCTAGGCATAAGTTTTTTTTTTTTTTTTAATTGATTTTAAAATGTACAACATAACTTTTGTTTGCACTGAAATTTCTATCCTTTAAATATCTTATTACATTGTTTCAGAGTTTCAAGAACATTCCATTCCTGGATTGAAATTATAGCTGGACTCTCTAATATACACCATTAGGTTAGTCTTGAGTCCAGAGTGACCTTTTTGCAGCTATAGTTGGATCTTCTAATGCTGGGATCCCCAACCCCTGGGGAGCAGACCAGTATCAGTACTAGTCTGTGGCCTATTAGGAACCAGCCCACACAGCAGGATGTGAATGGCAAGCAAGAGAGTGAAGCTTCATCTGTATTTGCAGCCGCTCTCCAGCACTAGTGTCATTGCCTCAGCTTCACCTCCAATCATCAGGCATCAGATTCTCATAAGAGCACCAGTCCCTAATGCCAAAAAGATTGAGGATCGCTGCCCTAATGAAGAAGTGTACTTTCCATAAAAAAAAAAAGACTCTAAAATAGTGGATAGTTAGAATATTTATAAACAAAAGAACTACTTCTTTTCTTTATAAGCATATTGTAACATTAGAGATCCAAATTCATAATATTCTTAGAAGTGTCTGCTTTGGTTTAAACATTTCTGGACTGTCTCTTTGTGAATTGTTTTTAGAATCAGAATAATTGTGGAGATCAGTCTCATTCAGTGTATGTTCACAAGACAATTTTCACTTGTCTGCAGCCTTTCTTCCTCTATCTCAACCTCTCCGCTTTATCTGCTGAAGTCCAATTTTCTCTTCTACCCTGCTGACTTCATGTTGGAGCCAAACAGGAGTGGTCTGTAAATGCTGGAGATAAGCAGTGGGCAATGATGGTGGAGCCACACCAATGCTGCCCAGGACAGGGAAGGGAGTCTGAGATGGAGCACATCAGGGAGGCAGACACAATGCCACATGGGCCATGCTTTGACAAACATGTTGCTAGTGTTCCCAGTCACTGACTAGACAAATTTAGCAAAGACGCAGTCTCTGGTCACTTCAGTGTCCTCATCTGTGAAATGAGTGGGCTGGAGTAGTTAATGCTTCTTCCTCTTCAATCATTATATGGCTATGTGAGGTCTATTTTCTGCTTGATGAAAGAACACAGTAGGTATAATTTACTAAACCACTAAAATATAAGTATGTGCAAGAGGCCAGTGTGAATTTAGGTAGAGAGAGTAAATTTAACATGTTTATTTGAATTCTAATACCATATGTAAAAGGTAAAGATCCTTTACCTTTTATTGGACACATCCTGAGAAGGTCTGGTGGAGGAAGTGGGATTTCCCAAGGAATCTGAATAATGAGAAAGTCAATTTAGCAGCTCCTCAATTCAAGTGACCACATACTTTAAAGCTTTGGCAAATGTTGCTTTTCATTTGATGAGCTTGTCCATGCTGCCTCGAATTACTTTCCGCTACCACCTCCTTCCAAGTTGCCGTATCAAGTCAATATTGTTGATTTCCTGGAATTCCCAACAGTTAGAAACTTCCTAACTGAATGGCATGATTTTTCCTGCTAAGAGCATTGCCCTATATCTAAACTCACAGCTCTCACCCCTGAGTATATCAAAAGCCCCTGAGCTAGTGTAACCAATGTCCATGCTCTTGAAGGTTGTGCAGGATATTTTCCCCCATTGTGACTTTGTGCTGTTTTATTTAAATTATAAATTCTCAGAAGGAAGGTGTTGCCTCTGTTTATTTCATCTAATTCGGTTCTGAATTTGTGCACTTAATAGGTTCCTTTTGGATTACCTGCTGAAGAAAAAAACTGGTCTCAGGCTTAGTAAAGATTAATCACAGCTCCTATCATCTTTCAAGAGTATGGTGTTAAGGTGATCTCTGCAGACCTTCCTGCTGTAACACTTTGTAAATGTGAGTAACCAAAGTCCCATGGGGGCAGGTGGATGGAGCCTCACAGCACAGTACTGTGGTCCAGGCTGTCCTGTGTGGTCCCAGGTGGGAGCTAGTCTTCTCTTATTCATTTTCCTCTTCCAAAAGAAGAAGTGTCCTCTTGTTGCTTGTGAGGGTCTTTCTCCCTAGATTTGGCTGTGCTCCTCAGATTCTTCAGGAAGCGATGGGCCAAATCACCATTCCTGTCTGAGATGCTCAGATTCTTTGTCATTGCTTATGGATAGGGAAGAGGCCAATGAAAGGGTTCCTACTTTGCATCTAGAGAACAGGAAGTCAGAGAAGCACAAAAGAAACTTACTCTGGGATTATAGTAAGTAGATGGCAGAGATGAAAATTACCTGAGTAATAGGGCCCATCACCCAATCTGCTGGGAATGGATGGGTGGATAGCTAGATAGAGCTTTTAGACAGAGACCTTAGTCATCTAGGCCAACCTATTCATTTTATAGGAAATTGAAATCTGGAGAGAAGTAGTGACTTGCTCTCTTCTGCTATTGAAAGTTTCCTTGGTTGGATTCAATCTGATCCTTTGTGCTTCTACTATAAGTACAGTTAGGCTAATTCCAATAACAGCATTCCCAAGGAGCCAAGGAACACTGGCAGGGCCATATTACCTATTCCACACTCATCTGCTCAACCTCATACTGAAAGTCCCAACAAATTAAGACAGTAAATAAGTAAATTTCAGCTAAATAAATATGTATCTTAAATCTCAAGCCTATAAGGTCACATAATAATCTAGAAGAAGGAAACAAAGCAAAAGCAAATGATATAAAATACAACTAGAATAATTGACTATAAGAATGAAAAAATGAATCCCAAATTACATGTCCATAAAACCTAAAAGACTATCTCATTGATGTAAAAAAAAGTGTATATTTTTTCATTAATTGTACTTTTATGTTTGTTTTCTTTCTCATGATCATTTTCAAACACTTGATCACATGGTTCATGAAAACCCAGGTTTAAAAAAAATCCCCTGGCTTCCACTTCCAATATTGGTGTCCCTTAAAACTCTTTTCTACGGAAATTCTGGAATAATCATTGTAAGGAGAATATGTGGCACTCTCCAGTGTTCCAGAGAAGTGGGCTAGTATCCATTGGCCAGACTGTCTGAAAACACAGTTTGTAGAAACTCAGGTATTTGTGTCTCTCCAAACCACATATTCCCTAGTACTGATGGAAGCCCTGTAAAGCTGAGTGACAAAGAGAAAACACTTCTTTGAAATTCTCCTAGTGAACTCAAGATTCCTGCCTTGAAGAACACAGCAACTGACTAGTTATTCATCTGACTGACCTAATGGCACCTGTACAAAAGAAACTTTTTCTCTGCCCTGCCTCTTAAAAGGGCATGTTAGCCATTAGAAATTTATTCTAGGGTTCTAGGAAGAAACAGAGGGATAAGATCAGCTTATATTGTTTGTGATGACTTTAGAACCTCAATTTACAATGTTTTATACCTTCCTGGGACAGAAGAGTGCTCTGTAAGAAAGCCTCTCTTGGTTTGTTTGCCCTGTGTTAGTGTTTGCTGAGTCCTCAAGTCAAAGGCAAGTTGAAACAGTGTGGAGACTTTGGCAAAGGGCTTGTTCCCCCTCTCTGGATCCCCATTTTAATGAAACAATTTTAGGGTGAGGTTGGCACTAGGAATTATTTCTCTGACTCATATTCCCTTTGCTCTTTTCACATACACAGAACGCAATGACTCTGAGTACCACATAGCCCTGGGCAGAGAGAGGCCAGGGCTGGGGCAAAACCCTACTGGGGCCCACTCCCAAGGCTGAGAGACAAACAGGGAGGTGTTTCTCCCAAGCTGATTTCTTTCATCACCCCAAGCTATTTGGGGACACCATTGCCACATACCTCATAAAAAAGCCTCGAACTAGTTCTAGTTCTCAAAAGTGGAAATAAGCCTATTTAACATCCATGTACAAAGTTGATAGAGAATTAAGCTAAGGAAGGAGGAAGGCATCTGATTTGGCTTCTGCTGGAAAAAAAGAATAAGGGACACTGCATTTTCAGAGATTTGGGCTATGAAAGACACATACCCTGGCCCAGAAAAGCAGCTGTACTGTTTGGGGCATCTTTTCCAATGCTTTGTTTTTGATCATCTGATTTAACAAACATTTACTCTGTTGGCACAAAAGGTGAAAGGATGACGAAGAGATAGTACCCACCTTTAAGAAACTTACAATCTAGTAAGGGAGGCAGACACATAAGCAACTCCATTGTGATTGGTGAGTGCTGAGGAAGAGTTATGCATGGAGGGCTGATTTTCTCTCCCCAAAGACACAGGCGGTTAACACACACATCTTTTATGCATGCACATGAATGTGTACATAAACACATGCTTACTCAGAACATAAGCTCTGTATTGTTATACACCCCCACTCATGACTGGAAGAGCAGGAATATTTCAGGTAGAACAAGAGAAGTCCTAGCAGAACTGAGAGTGGGAGAGTTTGCACAAAAGCTACCTGTGTTCTGCCACTTTCTGAAGGTGCTCTCACTCCTGAAATTTCACAAACCCTGGCTTACTCTGTATGAAAGGAGTAAGTGAGTACTACAAATCCTAGAAACTACACAGCACACGGCTCCCTGTGGCAGCTGTCCTGTCCTCCTATAGTCATTGGAGAACAAGGACAACAGGTTGTCAGCTATCCAGGGCTCATATTTCCCAAACTCTCTGGCCCTTTTTGGTTGACCTTCTATGACCTAGAACAAGTCTCTGCCTTTATATACCCTAGGAGTTCTTTGAATAAAATGTAGACAGTGAATTTAGTTGAAAAGTGAATTTGGAGTAATAAGATGATGATGCCGGGTGGCATTCATTTATTAATCTTTTCATGCATTATGTCTGTATTTCACAATTATATTCAGATGTGTATTATGATTAATATGTTGGTGCAAAAGTTGTGTATGTACAGGAAACGAAGGCTAATACAATGTGACTGCCCTCAAGAAGCTTGTTCTTAGTGTGAGAGACTTGAGTCAATCAATTAACAAATCCCGAGAAGGAATGACATAAATGCTCTAATAAAAATATATCAGAAAATTTCTAGCCATAAGACTACCTACACAGACTCAGGCTTCCCCCATTCTTTCATCTACATACAGAAATGTTAGGTAAAAAAAAAGAAATAACTCAGACCCAGAAAGAGTGGAAAGTGGGAGCCAAAATCATAATGGCCCAAAAGAATATTTAGGCCTGCATGTGGCCACTGTAGACTGGTTTTTATGGTTATACTGGCATAGGGCACGGTCTTGAGAATGCATAAATTAGGAATCATTAATTGAATCCCCTTGATAAAGCCCAGTGACTTGCAGAGTTTTCCAGTCCCTGGAAAGGGAACTAGAAAAACTTCATTCATTAACCTATGGACATGACAAGGAATTTTGACATAAATCTCAGCCTTGGGTGGAGTTAAAAGAAAAACTAGTTTATGAGAAGACAAAACTTCAGGCCATGTGAGGTTGCGGTGTCTGGATGCATGTTGTACCTGCACATAGGAACTCCAAACCAAGACATTGACACAACACAAATACCAGTCGTAAAGCACAGAAATTCCTGTAGAAACCACTGAAAAGTCACTTTGTAGAGACATTTAAGCCTTAGTAGACAGGATTTCTTTAGTGGGGATAATGCTGTGGTGAAGATAAGCTCAAAATAAAAGTTTATAAACCACATGAAGAAACAACCATGGGGTGAGAGAGTGTGTGTGTATATATGGACGTTAAGCAGATACAACAAACAGACTTAGCACCTCAGTAACTGAAGATAATTACACAATTTGCATGAGATTATAATATATGGATGTTTAAACTGATTAGACAGATAAAAATGAAATAAGAGCTACAATGACAGTAGTTTAGAAATGTAAAAGCAAATTTAATAAAGAACTACATAATACCTTTACAAGTGAAAAATATGGGTATTGAAAATTAAAAACTCAATAGACAGGTTAAATTGCAGATTTGTTTGGTACAACTGCCTAGGAAAAGAGTGCAACATTATCATGAAATTTGAGCATTTGCATAGTATACATCTCAGCAATTCCTGGAAAAAAATCAAGACAAAGCCAAGAGACATGAATAATAATGTTTATAGTAGTGCTGTTCATAATGGGACAAACCTGGAAATGATCCAAATGCTCGCTGACAGAAGAGTGGATAAATAAACTGTTATAGTCACAGCATGACACAACGGAATATTATAGTGCAGTCAAAACAAATAAATTACAGCTACATGTAGCAATATGCATGAATCTTAATAACATAATTATGAATGAAATAATAAGTCCCAGAGGACTATTTCATTATAGGACCATTTTTATAGTTACAAAGTTTTTAAAGTTAAAAAAACAAAAACTGAACAATGTGCTTTTAGAAATATATATTCTTTTGTTTTGTTTGTTTGTTTTTATTTTATTATTAGTTTCAAGTAATAGTACATTGGTTAGACATTTATATAGTTTATAAAACGATCTCCCTAATTGCCTTTTCTCTTTTCTGGCTTTCCACCTAGTTATTACATTAATGTTAACTTCAATCTCTATGCCATGCTCCTCATCTCTGTGACCATCTATCAACTACTAATTTGTATTCTTTAACCCTTCACCTCTTTCTCCAGGCCCCTAAATTCCTTTCCCTCTGGTGGTCACCAGATAGCCCTTTATAGTTATGAATCTGTTTTTGATTAGTTCTTTTTGTTCCTTCCTTAGATTTTGCATATAAATGAAATCATATGGCATTTATCTTTCTCTGTTTCACTTATTTCACACAGCATAACTTCTAGGAAAAACATATATTCTTAAAATATTTGTAAAAATTTTTTAAAGTAGTAAAATAATAATAAATTTCAGGATAGTAGTTACTTTGTATGAGAGGAAACGTTAGGACAAGATGGGGAGGAAGCACATAGGTAGATATATTATTATTATCATTCTAGTTCTTTCACTGTTTATATTATTAATGAACTAATACATATATAAATAAACAAAAGAGGGCCATACACCAAAGAATGGTAAAAATATATAATGGAACAGGATTAACATCACTCTAATTCTATGTATTTGAGATTTTTTAAATACATAGTTTTTTAGACACAGCTTATAGACACTTAGAGAACAGAAGGATAATTCAAATTACACATACAGAGATAAATGAAACAGGGATAAATAGCAAAATAGGAAGATGGAAATACAAAAAGACATTTGAGATATGGAGAATAGAATGAACAGGTACAACAGATATCTCTTAGGAATTCAAGAAGCATAAAATAAAGATACAAAAAGTTTTTGCTATCCTATTGTAGAACTGCACACTTATATACAACGCTGGAATGAAAGAAGTTTAGCTTCTGGTGTGCTCTTTGTATTGACTTCTCTCTCCCCTGATTTTCTAAACGGTGTTTGAAGGAGTTCTGTGGGGTGTTTTACTTTTGCCAAGTTTGGCTTTCAGGTTGAGACCCACCAAGACTCAATACCACTGGGTTGGAGTCGCTGACCATTCTGAATAATGCGTGTGCTGCATCAGCACCTGGGAAACACCAGATTGGTCAGGGAACCACTTATGTAGTGTGACGTAAGGGCCCATTCCCTACAGACCTCCTCTGCCCAATGTTTTTTTCTCTTCTTCTGGCCTAAAATTCACACTATTTGAGCCAATGGGGAGGGGGGCAAGGTTTGGGAGAACCGGAATCACCTTGTAAATTTATACTGAAACCCTGTTATACACCATTTAAACTAAACTTTTTTTTCAAGTTCAGTCTACTGGAAACTGAAATTTCAACAACTCTAAGCCCCTTTAAAAGTGATGAGTCTAGGGCAGAGGCCAAGTTGAGAGAACCATAAAAATTTAAGACCTAAATGGGACTTAAGAAATTATCTAGTTCTAGCTCAACCTCTTAATTTACAGGTAAAGGAACTAAGGCCCAGACAGGCAAATGATGTATTATCTTTTCCATGTATTTCTGGATCTCATTTGCTAATATTTTGTTAGGAATTTTTTAGTTAATATTCATGAGGCATATTGCTCTAGTTTTTTTTTTTTTTTTTTAATAATGTCTTTGTCTAGTTTGGGTATCAGGGTGATTCTGATTTTATGAGAATAAAATGAGCTGGAAAGTGTTCCTTCTTTTTCTATTTTTTGAAAAATTTATGTTGAATTCAGAGTATTTTACTTTAACTATGTTTTAGAATTCACACATGAAACTGTTTTTACCTAGAGTTTTCCTCATGGGAAAGTTTTTCATTACAAATTCAATATATTCAATAGTTACATGGTCATTCAGATTTTTCTATTTCTTTTTTGTGTTAGTTTTGGTAATTCATGTCATTTAAGAAATCTATTTCATTTAGGTAATCAAATTTATTATTATAAAATTAATTATTATAAATCTTATTCTTTTACTATCTTTAGGCTTTGTATTGAAGGTCTCTCATTCTTTCCTGATATTGTTAATTTGTATTTTCTCTCTTTACCAGTCTAGCCAGAAGTTTGTCAATTTTTTTAACTTTGTCAAAAAAATCACTTTTGATTTCACTGATTTTTCTTTTTTTTAACTAATTTTTACTTTGTAGTATTTCCTTTCTTCTACTCACTTTAAATTTAATTTGCTCTTTTTCTTGCTTTTAAATGAAAACCTAGATCATTTTACACTTTTCTTTTCCAATGTAAGCATTTAAAGCTTTAATTGCCTCGTAAGAACTGCCTTAGCACGATCCCACAAAATGAAATATGTTTCCATTTTCATTTAGTTAAAATTTTTTTCTAACTTTCTCTATGATTTCTTATTTCACCCATAGATTATTTAGAAGTATGTTGTTTAACTTTCAAATATTTGGTTAATTTTCCAAATATCTTTTTGTTATTAAATTATAATTTTTATTTTGCAATCAGAGAACATGATTTTAATCCTTTCAAATATATCAAGATTTGCTTTATAGTCCAGAATATAATCAATCTTGATGAATCTTCAATATGTACTTCAGCTGTTAGATGTATTGTTTTTAAAATGTCAATTAAGTCAAGGCTATTGATAGTGCTCTCTAGGCTTCTATATTCTTCATGATTTTCTGTTTACTTTTTCCATCAGTCACTGAGAGGAGAATTTTTAAATCCCCAACCATAATTGTGGATTTAGCTATTTCTGTTTTCAGTTCTGTCAGGTTTTGCCTAATGTATTTTAAAACTCTGTCAGTTGGTACACAGACATTTAGAATTATGTCTTTTCTAATTCATTATCCCCAAAGTTATTATAAAATGTCCTTTTTTATCTCTGATATAGTCCTTGTCTTGAAATCTACTTTGCCTGTTATTAGCACTCTTATATTGAATGTTTGCATGGTATATATTTTTCTACCTTTTAATTTTTAACTTCTTTTTCTTTTAAAAAATAATTTGTCAAGATATGATTGACATACAAAAAGCTTTACATATTTAATGTATACAACTTGATGAATTTGGAAATAAGTAGACATGCATGAAACCATTGCCACCACAATATACCTTAAATATACCCATCACCTCCAGAAGTTTCCTCCTGCTGTCTTTATTATTATTATTATTATTATTATTAGTAGTAGTAGTAGTAGTAGTAGTAGTAGTAGTAGTAGTAGTAGTATTAGTAGCAGCAGCAGCAGCAGCAGCAGCAGCAGCAATAGTATTAGTATTTTGTGATAAGAATACTTAACATAAGATCTATTCTTTCAGCTATTTTTAAGTATATGATACAATATTGTTAGCTATAGGCTCTAAGCTGCACAGGAATTCTTTAGCAGTTATTTATATGATATAACTGAAACTTTATACACTTTGACCAATACCTGCCTGTTTTCTCTTTCCCCTAGCCTGTAGCAACCACCATTGTACTTTCTGCTTCTATGAGTTTGACTGTTTTAGATTCTTCATGTAGGTGATGTCATGTGGCATTTGTCCTTCAGTATCTGGCTTTTTTACTTATCATAATGCCTTCCAGGTTCATCCATGTTATCACAGATGACAGGATTTCCTTCTATTTTAAAGGTGAATAATATTCCATTTTGTGTATATGCTGCATTTTCTTTAACTATTTCTCTGTCATAGATATTTAGGTTGCTTCTATGTCTTCATTATTCTGAATAATGTTGCAATGAACATGAGAAGTGAAGATATTTCTTTGAGATCTTGATTTTAGTAATCTCTTATTCCTTTACATTTGAGTACATTTTCTTTGTAGTTGAGTACATTTCTTGTAGGCAGGATGTAGGTGGGTCTTGCTATTTTAATAAGTCTGACATTAATAAGTGTGCCATTCATTTGAACTGTTCAGACTTTTGATCAGTGGGAGTCACTGGGAGGGGAAGATGTTACTGCCTCTTTCTCCTAGCATTTGCTTACCTTCCTTTGTCTGTATACCAGTGTTCCCAGCAATTCATTTGTATCCTGAGAGTTTCTCAACAGGTATGATGTGAATATGCATTAATTCAACCTGAACTAATGATGATATTCATCTTTTCCTATATACACTGGACCTTGGAAGCCCTGGGGAATATTAGCTGTGGATTACTCCGGCTGAGCACATTCTTATGTCTACCTGGTGCAGAGGAAAAGACACCAGTCCAGGTTGCTCAATGCTAATAGAGGCTTTGCTTCTAACCAGCTCTGGGCCCTCTGGCAATGTGTGTGTGTGTGTGTGTGTGTGTGTGTGTGTATTTGTTTTTTTTTTTTTTTTTTTGTTTTGACATTCTGAGTCTCACTGACCTCAGCTGTAAAATAAGAAGGTTGAACCAATAGCTCCTCTGAGATCTAGTCTTCTACAGAGCTATTAATTCTTAAGAACCTTCATAGATAAACAGCAAGGAACATGCACTAAACCTGTCCTGAGAACCAGCTAAAAACAATGTTACAGAGCCACTGGAATGGGAAGATGGGTTGTGCTTCGTTTGCCCTACTGCAACTAATGTTCTCTTTTCCTAATGATTTTGGTTCAATGGCATCTGTGACAATAGTTCCTCACTACCTAGTTTGAGGTTGACACCAGTATATAACTAGGGGATTGGATGGATTGGTTTTAGTATCTCCTTCCTCATTTTTCTTCTCAGTCTATTGTTGCCCTCATCCCACTAGAACTGCACATGAACTTGTCAAAAAAAAAAAAAAAAAAAAAAAAAAGGCCTGAGGAAAGCAAGTCTAGGTTCCTTAAGCCTTGAGTTAAGACCCCTTGGAGAAGTCAGATTACATAAGAATCTCTAAAGCTACATTCTCTAATATAGTAGCCACTGGTCACATGTGTCCATTGAGCCCCTGAATTAAGTCCAGTCTCAATTGAGATGCGCTGTAAGCATAAAATATACACAAGATATATGAGACTTAGTATAAAAAAATATATAAAATACCTTGTTAGTAAGTTTTATATTAATAGCATGTTGAAATGATAATACTTTTTATATATTGGATTAAAATTATAGCATTAAATTAATTTTTTTTTACTTTTTTAATGATGCTACTAAAACAATTTAAATTATGAATATGGCTAACTTTATATTTCTGTTGGACAGTACTGATTTCTAGAGTGTCAAATTTAATACCTTTTTTTGGTATTAATAAATCTATTTATAAAGGGGAAATATCCTGTAATTGGACACTCATTACTCATTATGTAACTTTAGCTACTAAGTTTTTGTTTTTAATCCCTCTCATAGAATTTTTAAACAAGTCAATCTATCAAGACAAAAATGAATGAATCTTTAAGTTTTTTTCTTTTTTTCTTTCAGATCACTGGAGATCTTTGAGATAACATAACAGGACACTGGCAATGTTAGCAAGGAGGGAGAATTTCCACCAAGACTATGCCTACAGAGAGAAATGACTACTCTCTGGTGCCAAGTCAGTTTCACCCAGGTTCTCACAATATTTCCTGCCTCCAGCTTAGCCCACTCAGAACCACCCTTTACAATGCAGTCTGAGGGATCTTCTAAGATGCCAGTAGGACCATATCATGCTTGAAACTATTCAAACAAACTCTGTCGTTTTTAGGAAAAAGTTTGAAACTCATAACATATCTAACAGGGCCTTCCACATCTGTTTTTTCTTTTTCTTATTTCTCTAGCATCATCTCTCACCCTATACTTGCTGCCTTTGAGACACCTTTCTCTCTTCCTTTAGTACCTTTATAGACATTATACCCCCTATATGTTCAGTCGAATTTTACAGACACATTTCAAAAATTTATTATTTCCTGGGCACTGTTCTGGGGCTACCAAGATGAAGAGGGAAAGGTACCTAACTTCAGGAAGCTTATAATACTTAGAAAGTTCTTGTCTACCGCATCAACCTGATGAACAGCTAGTTATCTCTGAAGGCTCGGCCTGCATCACAGCAGCCTTAAAGGCTTTTCTGGCTCTGTGAAGACAGAACTGTCCCATATGTTTCTAGAACATTTAGAACAGTGTTGCACAATGTGACCCTTCACTATGAGAAAGGATCTTGTGCCAGAATTTAAATCAATGTACTGCTTCTTTTATCAAGGAAGCCTTAGTTTAAAATGTCAGCTGGAATAAACAATGTACTTAATAATGCTTTCCAGTAACAAACAATTTGCAAACCAAAAATTGGTCGCTAGACCTTAGAAGGAGAAAATAAAGAAAATAGAGAAGAGGTAGAATTTTGACTACATAGTTGTTTATAATTTGGAAACTAAACTATACAACAAAGAGGTATAGCTAACTGTTGCTGTAAAAATTACTCTACATGCTGGCTACCCCTCCCATTAAAAATAACTATACCATTGTGGGGGTAACTTGTTTTACCTTGACTATAAAATGGCTATTTTTATTACAAATATTTATTTTCCACTCCTGGTGTTTTTTTTTTTTCTATTTGAAGGAATTGAATCAGCATAATTCTTCTGATCCGTCTCTATCTCTACACTTTAAGAAGTGACCTACCTGACCATGAACTTGGGAGCAGGAATCAAACCATCAGAGCCCCACTTTATTTTTTTTTATTCCTATTGGTGTCCAGTTGATCACAGGAAGCACCATGTCTCCATGCCAGTGTTACAAGGACTAGTTCCCATGTAGGCAGCCAGTGGTGGTCCATGACTGAATGCATATATCAGTCTAATTCTGGGGTTCAGACTGCTCACAGACATAAGCAACATTTTTTTCAGCATAGGTTTAATGGTGTCATTGTGATTTTATTTTGTATTTCCCAGATTACTAAAAAGTTGAGTATTTTGAGCTGTGTCTGCATTCTCTTTGTGTTCTCACTTTTTATAATATTTAGTCTTTTTATCCATAAGCATAATATATTATTATTCATTTTTATTTAGGTGTTGTTTAAAATCTTTCAATAAAAAATTTTTTAATTTCCCATAAAAGACTTGCACATCTTTTATCAAGATTTATTCTTATGCAGTTTTTCTTGTTACTATTGTAAACGGTACTTTTATAATTACCATTTCAAATTTGTTTCTGTTATTTAGAAATGCAATTCACTTTTATATGTTGATTTTTTTAAACTGGCAACCTTATTAAATTCATTAAGTAAAAAAAGAAAAAGAGTAGCTAGAAAACCAACAAAAAATACAGATCATAAAAATAATCTATAAGAAGACAGAAAATAAAAGAAAAAAGGTATAAAAACTAGATGGATAAATTTTAAAAATAGCAATTTGATAGATTTAAATGCAACCAAATGAATAAATATATTAAGTACAAGTAGTCTAAACAGCCCAATTAAAGGATTGTCAGTTATGACAATTAGAGATTGTGACATTGAGTAAAAAAGAAAAATCCAACTATGTGCTGCATATAAAAACATACTTTAAACATTAAGGCACACATAAGTCAAAAGTAAATGAATAACAAAAGATAAACACTAATCACAATGAAGTTGAAGGAACTATATTAATATCAGACAAAATAAGTTTCAGAGCAAAGAATACTACTAGGGATAATTATATCAGTGCAAAATGGTAAGAGGTTAATTCATAAAGATAACATAAAATCCTGAATGTTTATTTCCCTAATAATAAATCTTCAAACACAAAGAAAAAAACTAATTAAATTGCAAGAGAAATAAATAAATATGCAATTATACCTGGAGAGTATAACATTCCACTCTTCCTAATTGATAGAACAAATAGAGAAAAAATCAATAAGAATATAGAAGATCTGAACAACACTCTCAACTAATTTAAGCTAAATGATATTTATAGAATATACCATCCAACAACAGCAGAACACACATTCTTATCTACAACATTTGCCATATTATACCATACATATTCTGAGCCATCAATAAATTTAAAAGGATTCAAATCATAAAAAGTATGTTGTCTGACTACAATGGAATTGAAATAGAAATCAGAAACAGAAAATTTTCTGGAAAATCCCCAAATATTTGGAAACTAACTAATGAATTTATAAATAATCCGTGGAATAAAAGTGGTTGAAAGGGAAGTTAGAAACTATTTGAATGAAATGGTAGTGAAAACAACAACCTGTCTAAAAAGGGAATTACTAAATTCCTGCATCAGAAAAGAGAAAAGTAATCAATGACCTCAGCTGCTACCTTAAAAAACTAGAAAGAGAAGAGCAAATAAAACCCAAAGTAAGCAGAAGAAAATATAATTAGTATCAGAGCAGAAATCAGTAAAATAAAAACAGAAAACAATAGAGAAAATAAATAAAATCAAAAGTTGGCTCTTTCAAAAGATCAATAAAATTGATAAATCTCTAGCCGAAAAGATTAGAAAAAAAATAGTTCACAAATTACTAATATCCAGAATAAGAGCAATATTTTTACCACAAATTCTTTAGATTTCAACAAGATAATAAGGATCTGTTATGAATAAATTCCTTAAAAAAGACAAACAACAAAACTTACTCAAGAGGAAATAGAAAATGTGAATAACCATATATATCTACCGGATAATAGATATATAAAAATTATATTTTTAGTTAGACTTTACCTCAAAGAAAACTACAGGTTCAGATGGCTTTACTGGTTGAATTCTACTAAAGTTTTAAAAAAGAAAAAATACAAATTCTACACATATGCTCCCAGAAAATTGAAGAGGAGGAAGTATTTCCCAACACATTCTTTGAGATAAATATAACACTGATATCAAAATCTAAGCTATTACAGGAATATAAAACTAAAGAGCATTATCTTTTATGACTACAGATGCAAGAATTCTAAACAACATTTTAGCAAATATAATCCAACAACATAGAAAATGGATAATGATTATGTGGAGTTTAACTCAGGAACACAGAGTTAGGTTAACATTCAAAAATCAGTGTAACAGTCTCAATAAATCCAGACGAATTATTGAAATTCAACATCTATTCTTGATAGATAGGAGTTTATCTGGTGTGTTCAAGGGACAGAAAGTCAGTGTGGCTGGTGTGGAATAAATAAGGAAGAGAGTAGTCTGAGATAAGATTAGAGAGGTGGCAGCAGGCAGATAGTACAGCATCTTGTAAAGACTGTCTTTTTATTTCTCTTAGTGACATGAAATGCCTCTTGGGGGATTTCAGGAGGGGAGTACATCATTTCAATTGAAAAGTTCCTGCAATAGTGAGAATAGACTTGGAAGGGTCAGGTAGAGAGAAGTAGAGGCTCCATTTGGGAGGCATTTGCAATGATACATGTGAGATATGATAATGGTTTGGACAAGGGCAGTGGTAGGAAAGGTGATGAGAAGTGGAAGGATTCTGGATTATACACTGAAGGATTGAGTTAAATGTGAGATTAAACAAAAAATGAGGAGCCAAAGATAATTCTTGGTATTTTTGTCCTGAGCAAATGAAAGGGTGTTGTTACCATTAACTACAATGATGAAGCCTGCAAGAGTAGATTCCTGAGAGAGGAGGTACTGGAGATCAGGGGGTTGATTTTGGACGCAGTAAGTTTAAGGTGTCTGTTAGAGACTCAAGTGGAAATGTTAAGTAATTGTTTAGAAATGCAGGTCCAGAGAGAGAAGTTCAAGCTAAAATGGAAATTTGAAAGTCATCAGCTTATGAATGATATTAACACTGCAATAGAGGAAGAGCTCACCAACAAAGTTAGTATAACTAGAGGAGAGGTCCAAGGACTGAGTGCATGGGCACCTACCACTTAGAAGTTGGGGAGATGAGAGCTTTTGGGGTATTAGCCTTTAGTATATGTCAGGCTCTGTTACAAATACTTTGCACTTTATAGCTCATTTAATGCTCAACCTGTAGAGTAAGTACTATTATTATCCCTATTTTATAGACAGATGAAACTGAGAGACAAGAAGTTTAATTAACTTGCTAAGGGTAAGAATATTGTAAGAATTGAAACAAATAATACTGAAGGAAAGACAACAGAATTTGGATGTGTTGAGATGAGAACAAAGTAAAACTGATTTACACTATATACAGGAAAATTGGATGTGCTGATAGAACTGCTTATATTAATTTTTTTCAAAAATAAAATTCATGGAAATTATACATATATTAAAGCAAAAATAGCAAGAAAGAAACAGTGTAAATGAATAAGGGAAGGAATATAACATAACCCTAAAAAAAAACAGGAAAAAAATACAAAAGAAGCGTTTTTTAGGAAAAAAAGAGAACATTAATTAAATGAAACAAAAATAATCAGACAAGACAATGAAATTAAATATAGTCATTATAGAGCTAAGAAAAAAATTGAGGAGAAAAATAACTGTTACAGTGTTAAATAATTCTGAAAGAGCAAGAAACAAAGTTAGCATATCTAAATACTTAATTCATCACACTTAAGTAAAGCTTGAGATAATTATAGAAAATTCATAGGGAAAAGACAAAGTTGAGGCACTTAGGAAGAAGATAAAGACATGTAGTACAGACAACAATCCAACATATTTCCTTATGTTCTCAAAGAAAATATTACAACATATAAAATAAAAAAAAAATTATTACTATAAAAAAAGGAAGTAAAACTGTCAGGAAATTGAAAGGGCACATTGGGTTCTGGGAAAAAAGTGATACTAAATGCTCAGCTTTGAGATATACCTTGATGAATCTGTTTTACCTTAAAATAGAAAAAAAAAAGTCTTATGTACCCAAGAACAAAAAGTGATTCACTTGCAATAGTGAGGGTAGGATAGGAGGGAACAATAAAAATCAGGCAGAATTTAATGGAACAAGATGGTAGAACAATGTCCATAAAGTTCTGAGGAAAAGAATGTGGGGAATGAATTTCCACCAGACAAGTTATTGTTAATTCAGAGGCAACAGACAATGTCAAACACATAAAAACTCAGGGAACATAATAGCCATGAGCTATTATCTAAATGAAAAAGAAATGCACAAACCAAGAGGTGAATCCAAGGAGTTCAGAAATGGATGAGTACTGACTGGCACCGGAGTTCTTCTTATAGATAAAACTTCCTTTAGAAAACAACACTTTGATAAGCTTCTAGGGGTAATAGAGTATTTCTCACCTTCATAGACATTTCTATACTTATAAATTATCTCTACTGTTACTTACAAAATAAAAGAGTCGGTGACATACTTTGAAGATGGGAATTTATTTGGATGAAATCCCTGATGGCTTGACGACAAAATAATTTGAACATGAGGATGTTGAATGGATGTTGAATGATCCATTTGAAATTATTTAAATTGCTAGGGTGTAAAACCTTCCTTTCTCTTTCTTTAAATTTTCTCTCAGGCTGTTATAAACACACACCCACACTCACATAACTTTTAAAACTCTCCTGGACATATGTATGTATGTACGTATATGTGTGTGTATGTATATATGTATGCATGTATATATTTATCTCAGACACATACTTTTAAGTAGATCATACTCTTCCTTTCGTGAAATACTATTGTTATTAGTCCCTACAAAACTCTATTTTGTATTATTCTGTTTTTCATTCTTTTCTTTACTCAACATTATATTTTTGAGACCTCTCCATTATTATATGCACCTCGAATTCACTCCATCATACACATTTTACCACTACTAGTTTCTCCTACATGGGTCCACCAAACATCTGCAATACCAGGCAGGGTGCCATCTGTTTTGTTCATTGCTGTGTCACCAGAAACTACAGGGGGACCTAACTCAACCAGTATTCACTGAATTAATGATTAAATGAGCCTTTTAAAGTGCCCATGCACTATATGCTTACTTGTCTTTCTAAATCCACCCCCTCGGAGGCTTAATATCAAACTTACCAAATAATACGCTGGTTTTTAAATTTTATTCTCTCAAAAGCCCTCCATCCCAAGCCCTGATAGTCCCTGTCCAGGTCATCATTTGGCTAAAGAAGCACTTCACTGTATTTTTTATTTAAAAAAGGGCTAGCACGCAATAGCAGTGGTTTTGGTGAGGATGGGAGTAACACCTCATTGAACAATGAGGCTTTACCTGGTCCTCATGTGGGAGCCCCTGATGGCTCTGGCACAACTGAGACTCTAGTGGCCCTGCTACAGGGCTTGGAAAGGCAATCTCACTTACTCCTTTTGGAGATGACATTTCATGGCTTGGAAATAGATTCAATCAACTACTAATAGGCCAGAATTTATGGTGGGTCCCAGGGTCTCATTAAAATGCATGGATTTTTTTTTCTTTTAGAGGGACAGCATAGTACATTAATATCAAGTCCCATTGCTGCTTGATATTTGTTGAGTTTCTTTGATGAATTGTAAGCAGGATGGAAAAGTGAGTTACATTTATTGAGCTCTGAGCCTTTGTTTTCACATATCATCCTCCCAATAACCCTGGAATATAGATGTCGTTTCCATTTTATACTCTAGGAAACTGAAGCTCAGAGAAGTCAGGGGACTTGCCTAGAGTCATGGCCGTTAGCGGATAAGGCAAAATTCATATTCTTTCTCCAGGGTACTCAATAAACATTTATTATAAGAATAAATAATTGAAGGCACAAGAATCCAAGAATGGGTAAATTTTAAGAGGGTGGAGGTGCAGGTACAGAAGGAAAGGAGAGGGAAGATGTGGCTATAGCCAGTTGGGACACTTGCTATTCTGTTTGCCTCTTTCTGAAGAAGAGTAGCATCTTATCTCACACATGCACTACTTTTGTGTGGCTTTCGAAATCTTTTTGTGTGCATTTTTTTAATAACAGTCTCAGAACAATCTTGCAAGGTGGTGTTCTCTTTTCCACTTCACAGATGAGAAAATTGAGGCTCAGAGAGGCCAAATATCTTCCTCAAGGTCACACAGGCAATTTAGTGGCAGATCTGGGGGCTCCACTCAATTCTTGTGATTCCCCAGCCCAGTATCATTGCCCTTCCTAAGTAAAGAGAATCACTGCCTCATTGTAACAATGTGTAGCAACCACAGGCAGAGGGAGAGGGGCCCAGGGAGGGACAAGACTATAACTAAGATTGTTTAATAAATAAACTCCTGGAGGGTAAGTCCTGGGACTATGTGCAAGATTTTATAGTACCTCGCCCAGCTGCTGATATCATGGGGCATCCGCGGTATGGCCTCTGCCAGGTGGCTTGTATCCTGGTACCTCTAACCCCCATAGTGGGAGCTGAGGGCAGTGTCTACTCACAGCTACCTGCTTAGAAGTTATGGAAACACCTTACAGTCCAGGAGGGTATCAGTTCCTGCCGGGAGCTGGTGCCACAGCTTTAGGAGTGCCATAGCTGACAAATCATGGCCTAGAAAATCATTTGAAATATGCTTGTCCTTCATCAAATTCAAAGAGCCAATTAGCGTGTACACACACACACACACACACACACACACACACACACACACACACTTCCAAGAGGCCTGAAATGTCCCCAAATAGAGGCTCTGCCTGGTATGGAGGAGATAATTTCTTCATCATGTCTAGCTTTCCTTCTTCCAGGTTTCATATCTTCAGGCCCTGGTCTCTTCCCCACCGTTCCACCTGCTGAACGTGCTAACTTTGCTGCCACAATGCCCAGCAATCAGGCAAATTCATTCACATAAAGGCACTTGAGTGGTACACAAGATAATGGGGAAGACACAACTGAGAGGGAGGAGACCTGGAATTGAGTGCTGATGACCTTGGGCAAGTCTTCACATCCCTCTCTGTGAAATGAGAAGTGGTGTGGTAGCACTTGTCCTCCAGAAATGTCTTGAGGATTTGTGAAGCCTGCGCAGAGAAGTACTTTATATATTGCAAAAGAGCAAAGATGAGTTAGCTGTGATTGGCGATTTTTAAAAGATGCCTTGAAGTGAGGACACTGATGGCCAGAATTGGTTAATTTCTAACTATGGAATTTTGGGTATGATTGAATCTTGGTGATTAAGAGACTGGTTCTGTTGAACCTCCTCTATGTTTCTTATATCGCACACTCAACCATTTTTGCCAACTTGCAAAGATGGGTTTGGAGGGAGCCTGCTCTGGTCTGTCCTTTCCCAGTAGAGACAGGTCCTAGAGTAGCTGGCCAGGAGCTCCTGGCAAGAAGCACTTCCTGACCTCAGATGGACTCAGATGTCTTGCTCCCTCAGCTCTGGGGTAGGAGGTGGCTACAGCTCCTTGAGAAGAAGGTGGATTCCGGCCCAGCGCTTTATTCTAGAGGTGCAAGCTGGAAACAGAGCCCCAAATACTGTTGACCCTAGAACAGTGTAGGGGCTAGGAGCACCCATCCCAGGCAGTCGAAAATCTGCATATAACTTTTGACTCCCCCAAAACTTAACTACCTTGGTATCTGTGGAAGATTGCTTCTCCTAAATCTGCTAAAATGGCATAGATCACTTCATCTGTGGACTCCCAATCATAGGTCGAAAACAATACATGTATTTATTGAAACAAATATATGCATAAGTGGACCCACACAGTTTAAGTCTTTATTGTTCAAGGGTCAATTATAGTTTCAGTTATTCCAGTATGTGTTCTATATCTCACTTTGCACCTTCAGACACAGCCCAAATGCTGGGAAAACTGCATGGAAGCACCTCCCTGTTGACTCTGGGGCAGGCATGAGGCTTAAATGCAGAGCCTCGGGGCAGGTGGTGTCACCCTACTAAGAGCATGATCTAGCACTAACGCAGCTGGAAGAGCACCCTTCCCACATTCTGTGTGGAGCAACCAGGCGTCGTGCACCCTCAATGTGGCCTTGACCTCTGGAGACAGATGTTGGCTTTCCCAGGCACGACGAAGGTCATATACACACTTTGCGAGGTTTTTCTAAGAGGGACCTGCTTGTGCCGGGCCAGTCTCAATCGCTCCCTCTGGTGGTCAGAGGGTTCATTTGCAGGATGCGTGGGTTCAAGAGCTGAACCAAGTTACTCCCTGCATGGGAACTGAGCCATTGGCCTAGGACACTAAGTCATGTTAATTTGGAGGGCTGCTCTGCTGGACTACGTTGGGGCCTTCCTATTACAAGACGTCACAATACTAGTGTTTCTTCGCCATATTCTTCTCAATTATAGTTATAAAGTTCTAGTGTCTATCTCCCTGAAGAAAGCCTTGACCCTGTTAAAATGTTCAGTTCTAGCATATTATCTGTGCTCATAACCAACTTTTGCAAAGGAAATAAAGGTCTCAGGTCTCCCAGCTCCATTGTGCCAGTACCCCGCAGCCTCAGGAGAGTGTCAGACCCTTGTACAGTGGAGGTCCGCAATGCAAGCCTCACCTGCCTGCAAGAGCTTCCCTCTTAAAGCCTGGATGCCATATGCCAGAGCACAGAGCTTTGCAGATGTGCCCATGTAGCTCCGCAGGTGTGCTCATGGAGAGCCTTGTCTCCATTCCTCCCCGAGCAGTTCAGTTCCTGCCCCACCCATGGGCATGCACTATACCCTGGGCTCCCTGATCTTGACCCTCATCACAGTACCCTCTAATCTCCACTTGCTTTTCTATGTACCATTTGTGAGGCCAGGGTGTATGTTGTTCTGGTATGCACCCTGTGATGATTGGCAGACACCCTGCATAAAGTGAATAATCAACAAAGACAAGTGTATAAGTGAGTGAGTGAGCAACTGAATGAGTGAGTGAGTGAATGAGTGATTGAGTGTCAGGCCCTAGTTTGGGGTTTGGGGCTGCAGACACAAAGATGAATACAATTCTATATCTTTTCATACAGAGTTCAAGTTCAGTTTAGGGAGACAAAATAATAATCACAATATAGTGAAATAGGCATTATAATGCAGCTTTACTAGAACATGTGATAAAATAGCCATGATGCCTTAGCAGGTCAGGGAAGGCTTCACAGAGGAGTGACTTGGAGCAGTCTTAAGAGAAAATGAGGAATTACAGGCAGTGAAGTGGAGGCCTGGGTGTTCCGGGCAGAATCCAGCAGCATATGAAGAAGAGGTGTGGAGGCCTAGAATGGGAAAATGCAGAGCTTACTGAGGGGAACAGAGAGCCTGCGGGGCAGTGTAACAGAGAGGATGGAAGGAAGAACCGAAAGGTTCCTGAGGTGTGTGCATACCAACGAGGGAGAAGTTGAGGGAATGTGGAAGGAGTAAGCAGGGTATGTGAGACCATCAGACTTTCTTCCGAGATGATCTCTGACAATGTTATATAAAGAGGAATGGAGAGAAATCACAGAGAGGCAGGAGGCTGTGGGTTTGCTGTTGCCACAGTTTAAATAAGAGGCAAAGGAGACCTAGAGCAGGATGTGGCAAAGGGGCTGAAGCGAACAAGATGGAATCAAGAGATATTGGAACAAAGAAAGGACTTGGAGCTCAGTTTTAAAGGGCGGGGGGAGAATAGCAGTGAAGGGAAACAGAAGCCAAGCAATCCATTTCTTCCTGCTGTATCTGTATCCTGAACTCTTACTCACTGTATCTCATTGAAAGATAGATCCAGTTCACTGATCAGACTACATATACCTCAGTGATTTCTTCTGAAAAAGAGAGATATTTCTGAACCTTAACATAAACTACAGATAGTATCATTGGTAACAATATTGTGGATAGCCCCTAAGATTCACCTAAAAGTGTGAATGAATGATTGAATGATCAAATGAATGAATTTCTCACGTTATCCTAAAACAGCCTCTGACTAGCAGATTTGTCCTTGGTCAACGAGGAATATCCCAACCCCTTCCATTCTGATCCTGTTTTGAGTCCACATACACAGAGCTTGCTGGCTGCCTAGGCTCCCCTATGATTGCAGTCATGTGTCTCAACTTGCCTCTTTTGGGGGTCAGAACTGCAGACCTGGGATGAAGGTTAAGTTCTTGACCTTGCTCTTTTTATACAAGGGCTAGAAAGTTTGAAAGAAAGGTAGACACCCATTAGATTTCTAACCTTTTTTTTTTTTTTTTTTTGACAATTCTGAAGGTGATCGTCAAAAGTTACTGCTTGCTTTCTAAATGATCTCTCTCATTGCTTGGAGATGATTACATGACCTCCAAGGAAAGGCAGCAACAAAGAGCTGAGATTATTGAAGAGATTAGTTTCCCCACACAAGGAAATTCCCCCCCCCCCCGTTTTTTGCATAGGCAGAAGTTCAATAAATAATTAATGCTTGTTAATCTTCTAGCTATTTCTCCCGTTGTAAAAAATTAATTGGTTTTCCATCAACTATTGCATTATAACCTAGAGGTATTTGGCCCCTGTCCACTACCTGCTGAAACACGCTCCTCCTGGAGCTCATTGCTATGTGGCAGTGGCACTTGGCAGTCATACCCAGCCCCCAGGTTCAGGGCATGAATGGGAGTGCAGAGTGCTGTGGCAGGCACCTCCAGGAGAGCCTCATATAAACACTGCCTCTTTCTTCCAGAAGGTTTGGGGAGTTTGCAAGTACTCCTCACATCTCCTCCCTCATTGCTGATATCTCATTTTGCAAAAGAGGTCAAGCAAGATTCATGGTGGAGTAGAGGAGCAGCACCACGTCTCTCCAGACCACTGATTAGAGACTTATAATGTCCCAAGATCTGTTTTTGGCTTTTGCTACTGAGCTTTGCCTCAGTTTGCCTTAGCAAGACTATCAAACCCACAGGAGGTGAGATGGGGAGGGTCCGAGGAGGAGGACAAGAGGGAAACACCCTCGTTGGCTTAGTCCCTCCAGCCTACTACGTTTTTCTCTCTTTTTAATGATAAATCAATCATACCACCTCCTCCAGGAAGTTTCTCTGAATTAAACCAATCTGACTATGCCCATCCTAATTCCTGACTTTCCCTTCCCCCTCAGTGCCTTTTGGTGATTATCCTAATGACAAAGTTCTGTTCATGACTAGTCTGAATTCTTTGTTTTCTCATATTTTAATTTAAACCCTGGTAAGGCAGAAGTCACGTTTACTATGTAACAATTACGCCGAACACTTGGCTGCAAAGAATCTTAGAGATGAAAGGGGGCTGTCAGTGGGAGCTGCCAAGAAGTTCAATGAGAGCAGACCCCAAGTCAGCTTTTGGAATTGTCCTTCTTGGAAAAAGCTGTGCACTAGCCTGTGGTTCCAAGGGACAAGCATATAGCAGGGGCTTGCTCAAGTCTGTCCCAACCCTGCTACTTCTGCTATTAATAAGTAATATTACTTAGCCTCTCCCAGCCTCAGTATCTCATCTGAAAAACGCCTCCCTCATATGGTTGCTGTGGGAATTACATGAGATGATGCATGTAGACATTGTTTGTAATTCTAAATGTGGGGCACTAAGTAAGTATGAGGATTCATTGTTATCATCATCTCTGTGGTCCTCTCAATTTAGTACCTGACCTAGAACCGTCTTCACAGACACCTCCCTGGGCCCACCTTGCAAGCAGCCTGAATTCTAATGTGCTAATTCACCATCCCTCCCTTTGGTTTCTTAAGGTAATTTGGTGATAGAATACTGTAGTGTCAGAGCCAGAATGATTCATTAAGGTCAGCTGGCTCCTTGTTTCACAGGCAGGACAACTGAGTTCCAGAAGGCTGATGTAACAATGTGGGCTTGCATGGCTGCTCAATGTAGCTCTGCCTCAGATCATACAGGTCCATACTCCACACTCCCCAAGAAGGAGTTCCTTTATGAGAGCATTTTTATTGTGTGCTGCCTCGTGCTAGGTGCTCTGCTACCTAAGTTCTTTACACGGATTATCTAATTTAAACTCATACAACTTTGAGGGGTTAGTACAATCATTATCCTCATTGGGTAGACAAGATCACTGAAGCACTAAAAGCCACCAACTAAGTGTGTCAAAACCAGATTCCAAGTAATTTCAGAGTCTGTGCTTTTAGTTGACTATACTCTGTTTTCTTTATACACTAACTGCTCATGAGTTGGTGTTCTCTCTAGGAAAGAAACTATGTGAAAATTACCCAACTGATAACAGGATCTGAAAAATAAGGCAGAATCCCTGCCATCAAAAGTTTGTGATGACTCTCTTCCTCTTTATTTCTCTTTCTTTCTTTCTTTTTCTGAACAATTGGGTCTAAATCCATTAGTGGGACTGAGAAAAATAGGCTACCATGTCAGAGAATGGGGGTGTGATTGCCCAGGATGATGTGTCAGAGCCCAAGCAAGGTAAAGGGGGCATCCATGCAGGAGCAACACAGGTAAGGAGAGCATCTTCAGGGGAACTTTCCAGCTGAGATGATGGAGCCCAAGCTGAGTGCTTAAGGAAAATACCCATACAGGGGTGGACCAATGTGGAATGTTCAGACTTAAGCAGAGAGAGGAGGGATTTCTCACAATGGATTAAACCAGCACAGGATACCAGAGCCCGTGTGGGATGAAGAGCATACCATGCGCAGGCGCTGATGAGAGACTGGTTCATACAGAGGACTGACCAGATAAGTTAATATGTTAAAGATAATGGGAGCCAGGCCTTTCTCTATCAGTAAATGGTAGACTTTCTTAAAGGAACTGTGATTAAGGGGGAGAATTTTGCTTATTTGGGGGAAAACTTGTTTCTTCCAGGGGTATTGGAAGAGTGAGTGCAGGGAAAATGACCATATCCTAAAAGATGCTGAACCAATGAGCCTGACCAGTTCTTCATGATCATCAGAGATGTTCACAAAACAGGAAAGCAACACTGACATGTATTCTCAACTTCAGCACCATCACCCAAAGCTCACTAGGCACCTCATTGAGGGGGACTGTGTGTTAGTCCCTGATAACTGCTTACAGTCTAAGACTTAGACTTGTGCTTCTCAAGCTTGGGTGAGCAGGAGAATCACCTGGGAAGCTTATTAATAACAAAGTGTCTTGAGTACCATCTCAGAAACACTAAATCAGAATTTCCAGGTGGGTCTTATAAATTTGTATGCATAACAATCTCCCAGTTAATTCTTCTCCAGTCTATGTTTTATGAATTAAGACTGGGAGCCACTAGCTTAGAAATTGATGTAGACACTTCAGCAGTTGTAGTGCTGAATAAAAAGTCTTCATTCTCAATTAAGAAAAAGGAAAGAAGAATGGGGAAAATGGCAATTTGACATATTTACCGCAACTCCTTTTTAAGCATCATGGACGATATCCTGCCTAAATTCTTTCCCATAAATCAATAGAGTTGGACCACCATTCTCCAAATAGCAAGATGGCTTTGGACTAGAGCACAGAATCATGTGTTTCACATGTAGGAAAATTCCGCAATTCAAAAATCCTTCCTGGTCTTGAAAGACCTGATACAATCATTCCACACCATTAGCAGATTCGTCTCTGTCACCTGAAACATTTACCCATCCCTAAGGGCTTACTAAAATCGAAGTTGCACTAAAGTAAATGGTACCTTTTCCCATAAGGTCTATCCAAGATTCCCTCCAAGTGGATCTGTCAGGCATCTACTATTTATCAGAAACTGCATTAGAAACTTCAGAAGAGTCAAAGATGGAATATTGAGAAGGCATTTTATGGCTTACAGAGCACTCTCATCATACTCAAAATAAAAAACGGGGCTATTGCAAGGGAGACAAATGGAAGTACTTGGTCAAAGACATGAAGCTGAGACTGAGAGGGTGAAACTAAGAAACAAGAGGTCAAGTTGGCTGAAGAATAGGGCACCACACAAGACTTCTCTGAAGCTCTGAGAGCATATGATGAGGAGTCAGGACGCTGAAGGCTAAATACATGTTTATACTTCTGGGAGATCCTGCCACCACAACACAATATGAAAGTCATGGAGGCAACTTTTAACATATTGCCATGGGTCAAAGACTTATATAATTCATAATCTCTCATACCTATGTTTTGCTTTTAATTGGAACTTTTCTGGAGATAATGCCTTACCTTAAAAGAATGAGTTCCTGGTGGGAATACTGGGCTCCAGGACAGGACAGTGGAGACAAAGATTTCTAGATAGGCACACCTGTTAACATTCTTTATGTGCCAGCATTTTCTACTTGCTTTTAGCATTTAACCCCTGAACATGGGATCAAGGGACCTGAGTTCTAATCCAGGGTGTGCCACTTGTTTGCTGTGTGGCTTTAGATAGACTTCTTCACTTCTATGAACCTTGAATTCCTTGTCTGTAAATTGAAGATATCTGTCCTGCTTACCCCACAGAGTTTCTGTGGATGAGGTAATGCACAAAAGGCTTTGTCAAGTATAAAGCATGAATGAAACATAATATGCTATTATTATGATACAGGTTGACATAATCCATCTGTTTCTTGCTTCTTTCCCTTTACTTCTCTTTCTTTCCATGGGACACTCTGTGGGTCAGGAGGGTCCCCCTCCACTGTGGTGTCTGCTCACTATCCCATCTATCTGTGTCAGCCAGGAAGGGACACCACTGAGTCCCATACCCCCGAGCCACCACACATTATAGAGAAAACACCTTGGCCATATCTCATGTATTTTCCCTTTGCCCAAAACCACAGAACCATCCAAACTATAATAGGCATAAAGTTCTGCTTGGTGAATTTGGACTTCATCTTTCTTTCATTGGTGCCACAGCTACTGCTGTGCTCTTATTCATCCTTCCTATTAAGGTTCTATTTTCCATAAGACACTTTTCTTGTATTCCATCCTGAACTGACTACTAAAGACAGTAAGGCCAAGCCAAGGACCTCCTAGTGTTTACTCAAGAAAAACCCATGTTAAGGGAGAGCCTTAAAATAACTAGTTGCTGAAAGAGAGGAAATTCATTTCTCATCCACCTCTCCACTCAGGCCCCCATAACCAAATTTCTCTCTTTCTCCCAATGAGGAGATCATGAATTGTGAAACGCTTTAATGGAAGAAACAGCCACAGGGCACCAATTGAATGGAATTGTATCCAGAATCGTTATGTCATCAAAAGTATCTTTCCTCAAGTACACACAGGCTTTTTTCTAGCACTTATCACCTATTGCTTTTTATGGGGAGATGAGGCTGAGGAGACAGGTTAGAAAGCAATTTAGAGCCAGGGAGATGCACAATCTCTCAATTCATCTCTTTGGTTCTGGGTCCTCTTGTATTAATAAAGGGCTATTTCCAGGAAGGAGCAGTTCACTGGGTAGGATGAACACCAGTCTGAGAGTTCTGGTTTCAGCTCTGTCAAGAAATAACAGCTTACCTCCAGGATCTGGATGTAGCACCTGCATGATCTCCCAAGTTCCATTTAGTTAAAAAAATTTAGTGAGTTTCTGAAGAACTGGCTCTTGCCACTGTCAGCCTGATTGGACTGAACAGAGTACCATTAAGTATGGTGGGACCTAAAACAACCTTTAGGAGGCAGAATATCATTACTGTTCATAGAGAACAGGTAGGGAATGTGACTGAAGGGTAGTATAAAGGAGGGGTAGGTGTAGGTGGGGGATGATTTGGGATATAACTAGTCCAGGGGTTAGCCACTTAGTTTAGGGGCCAGTTCAAATGGTCTAGAGTTAATCAATAAGAAAATCAAGGGAAAGGGTAGAGTCTCAAAAATGAGGTCACTGCTTACCCACTCACCTGTTACAGAGAGCCTCATTAATAGCAATGAGTTCTGAGAAAGCTGTGAGGGCAAAGGGTAAACTGAGTAGAGAGAATGAGTGGCACTGAGTAAGTTTAAGAGGGCAAGATTCATCTCTTTCCTGTCTCACTCACCTGAAGGTTTCCCGGTGTTAACAAATTCCAGTTTATTATAGTTGATGCCAGGTTAATTTTTATAAAATATTATGAAGAAATTTATAAATACAAAACAGATATAGTTAGTTTTTGTACAGCTTTGAGAAGTAAGGCTCTGACTGAAATATTTAGTTGTGCAGAGTATAGCTTCAATAACCTTCTAACCCATGATCTAGTCCTTCTGAGGTTAGTGACTATGGTAATGGGGGAATTCCCAAAATTAACTTAATGCAAGCTCTGCACAAGATATTAATATTAATGCTATGTTGATATGATGTAGATGTTGTTAATAAGTTTCCTGGTTTCAACACTCAAGCAAGAGTAGGGAAAGTCCCAGAAATAGAACAAAGTTCAATTGCTTTACTTCCCGATCTCATATTACTTTTCAAATAGTCCTTAGCATCTGTACCTAGAGAACCTGGGCTTGCTTCAGGGGACCCTTAGAGAAACTCCTGTACAGAAGGAAAGGATCCAGCCTTCTCAAGGGGCCTGGAGACCCTACAACTCTAGAACCAGGAAGCAACTGAGTCAAACAATGGTCAATTCAGTTCCAAGAATAGCACTAAAATCTTAGTGTTTGTCTTCTACAAACAAGGACATTTTTCTTATGCAATAACAATGCAGTGTAAAAATCAGGACATTAACTAATATACATTATTATCATTGGATCCTTACACACAGTTAAGCTTTGTTAACTGTCCCAATAATGTCCAGTTTTGCATATTGCCACAGTTGTCATATCTCTTTAGTCCTCTTTAATCTGGAACATCTCCTGGGTCTGTCCTTGACTTTCATGGCTGGGCACCTTTGAAAATTACATGACAATTATTTTGTAGAATGACTTTCCATTTGGATTTGTCTAATATTTCCTCATGATTAGAATCAGGTGATACACTTTTGGCAGGAATGCCACAGAAGTGATGTGTTCTCCTTGCATTCTATTAGATGGTTTATGATTACAGTTTGCTTTTTACAGTTGATGTTAAGTTTGATCATTTAATTAAGATGGTGCCTGCAAAGTTTCTCCATTATGAAATTGCTCCTTTTCTCTTTGTAGGTATGAGTCTATATGAAACTAAGAAAATACCACAAATCTCATCAAACTTTCATCCAGTAGTTCTAACATTTGTTGATGTTTATTAGCTGAATTAACTACTATAATGGTTGTTAAATGGTGATTTTTCTAATCTTATCCTTCCTTTTAAGTATATTAATTGGTATTTTACTCTAAAGAAATTTATCTCTGCTCTCCATTTATTTATTCACTTATATATTTACATCAGTACAGACTCATGGATTCTATTTTATTCAATGGAATATAATTGGTTACGAACATCATTCATTTTCATGTACCAGTACAACAGTACAATAAAAGAGAAAATAGACATTAGACTATTGTAGAATATTTAATGTAATGGAAAAATGTTCATAATATATTTAAGCAAAAAAACAAAAAACAGTGTAAATACAATCCCATTTCTTTGGAGGGAGAAACAAACAAACATACATGCATTTGCATATATGAGTGTTTTAAAATATATAATGAATACACCAAAATATTGATGGTTGTTATTTCTGAATGGTAGGATTGTGAGTATTTTTCTTGATGATTTTCTGCATTTTTCAGTTTTTATCCAATTATATGTATGTATATGTTTATCTGTATAAGCCCATCATTCCTTATCTATAATTCAGAAATCAAAGAAATTTTTCAAAATTAATGTTTTTTATAAAGTTAGCATAAATTGTTTAGCAACAAAAACTTTGCCTGAACTGACATGAGCTTTTATATTATCTTTAATTGTTAGTTTACATGGTTTATATTTATCTTATTTTGTATGGATAGGTTTATGTTTCATTTTCACAGAAAGGATACTGCCCCAGATAGTTCTATTATCCCCCATATGTCTTAACTCAAAAGCATCTGCCCCCAAGAGTTTCATCAGTTAAGGTATTGTGGACAACATTTTGTGATTTGGAGAAAAAAAAAGAGGAAAATTAATAATGAAGAAAGGGCGGAAGAATAGAAGAGAGGGAGGGGGAAAGGGAGGGAATGAGAGAAGGAGGAAAACATTTATTTTCTGAGTGGAATAAGAAAGTCTTAGAAGGATTTTCAAGGGCAAATTATATGTAATAAAATATTAAAATATAAATTCCACTGCTGTTTCTGTCAGAGTTCTTCACTCAAAGCCCACCAGAAATACTGGTTGGATTCACTGCTTGTTGCAAGAACATGCATCATGGGGGAACCATGGAGTGTTTCAGTAAGGGGATGTTAGAAGGAACTAGGAGGATTTAGACTTTTATTTGTAATTTTGGGGAGTGCCTAAGGGAGGAAGGATTCATTATATATTGGGTGCTATCAGAAAGTGGGGGAAAATCCATGACTGGGTATCTCAATAAACCTTACCTCTTAGAAGAGAAGTCTGGAGGAGGATAGATCTATAATCGGTAAAGAAGAAGCTGAGAGTGGGTTTTGGCATGCTGTGTGAAGAACAGCATTGTTTTTGTCTGTGCATAGACAATTGTGAAGTGGCCTTGCTTGATTTCATTGATCATGGTGTCAGAGCACTCTGAGGTAGGTGTTTATATCCAAGAGGAAAATTACATGGTCCACATGAGTGCCAGGCCAGCTTCTGAAGGTCAAGACTATGTTTTTCTATGCTTTTTTTTTCTTTCTCATCTCAGTGTCAGCTGAAGCCCAGCGTTGTGAAAGAAAAGGGTGTCAGAGGCCCCATATTCTAAGAGGGTGACAGATTTTTGGTGAAGAACTCACTAAATATGACCTGAATATCAGTCCAGTGACCTTTAGCTCATCACCCTATCAGCTTGAAGGTTGATAGGCACAGATGAAGGGTCAGGATTTCCTGAGAGAGAATATTGCTCATAGAGGCAGGAGTCACTTTCCCTTCCCCTTTAGCCATAAACCAGGAACATGTCTGAAGGTGAGAATTCCAGAAATCTGTAGCTCCCTGGCTGCAGAAGAGGGAGAAGGGAGACAGGAAAAGAGCTGTGGGTGACCCCGAGGAAGGAAAACAGCCTCCAGGAAAGAGGACTATTTTCAGGGCAACAGGCCCCAGCAGACTATCTGTAGTGGGGAAGGCTGCTGGGAGCAAGAATGAGGGGCACCAAGGACATCAGGCACAGTTGAGCTAACGTGGACCGAGAACCCAGTACGGAGACCTTCAGAAAACATAGGAGCTCTGCCTCATGTAGGCCACCACAGCAGATGATGTCTGTGCCCTGATCTCTCCTGCTTCTCCTCCTCCAACTCCAGAGAAGTCAAAAGATGACTTGTGAGAAGAGAATAAGGAGGGAAGTGAAAAGGAGGTAAAATAGTGAGGAAACCACCCATGTTCCTCTTCCTCACAGAAGGTGTCCCCACTTGAGACAGGCCTGTGCTGGTTTGGGGGACAAGCTTTGGATCAGGCAAGAGAGTAAATTTTAAATAATTCAATTAAATTTATGTTGTGATACCTCCAGAATTAGAAAGACCAAGAACATTTAAGGATCTATTAATGTTATCAATGAGAAGACAGATTTAGGTAAAGGCAATGGTGTAAAAGAATAAAGCTTTTGCTTGCATTCGGCATTCACAGTTTGCTCAATAAGTCCTGACATAAACATTGAGATATGCTGGTGAATTATTTTAGTTAATAGACTTTTTTAAAAGCAGTTTTAACTATAGAAAAATTTGAGCAGAAAGTAGAGTTCCCATATACTCCCTCTCCCCACCTCAACTGCCTACACTTTCTCCTATTATTAACATTTTCCATTCTTGTGATGAGCTTGCAACAGCATGAGACTGCTAAACAAATCATTGATTAATTATTATTTACTAAAATCCACAGTTCACATTAGGGTTCATCCTCTGTGGTATACAGTTCTGTGGGTTTCAACTAGTATGTAATGGCATGTATACACCGATGCTGTATTATACAGAGTAGTTTCACTGTCCTAAAAATGCCCTGTGCCCTATCTATTTATCCTTCTCTAACTCCCCCCAGCCCCAGGGACAACTGGTGTCCATACTTCCCCAAAGTTTTGCCTTTTCCAAAATGTCATATAGTTGGAAGAATACTCTGTAGACTTTTCAGACTGGCTTCTTTCATTTAGTAGTATGTATTTAAAGTTCCTCCAGGTCTTTTCATGGCTTGATAGGTAACTCATTTCATTTTATCATTGAATAATATTTCATTGTATGTATTCTAAATTTTATATTCCACAGTTTGTTTATCCATTCACCTTTGGAAAGATGTCTTGGTTGATTCCAAGTTTTGGCAATTATGCATAAAGGCTGTCAGAAACATCTGCATGCAGATTTTTGTGTGGACATAACTTTTAGACTCATTTGGATAAATAACTGGGAGATGGGTCACAGGATAAGGTTATATCTAGCTGTGTAAGAAACTGCCAAACTGTCTTCCAAAGTACCCGCACCATTTTGTATTCCCACCAGCAACAAATGAGAATTCCTGTTGCTTCAATCAAGTCAGCATTGGGTGTTGCCAGTGTTTTCAAATTTAGTCATTCTTGTTGTTTTGCTGGTAAAGTCTTTAAACCAGCTTTCCAGCGAAGCCCTTACTTGTTTGCAGATTTAATGGTGTATACACTCCTAGCATGGCCAATTTAAAGCAAGGATGTCAGTGAACACTGAATAGGAAAAGTATGTGCAGGGCTGTGTGCGGGCTTCAACACATGGCTGCCTGTGCAAGCGCTCAGTTCAAAGAGTCAGTGTAGCCATTCTCAATAGATTCCTCTGTCTTCATCTTAGACTGTGTGGCCACTACTTGATCATAAAGGGTTACTGTCCTGGTGCTCAGAGTGGGGGAAATCATATAATCAGCTTTTCCTACTGAAGGGAGGCTTAAATAGGCTGATCTCTGTTTTAATGACTAAGATACTACGGTTGACAAGTGGGAATTTGGCAATCACTAAGTCACTTTCGTCAATGCTTAGTGCTACAGCAGATCTTCCAATCTCTAGAAACTTGTCCCCAAAACCATCTACAAAGATTTATGTCAGCAAGCCAAGCCTTGCCACTCTAGACCTTTTCTTTCTGTTGTTCACCTTTTATGAAAAAAGAGAACTGTTAGGGGAGCCTCCTTTTCCCCCCTCTCCCTCACTTTTTCTTCTCTTTCTTTCCCTAGGTAAAGAAGTTTGTTTGTGACCATTTGGAAGTATAATTCAGATAGATAAATGCTGATCTAGAAGATATGAGATCTCCCTCCCCTAACCCAGCCTCTTACTCTGACCCCACCCCATTCAGCTTTCTCAATAACTTTTCTGGGGCCATCCTGTTTATTTCCATAGCCAATGGGATTTTCATGGCTTCTTAGAGAACCTCAGATATAGGTGTTAAGCTTTCTGAAATAAGAAGACAATCATATGCACACAGCATTAGTTTTTTATACCTTGATGAGGCTTTAATTATGTAACTGATTCCTTTCTTCCTAGAGCATTTTTTTCTTTGTCATCAATAACTGGAATTGCTAATGACTGTTTGATGATTTAGTCTTCAGCAATTATTTGATTAAAGTTAAATTTAGCTCTATATATGAGATTATGCTTTTAAGTGTGACCAAACAAAACTGGGTTTCACAAGAACCAAACAGGTGCAGCACTGAAGTCAAAGCAGGGGTGCGGGAGTGGGGCTTTTGGGTCCTGTGCCCAGTCTAGTCACATTAATCCTAATCCACTTGCATAGAGGGAATCTTTAGTACAGTTAACAGACAGGATTAGTAGAGGTGATCATCCCAGATAAGTGAAGTAATTTGTTCAAAAGGAAAATTGTTTCCCATGGTCCTGAAGTTGCAGTTAGTTTCTTGCTTCCTGCTGGCACCTCTAGCCCATTTTAAGCACCCTGCCCTAAACCTAGGTGTGACCTTAGGCTGATCGTGTAACCCCTTGAGATTAAATTCCTCCTCTGTTACCTGAGACCAGAAGCTTTTCATGATGGACAGGTGGTCTGGCTAGAGGGTGCAGCCATGGGTTGGAAGCTGGCAGCAGCGAATTTAAAACTAGCTTTGTTACCATTGGTGCTATGTGACCTTGACTGAGCAAAGCTCTTAATTTGAACCTGTTACTCTCTCTCTCTCTCTCTCTCTCTCTCTCTCTCTCTCTCTCTCTCTCTCTCTCTCTGTCTCCTAAATAAGAAAAATGTAGGCAGTTGGAACTGCCTAGCCCACAAATATTCTGTTGAACCTGATCCTAAGCCCAATTTCTTGGCCTACAAAAGTCCAAAGCCCTTCTCACAGTTTCTGTGAATTCCTGTGCTTACTTCTTCATGATTCTCCTGGCATCAAGTACCTTGCTGGTGCATGCTACCTCTCTTCTACCCCATACCAACCCAGATATCGGCCCAGCCTCCAATGTCATGGAAAATTCACTAATATACAAATGCATAGAGAATTCAGAGAAACTGAATATGGGGGAGGTGGCCATGGAGTGGGGTCACTTCATATACTTTGTGGTCTTTCACCTCCATTCCCCTATACCCCCTTAGTATAAGGTAAGAATACTCCCCAGGCTTTTGAGACATATTCCATCCAAGCCCAGATCCCAAGAAATTTCAGCTTCTATCCTAAAGCACAAATCAAAGTATTTCCCCAACAAGCCATATTTCTCTTTCTAAGGAAAATGCTGGTAAATAAGCTTTTTTCCATTTTGTTATAGTTAGAACTTACATGAATACACTTTACTTGTTGGACAGTAAGGCCATCTCATTTGCTCATCACAACAACCCTGAGAAGTGTGACTTTACAGCTAGGAAAACTGAGGCTCAAAGATGTTAAGTGACTAATGGTACAGACCTGGAATCAAAGCCAGGGTGACTCCCTACTTTTCCTTCCACTACCTACCCCTTGGCGTTTTATACTAAGCATCGCTCAGGACTGGCCTGGATAAACACCTGCTCCCAGGAGAACACTGGCAAGCAGTTCCCTCCCTGCCAGGAGTGTGGGAGCCCTAATTCTACACTATCCCCTCCTCAAAGGAAAGCCTTTTTAGCTGACCACCAACAGTCTTTGAAAGGCCTTTCTTGAGAGTGGAGTGAAGCAAACTGCTTAACAGAGAACTTGGGTGGGGATGGAGATGTACTCTCTGGCTTTTCTCTTTTTTGCATTTGTTCTTTCCTGTCCCTCATCAACTAACTATGCCATCCTTCCTCAATCCCACTAGTCCCCAACCAGGACATCCACCCCCTGGCAGCAAAGAGAAACATTGTGGTATGTGACTCAGAGAAAAAGACAGAGGTAGAGTGAGACAGCAGTCCATGCAGACACAAAGGAAGGCACAGAGTTGAGTGTGATTAAGGCTGTAGAGATACAATTTAGGGCAAGACTAAAGGGGAAGTTAATAATGGATAGAAACAGAGTACATGTAAGTACACATTATATGTAAAACCACTTTAATGATTGACAGTTAATTCCCAGGTAACAAGGATAATAAGAAGAGGGAACACATCTGAGCAAATATACCTCAAACATCTCTTTGGCTTTGAAATGTAACATGCCTATTACAGTATTTCACTCTCTAACCAAGTCTGGCTCAGACTGGTAATAAATTGCAATTATAACCTCCTGAGCATGCTCCCCACCAGTTGTCAGTGGTGAGAGGTGGTAGAGAAATGTGCTGGGTGCTCTGAGTAAACCAGCTTGGATTAAAGATTGGTTATGACTAATATACAAAATAAATACCAGCAAAAAGCTGACAGGTGACCATACTACCTAAAACAAAGGGAGAGTGAAGGGGGAGATTGTAAGACACTGTACAAATTGAAGTTTATTTTTAGATCATTAACTAAATGAAAGATAAAGTTATTGTTATAACACCTCACATTTATTTACATAGCACTTTACTGTTCATCCAACACTTTCACATACATCATTTTGTTTTGAGAACTGAATAGTCCAGACTCTAGAGTTAAACTGCCTCATTTGAATGTCAGACTCACCATATTCTATTATTTTATGAACATGATTTTCTTCCTTACTTGTCAGGTTTCTCATTTGTACATTGGGAATACTAATGATACTTTTTCTGAGTATTGTTCTGAGGACTCAATAGGATATCTATTCACACATTTATTTGTTTATTTGTTCAACAAATAGTTTTGAGCATCTCCTATGTGCCAAACACCGTTCTAAGCACAGTGATCAAATTATGTCAAAAGCTTTCTCTTTGTGAAATGTTCTTTCTAGTGGGGGAGACAGAAAATTGTCATAATAAATGAGTATACTGTATTGCATGTTAGAAGGTGATGCAAGTTATGAACAAAATTGAGCAGGGTGTGTAGAACCACAGTGCCTAGCACTTCATAAGCATTGGGCTATCTCACAGCAACCCTATGCAGTAGACAGCATATAACTCACATTTTACAGCTGTGCTCCCTGAGTCTCAGAGAGATTAATGACCTATCCACAGCCACATAGCTAGCAAAGGCTGAGCTGGTACTCAGAGTCATTCTTCTGACTCCCACTTCGGGGCTCTACTGGCCTTTTCTGCAACTCTGTGCAGAGAGGAGAGGAGACCAACTGTTAGAAGGAGTAGTAAAGCTGAGAGGGGACTCACCAATAGAGAAACTGTCACCACAGCCCTGACACCTCTCTCTCCATGCAGGGAGCCATCATAACTTGCCAAGCAAGACATTCTGGGGCAGCTGACAACAGGGGTTGGCCTAGGCTGTGAGCACCTGTGAGGAGGCCTGTTCCTAGAGGAGGCCCCTAGATAAGGGTTCCCACGGTGTGGAGGCTGTCAGGGTGCCAAGGGGAGAAATGCCAGCTTGCTTTATTGACTTTTCACTCAGCTGACTCCTTCAGGCCTATGGTTAGGAGACAACAAACAGAAGGCAAGGAAGAGGCAGACCTACAAGCCTGTAGCAGCATAATTGGGCAGCCCACACAGGCACTGCCTTCTCTTGGGCCTGGGATATCCATTTCCTGGAGTTGTGAGCTGGGCTCCAGTGGCCAGTTCTGCCCAGCAGCTTGGCTGAAACAGGCAGGGGACAGACTTTAGACACACATAGTTCAGAAGGGACTCATCTAGGAAAGAGCTCTGACTGGCTTTAAGTGGGAAGTGGTCGTCAGTTTTCATTTCAGACCATGGCCATGTGGGGCACTGCCTCATTCAGAGACTCCACATCCCTGCTTCCCCACAGCCCTGCTTCCTCACAACCCTGCTTCCCCACAGCTAGGGTCATCTGACTCTCAACTGGAGGTCAGGCCCCACCTGACTCTAAATGCATTGGTAGTAAGCACCTTCAGTATACCAGGACTGTTTATACCATCCAGTGAGCTGCTACCGTACTCCTGTTTGTACTTCTGGTGACTGGCTCTCTCTATTTCTCTCCATGCCTAACAACTTGCCCCTCTAGAAAATCCTGATTTTTCATCTTGTTCTTTCCAGACTCTGCTCATATTCATTCAGGTGCCAGCCTTGTCACTGGTGTCTAAGACACTGTGATGTTTCCTGCCCACCTCATTAGGTCTTGGAATAACATCGCCTCTGCTGATCTACCCGCTATGTCTCATATCAGATCACCCTAATATGACTGCTATAGAGGTATACTTACCTGATATCATGCTCTGCCTGGCAAGATAGGAGCTTCCACAGGACTTGAGTACTATCTTCATATGATTTTCCTCACCCAAGGGAGCAGAAATAGTTTGAGGTCCCAGCCTGCATCATCACACTGCATCTAACTAGTCCCTGCCTTTTAAGATATAGATTAAGGTCTGGCTTTTCTAGCTTTAAGAGAGCAGTATGAGGCTAGAGTTCCATATTGTAGATATCCTTTATTATAAAAATACAAACAATAAAATATGTACAAAGTAAAAATTAATAGCTCCCCCATACTTCTCCTTAATTGCAATCCTCCAAAATACCCACTTTTCACAGTTTGGTATATACTCCTCCACTCTTTAAAACACACATACACACACACTCACACTCACACTCACACTCCACATAGAAGTCTTTTACACAAAGGGAAACATTATACAAATTAATCTGCACCTTACTTTTTTTTAATGTAGCTAGGACCATTTCCTTTCTAAGACATTTAAAGCTAACTTGTTGCTTTGGTGGCTGCTCTAGTATTCATTTTATAGATGTCCTACAATGTATTTAGTCATTTCCATATTGATATACAGTTGTTTCTGTTTACCATTACAAACAATATGGCAATAAAAATCTTTGTACGAACTTTTTTTTGCACTTCCATTCTTTCATAGGTTGGTTTTCAGGAATGTTTGTTATTTTATTTTGCATACTTTGATGATTACTGGAGATGATATATTTTTATCTGTTAGTCGGCACTTTGTATTTCTTCTGAGAATTTCTTGTGTATATACTCCAATGCCTGTAGGAAGACTGAACTCTCCCACCTTTCACTTCCATAATCTTTTTATCTCAGCCACCACTAGTCTGACCTTCCATTGCTTCAGCTTAGAAAAGATTATACATTTCTCATGCCTAATTTGGCTCCAACAGGGCTGCTATAGAAGCATACCTCTCTCATAAATCTCCCCAATAACCCCCTGCCCATCCATGGTCCCTTTAGAACCATAGAGCTTAGTTACAAAAGAACTCCACCGTCATCCAGCTGATCATGGAAGCAGCAGACTCTGGAATTTTCAAGAAGATACATTATCATCTCAGGATGGGTGCCCCAAATGATAAATGAGGGTTTCAGAAGTGGGCTATGGAGGAACATGATGAGGAACTGCAGACCTAGATGTCCAAAATGAGAGAAATAAAGGAGTTTTGTCAGGGATACCCTGCAAAGCCCTGAGTAATAAGGTTTTGTCCCATTTCTCTTCCTCTACCCTCTACCAGTGTAGAAAAGGTGACGAGTGAGCACTTGCCCCAATTCTCTGATGATGTGTTGTTTTGTGATACTCTTGCAACCCTTTGGGAAATGATATACTTAACCTGGGGAAGGCAGGTATGGTGGTATTTAGGACAAGTGGACAATATACAACCTGAACAAGCATCAGCCTTTCCCCTGTGGCAAGATGATTATAGACTTGAAGTAGCCTATTAATTTCAGAGGCCTTGGAGGCCCATCTACTTCCTCCTTCCTACTCATCACCAGTGAAAAGACAACCTCCAGCAGGAAGTTTTATTATTATTATTATTATTATTATTATTATTATTATTATTATTATTATTATAGAAAGTGCAAAACTAGAGCAACAAGAAAATTCAGATATCCTACATACAAATCAAATCTCTGGCGGCATTTTGAAAACTTCCAACCTGTCCTGTGTGGGCTTCAGAACCTTTTTAGAGACCATGGGACTGACTCTTGCATTGAATGACCAACTCTCCTTGGTCTGTATCCAAAGCAGATTCTTGGCTAGCAACCTTCGTATTGTTCTTTGGAAAATTTGGAATTGTGTGTGCTTATAGCTGACACTCAGTGATCTCTTCAGAACAAACATGTCAACTTCACATATTAAATTTTACATTGGCTTTGATTTCCACTCAATGTGGTAGAGTAAGTAAACACTGTTCTTGCCGCCTGTTAAGACCACATCAAAAATTATAACTAAACTACAAAACAATTGTCATTGAGAATCATCTGAAGTCTGGCTGAACAGAAGTTCTACAACTAAGGATATACAGAATAAGGCACCTAGAGATTGGTAAAAGGGGCGTAGATGCAAAACAGGTTAATCTCACACCCACATGTGGCAGTTAAAAATCAGGAGGAATATTTTGACTGTGGAGGTTTCCCCTGCTGAGAAAACTGTTCCAGCCCCATGCCTGGCTTCTCAGCCCAGAATTCCAGTGCTAAGAAGAGGAGTCCCCACAGGTTTTTGCTGTAAAAACCAGCAGAGACTATGGCTGAGTGAGAAGGAGAGAGGCTGGAGTTTCAGGTGTTTCTCTTAAAGGGCCCATAAATGGACTTACTCGCTGACAGACACTCATTCTGAGCTCCAGCATTGGGGCAGCAGCTTGAAAGTCAACAGAGACATACAAAGAAGAACTGAAATTTTTGACTTCAGGTTCAGGTCCTTTGTTGAACCTTCCCCTATCCAACATGCAGACACAGGCAGCCACCATATCTGAGTCTCCACCCAGCCACCTCCACAAAAGACACACCCAGAGGGCTGACTCAGCAGGCACCAGGGCCTGATAAAGAATATTCTGCTCTGATGGTCAGCCTCTTCACAAAAGCTCTTCCACTATAGTCACAGCCAGTTCTCACAACCAATCAGTCTCTACATCAAGTGAAAATTCCAGAAAAAGAACTAAACAAAAAGAAGACAAGCAATCTATCAGGTACAGAATTCAAAACACTGATTATAAGAACAATCAACAATATCAGTGAGAACTTCAACAAAAAGATAGTGAACATAAAAATAGAGAGAGAAAAAATAAGAAAAGCATTCAGAAATTAAAAAAATTACAATAACTAAAATAAAGAACATATTACAAGGAATTGACAGTAGATTAGTAAATTAGAAGACGCAGAAGTTCAATCAGTGATTTGAAGAAAAGGTAGCAGAAAATATCCAATCAGAATAGCAACAACAATAGCAACAAACAAACAAACAAACAACAACAAAATAACAGAATACAAAAATATGAGGCTAGTAAGGGGCCTCTGGGACAACATCAAACGTATAAACATTTGCACCATAGGGCCACCAGAAAGTGAAGAGAGAGCAACAGGAATTGAAAACCGGTTTGAAGAAATAATGATATGAAACTTTCCTAACCAGGTGAGGGAAATAGACAACAAGCTCAGGAAGCACAGAGAGTCCCCAAAAGAGAAACCCAGAGTCCTACATCAAGACACATTTTACTTAAAATACCAAAGATTAAGGACAAAGAGAGAACCTTAAAAGCAACAAGAGAAAAAATCAGTTAGTTACCTACAAGGGCTCTCCTGTAAGACTGTCAACTGATTTCTCAACAGAAACTTGCCGTTTCTTTGCAGGCCAGAAAGGGCTGTCATGAAATATTCACGCTGATGAAAAGCAAAGACATACAGCCAAGATTACTCTACCCAGAACTATCATTTAGAATCAAAAGACATATAAAGATCTTCCAGACAAGAATAAGCCAAAAGAGGTCACGAATACCAAACTAGTGTTATAAGAAATGTTGGAGAGCCTTCTTTAAAAAGAAGAAGATTCAAAATTCAAATATTAATATGGTAATCACTACATATCTGCAAACAATTAATTTAAATGTAAATGAATTAAATGCTCTAATCAAAAGATAGGGTAGATAAATAGATAAGAAAAGAAGACCCTTACTTATGCTGCTTACAAGAGACTCGCTTCAGAACAAAAGGCACATACAGAAAGTAAAGGGATGAAAATATATTTCATGAAAATAGAAATAAACAAATAAAAAGCTTGGGTAGCAATAATACACTAGACAAAATAGGCTTAAAACAAAGTCTATAACAAGGGACAAAGAAAGACCCAGGAATTCCACTTCCGACTATTTAACCAATAAATCCCAAAACACTACTTTGAAGGGATATGTGCATCTATATGTTCATTGTAGCATTATTTACAATAGTCATGGAGACATCCTGGGTGTTCATTAGCATATGAATGGTAAAGAAGAGGTAGTACATATTTATAATGGAATATTCTCAGTCATCAAAAAATAAAATTTTGCCATCTGCAACAACATGGGTGGACCTAGAGGGTATAGCGCTGAGTGGCGTATGTCAGACAGAGAAAGACAAATGACATATGACTTCACTTATATGTGAAACTAAAGAACAAAAGAAAACAAAACAAAAAACAGAAACAGACACATATTTACAGAGAACTTTTTGATGATTGCCAGATGTGAGGTGGGTTAGGGAGATGGTTAAAGAAAAGGGAAAGTGATTAAGAAATACAAATTGATAGTTACAAAATAGTCATGAAGATGTAAAGTATAGCATAAGGAAGATAGTCAATAATATTGTAATAACTGTATAGTATCAGATGAGTACTAGATTTTGGGGGAGATTATCACTGTAAGTTTTATATTGATCACTATGTGTACACTTAAACTAATATAATATGGTATGTCAACTGTAATTGAAAAGTAAAAAAAAATATTAAAAAATTATACTATCTCTAGAAAACATCTAAAGAAGGACAAGAAATGATATATAGTGATGAGTGTATATGTACCATCTTCAGAATAACCTTCTGTGTTAGGTATTATTACTATCCTTACTGACAAATAAGAAAACTTACTGACAAGAACTTTAAACACATTAGGGAATTTGGAGAAGGTGCATGTTTGGTAAGTGGGAAAACATGGATTTGAGCCCATGTCTTCTAGTTCCATATCCAGAACTCTTTCTATCAAACCATGTTGAGTACATAATTTAACCATCTTCCGAGTGGTAAGTAATAAGCAAAACCACTTTGTTTTCCTTTCCCCATCTGTCTGTTCCCATACGTAAACATCCAAAGTGGGAGATGGAGATGGAATCAGAGGAAGAATGGGAAAGTTAGTTCACAGGCTGAAGACCATAACAGTAAGATTTATGTCAGTAGAAATGCAGGATGCCAACTCACAGTTAGGATGGAGGATAGAAAAGAGGCTGTATGAACAGACACATCCCCATTTCAGCTCCTTTCCTGTGTTGCCTTTAGAATCAGTGACACCTAAAGAAATGAGATGGGTAGGAAAAGAGCAACCAATTCAAAACCAGACAAGTTCAAAACCAGTCATGTTGAGACAGGGAGAAATTACATGCCTCTGTTAGAATGGAATTAGCCACCCCAGTGCTTCACAAGACCACAACAGAAGTCCCTTACCATCAGGCCTTTAGGCTGCTAACCTTCAGTTTCATTAATGAGTGACAGGCAGTGGTGGGTGTGCTGGTAAATGTTTAAAAAGCTCTCCAGGAAAAGTAAAAGCCCTGAGTTGTAGCAGAATTTGCTTGATTTCTATATGCTGTAAATACTCTTCCCATGTCCAATTTCAAACTTGAATGTGATATTACCGATCATGGAGTTGAGAAGAGACACGTATGACCAGCTTTCAGCTCTGATAAGCTGGTGCAGTTGGCTCCAGCATACTATTGGCATCTTGGGTGACCACAGGCCAAGGAAGTGGATGAGACACCACGAAAAGGAGGAATCACCACCTCGCATACCTTTTTTTGGGTCATATTCTCCTTCTCTGTTCTCCTTTACTATACGTGCAAGATCATACATACCCGTAGATGACAAGGTATTTAAGAAATACAAGCAAGGAGTGAGAGAACGAAAGGGTGCTAGAGAATATTCACAAAGAGTGTTCTAATTTCTTTTATTGTCTTTTCTAACCATCAAGCCCAAATCTGAGCCAAGATGAGTTCTAATAGTTGAACTGATGCAGAACCCAACCTCCTATGGCCGGCTTTATTCACAGACTACCCTTCCCCGATGGTCTCAGCATAGGAATCTTTCTAGTAGACTAATCTAATCATATCACTTTCTTGCTTAAAATCTTTCTGTTTCTTCCTGTCTCTTTAAAACGATTTATAATGTCTGATGTGTTCTGTCCCTTGCCCACCACTAAGCCTTACTTCTCTCTTTTGATTTGAGTTCTAGTCATAATAAATGTCATCTAACTGCTCAAGCTAAACATCCTCTTTCTCAGCTTCTTCCCTTATCATGGGTCATTCTTACTTCCTGGAACTCTTCTTTTTTCCTACTTCCCTGACTGCCCCAAACTCCTCACCAATTCTTCAAGTTAACTTACTTCCCCAAGGAGGCTCATCAATTACTTCCAGCCTAGATAAGATCTTGATGCCCTATGTTACCAAGATCCCACTGAGTACTCAATGTGCTTGAGACTATCATCACTTATTGTGTCTTCCTCACCAAAATATAAACTCCTTGAGGGCAGGGACCTTGTCTGTCTTGTTCATTGTTGGGTTTTCCTGCCTAGAGTGGTATTTGGCACACATAAGCACTCAAATATTTGTTAAATGAATCCCCAGTTTCTATTTAATATTCATCAAACTTCTAAAGCACCTCAACAAGTCAAGCGCTGAACAAGGCCCTAGAAATACAGAACCAGTAGACAACACTGATGCTATAGAATGCTCTCCACTTCTTCCTGTAATTCAGCTGAGCAAAAACAAGAGCTGTGGAGCTAATGCTCCTGCCACTCTGCTGGGGGAGCAACCAGGTGAGAAGTGGGAAGCAAGATGAAAACTGTGGATTCCAGCTATAAATTATATAAATGCTTGGCCTTCAAAATTATTTTAACATATCAAATATTAAGTCATTCGTATGCTCTGCAATTACTTTATCTGTCATCAGCATATTTAAGCTATTTGACGTGGTGACAGATGAAAAGGAGTCCATGCCAACTTTTCCTGCAGGTGTGCATCTGGGCTGGAGGGGAGGATTCTCTACGTGCAGGAAGGGAGGGGAAAGGGTAGGGTTACCGAGGTTATGAAACGGGAGCTGATGTGAGAGAGCTGGCAAAAAATAAAAATTACATATTTGCATCCTGGAGAGCTTCAGGGCATTGCACTCCAGGGAACTCAGAGTGATAATTAACTGGGCAGCTCATGGGAGGTGAAAGGGCATGTTGTCCACATTGCAGAAGGGAAAAATCAAGGCACAATAAAATGAAGGGAGTTAGTAAGGCAGAGCTAGTGACTAGACCCAGAAGTTCTGTCTCCTCTCACTTTGTTTTGAGCCAAATCAGTTAGGTTAATTGATTCTCAGAGTGCAGCAACCTGGAGAAAGTCAGTTAAATAAGAAAAGTGGGGAGAAGGGAATACAAGTTGCCTGGAGACTAGGACTCCTTAGAGGATGGAGGGATGCAAGGAGGACCAGATAGAAAATGTCTGACTCAGGTGAAAAGAGTTTCTAGAAAATTTACTAGTACAGAATATGAGATCCATTCTGAAAGAGACTGTATTGTACCTTTAAAGCCAGAGTGATGGCAGAAGTTCCTGTTCTAAGAAGGTACTTCTGCCAGGTGATCTTACACATTTGCCAATATTCATCTGCCCCTATTTTCTCCCACAAATTCCCAGAACCAGGGGTTCTGCTTCAGACACAGCATCCTTGGCTACCTTCTCAGAAGGCTTCTAGGTGGGCATAGCTTACTACCATCTCAATCCATCTTTTGCTCCAATAAAGATGTACATTATCCAGGGTGCTCTCACTCTGTGATGAGCAGTGTGCCATCTTGCTGAAAGCCAATTGCCAAATGGCCAGAGTGAAAAAACCAATTGACTTTCAGCAAAAAGACTTTAAGGGAATTGAAAGTCACACAACAGGGGCCTAAGCAGGATCATGACTGTCAAGGCAGAGGGAGAACTGAAGTCTCTGCAGATTACAGCATGTCTAGGCTGGATAAGTACACTCAAGTTCCACTGCTTCAATTTAGTTTAATAATGATATTTGACTTGTTTAGAAATTTTAATAACATTAGAAAAAAGGAAAAAGATGTTTATGTTTCTCAAAAGAGGACATGGGTTTTTTAAAAATTGGAAAACTTTGTTCTTGGATAATGTACATCTTTATTGGAGCAAAAGATGGATTGAGATTTATGTTTTAATCATTTCTTTATTTATTCATTCCTACGAGAAGTAGGAACTCATTTCCTACTGCAGGCAAAGCATTTCTCTAGGCCTGAGATTATAAATAGAAGTAAGGGCTAGTCCCCAGCCTCAAGGAGAGCATAATCCAACAGTGGGATCAGAGCAAATAATTACCACTTGAGTAGGTTCTGGGATGCAACATGCTCTAGGTAGAGGATGGAGGGACTTACCAGGCCTGACATGAGGCAGGAAGCTTTCACAGGAATGAGGCAGGAATGTCTGAGCTAGTTCATGAGAAGCTCGATCAGAAGATAAGTTCAGGAGCTGATAGTCACAGGAGCAAACAAAGTATGTAAAAACATAGAAGTTGAAAAATTATTATTCCAAAAATGTTATCAAATGCCTCTGTGACTGAATCACAGTTGACAAGGGACAGGAGCTGATGCAGGAATGGGGAGGAGCAAAGCATCAGAGAGCCTTGTTTACCATGCTAAAGACTTGCAGGCTTGTTGGGTAGGTAATAGGAATTCGCTGGAGAAGTTTATGGAGGATAGTGACACAATTGAATTGAGATCTGGAAAAATTCCCATGTAAAGGATAAACTGAAGAAGAAGCAAGCTGTGTGTGTAGAGAATGTGCAGGTAAATTAGGAGATTATTGCGATAATCTGTGTGAGAGAGAAGCCTGTATACTAAAATCTATTCCATATTGCAGATCAACAATGCATTACACATCTTCATCGTCCATCACAATTATGAATCCAACAATCTTAAGCTTTATAGGATTTCAAGTAGAAGTTGAGAATTAAATTGAAATAAAAATGCAGAAATTCCAGGAAAAGAAATATGCAGCTACTGCAAGATAGACTCACAGGACTAAAGGACAGCTTTAAGAAAGGACTTTAAAGAACCAAGAAGCCAGTCAGAACCAGCCCTTCACTTCAAAAAGAATATAAAGCCATATTGCAATGCATCAGGAGCCGTAAATCAAGGAGTTTCTGTTAAGGGGGTTATCTACCACGTTGCCTGAAAGCCACTCCTCTGTGGGACCCCAGCCCAGGGGTTTTATTCACTTGCTGCCTCTGCTCACTCTCCATGCAGATCAGCCTTCCCAACTCAGTGGCTCTGACAAGATCTCTGCTGCAGGAGGCCAGGCCCTGGCAGCACTGGCCCCCTCACCACACCCCATGTCAAGAGAGAATGATTCATGCTCCTAATGGACTGGGCTGAAGTGGGAGACCAAGCCTTTGTCAGTCAAGTGCCAACAGAGCAGTTCTGAACCTGCTAGGCTGAGTTAGTCATCACCCTTATAAAATAAAATACCCCAACAGTTACTACATACTAAATTAATTAAAGGAGGTGAGGGCATTTCAGGGCCCATTATGAACTAGGTGACCATTATTAGCAAATGCAACAAAAGGTTTAGAAAGTGCCTCCAAGTCCCATTTCATTGACAATAAATGAAACCCTGAAGTCCTATGCCTCTAAAGTTCATGAGGAAACAAAATGAAGACACAGGTGAAAGCCCATGATCAGCCCCTTTAACTGGCCAGTTTACCTGTCTGAGAGTTTTTTAAGCACCTTTGTCTCTCAGTCAGTTATAATTCCAATCCTGCCATATAAGAACCATAGGCTTCTCCCTACATTTTTCATAAGGAAAACGAAAGAAAGGGGATATTAAAGCTGTAAACAATCAAGGTGTTGCTTCAGCCAGTGTCTTCCCCACCTTTCCAAACAGCACTTTCCGGATGTGGGGCAATGATCCTAGCTCTCTGAAACAGATCCACACATGCCTCAACCAAATTTGAGGGGTCTCTGGATAAAATCTTACAGATGGCTAGAAACAGGAACTATATCTAACTTGTAATTGCTCTGCTCTACTTTTCTCTTTCACCACCTCACTTGCCTCCTCACATATTGTATAAATTACTTATCTCCCCATCAGCTCTGCTCTTTCTCCCCAGTCATGAACTGAACCAACCTTCCTAACTCAGAGGCCACAGAGCACATCTACCAGGTCAGGTTTAGGAAAGACAAACACTGAGAACATGGCAGGCATTGGCCCCTGGCCCCCTGGCCACTTCTGATGACAGAAGAAAATGACATCCTCCCGAATGGGTTAAATCTGATTTGGAGTCTAAGCCCTTGAAAAAGGTTGAAATATTATATTTAGTGTTTATTACCTGGTATCTCCCACTACAATGAAAGGACTGATGAAAAGGAGTTTTGTTTTTGTTTTTGTTTTGTTTTGTTTTGTTTTTGTTTTACTGACAGATATAGTCTATGAACCTAGAACAATGCCTAGCACATAGTAGCATCAATAAATATTTTATCAAATAACTCAATAAAGTTATGTTAATAACTTTTCAGGACTATATTGTGTAAGTTCTGTAAAATACAAAAGAGCATCGAAACACAGGCATGCTTCTATTTCTCACCTACATCACTGTACACCCATTGCAGTGGGAACTGTGGGGAAGAAGGAAAGGAGAGGACATAGCAGCCTGTGTACAGTTAGGGCCCATGTGGTTGCTGCCAGAAACTGAATAGATGAAACCAGAAACTGGTCAAACCTTAGGGTACAACTGCACCTATATCCAGGCAGCTCTAGTATTACAGGACATGTGCTCACACCTCCTCTGAGGGTCCTAGGACAACTCAAGTTTGCTCTAGCCCAGCCCTGGGCATTGCAAGCACAGACCAGCTAATTTTGCATTGTGAGAATGCAGTGAGCAGCATGTTCAGCACCTGATGGAAGACCCTTTCGCAGGATTTCAATCACTGGCCCTCTCACACAGCACAACTTTTAGCGCCTAGTCCTCCAAATACCTCTGGTCCACTTCTGAGGCTTCCATGCTTTTTGGCTGAAAATAGCCAAGTTGGAATCTCCTACTGGGAGAGGAACACACTCTCCTTCTCCCAAGTCTGGGCTCCAAGTGGCATACTTGTTCTGCCATTATCTCTGGTGGAAATGGCTGGGCTGCAAAACACTGACAAATCACAGGAGAAAGTGTTTCTTAAATGGAGTTGAGAGCCATTTGCAACTGTTCCCTGGTTATACTTACACCACCACGATAATTCATTTCTCTGGTTACTGGCCAACTGAAGTTTCATCTCTTTCTTTAATCAGGCTAAAAGTTCCAGGATACATGGATTATAGAGGACAGGATAGGGAATATAGTCAATAATATTGTAATAACTGTGTATGGTGCCAGGTGGATGAGGGGCTTATTGGGAGAATCACTTTGTAAATTATATAAATGTCTAACCATTATGCTGTATGCCTGAAACTAATATAAAATAATATTAAATGTCAACTATAATTGAAAAAAAAATGAAATGAGAAACTCCAAGCCTTAGTAACTTTCCTAGGTCACACAGCTAGTCAAATAGAAAGAAAAAATAAAAAGAAAGAAAGAAAGAAAAGAGAAAAGAAAAGAAAAATATAAAAGGAAGGAAGGAAGGAAGGAAGGAAAAGGAAGGAAGGAAGGAAGGAAGGAAGGAAGGAAGGAAAGAAGAAAGAATAAAGGCATCAAAATATTTTAGTTGTGAAACAAATAGGGCTCTGTAGAAAGAGTGGCAAGTTTCTGTGTTACCTGTCCACACAGAGGCAGGAATTTGATTCCGTGGGGAGAGGTGGGGAAGGCAGTCTCACTGGAAGCAAGTATCTATATTTCTGCATTGATTGAGTGGAACAGAACATTATTAATTTTGCTTGTCAATGAAGCCATGAGTTTGGAGGAGGGAAGGAATCCACCTAAGTTCTTGACTACCTTCAAAACATTTCTCAGTTCCCTTAACTTCTCTCCATACACTCCAGCCCAAATTGACTCTCATCTGGTTGGTGACAACCCCTCCTGATATGCGCCTTGTCTGCAGTCTGCTCCTTCCCAATCCATGCTCCACTACAGCTAGAAAGATCTCCCCCGAGCCCCTTCCACAAAACTTCCAATGGTTTTTATTGCTTTTAGGGTTGAGTTCAGTCTTCTTAATGTGATCTGACTCCTTCCAAGCACACCAATCTTGTTTCTTTCCCACTCCTACATCTTGTACTGAACAAAAGAGCCATATCCAACTCCTTTCCATTTTTTCCCAAGACATCATACCTTGTCCCCTCCAGCCCTCCCAGTATGCTACTTCCTTTATAAGTAACATTTACACATCACTCATTTTTCTCCCTCTTTCCCCACTGCTGTTAACCTACATCTTCACTTATTAACTTCTGTTTATCCTTCTAGTCTGCTGCCTTCAGGAGATCTTCTCTTATCCCTAGACCAGGTTACATCCCCCTGCTCTCTATTATCATCTGCTTGAACTTAGCTGGTCTTAACCCTCATTAACACTTTCTAATGACAGGCTTCTCACATGACTGAGAGCCAGCCCTGGTTTGTCTCATTTACTTACCACTACATTACCAACACCCAGCAAATTCCTGGACAAATAAATGTGTGGCAGATGAAAATATAAACTAATTTTTTGAGAATGGCTATAACTCTCTATCTCTCTGTACCTCCCCATAACTCTTGCCCAATATTGGCCTTCAGTTCTAGGTTCATTTCATATCTGGGATCCTCCTTTTATTCAATTGCACTAGATCAATTTACCTCTTCTATTTCCCTAAGAAATATCTGCTGTCATCGTTTGTTCTTATCCTTTCACTATTTCAGCCTCATATTCCTCCTTGAGACAGTAAATTCCATCCCACCAAAAAAAACTCAGAAGTCCTTAGAAATAATGAGAAATGCTTAAGAATTGGCTATTTATCTTTTAAGGCTGTAGAAAGGGTTGGCACGTCCCCTAGAGGTGAAAATGAGTACTTTTGTAAAAATCATCTGGGCCTCCTAGATCCCTGGCAGAATCTGCCCAGATTGACTCTCTGAGTGTAAATCTGTAAGAACTGTTAGGAGTTCTCTAACCTGGCTGCCTACATTTACAGATGAAACCTTACCCATAAGATCTTGAAGAAGAGAGAGAGTGAAAATATTGGTCTGATGACCTTTCATGTCCCTCCTGGCACACCTGGCATTCTAAACCCACCCATTATAAATTCAGAGTCCGCCAAGCCAAAACAAACCCTGGGGGTGATCACAGGCCTGATGTCCTTTCCCTCTAACAGGAAAGAAAGAATTGTAATTGCTAGTAATCAAAGTTTCTTTTATAGCCTAGGAAACAGAGGTCTGACGTACTAAATGAAAGCCAAGGTCTTTTTGTTACGGTCTGAATCTCTCTTCCCAGAATTATGCAAATGACTTTCTAAAAGGCTTCCATCACCTGTATAATAAAACAGCTGGAACACTCTGGTCAAATTTAGTAATATGAAATGGGAAATATTTACTTGTAGATATTTTATAGTACCTACGTAATCAAATGAATGATATTTTAAGATTTTATTAAAAGTCAGATGCAACTCTCCCCTACTGCTGTTGAGTCTGAAATGAGATGAACCCATTTCACTGACAATATTCTGGGGAGGTGTTAGGGTTTGAGGAAGCTAATGTGTTATTGTGTAGCAAAATGAAACTGGACAATGAAAAGAAGAGACAAGGTATTCCTGGGGAAGAGGCATTCCCATAAAGAGATCTTCTCTTACCATATAGCACATGTCAAATTCATCAGCTTGTTTTTTTCTTGACTCAATGCAACTTTGAGTCAAGACATTAAATGTTTTGAACACTCAGTAACCTATATCGGTGTTCTCAAAGTATGATCTACATACCACTAAAAGATCTCTAGAACACTTCTGGGGGTCTGAAAACTATTTTCAATATAAAACCAAGATGCTGTTTATCTTTTCCACTGTGTTTGCAGTTGCACTGGTGGGCAAAACTGCTGGTGCCTCAGCATGAATCAAGGTGGTGACACCCAGCTTTACTGGTAGGCATTGCATTCTTCCTTGCCATGCACTTATAAAAAACAAAACAAACAAAACAAAACAAAACAAAACAAAACAAAAAACATGCCAGTTTCACTTATAAACGTCTTTGATGAAACAATACAAATATTAATTTTATTAATTCTCAAAGCTTAAGTACACATTTTTAAAAAAGGTTATGCTCTACCCATTGAGCATTTTTACTACACATTGAAGTATAACCCTGTCTAGAGAGTAAGCAATTGTGGGTTATTGGAATTGCAAGCTGAACTAACCATTTTTGTCACAGAACTCTATTTTTACTTGAAAGAGTGACTGGGAAACTATGCTTACTTGGATATGGATATTCAGAGACATTTTAGCAAAAGTAAATGAACTGAGCCTATCACCTCAATGAAAGCAGTTGATAATATTTGTTGCCAGTGATAAAATTTGACTTTCAAGAAAAAAAGTACGATTTTGGAAAGCATATATTTGCCACTGTAAACTTGACAGCTTCCTAACCCTAAAGAATTTTTTTCTGTGAAGTCAGTTATATTATTAACAAATTTGACATTTTTAAATTTTGAATTATAAAATTATCAACATTTGGACAACCCTCATAACTCATTGAGTCATTATCTTCCAGATAACCAGTGTCTGATGTGGCAAAATCATTCATGGGTAAAGATCCATTCAAGTTTATTACTGATAATGGATTTAATAGTAACAGAGTATAAAATTCCTTGATGTGGCTTTAGATTTGTGCATATCTACTACCCTTTAAAAAACGACTACTCATCAATTTTTCATGAAAAAATCCTTCATTATCTATCAAATATTTCTCTTTACAACTACATATTTGTGTGAAGCCAGACTTTCTTCCTATATTTCAGCTTAAATGACATGTCACAACACAATTCTTTTGTTCAGAAGCAAACAAGAGAAACCAACTGTCTTTTTTTTTTTAAAGCCAAATTTAGAAAGAGTTGCAAACTTCTAAAACAATGCTATTCTCCTCATTAAAATTTTGTTGCTTTGGAAAAAAGAGTTATTTTTTAATAAAAACTATTTATGTTGACATATGATAGGTTTATTGATGTTATTTTAGTAATTTTTAAATTTCTCAGTTTTAGTATTTAATATATACGAATGAAAGTATGCTTTCTCTCTCCCTGGTGCCTTTTCCATAGTAGCTGTAACATAAAACAAGCTATATCACTTGCCTCCTTAAAATCTTTCAGTGGACTTCTACTGCAATGAGAATAAAACCCAACCTTTTCATCAGACAACATAGCCCACCACCACTGTCTGCCATCATCTGGTGGCCTCCCAACCTCTGCACCACAAGCTCTAGCACAGCCACTTGGTTTTCTATTTCAGGTGGTTCTTTTGGACTTACTTTCTACCCTGAAATCTTGCATGGTGGCCTGGTCATTATACAGACCAACATCACTGCCTCAGGACCTTTCACTAACCCTCTTCGAAGCAACATTTATGTGTGACACTTATACTACCTGAAATCATCTTATTTGTGTTTTTCCCTGTCCATGTTGAGCATCTATCTTCCTGCACAAACATAACATCTTCATGAAAGCAGTGGCCTTATTTACTTTTTCCTATCCTTAACTCCAATATGTAGAATAATTTCAGGAAAGTCATAAGATCTCAATAAATACTTTTAAATTTATACATTTTTCCTGTCCCAACAGAAACCACGGAAAGGGAGAAAGAATGAAGAACTGAGTGAGAAGACTCCAGACAGATACATCAGGCAAGAATCAAGAGTTAACTGATAAGAGTGGTGGAAGTACCTCATAAATTGCTGTGCCTTCTGTAAACCCCTTAGAAGGGGAACTGAAGAGACTCTTTCTATCGCCCATGAGCATATAATTTCCCTTTTCTCATGTACAAACTGACATATCCACAATTTCTCATCTGTGCACATTCACACTAACACATTGACTAAGGTGCATGAGCATACATTCAACCACACAAATATGCACCCACATTCATACATTTTTTAAAATTCCTCCCTCTTTCTTTCCTGGAATGCTGTCATTCCAATTCTTTCTGTTCCTTCCAGATTTATGAGTGACAAAATATTTTTTAATTAAAGATTTAAAAAAGTTCTTGGGTGTTCCAGGAGTCGAATTCATGACAGGGTGAACTATCAGAATCTCTGGAAATGTTTTTCCTTCTCTTTTAACAGCATTCCAGTGAAGCAACCTTGTGACCACAAAAAGAAAAGTCTTCCTTCCAATAACAATTATAATTGGCTTGATTTAATGGTTCACACAATAATGAAATTTATCACTGAATATCCTGCAAAATTAACAAAACATACAAAATTAAAGTAGAGATAACTGAAATGCCAACCACTGTTCCCTTAAGTTACATCATCCTTCCAGAGGAGAGGTCTTACAATACATCAGTGAGGTAAGTGGTCATTGACTGATGGTTAGGTTAAGGAATAGATGGCAGTTTTTTTACCCAAAAGTTTTGAAGTAATTTGATTCTGTTCTTCATATAACTGTAGGTGAGGAGTCAAAGAGTTAACATAAATGAGAGACTCTGGGTCATGAGAGGATCACAGGAGACATGAGTCTCTGTGAATTGGAGACCCTGCTGCCACTCAAGGTCAGTTGATTGTGCCACATGGAATATACACCTTACATGGCCAGATATTCCAATTTTTCAATATAAACTAGATAACCAGATTTTTATGCAAAATTTTCTAATTTTTCAATGGCAGCTCATGTTCTTTAAAGCACTTTACAAAAACATATTTAGAAACGTATTTGTAGGTTTGATTCAACCTTAAAGTCACCAGCTTGTGACTTTACTCTAGAATTTCATAGGAAAAAAAAGACAAAATCCATAGGGTGGCACAAAGAAAAGAAGAAATAAATTTTTAGTAAAGATTTGAAAGTTTAAGAAGGCAGGAAGGCCCTGTTCTCTGGAACAATGTAGTTGTCTCTGACTTAATTCCAATTCCAAAGAGCCCTTATCCAGGTCTTTGCTGGGCCACCTGGTTTTAAAGAGACATGCAGAACCTCGGGTTCGAAAATGAGGCCTTAGTGGACCAATCAAAGTGACTTGAATTGGTCACTTCCAAAGGGTAGGGGGGGGAGCTGAAAAATAATTTAATGACCAACTTCACAAAGCTGGAAAAGTAGAAAAATTAGCCACGGAACTTTGAAGAACATGGAAGATGTCCTTATTATCAATGCTTCATAGGCATTGGTGGAAGGGGCAGGAGGGGGCCTGTCTACACATTTGGAAACTAACTTTCTACTGTCAATCTTCTAACATGGCACTACCTCTGAATCTCCAGGGCAGGAGGGAGACCAGACATCTGTTTGCTACAATGTGCATATCAGAGCTGCTGAGATAGAGGGGCGGGGTGCTGGCAAGGGAATGCAGCCTCAGCAAGCTAGTCATTCCATCCTGTTAGAGCTGGATAGAAAGGCCTCCACCCTCTTGGGCCCCTCTGGCAATAGAGGGTTGAATGGCAGTTGAGATACAATTTAGCATTTAGGAATGAGTGTGGTCTCTACAATCAACTTTATTTCTTTTTTTTTCTCCCTCCAGAGCAGGCTTTTTCTAACCCAGAGATCTGACAACTTTCTATTCCTTGTCTTGCTTTCTTTCAGAGAGTGGAAAGGAGTATGGGGAAGATGATAGCCCCAAGAACATGGACTTAGGAAAAGGCAGCATAATACCCCAAAGAATTAAGAACAGGTGTTCAAGAAATGTTACATGCATATGCAGTGGTCCCCAACCTTTTTGGCACCAGGGACCAGTGCTCCTATGTGAATCCAATACCTGATGATCTGAGGTGGAGCTGAGGCAGTGATGCTAGTGCTGGGGAGCAGCTGCAAAAACATGAGGAGGCTTTGTTAGTTCTCTAGTCCACTGATCACCTATTGCTGTGCAGCCTGGTTCCTAACAGGCCATGAACTGCTACCTTTTAACAACTCTGGGGTTGGGGACCCCTACACAAATGTTTATTGCTGCACTGCTCAGGCTCACTAAAAGGAGGAAACAACCCAAATATCCATCACTGATGAATAGTAAATTGGCAAATCCATACAATGGAATATTGGTCAGCCATAAAAAACAACAACAACAACAACAACAACAACAACAACAACAAAACAACAAAATACTGATACAAGCTACAAAATCGATGAATCCTGAAAACATTTTGCTAAGAAGAGAGAGAGACCACATATTGTATAATTTCATTTATATGAAAATGGAATTGAGAATAGATACTTAGAGCCATAAAGTAGATTAGAAGTTGCCAAGGGAAGGGGAGAGGGGAAAATGGGAGTGACTGCTAAGGTATGGGGTTTCCCTTTGAGGAGATAAAATGTTTTGGAACTAGATGTGATGGTGTACAATATCATGAATGTACTAAATGCTACTGAATTGTACATTTTAAAATGGTTAATTTTATATTATGTGAGCTTTAAAAATAAAAGTCAGCATTGTGTGTTAGTTAAGTACTGACTGCCTGGTTTGGAATCCTGACTCTGCCATATGCCAGTTGTGTGACATTGGGCAAGCTGCTTAAGCTCTCTGTGCCTCAGTTTCCACATCTTAAATTGGGGATATGGAAAATACTTTTCTCACAGAGTTTTTAGGAGGAGTAAATGAATTAATATTTGTAAGGCACCAGGGCTTTCATATTCTAAGTGCCATATAACTGTTCTTTAAAGATGTAGATAAATGAGCCTTGTAGCCCACTCCAAGCAGGTTGCTCAGATACGGGTCATTATTTCTAGGTCTGTAGTTCTGGGTCTCACAGAACTGGCTTCCTTGGGGAGGAAGTAAATTTTCAAATGCCTTGGGTTACGGGACTCTTTTTGGCAGAGTCTTGTTTTTAAGGACTTGTGAGATTCTTATGAAGAAAAGGAAAACTTAAGAATTCTGAAGAAGGCACAGAGAATACTTAGAGGCATAAATTACCCAGGCCAATATCCACAAGGCTCAAGATCACGGTCCCAGTCTCCTTCCCAGGCCGATTAGAATGGAAAGCTATGGAAAGACAGAGCCAGCAAGCACTATTCTCTAGCATGGGCCTGCCAGAGCCCACAGAGTGCCCACCCAAACTTGGGCATTGGAGCAATGACCTCATCTTTGGGTTTGGGGTCCTGCTTTCATTATGTTATGTTTTTGTCTTTTACATAAAGTAGGTTTATTTTGTTTTGGAAATCAGTCCAAAACCAATTCACACAAAAAAGTCACAGTAAAGTCTCATTCCCAACCCAGTTACTATCTTTTCCTCCTTCCACAGCTAATCAATTTATCTTGTGTGTTCTTTCGCAGTCTCTTTAAGGTAATACAAATACAGATATTTTTTCATTTTCTCTCCAATTTATAGGAAGAGTGTATAGCACACTGTATACACTCTATTGTATTTTGACTTTTTTCACTTAATATACCTTAGAAATCAGTTACTAGACAGTTTCTTATTCTTTTAGCTATATAGCATTCCATTGTGGGGATGTACCATTATTTCTTTAACTATTTCCCTCTTGATAGATATAGGGATTGATTCCAATCTTTTGCTCTTAAAAATCAGTGACAATTGACAAATTTGGCACAGCATTATAGAAGTGTGCAATATTCTATAAGGCAAATCCCTAAGAGTTATTGTTGGGTCAAAGGTTATATGTATTTATAATTTGGATAGGTATTGCCAAACTATTCTCTATTTTACTGCCAACATTAATGTAAACGAGTTCTATTTACTCATAGGTACACCGACACAGTGTGTTGTCAAATTTTTAGATTTTTTTCTAATCTGATAGGTGAAAAATGGTATCGCAGAGTAGTTTTAATTTACATTGCTCCTATTATGAATGACACTGAACATCATTTTTGTATATTTAGGGGCCGTTTCTGTTTTTGATCCTATGGAGTGTCTGTTCACACCCTTTACCCATTTTCCTTTTGGGTATTTGGTCTTTTGCTGCTTGATATCTATTAGTTCTTTATCTCTTAGGAAAAAATTTCCTTTTCTAGGATATGAGTTGCAAATATTTTCCCCAGTTTATCACTTTCGCCATTCAGAATTTTTATTACTTTTAAATTTATCAACCCTCTATAGATTTTTGAATTGGATTTTGAATCATAGTTAGAAACATATTACCCTAGTGTTATAAAGGTATTAACAAAGAAATTCTCTCAAGTTTTCATCTAGTACTTATATAGATTACAAAAGAAACACATATTAAAGTCTTTGGTCCACTTGAAGCTTCTTTTTTCCTTCAACTTTTTCTCACATAGGGAAGGGGATTCCCTGTGTCCTCTCCCTACATTCAGCTGCCCTCATAACTTCCCTTTCATCCTCCCCTGAACTTGGTCCAGGAACTTAGACATGACAACAGCTGCCAGCCATGTAGACTTTAGGAAAAAGCTGCGACCTATGGCACCTCCCAGAGCGATCAGAATTTCTACATGAATTTGAGCTGTTTGCAGTGAAACAGGTTTGGGGAACTGAAGGAGGAAACTTAAAGGAACCCTACAGCAGGGACCCCAAAGTCAGTTGCCTCAGCCACTTAAAATTCTTGAAAGCACTGAACAGAGTCACTTGGAAAGGGAGAAAAATGAACTTAAAAAGTAATTCCAGGGTTTCAACATGTGTTCTTCGTTGGTAGAATTCAGGATGAGGATTTGAGGGACCCTGTGGGAGTATCCTTTCACTGGTCTCCTCTAATCCTCTCCAAATCGCCTAGGCTCTACAGCTGTTGGTTAGCCAGATAAACTGTTTGTTCAATTATTCTTGGCCTCGATGGGGCGGCTTGCCTCAAAGGCTTTGGGCTTCATAATTCGGGCTACTTCAATCGGCCAAGGCCCTCCCAGGGCTGCCTACTGTAGACAGGGTCTGTTTGAAGATCGCAGCGCTCCTAGTAAGTCTTTCCTTCCACTCCCTTTTCATCTCCACCCAGACGGGGCTGAGGCGGCTGACACCTCCCTACGGACCCTGGTGTCGGGGAGCTGAGTTAGTTTTGGGAATGATGCCAAAGCAGAGAACCAAGGCGAGAAAATAATTATAAATGAAAGGGAGATTAGCAAGCCCTGTCAGGACAAATGCTTCCAAAATGGCTCCTGAAATCTTGGGCAGCACATTCTGAAAGAAGACAGTCGCTGCAGCTGCTGTCTCCATGGCAATGGGGCAACAGATGCCCAGCTGGGAGCTCTTGCTGCAAATGTCAGACCCAACAAAACTCCAGCCACTGGGAAGGAGATGACAGACCGGGTCACCTTTGCATCATGGAAATATACTGGTAATGAACACAATTTTATTTTCTCCATTTGTCTGCTCTTTCTCCACCTTCACTTGGTTTTAGTAGAGTCCTACTAATAAATGGTTGACAGCTGTTGAGAGATGGGTCCAGTCTGGCAGTTGCTATGAGAAATGCTCTTTGAGGGGTTTGATCACCCACAATGCTGTGAAGTCCTCAGCAGCACTGGTATGCTCTCTCTTCAGCAAGTGCTCCTCTCAACTCCTCCACCCCAGCCACTCCTGTGTGTTCTCTTGGCTTCAAAGCCCTATTTTAGTTTTTTTGTGAGATCTTGAAGCAGCACTAAGAAGTGGCTTGGGATAGCTGTACACTCAACTGCACCCCATAATTTCCATCATTTTCCTAAAACTAAGTCAAAATCTAAGAAATATGAATAGAATTGCTGAATAAGGCCCCAAGCTTTGTACTTCCAAAGACATTGCCACTTCTGAGCACTTTCTATACAAAAATCCTAGAACTACTGCTGACAGTGCCTCTCTAACTAATGTGGTTATAAAATCTGACACTTTCACATGTCATAGCAGGTTTAGGCATTCCTATGGGGCACTTCCCCCTAGGCAGTGCCCAGGAACCTCAGCAAAATAAGCAAAGGGTATGAAAAGGTACTTTCTAAATACCCATTAAGAGGTCATTCTTGAAATAATGAACTCTTCATATAATTACTGAGTTGGAGTCAGATCATCTATACACAATCTCAGCTCCTCCATTTATAACTAATTACCGACACTCTAAGCTCCCTGAGACTAGGAACTATGCAAGTATTTTGTGTATTTCCAGTGCCTAGGAGAATACTCAGAGCAAGCACCAAACAAACAAATGAACAAAAAACTATGAACGTTCTGTAAGACAGGGTACTCCAGACTTTTTTGAAGGAGATAAAATTAAAAATTAGTAGAAGTTCTAATATTTTCTTCTTATACTACAGTAGATTATATTTCCCTTTCTTTTTAGAGAACACTGCTATGAAGAATACACAATTCTAAACTTGAGATTTATGGTTAGTTGAGAAAACTTGTAAAAAGTAACACTGGAATTTATATAAAAATATATAAAATAAAAGTTTAGAGGGGAGAGTGATCACCAAGTTTGTGGATGGACTTCATTGAGACCCACTGAAATTGAATGCTAAAGTTTATAACCATGTGCATATGTGCACATTTTTCGAAGGAAAGAATGGATCTGGAATACACAAGAAATTACAGAATAAGTGGCTTAAAGGGAGAAAAAAAACAAGGAAGTAAGAAGCATTCTGCAGAAATTGTACTGCTTTTGCCAATAGAAGAATCTAGACATGATGGAATACTGTCCCAAAAGTTACCTAAGAAAATTAAGGTATTTCCAAGGATTAAAATTTTGTCTCCAAGTTAGTGATTTTTCAACTTCTTTTAGCAGTGCCCATTTTTCAAATGAACTCTTACACAGAACCCTCATATATAAAAGTATATAAAGGTGAAGATGCTCTCAGGGAAGTAGGGTTGATCCCAAAGTACCAGTCCCTCATTATCTCCAGGCTCAGTATCCCCACATTAGTGGCTCTAGCAGACAGGAGATCCCTGTTTCAGGCATTCTGGATCCTGTGATCTGACAGTTTTCCTTAATTATCATCCTCTTCACTTAGTTCATGAACCGTTCAAAATAACTTCCTCTGTTCAGGTCCCATCTTTGGCTACTTTGCTTCCTTTGCCTCCTTTGACAAAGTCCCTATTAGCTGTGTTTTTCATGTTTTTCACCATGTGTGGGCCATGATCAACTCTCCTCAGAATGACCCGATTTGCTCGTTACAGATGCAAATGAATCCCTGGGCATCATTTTAGACCTACTGACTCAGAATCTCTGGGTATGACTTCACATCATATGCAGCTTCAACAAACTCCTCACACAGTTCCCATGTGCCCTTGAGTTTGAGGTCTTCCATAGACCCCTTCCAGGGCACTGTATTCAGCCAACTTCCACCAGCTGGACTCAAGTCACCAAAACTGACCCAGCTTTGCTTGAGCCTATCCTACCCAAAGGTTAAAGATAGAGTCAGGAGGAGATGAAAATTCCAGGATTGTGTATCCATGGCTCTGAGATGAACAATAACCAGGTATCTTCTGAGGTGACAATACTCTGTCTACAGTCTGGGTGCAGGCATTTTTCTTTCAATATCATGCCTAATACTTTGCAGACTTTTGGAGGGGGAACAAGGGAAGCTTGGAGGAGTAGAATTTTCTGACCTGGAATTCAATCATCTGTCGCCATGGTGTGGGGAGATCCATGGGAGAGGCTGAACCCTAGAGCTGGACCATTTGTTCTTGGGCACTTAAGAGAATGAGAAAGTCCCTAGACCTTTTGCATTTTCCCACAGTTAAAATGATGACATTGTCCTAAACCTATGTTTAATCTACCTGGTAAACTGGCATCATGGGAATTTCCCTGAGCTAAATGGTGAAGTTGTTTTTGCCATGTCAACATAGAAACTAAAAAACAATTCTGAGAGCTGTAATGGTGAGATGTAAAGTCATCAGATCAAGTCTCCATATTCTGCTCTCTTTTAGACCCAAATCAAGTTCTGTTCCTTCCATGAAACCTTCATGAATTCATACTACTTTCTCCCTCTTTTGAATTTCTAATGCATGTATATCGGTAGCACATATATTAGCACAAACTTATTTATTTTTAGTATTCTGTTTTGTCTCCACATTTTCACATAATAAGCCCCTTGAGTGCAGAGACCATATATCTCAGTATTTCCCTCAGTGTTCATCACAATGGTTTGCACATGAGCATTGATGACTACCTGTTTAACAGAGATACCACATCAAATGGAGAGTATTAGGACAAGGAGAAGGTACTAATAATAGCTATTGTTTACTGAGTACTGATTCTGTGCCAGTCCTGTGGTACTTAATATGTATTACTCTAGTTAATGTTCACAACCACTCTTTGAGGTGAACCCTGCATTAGAAAAAAAGATGATTTGGTTAGAGAGAAGTTAAGTGGAATCCCAGGGTCACACAGCATCTAAGAAACTAAGGTATGAATTGAATCCGGGGAGTTCAGTTCTAGAGCCCATGCTCTTATATGCACCCTAACACTGGAGAAGGAAAGCTGTTCTCTATGGACATGTGAGAAGTAGATGACATAAGAGAAATGGGAGAAGCATATTCTTTCCAGGAAAAAGAAACTAGACTCCAGAATCTTTATCTCGACTCAATTTGTAACAACCATGAGTAAAAAGGCAGTGGGCCTTTTCCCAGTTTCTCAGCTCTGCATCCAGCTCCTGACAAGTCTACACAAGGGGTAACTTTTCCCTATGCCACATTGACTCTCTACCACCTCCCACAGATCCTTCTTGCCTCTGCATAGAATAGTAGAGAGAGTGGAGAGAGTGTGGCGTGTGTCAATGGACAGTAGCCCCAGCTGACACCTTGAATTCTCTTGTTGGAAATATCACCCAACCAAGGTACTCCAAACCACGCATGGCAGGAGAACTCTCAGTGCCCTAGAAAAGTACCCCTAAAATTAAGAACAATACCTCACTACCTTCTGCCTCAGGTCACAGATTTTTTTAAACCCTATAATGCCCACTGTTGACCTCACTTCATCTCATCACATGGGTATTGTATTATCTCATATCATCACAAGAAAAGGGTGAGTAGAGTACAATATTTTGAGATAGATACCACATTCACATAACTTTATTACAGTATGTTGTTATAATTGTTCTATTTTATTATTAGTTAATCTCTTATTGGGCCTAATTTATAAATTAAAATGTATTATAGGTATGTATGTATAGGAAAAAACATAGTACTGGCATCTCTCATTTTATTGTGCTTCATAGACATTATATTTTTAAAATATGAAGGTCTTTGGTAACCTTGCACCAAGGAAGTCTATCAGTGCCATTTTCCTAGCAGACTCAGATGATGGTTAGCATTTTTTAGCAATAAAATACTTTTAATTAATGGATATACATGTTTTATAGACATAAGCTATTGCCAGCTAATGAACTATAATATAGTGTAAACACAATTTTTATATGCACTGGCAAACCAAAAAAAAAAAATTGTGTGATTCATTAATTTCAATATTCACTTCACTGAGGTGAGCTGGAACCAAACCTGTAATTTCTCTGGGGTATGCCTGTATATATAGGATTTAGAGCTATCTGCAGTTTCAGGTATCTGTCGAGAGTCTTGGAACATATTCCCCATAAAAGGGGTGGCAGGGGTGGTTACTGTATACTGATCTCATTTAATACTCACAAAAAACTTAGAAGGCAGAATTACTGCTTATATTCCACAAATGAGGACATTAACCTGAGTCTGTAGTCTAATTGCTCCTAAGTGTAAAATTAGAAATTCAAATTCACGTTTGCTTGACCTGGATATTTCCATTCCAATACCTACATTTTGGGCTGGCACTGAGCGGGACGCATGCAAGGCATAGAAGGTTCAGTCAAAACCCTAAGAAGTGAGTTCAATGAATGTTGCATTCTTTCCCTTCTTATCTTTCTTACACACACACCCCCCACTGGACATTGGACAATTGTTCAGATAAGATACCGTTTTTATGTGCTTCTCCATCCAAAATTTCATTCACTCCTTTTCTGACATTCACATTGGCTCAATCTTGATCCTATTCACATTCCTTCATTTTCAATATTGAATTTTCTCTCTTTTATTCTGCCCCCACCTGAGAGAGAAATATGAACTTTCCAGAAGCCAAAAGTCTGTGGAGGTACAGCAAAACAAAACAAAACAAAACAAAACAAAAGGGAAACAAGGCGAAAAACAGAAAACCTTTTGGACTCCATGAAGCTGCTGACTTCACAGCTAGAATAACTTCAGAAGGAAAGGTGCTATGAAGACACAACATTCTTTTCTCTGCCTAGGACCAGCTGGAGAATGTGGCTTTGGAAAGGATACCTACGCTTGCAGGATTCACCTCTGACTGAGGTCTCACAGCCTCTTTGGCCTGTCTTTGATGAAACTTTCAAGGTGCTTCATTTGTCCTTGATAAGAAAGACTTGCCAAAAAAATTCATATTTGCATTAAGTGATATAATGGTAATATAATCCAGTTTTGTGTCTCAGTGACAGGCTTCTGCTGAAAGACAAGCCAGGGTGGAGTTGGGACACCTCTATTGATCATTATATCTGTCTTGTTCAGAATACCTTTTCATGCCTCACCGTTTTCAAAAAGCCCATCATCCTCTCACCTTACAGAGTGATAAGGACCTAAGAAGCGGGGAGAGAATACTGTTTTGAAACTGTCTTGGACCTGGCATATGTAGAATCAAAGATCTATCTTGGAAGATAAGAGGAAAAGAAGAGAAGAGATGGTCTTTTGCCCAGAGGCTGGTGTGGGGGAGCTGTGCAGTTTTACTCTTTTCCAGTAGACCTGAACATAAACCTGTTCCACGGATTAGACTTGGCCCAAAAGGCTATTAACGTAAGAGCTCTGGCTGGATGCAGACATAGGGAGAAGGGACTTCAGGGTCCCATGCTGGAGAAAGAGTACACTGAGATTGATTCATGGTCTCATGTGTCAACTCAAGGAAGTAGGAGTCAGAGGGAGCTTTCTTAGCAGAAATACTCTAAGCAACAAAGTACCCTCTGGTGACCTAATAGGTGTGGATGTCATTGCAATTTTATGGAAACAGTGCCACCTGCTGAACACTTTATAACTTGCTGATTTGCCAAACTTCTGTAGGTTCTTTCTCTTTGCTTCCTTAAATAAGGCATTATTTGGGTCTTTGGAAGTATACTTGTGAAATGAAAAAAGGAAGTGAAAGTACAACATGGTTTGCTTACTGAAATAAAGGGAATGAAAAAATAAGCAGTAATAATATCAATTATATGGCTATTCATCTGTACTGAGGTGTGAACATGATAAGGCAGCATATTGAGTGAAAAAAAGCATGATTTCTGGAGTCAGATAACTGAGATAAAATTCCCACTAGCTTTATGAGCTTGGGAAAGTTACTTCACATCTCTGAGCTTCAATTTTTCTGATCTCTAAAAGGAGAGGTTTATTTTGCAGGATTATAGAAAAAGTTAAGGAAGTAGTGTACATAAAATCAATAATGAAATGTACATAAAGTAAATCAGATAATATGTATAATAAATAAACTTTAAACATGTAACAAAGACTTCTGGTCAAGATGGCACAGTAGGTAAATGGTGTGCTCGTCTCTTCTCATAACTATGTGAAAATCACAACTAAACAACAATCATCATCGAGAATCACCTGAAATCTAGTTGAACAGAAGCCCTACAACTAAGGATATACAAAAGAATCCACCTCGAGTCTAGTAGCAGGGGTGGAAATGCAAAATGAGCTGGCCCTACACTCACACATAGTGGTCAAGAATCAGGGAGACTCTCTTGGCTGTAGAGGTCCACACAAAGGATTGACTGATCCCAGATCCCCAGCCCAGTATTCCATTGCCAAGAAGAGAAGTCTCTGCAATTTAGGCTGTGAAAACCAGCAGAGAATGTGGCTGAGTGAGTGAAAAGCTGTGAGAGTACCAGGTGGCCTTCTTAAAGGGCCCACACACAGACTTACTCACTAACAGGCTCACTTGCTCTGAGCTCCAGCACTGGGGTAGCAGCTCAAAAGATGCCAGGGACATACTTAAAAAAAAATTGAATTGTCTGGCTTCAGGGCGAGGGTTGGAGGGGCAGCTTTCTCCTAGACAGAGTGCTGGCAGAAGTCATTAGCTTTTTGTTGAGCACTCCCCCTACGCATTCTGCATGCACAGGCAGCCACCATATCTGAGTCCCCATTAACCTAGCTAACACTGTTGACCCTGTCCTGGTAATTACCTGAGACTGCCCCACCTAACATGTGGACCCACCTAAGCCCCTTCCAGTGGATTTTCCATACAAACAGCCTGTATCGTTCATACTGCAAACTTTAAGAAAATCTCTCAAAGGTGCACACAACCCAAACAAGCAGCATCTGGCCTTCACATGCCCTGTACCCTTTGCCTGGCACTAGTGGCAACTGGTGTCAGTTTGACACTTGGTCTCTTGAGACACTTCCAAGCTCAACTGCATATTGCTTGGTGGCTCATACAAGGTGGTCCTGGGCAGGGTACAGGCTGAAGTTAAACTTGACCGGTGTTGGGGCTCTTCTCCAAAGGCCCTGACGCCGCCACACCCAATGATCTGCTTCAGTCCCAGCAGGAGCACAACCTGGGGACGCATCTGAGGATGCTACACCAAAAGAGCAGAGTGGGCAAGTACCAGAGATCTACTGAATTTAATCCTGCTTCATAGGGTCAGACCCTGCACAACAGTTCTTCCACTATAGTCACTGGCCAGTCTTCAGGACCAATCAGACTAAAGGTCAATCTCTCTCATTAACATGCAAACAGAAACCAAGGCTTAAATATACCAGTAAGGAACACACAACCCACATAAGGGACACACAACTGTAGCACTTTGTTCAGGTGGTGAGGGAGACTGTGTCACTGGGTCCCATAGGGCATCTACTACATAAGGCCACACTACTAAGACTGGGAGACACAGCTGTACTACCTAATTCACAGAAATAAACACAGGGATGCAGGCAAAATGGGGAGGCAAAGAAACATGTCTCAAATAAAAGAACAGAAGAAAGCTGTAGAAGAACTAAACAAACAATTTACCAGATGCAGAGTTCAAAACACTGGTTATAAGGATATTCAATGAATTTAGGGGAAGAGTAGGTAAGCTCAATGAGATCTTTAACAAAGAGATAGAAAATATAAAAATATAAATAGAAAACATAGAAAAGAACCAGTCAGAAATGAAGAATACATCAGAGTAGGTCAACCACAGATTAGATGAAGCAGAGGATCTAACCAGTGCTTTGAAAGATAAGGTAGCAGAAAACACCCAATCAGAACAGCAAGAAAAAAAAAAAAAAAACGAATCCAAAAATATGAGAATAGCTTAAGGGGCCTCTGGGAAAACATCACGCATAACAACATTTGCATCATAGATATACCAGAAAGAGAACAGAGAGAGCAAGAAATTAAAATTTTATTTGAAGAAATACTGATGGAAAACTTCCCTAACCAGGCAAAGGAAATAGACATATAAGCCCAGAAAGCATAGAGACTACTAAATGAGATAAACTCAAATAGGCCCACACCAAGACACATCATAATTAAAATGCTAAAGGTTAAAGACAGAGAGAGAATCTTAAAAGAAGCAAGATAAAAGCAGTTAGTTACCTACAAGGAAGCACCCATAGACTGTCAGCTGATCTTCCAACAGAAACTTTACAAACCAGAAGGAACTGTCATGCAATATCCAGTGTGATGGAAAATAAGAATACGTAACTAAGATTATTCTCTCCAGCAAAACTATTATTAGAGTTGAAGGTTAGATAAAGAGCTTCCCTATGGCTCCTAGGCCACGGTGCCTAGGCAAGAAAAAACTAAAAGAGTTTATCACCTCTAAATCAGGATTACAATAAATGTTAAAGGGACTTTTAGAAGAAGAAATGAAAGAAGAAAAATAAAAAATTACATGAATAATAAAAAAGCAATAACTGCATATCTACCAACAATTACTTGAAATGTAAATGGATTAAATGTTCCAAACAAAAGATGTAGGGTGGCTGAATGAATAAGAAAACAACACCCTTATATATGCTGCCTATAAGAAACTCACTTCAAAATGAAAGACACATACAGACTGAAAGTAAAAGAATAAAAAAAGATATTTTATGAAAATGGAAATAAACAAAAAACTGTGGTAGCAATGCTAATACCAGAAAAAATAGACTTTAAAACAAAGGTTCTAGCAAGAGACAAAGTAAGACCCTGTTATTCCACTTCTGGGTATTTATACAAAGAAACAGAAAACACTACTTTGAAGGGACATGTTACCCATATGTTCATTGTAGCATTATTTACAATAGCCAAGATATGGAGGTGTTCTGGGTGTTCATCAGCGGTTGAATGGATAAAGAGTGGTATATAAACACATTGAAATATTACTTAGCCAGGAATGGTAATGAAATCTTGCCATCAGCAACAACATAGATGAATCTAGAGGGTATGGTGCTGAGTGATATAAATCAGACAGAGGACAAATGCCATTTGATTTTACTTACATGTGGAATCTAAAGAACAAAATAAACAAACAGGACAGACTCATAGATACAGAGAAAATTTTGATGGTTGCCAGATGTGAGGGAGTTTGGGGGGTTGGGTGAAAAAAGGAAAGGATTAATAAATTCAAATTGGTAGTTAGAAAATACACATGGCATGTAAAGTATAGCATGAGGCATGTAATCAGTAATATTGTAATAACTATGCATAGTGTCAGATGGATACTAGATTTATTGGGGTGATTACTTATAATTTATCTAATTATAAATGTCTAATAAATTTGCTGTATACCTGAAATTAATATAATGCTGTATGCCAATTATAATTATAAATAAACTTATTAAATTTTTTTCTTTGAATATAACAAAAAAATTTGACAGAGAATTTTTTCCTGATTTTTAGAATTGTGAAATATTCCTGAAATAGATATAATAAGTGACAAGATGGAATTTCTGTAGTATTTTTTAAATAGTATAGATTTCTTTTCTCTAGAATGGTTAATTCAGATCCTTCTCCAAAAGGTAATCTATTTGTGGTTTCAGGGCCTAGAAGAAGAATTCTACCAAACTGAGATACCATTAACTTTTATTGAATGTCTGCCACATGCTAGATACTTTTAGAGATGCTCTTTTATTATCATTAGTAAAATCTAAATCTTCAATAATTATCCCTTTCTACCAGGAAAGTCTTTGTCAAGAATATGAGAACTTCCTGCTTTCATAGAATCTCAAATACTTTTAAGATTACCAGAAAATCCCAACACTTGAAACAAGGAAACCCAAAAGTCCATTAACAGGAGGGGAGACTGTAGTCTATGCAGACAATAAGATACTATGGCACAGTAGAAAGGACAAACAATCAGATAAACACAATAATATGGGTGAATCTCAAATCTCAGCTAAAAAACAAAAACAACAGCAACATAAAAACCCTGACTAAATATATATAAGTATATATTTATTGTATTTTTATAAAGTTCTGGTTTATGAAAATCTAATTTGTGGTGGTAAAAATCAGAATAATAGTTTGTAAAGCATGGGATGGGGTGAGAATTGATGACCAAGGGGCAGTGGGGAAATTGTCGGGTGATGGAAATGTCCTTAGTGTTGATTTGGGTGGTGGTTACATAGGCAGATGTATACTAGAGCTTGTTGGAATCAGAGTGCTGATTATTAAATTTTCAGAAAGTTTGCAAGCCAATTGATAATCACACTGATAGACTGAAATCAACTCTGGCGAAAGTGTTTATACCACAGAAATGTAAACACTACAAAGCAGAGTATTTAATTCCACCTGAGGTCCAGTTACTAAACATTTATAAACACACCACTGTATACGTTGTCAAAACTCATTAAAGTACACATGTAAGACCTATGTTTATACTGTCTGAAAATTATACCTTGATAAATGGCAGGGGAAATCTCTCCATTATCAAAGCATGCCGTAGGCCATACTGAGCACTCAATTGAGAGGAATATTGCTAGCAGCTTTCCTGGGGTTCGCAAGAAAAAGTGTTTCTGTTCAGTGTAATGGACCTATAGTAAGAATCCTAATGAAAAAACATGAATTTACATTTTGATAGCAACTGTACAGCTTAGATCAGCAGCCTCACTTTAGTAAGGAGGCCCTGGAGGCCTTTATCACAGTTCACTGTCTATCCTCTGTAATTTTATTAATTTTACTTTTTAAATCATTATACTAGAAAATTCTCTGGTATACACTTATATGATTTTAACACATGTGTAGATTCATGTAATCACCACCACAATCGGGGTACAAAATAGTGCCATTATCCCCCCAAATATGCTCTCCCTTTATAATCACTGCCTCCTCAATCTCTACCACTGATTTGTTTTCCATCACTATTTGTCTTTTAAAAATGTCATATAAATGACATATGAATGAGGAATATGGTATGTAAAATTTTGAGACTACTGCTCAGCATAATTTCTTGGAGTGTCACTGGTTGCTGCATGTATAAATTATTTACTCCTTTTTATTGCTGAGTGGTATTCCTTTGTAAGGACGTATCACAATTTGTTTATCCATTTACCCATTGAAGGATATTTGGATGTTTCTAGCTTGGAGCAAATAGAGCCCCATAAACAGGTTTTATGTGAACATAGGTTTTCGTTTTTCTAGGGAGTGGAATATATGGCAAATGTAAGCTAACTTTATAAGAAAGTGGAAAACTGTTTTCCAGCATGGCTGAACCAATTTTCATTCCCACCAGCAAAGTATGAGAATTGCAATTGCTCTATAATCTCTCCAACATCTGATATCACCAGTTATTTTTATGCTAGTTATTTTTCTAGATGTGTCATATCATCTTATTTGTGATTTTAACTTATAATTTCCTGATGCCTAATGATTTTGAACGTCTTTTTGTGTGTTTATCTACATGCAAGTCCTGCGACTGATGTATGATTTACAAAGATTTTTCACCGGGTTGTATCTAATGTTTTTGTTCTCTTACCAACATCTTTCACAGAGTAAAGGTTTTAAATTCTAATGAAGAACTAGTTTACCAATTTTTTTTTTTTTTTTTTTTTTTTAATGAGCCATGCTTTGGTATCCTATCTTAGAACAGTTTTTCTAATTTCAGGTCACAAAGGTTTTCTCCTGTGTTTTCTTCTAAAATTAAGAGATTTAAATTTTACATTTAGATCTATTATCTATATTGAGTTAATTTTTATATAAAGTATGAGGTCGGGGTTCATTTTATTAATTCATTCATCTATTCATTAATTTATTTATTTTGCATGTGGATGCTCTAACATTATTTGTTGAAAAGATGATTCTTTCAACACTTATTGTTTGTTGATTTATTGATGTTAGCCATTCTGACAGGTGTGAGGTGATATTTCATGTGGTTTTGTATAAAGGTCCTTCAAAAGATTAAAATAGAACTACCATGTGAGCCAGCAATTTAACTTCTGGGTATTTAACTGAAGAAATCCAAAATACTAATTCAAAGATACACATGCATCCTTATGTTCATTGCAGTATTATTTAGTAGCCAAGATATGGAAGAAACCTAAATGTGCATCAAAAGGCAAATGGATAAAGAAGATGTGGTACATATATACGATGGAATATTACTCAGCCATAAGAAAAAAATGAAATCTTAACCATTTGGAACAACATGGATGAGCCTAGAGGTTATTGAATGAAATGAAAAAAGTCAGACAGAGAAAGATTTCACTTATATGGGGTATCTAAAACAAAACAACAAAACAAAAAACAAAACAGAAATAGATTCATAGGTAAGAGAACAGATTGATGGTTTCTAGATAGGAATGGGGTGGAGGTTGGGTGAAAAAGGGGAAGAGATTTAGAAGTACATATTGCCACTTATAAATATAGTCACGGGGAGGTAAAATACAGTATAGGGAATACAGTCAATAATGTTGTAATAACCATGCTTGGTGTCAGATGGGTAGATGGGTACCAGATTTATTGGGGTTATCACTGTCTAAAGTATATAAATGTTTAATTACTATGTTGTACACCTGCAATGAACATATTATTGCATGTTAATTGTAATTGAAAAATAAAGTAAAAAAAAGAAAAGATGATTCTTTATCTACAAAACTGTTTTTGCACGTTTGTCAACAATTAATTGACCACTTTTGGGTGGATCTATTTCATAACTCTATTCTGTGCCACTGATCGATGTGTAGCCTTGAACAGTAGTGTGTTGTCATGATTATAGTAGCTTCAAAGCAAGTCTTAAAATTGAGTAGTGTGGTTCCTGAAACATTTTCCTATTTTTCAAAATTGTTTAACTATTCCAATCCTTTGCCTTTCTATGTAAATTTTAGAATCTAACCTATATTAACAACATGTCCTGGTAAGATTTAGACTGAAATTGTGTTAAATCTATAGATCAATTTTGACTGAATTGACAATATTTTTATGTTAAATCTTTCTATTCTGATTCATGAACACAGTAGGTCTATTTAAGTCATCTTTTAATTCCTTCATTAGCATTTTTAGTTTGCAGTGAGATTTTTACCTGTGTATTTAATTTTTTGGAGCATTTTAAGTAATATTATTTTTAAATTCTGCTTTTCTATCAGATATTTCTTGCTGTGATAGTTAATTTTATGTTGACTGTGCTAGGCCATGAATCCCAGTTTGGGCTCAAGCACCAGTGTAGATATTGCTATGAAGGTGTTTTTTGGATATGATTAATATTTAAATGAGTACACTTTGAGTAAAGCAGTTTACCCTCCATAATGTGGACAGTCCTTATCCACCCAGTGGAAGGTTTTAAGAGAAAAAACTGAGGTACCCTGAAGAAGAAACTCTGCCTCCAGACAGGCTTCAGACTTGAGCTGCAACATCATCAACTCAGCCCTGAGTCTCCAGCTTGCTGACCAGCCCTGCACGTTTCAGGCTTGCCAGTCCCGCAATTTTATGAGCCAATTTCTTAAAATAAATCTCTCTGTATGCTATATGTCATCTGTGCATGTGCACGGGAGTGTGTGCATGTGTGTGTGTGTGCGCGCACGCGTGCACACACACACACACAGAGTTGACCCTTGCACAATGTAGGGGTTGGGGTCCTGATTCCCACACATTCAAACATCCACATTTAACTTTTGAATCCACAAAAACTTAACTACAATCAGACATCTCTGTCCTCAGATTCCCAACTATAGAACAAAAAAGTTGAACCTTAAGTAATACAAGTTTGAACTGCTCAGGTCCACATATGCACAGATTTTTTAAAAAAGTGGTACACACACTCACACACACACACACACTTTCTGTTGATTCTATTTCTCTGAAGAATGTTGAACAATACACCGGTATCTAGAAATATCATTGCTTTTTTTTGTGACTGTTGACTTTATATCCTGGAACGTTGTTAAACTAACTTATTCTAGAATTTTTTTTTGCGGACTCTGGGGTTTTTAACACACACAATTACGTTGACTATAAATAAAAATCATTTTATCTGGGTTGGGATGGAGAGTCCAGGGAAGCCAAGGTTAAGAGGGTAATATTTCCTTTAGCTTTTCTTATGAGGTTATAGTTTATTAGAGCACTTAATGTTCCTGAATCTTTTGAAAAGCATGAAAGTTCTTAGAAAGAGCAACAAAAAAGAACACTTTTCTCAATCGTGAGGTGGTAGGGAGTGGGGATTTAAATACTAGGTTAGAAAGGACAGGCCCATACAGTGGGGTGTAAAGCAAGTAGAAGAATCAGTGAAGTCTAAAGACAAACCAGCCTATTCTTCATTAATCCTGGGCTTTTAGATGAAGCAGGAATCTGAGCTTAAACTGAAGCTGGACAAGTTGGATCCATCATAGGGGTCCAAGGAAGGCTGGCTAATGGCGGGATACTCAATGTCAGTCTTTGTAAGGAATGTGTGTGTGGAGGGGGTGAGCTGCTAACAAGTTTTCTTGGGTAGACCTCATTATAAGGAAGGGAAAAACCAGGCTCTGCAAGCCTATCCAGGAACAAAGCCTTAGAGTATTCTGAACACAACAGAAAAAATTCACTTGGAATCTGTAGAATTCTGGGGCCTAGGCATCCCTTATAGAGAAACCCCCTCTTAAATTTTAACTCTAAGTAGAGAGGCTCCTGGCACAGCAACATAATGTGCTGGCAATATTGCCTGACAGATTAGTGGTGAAGAAACTCTGCAAAACTCATGCCCAGGGCAGAGGTGCACCTACCTGGGGAGAGGGAGCCACTGTCCTGTGGGTGCTGACTTGTATATGAGCACTGAAATGCTTCACAGGGACCTAAGATTCTGGTTACCAGTTCCAATTCAGATTCTGTATCCAATTCCAAGGGGGTCTATTAGGTGGAGGTGGGAGTCTCATACTCCCAGGCAGTCTCAGACATTAGCTAGATGTCCTACAATTCAACTCAATTCTGATACTATGTACCTGGAGGAAGTGTCAGAACCCACAGGTAAAGGGCTCAGTCTTACGAGACTATCTCCCACTCCCACTCCATGTCAGTTGCCAACTGTAAGTTCAGGTTGTCACCTATGCTCTAACTGGCTATAAATCAGAGGTTTCCACAGTCCACTCTGAGGTTAAATTAACTTGCTAGAGTGGCTCACAGAAATCAAAGAAACATGTTACTTACTAGATCACCATTTTTTTTTTTTAATAAAAGGATAGTAGGAACTGCTAGATGGGAAACATGTGAGAGCAAAATGTGTGGGGAGGGGCTCAGAACTTCCATGCCCTCTCCAGCACCTCCACAAGCTCACCAACCTGGAAGCCCTTCGAATTCTGTCCTTTTGGGGTTTTTTGAAGGCCTTCTTACAGAGAATGGTTGATTAAATCATTGGCCATTGTTGATGATCTCAATCTTCTGCCCCTCTCCCCTCCCTGAGGTGGTGGTGGGGGGTGGAACCAAAAGCACCAACTCTGTAAACACATGATTGATTTTCCTGGTGACCAGAGCCTACACTTAGGTACAGTCCAAAAGTCACTTCATGAACATAACAAAAGACATCTTTATTTCTTTCATTACAGGAAATTCCAAAGGTTTTAGGAGCCTGTACCATAAATGATGACAAAAACCAAATATGTATTTCTTATTAAATCCTAGACATATGCTGCAAACTTTGAAAAGGCTAGAGATCCCGTGAGATCATAGGGGTACAAGAACCAGTGAAATAGGGGTTTTTAACATGATATGCTGTTTCTACGGGCCTGTGAATTCCAGAGAAATTTTTAAAAAGAAAATGAAATTTCACTTTTGTCTTTTTAGAACTCATGTGCCCCTCTCCTCCATGGCAACAGCTTTGAGCTCTGTTTATGCCATTTCCCCAGAACTGGAGGCTAGAAAGTTGTCTGACCACCTATTAAGTTTCTAAAGTTTGTAGGATGTCATCCGACTCAACATGAAGCTGTCTGTTAATCATCACGCTCCCTCGCTCCCACTTACTTTTCTGTCATCTCATAGATGGTTCCTAACAGCTGCCCCCAAGTTCCAAATTGTAGAGATTATTCTTTAGGCAATATGTCAAAACACCATTAGTGCCCCTCAACACTCATTGTCATTTCCCTACCCTTCCTCTGTTAACCAGTTCACTCTTCTGCCTCTTTTCCTCCATTCAGCTCCTATAATCTTCCACAGCTTCCCTCACCTACACACAATTCATTACCAGTCCCCCACAGCAAGACTCAACACTCCTCAGAAACTCCTGTAGCCCAACTCCCATGACTTCCTGTCCACCCACAACTCCCTGATGTCTTGGGCCTCTCGACAGCTGGGCCCTTCCTGGATCCCCTCAAATCACCAAGCTAAGCCAATGTTTCAAAATAGTCTCCCCAATGATGATGACAACTGCACAGTTATTTTGGAATTTCCGCATGGCCAGGACTCAGAACAAGGCAGGAAAAACAATCAGGTGGTGAGCAGTGGGAAGGCAGCATGGCCCCATTTGTGCAGATGAATTCAAAGGCCTGTATTTCTCCTAAAGGATGACCAGAGAATGGATGAGCATTAAAGATAAAACTCAGTCCAGGTCCCTGCAGCTTCCATTCCTTAAATACACACAGACTGTAAAGACATAGAAATAACTTCCTTCTAATTCTCCTAGGGTGACCAGAATCCAGGGCCTGGATTACAAAAGGTCAGGTCTATTCACAGTATTAGCACTCTTCAAACTGTGATTTCTAAAATATCTCTGAATGAAGTCCAATTATACACAGAAATATATTTTTTTTCACTATTTTTCTATGTCTTATAAAACATACATACAGAAGTAAACATGTTATTAAGTTTACCCCTCAACGAATTCCCACCAAGTGAACACATCTGTGAAACCAGATCAAGAAATAGAATGTTATGAAACAATGCAGGAAAGACAATCAAGAACCCCACTTCCAGTTGTCACTCCATCTCTAATCCCAGGGCAACCACTATTCTGACTTTTCACCTTGTAGATTAGTTGTCTTATTATTTGAACTTTATGTAGCAAAATCATAGACTACATATACTTTCATAACTGGCTTTTTATGACTCAACAAATTTTGTGAGATTCATTCTTTTCATATGCATAGCTTTAGTCAATTCATTCTAACTACTGTACAGTATTTCAATGAACAAATATTCCAATTTATTCATTTATTCCATTATGAAGCATTTGGGTAGTTTCCAGTCCAGTAGAATTAGTAATAAAAGAGTTGTGAGCATTCTGCAACATATTTTTTTGGTAAACATATGCATATAGTTCTGTTGGTATATATCTTAGAGTCAGATTACAGTTCTCAGAAATATATTTCAAAGAAAATAAAACAAATTTAAATTTGATATATACTTTACTATTGCAAGAAATGGATTACATGATTATAGAAGATGGAAGCTGGTCATGAGTGGTGGATGTGTGTGCTTGTTATAGAATGTACTTGTAATGGAATGTGCTTGTTAAAAGGATATCTATAATATTAGGAAACATGTAAGACCTCAAGGAAATTGTTCAGAAAAACATCAGATTTATTTAAAATGGTGGAAAAGAGCTCTGAAAAAAGACTACAGAACCATTCAGATAAATAAGGCTGACGGGTAGGGTAAATAACTATCTTCAGAGAATCTGTTTAAGGTCATATAGTTATTCTCCATTCTTGTACGCAGAACTTTCTAATAGTGGGAGCTGTGAATTATTGGAAAAGGAGACAAAGAGGAAGTAGGGGGTACATTAAGTGCACGTGGGCTCTGAAAGTCCATGCTGGAAGTCTTTTTAGAATTCTGGATGGAGGTGAGGAGAAAATTGAGTTTCTGTAATCTTAAGAAAGGATGATTCCATGTCAGCATTCTCTGTTTTGGCTGCTCCTGCCATGTATAAATGAAATAATTGTATTAATGCTAGCAGATCCCTTCCCTGATACAAGCAAAACTTTGTGAGGAATTTTATGTCATTCCCACTTTCTTTGAAGGTAAGTGACAGAATCAACCTTCCCATTTTAAAAATAGAAAAATGGAGTCCCAAGGGAATCTGTATTTTTAAATTTGAGCTTTAGTCAACCATCCTGGAATTTCTGTGCTTCTAACTAAAGTGATCCAGCCTGTGAACCAGAGGGAGCTGGCCTCATCTTTCTGTTAAAACAAGACAGCTTGGCTAAGCCTACAGTGCCATCTTGTGTTCACAACGAGGCAGCTACTTTTTAAATATGTATTCTATGAAGCATTATTCAGTTACTCAATATTGAGTACCATGCCTCACTATAAGTGCAGAGATGAGTAAGACAGTTTGAGGGTTCAAGTTTTTATCACCACATATCTTTGGGCAAGTTATTTGACCTCACTATGCCTCAGTTTCCTAAACCTGAAAATGTAGGTAAAGGCCTGAAACTCATACTGTTTTTTAGGGGTTATATAGGTGTGGGGTTAATTCAAAAAAGTTCTTTCACAAACATAGGAGGCAAAGAGGACTGCTGGGTCCGCAGCCTCAAGGAGGACAATGAAAAAGTGTTCCTGGGGCAGTGCTTGCCCCCGAGGACACTTCCTGTTGCTCCCATGGGCACTATCTGCCCCTCTGGCCATTCACATGGACAATATTTCCCTGCTTCACTTGAGGACATGGCCAGTCCTCCCCAAAACTAGCTAGGCAGTACATCCAACTCTCATCTGTGGGGAAAGACCCTTATTCTCCTGAATGAAGCAATACCCCTCTCCTCTGCTTGCACATAAAACAATACCTGCTCTTGGCTGGCTACCTTTTCCTGCAGTTCCACCTGATCAAGTCTGAAGCCTCCTTGTATAGTGAGTAATAAATACCCTGTCTCACTCTGCTGGCCCTCCTGGTGAATTTTTTTTTATAATATCCAAGGCCCAGGTGCAGGTTTCTGCCTGGAGCTCCTGCATTACAAAGTTAAGCAACATAAGGCATATAGAATATTTGTTAACTTAGTCATCTCTCCACACATCATTGCACCAAGAATCATGGTGCAAAGCATGATCCTTAAAGAGTTGACATTCTTATGGGGGAAGGCACATGTGTAAATGGAACACAGAAAATGCATAATAAATAATGAAAGAAGTAGAATTTTTTCCCAGGGCTATTTCATCCACATAGACAAGCATCAAAGCTAGTAGTAAAGCTAATATGATCTTTAGGAATTATGCCATAAGACTTCTTTCACTTTGGTCAAAAAATAAGTACATATTAAAATAATAAGGGACCTCCTGTGTGTCCACAGGACTTTTATGCATAGGTAGTATTTAGGATCATTAAAATTCCAAGGTATATTTATCAAGCTTTATCTTAGTTTTTACATATTAATGTAGCACACGTGCATGCTTGCGCACACACATATATTTCAGAATTTTATTTCCTCTTTAACAGATATTCTCTAATTTTGTTAACCGGAGGGGGTTAATATTAAAGGATGTGGTTGACAAATAATATTGGCAGTCAAAATATAGCATAACCTCTGTCTTGAGCTCACTCTAACAAAGAGAATGAAATTTCAGTTTCCTCCCAATCTTATTTGCTAAAGCTGTTATCTCTCTCTCCTCTCTTGCTCTCACTCTCACTCTCTCTTCTCTCACTCTCTCACTCTCTCCCTTTCTCCCTCTCTCCCTCTCTCCCTCTCTCATAGAGCACTTTACTGATACTGAAATCTCTTCCTTTGCTTAAGTTCTATTATGTCCTGAGGCAGGGACCACTCATCACCATATCTGCTTCTGGCCTGAGCTACAGATCCTCAGCCAAGTCACATGTAAGTGGTGCCTTAGTCCAGAATGGAGACTGGAGGCTGCTGTTCCACAAAGTGACCACTTTTCTTTCTTTCCCTCCTGTATCCACAAGAGGAAGCTTAATGTCAGCTTCTCCAACCAGACTGGTAGCCACCAAGAAACTTCCTCTTAAACTCTCTTTAGGTTCATCACCCAATAAGCTAAAATTTACAATATCTGACATTCAATAAAAAATTACCAGGCATAAAAAAAAAACACAGAAAAATACTATTCACAATAAAGAGTGAAAGTAAACATGGAAACAACACAGAAATGACAAAGATTGTAGAATTAGTGGACAAGGATATTAAAACAATTATTAGAACTGTATCCTATATGTTTAAGAAGTTAGAGGACAGACTGAACATGATGGCAGAGATATGAGAAATTTAAAAAATACCCAGATCAATGTGTCAGAATAAAACTACAATATCTGAGATAAAAATACACTGGCTAGGGTTAGATTAGACATTGAAAAAGAAAAGATTTTCCAACTTCTGGTCAAGATGATAAAGTAAGCAAATGTCGTACTTGCCAACTCTGACAACTCCATCAAATTACAACTAAATTATAGAATAACTACCCTTGAGAATCTCTTGAAGTCTAGCTGAACAAAACTCTTATAACTAAGAAAATAAAGAAGAAGCCACATGAAGACTGGTAGAAGGCATGGAGGCACGAAACAAGATGCTCCCACACTCATATATGGTGATAAGAATCAGGAGGGATATCTCAGCTGTGAAGATCTCCCTTGAGGAGCGAGAAGTTCCAGCACTCCAGCTTGAACTACCAGTGCAGGAAAAGGAGTGCCCACAACATCTGGCTTTTAAAATCAATGGGTATTCCATCCAGGTGAGACAGAGGGCTGCCTGAAACCCAGGTCTCCTCTTAAAGGGCCCACACACAGACTTGCTCACTGACAGACACATTCACTCTGAGCTCCAGTGCTAGGTAACAGCTTGAAAAGTGCTGGGGACATACAGAGAGAAACTGAATTGTCTGACTGAAAGGCAAAGGCTAACGGGGCAGCTGTTTCAGCTATATTGTTCCTTTCTTGAGCCCTCTCCCTATAGAGCCAAGAGGTGGGCTCCATTGTTCCTTTGCTAATCCCTCCCCAAACACAGCCTGCAGGTGCAATGGGCAGCAAATATGAATCTTCATCAAACTCTCTTCCCCCTGATCATTCTCGGAGGATCCCACCTCACCCAACTTCTGCACAGGCTGCACCTCTTCCAGTGGCTGTAATTCATAATTGACTGGCCTTGTCCCATGCTGTGGACTTCTCTAAAAATCTATGAAAGATCCACAAATTCCAAACAAGCAACAGCTGGCCTTTGTGTGCCCTCTACCTCTTGCTAAGCAGCCTTGAACCTGGCACTAGCTGCAGCCAGCCTTGGTTAGTGGCCTAGTCTGTCCTAGGTGACACCAAGCCTAGCACAGGAAGCTACAAATCTTAGATCATGTTGTAGCTCCTATGAGGTAGCCCCGGGCTGGGTACAGCAGCAGCTGACCTTGGCCTGTACTGGAGCTCCTCCCAAGAGGTTCCAGAACGAAAATTCCCCACCTGATGACTAACTTCAGATCACACCAGTGCACCATCCAACTGGCTCCACAAATGACACATTCAAAGAGTAAAACTCAGCAAGCACCAGAGGCCCCACTACAGTGAATTACCCTCTGTGAGGTCTGCCCTCACACAACAGCTGTAAACATGGCTGGTCCTCTCAGCCAGTCAGCCTGAGGGTCAGTTCTACCCACCTATATGCCAACAGCAATCAAGGCTCAACAAAACTAAAGGGCACACACAACCTACACAAGAGATGTTCTTAGAATGCCCAATTCCAGTAACCAAGGAGACTGTGCCACTGGGCTCCTCAGGACATCTGCTACATAAAGTCACTCTACTAAGATTAGGAGACCTAACAGCTCTACTAGTACATAGACATAAATACAGGGAGGCAGCCAAAAATGGGGAGCTAAAGAAACATGTCCCAAATGCAAGAATAGAACAAAGCTCCAGAAAAAGAACTAAACAAAATGGAAACAAGCCATTTACCAGATGCAGAATTAAAAACACTGGTTATAAGGATGTTCAATGAATTTAAAGGAGTAGATGAACTTAGTGAAAACTTTAACAGAGAAATAAAAAATAGAAAAACAGAGATAGAATACATAAAAAAGAACCATTCAGAAATGAAAACTATAACTGAAAAGAATAATATTTAGAATCAATAGTTGATTAGATGAAGCATAGGATTAAATCAGTGATTTAGAAGATAAGGTAGCAGAGAACACCCAAAGAGAACAGCAACAAGAAAAAAGAATCCAAAAATATGAAGATAGTTTAAGGGGCCTCTGGGACAACATCAAGTGTACCAACATTCATATCTTAGAGATACCAAAAAGAGGAGAGAGTAAGAAATTGAAAATATTACAGAAAATGTTGGAGAGATTTCTTTAAGAAAAAGAAAAGAAAAAAGGTCAAGAAACATAAATAATAAAATGGCAATAACTGTATCTATCAACAACTCCTTTGACTGTAAATGAATTAAATACTCCAATTCAAGGATAGAGTGGCTGAATGGATAAGAAACAAGATTCTTATAGATTCTGTCTATAAGAGACTCACACAGACTGAAAGTAAAAAATAGAAAAAGATATTTCATGAGAATGAAAACAAAAAGCAGGGGTATCAATACTTATACCAGATAAAATGGACTTTAAAACAAAGATTGTAACAAGGGACAAAGGACTCAGTAACCCTACTTTTAAGTATTTATCCAAAGAAATCTAAAACACTACTTTGAAGAAACATGTGCCTCCATATGTCTGTTGTAGCATTATTTATAACAGCCAAGATATGGAGGCAACCTGGGTCTTCAGCAGCGGATGAAAGGATAAAGAAGAGGTGGTACATATATACAATAAAATATTACTCAGCCATAAAAAATGAAATCTTGTTATCTGCAACATGAATGGACCTAGATGGGATTGTGCTGAGTGGAGTAAATTAGACAGAGGAAGACAAATGCCATTTAATTCACTTACTTGTGGAATCTAGAAGAAAGGATAAACAAAAACAACAGAAACAAGCTCTTAGACACAGAGAACATTTTCATGATTGCTGGATTAAATGGGAAGGAGATGGTGGAGGGTGAGAGGATTAAGAAGTACAAATTGGTAGTTACAAAGCAGTCATGGGGTTGTAGAGCATAAAGTGGAGGAATATAGTCAGTAATATTGTAATAACAATATATGGTGTGAGATGGGTCCTATATTTATTAAGGTGACCACTTTGTAAGTTATATAATGTTTAATCATTGTGCTATATATCTGAAACTAACACAATATTATATTTCAACTATAATTGAAACAATAAAATATAAAAATAAAAAAAATTAAGAAAGTACAGGTTGACCGTTACAAAACAGTTATGGGAATATAAAAATCAGGATAGTGAATATAATCAATAATATTGTAATAACTATATATGGTGTCAAATTGATGCAAGACTTATCAGAAGGATCATTTCATACGTTATATAAATGTCTAAGCACTAAGATGCATACCTGAAACTGATATAATATTGAACGTCAACTGGAACTGAAAAATAAAATAAAATTTAGAAATTCTTCCAAATGTAAAAAGGAGTGCTTTAAGTGTCAGAGAGCCCATCAGAATTTTCAATAAGATTTTTTAGAGAAAAAAAAAAAACCCTTTATTTTAGTGCCCAAGGCTGCAAAACATAAATCTTTGTGATGTGATTTCTTAGGGTATCCCCCATCCAGACAGTTTGCTCTTAGGCTGACACAGCTGTCATTCCAGGAGACATCACATTGCTCATTTATTAATTTTTTCAATAATATAAAAATAATATATGACCAAGAAGGGTTCACTTTAGGAACACAAAAGCTATTTAAGAATGGGAGCCCTACTAACATAAATCATTATATTTTAACGCTAAAGAAGAAAACCAACATTACCTTAAGAATAGATGCAAAGAAGTTTTCCCTAACATTTAATAGCATTTCTGATAAAAACACTAAAATAAAGATATAAAGAAATCACTTAAATGTGATGAAAACTGTTAAACAAAAACCAATATTAGACTTCTGTTTTCAATCACAATGGAATAACAGAGACTGATTTACCTTCATTTTTTAAACAGCTAAATGCTGGACCAGGTATACACAACAAGTTTTCAAACATTGCAGAACGGTCAATGAGGACAGTGATCTTTGAGAGAAGAAAAACAAATGAAGTGAGACCTAAAGTACTCCAGCACATCATCTGGAAAAACTGTCCAAGCATTCTCACTGGGTTAAGGAGACAAGATTGAGCTCAAACAGAGCAAGGTGATCAAAGTTTGTGCGGCTGAGTACCTGAAAGCAGGGATGCCCACATCTTCAGGGGGGTCCCTCAAGTTTGTGGCTGAAATTACCATGTGCATCTGTTAGGAGACCAGAAACGGGGAGGCAGATCAACCCTAGTTTATACAGGGTGAGAAAGAGTACTCTCACCAGACAGGGTGGAAAGGCTGCCTAATACCTCGGACATTGGGCTCGGCTTTCAGAAGCATATTTCCTCAGGGTGGGCCAAATTAGCCTTCAGCAAAAAGTTGTCTTATCAAAGCTTAAGAGCAAGCCCTAAACAAGTTAAACTAATTGCACATAACTTATTGTATTCTAAACAAGCCCATGAACATCTAAAGGAATTTAAAAAATCTAGCACTTGATAACATAAAATGTACAATGTCTGGCATCCAATCAAACATCACAAGATATGCAAATAAGCAGGAACATGATCTATAACCAGCAAAAAAAAAAAAAAAAGAAAGAAATCAACTTATTGATCAAAAAAAGCAATTCCATAGAGCACAGAAAACACAATTAAATATATTCTAGCCAAGATTTCACATTTTTGCCTTATCACAGCTTTTAGCAGCAAAAATTATATAAAAATTACAGAATTGACACATTACCCCAATATTTAATGCTAATAAATCCAAAAGTTATCAAGAAGAAAGAAAAACAAGAGCCAGAATGATGTTATTTCCTCAGAATTTTCTAATCTTCAAAACTTCATACCCTGCTTCATTTTTGACTTCTTTTTGTTCTTTCTGTTTTTAGTTGTTTGTTCCTTTCTTCTCTTTGGTAAGTACATTCTTGTTTTATTTTTAATAAAAATATTTCAAAAACAAAAATTCAGAAATATATACATATAGCTAATATAAGCATGTCCACTCTTAGAGCTGCTTCTGTTTTGTCATTTTTCTTTAGCTCTCTCTAATAATAATTAAAAAATATTTATAATGTGCTGTTATGTGCTAAGCATATTAAGTGTTATGTAGATATGCATATAATCTTATATAGAAATACATAAATTGATTATTACATCAGTCCTGTCTAATAAATATTATCATCAATTTTATTTCACAGATAAAGAAATTGAGGCATGGAGAGATTCAGAAGCTTACACTAAAGTCATATAGTTGATAACTGGCATATTTGGGTTTGAACTCAGATAATCTGCTACCAGAACCAATGATTTTAACTTCTACACTATACTTCTTTTAATTAACACACAGGTTGTAAATATATTATTTATTTAATTTTTTCTTTATCTTTTTATTACTAAATTTACTGAGATGTCACTGGCTAATAAAATCATATATGTTTTATGTGTACAATTTGATAATGCATCAGCTGTATATGGTTTTGTGTGTTCACCACCCAAAGTTAAATTTTTTTTCCATCATAATATATTTGACCCCCTCTACCTAATTTACCTCCCCCCACTTCCATATGATAACCACCAAATTATTGTCTGTTTCCATGAGTCTCTACTTGTCTGTCATGTTCATTTGTTGCGTTCAGTTTTATATCTCACATACGAGTGAAAATGTGGTTCTTGGCTTTTCCCGTTTAACTTATTTTGCTTAGCATAACAATCTCAAGATCCACCCATGTTGTCGCAAATGGCAATATAATTATCTTTTGTTATGGCTGAGTAATATTTCACTGTATATATGTATCACAGTTTCTTTATCCAATAATCTATCGAAAAGCACTTCAGTTGTTTCCATGTCTTGGCCACCATGAATAATTCTGCTATGAACATCAGGACACATATATCTTCGTAAATAAATGTTTTAAAATTTTTGGGGTACATACCCAGAAGAGGGATTGATGGGTTGTATGGTAATTCTACTTTTAATTTTTTGAGGAGCCTCCATACTGTTTTCCATAGTGGTTGCACCAATTTACATTCCCACCAGCACAGCATATAAGGAATCCTTTTTCCCCCCACAATCTCTCCAACACTTGTTATTACTTGTCTTGTAGATGATAGCCATTCTAACAGATTTGAGGCAGTTAGATTATCTATTTTAAAAAACAAAACTGTACAGATGTAACTGATTCAGCTTCTTGCCATTCTTTTTCCTCCATACATCTCCCAAAGTAACCACTAATTTGAAGATGTAGATAGTTCTCACACATGTTTTTCCCTCCCTCTTCTCTCCACCTTTGGATCTCAGATGAAGATATCTGTGTGAATACATTACCCAGTGTTTAGCATACAATCAGTCCTCATTGGCCCACACAAGACTTCTCTCTTGCTATTTCTGTAAATGAATTTATGTATACCTTTCTATATCCATTCTTCATCTCCATGCCCTCATTCTGCATCATTCACCTGCACAGTAAACTGGTCTAATGTGCTTTGTATTTTTGAATTTTCGTATTTCTTTGTAAAACCCATATCGATGGAGATTGTGGTTGTGGTTGTGTATATATTTTAAATTTATATAAAAAGTACTTTACTATGTAGACTTGGCATTACTTCTGTTTTTTTCTTGGCACTGTTGTACAATAGATCAATGTTATAATGCACATTTAATTATTGCTTCTAATGCTGCTGCACAGTATTTCACAATATGTATCAACAGCATTTGTCTAATTGCCTCCTACTCCCTACTGTAAACAGAATTGCAATGACCATTTGTATACATGTCCTGCAATGAGCCTATGTGGGAATTTCTCTGGAACATATGGAGACTTAATAACAAAATACTTATAACATATTCTCCAGGAGAATCATACTGGTCAATACTACCCAGAAAGGCAGGAGAATTCCTATTTTTTCTGCATCCCTACATCATTTGGCATGATCTAACTTCTAATTTTAAAAAATCTGATGTTCAGTGTTTTAATACAATGCACATTTTTCAAATTACTAATGAGTTAGAGTATCTCTGTAGGTACTTTTCATCGGGGTTCCTCCATTTGCAAATTCCTCATTTGCCCAGTTTCTTGTCAGGTTTCTCATTGTTGATTCAAAGGAGTTGCTTGCATATTCTAGCTAATAGATAGAAACTAACAGTCTCTTATCAGTTTTGGATATTGAAAATATATTCTTCTAATCTATTATCTCTGTGTTGATCTTATCTACAGGGTCCTTCATATAGCAGAAATTTATACTTTTGATAAAATTATAATCTTTATTTTTTTGCTTTATGCTTTGTATTTTTGTTTCTTAAGAAGTCACAGAGATGACTTCTTAAAAAATATGCCTTTAGACCTTTAATCCATCTGAGTTCACCTCTACAAATAAGGTGTGAATTAGTTAGAAATTCAGTTTTTTTTTATTCATAGGCCAATTTTTCCAACACTATCTACTAAGCATTGATTTATGAAACTAATTTTATCATACATTAAGTTTATATAAACAGGTAGGTTTATATCTGAATTCTCTATTCCATTCTGTTAGACTTGTTTGTTATCCTCTTTGAATTGCCTTTGTCTAAAATCAATTGAGGGTTCATTCCTGGGCTCTCAATTCTGTTCCATTGTTCTGTAAGTCTGTCTGTACCTCAATTCTACACTCTCTTGACTAGTATATTAAAACTTAAAATCAGTTTCAATCCTCATCTTTTATTCATATGTAATATGGCTAGCTCCCAACTATTTTCTTATGTATATTTTAGCACACACAAGAGTAGAAGAAGTGGTATAATGAATTTTCATTACCCATCACTCAGTTTCAAAAATCTTCTATACTTCTCCAGCTCTTACCCATTTCTGTTTATAACTTTTCATACTTTTATTGAAATATAACTTACTTACTAAAAGTTCACCCATTATAACTGCCTAATTCAATAATTTTTAGTAAATTTATAAGATGTGCAAATAGAACCACATTTAGTTATAGAAATCTTTCATTGTTTCAAAATACTCCATCTTTCTCAATAACTGTCAGTTCCTACCCACTGCTCTTACTTCATCCTCAGGCAATTATTCATGTGCTTTCAATCTCTATATATTTATCTTCTCTAAAATTTCATATAAATAGAATTGTGCAATAGGTCATCTTTTTCATCTAGCTCTTTTCTCTTACTGTAATATTTTCTAGTCATACATATTGAAACATATATAGTCATGTGCTGCTTAACAACAGGGACGCATTCTGAGAAATTTGTCATTGGTTGATTTAGTCATTGTGCAAACATCACAGAGTACACTTACACAAGCCTATGACACACAACACAATCTCAGTCAATCACTAGAAGATTTTGTGTGTGTGCATGAAAATCAATACAATGATTTTAAAATAAATATGGAATTGCAAAAATAATAAGAATAGCTAAGATAAAGTTGAACAAACCTGAAGGACTTATGTGATCAGATATCAAAAATTATGATGTCACAATTTAACAACCTGGTTTGGCCATTCAAAAATGCCTCCAGGGCCCAGAGACTTACAGTCTGAATGACAGTGTTCTGCCCTTGGTCTCTGCAGTGTCAGGCACTGTCATAGTCACTGAGACAGTGACAACCCACACTGGAGATCAGTATGCTGTATTGACTTGGCTAATATTTATTTCTCACTCTGCTTGCAGGATGAAGATCAGAACCAATTTTCATTCACATGCCAGAGCTTGCGATACTTTCAGTATACTTCCAGGCATTCCTCAACAACCTTGCAACATGCCACCATTGAGTAGAGCTTAACCTTCACAATTCCAGATCACCACAGGAGTTTTGGTTATACACTGCATCAATAACATCCTACCAAAAAACAGGTGGAGAGAGTGCTGCCATTAGTCACTGACACAATAACCCACAGCAAATAGGCTATAAACCCAGGTAAAGTTCAAGGCCAAGCACAGCAAGGGAAATTCCTAGAGACCACTTGGACAGGAAGCCAAAGAGTATTTCAGATACAGTAAAGCAAAAAATGGAAGCAATATCTGGAAGGCCCCATTGGGTACTGAAGACAGCATGTAGCCTACTTGGGCGTCCTTTTGCCCTTACCATTTAAGGTGACCCACAGGCCACCAATTTTGAATGAGGCCCTTTGGAGCAACAAATCTTGGAAGCTATCAATAAAGCTGTGGCCCAGCCACTGCCTTTGGGACCTCTGGAGTCTACTAGTACAGTGGAACCATAGGTGTCCACAATCTCCACACATGTGGATGCTCATGACAAAAAAACTTTTAAAAATAGGACAGGAATAAACTTTCATGCCAATAAAGCTTGTGCCAAAGGGGATTAACAATAGCCCACTGAATACATCAGTAGAGTGGACAAAGAAGTCCGCTTCAGATGCAAGAATGGGTCAAGGTCCAAGGGATGATTCTGGAAGTTGTCGAGACTAAAGACATAGTACAATCTTGTGATTCTTACCAACAGGCCCAAACTGTCCAATGATGAGAAGAAATGGGACAAATTAACTGTAGATTAGTACCCTTGTAGGTCTGGCAGATGGACCACATCAGACCCCTATTCCCCAGCCATGGACACCAATGGTGTCTCACTGTGCTGACTCTTATTTAGGCTATGGTATTGTCTTTCTAGTCTGACATGGATGCCGGAGCTACCATAACTTCCCTTAAAAAGAATTAATATCATGTTTTTGGATACCTCACAGGACTTCGCTCTGACCAAAGTACATGTTTTACTGCCAAAACAGTACAGTGATGGGTGCACACTCATGGGTTATGATGGACTTTCCACACTCCCCATCACTCAGAGGCCAATAGAGCCATCGAACAATGAAACTGACTTAAACAGCAACTAAAGAAAGGATATCATGATGATCTGCTGGTAGGGTGTTCCCCCTGTCTGACTAGGACAGTAAAGACACTAACCACTGCACTCCAGCACAAAAGAAACAGCATTGTAATGCATGTTGGGAAATACTGAGCTTGATGCAGGTAGAGGTTGACCATGAAGTCAACTGATTAGGCTGTGCCTGTGTAATTACAATCTCAGTATATCCGAATAATTATTTTCTTTTTTCTCCTTAGAGCACATGCCTCAGTAGTGGTTTGCCACAGTACCCTGAACAGCACCCTCAAGTTCTAATCTGGAGGTGATGCTTCCAGGCAATGGTATCTCTTGTGGCATCAAGGACGTCTGATCCTGCCATCCAAATGGGCAATGTTATTAGACATGCTAAGCTTGTGCAGATCATGACCTTCTTTCTTGAACTGGAAGACCAAGTCTATGTAATCCCCTAAATTTTCCAGAACTGGGGCCTCGGTGCTTGTGTTTGCTGATGAGAACTCAGCAGCTGTGTCCTTTCTGGGCTGGACAAGTCTCCTGCTTACAGGTCTCTGTAAAGTTTCAGCAGCCACTTACTCCATGGTCCTTCTCAGTGGCAAATGTATTTTAACCATTTTATCCCAATTCCCCAAAATTCACCCATCAATGGAGGGTGTTTAAAAGAGATCTTGTCTGTGATTTGGAAAAACAACAGATCTGGCTTGAAAACCTCTTTCAAATAATGGCTGTGCATCAAGATCATGCTACTTAATTTTTCTCTGTGTTAGTATCATCACTAATACAGGTGACACAATGTATTCTCTCATTAGACCAGACGGACTAACATGTGGAATCAGGAAGCCAGAGCACTGAGTACAGATCTAGGCAAGGAAAATTAACAAGAATGGTCATGCACCAGGTCCCCTAAACATCCATTGAGTTCTCAGGTAACCTCAATGAGAGGTAGACTGAGGGAAAGCTGAGGGGTCACAATGGGCTTCCTGTGGTTAGTTGTAAGACCTTGGACACCAAGAAGAGAGATTTGAAGGAGCATCTTTGAAAGAAAGATCAGCAGCATATGGGCATCTGTTCAGAGAGTGACAAGGTTCTTAATCTCCCAGAGGATCTCGTCTGTGACAAGAAGAGGCGATGACCAGCAGATCCTGCTGCCATGAAAACCAAGAAAGGCATTGTATCCTTCACATATCATGCCTTTAGTGCCCTGGTGCCCAGCACTGATCTACGTGTGAGGTATGGAGGGTGGGCAGAAAGAGCTGGCAACTTTATAAGGCCCATGGGTGTTACTTTGAGTGAACTGGAACGTTCTAAAACCACTTAAATTAGGTTTATTTTGAGTTTCCTCAGTTCCTTAGTGTGTAGGAAGAAGGCTTAAATCAGATTTTTGATATGTCTTTATTTCTTTTGTGTAAACTCCTCTGAGAGTGTTATCCAACACTCACTGAGGGACTGTTTTACGCAAAAGGCAGCATTAAGTGTTGAACATACTGTCTAACCATGCATCTTCACTGTTAGTTTTGTGGTCATGATTATTATTTTCTTCAGTTTACTAAACTGGAAATTTTAGCTAGTTAGAAAGATGAAATAAGCTACTGGGGTTATTTCACTAGTATTGAGAAAGCTAGTCTTTAAATTAAATTAAATTAAATTAATTAAATTCTTAACTGACATAAAAGTCCACATTTTAACTGGAACATAATGGTGTCTCACCAATATATGATGAAAGTAAATCTGTAATAAATAACATAGTAAAATGTGCAGATATATCATTGCTTGTCTGAGAGTTTAGACTTAATCTTCCCAGCTGGCCTCATAAATCATGACTTATTGACACCCAGCAATCCTTGTCTGCAGGTGCCATGGAAAGTTCTACTCTGTCCAGTAAATTCTGGGGCCTGATTCAATTAAGAGCCTGCTAACTGAGGAAGCAAGAGAGATCACTTGTCCACTCATGAGGTGGCCTAGGCCAACTTCCAAGCATAGGGAGAAAGACATGAGTTTGATAAGTTACTTGACCTACACTGTCAAAAATTGTTTTTTATCCCCTAAAATAAATTTAAATAATAACTTTAAAGAAGGCTTAGAAAATGGACCAGCAAGGTCAGTGGACTCAGGCATCAAGATCTTAGGATTCTGAAAAGAGAGCTTTTTCACAGTGAGTTACAATCTCCAGTCTGGGAACTGGGGACATCCTATTATCTTGTAACTGTGTTTGAAATCCACGAATCCACAGTACTTTCCTCATTGGTAGCTTTCAGCAGTTCACTCACAATCCACAGAAAGCAGAAATGTTCCCTTCTCTTGTTGCATTTGGTAAAGTCCACTCCATACAGAGTCTGTCTCAGGTAGGTTCCCTCATTTCTTTATACTAGGGCTGAGGTGTGGGAGAATCCTGCTGAGGAGAGCTGGGGCCTGCTTTGTGCCCTCTGTGTGCCCTTAGCAGGGCCTGTGGACAAGCAAGGTGGGAGGAAGGCTGATTCCTTCCTGGGGACTCCAGACATCCCCTCTCCCACTGAAAGAAATCCCTGCCTGGGACAGCAGGGGGCGCTGCAAAGTGAGCTCCTTTGGAGGTCTGCAGGGTGTGCCCTCTGCTGGAAAACCAGCCTTCTGTTTGAGGTCTGATTCTCTCTGGCAGGTGTTCCCTGGGGCCCCTAGGGAGTAACAGATGAGGTTAAGTCCCAGTACCCATTCCTCACAGGACCAACACCCAGCAGAAGGGCCAGACTCAAAGTACAAAGCAGATCTGTGACAGTCAGTGGGAGAGACAGACTTGTATGAAAGAACCTCCCTCTCTGATGGTGCAGGGAGGAATAAAAGACACTATAGGTGCTCTATCTGAGCTGAGAGACTCAGAAAGCAGAGCTGGGAGCAACCCCACCATGGCCTGGACACACTCATCCTCGTCCTCCTCACTCACTACACAGGTGCCTGAATCCTCTGTCTGGGAATTTGGTCCCAGAAGGACACCAGGCTGGGCCCCTATCTGGCTGTGTTGTTGGAACCCCAGATGCACCATTTCTGTGTCTTTATTTTCTTTATTCCAAGGCCCAGTCTGGGCTGATACAGGAGGCTTCAGTGTCGGGGTTGCTGGGTCAGACAGTCACCATCACCTGTACTGGAAACAGCAACAGTTTTGGCAAGTTTCCCACTAGCTGGTACCAACAGCTTCCTGGGGCCGTCCCCAAACTCCTCATCTATCATGACACTCTCAGGTATCCTGGCTCAGTTCTCTGGCTCTTGTTCAGGATCCAAGGCCTTCCTGACCATCTCCGAGCTCCAACCCAGAATGAGGCTGATTATTACTGTTCATCATTAGACAGCAGCTTTCATTCTCACACAGCGCTCCAGCTGCATGAGGAAGTGAGACCACACCTCCCAGGGTAGGTGGTCACTCTTAATTAAAACCTGACAGCTTTTAATACATTTAAACAAAGAAATTTGTGAAGAATTGCTAGAGCAAAGAAAGTTGGTGCTCGTTAATAAGGAATCTTAGCAAGGTTTGAGTGTTCATTAATGGGGAATCCAAACCAATTTGGGCTTGGGTAGGAAATTAGCAAACGGGTAACAAGGTTTGTTTGTACAGGCTCTTTTGGTCCTGGGTTCCTCAGATCTAGGGGTCAGGTTGCCTCTCCACCTTGGAGCTGAGGGTACCTTTCACAGGTAGGATGTATTTCCTGCATTCAAGATCACTGAGGGTTAATGTACCCTTTGGCTCACACAGCTTGTTAAGTAACGTTATTTGAAAAGAATTAATATATTCTTGTGAGATATTTGGGGGTGGCCCACCCTGGGCTCTGAGAATTTTCACTGTCATTGATTCCTGGAGAGTTTTTTCTTTGAAGTCACAAAGTTCTTAAAAATATAGATTCCATTACTATTGGAAATAACAAGCTGAGCCCTGTGTTTGGCATACAAATTTTTCAATCAGTATGTGTGGGGTCCCAGTGTCATGTAAAGATGACAGAAAAGAAAGTCAGGGCTGCGGAGGTAAAATTTCTGCAAGTGGTCAGCAGGGGGCACCATGGGAGTGTTTCTGGGGCACCAGAAAGTGTGCTCACAGATGGAGATTTTCACAAGGAAAGCAAGTCTGAGACTGGAGGAGGGGAGAGCGGAGGGAGTTGGACTTGAGCTCAAGGATGCAGACCCAGCAGCTGTGTCCTCTGCATGGGATCCCAGCCGCTGTCATCTCCTAGGTCCTGCCCATCAAGGAAATGACAGCAGCACTGATGGCCAGAATATATTGTCTACAGGTCCCAGACCTGAATGAGTATATGGGAAACAGGCAGGGGTTGGGGACATATTTGCATGAGCATCTCCCCCACTGTGAGACCAGTGAGATTAATATAATAGAGAACTGGTCAACCCAGCACCATTGTGGGGATCAGGGCTGTGTTCACCATGGCCTGGACTCCTGTCTGCATCACGTGGAACTTCTGGGAGATTCACCTGCACCCTGTGACATCACTGCTGATGAATACAGGATATTATGGTATCAGAGGAATATAAGGAGCCTTCCCAAGTTTCTCCTGAATTATTAGAATCAGTCAAGAACCAGGGCTCTGGGGTCCTCAGCTGCTTCTCTGGGTCCAAAACTTCCTCAGCCAATGCAGGGTTTCTGCTCTTCTCTAGGCTCCAGCCTGAAGATGAGGTGACTATTCCTGGTATATCTGGCTCAGTGATGATTGTCATAGTGACATAGACTGACCAGAAAATCCAGGCTTGTCTATACTCTTAGTTTATTGATGTTAAAATATAGCTACCACTACTGATATAAAAAAAGTATCCATTCTAAATACTCCATGAGTATTTTATCAAATTAATCCAGAAATATTTTTTTAAAATCCCCAAACCAAATATGAGAGCATTTTTTTTACTTACCTGCATGTGAACCTGAAGATAGGATGACACACAGATCCCCCTATAAAGAGTCTCCAGAGACTTAGAGGCTCTACCTGGCCCCAGGGATTATCCCTGTTCTCCTTTCAGGCCACAGTAAGGATGTTACAAGGGTAGGCCTGCTGACACCTTTCTGGTAGATATATATCTAATACTAACTCAGCCTCAAAGATGGGGAGTGGAGGAAAAAATTATAAAGAAACTACAGCTATGTGGGTGAGAATGTAAAAATTTTGGTCATCCATTAGTCCTCACAGTTTCTTAGACTGCAAAAGATACAATGAGGTTAAATCTTTGTTCTGGTGCTCACCTGGATGAAATGTGAACAGTCTATTAAGAGCAAACTCATATCTCCATCAACTCTAGCCTCATCCCAGCCCTCACTTGTTTCTTCTGGCCATGCTTTGCAGCTGAAGGAGGACCTCTGTGACCACTCAGACTCTAGGACTGTCCCTGACCATGATCACCAGTGAGAAAGTCACAGCAGGTGAGAAGACTGCACAGTGCAGCTGGTACCACAGGTCATGGCGGGGACTCCTAGACAGTCCTCAGGTGTCTTATGAACTTATGGCAGCTCCCTGATGATTTTTGAATCCCTGACCCTTGCACAGTGAATAGTGACCCCATGGGTAAAAGATGAATGTAGAGCAGTAGTTCAGAGCATGAGAATTATGGTCATATGTTGGTTCTTGGACCTGGGTTTCTCCCTCTGATGAACTGTAATGATAAACAGAATAGATGAAGCCGAGTGTGGGTTTTATGAGTTAATGTACAGAAAGCATGTAGTTGTGATGGAAATTATTTCAGAAAGTTGACACTGACATTGTGTCATGTAAATGGAAAAGAACACACAGACTCACAAACACAACAAGCATGCACCTCTTCACATACACACCACATAGAAAAAAACAACACATGCCCAACTCTGATGCACACAACCCAACACCACCTAAAGGGAGCACAGATACTTCCAGGTGCCAGGTGTTCTACAAACATGGAGATATATATATATATATATATATATATATATATATATATATATATAGTCTTAAAAAGCAGGTTTGTGTTTTCTTTCTCACCAAAGCTCTAATTCTCATTCCCACCAGGAATCTGGAAGCATGTTGGACCTCAGACGGAAGCAGCAAGGATATACATCTGTCCATCTGTCTTATCATCTAAGTGTCTTCCTCAGCCAGCAAGGAAGTCCAGAGAGAGCACCATTTTCTCATGTTCACAGAAGAGGGCACTATGAGGATCACATCAGATTGTGAAGGTTTGTGCATCATGTTAGATCTCTTGGTGACTACTGAAAACCAGATAGACACAGTTGTCAAGTTGAGGCCCTCACAGTAAGCTTAGAGTGCACCTGTGAGAGGTGCATGAGCTTTTCCCAGATGCCATATTCTTTAGTCCTTTAGGTTGTCAATTACAAAATTCTTAACCTCAGAAAGAAGTATTGCCTTTGAGAACAGACCCTACCCATCAGCTGTTAGCCAGGTGCTGCCATTGTAGTCACCCCCATGGTGGGTCAAATGCCAGGGGCTTAGAACCTCCTCTTCCACCACCACAGAAAACAGTATTAATGTACTTTTATAAGGCGTGTTATCATGTTTTCACATCTGAAACTAACTGAAAAAAAAAGGAAATTGAGAAAGTTTATTCCAGGCAATGACACATGATCTGACATTGACAGCCTCTTCATTTCTCCTGCCACCAGGAAGCTCCTCCAGTAGGTCCTCCTAGAAGGCTGGAGGGATGCAGAGTTACTGTCAGGAGTGGCAATATTGCTCATGATACACTCAGGGAGCTCGGCCTCCTGCGGACAAGGCGATCCAGTACATGGAGAGGGCTGGTTAAAAATCAGAAAATATGTGGAGATTAAACAATACACCTTCACATAAGGTATTAGAGATAAATAGAAATTTAAAATAATTTGAACTAGATGAATACACGACTCATCAAAATACATGAGATGCTGTAAAAGTAGCGAATCAAGAGAAATGTAGATGAATGCTCATAGCAGCTTTATTTATAATTGTTAATAATTAGAAACCATGAAGATATTCTTCAAAAGGTGATGGACACACAAACTGAAGAGTCTGGTTCCTGATTAAAAGATGTTTGTAATTTTTCAGCTCTAATCACAGGCAAGCACAAAGACTTTGTGTTGGATTCTCAAGGAATGCTGTCATCCCCACACCAGACCTGGCACAGGGCCAGATCACTACAGTCTCTGAAGGGAGTTGCAGTCAAGGACTTGGACCTCTATGACTGATAGGTGATGCTCTCTACACATTTGCATCCCTGGCCCACCATCTCCATTCCTGGGACTCTTTTCCTGAGGCCATGAGCCCAGCTTCTCTTTAAAGACCACCTTGTGGTGGAAGAAAGGAAAGCCGAAGATACTTTCCCCACTCTGACTCTGTCTCCAGTATCTTTCCACTCCTAGCCTTTCTCCTTTGTCCTCCACTGACCCTGGGGTTCATAAAACTGTAAAGGCTTTAATAAGAGTTTCCTCTACAATGAGACAACTCCAATCTGTTCTCATCTACCTGACAATTCAATAGTGAGACATTTCACAGGAGTAGTGGGGGATGCAGGAGGGAGATAGTCCGTACTTTCTCCAGCTTTAGCTTCTTCCTCCAACCACTAGAGTAATTAAAATGTAAACCCTCTCATATTTGTCCTGTTGTTTTCCTTGGCTATTATGACACCTGAGAGCTCAGCTCTCTGCCAGCTCATTGAGCTCCCAGCGCAAGCTTTGTTTTATTCATACAGTGGAAAAGTATGCAGTGATCAAGGAACTTAGTTATCAAGCTATGAAGGTATGAAGAGATTTTAAATGTATATCACAGTAAAAGGAGTCAGTCTGCAAAAGCTACACAGTCTATGAATTCAACTGTACAACATTATATAAAATCATATTTCTCTAAAATAATGATCTAATTATATAAATTCTCTCATCATCTCCATATATGACCAATTTTGTCTTTCTACATAATTATCAATTTCTATTAATTTGCTGAGCAGTTAGTTTTCTCTGTGTCATTGTGTGGATGACAGGCAGGCTCTTCACTGTGTATTTGAACATAGAAATCAGTTAATTTTTAACAATGCATTACTGTGGATGTAAATGTGACTGAAGTTAGGAATGGCCATGAGTTTTTAGATATGATATTCAAAACACAATTCATAAAAGAAAAAAAAATAGTTCATCATTTAGAATGTAGCAATATTAAAAAGTTTTTATTTTATAAAAGACCCTGTCAAGACAAAGACATAAAAATGATATAGCTGATCAAAAATCTGTAGCCAAAATAAATATTAAAAAACCTTTAAAATCCAACAATAACTATAATCTAAAACAAAAGAAATGGTCAAAAGGTCTGAACAGGAACTTGCCCAAAGAAGGGAGATGTGTGGTAAATACCTGACTAATTCTTCTCTTCTATTTTTGTCTCCCCCACCCAGAAGTGTGTTCTCACACAGCTCATGTCCTTATCACCTTCCAGTCCTTGATTAAGTATCATCTCTATAATAAATAAGGCCTGTTCAACCTTATTTTTCTTTCCTTAACTACTGAGTCCCTTTCTTATTTTTCTCCGTCTAAAGTGTGGTGACATTTGGTAATTAATCTCTCTCCCATCATTAGAATGGGGTCTCCAAGAGGTGAATGTTTCTGTTGGTCATTTGCCTGCTGTTTCTCTAATACCTACAACATTCCCTGGGACATCAAAGATTGCTCATTATGTTGTATATAATAAAGCCAGTCATGGAGTACTACACAAAGCAAATTGGATTAGGTCCATAAATATTTATATATATTCATGTTACTGAATCACAACTTTTAATCCATTATCCATTGTTTCTTTAGGCAATTAGTGGGTGTGGATGTAAAAGTTGTGCTGTCAGTGACTAGTATATTTAATTTTATACACCAAAGCATTTTAATGTTGATAATAAAAGATATGTATTCTTTGTGCAATATGTATTCTTCATGTGATAAGTATTTTTTGTGTGATTTGTTAACATTATATATAAACATACCAATAAATTATGTTAATGTTGGATAATCTGTGGTATGTATACACAATGGAATCTACTCATCCAGAAAAAGAGATGAAATACTGCCATTTGTGACAACATTGATAGATTTCAAGATAATCATACTAAGCGAAATAAGCTAGAAAAAGTTAAAAATCACATGATGCACATGTGAGATATAAACCTAAAAGCAACAAACAAACAGGACAAACAAACAGAGACTCATGGACATGGACAATAGACTAGAGGTTATCAGGAGTGGGGATGAGAATGTTAGATTGGGTAAAAGGGGTCAAATATGCAGTGACAGAAATAAATCTAACTACGGGAGGTTAACATAGAGTGTAAATATATATATATATATATATATATATATATATATATATATATCTGCTTTACTGTTAAAATGTATAGCTAAAACTGTTGGATTTTGTTACCAACATCACCATAAAAAATTAAATTACAAAAACTGAATCATGATAATGTTGGTACAACTACTGAATAAAATATACTGGTTATAAGTGAATATTATTTTATATGAATTCTATCTCAATAGCACATTTAAAACATGAATGGTTTGATATTCCAGTATTAGGTAACAGGTGGCTTTATTTAAAACACAAGCTAAAATTGTTCATTATAATCATTAAAAATTCAAAACAGAGATTTCAAAGCCTTACCCATGCCCTTTATATTAGGAAATACTTCTACATTTTAAGGATTGAAATAAATGAGAACAAATGTTATTTTAAAAAATTAACAAATTACTATTTTGTAGGTGAGGAGGATGTTAGATGAGGCAGAGTTGAAAGAGGAACTCATTTCAAATGGAAATCTCTGGAAAACACAGAGAACAAGTGTAAGGTGACACAATCTTCCAGAAGAGCTAACTAGAACTAATGCTATGAGTTTACATACACATATAGTGTCATTTCATTATCATTTAAAGTTATCAACTCTTTATTTACACAGAGAAATAATAAAAAGGCAACATTTCTGGTAGAAAGTTATCTAAGGATTAAACTGTCCATTATTAATCTCATTTTTGCTATGGAAAAGGGCAAAATAGACTCAATTTTAAAAAATAATGCAAGATAGTACAAGATAGACTCAAAATAATTATTTGGCACTTAACAAAGGTGCTCAGAGTTCAGATAAAAGTCCAGGGGACAAAGCCTGGGAGAACCCCCAGGAGAAGGAGCATGAGTTGGTTGTCACTGTGTCCTCAAGGGCTTTGTCAGTGGTCCCTTGAAGTTTCCTCAGAGATGCAGCCCATTCATCATCAGCTTCAGATCCTTCTTTTGCAAACAGCAGATTAAGTCATAAGCCATTCTGAGACATTCATGAGGTTCCTCAGGATCAACTGAAACAAAGAAATATATACAATGAAACTATTACAAAACATAGAAAATATACTCTTATTTCAACTGATTCTGGCTGTTTCTGGTCAATGCAATAGATCACTGTAAAGAATGGTCACAACCCTTTCTAAGTGTCCATAAAACCCCAAGACATAGAAATACATTACTTTTATAGGGCCTAGGGTTCAATAAAAAAGTAAAAAATAATTAATAGACAAACTAAAAACCTCATGTGCATATTACAGTTTTTTGTATATAACAAATTACTAAAAGAAAGGACTACCATTAATCCATTCAAAGTGCTGGAGACATGAAAAAATAGCTCAAAGAAAAAAGACAAAGGGCTTTTAATCTCACTCAAAAATATATTAAAATTAAACTGATATAATTAAAGTGCACCAAGGTACCACGTCACACCTATCAGTGTAAAATTACAAAAGTTTCATACCTACTATGCTAGTGTGGCTGTGCACACATTTTTTGCTTTAGGAAAGCCTCAAAAATACCTATGGAGAAGAATTAGATAATATCTAGTAAAATTACGTCAGCACTTACCATTTATACAACAACCCAATATCTTGAAATCTATCCCATAGAGAGAATGGTAAAAAATATAAAAAGAACCACTAACCAGGCCATGTATGGCAGTATTAGAAAATTTAGAATATACTTCTAAACTAAAATGTCTATAAAATCATCATTATAATTAGGCAATACCTTTTATCCAAAGAAAACCAAAGTAATAATTCATAAAGATCTATGCATCCCTAAGTTCATGGCAACATTACTCACAATAGCCAAGATATAGAAGCAACTGAAATGTCCATCAACAGACGATTGAATAAAGAAGTTATGGTTCATATATACAATGGAATACTACTCAGCTATTAAAAATACATCCTCTCATTTGCAATGACATTGATGGACTTAGAGGGTATTAAACTAAGTGAATAAGACACAGAAAGATAAATACCATATAATTTCATTTATATGCAGAATCTAAGAAATAAAAAGAACAAACTAATCAAAAACAGACTCACAAAATATAGATGACAATCTGGGGATGGCCAGAGAGGAGGGATATTGTGGGGCTGGAAGAATGGGGTAAAGGGTTAAAGAAGTACAAATTAGTAGTTGATAGATGGTCACAGGAATGGGGAGCACAGCACAGGGAATACAATAGGCATTGTTTAGGTGGAGAGCCAGAGGATAGAGAGAGCAATTAGAGGTATCATTTTTTAAACTATATAAATGTCTAAACAATGTACTGTATATTTAAAACTAATACAATGAAATTTTTTAAAATTAGGCAATATCAAATAAAAATTGTGAGATGAGGCAAATCACTATGTTGAAAAAAATATATAGCCTTAGTTATTTATTTCTAAACTGCAGAATGACTGAACATTAATAAAGTTAATTTAAGTTAGAAAAGTAGGCATTAAACCCAAATAATGTAACTAGAATGATGGGCAGATATACATATCAGCAAGTAATGAAATAGAAAATATAATAAGGATAATGGTGACTAACAAAACCAAAATTAGTTCTACCTAAAAGTAGAATGGACAAACCTTTAGCTAAATTCATCAAGAATAAAAAGAAAAAAATCAACTTTTATTAAAATTTAAAGGAAGATGGAGATACAAGGTGGTAGATTAAAAATAAAAAGACAATACCATATACTGAACAAATTTATGCCAAGGCATTTGAAAATGTGCAAAAACTGACACAATTTCAGGAAAAAAACCTTTCCAAACTTACTCATTAAAAAATGAGAACCCTAAATATTTCAATAGTTGTGGGGAGCAGTTCGTAAGAAAAAGCTTACGGACAGAAGAACAACAAATGGCATGAGAGCAAAGATGCGAGTTGTTTCCCAGAGCTCAGCCCAGGCCCTGCTTCTAACTTTTGCACCTCTAACCTTTGAAGTTGCTGTCTGGCAAACTGGCAAGAATCTTTACAGCTGCTGTCAGGAAAGTATAGCTAAAAGAATCTTTATAGCTGCTTTTAGGAAAGTATAGATAAGAACAAGAATCTTTATAGCTGCTTTTAGGAAAGTATTTGCAGCTGCTTTTAGGAAGGTATAGATAAGAAGAAGAGTCAACTTACAGCTAGGTCACCATAGCAACCCTGCATTCGCAGAAAAAAACCCCTTCCCCCACGTCCGATCCCATATAAGCAACTGCTTGAGCCCCCAATAAACGAGACTTGATCAGAAAGCCTGTCTTGTCTCCATTCTTTGCGTCTCTTGTCCCCCTTCTTTTCTTGGTTTCTAGGGCCTCGGTTGATCGTCCCGCGGGCCGGGACAACTGGCGCCCAACGTGGGGCCCGAAGATCCGAGAAAAGGAGATGATAAGTCGTCCGCCCCAAAGTGGCTGCGCAGCCCAGATTTAGTCGGTCGCCACAAGAGGACCCGGTTTGTGGAAAGCACCGAGGAGGTACGCGGACGTCCCCCTTTGGATTAGGGATGTGTAAGGGACAAGACAATTGAGTAGGTTTTAGTGTCTCTAGCACGCAGAGGCGATTGCTAGGACTCCCTTCGGGCGCAAAGAGTAAGGGTTGTAATCCCTGATTTCCCTTTACATAATGGGACAAGAAATTAGTGTCCAAGAAAGGTTTATTGGGGGTCTTAAAGACTCACTCCGGGCTCGAAGAGTCAAAGTTAAAAAGAAAGATCTGGTCAAGTTTTTTAATTTTCTAAAGGATGTTTGTCCTTGGCTACCCCAAGAGGGGACAATTGATGAAAAACGATGGGGGTGTGTTGGTGACGCGCTTAATGATTACTATAGGACATTTGGCCCTGAGAGGGTCCCGGTGACTGCCTTTGCTTATTGGAATTGTATTAATGACCTTTTATGTGTACACCGTCATACTGAAGATATTGATGAGGTCCTTAGGAGGGAGCTTCTTATTTGGAAAGAGAATTCAAGCATAGTATAGCCTCTTTAGACACTGGTTCACAAAAAGATGTAGGTGAAGGGCCTTGTTGCCCCAAGGATAAAGATTCTGTTTCTATCCCCACGCAGACCCTATATCCTAGAAGGACAATACACCTGTTTGCGTGGATCAGTGGCCATTAACTTCAGAAAAAACTAACAGCTGCAAATCAGTTAGTGCAGGAACAACTCGCGGCTGGAAACATTGAACCCGCATCTTCCTCGTGGGAGGCGAGAATTCTACAGCTAGAGGAGGAGGCTGCCAGGTACTGAGAGGAGAATGACCCCCCTCCTCCCTTTGTGGCCTTGGCGGAAACTGAAGCCCCCCTGGGGCGCGATCTGCTTGTGGGCAGAGCTACAGCTCTTGCAAAACGCTTTCACTTCATTAGCTGCCCAGATGCAAAAGCTACAGCTGCAGCAAGCTCAGGAAAAGCTTCAGAGCCTATCAGAATAGGTGCCGAGATTAGGTTTTCATAAAACGCCAAGTATTATAGCAAAATTCCCAGGAATAGAGTAGAAATTGCATTGTGCTTATAGACCACAGAATTCAGGTCAGGAAAAGAGGATAAATAGGACTTTAAAGGAAACGTTGACTAAATTCGAATTAGAAATTAGTGAAAACTAGGTAAGCCTCCTTCCCTTAGCTCTTTTAAGAGTACAATGCACCCGCCTACTATCAAAGAAATCAGGTTTACGTGTTTAGGCTTTTTAAAAAATTTATAACAACTATTGGATAAAGAAATTTAGTAACTGTTATTGAGAAATTTGTTTTTTACTTGTGATTTCACATAAGATAATTGCTATAAAATGTTGTTTACTAGTGTACCATATTGTTAAAAGCCAATTATAAACCCTTTAAACAGCTTAGTTTCAAAATCTGTAAAATGAACTAAGAATCTTGAGTATTAATTCATGCATATAAGACTAATGTGTCCATAAAGCATAGATCTTACTTTGATTGTATAACTTTAAGTAAAGACTGCTGTTTTTATACCAACTACTCTGGCATAATTCGAGATAGTCTAACCTTAGTAAAACAAAGACCTTTAATATGGGCTTTTCTAGGACTGCTATTTAGGCCATGTATAGTAAATTGCCTTATAAAGTATATTAAAGAGAGTCCAGGCTGTTAATTTAATAGTATCATCTACTCAAGTAACAGGGGTATCTCAGTTTCCCCAATTTATAGGACATCCAAGATTTGATATGTGCCTAAAAACCAGTGGGGAATGTGACAGCCTGCAAAAATGTGGAAAGGGTGAAAGTTAATTAAAAGTCCCAAAACTAGACAAAAGAAGTCTTTACCTTAGCAATTTTTAATTGGAACAAGAATGCCTAGCTCCTAGAATTTTTAACTGCTTAGTGTCTGCTGTAAAACTTGTGACAAAGAGCTCTCTCATATGCTAAGAGCGCAACATTCCAGGGTACAGATAACAAGAACATCTGCAAGGCCATGTTTAAAACTAGCAAATTCCCTGGCTACGTTTATCTTTGTAATGACCAGTTTCTGCTAGCTTTGTAAAAGATTAACTTCTGTTCTCTTTTTAACTTCTGTTCCGGATCTCCTGAAACCTGAAACCCCCAGCCACCTTGAGTAAGGACTTGCTTTGTCCAGGGGACGGCCGCTGAGAGATGTTTCTCAGCCCCAGACAGCAAGCAGCCTTTCTCAGGAGGGCAGGAGGAGAAGAAGTTTCACTTTAATTGTAATTGGGCTTGAGCCACTTAGAGCAGCTTCACCAGTGATTAATACCGCAGTAGCATCTACCTAGATGCATCAGTTCTGTTCCTGTCTGATTGGGCCCTTGGATAACTAGTGGAAGGCTGGACGCAGCAATACTTCCCTAGTGCGGTCGGTCTGAGACGTCAGACTCTGACCCTGTACCTGTCCTGGTTCCGGTTTCTGGTGCACTAGCATTTTGTGTTATCTGTAGTTTGTCTTGTCTGTCTTCTGTCTGTCTGGGCTGGCCAAATGTACTGCTACCCTCCTATACTTATTTTGATTCTTTCCTTAGGTCTGGCCTCCGTGGCCCCGCCCGACTGGATGCTAGGTGAAAGGCTGATCCTAGCCCTGGCTTAGTTGGCTCTTGTGGGGATTTTCTCTTTTCTTACCTGTTTTCACTAACATGAGTCAGGCTTCCTTCTCAAATCATCCTATGTCCTCTCCCCTTTCAATACTTTTTTAATCATTTTAAGGATTTCAGGAGACAAGCCCAAGCCTACGGAGCTAGAGCGTCAATCACTGCAAAGTTTCTGCCAGCTAAATTAGCCCACGTTTGAAACAGAGTGGCCATCAGAGGGGCCGCTCAACCTGAAAACAGCCTTCCAGTTGTGAGAAATTATCTGTGGTAATCATAGGTTTCTTTTAAAACAATGCAGAGAAATGCATTTGTGTTAGAGATTTAGGTCTGAAGAATGACTAAACATAGAATTGATTAAGTGTTTCCGGAGTGTCTGTGGGGCGGAGTCCTGAAAAGTGAAGTCTCCCTTCTGGCTGGTTCTTCAGTTTAGGTTGGAATTTATTTTTATTGGAAAATAAATTAATAAAAGAGCTCTGCTTTAATTGGTTTAGAAAAAAATAAGAACCTTATAGATAAATTACATCTTCCTAAAATTGTCAGAAAAATAGAAACTAATACAAATGTTTTGTTTTTGTTTTATCAGATCTACATGATCTGAGATAATCTTTGGTAATAAGAATAGTTTAATATTATAAGTTAAGGAAAAGTAGTTGTGTCTTCAAGTTATCAGAAACACAATTTTATTCTACCTGTGTTTATTCGTCAGGTAGTGCGTATGCTAATTCTACTAGTTGTTCAAGTTTACAAAATTATAAAATTGGTATATTCATAAATTTGCTAATCTATTAAATGCTGATACTTAAAAACAGTCTTAACATTAAGAATACTAAGGTTTCTTATAGTCATATTTACCTTTGAAATCTTTTATTATTGCATTGGTTAAATAGATAACTAAGTATTGTTTCATAATGACCTGTAATCCTATTTAACCAGGTGATCAAACCTTATAACATTGTGACAAATTTTCCAACAAAATCTAACTAGGATTTTTGTTTTATCTCAAAATAACTTTGGGACTTCCAAGACGGCCCCTGGAAAATCTCAAAGGTTTAGTTTTGTCACTTCATAAAAGATAAATATTAAGTTAATTCAGTCTATTTGATATATTAAATTACATAAAAACATTATCAAGTAATAAATAATACTTAACCTTTTTTAGGCTATATTTTATAAATATATATTATTAATACAAGTGTTTCAGATATTGCATCAAGTTCTTAGAAATTTGTCAGTATCTTTGCTATTCATATGTTCTTATATAATAATATCAGTTATAATTTCAGTTATTATAAAATATTATATATCATGAATATCAGGAATAGACCTGACTATTCAGAAACAAGAGGCTTATATAAAAGCAAAAGGCATGGCTCTAATTTAGGCCATGACAGTAAAACTATTATAATAATTAGATAGCTATATTTTAGGTAAATACATAGTCTTGATATTAAATCTTAGTATTTACTATAATCACATTTTTATAGCTATTAAAAATGTTGAGATAGTAAATTAAGATTTTAGATAACAGGAAAAATCTGTGTAACTAGAAACATCAAAACTCTTCTTTCCCAGAGATTAATCCTGGGACACTCAGGGTTAAACGGGAACCTGTAACTGCTATTACACTAGCAGTACTGCTGGGCCTAGGCGCCACGGGTACGGGGGTGGGAGTAACCTCTCTCATTCTCTCTAACAGATACTATTCAGATCTTCGACTATCCATTGATGAAGACATAGAGCGCCTAGAAACTGCCATCTCCCACTTAGAAAAATCCCTTTCCTCACTTGCTGAGGTAGTCCTTCAAAATAGGAGAGGCCTAGATTTGTTGTTGTTAAAACAGGGGGGCCTTTGTGCAGCCCTAAAGGAAGAATGCTGTTTTTATATGGATCATTCAGGAGTTGTCAGGGATACTATGGCAAAGGTCAGAGAAGGTTTAGAGCACAGACGTAAATTAAGAGAACAAGATCAAAATTGGTTTCATAACTGGTTTTCTGCTTCTCCTTGGCTAACTACTCTCTTGCCCTCGTTACTTGGTCCACTTATTGGACTACTCCTCCTCCTATCTTTTGGGCCTTGGGCAATTCGGAAGCTCACTAATTTTATGAAAAAACAAATTGATGCCATACTGTCAAAGCCCATACAGGTGCACTATCACCGACTGGAGTTAGCCGAGCAGGGCTACTCTGATGAATAAAGGGCTGTTGCTCCCTCCCCCGGCAGAGGCTGGTAGTCAGTGACGGGCAAGAGCCCCCAGGCCTAGTACCAACCTAAGCCAGGGCATGATTGCAAGACTTTCATGTACCAATGACGGGTAAGGACTATGGCGGTGGGGGTCTCTCCTAAGACAGGCACAGTCGTCTGCACCAGAACGGAGATTTCTGGTTTTATTAAAGAAAAAAGGGGGACCTGTGGGGAGCAGTTCGTAAGAAAAAGCTTACGGACAGAAGAACAACAAATGGCATGAGAGCAAAGATGCGAGTTGTTTCCCAGAGCTCAGCCCAGGCCCTGCTTCTAACTTTTGCACCTCTAACCTTTGAAGTTGCTGTCTGGCAAACTGGCAAGAATCTTTACAGCTGCTGTCAGGAAAGTATAGCTAAAAGAATCTTTATAGCTGCTTTTAGGAAAGTATAGATAAGAACAAGAATCTTTATAGCTGCTTTTAGGAAAGTATTTGCAGCTGCTTTTAGGAAGGTATAGATAAGAAGAAGAGTCAACTTACAGCTAGGTCACCATAGCAACCCTGCATTCGCAGAAAAAAACCCCTTCCCCCACGTCCGATCCCATATAAGCAACTGCTTGAGCCCCCAATAAACGAGACTTGATCAGAAAGCCTGTCTTGTCTCCATTCTTTGCGTCTCTTGTCCCCCTTCTTTTCTTGGTTTCTAGGGCCTCGGTTGATCGTCCCGCGGGCCGGGACAAATAGTCATTAAAGAAATTTAATCAGTGGCTAAGAAAAATTGTCTGTCTGTCCTCTGTCTGTTCTTTGTCTCTCTGTCTCTCTGTATCTCTCTCTCTCCATTTGTGTGTGTGTTGCCCCTTCTCTATTTCTTCATTTCTTATTTCACTGTTGCCTTGCAGAGTGTAGGCACATATTTTATTTGGTTGAATGGTTGAATGATATGATCTTAGGTTCCTTCTAGCCCTAGTAATCTGTGTGGCTATGATTCCATTGATCTGAGACTTGTACACAAGTTGAATATTTAAAAACAAACAAAAAGCTTAACGATCTGTGTAAATTCAATACTCATTACTCACATGTATATTGAGAGTTAGTTTGGTCCTTATACAACCCCAAGGATGATCACTGGAATACAAAAAAGAGAATGACTGTAAAATAAAGACAGTACTCTCCACAGATCATCTTTACACAATCATTGGGAGAGAAGCATTTTTCTGCTCCATCAGCAAACTCAATGATCACAGGACCTCGAGTCCGGTGACTATTTCCCAGAAGGCCCCTGATAACAAAACAAGAAGAATATCAGAAATTTCAAAAAGAAATGTGAAGGCAAAATTATTCTTCTGCCTGCTTTCTTGAACTAGAGGCACGAATTATAAACAGTGACCAAAAGATAACTGAGGAAAGGAACCTGCATGTACATGGGGACACAGGAGTGAGTGGCTGCTGTCCACGGTCCTCAAGTGCCAATGCTTTCTTTATTCTCCAAGCTGAGGGAGACTAATAAGCCCCATCTACTCTCATCCAAGATGAATGATGTTCCTTGTCTTTTAATTATTCATACATTCAAAATATTACTCACTTTATAGAATTAACAGATCTATATTACACAATTTACAAAGCTGATATCAGGTATTTTTTGCAGTTGATTTTTTTGACCATTGAAGACATTTATTTTTCTCAGAAGCTGATGGGGATAAAGGCATGTGTACCTGTCTTCCTGCTCCAGATATTATATTCAAGGAAAAGAGTCTTGTTTAGAGGTGGGGACTATGAGCCTTATATGGAGGAATGAATACCTGAATGCAAATCCCAGTGATCTCACTAAGATTATGTGATATGTACAGGACATAGAGATGTTAACCTCTTTAAAACTTATAATAATAAGGCTTATTTTTAGAATAAGGTGAGATTTAATGTCCATCTTTCATAATAACCAGTTGATTAAGTATGTCAGAATAGTAACTAAAAGATTTTGGACTCTCACTAATTTCTAGAGCTTCTTCAAAGTATTAATTCTCATAGAAAGCCCTCAAAATTCTATTATCATCTTCATTTTACAGGAAGTAAAGTCTTTAGCTTAACATCAAAATTTTATTAAATGTAAGAACATTTGGATCCAGGCAATCTGACTCAAAACTCTGTTCTTCAGCACTGTGATATGCATATAAACCATATTTCATAAGACATGTATACACTAAATTATGAGAAAACGCTGCATATTTAGAAATCGGGGCATGTTGCTACTAACATTGAGATGAATCTGTAAGGTACAAAAAAAGAGTATTCAGTAATTCCAATAAAAAAGATTTTTTTCTCCTTCCAAAATGGAAAACAATTTTTAATATAACTATCTGTTAATTGACTCTCTTACAAAATAATGTCACACTGAATACTTAGCAGCAAGTTAAGGCATACATTAGCTAGCAATTAATCCCATGTAATAGAAAAGTTGTTTATGTTGAGATATCTACGCAAGCTTTCTGATAATTATGCTGATGACAGTTAATAGGATGATAAAATGGAAAATGATTTAAATCTTAAACACAAACAGTGGCATCTCCACTGTTCTTAGTTAGTTCATTCATTCTTGTGGTTATTAATTAGTTTTTCTAAATAATATCAAGCTTCTAGACATAAAAATCCATGTTATGCTTAGTGATTAAGTTAATAAAGTGTCTATAATGAATAATTTTCATCCAATCATTGAACATTCATTTTTGAATATAGTTCAAATGTCAGTCATTAAGTAATCATATTATAAGTATATAATATGTCAGACAAAACTAAATAACACATTATTTATATTAATAATTACTTGTGTTGTAAAATTTATTACCATTTTTGTGGGTTATTATTTCAAGCTTGAAGGAAATTAAGTCATTTACACAGGTTTTAAATAAAATAGCCAATTTGACAGTGAAGTTGCAAGAAATACTATTTTGTGCATTTTACTACAATACTCCTGCAGGTAGAAATAATTGACTGAAATACTGGGAAGATGTTAAAAATGTATTAGAGGCACCTGAGTTCAGAGAGAATGATTTGTTCACCATCCCCAATGCAAGTTATTCTGTGCTTTTTATGTGAATGCTAAAAAACTAATTGATGGACTAGACTGTCTATTAAAGTTCATCCCTTCTCTGTGCACCTGGAACACAGAAGTGAGGTTGAAAGAAGAGAGACAGGCATTTGGATAGGAAATGGAGGCTCAATGATGCATCAACCTTTACAAAAATGTCTATAACATTTTGATAACTGAATGTGTTCAACCATGAAAAGCCTGAGCAATATACTCCTGGAACTCAGTGAGGACTCCCAAAACAGTAACTACTTTCCTCATTGTTAGTTATATCATTGGAATTCAAATCCTGTGATGCCCCAGCTCACTTAGCTTTAGTTGTTTTCTGTCACATGCAGAAAGAAATCCAAAGTCCTATTATGGTACATATGGCCCTGAGTGACCTCCCCTCCCACTACCTCTCTGGCTGTTGTTTTGTTTTTTCCTCTAGTATTTGATCCTCATGGGAAAACCTCACCTTTTGCTGTTCCCCCACACACCAGCATTTATATACCCATAGGATTCCCTCTAAACTTTCCTCTGGGCTCTGCTCAAATGTCACTTCCTCAGAGAAAAATTATTGAACATCTGTATTAAGGACCTGCCATCCTGTTATCCTTCACTTCCCTTTATAGCACTTCTTGAACCCACTGTAGCAACCATTAAGCAACTGTTTATTTTACCCCCCCACCAAAAAAAAAAAAAAACACATAAATTCAATGAATAAGAGAGGGTGAGAAAAAGAAAGGGTCATTAATTTATTACTGAGCCTTAAAAATAAATTTGTGTTCATGATCATACAGCTATTAAAAGAATGACTGCCTCTTAGGCCTCTGATTCCCAATTCTGCTCTTCAGCATAGAAACACAGTTGTTTTAAAGTTCTCCCACTTTCTACCTTCATCTAGTGTCAATGTCTGACCCAGATGAGGCCTTGCAATGTTCCAACCACAGGTGTTTCATCTGCTGAAACTATCACTATGATCATCAATAATTCCCAATCTTTAAACAGTTTTTCTTGACCACTAATTTCACAGAAAAGCCAGCAGGACCCTTGAAGACTGGTTTTCACAAGCACTGAACTTTGTAAGTGTACTGAGAGTGTCCTACCTGGGGGCACAGCTGACCCCACTCGATGAGGAAGCCAGGAGAATGGACAGATTCCAGGTTAAAGGGAGAAGAGCTTTCTGGTTCTGATCAGCCAGACTGAGGAGGCTGAGAAACAAACATACTGTGTGAAGCTGTGAATAAAAACATGTTTTAATTATAGAAAATATATAAGGCTATTTCTAAAACAATAAATGTGCAAAAAATTCCAATGTGTATACATAGGATGCATTAATGAATTGTACAATTGAAACTTATATAATTTTATTAACCAATGTCACATTCATAAATTTAATTTAAAAATCTTATCAGTTTTACACATTAGGAGGAAATTAATTACCAACCTATCAATGTCTTCAATTTTGCAATAGCCAAAATCAAACCAGTTTTCTAGTTAGATCTCTTCCAAATTCCATTCTAACCTGAAATACTAAATTCAGAAAAAAAAAACAACTGACAGTGAAGAAGATGTACATTTCTAGCAATATTCTTCATAGAAATGTATGGTCATGAGCACCACATGACACAGGCTGAAATGCTATAGCCAAATGTCCATCAATGAAAAGGATAGTCACATGTTACACAACTGAATAGTAGAATAGAAGAAAATGAATGAACCTCAGTTAAAACAGCAATGTGGCTGAATGTCACAAATAGATATGTGCTAAATGACTTAGACATCAAGGAATGTATAAAGGATTATTTTATTAATAATTATCCAAAACTGAGAATGGCTAAATTGTGAGAAGTTACACTGGTTGACTTTGAAAAGAAAGAAGTCAAGGGAAGCTTCTAGGTTCTGGCAATTACCAGTTTTTGACCTGACTCACATTTACTTAGGTGGTCAATTTGTGATAAATCACAGAGCTGTCACTTACATTTTCTATGTTTTCTACATGTGTGTTATACTTTGGTGTTTTAAAAGTTCATGAAATGCTAACAGTAAAGATTACCTTGAAAATTAGGTATGCAGAAAAAAGACTATTATGCTGTTGCTTGCCTTCTCTCCACAACTGCCTACCTGACTTCAGAACCTCCGACTGCTCAGAGTCCCCTTGTTGACATGACTATCTATCTTAGGAGCCTTCTTGAATTAGTCTCCTTCTTGAGATTGTCCCTTTTTAATCTGTTCCATCTTGAATAAAGGCATTGGATGAACTCATCTGTGGAGTGTTTGGATGGCTTCACCTCTTATATCCTCCATGTGATATGCACAGAATCTTATAGACAGTTCATTAACCCACACTGAAAGGTGAAAACTCTATGTCCTACAAAACAAAACAACAAATAACTGATAAAGCTTTGTGAAGATGTAGTTCGGGGAATGTTAGAAAGGAAGAAATATGAGACAATCAGGGAAATTTGAAAGTATGAAAGTAAATCTTTCCTTTGAACATATCTCAATCATTGCATCTGGATGAAGGCATAGAAAAACTAAGTGCTTTCTAAAACACCCTACCCACTCTAGGGTACTACAATGAGTCTTATTGTATCCCATGGAAAGAGGGCTCTAACTCATAACTACATCTACACTTGTCCAGGGAAATTTCAGGTAGAAGCTGGGATTCTCTTACCTTCAAGCTCTAAGGAGCTCTCTCAGTGATACTCACTTACAGTCCTTGGTTAAAGGTCTGTGGTGAAGACATGTTGGTGCTATTGATAATGGTGGTCAGGGAGCTCAGGAGAGAGGTCACCAACATGAGCTATAGCATCAGTCCTTGCTGTCCTGAGAACACAAAAGTCACAAGAATTGGCTATGATGTTTTTATCACCACCCTTCTGGGTGGCCCACCGATGGATGCTGTCACAGAATCAAGGTTTTATCACAACTGGGCACCAGTTCCAGCGTCAGTATTTTGTAGACATAGGGCAGCCAACTTGATGTAGCAGTCTACACACCTTCATGATATACGACACAGGCCACCTTCTCTGAGGAGGGATTCAGACAAAAGGAGTCAGCGATCAGAGATGAACAGGCAGGCCCCACCTGCAATCAGTAAACACAGAGTAAGGTGTAGGTTCAAGAAGACAAATGCATTTGTCCCTGTCTTGGAGAGTCGACATTGAATGATCGATTACTATAGAATACTCATACCATGAGTCTGTCCCATCTGTGCCCCTCAAATTATCCATAACTGTCTTGTATCCAACATGTAGCTACCCTGGCCTTGACCAAAGGGCAAAGTCTGATTAGGCTGAGGTCTACGAGTGCTTTAGAGTGAACAGAGGGAGCTGATCCCATTCCTCAGAAAAACAGCAAGGAAATAAGTTCTCCCAGGAACACAGGCCTCCAGAAAGAAAACACCCACTCACCCAGGAAGTATGTCTATTGAACAGTCACGTTTCACCCAGGGTTACTCTCCCACAAGTAAGAAGTGTCTTCTGTGATGGACAATTAGGCTTCCTGCCCCAATGTAATTGGGGATGAGAGAAGAGAGAAGTCTCATTTCTCTGGCAGTTTCATAAAACCTTGATGTTGTTTTAATAAATAAAATTATCACAATAAATACCAAATATTGAAAAAGAAGCATACAGAACACTAAGCATATCCAATTATATTTCATTTAAAAATTCTCTTCTATATTTTAATCCAGTAGTATGCGAGGGATTCACCCAATGGTAATCAGCAGCATAGATTGGCTAAGAAGGATTTTAATTTCTTCCCTTTAAAATAAGAAAAGTTTGACTTTTAGAAACATTTTCAACACTACTGCTTCCTCTCAACTGACAAAGACAAAGTAATTCAAACATCCTGATTCTAAAGCAGTAAAATTTGTCTGAATTCAAAACCTGACTCAGAGAGTCCAAGGCTCCTCAGTGTTTGTTCAGGCCCACCTCAGTCAGCCAAGGCACTGAACTGCCACCACAGATCACCCACTCGAATTTTCCCAGTTCTACCTTATCCTCCCATGCTCTCGGCCTTATTCTGAGCCACTCACCAAAACAGGACACACAAATGCAAATGTCTATGAGAAACAAGTGGGGGTCATAAAAGTACTAGGTGAACAAAGCATCAAATAGGCAAGTATTCCTGCCTCTGAATTCTTGCATGGCTTTTTTTTTTTTTTTTTACATGGAAATTTGTTTTAACTTTCATATGAAACAGATTTCTCATTTAAATTGTTGAATACATGTTCAAATACTCTTCATAATGATAAATGGAGAGAAAAGTGACATGATTCTTGCCTGTGTATAGGACACGGCTGGGAATCTCTGGTATCACAAGGAGTAATGCTGGTAGCAGCTGGGGAACAAACACGAGGAAGGTGGCCTTCACTTGATACTTGTCCTTGCTCAATAGGAAGCTCTGCTCAAGAATCTATGAGGAAAACACAATATACTTAAGAAGCAACTAGAGAACCATTTCAAAGAGGACAAGTGTCTCTTAGTAGAATTTAATAATACATGAGAAATGGAGTCATGGCTGCTGGGGAGAAATGTGCTTACAATTAAATTCAGGACTTGAATCCCCAATTCTTTTATGTCATTATCTGATGTCTGTGATTCTCAGGGTTCTCATCTCTAAATAAGGGAGATGTCCTTCAAGTCACTGGAATAATATTCATTACTTTTCATCTCTCTCTCTCTCTCTTTCTCTCTCTCTCTCTCGCATACAACACACACAAACACAAGTGTGTGTGCATCCACAGACACAGACATACACACACCAGACTAATAGTATTATAGAAAAATAATAAAATTACAATGGGTACATCAATCCAATATTATTGAAATATTTTCATCAAGTAAAAATGGACTTTGTTCCAATTCATTTCAAGAGAACACATTCAACTTACTACCATGACCAGGCTGAGTCTAAGCATACAATAGGAGTGTTATAGGTACTCTTACTCATGAGCATGGAAGTAATAAAACCATAGAAGTAGAAAGCATTTATTCTGCCTTCAATTTAAAAAGCAAAAGAAAACCCAATTCAATAAAGCAATTAGTGCATAGTACAAGAAATCATCCCAAGTTACTAGAAGCATCCAGTGCTTTTAAAATAATACTAGAAAACATTTTCATCACTAGAGAAATAAAGAAACAGATATTGGAACATAGAGTAGCTATTCAAAGACATGAGTGAAATATATTGTTAGCTGGTTACATTTTTATAAAGTAAGATTTGAACTGAGTGTTAAAGAAAGTACATTCATTTGATCAGGTGGTGGTTGATCCATTCTAGTAAGGTTTTTATATGTGGGGGAAAGTGAGAAAATCTGCTTGACAGAAATGGAGGATGTAATGGAAGATAAGTGATAAATAAGGGCCCAGCACAAGTGACTCAGCTGGATACTTTGTCATTAGAGACAAGATTAGTGTGTTCAACACTTGATAGGAGACTAGTAGCAGGATCGTTGAAATTCAGATCCACTATAGAGCCAGCAAACATATCTGTTCTTGGATGGCAAAAGGGTGGACAGCATGACTGGCGGACAGGCTGATGAAGAGATGGATTTGATATCTAACGACTTTTCTTGGTTGTTGAAGAGGATATGTTTTCAAGGTTTGTGTGTTACACGTCTAATAGCTTTCTCTGAAGCTGAAAAAAGCAGCAGAGAAAGTTACTAAACCAATACAGTTTCTATATGACAACCAGATATATCTGCTTCAACAACACAATAAGTTTCATCTTGTGTTTTGTCGTCCACATATAAATCGATTTTTCTTCTGTACTGTTCATAAGGGCCCAGCACAGGTGACCCAGATACACAGAGAACTGAGACAAGTCAGTTAGTAATGGGGAATATTTAAGTTATATGATGATACACTTGTGTATGGGGTTTTTTAATGAATCAGATGGCACTGAATAGTACAGAATACAAAGAAAAGTTTCCTATCACACACACTCACCTAACACACTAATAATTTTCAATTATTTTTGTTTCTAATTCTCATATTAAATTCAAACTCTAAATGATTGGCTTGAAACCTCTCTCTCTGTATTGATATTCCATTAATGTCGAAGACTTTGGGCACATAAAATGTACCTTCACACTGCCAGTATCACCCATTTCTCTTTAGCTCCGCCATTATTGTTTAATGGGTCTAGTGCTCACATTTATAACTTGTAAAATTTCCTCTTAAGCCCTAATTCCGGATCCATCATGTTTAGATATATCTATATGTTTGTACTATTTGCGAGGTCTTATAAGTGATAATTAAATACATGTCTTCTCCATCATACCTCCACATTCTGTTAATCTTCCATTATTTTCATTTTATTTTTATTTTATAATGATAGTTCTGTACTTCCATTATTTAAAACTGTTGTATAAAATTTAATTTTTCTGTAAATATAATTCCATTTTCATACTTTCTTTGTATGTTTATCTAACATTCTATTTGCTATTATCATTGCATGACTTTTTCTTTCCACAAGAGTGTTCCAGTACAAATGATTAGACACAGTGAAGAAATATCATCTCTGGCCTTTCTAAGGAAATGGTTTCATGTTTCACATTTAAAAACAATTAATCTGCCACATGCTCAAATTTATGGCTCGTCTTAGCTAGCCATGTACTTGGTCCATAAATTTCTTCTTCAGATGTTTTACTAGAATTTGTAATTGGTATTGTCACACACTGCAATCATAACAGACACATACTGCAACTTCTCACTTAGCTTGCTAATCACAGCTTTTTCAGTTTCTTCAGCTTAGCATTTCCTACACTAACTCCACTTACTTGGAGAAAAATCTCTGCTTCATGTTCCTTGAATCTGTTTTCAGAATTGAACCATGTGCCCTTTTGACCTGCTAAAACTCCTCACCCTAGGATTTCTCTTTACTGTACTGCTGCAGTAGGTCCATAACCCTATTCATGATTTTCTTGAAAATAACTTATTTATACATTATTTCGAAAGGTTATGTTTAGCAGTGTATTGATGAAACATAAATACAGATTGGACAAATTGTCTCACTTGACTTCATAGAGTGCTTTTTCCTGTAAAATTAGATTAAGAAGTGTGTGTGTATGTGTATTTCTACAGATGCAAGTGGAAAATATATATTTTTAAAAACTACATAATATTTTCTAGTTTTTTTTGTCATTCAACACCCAATATTTAAAATAAATGTTTAGTTATGAATTTAGTGATGTGTATTTCTGGAAAGGCAATCTGAACAACCATTTCTTCAGAGTCTCCATCCACACAAAATCTGCTGTCAGTTCCTCCAAGAAATATGGGAATCAGCTTTACGTCAAAGTTTAATTGGTGAGTGCAGAACAAATAAATAAAATAGCAATCTGTGTTAAAATTAATCAATAATATTAATATATAAACAATATTTCTTATTAAAATAAAACAATTAATATTAGCTGGACTACTATTGTGCCTCCTGAGATATAGCTATTATTGAAAGGTTCAGTGTATGTGTAATAAGACTTTGACATAGCTTGGCAGATATAACTATGCCTACATGTGTATTCTTTTTCAAAAATGATATTAAGCATATTATTGTATTCTGCCAGTGATTTTTGATCTAAATGGGTCATGATCATTTTTCAAAGCTAACAATATATTTCACTCATGTCTTTGAATAGCTACATAGTACTCTATGTTCCAATATCTGTTTCTTTATTTCTCTAGTGATGAAAATGTTTGTTTCTCTTATTATTTTATTAGAAACCAAACTGGAGATAAAGTATAGACATATGTATTATATTTATAATATATATGCATATAATTTATATTTAAATTTATATCAATATATAGAATTCAATATATTTATGTAGTATAGTAAACATATTTATATACGTACTATATTGATAATACAGTGTGTGTGTGTGTGTGTGTGTGTGTGTGTGTGTGTGTGTATAAATTTATCAATGTGCATTTTCCTACTTGGACAAGGAATCTGATGATATAGGAGGCATGCAGCAGTAAGATTGTAGACTCACTGGTTATGAGACTTTTAATACTCTCATCAACAACTTAGGAGAGTGCTCAGTTCCTGACATTCTCACTAACCCTGCTTACTATTCATATTAAACATGTTGCCAACCTAAAAATCATACACATGCACATCACTGTTTTAACTCTCTCTCTCTTATATCTCTGTGCCAGTGTTCATGAGGTAGATGAAATACTACTCCCCAAATCAGATCCAGCTCAGATGGCAGCTCTGTTGTGAAGGCTTTCTCAGTCTCTTAGGCAACACACATTATTCTCTTCCTGGCATCCTATCATGAAGATGAAGATTTCCTTCTAAAATGGACTGTGGGTTTATTTGAGTAGGACACCCATTCCTTAATTCTGTATTTCATAATACACTGGCACTCTGCAATACTTGGTGCAAATTGTTGTTCAGCCAAATGACTGGTCACAATCTCTCTGCTTTCTTCTAGCTCTAGCTCTGCAAGGAATCCATAATCCTTGACCTTATTTACTAGTTAGCAGTATTAGCAGGCACTGAACCTTACTTAAAAAAATCCATCACTCATTAGTCAAATGAATAATAGGAAAGGGTTTAGAGAACAGGGAATGTTCCAGGACAGTAGATAGACACAAATGATGCAATGATGGCCACGTATAGGGAGTCAGTGCCCTCCAATGATGAAATCAGGACAGTCACTGGTGGGCAGACAATCTCCTGTGTTGTAGGTGAACTCTGAGATCCTGTAAACATGGCCAACCACAGGTCAATGAGTAGAGTCCAAAAGGCCTCCTGCAAAAGAAATACCAAAAACTGACTTTTGAAAAACATGAGAAATTCTTCCACTAAGTCTTAATTATCATTCCATCTGCATGCTTGATTAAGAATGAAAACAAATGCCTAAACTTCATCTTAACATGATCCAAGCACAGACAGTTGCAAATACCTGTTGGTTCAAGAAAGTGGTGGGGTTGGTCCTGAATAATCATCTCACTGTTGAGTCCTAGATTTTGGACACTGCTATCTATCCTGACACAGGATATCACATTGTAAGTACATGAACAGTAATTCACTCTTTCTACACTAACGTATATGAAATGGGCCTTTCCCATGGTAGTTACTTTGAATGATGCTGCCGTGAGTGATTGAGTACAAGCCTCCAGATGGATATCAGCACCCATCTCACTCATATGACTTTGAGGGGTATTGCTGGGACATTAGTACAGATAATGGCAAAACACAGTGAGGAAATGATATCAAGGAGGCTAAAACAATGTACATTTCCATAGGAACATGTGACAGTTCCAGTAACTCCACATCCTCCCCAGCCCTGGATGGTATTCATTCTGACAAAGTGCCTGTTCGGTGGCTATAAGAGTGAGGTGTTGTAGTTTAATATGTATTTTCCTAATCACTGGTGTGATTGAATGTATTTTCATATGCTTGCCTTGTTGAACTTCCTGGGTTTTGCCTTTTGATTTATGATGTCCTAAAGTGGGAACCTGGTAGATTGTCTCTCGGCATTCCACACCCTTCTGTGAAACCTAGTTTGCTCTCAGAAAAACAAAAATTCTGCATGATAGAGCAACATCTTGTTCTCAGAGATCCCATATCTCTGTCCCAGAGTCCCCCATGGGATGCAGAGAGAATGGTGGCCATGCTTTAAGAGTGTCCCCATATTAGTCAGGAGAGAATTACCTCTCTATTCTCAAAAGCACCAATATCCCGTCCCCTAAAAAAAAATGCCAAAATTCTGCAATAACTAGGTCATTCAATAACGAGGTCTCAAAACAAAGCCCTCATTATTTTACAATCCCAGGCTCATCATCAAGATTACCTTTGTTATTCAAGTATCTGCCCCTTTTGCAAGAGATAATTGCAGCTGCGAGCTAGGCTATAAAAGCAGTGCTAAGTAGGAAATGCATAAAAGACACACTGTGTCAAATTGGACTGATCTATGAGCAATTATAAACACAAATGTCACCATAGTCTTATTCAATCCTTGAGTTCAGCCTTATTATATGCAAACTTTGGATTTGATGTCAGGCATATTATCTAACCATACATATTTATTAAACTTTGCTATTAAGCAATTACTGACTAGTAGAAAATAGTGGAATTGAGAGACCTTTACATATAAACACTATAAGTGGTTAGATAATTTTCCCTGGTCTAGTTTTTCTTGCCATGTGCTGGTTTTTGTTTTGGGGGTGGCTGTCAATGTTCAGACCAGACACCCTTGTGAAAAGGCACAGTGGGGAGCAGGTCCTGCTGAGCACAGAGTCTCTATAGAGCATCAGTACAGAGAATGGCAAGAGGGTGACGTATGAGGCTTGTGATTGAGTGGCACCTTGAGTTCTTTTTTGTCATTGTCCCTTGGATGTGTACTTCATGGGACTTCAGTGTTTCTAGAGTACACACTCATTTTGCCATGTAAGACTACTACAGAACCTTCCCCACTTTCATCAGACCTGGGATCCATGCCAAGGGGTAACCTAGAACTTACAGTTTGTACATGTGTTCCAAGTGATGCCCACCAAACCTCAGGACTTGTGAACTGACAGAAAACATCTGAGCTTCCTATGTGTTTGTTTCACCAAAGACTATGACAAAATATGTGATATTGTACATTGATACAGACCTAGGCAATGTGACCACTGAGCTACCTTCTAACATGGGCAGTTTTTAGGTTCTCTATAAACTCAAGAAATCTCAGATACATGTGCTGATGCTGGATATCCTTTGCGTGGCAAATAAGATCCCATGACTGAGAAAAAGGGTGGGTCAGTTGTTCAGAGAAATAGCTTTGGCACCCCTTGCATTGCACGATGGTGGCTGTTCTACTTAGTGGCTCATGAACTTGTGCATATTCTCTGTGCCTCTATTCTTCCACCAGGGAATGGAAATACTTATCAAACCAGACCTAAATCATTTTAGAAGTGTTCAAGTATTCAATGTGTTTGACTGTGTGGAAAGTTAATTATTGGTTAAATATGTGAACTTAGATATAATATCTTTAAAAGACTCAGGTGTACACTTGAGAACAGAGTCCAAATTCTCAGGACATTGTTTTATCTATGACAGACATCTCTTTGATCTACACTTTCCTTTAACCTTGTTCCAGTTTTAATGAATCAAATAAAAGTGTCAAAAATTCCATCAATGACTGCTCGAGTCCACACTGTGAGGTCACCCCATATGTAACTAGAGAATTTTTCTCTACTAAGATCCAGTTGCCTAACTCTCATGCTATATATGCAGATAAGATGAATACCAGCTTCCTGAAGAAGGCACATTATCTATTAAAATGCCCCATATTCTCAAAACTGTGAAACAATATCAGGTCACATCATTTCCTCCTTATAAATATAAACCTCTCAAAATCAAGGCAGTTATCTCTTCATAGAAAGAGCTCTAGAAAAAGGGTCAGACTGAGTCAGTTGTGCCTTACATTAAAACATCATTCATGGAGACGCCTTCTCCATCAAAGCTGCAATTCTATATGAAAAATTAATTATCCATTTAATGAATTTTCATTTTCTCCACATATATGTACATTGCTATATTTCTGTATGTGTAACAAACTCTCTATATATTTCATTACCTATTAGCTCCCATTGGTTCATGAAACTGTTTCTTAATTTATTATGGCATATTAAAATACTGGTTATTAATTGGGTAAATGGTAATTTTTTTAAAACTGCATTTTCACCATCCTTAGCTCTGATGAAGAAAATGGTTACATGAAAATATAAAATTGTTATCTCTGTAAATTGAGAGATTTTGAAATCAGTAACAATTCAAAAGTAAACATGTTTTTTTACTTCAAAACTGAAATCTAGTTACACATTTTAATGATACAATTTGAAAAACTAGAAATGCAAGTGGAACTAACCTACCCCAAATATAAAGAATTCAATGATTACATAAGGATGCAAGAGAGAGAAGAAATATTAAAAACAATGTTATGGTTTCTTCATTGAGTGAAAAGCCTCCCTACACATCTCCACAGTTTTGAAGTCTCTCCAAAGTTCTGAAATTAATAAACTTCTTAAGTCTGACAAGGTAAAAACAGCATTCAATATACATTCCATATTTCCCAATAAACATATGGAAAGAGAGGGTAGTGAAATAGAAAATGACACATTTGTAACTTTACATGACAAATGCTAAAAAGAAAATTAGAATAATGAGAAGGTATATTGAGAAATAGGAACTAGGCTATTTGAAAGCACTGCTTTCAATGGGACAGTGTGAATAATCATTGCAGCTGCAATGAACATTCCCCATCTGTAGAATGAATTCGAGACTGTATCTCCCCACTAAGTCCTTTCACATACTCAGCACAAGGAGTGGCAGTTAGGAACAGGGACAAAACACGTATCAGCACAGAACCATTGTGACAGAGTATAACATGACATTCAGTGTGACTTCACAATCCACACTGTGGGGTCCAGTTGCCGGTTTACAGAGGTAATGTCTTGTTTTCACACTGACTCTCAGATCCACATATTGCTATGCTGTGTCTTTGCTCTATAGTGTAAAATGACCTGCCTCCAAATACAGCGAATAGTGAAAATGTAAAGGGGAACAGAACAAAGTAAACTCTTGAATAAAACCAAGAATCTATTATAGAAGCACCATCATCACACATTCCTGACATTTCTGTGTCACCCCACCTTTTGTGGACAAATAAAGTCAAATGTGTTCTACACTGTACACATTTAAACAGAACATTAAACATTTTTTTTTCAGGTTTAAGAAACCATAACAAGATAATTATCAACTATACATGTATTCTCCCCTCATCTATGTATACAGGTGTCCCCACTCCTAAAAGCAGAGTTTTCCTAGGAAATCTTCCCAAAGCAGACAGGATGTAAAGTGAAGTAGCAATCACCTGAGGACACACCTTGCTTACAGATACACAGACTCCATGAAGATAAAGCATTGATGGTCACAGACAGTTCCAGGCCAGGCTAGTTTTATGGTAAGATGTGAGTTTGGTTGCCAGGGAAGGAGCTTGTCAGAGCAACTCTTGCTGCTCAGAGAGCCACAGCCTCTGGACCCCATCCCACAAATCACACAATATTGACTGCTATAGCTTTCACCTTTCTTTAAAGAATAAAAATACTTTTTGGATTTCTTTTTGTTTGTTCAGTGAGGGACAAATATAGAACTTCTGTATAAGCAAAACGACTTAAAGCAAACTTTTCAATAGAGGCTTAAAATGTTGGGCCCCATTCATATCCGACATTACCATACATTATTACAATCTCTTTTTGAAACAATATACCTATTAAAAGGGATGTGATCAATTTCCAAAGACAAGTATCTTCCAATATTTTTTCTTTAATTTTCTCTCTCTCTCTCTCTCTCTCTCTCTCTCTCTCTCTCTCACACACACACACACACACACACACACACGCGCGCGCGCACACACACAACAGAAGAGAAAACTAAAACACCAACCACATCGTCAGCATACTTCCAAGGAAGACAGGGCTGAAATATGAGACCACTGTGGGTATCATGATAAATCCAGCCCCCGTCTTCATGTTCCTTCTATTTCAGCGAGCCCTGTGATAAGCAGGACAGACTGACAATGACTGTGAGAAAGAGAAGAGGGAAGCTAGAAACTTGCTTCCAGCATCATCAATCCAAAGTTACTGCCAAGAAGTCAGAGCTACACCTACTCAGGAAAAACTCATAGACTCGAGGAGATGATGAGAGCATGGAAAGTAGAGAAATTCATTTACTGCAGATGTGATTTAAAGTAAGTAAGATTTAAGGAGCAGAGTGACTTTGATGAAGGGGTCTCCCACCACAAAGCAATGAATAGACTCAAAATGGTCAGAATCAAATATTTTAAAACTCTTGAAGTTAACTAAAGCTCACAGCAACCACAAAAAATTAAATCAAGAAAAAAATGATGAATCTCAGTGAGTCTGATGGTGTCATCACTGTGGTCCATTCTCTGCTTCCCAACTTGGTGGTGCCTTGAAGAAACCTGGGCACACTCTGGAACAGGTAGCTGCCACTGTAGAGAACAGAAAGGACCTGATTCCCCACAAAGTGTAGTTCTATGTGCTGACCTGCCCTGTCTGTTGGTGCCCCAGATGACCAGCTAAAAGAACTGCCTTTCTTCACCTCTACTGCCTTTCTGCCCATCATACCTAAGGGAAAATACTCATATGACCAGTAGACAAAAGGAGTAACATTGAAGTAAACACAAGAGTAGCATGAAGCCTTTGGAGGAAGAATGGAAAAGAAAGCTGTAGAGCAATTCAGGGAGATTGATTCAAGAAAAGTGGTGGACTTTCTGTAAGGACGGTGGGCTCACTGGAGTGTAGCCTTATCTCAGCTCCATGCCCTGCTCTGCATTCCATAGGAGACTTGCCAACTCAGAGTCAACATTCACAGTGAAAGCACACACACAGCCACACACAAGTCATCTAAATGCTTCCTCAGGGACCCATTAGTATAGTCTCCCCCTCTGCAGGAGGTTGCAGGGTCTTCACTCTAAAGGCAACACAGGGCGCCTGGCTAGCGTCAGGGAGAGTGAGGAGCAGTGGGGCAGCTGAACTCAGTCTGACTGTCACTGTCCTGCTTGAGTAAAGTGAAGTGGTGTGTGGGGGACCCTGTCTGCCAGGAGAGTGCAGGCACATGCCCTGAAATGGAGATACCCGCTGACCAGGGATTCTCAAGGAGGGAATCCTCTAGTCTCTGGGTTCCCTCCAAGTTTGGGATTGGGTATGGGTGGCAGTGAGTTGTGGGGAGGTTTTATTTTCCCAAAGGGAATTTACCCCCTTTCCTGAAGTTCACTTCTTCTTCTGTAGCCAGATATAGCCCTCCAACCCAACCCTACATTCCCTTTTAGGCCACCAAGGGGTTGTCTCATCTTAGTGAGACCAGCCCACCGGCTCCTCCAGGACCTTGTATTCTACCTAGACTCAGGGAGGTGTGCCCCACACCTAAGGGCCCTCACACTTATGGAACTCTGCTAACAGCTGAAAAACATCCAGAGAACACTTCTCCCACATACCTGAAGCCCCTACTGCCAAATTCACCTGCCTCACACACTAAGGTAGGCATGTAGTCATCCAGGTGAGCCCCACACCCAAGGTGGCTGACTAGCCGCCAGTGGCCATCCCTCCTCTTTGAGACTCTTTCCCTGGGGTGTTGTGGCTCAACCCTCTCCCGAGGGTCCTGTACCCTCCCCGTCCCCCCAACCAAGTCCCCTACCTCTATCTTCAAGTGCGCAGAAGCCTCTGCCATGTCTCTGCAGTGCCTCTGTGGGGCAAGAAGGAAGGACTTGCAGGTCAGAGGAGGGCTCAGACCTGAGCTGGGACTGCCCTCCCACCACCCCATGCCCAGCGTTCCCTCGACTGCAGACCAGATGCCATGGCTGGGCGAGCCACATTCTGCATCCCTGGCTGCAGAGGCTATAGGTTGCTCAGCTCTGGGGTTTCCGCCACAGCGAGGTGTGGTCTGGGCACCAAGTGAGGCACAAACTACATGAACTTGGGGTGCCTCCCCTTCTGAAAGTGGCCCCTGGGACACCCAGATGCCTCAGCATGAAGATTCTACCCGCCAGATGCACAAACTTGCTCCTACACCTTGCATTGCCCAGGCCTCCCAGAAGACCCCCCATGCTTCTGCCCAAAGCCTCATGTCCCACCACCTTATATGGCGGAGAGAAGGAGAATGTCATTTGTTTAATGTCTGCTATGTGCCAGGCTTGAATAAGTGGCCGGCGATGATGGCACACTCTCTGGGCCTCAGTTTTTTCATCTTTATAATGAGTTCATTATGATTAACTCATGGGAATGAGATGAGACTTGAATGAGATATTGTGTAAAGAGCTTAACTCACACCTAGAGCACCTGCAAAAGGTTACTGCTGCTGGTATTTTTAATTATTATTGTTGTTACTGTTATTATCTCTGAGAGTCTCACAAGACATACTGGCTCTCTATCCGGGAGAGAACAGGCCTTCAGGGGCTCCCTCCACCTGCCATGCAGCTCATTGAGAGAGTGGGGTTCTCCCATGGGAGGCACCTGTCACCAGGACCTCCAGGGCTGGGCAGGCAATGGACTCTGTGAGGGGAAGGCATGTTACACCACATTTCTAACTCTATCCTCCCCGAATGAAACTCAGGTCAAGAAATAGTTTTTGGGTACACATTGTGTGCCAGGTGACTGTGCTGAGAATACTGATGCGAGCAAACAGTCATGAAGCCCTGCCCTGTGGAGGTCGAGTTGCAGACAATAAAATAATAAGTAATGGTATAGTCGGTTGGAAGAGTCTGAAGAAAAAATAAATTCAACAAATGGTCAGACAGGGTGGGTCCAGATGGGTGGGCATTTTATTTTGAGGTAAGGTAGTTGAGGGAGGCCCCACTGAGAAGGTGACATTTGAGCAAAGAGGTAAAAGAGAAGCCTGTGCAGATTTCTGGTAGAAGAGCTTTTCAGGGAAAAGGACAAGTACAAAGGCCCTGGTTTGAAAACATGACCACCACTGAGTGTGACATATAGCAAGGAGGCCAATGGGGATGAAGTGGCATGAACAAGGAGGGCAGTGGTCAGCCAAGGTCCTGTATGGCCTTGAGTCCAATTTAAGGATTTGCCATCCTGCTCCTGCAGGCACCTACTCATTCAACTTTCCTTTCAGGACAGAGGACAGCTTGGAGTGTGCCCTCTCCTTGCAGCACTTCTCAGTGTCAGGGGTCTTGTGCCATAAGCTACAAAAGCCAACTTTAGATAATTTACACAAGCGGATAAACTGGAAGGCTAATGAGCTCTCTTAGAGTCACATGAACCTGGAAAACAGAGAAATGGGATGAAACTAAAGTAGCTCTGGAAACCCAGAAAGGGAGACTTTTGGAGATAGTCACCCTACAAGGACAGTGTGGTTAGGGCACCACCACTCAGGTGAAAGGAACTCCATCAGTTGGAGTTTCTCATTCCAGGAAGAGAGCATCCAATTTGGCCTGGCACCGCCTGCCTATTGCTAGTGCAGGGCAGTCTCAGTCACAACCCCACCACCCTCAAGCTCCAGTGAGGGTGTGGTGAGTCCTCCAGGAGCCTAGAAAATGTAAAATGGTTGCTTGGTAGAAAACACACACAACACACACACACACACAGATATACACACAATGCACACACACACAAAACAAAAACAAAACAAAAAAACTGTAAATAACAAACTATCGAGGACCTTCTATGTACTGGCCAGTGAGCTAAGGACTTTGGACTTTGTTGACATGATCATATTGACTCCCCAACTGAAGCCTGGGATGTTTTCTCATTGAGAAGGTTTTGTCCAGCTCACACAACAGCTGAGTGGCAGCCAGAATCTGACCTCAGGGCCCAACACATTGATCCAGTGGTTCTCTATCTTGACTGCAACCCTAAAATAGCAGGGATACCTTAGAAAAGAAAGAGACAGTAAATATCCCAGAAACACACTGTGAGTTCTGTGGTATGGGGAGTTCTGTCTTCCTCAGTCTAGAAATGATGAAGTGCGGCAATGCAGCATCTTCTGAGATTGCGGGAATTTATGAGCTCACAAAGTTCAAACCTGACCTTTCCCCAGTTCCCCACATTCACCTCAAATTGGCAGAAGCCTGGCCTGCACACCCTCAGGAGCAGCAGATGGATGCGAGGGTTCCATTAGGAGTTTGAGAGGTTGGGTTGGCAGCTCCCTTCCTGCTGAGTGAGATGTCGAGCCATTTGAGGTGCTGTCTTCACAGGAAAAACAGTGACCAGCATGTCGTGGAGTCATAAACATGGTGGCCTATAGGCACTTAGAGCCCTATCTTCACAGTGTAAGCCACTGCTGCAGGATGCAGGCTAGCAACCCTGGGGCTTCAATAGAATGGGTAGCCATTCCCAGGTAAATGTACCCAGGACATCCTTTACAGGCATTCCCTGAGTTTTACCACCATTTTATATCCATTTTGGGGGTCAAATGAAATAGCAGAAACCTCGACTTTTTGTGGGACTCTCTGAATTTGCCAACGAGTAAGTTAGGAATCAATGGAGAATGGGCACACTTATGTGCCTTACCCTTTTCAGCCCAGCAAGGCAAATTAACAGTTCTTCTATCTCCTCTTCTTTCCAAATGGTATCTTCTACTCTTTCTTCTGGAGCAGCTATCATGAAATTTATTGAATTCTGGAGGGAAGAGAACAATTATGCATATCAGAGGCATTCTTCAAATGGGGTGGTGCCCAGGGCAGAACAGGGCCCCTCACCCACTGCAGAAGGAGCCAAGCCTTTTGACTCCCAGCCTGGGCCACTAAGTGTTGCTCAATTCAATTCAATGTTACAATGAAGGTCAGGATCCAGCGCCATCCTAATGAGAGAAAGTGTAGAACTAGAGAGATATATTACAGACAGTGACGATCCCAGGACCTCAAGTGCTGGCATGGGATCGGGGTCTTCAATGAGAATCAAATAAAGAGGGGCTGGGAAGACTCACAAATACAGGCTTGTGGATAGGAAAGAGAGAACGTAGAAAAGAAAGGAAAGAAGATGTCCATTACGTGCACTCTTATGCTCCTTATGTCGCATCATCTGTGTGTGGTCTTCAAGTGGACAAGTTCACCAGCAATGTGGGGTGACCTGGGAAAAAATGGGAGCATTAGAGTGAAGGTGGAAACCCAGTATCCTGCTGCTCTTGGGATTATGTAGCCAAACCACACCATCCATTGTTGTCCTAATCTCGACATTCCTCGTCTAGTGATCCCCTGGTACTTACTGCTGGTCTGAGAGACAGTTTTGGGCCTGGTCAGTGCCAGGAAACCAGGCCAGCAATGCTGTAGGATACAATGTGCCCTGTAGAATACTGCTGGCCATGGAGGGCCTGGAGAGGCAGCTGGACACAAGCCTCTCTCACACAGAAGCATTCAGCACCTCAAACATTGGTGACATATGGAGGCTGAGATGAGCTCAAGGATACTGAGCAATAGCTGTAATGCCAGAGGAATTGTCCTTTCCCTCATTCATCTCTTGGAGTGCCCTTTCTATGAGGAGATAACATGAGCACAGAAGCACGAAGGTGCTTCCTTACTTTAAAAGGGAGAGCACTTAGTTCATACACACCTCCCAGCACACACTAGAAGACTTTGTTCCCAGCTTAAGAGCTTAGGAGGGAGTTGTTGTGTTCCATTAAAATACATCCATCATAGGTCAGTAACAAAAACAAAACCATGATCTCCTGCATACGATTCCCAAGAGTGCTAACAGATCAATGTCCAAGCTCTGATATAGCTCTGGGGGAGGGGGATATAAGAACAAGACTTGTGGGAATGGTAATTTTTTAATAGCAAAGAGAGGAAACAGGATGACAAACATGCCACTCTCAAAGCCTACAGAAACAAATACTCTTCGTGTGACATCATTCCAAAAGGAAAAGAACACATCAGACTTCTACACTCATTTCCTTCTCTTTTTTTTGGTGTAATGTCATGTCTCCTTTCCTCAGTTTTCTAAGCAGCAGGTGCCACTAACTGTTCCCAGGACCCACTCCCATGGGATCTGACCTGTGATTTGGAACCTACCTGTAGAGTCTTCATTCTCACTGCTAGAGTCAGAGAAGCTCTCTCATACATAATCTGCAGACACAAAAGCATGAGCAATAAAATTATTAAAAAAGAGAGACTCCCACATTTCTTCTAGTTTCTTTGAGTCTATGGTGAGTCATGAGCATTACCCTGAGGTTCCACACAGTTCATGCACCTTTCCTGAGCTTTGTGGATCGTAGACCTTCACCTACACATTAACCGCAGTTACCAACCTTCAAATCAAAGATGCTGAAGGAATCAACTTTTACCTTTTTGCTTCCACTTGCCCATGACAACTCTTACCTCCAACCTTAACAACTTGAAATTCCAACTGTTTCATTTAAACTAGAATGAGACTAGTAGGATTGACCAACTGATATTTTACTGCATTTCAGTTCACTGAGTTCATTAAAGAAAGCCACATCTAGCCACTGGCCAGACTTTTTTCCTATAAACTACTTACTTTCACTACATGCAAACCTCATTCCCAGCAGTGACCCAGAATCAGGGGGCTTCCAGACCGAAACAGCAGAAAAGTCCCACCTTCTTCAGACCTGGGATTTTTTCCTAGCAATTGAATGATTTTATGATATATACATGTTTTCATCTGTTTAAACTTAAAACTGCAATTAGAGAAACAGAAAAAAAAACAGTGAGGATCTCTTCATCCTGGACACTCTGTACATTTCCCTTGATGGCCTTAGCATACCACATGGGCAAGCAGTGGTTAAATCAATGACCCATGAGAAAACATAAAGGATGCCTGGGGGAAAGCTTAAGGCTCATAATGAAAGGTCTCTCAAGACCCTTTGGTTTGCCAATTACAGTTTCCTTTTCAAAGAGAAAAAATTTCTGCAGGGGAAAATGCTCTCTAACATACAGTTTGTAACTGCTGCTCTCCTTTTTAAATCAGGTATCAGGGGTAATAGGCTCTCACTAGACAGTCTCATGACCTAGTAAACTGTCTCTGTCATAGAGCACATAAAAGTTCACATTTTCACATGCTAATTTTACTGAAAAAGAGAAAAAGAAACTTTTCCATCTCAGTGCAAGAAAGCGAGTTCACCTCGAGGATAGATGGGACCTCCTCATCTGTGGTGTTTTAGAAAAATCCTGTACCACCACCTCAGGGAGAGCTAAAAGGACATAAAGTAGCTGTTAGTCACTGGTGATACTGCTCAACACATACTCTGGAAGGTTTGCAAGGTGAGTTTGTGAGGCAAGTGTGTGTGTGGATGTGGGCATTTAATAAGCATGAACTGAGCTGATGCAGGGTCATCCTCCTGGGTGGTGAAAGGAAAGGCAAAAAGAGGGGCAGAAAGAAAATAAATGAAGGCTTTGGCATGATGCTAAAGGGAACCCAGTGTATCAGACATAAACCTAAAGGGCAAATTAAAATGCACAATATGTTTCAATGATAGAGTTTCATTGATTCCTCTTGTCCATCATAAACCCGGCCAAGTTCCCCATTCTTTTTGGAATATTAGAAGACCATCTCAGCACATGCCTTCATATGTGCTGCTACTATCTTCATCTTTAATACTGGATTTTTAACTTTGTTTTTTAATGATGTATACATAATATGTATATTTACTGTGGGTATATAGGTCAGTAGCTTTAGTAACATTCATTATATGTGGACTATCTCTACTATCTCTACCCAAACATGTCATCCTATCCCAAGTACACTATGATCACAATAGCAAAACACTCTACCACTCCCTATTTCATCCTTTGACCCTCTCTACTTTCACTCACAATGAATTTGCTTTCTCTAGGGACCTCATATAAGTGAAATCTTACTTTATTTGCCTTTCTTTTGACCATCTCATATCACCTAGTATGAATAGCATTCCATTTTGGGTCCTATCACGTTTTATTTATCCACTCATGGATCGACTTAGGGGTGGTTTCTATTTGTTAGCTACTGTGAAGAATGGGGCTATGAATACTGGTGTATGGATAGCTCTGTGACACTGTAATGGTGATACATGATATTCTGGCCAAAGAATGTTCCAGCACAAAGTGAAAATGAATGTAAACTCAGGACTTTTTTAATTAATAAAAATATATCAATATTATTTTACTAATTATAACAAATGTATTATGCAAATGTAAGATGGCATGAAAAGGAGAGGAGTGGGATATGGGAAATATGTGTATTATCTGTCAACTTTATGTTCAACCACACCTATTCAAGATACAGTATATCCATTTTTACAACTCTGGAGATACAGGATCAGGGAGAGATTTATTAAGCTCATGTCCAAAATCAGATAATATCTGGGCATTAGCTAGAGACTCTGCTTACTATTTAAACTGAATCACATTTTGGGTTTTGATGAATATTTTTTTTCTATAGTTATAGCACTACCGATAGAATGGAGACATTTAAATAGCACTCATGCAATTGAAAAACAGCATGACTTAAAACTTATATAATTCTCCCTTAAAATGAAAATACCAAATAATTACACTTGAATTGACTTAATAGTCACATTTCCACAGTACCTTCCTCAGGCTGCACTGAGAAGTGTACCTTGTGGTGTGGCCAGATGTAAACTCGCTTGAATCTTTTCTTTCTTGTTTAGAAGCTGCACATACCATGGAAAGTCCTTCAGATGCCTCAAGACACCAGTGCCCTGTTTTAAGATCTGCAATTTTAAGGTGGCCATCTCATTATTATTATGTGATGAGGCTACAAATGGTTACATATAGGTAAAGTAAGAAAAAATATGTGACTGTTCCTATGTAATTGCTCTGTTAGTGTCCAATCACTATATGATTACAAGTATAACCTAGACACTTGGTAGAAGCTGAACCTAGAGAGGAGACTGGGATAGCTCCACAGTGAGAGAGAGTGACAGGTTACTTTAATCCTTTGCGTGAGAGTGATGCCTTCCAGTTCACAGAAAGTATCTGTTATCATCTCCTGAAATCCCCACATCAGCGTTACAGCAGAGAAGGCAAAGCAGGAGCTGTGACTTATAATTTACACTGAAAAGCATAGAAATATACAGAGATAAAGCAATTTGCCCAGAGACACAACAATGATGATTATAGTCTGGGATGAGAACATGAATGGTATCCTGGGCCTAGACATCCTGAAATTCTAAGACACCTGAGACCATGCCCCTGGTGCCTGAATGATAAGATGCCCTCAGTGTCTTTGACAAATACTCCTGCCTCAACTTTTCTGTGGGAGAGAGGTGATGTCCTGGAGGAGGAGGGTAATTTTCTTCTGAGAAAAGCCCCTCATAAGGACCAGAGAAGTCCAACCTTGTGACCATTCTACCCCAGAGTCTGCCCACTGTCAGCTGTCTCACACTGAGGCTTCCCCATTACCAGGTGACCACCCTGAATCACTAGTGTTCTAGGTAATGCCCACCCAACTCAGAACATCTTACACCCACTCCACATGACAGACTTACCAAAAACTAGCTTCTTTTTCATTTAAAAAACCTGGATGAGCAATTACTGTCCATGAATGGGGATAATGGTCTTTCATGTTGGTGCTTTGATGATTCCGTGAAATAATGGTGAAACTCCCACCGTCTGCTGGCTTTGGTCTAAGCAGCCTGTGTTGTGCCTGGTTGCAATGAGCAGTTGCTTCATTAGTGTTCAGTGTGCCACCTCCCTGTTCATTCCTTCCTACTATAGTCCAGCATCTACACACTCCTCATACCTTCCTACACCCTGCAGTGGGGTGAATTAATCAGACACTCATAGGTTCAAACAATGACCTCAGCGAACACTATCAAGAGATGAGGGGCCCGATGGGAGCACGTTAAAGATCTCTCAACATTAAAGTTGCACAAACAACTCTGTCCACCCAAGTCAACCCAGTGGGAAAGAACTCTAAAAGCCAGGAGGCAGAAATTATAATGAACAACACAACCTGGAGTCAACAGGCACATGTCCCCCTAGTGGAACTACCAATAGGCCTTTGGCCTTCTTCTTGCTTTCCTCCTGGGTTCTATGGATCCACCACCATCTTCCTGTTGTGGCCATGAGAGGAATGAGTATTTGATCTCTGGGAAGATGTGGTTGGGGCACTTTTCACTTGCTTTCCCACATTGTTACCACCATTCTGTTTCCACTTTTAGAGTCACAAGCAATAGGAGAATCCCCAGTATTTTGTATTGTGGTTTTATGTGAACTGAATAAGTAAATTAGGGAACAATGGAGAGTGGGCACACTTTTTTACCTTACCCTGTTTTGTCCCATGCAGCAGAAGTTCAAAGCTCTTCTATTTGTTCTTAAATGCTTTCTTCTTCCCTTTGTTGAAGAGATTTGGCTGGAGCAGGGAAATTAAAGAGCAAGTCATATGGGAAAGATAATTTTTAAATAGAATAGCAAGAAAACATGATGCCTTCACAGCATATTCAAAGCCCATGACACAGTTCCTTTTCTATGATATTAATAAAGTGGGGGGAAACAAATTAAACTTTTAAACACATTTCAATTCTCTGTCTGATTACATATCTCCCTTCTTCAGTCTCTCATGTAGCAGGTGCCACCCAACTGGTCCCAGGTATTCCCTCTCGTTGGATCCAAAGTAATTGTTGATGCCTACCTGGATCACCTTCATCATCACTACTGCAGTCAGAGATGTCCTCCAACACCAAATCTTTAGAAATAGAATCAAGAGTGATAACATTTTAGAAAGAGAGTCTCACCTATCCATTTAGCTTCATTTGACCCTATGGTGAGTCACATGACCTCACCCCAATCTTTTCTCCATGTTCTCAGACCTTTTCTGGGTTCTGTGGGGTCAGAGCCCTTGAAAAAGACATTGATCACCCTGCAAATTTCAAATAAGAGTGATGCTGAAGCAATCACCTTCCACCTTCTCACCTCAAACCCAACATTGTTCCCACCTCCAAAGTTATCAACCAGAAATTCTGACTATTATAGATAATTGAACGTGGTTAGTGTGACCCAGCAAATAGATGTTTTTATTTTATTTTCATTCACTGAGTGAATAAGTGATTAAGTATAATTAATTTAAAACAGCCTTATCTGGTCACTGCCTGCCACACTAGATAGAGCAACTTTAGAATTCAATGATGTGGAAGGTGTATCCTCCCCTCCTCTGCTAGCTCTTGTAGAGTTGTTTCCGAGGCTGATTTTATCACTCACATGTGTGTACTTCACAGACCCATGTGCCTGTGCCTTGTTCAAAATTATGGTCAAAACCAGATACTAGAGAATTCCCAGCAGAATGTCCTGATGTAAGTAAAGTTGAAGAGCATGGCTAACAGACCTGTGTGAGACAGAATTGGAGAGGGGTGTACTGCGAAACTTCACTTTTCATCCTTCTCCCCCTTCTCAGCCCTGACTCTGGAACAGAGCATGGGAAGGCAGTGGAATGGCACCCCCACCAGCCCCCAAAATGGAAGTGTTGTAAAGTAAAAAAGAGAATTAAAAGATGTAAATAAATGGAATGAAATACTGTGCTCACAGGTTGGAAGACTTCACATCATTAACATTTCCATAAATGCCAAAGGGATCGAAAGATTCTTGCTGCACCTAGTGACATCTCAATGTCACTTTTACTGAAGAGAAAAAATCCTACAATACATATGAACCACAAAGCATCCCAGTAGTCAAAACTACTTTGGACAATGAGGAACAAGATGGAGGCTCCACACTTCCTGAATTCAAAACACCAGACTGAGCTTCTGCAATCAAAAATCCATGGTAGTGGCATTAAAAACAGCTGATAGATCAATGGGAAAGACAGAGTGTCCTAAATAAACTCATTTATGGTACTAAATGATCTTTGAGAAGGATGCCAGGTCAACACAAGAGGGAAGGATGGTCTCTTCAAGAATTAAGAATATGAAAATACACCCAGACAATGTTAGAAAACCTTTGCAAAGCTTATATCTAAATAAGGGCTAATACTCAAAGCATATACAGGAGGTAATACTCAATTGCAAAAACCAAAATCTAAAAGCAAATAACCCAATAAAAAATCTTTAAAAGGCATGTCTCCAAAGAAAGCATACATGGTCCACAGAGCTATGAAAGATCCAGATATCACTAAGCATCAAAGAAATGCACATCATAAAGGCCATGAGGTAGTGCCTCTCTGCTGACAAGATGTGTATTATCCCTAAGGGGAGGTGGGGAAAGAGGGATACAACAGATATTGGTGAGGAGATAGAGAAACTGCAAAATTTCTATGCTGTTGGGACAAAGGTAAAATGGTGCAGTCATCATGCAGAACATGAGGTTCCTCGAAAACTTAAAAATAGAACTACTATGTGATCCAGCTTTTGTGCTTTTACTATGCATCCCAGGGAAATAAAATCAGAACTTTGTGGATATATTGCTGTGATCATTGCATCATTATTCACAAGAGCCCAGATCCAGAAACAGCCCTGGTGTCCATTGACAAAAGAATGGGTAAAAAAAATAGGGTATATGCAATCAATAGAATTTTATGCATCTTTAAAAACCACAAAAGTCCTGCCATTTTCAGCAAAAGGAATTAACCTAAAGGACATTCTCCTAAGTGAAATAAGTAGGTAACATATAATCAAATACTTCCACTTAGGTGAGTATCTAAATTTGTCACATGCATAGGAACAAAACAGAAGCCTGGTTGTGGAGAATTGGGATGAGGAGGAAATGGAGCTATGTCAAGAGGCAGACAGTTTTCCTCATGTGAGTTGAAAAAAGTTTTAGAGGTCTGCCTTGTAACAATATGCATGTGGTTATCAATGTGTACTGGGTGCTGAATCGGGGCTTAGAAGTTTGATTTCATGCTGTATCTTGTTTCTCACAAAAAATAATACAAAATGAAATTGAAAGTCAATATGAAAAGGAAGACATAAAAGAAAAAAGAGAGGGAACAAGAATGGGGCTTGCTAAGAAGGGACAAAAATAGGGAGGCTACAAGAGAGGATGAATGGAGGGAGAAAGAGTCTGGTTGTCACACAGCAGATAGAGGAGACCATAGGGCAAGAGGAAGCTCTTCTCTCCAAGTTTAGAGAAAGTGGGTCTGTGCTCTGTTCACTTTAGCAAAAAGACCCTGTCCATTCTCATCCCCATTTAAGATGTGGCCAAACGTCATCCTCAGTCTGGGCCAGCCTGGGCTCAGGGGACTGTGTTATACTGCCTGTCCTGATCCTGAAGCCACCATCTGGTAACCACAGGGCCTGGATGCCCTTCCTGTGTCTTCCTCTGCTCCACTAAGTTGTTTCCCTCTCGAGGTCTGGACCAAGCCTCTCAGGGCTGTCCTTGTGGTTGGAGTCCACAGGTGGCTGTCTCTAATTTCTTGGAGACCAGATGGTGCCACCCCTCATTTTAACATTGAATCACACCCACCAGGGTACCCTTCAGCCCCACTGAGAAATTGTGATCCGGAGATTAAAGATTCCTAGGACAACCCTGTCTTAAGTAGACAAGTTCAGTGATAAACTAGTGAAATTTTACAGTGAAGCAGCCTCAGTTTTGCTTGGTGGGAAAAAGATGGGAACCTACAGGGCAATGAAATTCTACTACATTCATATTTCTCACAGCTGCTCTGGTCCAAAGAAACTCAAACCATCACTTGGCTCACTGTATATGATATCGACTTAAATCAACTTCCTGGACTTGATTTCTTACAAAGCCCTACAGAAGAAACCATGACCCCATGTTCCTGAGGGTGTCACAGGAACAAAAGGGGTGATTCTCCTGTCACACTGTGGAGCTTCTCTGTCTCACCTTGCAGTGCACAACGCCCCCATTGTCCTCCAAGAATGACAGCCGAGTGCTAACCTGAGACTCAGTCCTGAAGACCTCTCAGTTCTCTTCTCATTAAACACAGTGTTTCTTGCCCAGCACACAAAGGCCATACCTCAGAGAAGTATTGGAGACAGAATGACACTCTGTATTCTTAGCAAGAGTGTCTGAAGATACATATTAGACCTCTTTGCACAAAGTCACAGTGAATTGCCCCCAAATATTCCCGGAGCCTTGTCCTGGCTCAGATGCCTCCAGAACTGCCTGTGACATGGGGTACACTGGAGGCCACCAGCAAAAGTGAGGAGCCTTGCCCAACAACCAGCTAACATGGGTCGGGGGAGGAGTCATTCAGAGGCATCCCTTTAACAGAAAGGCAGTGTGAATAAAGGAAGGGCCCACAACATGACCATTCAAAATGCCATAAGACCTACTGAGGGGTTATATACTGTACTAAAAGAATTTTTTGGTGGCACAGTGACAGAGATTCTAAAACACGGTTTATCCATTAAGGAGCCCGAGAACATCGACCTGGGTGGTGATGGCATTTGTGTTCAGTTTAAATGCACACATTCCAATTTTGCAAGGTGATTAATACATACATTTAGATACCTATCCATTCATGATGCGATGGTGAGAGCAATGCTTATTAGATAGCTGACATCAGTGACTGTGGTCTTAAAGTAACATAAACCAAGAGAAACACTCTAAACACAAAACGTCACACACACACACTCAGGTTCACACCACATGGATTCACATGGCACACACTCACAACCATGCACACAAAGCTACACCACCTCTTGGGACTAGGGATCATGGCCACAGTTCTTTAATTAGAAAATCAGTTTCTATCACCACATCTCCAGTTCTCATTGCCAGCAGGAAGCTAGAATCAAAGTGGCTCCCCACATTAAGCCAGCAAGATTACTTCCCTTTCTGTTTCTAGATTTTTCCTCAGAAAATGAAGGATTCTAGAATACCTACCTTCCTCAAGGGCAAAGGGAACCACCTGAAATGACAGAACATACTGTGAGAGTCACATCCTGCAGGGTCCTATTTGCACAGGCCTTTGTTCAAATCAGTTACATTAGCAAACTAGATGTGAAATGCTGAAAGTGTCAACAGAACCCACCAGTGAGAAATGGACAAAATTACTCAGGTCAAAGGGCATCAACTGTCCTGGGGAACTTTCTCTCAAGGCCATTTTGGGTGGGCAATTACAAACTTCTCCTCCAAAGAGGAAAAATGTATAAGAAAAACAATCTCCCACTCATACGGTTTGTAACTGCTGCTGTCATTTTTGAAGGTTCTTTACAATCAGTTATCAGTTGGTACTAGACTTACTCTTGACACTCTTGCCACCAAGTAAATGTCTGTATCATCTGGAATGTATTTGCTCACAATTTTTATTCTATAATTTTAAGGACAAAAAAATAAATCCCACTTTTTTTGCAAGGGAAGTGGGGTGAGCATACCTTGGTGATAGATGTCACCTCTTCTGACCTCTCAGTGAGAATCTCCTTCCGCAGGTCCTCAGGGGGATCTGTGAGGACACAGAGTGACTGTCAGTCCTTGGTGCTGCTGCTTATGAAGGACTATGGAGCTCTGCTGTGTGCTGACAAAAACGAGAGTGCACTAATGAGGGTGGTGGGTATGTATGAACTGAGGAGCTGCCGGGCCTCCTCCTTGCTCGAGAAAGAAAGAAGAAGGAGAAGAGCAAAAAAGAAAGAAAAAAACGTGCCTTTGTCTTTCTGAAAGAAACCTAATCAGTGGGAAATACTCAGTCTAAATAGGAGTCAACATGACTATCATGACTTATTTTAAGAAAGAGGCATCACTTCTCCTGCCTGTTTTCAAATTCTGCTAAATTGCCACTGTCTTTGTGCTTTCCTCCAAGATCATGTCTTCCTCCATAATCCATACCTGCTGTTGCTGTGTTCATCCAAAACACTTCTGTAAGGGATTGAACTTGATGCAAATTACTTATTGGAGACATAACTCACTTCTCCACAAATTAACCCATTCTGTTTATTCACTAATCATTTTTTATGAAGTGAATAATATACAGAAGATTTGAAAACAGTGAAATCTCATTATGCAGAAATGATGTCCTCATCTGTGATAACGACCTCTCTTTCATTTTTTTTTTCTATACAATATGTGCACGCCATTGAGTCACTGTGTGTCTTCTCTCAAACAGTCTGCATACAGTGGGACAGTTCCTTACATGGGAATGGCGGGGAGCGGGGCACAGTCTCTATTCACACCAGCTGGGAAGGGGATAACAACAGGGGGATGGGCATCGGAACTCCCCTAGCTTGACTCTGAGTTCTCACTTGCCACCATCTGTTGGGTTTGTGCTGACAGGATTTTGGTGTTTCCATAGTTTGCTTTGATGCAGTCAGTCTCTCTGATTTTTAACTCTTTGGGACTGAGGCGGAGGGGGGACCCGAAAACTGACAGGAATTGTTCCTGATTGTTTTTGGGGGCCTCACACCTCTTACTGACCTGCAGCACGTGGACTTTATATGTGTCTTTCATGCCAATGACTATGTCAAAGTCTGCTGTTAAAGGCACTGACAGCTGCCCTGGTCTATGAGACCAGTGAGGATGTCTACCCTTGATAGGCAATATTTGGGAGCTGTGTAGACCCTGGCACTTCCAGCCATGTCCACATTTACTGGAAAATCCCTCTCTTCAGCACTAATGATGCTGTGGCTGAGTGTGAGTGTCAGTCAGTGGTCCAGGGCATCAACATGTATGTCCTCCATGTAGGAGGTGAAGAGCTTGGGCCATTCATCCCAGCTCTGCCTCCATATGAGGAGACAAAATATTAAATGAAGCTCTAGATACAGCTGCAGAGGTGAGAATGACTTATGTAAGGTGGTCTGTGAAGATGAGAATTTCTTTAGAAAGTGTACCAGGTGAATATGTTGAGTAACTTGGTAAAAGCCTGAGGAAACACACCAAGCACACATATTCATATTCACAATCACAGCACACACACTCACCAAAAATGTCCTCAAACTTCAAGCACACACCACATAAAAGTTGTCATGGCTGCTGGCCACAGTAGAACTGGCCAGAATTCTTGCCAGTATCACACTCCATTCCCCTACACCCCAATGTTCACTCCCAGCAGGAACACAGATTGGGGGGCCTTACAGACAAAATGGGCAGAAAATCCCCACCGTCATCAGCACCCAGATTTAGCCTCAGTAATGGACTGATTCCTGAATACATACCTTTTTCATTTTCTGCACCTACCTGCAATTAGAGAAAGAGATAGAAAAAAAAACACTATTAGGAGAACATCATTCTATAAACTCTGCACAGGGCTCTGTTCTCTTGATGTCTTTAGGGCACCAGATTGGAAACTGAGTTAATGATCCCAAGAGAAAATATACAGAATGTCTGTTTGAAAGTTTGATTCTTCATGGAACGTCTCTGAGTATACTTAGATTGGCAAATGCAAAACTCTCTACAAGGAGGAAAATTCTATGCAGAGGGAAATGCTCCCTACTCTACAGTTTATGACTAATGCTGTCCTTTTGAATGCCCCTTGAAGCACGAAAAATTACACAAAAGCTGACACTCAACAATCTCCCCACTCACTAAATTATCTACCATCTGGAGGGTACATGTTCACATCCTCATGATTTAATTGTACTAAAACAAAATACATCAACATTTCCATCAGAAAGGAAGAAAGCAGAGCTTACGTGAGGAATCAATGGGTCCTTCTCAGAGGCCTTGTCTCCAGAAGGATCCTCTACCATGGCATCGGGGGTGGCTAGGAAAATACAAAGTAAGTGTCAGTCATTGCTGATGCTGCACAGGATGTACTCAAGCAGCTGTGCCTGATGTGCACTTTGGACAGAAAGTGTGGAATGGATGATTAATAACTACAAAGTGATGTCCATTAAGACCATCTTCCTGGGTGGATGAAGGAAGGCACAAAAATGGAATGGGAAAAGAGCAAAAAGACAGCCCTTTGTTTTCTATCTAAGGGCAAACTAATCCATGTAAAATGGTCAGTCCGACAGGGAGTAAAACCTAAATTGCATGCTATGATTCAAAAAACAGAGTCATGTGACTTTTCTATGGTTTTCATATTCAGCTCAATTGCCATCATCTTTTTTGCTTCCTCCAAATTCAACTCTTCCTGCAGAATTCACAGATACTACTTGTGGATTTATTAGCTCTTCTGTAAGATTTTACTGTTGATGTAAAGCAAACTGATTGCAGGACTGAAATCAAGTCAAGAAAAGAATCCCATGAAATTTACTCACAATCATTTTTTTATAAACAAAATCAAATGCAGAAGATCTGGAAATACTAAATCCCATGATTTAAAAAGTCACTACCAACCCTGTGATATTTTCCTCCCAGTTTTTCTTTTCAATAGATCATGTGTGCCCTTAGAGTCAGTGGTTGTCCATACTCGTACCATCTGTGGACACTGGGACAGTTCCTCATACACTGGAAGCAGGGGGAAGCACTGTCGCACTCTACCACAGCAGAGTAAAAGATCTGCAGGAAGGCTGAGGGTTGCTTGGGTCTGTGCCAGTACCAATTAGAGTGCTGACTTGAGACTGTCCTTGTGTTGGTGCTTGCAGGCTTTGTGAGCTTTTAAAGTTTATTGTGATGTTATCTCTCTCTTAACTGCCCTGAAACAGGGGATGAGGAGTGAACACGGTACCTATAGCCAATGATCAGCATTGTCCTCGCACCTCTTTCAACCTCTCAGCTGACCAGAAGCATGTGGGCCTTCCATATGCCTTTCACACAATAACTATGCTGGCGCCAGTTGTGACATGCAACTTTGGCTAACTGGGCCATGTGACACTGAGGACATCTTCTCAAAATGGACTGTGTGTAGAAGCTGTGTAGGCTCTAGAACTTCCAAGCATGGCCACAGAAGCTGACACTTAGTTGCTAGGTCATTGATAATCTTGTACCTCAGCAGTGAGAGCAGGTAAGTAGTATGAACACAGGGGCCCCCAACTGTTTTTAGATTTTGGGTCATTCATTTCTGCAGCACCTCCACATGAAGAGAGGAAATATTCAGCAACTTCCATTTACAGCTGGGGGTTAGGGAGAATTAATTATGGAACATATGCAGTGGTGGGGGCTTATTTTGAAAAGCAGATACTTGTTTGGTATTGTGTGAGAGGGAAACTCTCCTGAGGACACACAGGCACTCATACACACATGAACATTCACAATCAAGTCACCAAATATTTATAAATGCCACCCTAAAACTCAAACACATGAATTGCACCACACACATATCATAGCTTTCAAGGACTCCAACCTTTACAAATGTTTCCGAGACTATCTGGTGCTTTCACTAAATGCCTAACACTTGTCCATGACGTGAGTGTAAAACCAGGGGAACTACCAGACCAAACGGCAGGAAAGCCCCACCTTCTACAGCACTCCGCTTTATCCTTAACAGGTGAGTGAATACACAATACATACATTTTTCATCCAGTTTGTCGTCCACCTGCCAGAAGAGAAAGGAAAACAAAGTGAGGCTCGTATCCCTCTGGTCACTGTTCACCTAGGCTTTCTGTTGTCTTGACTTTAGGACACCCATTGAGAAACAGTCTCCAGTCAATGACCCTTAGAGGAAACACATTGACACTCCTGGGAAAGCCTTGAGCTCCTCGTGGAATCTGTCTGAATTCCCTTTGAATTGGCAATTAAAAAATCTTTTTTCAATGAAGAAACTGTGATGCTCAGGATGCTTCTTGCAATGCTCCATTGTGAAAGTAATCCTGTCTTTATTAAAAACCCTCTTGAATCATACATCAAGAGGTCGCAGACACCCACTCAACATTCTTCCATCTAGGAGAGTGTCCCTATCATGCAGCATGTATTTGCTCACATATTTAGATCAAAATTTTAATGAAAAAAAGAAGAAAAAGAGAGAGAGACAGACAGAGAGAGAGAGAGAGAGAGAGAGAGAGAGAGAGAGAGAGAAAAGCAAGCAAGCAACATTGCCATTGCCGAGGGTACAAGAACTTCTTACCTTGGTAGTAGATGGGACAGCCTCATCGAGATCTTCTCTTCTTAGCTCCTCTACCATAGTATAAGATACCTCCTCCAACACGGTGTCGGAAAGCTCTTCCACCACAGTGTCAGGAACCTCTTCAACAATGATGTCTAAAAGCTCCTGCAGTACATTGTCAGATGGAGCTAGGGGCATAAACAGTCACTGTCAGATATTGATGGTAATACTCAGGACTGTCTCAGAGATCAGTGAATTAGCTTGACATTGGGCTAGAGAGTGTGGAAGTGGGAGTTGAATAGTATGGACTCAATGTCTTCTGGGATATTTCTGATGGTGGACAAAAGAAGGCCAAGAAAAGAAGCAGGCGAGAAACAGAGCCTTCGAGGGTCTTGCTCAAGAGAATTTAATCCATCCAATAACATCTGAAATCATGCTATGTTTCAATGACAGTGTTCTGATTCTTCCTGCCCATCTTAAAGCCAGGCCTAATTCTCACTTATTTTAATGTTACATAACTAATTCCGCATCCACGCATACATACATGCCCCTAGTATCTTCATCATGAACAGTACTGGAGATCTTACTTTTATGTAGTAAACTTTACATCATATTTATGCTGCTTTTAATCTTTTGTGACTCTATCGGCCAGTAGCATTGATTACATTCACAGTGCTGTGGACCCATTTCTGCTGTCTAGACCCAAAACATTTCCAGGAACATTTCACTCTGCTTTGACCCTCTTTCCAGCCCTTCTGATCTCTCCATTTCTGTTTATAGAAATTGGGCTTTTTCAGAAACTTCATGTCAATGGAATCATGAATAATTGTTTTCCTGTGTAGGCCTGATGCCAATAAACCCCAAAATTTTGCAGTGACAATCTATAATGTGTCCTACTTAAAATTGAACGCACTTTTTTGCCTGGATACTATCCCACTAGGTGCACACACCACATTTGATCCATTCAACACTTGATGAAATTAGGGGTTCTTGCCACCATCTGGATAATATGGATGATGCCATTAGGAACATTGGTGTATGTATGAGACACTACTTGTGATATGTGATAAAATGGTCCTGTCAAAACTCACAGAAGGTCAGAGCTCAAAGAGTAAGTTATAATAGACTGTTTGGAATTTTAATTAGTACAAATGAATTGATATCTTCTCCTTCACTTTATCAAATGTATCTTATAAATGTAAGATATCCCTAAGAGGGGAAACGTGAAGTAGAATTTAGACCTAGGTGTATTACCGAGTCAACAGTTGTGTTGATTGAAACCTCTTCTCAATAATGCCTATTAGTGAGGGATTATTCAGATAGCATTGCAAATTCACCTAATGTGTGAGCATGAATGAGAGACCTCATTTACTGTTGGACATGAGCCAGATTGTGAATTGTCAGTGCATCCTGACCTCCATAGAAACTGCACCACTTATGGACTGAATACATGTGTGTTTGTAGACATGAAATAAAAATAAACATGATAGCCATGTTGCAATAGTCACTTCAATATTGGACACTGAAGAACTTTTATGCAAGTACCCTAGTGAGCATTATTTCCACAGTACCTTCATCTTGCGTGGTGATAAAGGGTGCCATTTCTTGTGGTGGTAAACGGACTCTTTGAGCCCATTTCCCACTTTCCATACGATGAACATAAGGATGATACTTCATAGTCCCTGCTTCCTCTTCCTTAGAGTGACCTGGGAAATCATGACAACACAGAGAACTGTAGACATCTAGCTGGCAGAAGACCACAAGGAAATTGGGAATAATTTCTTCACAGCAACCCATTGGAACTTTCTGAGGTCAAGTTAGACTGAAGGAGATTGTGGACATTAGTGTACCCATAAAACATCCACCAGATAGATTTTGTAGGCAACTACCTTCATTTAGTTGAGTCATTATAGAAAAAAAGAGCAAAGTACAGTAACTGCATCTGGTCTTCCAGATGCCGAACTCATTTAGAAGCTACTTGTTGTGATGTTTTCACCCTGATTCTTAACTTCTTTGGGACAGATTCCAAAAGAAGAGGAGTGACCCCAGCTCTGACAAATGTTTACGGTACTATGTGGAGCCTCAACCTGGTAGTATCTTAGAGCTAACCATAAGCTTGTGGACCCTACAGGTGCCTTTCACACCAATGACTCCACCAAAGTCAGCTGTTAGATCCATCTGTAGCTGCCCTACACTGCGTGACCACTGCCATCACCCAATCATGATGGGCTGTGTGTGGGAGCCTGTTGGCACTTTCAGGCATGGCCACAGATTCTGAAACTCCCTTGTACTGTGACTAATGAAACTGTGGCAGAGTGGTGAATATAGGAGAGTGATCAGGAGCATCAACTTAAGGACCAACACCTGAGTCACATTATACCTATTTCTCAGAGAAGGTGAAAGTTAGGGCCATTGCTCACTACACAACTTGCATCTGAGGAAATGGATTAGTCACAAACGTCCAGGTACAGTCGAGATACAGGAAGAATGAGTTAATAATGTAAAGTGTACAATAGTGATGAGGTTTCTTTAGAAGTGGAAAGCATATCTTCTGTTGCATGAGGGGGTAAGTAATCTGAAGAAACACTATCTAATGCATACTCACATTCACAACCACACCACACTAACATATAAACCCCAAACTTCTAAAACACCCGAACGTCACACATACATATTATCCTCACTTCTGGGGACTAAACACAAATGACCAGACAACTTTCCTATATGAACACAGTCTTTCACTAGACCCCTAACCCTCATCCCCAGGGCAGGATTGTAGAATCATGCGGGCTTCCAGAAAAGGCCCACCTTCTTAAGTACCTAGCTTTATCATCAGCAAAGAAGTGATTAAACAATACGTACTATTTTCACCGGATTTGTCTTTTGCCTGTCATGGGAGAAAGAAAAACACTGTGAGGATCATATACCCCTGGGGACTATTTTCTCAGGCCTTCTGTTCTCTTCTTCATTCGAGGCCACCAGATGGGAAACAGTGTCTGAGTCAACGACCACAGAAAAAAATGTACTGAACACCTGTGGCAAAGCGTGAGCACTGCATGAAAGCTCTCTCAAGCCCCTTTGATTTGGCCATTGTAAAATTCCTTTTTCTTGGAGGAAACTGTTCTATAGAGGATACTTCTTATGTCCCTGCAGCCAGTAAGTAATTCTGTCCTTTTAGAATGCCCTCTTGAATCAGCTTTCAGGTGGTCGTAGACTCTCATTTGATATTTGTCCATCTCATACTTTTTCCCTATCATCTAACAGGTGCATGCTCACATGTTCAAACTGTAATTTTATCAAAAAAGAAGAAATGCAACATTTCTGTTTCTGAGGGTGGAAGGATTTCTTACCTTGAGAATAGATCGGATTTCCACACTGGGTGGCATTCTAGGAAGCTGCTGCAACCTGCTTGTAGTGAGAGCTAGAAGGAGATAGAGTCACCATCAGTTATGGGTACTGTTGCTCAGGAGTGTCTCAGAGAGCTCTGCTCAATGTTATTTTGAGGTTAGAGAGTGTTTATGTGAGTGTTGAATAGTATAGACTGAGCATCTTCTGGGACATTTTCCTTGATAGATGAAAGAAGGCCAGTAAAAGACGCTGGCAAGTAAGAGAATTAGAACCTTTGACGGTCTAGCTCAAAGAAATCTAATTCATTAAATGGCCTATAAATTACATGCTTTGTTTCAAGAACAGGATTCTGATTCTCCTGCCCTGCTTAAAGCCTCGCTAAATTCCCACTTCTCCTAAATTACAAGACCGTTTCAGCATCCATGCATTCATATATGGCTCTTATCCTTAAGTTGTATAATATTGGAAATATTACTTTTATTGCAATGAAATTTACATTGTTTTAGGTGGCTTTTAATTGGTTATCACTATATCTGTCAGTAGTACTGATTACATCACAGGGCTGTGGAACCATCACTGCTGTCAGATTCAAAACATTTCTAGGCATAAATCTCTCTTCTCTAGTCCTTGCAATTTCTTTTTTTCTGACTCTAGATAGAAAATTCTGGAATTGGGCTTTTGCAGAAATCTCATATGTGTGGAATCATAAATTACCGATTTTCTGTGCAGGCCTGACATCATTAAGCCATACATTTTTTCAAGGTCTGTCCATGCTGTAAGCCTATTTAAAAATATGACTATTTTATGACAGAATACTACCCATGAGGTATATACATCACATTGATCCACCCATCCTGTGATGGATGTTGGGGTTCTTTCTGTCTGGCTATTGGGAATAATGCCATTATGAACGTTGGTGTATGATACACTACAGGTGATATGAGAAGTCATGATACTGTGAAACTCACAGAATGTACAAGACAACGGTGAATTTTCATGGAATATATGGTCTTTTAACTAATGAAAATGAACTGAGATTTTTTCACTCATTGAAACATATATATCTCATAAATCTAAGATGTATTGAATAGCGGAAAGTGGAGGGCAGGATGTTGCTACATTCTGTATTATCTAGTTACCTTTCATGTGAACATAAACCTGTTCTAAACAATGTCTTTTCCTTTTTACATATCTGACACACAGTATCGGGGAGAGATCAATACAGATAATGTTGCAAAATAAGCTAATGCGTGAACATGTACTAAAAACCTTTTCACTATTTAACATGAACTACATTTTGAGTTGTCAGAGCATCCTGACCTCCATGGTGACAGCACCACAGATATATTGAATACACACGTATTTCCACCTTCAAAATAAAAGAAATTCATCGCTTAGTGTTTTTACAAATTATAAGTCATTTTAAATGGGACACTGAAGAAAATTCCCTGAAGCATCTTAGATAGCATTACTTTCACAGTACCTTTAGTTGAATAAAAAGTACGTATGTTGACATCTCGTGAGAAGTGGACCCTTCTGCTGCCCTCCCTCACTAATTCTAGAGGATCATCCTCCTCAGGAAGGCTACCTGAAAATGCATGACAATACAGAGAACTGTAGATTTGTTGCTTGGGAAGATCAAGGGGAAATTACAATAATTTATTCATGGCTGAAATGTAATCCATCCAATACAATCTAAAATGCACGCTATGTTCCAATGACAGGATTCCAGATTCCTTCTGCCCTTCTTAAAGCCTGGCCTAATTCCTACTTCTTATAATGTTACATGACCATTTTAGCATCCATGCATTCATACATACCACTAATGTCTTCAGCATGAACAATATTGGATATTTTACCTTTATTCTGATGAACTTTACATCATATTTACGCTGTTTTTAATCTTTTGTGACTCTATCGGCCGGTAGCATTGATTACATTCACAGTGCTGTGGACCCATTACTGCTGTGTGGACTGAACACATTTCAAGAAACAAATCACTCTGCTTTGACCCACTTTCCAACCCTTGTGGTCTCTCCTTTTCTGTTTCTAGAAATTAGCATTTTCAGATACCTCATATCAGAGAAATCATGAATTATTGTTTTCCTTTGTAGGCCTTATGTCAATAAGCCCAACATTACTGCAGTGACATCCTACATTGTATCATACTTAAAATCGAACACACATTTTTGCCTGAAGAGCATCCCACTAGGTGTACACACCACATTTGATTCATTCAACACTTGATGAAATTAGGGGTTCTTGCCACCATCTGGCTATTATGGATGATGCCATTATGAACATTGGTGTATGTATGAGACACTACTTGTGATGTGATAAAATGGTCCTGTCAAAACTCGCAGGTGTTCAAGGCTCAAAAACTTTTAATAGACTGTTTGGATTTTAATTAGTACAAATGTATTGATATCTTCTCATTCATTTTATCAAATGTATCTTATAAATGTAAGATATCCATATGAGGGGAAAAGTGAATTAGAATATAGGACCTAGATGTATTATCTAGTCAAAATTCGTGTTAATTTAATAGTATTCTCAATAGCGTCTATCAGCGAGGGAGTATTCAGATAAGGTTACAAATTAACCTAATGTGTGAACCTGAATGAGAGACCTTGTTTACTGTTGGACATGAGCCAGATTGTGAATTGTCAGTGCATCCTGACCTCCATGGAGACTGCACCACTGGTGGACTGAATACATGTGTGTTTGTACCCATGAAATTAAAGATAAATATCATAGCCAGTTTGCAATAGTCACTTAAATATGAGACACTGAAGAATTTTTCTGGAAAGACCTTAATGAGCATTATTTCCACAGTACCTTCAACTCGCTGGTCAATAAAGGGTGCCGTTTCTTGCGGTGGGAAATGGACGCTTATAGCCCACTTCCCATTTTCTCTATGATAAATAAGAGGACGATTGTTTGTTCTTCTTGCTTCCTCTTCCATATAGTGGCCTGGGAATGCATGACAAAACAGAGAACTCTAGACATCTTGCTGGCAGAAGTCCACAGGGAAATTAGGAATAATTTCTCCACAGCTACCCAGATGAATCACCTGAAGCCAAGTTAGACCGAGGGAGATAATGTACATTGCTGTGCACATAAAACATCCATCAAATAGATTTTGTGGGTGACTACCTTAATTTAGATAAGCCATTTTAGAAACACAGCAAAGCACAGGGACTGCATCTGGTCTCCCAGATGCCAAACTCATTTGGAAGATGCTGCAGCAATGTTATTGCCCTCATTTTTAACTTCTTTGAAACAGAAGCTGAGGAGAGACCCTCCTCTGACAGATGTTTACAGTGCTATGTGGAGCTTCAACCTTATAGAATCTTTGATCTAACCATAAGCTTATGGACCCTACAGGTGCCTTTTACACCAATGACAATGCCAAAGTCAGTTGTTAAATCTAACTATAGCTGCCCTAGACTGCGTGACCACTGCCGCCACCCAATCATGACGGGCTGTGTGTGGGAGCCTATTGCTGCTTTCAAGCATGGCCACAGATTCTGAAACTCCCTTGTTCTGTGACTAATGAGACTGTGACAGAGTGTTGAGTATAAAACAGTGGTCAAGAGCATCAACTTAAGGACCCAAACCTAGGTCACATTATGCCTCTTTAATGAATAAGTTCAAAAGTGTGGGCCATTCCTCACTGCACAATTTCCATCTGAGGAGATGGATTAGTAACAAACATCCAGATACAGTCAAGATATGAGAAAAAAGAGTTGATAATTTAAAGTGTACAATAGTGATGAGGTTCTTTAGAAGGTGAAAGCATGGCTTTTCACCACATAAACACGTAAAACCCCCAAATGTTTAAAACACACGAAATTCACACATACATATTATCCTTTGCTTCTGAGGACTAAACACAAATGACCAGACCACTTTCCTGTGTGAACACTGTCTTTCATTATACCCTCATCCGCAGAGAAGGATTGCAGAATCACTGGGGCTTCCAGACCAAAGCAGCAGGAAAGGCCCACCTTCTTAAGCACCTAGCTTTATCATCAGTAAGGGAGTGATTAAACAGTACGTACTATTTTCACTGGATTCGTCGTATGCCTGTCATGGGAGAAAGAAAAACATTGTGAGGATCATGTACCGCTGGGGACTATTTTCTCAGGCCTTCTGTTCTGTTCTTCATTCGAGGACACCAGATGGGAAACAGTGCCTGAGTCAACGACCACAGAAAAAAATGTACAGAGCACCTGTGGCAAAGCGTGAGCACTTCATGGAAGCTCTCTCAAGCCCCTTTGATTTGGTCATTGTAAATTTTTTTTTTCTTGGAGATAACTGTTCTATTGAGGACACTTCTCATGTCCCTGCAGCCCGTAAGTAATCCTGTCCTTTTAGAATGCCCTCTTGAATCAGCTTTCAGGTGGTCATAGACTCTCATTTGTCATTTGCCCACCAAGTACCTTGTCTCAAACATCTAGCAGGTACATGCTCACATTTACAGATTGTAATTTTATCGAAAAAGAAGAAAAGCAACATTTCCATTTCTGAGGGGGGAAGGCCTTCTTACCTTGAGAATAGATCGGATTTCCGCACTGGGCCGCAATTTTGGAAGCTGCTGCAACCCACTTGTACTGGGAGCTAGGAGGACACAGAGTCACCATTAGTTATGGGTACTGTTGCTCAGGCATGTCTCAGAGAGATCTGCTCAATGTTATTTTGAGGTTAGAGAATATTTATGTGAGTGTTGAATAGTATAGACTGAGCATCTTCTGAGACATTTTCCTTGATAGATAAAAGAAGGCCAGTAAAAGAAGCTGGCAAGAAAGAGAAATAGAACCTTTGAGGGTCTAGCTCAAGGGAACTTAATGCATCCAATGGCCTATAAATTACATTCTTTGTTTTAAGAACAGGGTTCTGATTCTCCTGCCCTGCTTAAAGCTTTTCTAAATTCCCACTTCACCTAAATTACAAGGCCGTTTCAGCATCCATGCATTCATATATGCCTCTTGCCCTTAAGTAGTATAATATTAGAAATTTTACTTTTATTGCAATGAAATTTACATTGTTTTAGGTGGCTTTTAATCATTTGTCACTATATATGTTAGTAGCATTGATTACATCACGGGGTTGTGGACCCATCCCTGCTGGCTAGACTCAAAACATTTCTAGGCATAAATCTCTCTGCCTTCATCCTTTTTCTAGTCCTTGCAATTTCTTTTTTTCTGACTCTAGATAGAAAATTCTGGAATTGGGCTTTTGCAGAAATCTCATATGTGTGGAATCATGAATTGCCAATCTTCTGTGCAGGCCTGACATCATTAAGCCATACATTTTTTCAAGGTCTGTCCATGCTGTAAGCCTATTTAAAATTATGAATACTCTTATGACAGAAAACTATTCCACGAGGTGTATACATTCCATTTGATCCACTCATCCTTTGATGGACTTTGTGGTTCTTTCTGTCTGACTACTGGGAATAATACCATCAAGAACATTGGTGTATGATACACTACAGGTAATATGAGAAGTCATAATACTGTGAAACTCACAGAATGTCACAGCACAAGGGTGAATTTTCATGGAATGCATGGTCTTTTAATTAATAAAAATGAACTGAGATTTTTTCACTCATCGAAACACATATATCTCATAAATCTAAGATATATTGAATAGCGGAAAGTGGAGGGCAGGACGTTGCTACATTCTGTATTATCTAGTCACCTTTCATGTGAATATAAACTTGTTCTAAATAATGTCTATTTCTTTTTACACATCTGATACTCAGTATCAGGGATAGATCAATTCAGATAATGTTGCAAAATAAGCTAATGTGTGAACACCTACTAAATTCCATGTTCACTAGTAAACATGTACCACATTGTGAGTTGTCAGAGCATCCTGAAGTCCATGGTGACAGCACCACAGATGGACTGAATTCACATGTATTTCCACCATTAAAATAAAAGAAATTCATCGTTTCGTGTTTTTACAAATGATAAGTCATTGAAAATGGGACACTGAAGAAATTTTCTTGAAGTATCTTAGCTAGCATCATTTTCACAGTACCTTCATCTGAATCATAAGTATGGATGGTGACATTTTTTGAGAAACGCACACTTCCATTGCCCTCACTCACTGATTCTTCATGATCATCCTCCTTATGACAGCAACCTAGGAAATGCATGACAATACAGAAAACTGTAGATGTGGTGCTGTTAAGACCACAGGCAAATTAGCAATGATTCATTCACGGCTGCCCAGAAGAACTGCCTGAATCTAAAGTAGACTTAGGAAGATAGTGCAGTATGGTGTGCATGTAAAATACCCATGAGACAGGATTTCAGGGCAAATACCTTAATTTAATTGAGACATTATAGAAACACAGCAAAGCACAGTGACCATGTCTAGTCCCCTAGTTTCTAATGGCATTTAGAAGCTTCATTTCCAGGGAAACTCTTGCAGACACCTTGGGGCCTCAGTGCCCTCTTCTCTGACAAGCAAAAGTTACCATGGCCTCCATATAACTATTAACTGACATGGATACAGGTAATTTAATAGAGGTAAAGCTTCAGAAAACTGAATAACCACTGCAAGCCATTGCTCCGTGTCTAATCATTATTTGACTGCAAGTACAAGCTTATTCTTTGTTAGTGGTTATATCCAGAGAGAGAACTTGGATGACTCCACAGCATCAGAAGGTGTAAGGTTACTTTTCATTGTTTCTATAGTGGTGATGCTATTTCACTGGGAGTATCTGTTGTCATCTGCCAGAGTCCCCACAATAACCCTATAGCCTGCGAGGTAAAGCAGGCTCTGAGACCCATACTTTACAGTGAAGATCACAGAAATTTAGAGAGATTAAGCAACTTGCCCAGAGTCACAAGAGTGACTATTGAAGGGTTTTTGGTACGAACATGTTTGGTGTCCAGGGGACAGAAGCCCAGAACCCCTCTGAAACCTGACTCCATTCTCTGCATGCCTGAAGCAAATGATCCCCTCACTATATCTCTGAAATGCTACTGCCCCAGTTTCTTTGGGAGAGAGGAAATGCCCTGGAAGAGGAAACTGAGACACTAGGAGTCCACATTTGTCACACAGTTTCTGGCTCCTGCCTTTCTGTCTCTGACCCCACAGATGACACTTCTCTCTAACCATAGACCCTTGAGGAATAGGGACATCCCTACCTGTGGCCATTCTCCCACAGAGTCAGCCCACAGTCAGCTGTCTCACTCTGAAACTTCCCCTGGGTCATAAGTGTATGGGTGACTCCCAAGTCAACTCTGGACCAACTGCCTGCTATACAGCAACATTAAAAATCTTAGCAACTCTGGATATGGAATTTAATACCAATGACCCGAGGATGTGGTGCTTTAGGTATTCAATGATTGAAGTCTGAAAGCTCCACTGTCTGGTGACTATTGCTCAGAGCAACAATCTGAGCAGTTGAGCTAAGAGCTGGCTGACAGGGGACTCTGGCTGTTTCAGCACTGAGTGGGCACTTTCCCTGCCCAAGTCCGTTTGCAACAAAATTCATAGTCCACTGCTACTTCCGTCAACTCACGATCATGTGGTGGCAGTAGACAGAGCCCCATGTCCTCTGAGAGGAGTCTCTCCTTAGACATCCTGTGACCCCACACCAGGATTCTTGAGGAGAACCACCAAGCCCTCCTAATCAATGTCACCCAGTGTTCATTCCCCTTGGTTGAAGGATCTGTCCCATCTTGCAGTTCTCCCAAGCAGCACCCACATTCCCAGTGATCCTGTCCACATCCACCCATGGACAAGCCCCATAAAATCCCAGCTTCCCTCCTTTCTAAAACCTCTGCATTTAGACTGCTGGTGTTTGCCTCGTATTGGTACATACACATTCTGAACAGGTGACCTGTGATTCCCCTTTCCTGTCATGTCTACTGGTAGGGTGGGATCGTAACCACTGTGAATCCTTTGAACAATTCTCCACACCTAAAGTAGTGTGGAAGAGCTCCCTCTTGATCTGTTCTCTGAACGAGTGGGGACAAAGCTTTCACTAGGGAATCTTACATTGTTCTAAATTTAGGAAAATCGTTAAGGCAGTCTACTTGAGAGAAGAATCAGAAACATCAGTTAAGTCACACTACAATCCTAAAATGACACTTACAACTCTGAAATCAATTGGAGTGGTGGCAGTGATTTTACCAGATGAGGAACATATTTTCAGTAGGTTAACTAGTCCCTTTGAAGGAGCAGCATTCAGAATGTCAATATGAACATACCTCGACAACAAATGCAGTTTCCCATCTCGAGGGCTCGAGCAGTGAGTCTCTGAGAACTTCTTGCCTCCTCCCTCTGAACTCACAGAGTGACAGTTGCAACGGAATGCAAGAAACGCATCATCACATTACCACGATGAGGGGTCATATCACAGAACATTCAGAGTGATTGCATGCTGCACAATCTGGGTCCAACTACAGTTTTTGAGACACGTGTATATTTACATGGGCAAGAGTGGCAGTTAAGAGAATTAAAATGGAAAATGAGTTTTCTTCCAGAAAATGAACACCAGGACTCAAATTCTTATTCTCTTTCTGAAAAACATGATATATGAGAGAAAATGACTTGCCATGCAAACAGAGTTGATAGTAAAAATTTCAGGGTCAACATGTCAGATCTAACATTGACCATGTGAAGTTGTTCCATTCTTACAGTATGATCTCCACCCATTTCTACTACTTCTGAGTCAACAGACCTTTCTACACAAACAACTGAAAAGTGTTCCACATGAATTCTAAAGCAACATTATAGGAAATCAGATTTCAAAAGTGGTATTTTTCTCTAAGCATATAATTATGTTATAAAATTCTCTTTTTCTCTAAACCTATATTCTTTATTGAAATACTTACTTAAAACTATATGCTGACCTATTTCTCAGTCTCTGTGAATTCATTGAAAAATTTCATGTCAATTTGTGTATTCAAGACGTTGGCCACTGTGAATGGTGGTGCTATGAACGTCAGTACGGAAATAACTTTTTGGATAAGGATTTTCAAATCTTTGCGATAAATACCCAGTAGAGAGATGGCTGGATCATATGGTAGATCAATTCTCAGTCTTTTGCAGAACTCTCATACTGTTTTCTATAGTGGCTCTACCAATTTCCAGTGCCACCAGCACTGTATGAGGGTTTTTTTTTCTTGCATTCTCTCCAACATTTTTTATTATCTGTCATTTTGATTATAGCTATTCTAACAGGTGTAAGATGATGTCTCATTGTAGTTTTAATTTGCACTTCTCTAATAGCTAGGGATGTTGAGCATCTTTGCACATATTTGTTGGCTACTTGTATGTCCTCTAGGGGGAAGTGTCTATTCACGTCCTCTGCGCATGTTTTGAAAGGATAGCTAGCTTGCTTCTTGGTGTTGTTCTTGAGTCATACGAGTCCTCTGTATATTTTTGGATATTAGGCCTTTATTGGAGGCATAGCTTGCAAATATATTTTTCCATTCGCATGGTTTTCTCTTTACCGTGTGATGGTTTCTCTTGCTGAGCAGAAGCTTTTTTGCTCAATGTAGTCCCATTTGTTTATTTTTGCTTTTGCTTCCCTTGCTTTTGAGCTCAAATTCATAATATCCTCTTCAAGTCCAAGGAACTCGAGTTTAGTTCCTTTGTTTCTCCTATGCATTTTATTGTTTCAGGTCTTATATTCAGACCTCAGTTTGGAGAACAGTATAAAGCAGAGGACTCCCTCTCTGCTTTGTCCTCCCTGTGTGTTCATGGTGAATGGAGAATCAATGTGGAAATATCGGAAAAGCCCATAGAGACATGTGAGGGTGTCAGTGCTATCTGGCGTTCCATATAAATCTCAAAAGACATGCAGAAAATTACTCATTCTTAAGTCCAGAGACCAAAGCTATAAGGCCATTGAAGGAAGTTAAAAGCACACTGAGATTTTCATATATGTTCTATAGCACCTTTCGAAATTTCTACAAGGGTATTTCCTGCTGTTCCTTGTGTGTGTTTACATACATACATACATACATGCATGCATGCATACACACATACACACACACTTACATATATGTGTTTAGAACTGTCCATTCAAATTACTGGCCTGAAACATGTATTAGTTTGCTGGCCCTCATGCGGTTGGCGTTCTGACAAGGCGCAGGGGCTGGCACTTTTCTGCTCTGTGTTGTTGAATCTTAGCAGAGAAGTTCCACATGTGGAAGAATGGACTATCAGGCATTGGGATGCTCTGAAAGTGACTCAGTCCCATGTCTACAGCTAGACCTGGATGTGGCTGGAAGACACACATGAGATATGCCAATGTGGCCTGGGCGCTCTCAGCTCATCCAGATATGGTACAGGGTAGCTGACAGCACACAGGGCAGTGACCTAAGTGATCAGGTGGATGCTCATGGCCATGTCAAGCAGAACCTTACATGGGACACAGTGTTGTTTCCAAGGTATCTGTCAGTGACAAGAAACTCTAGGGGCACCTCTGCTTTATGAGGAGGGGCCAAGACCACACTTTGACTTGGAAAAATTATCAAAGCAATTGCAAACATGTTTGACCCTTTTACATGCATAAATTAGTTTTAAAAATACTCACTAGCAGACATAGTCCACCAAACAATGGGTACATGAAATGGCACCTTTTCCCCAGAGCCAAGGTACTAAAGAAGTGCAGTTGACTCCTGCCTCCATAACCATGACCTGTTTGACAAGTAAACACAAACACTTAGGAAAGCTTACCAGAGAGTTTTGGAATGTAAAATACAGGCCTACACTGATGCAGACTCCACACTTCATATCAGGCTACTGAAGGCATTGAAGGAGGTGGCATAAACTAGAAGATCCATAAACCAGAAGATAGTCCCACATGAAGTAAGAAACTGGCGGTCCTGAATGGAACGGAAGTAGAATCAGTGCGTCATCCAGGGGACGTTTCAATAGTAGAGGCAGGAAAGAATGGAGACCAGTTGGAGGGATGGAGAGAGGATAGGGATGCAGAAGGGTACACAGGAATGAGAGAGAAGTGATGCAGGATGAAATTCTGCAATAGGTGCTCAGGGACCAAGGTCTGTGCTCTCTCTGCAGAGTACACAGGTGGGGCCCAGCTCCTGTGGTGACAAAGGCACTGCCTAATTGAGCCACCAGCCACTCTGAAATGCTTTTGGCCTCCTGTGTTAGCACTGATCATACCCCCACGAACCCAGTGATTTCACACCGAGGAGGGTTTTCTGCAGATACACTGGCCCAGGAGATCAAGATCTCCTATCATTGCACCAAAACTGGAGTCATGAAGATGGAGAAACAGCCTACTGCCTGACAACAGGGAACTCAGGAAATTAATGACTATGTGATGATGTCTTAGATGTTGAGACTTGAAGAAAATGCTGTAGATATGCATATTGAAAGAACGCCCTGAGCTTTTGAATGTGCACTTGCTAATGACAAGGTCTATGATACTCACATCACTGTGTTTGTCTAAAGAACAGTAAAAAGCAAATGACCTATAAGCCAAAGAAAATTAGAATCTCATCAACCTCCTTGTCATAATGGCTGGAAAAGGAAAATGGAGTACTAGAGTTATGCGGAGAACAGCGACACTTGATTTTATATGCAATCATGTAACTTGTGGGGATAAATGTACTGACATCTACATCATCAAACACGATCTTTGATACTGCAGTTCCCACAACCCTCTTCCAGAGGAATAAAATTGAGGCATCACACACACACACACACACACACACACACACACACACACACACACACAATTTCCAAGAAGACACTGACCTACGGACATGTGGAAAGAACTAAATTTGCAGTTTTTTTTTTTCTCAGTGTATACCGGGAGAGCTTTGCAGGAGAGAAGGGGTGACCTGATGGTGGTGACTGGGGTGAGTGTCCATAATAATTCATTGAGGCCTAACTTGTTCCAAGTCTGTTCCTATTCATGTGCTTTATTTTATATAAAATCTTTTAAAATGAAACCCGTTGGAGTTAGGTTCTTTCATTCAAATATCTTCAGTAAGCATAAAATATACATTTAAATTAAATTCTAAATCTTTGTAACAGAGAGACTACATACCCTTCCAGTAACTGAACTAAAGCGGGAGAGGAGTAGCAGTGAGGAGGGCCCTGTTCCTTGGCCTGATTGAAGCTTTTTGGCAATGTGTAAACTTCATGTCCTCTGAGACTCAAGCTGATCGTCCAGGTCTTGACTTGCACACGTGTTGACACCAGAGCTACAAGAGCAACACGGGTGCTGGCAGGCCTCTCCTGGCAATGAGACAGACAGAGGAGAGCTTCCTGGTGAGGGTTTGCAGGACCCAGAAGGCTCTCACACCCTGGAGCCGTAACCACAGAACCTGGCTTCCCCAGAAATCAGCTGACAGAACACTGAATCCTGTTGCTATTCTTGGAAAGGGATCTTTTCTCAAAAAGGTTTGTCTACGAATGTCTTGCAGGACCAACTGAACTTGGGTGCTTGAATGGGAAGCATTCAGGGGACTTGTGTCCTGGACAGTGAGAGTGATGAAGAGGAAAGGAGGAACTTTGGAACTCCAGGATGAAAAGTCCGAGTCTATCTGCCCTGGTGCCTGTGAGACACAGGTCTGATAACAAAGGTGGCAATGGTGACCCTTTCCCTCAACCTAACACTGAATGTGACCCATCATGAGACCAGCACAGTACAAATGGACAGAGGCCTGGAGTGTTTCCCTTCTCCTCTAATAATCATTATTTGTCCTAATATCCCAATGCTTTGCCTGTGCCTTGCATTTGGAAAACCATGATGTTGTGATAACAAGTAAAAAGTTTTATGGCTTAATGTGTCCCAATACAAAAAGATTAAGGATACTGCTGTTTAAAATACTGTGACTCAACACAATTACATTATCTCATTTATTGAAAACTTTAGAAGGAAAAGAAACATATGTAATTTTTAGTGCCACCCCTTACTATGTCTCAATAAAGCATTGCATCAAGTTTCCTCGTGTGTTGTTATGTGTTTATACATATATATATATATATATATATATATATATATATATATACGCATGTGTGTATGTGTATGTATATAAATACATACATATACTTACATGTGTGTGTGTGTGTGTGTGTGTGTGTGTGTGTGTGTGTGTGTGTGACATTAGCTCCAGGTTCTTCACAGGGCCCCAGCGATGCTGAGAGTTCCCAGCTGGGACTGGACCCTGCTGTATTCCTTACTTGATTCTGGGAGTACTAAGCTCTCACAGGATTGCAAAGCTGAGGAAGGTGAGCTGCTTGCTTGCTTGAGAAGGAACCCAAATATCTTCCACTTTTTATTCCCAGGAGGTCTGAGGTTGGGGAGGTCAGGACACTCCCACTATCTCATCATAACAAGGGATGAGGGATTCGACACTAAAATTCCAGCTAATGGATGCTCCCAGTTGATCTAGAGGGCATGGGGAATACACTGCTGTGTCCTGCAGGATGATATTGTAAGTACATCCTGGAGGCCTCTTCACAGAAAATACAATGTGCACTATAACCCTGAAGTTACTCACACCGTGGCCTTACTGGAACTGATAGCCCTCTCCTCCAGATTAAGGAGGCAGTGCAGAGATGGGTTCAGCAAACTTAGAAGCTTACACAACCTGAGTACCCTCTTTACGAAAGAAGATCTCATGACATTTTTCACTTGCCTTTGCTGATTTTCACCATTCTCTTAATTCCCTTGCATGTTCACACACAAGACAGGACACCCCAGGAGACTACTCATTTTTTTTAATAAAGTGTCCCCTCCCACAAACAAATGTTAGGAAACAATGAGGAACATATGCATGTCTTACTCTTTCAATCCCAAGCCTTCTGAGTCACAGTTTTTCTCCTGGTCCTTCTTCCACCTGAATGGTGTCCTCTGCTCCTTCTCCAGAAGCATCTCTTGTTATGTCCAGAGTTGCAAATCCAAGACCACCACGGAGCCAGCACCGATGCAAATACAAAAGGGTCTTTATTCATTCTCGACCATCAGTGATGCAGCAGTGTTGGAATGAGAGCCCCGAACTATGGGGGAGTACATAGTTATATAGAGTAAATGTGGGAAAGGGAGAAATTCTATACTTGTCTCTACCTGATTGGTTGTATCTAGGGTGGTACAAGGCTGGGTAGGGGTTGATTAGCTGCATCTAGGGTGGCGTGAGGCGGGGTAGGGGGTCGAATGGCTGCATCTAGGGTGGTGTGAGGCTGGGTAGGGGTTGGACATATGTCCGCGGGTCTTCTTTTTTTCTTTTTTTCAACTAAGGATCAGCAAGCAGTTACAGCAGCTTAAGAGGGCTGAAGGCATTAATTTTAAAATGGCAGCACTTATACTAAGGGAGGGTTTGGAGGAAAGCTAAGTCCTGAAGAAAAACTAAGTCCCTTTCATCCCCCCCTCTCTCTGGATCCTAAGGAAGGACCCAATCATGGGTCTAGAGAGGTTTCATGGGTGTGAGGAGATAAAGGCTGATATTGTTGTCTTAGAACCATAAACTGAATAGTATTAATTCTATCTTTAACAAAAGTTATCAATCTGTTGAGTATGCATGGTCCAAAGGTAAGCAGAAGTAGCAGGATCATCAGGGGACTTATAAGGGTGGAGACTAAGGTTGTTAGCCATGGGGAATGGTTAAGTGTGGATTCAAACCATCCTTGTTGCTGTTCGCGTTCCTTTTTTCTTTTAGTTAAACCCTCTTGGACCTTGGTCATAGGTTCTTTGACAATTCCCTAGTGGTCCTTAAAGAAACAGCATTCTTCTCCTAGGGCTGCACATAATCCTCCTTGTTGTAAGAAAATTAAATCTAAGCCTCTCCTGTTTTGGAGAACAACTTCAGATAAAGAGGTTAAGGATTCCTGAAGGTGGGAGATGGAGATTTCTATTCTTTCGATATCTAAGTCAATGGCTGCACTTAAGCTATTATAATGGGAACTCTGCACAGCCAGGGAGGCTATTCCTGTTCCTGCTCAGGCTAGTCCAATCCCAACTACAGGTCCAAGCGTTAAAGCAGAGATGGGCTCTTTTTTAACCCGCCTGAATTCACCTGTGTACCGTTGATATACTTCTTCATCAGAGTGATATGAGATTCTAGGGAGAAGTTGAACTAAAATACAAAAACCTTTGGTTTTAATTAAGACTTGTCCATGAGTGCAGTGTGTGAGGCCTGTGGAGCAAGCCCACCATCCTTCCTGAGGGGGTATGAGGTAATCTGGACTAGGAAGACTAACAGTCCGGTTACATAGAGGCCAGTACTTAGAAGGAAGATTTCCTAGGCAAAGGCCTCGCCCAAAAACTGTCTGTAAATTTAATACCCCAGTTTTTTTGTTGCCGTCTACACTTGGAGGGATCTGAAGAGGTAGTATAATTACCTAAAAAGGCTATTGCCTCATAATAAGGAGGCTGCATGTTATAACAAAGCCAGCAGGATTGAGTTAAATTGGGCTATGTCGCATTCAGAAATCTGTAAGTTTTGAACACAAGTTCCCAGAGTGGATGTGGTGGGGAGTTATAGTTAGGGAGTTCTTGGGTAAGGGGGATTTGAGGAACCCCCATTGGAATTTAGACTGGAGGGGTCCTGAGAGAGGGTGGCAAGAATGAGTTTGGAGGAGTTGGACGTGTGGGTGGAGGTGTGGGCGCATTTTTCAGAAATGTGTTTGGTCCAATTGCAATAGACCGGTCCTGGACAGTAAGCCTGAGTATGAAAATATTTCCTGGATCTTTAGCTGACATGCGAGTTTTATCATACAATCTAATACCCCATGTTTTTCCTTTTGTCCAGTCTGTAGATTGCCTGCCATCTGGAGTAAATCTGATAAGTAGAGGATTACAGGGATGGTTTCTATTGGTATAACAATTGCCAAATTGTTGTTTTCTTCAGACAGAGATTATATCATGAGTTTTAGCAGGGGTCCAGGTTACTGAACCCGTTGACACACAATCCCAGGATGGGCAATAAAATTGGGTGGGGTCCTAGCATTTCTTATCTCTATCATGACCTGGGCATACATAGAAGTGGTATGATCTTAATGTTATAGAATTATGCTCGACATCAGGGAGAAAGGTTTTTAAATCTACAGTAAGGTCGGGAACCATGTGTTAAGGGGGTTAAATTTGAAGTTTGGGAAATAACGTCACCTGAGGAAATATCTATAACTTGCCAAGTTAAGTTAAAGGGTTGGTGGGAGTTAGACTTAGTATCTTGAGGGAAACATAACATGAATAATATCACTGAAAGAGAAGTGGTGCAATCTTAGCTTTAAGGGGTTGTCCTTGTCTTGTTGGCTTTTCCATCCTGAAATGTAATCTTTGAGTATGGCAGAGGGGTCAGCAGGTTGGTCGTGGGTGTAGTGGACCTAAGGGGTGACTCCATCAACCTTGAGTGCGGTGAGGGTTGTCAGGATCACGATGTAATGTCCCTTCCAGCGTGGCTGAAATGTTTCTTGTTGGTGTCTCCACACATAGACCCAATCGCCTTGGTGGTAGCAGTGAGGTTCCGGGGGGGGGGGGTCCAGTCTAATAGAGGGCTTGTAGCTTAGGCCAGACCTGCTTATGGATCCGTTGTAACATTTGGAGGGAGAGAAGAAGTTGATCATCAAACTCAGCAAGCACCTTGGGTTTAAGGTTGAGAATGATGGGTGGAAGGGTACCAAATATAATCTCAAAAGGAGTAAGTCCCATTTTGTATGGGGAGTTACACACCTTATAAAGGGCGAAGGGGAGGAGAGTCACCCAGTCCCCGCCAGTCTCTAAGGCTAATTTGGTTAAGGTCTCTTTTAAGGTTCTGTTCATTGTTTCTACCTGCCCAGAACTCTGGGGCCAGTATGCACAATGTAATTTCCAATCTTCCCAAGAACTTGTGCTATCCCTTGTGTTACCTTGGAAATGAATCCTGGTCCATTGTCTGAGCCTATCTTAACAGGGAAACCATACCTTGGCAGGATGTCTTCTAGCAGCTTCTTGGCCACTGTCTGTGCTGTCTCATGTTTGGTGGGAAATGCCTCGGTCCAACCTGAAAAAGTGTCTACAAACACTAGGAAATCCCTGTACCCGTATTTTCCTGGCTTCATCTCTGTGAAGTCTACTTCCCGTAGGTGCCCGGCCTGTTTCCCCGAAATCTGGCGCCAGGGTTGGGCACATGGGCAGTAGCATTTGTCAGTTGGCAAGCCTTGCAGCTTGCCACAATTTGCTCCATTTTGGATCAAGAGTCCTTGATAGTGATGCAAGCATGCTGCACCAAGTCTGCCATTTTTCTTGTTCCCATGTGTGTAGCACGATGCATTTTAGTTAGGAAACGCCGTCCCAGTTCTTCTGGTAGGATGATGCTGCAGTCAGCGGTTCTCCACCAGCTGTCTAAGCATTGAGTCATGGGCAAATGCTTAATCCATTTTATATCTTTGTCAGTGTAGGAGGGGGTGTCTGGCAGGTTGGGGACACCCGGTTCTGGCAATGTGGTCACTAGTGCATGGTCCACAGAAAGGGCTGCCTGTCTGCCACATTGGTCAGCTAATCTATTTCCTCTGGCAACCGGGGTGTCAGATTTTTGGTAGCCCGGGCAGTGAATTATTGCCAATGCTTTGGGTAGCCATAGGGCCCGTAGGAAGTCGAGAATTTCCTCCGTATTTTTAATGGTTTTTCCTTTGGCAGTCAATAACCCCCTCTCTATATAGATGGCCCCATAAATGTGGGCAGTGGCAAAGGCATACCTACTGTCTGTATAGACATTAAGGCATTTATCTTTGGCCATGGTCAATGCTTTGGTTAGTGCGATCAGCTCTGCCCGCTGGGCTGAAGTCCCCGGAGCCAGTGGCTCTGCCCATATAGTCTCAGTCTCAGTTGTTACAGCCGCCCCCACACACCTTGCCCCATTTTGCGTGAAGCTGCTTCCGTTGGTGTACCAGGTGGCATCTGCTTCTGCCAGCGGCTGATCTTGCAGGTCGGTTCTGACTCCGTGAATGTGGGCCAGGATTTCCCCACAGTCATGGAGTGGTATTTCCTAGTCCGTGTCGGGTAGGAGGGTGGCTGGATTTAGTGAGGTGGGTGTCTGGAACAGAATTCTGGCAGGGTTTAAGAGCAGCCCCTGGTAATGTGTCAAATGGGCATCACTTATCCATCTGTCTGGTGGCTGTTTGAGTACCCCTTCAATGGCATGTGGGGTGGTGACATTTAGTTCATGTCCCCAAGTTAATTTGTCTGCATCTCTGACCATGGTTGCTACCGCAGCGATGATTCGCAGACAGGGGGGCCACCCAATGGCGACATTGTCCAGCAGCTTGGAGAAATAAGCTATGGGCCTTTTCCATGGACCAATATACTGTATAAGCACTCCTTTTGCAATTCCCTTGTTTTCGTCTATGTATAGGTAGAAGGGTTTGGTTAAATCAAGGAGCCCCAGTGCAGGTGTGGAAAGTAAGGCCTGCTTAAGACTATTGAAAGAGTTTTCCCTGGTTTCCATCCATGTAAACCCCTGTTTTTCTTTGGTGGCCTCATAAAGGGGTTTAGTTATTTACATAAACCCGGGATCCACAATCGGCAGTATCCTGCAGATCCTAGGAACTCACGCACTTGGCGGACATTTTGAGGGCACGGTATTCTCAATACAGTTTCCTTTCTTGCCTCTGTGAGCCATCTCTGACCCCCTCTTAATTTATAGCCCAAATAGCTTACCTCCGTTTTGCAGATTTGGGCCTTTTTGGCTGAGGCTCGGTAGCCTAGGGCTCCTAATGTAGAAAGCAAGTCCTTGGTGGCCTGTAGGCATGTCTCCTGATCTTCAGTGGTTACTAGAATATCATCTACATACTTCAAAAGAGTTAATTATGGGTGGTTAGATCAGAACTCACTTAGATCTTCATGTAGGGCTTCATTGAAGATGGTGGGCGAGTTCTTGAATCCTTGAGGGAGTCTGGTCCAGGTGAGCTGGCCATTAATTCCTTTCTCCGGGTCTGCCCACTCGAAAACGAAGATGTTTTGGCTCTTAGGTGCTAGAGGCAAGCTGAAGAAAGCATCTTTTAAATCTAGAACTGTATACCAGGTTCGGGTAGGGGGCAATGAGCTGAGGAGGGTGTACGGATTTGGGACTGTTGGGTGTACATCCGTCACCCACTTGTTTACCTCATGCAAATCTTGGACTGGCCGACAGTCAGTTGAATTTGGTTTTCGGACTGGCAAAAGGGGAGTATTTCATGCCGACTGGCAGGGTTTTAACATGCCTAATTCGAGCAGTCTCCTGATGTGGGGAGTGATCCAAACTTTTGCCTCAAGTGGCATCGGGTATTGTCGGACCCTGACTGGATCTGCACCTGGTTTTAATTCTATGAATAGTGCCGGCCTATGTTGAGCCAGTCCCACTCCCCCTGATTCAACCCAGGCCTGAGGAAATGTCTGCAGCCAATATTCTAGGTTGGGCATTGGTGATGAAGGTGCCTGGTGCAGGCGGTACTCATCTTCGAGGTTTATAGTAAGCACCTGTATTGGATGTCCCTCTTTGTTTAGAATTTTTGTCCCTTTTGGGTGGAAGCTGATTTGTGCCCCTACCTTAGTGAGCAATTCTTGGCCTAATAAGGAAAAAGAAAGAGGCTGGAGGCAACACTCTGCCCAGCTTCAAATTGTACTACAAAGTGACAGTAATTAATATAGCATGGTATTGGCAGAAAAACAGACACACAGACCAATGGAACCAAATCAAGAATCTAGCAGAAAATCATATTTATACGGGCAAATAATTTTCAACAACAAAAAAAGCATAAAACCTGCAATGGAGATACGAAAGCCTCTTCGATAAATGTTGCTGGGAAAACTGGAAAGCCACGTGCAAGGGAATGAAACTAGACTGTTATCTATAACAGCACACCAAAATTAACTCAAAATGGATTAAGGACCTGGAATAAGACCTGAAACAATAAAATGTGTAGGAAAAAAATAGGAACTGAACTCATGATTCTTGGACTTAAAGAGGATTGTAAACATATGACCTCAAAGGCAAGGGAAGTAAAAGTAAAAACAAATGAATGTGACTACATCAAACTAAAAAGCTTCTGCTCAGCAAAAGAGACCATTAACAAGGTCAAGAGACAAGCTTCTGATTAGGAAAATATGTTTGCAACATATGTCTCTGATACGGTCCTAATATCCAAAATGTACAAAAACAAATACAATTCAATAATGATGACAACAACAAACAAACAAACAAACAAATCAAAAAATAGGCAGAGGACCTTAACAGATATTTCTTTCTAGAAGACATAAAAATGGTCAACACATATATTAAAAAAATGCTCAACATCGCTAGCTATTAGAAATATTTAAATCAAAGTCACGATGAGATGCCAATCACGCCTGTTAGTATAGCTATAATCAACAGGACAAGTAATAAAGAAATGTTGAAGAGGATGCAGAGAAAACGGAACCATTGTACACTACTGGTAGGACTGCGAATTGGTACAGCCACTATGGAAAACAGGATGGAGGTTCCTCCAATAACTAAGAATTGATCCTCCATATGATCCAGCAATCTCACTACAGGATATTTGCACCAAATACCTGAAAACCCATATCCAAAAGATATTTCCACACTGATGTTAATAGCAGCATTATTCACAGTGCCCAGGATTTGCTAGCAACTGAAGTGTCCTATGATAGGTGATTGGCTAAAGAACTGGATACGTATACACAATGGAATGTTACTCAGCCATAGGAAGAGGTGAAATACTGCCATTTGCAGAAATGAGGATGGACCTCCAGATAATCATGCTAAGAAAAATAAGCCAGGCAGAGAAAGTTAAAAATCACATAGCACTTATATTGGGATGGATATAAACCAAAACACTACAAATGAACAGGACAAGCAAACAGAGACTCATGGGCATGGATTAAAGGGTAGTGGTTACCACAGTGTAGAGGGGAGTAGTGATGGCGGAGTTAGGCAGGGTAAAAGCGGTCAAATATGTGGTGACAGAAAGAAATCTAATGATGGAAGGTAAACACCCAGTGTAAATATATATATGCCTTACTGTTAAAGTGTACAGCTGAAACTTACTGGGTTTTGTTGACCAATGTCATCATAAATAAATGAAATTAATAATAACAAAGAAACTCCAGCTTAAATTGAACCTAAAAAATAAGACCCAGAGTCTCATATTAATACAGAAATGTCCAGATTTCTATCTGTGGCCTTCTTTTGGCCTTCAGAGTTAGGTGGAGGAGGCTGAGGTTGGACATGATACCTGGTCAAGTAGCTGGGACCTGAATGACATTGGCATGGCCTCTCAGGTACCTGACCCTTGGTGATCAGCAGGCGCCAGGAGAGTGTATCATGATAGGTGATATTTGTGTACACTGGATGGGAACACACATTGGTAAAAAGAGCAGGTACACACCTTTTGACAAATCTGGAATATCTTTGTACTGATTACAACCTAAAGGTACATTAAAGCCTAAAATCTTTAATAGATATGTGCCTGGGAAATATTGCTGCACACAGTATTGAATTTTTAAGTTTAACAGTGTTTTCAATTAGAAGTTTCATTTCATTGTTTTGTGCATCCAACATTATCAGTAGACATTGATGTAACTTATGCAGTCCAAGAGAGAAGTAGTGATGGGACTATGATGGGACCCATACAAAGAGAAAAAGACTAAGGACTAAGCGCAGAGTCATGCCACTGCAAAGTGAACATGAAGAGGACCCTGCAGATGTATTAAATTAAGGCAATGCACTGAAAAACTGCTTTGAGCACTCACTGGATGATGAGGCGCTCCACAGAATTCCAGAAGAGTAGTCTGTTTTGAGACTACTGGAAAGCCTTGGACTGTGTCGATCATGAAAACCTATAGGTTGCTCTGGAACAACTGGGTGTGCCTCAGCACTCGATGGTCCTGATACGTGACCTGTGTTGTATAAAGGTAGCCGCTGTCAGGATACAACATGGAGACACGAGATCATTTCCTATAGGCAGACATGTCAGACATGGGTGCATTCTATCTGCCTATTTGTTAGTCTGTATGCAGAACGGATCCTACAAATGTGTGGATTAGACTAAGAGGAAGGTGTCCAAATTGGTGACAGATAGAGAAATATCTTAACATGCAGATGACTCCATCTTACTAGGAGAATGTAGCAGTAACTGGACACAATTTCTATGAAATTACAAGAATAGTGTGCAAAACCAAAGTAGCATTTGAACATCAAGATGATAAAATCATGACTACAAAACAAATACACAACATTCACATGGACAATGAAAATACTGAAATGGCTCAAGGTGTCATTGACCTTGTTTCTGTTATCAGTTCAATTGGAGACTGCAGCCAAAAATCAAGAGAAAACTGAGACTTGGAAGAGTGGCAGTGGAAGGATTAGGAAAGATCTCCACAAACAAGGATGTGTCATTAGAGACCAACGTCAACCGTACAATCTTATCCCCAACCACTCTCTTCTGATATGAAAGCTGGCCTTTGAAAATGGCTGAGAGGAAAGGGAAATGATTCATTCCTAATACATCACTGGTGGAAAGCTCTATAGATACCCAGGATTGACAGACAGACAAACGAGTGGGTTCTAGGGCAAATGGAACTTGAAACAGCGATGGAGGCAGAAATGACAAAGCTGAAGCGATTCTGCTTCAGACTCATCATGGAAAGTCAGAGTTCTAAGGGAAAAAAAATTATACTGAATAAAATAAAAGGCAGAAGGAAAAGAGGAATCTACAATATGGATTGACTCTCTCAATAGAGCCACACATACAAGTCAACAGGAGCTAGGCAGGACAGTTGGGGACAAGACACTATATTCAGCATTCATTCGGAGAGTCACCAGGTATTGGTGAGAGTCAATGCATATCTCACACACCTACACAAACACACACAAACACATACACACGCACACACACACCCATCTTGATGGTTTATGTACTGTATTATATAATTTTTCAAAATGAGGTGATAGTCTTATATAAAGTGATACTAAGTATGAGGTGTATCATAGATCAGATATAGAAAAATTCAGAAATAAAAAGACAGAACTCAGAAAAACAAAATTTAAAAATGCCTGCAGAAACAAAATAGAAACTAGAAGAAACATGATGACAATCATGCATAGATTTTTAAAAATGAGATCACTTTGCAAAAGAAATTCAGCAAAGAGATTATAAAATAGTTGGTCACAAGGATCTGAAGTTGAAGAGAATCAATAAGAAGATATCTGATATCTAACAATTTGAGTGCCTGAAAAACAAAAACAAAAGCAATGATACAAAGCAAGTATTAACAATTCAAAAGATGCAGAATGCTTTAAAATTGTTTATTAAAGAGAAAACTCAGCACCCACTTGGAATAACTAACAGCAAGTGATAAGCTAGCAAAATACTGTGATTGTTAGATAGGAAAAATCATTTAGACATCAAGAATCACTGAGCAAATGACTTATAAGGGAAATCATTACAATTTTATCAAACTTTATCAAAAGAAAAACTGTGTCAGAAGAAAATAGAGCAACATATTGAAACACTCAATGGAAGAAAGTGAGAGTCAGGAACTTGATACCAGCTAAGCCAACTTTCAGGTATAAAAGGCCCTGACATCCAAGTCATTGAAAAGATCTTGCATGATAGTGTCACAGAGGCGGCAGAATAAAGAAACCTCAAACAAAAAATCTGCAAAAGGACACTAACATAAGGATGGCTGGTAAGGACTACATTTGTAAAGATTCAGTGAAAGTTGTAGGAAATAGGGAGTGATCCTGGTGTGGTCACGAGGGTGACTGTCTCACAGTATTGCATTCAGTTCCAACTCTAAGGTATTTTCCTATATCTCTGTTTCATTATATAGAAAAGAAAACTTTTAAAGCAACTAGCAAGTGATGTTCTTTAACATATGAAAAACTTCTATATCAAATATACATGTGCCTAGAACTAGCACTAGATCTATACAATACAAAACTAAACTATTACTAAGGGCAACACTCTGGGAGAGCAGCAGCAGGGAAGCTACTGTCCTTGGTCCTCACTGAAAGTCCCTGACAATGTGGAAGCTCCATCCCCTCGGAGGCCCTGGCTGAGGCCTCCAGGTCATGGCCATCACAGGTGTCAACAAGAACCTGCAACACAAACAAAGGTTCTAGAATCATTGGGAAGCCACAAAAACAGATGGAGGAGCGCACGTGGAGGTGGGCATGCAGGACCAAGAAGGTTCCCCAGACCTTAGAAGATAATCTCGGGCCTCCATGCCATGGTTCAATTTTGAGGAAGAACTCTCAGTTCTCTTCTCTTTAGGCACAGTATTCCTCACGCAGCACACAAAGTTCACAGAACAAATGAGTGATGGGGGCAGATTTTCCACATGAGAATAATAATGTGTATTCTGAACAAGAGTGTCTGAAGACGAATACTAGACTTCTATGAAGAAATTCACAGGGAATTGATCCCAACTATCCCTGGAGTTGCCTCCTGACTCAGATATCTCCAGAACTGGTTGTGGCATGGGGCTACTATGGGGGCCACAGGCAATAGGGAAGAGCCCTGCCCAGCACTCAGCCAAGGGGAGAGGAGGCATTTGGAGGCCTTCCAATAATGGAAAGGCAGTGGGACTGAATGAAGTGGCAGCAGTGCCACATCTTGACCATTCTAAGTGAGACCTACTGAGAGGTTATATTCTATACTAAATTAATTTTTATGTCATGTTAACAAATTCTGAAGTATGTTCATCAATTAAGAAGCCAGCAAACATCATCCTGCGTGGTGATGGGATTTTTGTCCAGGTTAATTAACTGAGATATATACTTGGCAATAATGAACACACACATTCAAATTCTACAGGGTCATTAATATATACACTTATGTACCTATCCATTCATGATGTGACGGTGGGGGGCATGTATGTTAGAAAGTTGGCATCAGCAACTGTGGTCTTTACAGTAACAAGAATCAAAGGAAACACTCAAAACACCAAAAAGTCAGAAGTTATGGTACATATATACAATGGAATATTGCTCAGCCATAAGATGCGAGAGAATACTGCCATTTGTGACAACAAGGATGGACCTCAAAATAATCATGCTAAGCAAAATAAGTCTGAGAGGAAAAGCTGAAAATCACATGATATCAGTTATATATGGGATATAAACCTAAAAGCAACAATGAACAGGACAGAGACTCATGGACATGGACTATAAGACTAGTGGTTACCAGAGAGTAGCAGGAGAAAGGTAGATGGGATAAAAAGGGTTGTATATATGGGAGTAGGGAGAAGGTGAAGTGGAAAAACAGAATTATATATATGGTAGCTGAAGGAAACTGGACTTTAGGTGGTAAACGCACAACAGAATATACAGATTTCAAATTATATGTACACCTGAAAATTATATTAGAAACACAAAACAACACACACACACACACACACACACACTCAGAATCACACCACATAGATTTACATGCCCACACTCATGCACATGAACCTATATCACTTGGAACTGGAGATCACAGCCAAATTTCTTTACCTAGAAAATCAGTTTTCACCACCACGTCCCTGATTCTCACTGACAAAGAGAAGCTGGCATCAAAGTGGCTCTCTACAGTAAAACCATAAAGAATAGCACTCCTTTCTCAGTTTCAAGATTTTTTTCTCAGCCAATGAAGAATTCTAGAATATGTACCATCTTTAAGGGCAAGTGGAAGTACCTGAAATGAAAGAACATACTAAGGGTCACATCATGCTAGGTCCTGTTTGCACAGACCTTTGCTTAACTCAGTGACATTAGAAAATCAGATGGGAATTGCTGGAGGTGTCAAAGGAATCTACCAGGAAGAACAGGACAAAACTACTCAGGTTATAGGACACGACCTTTCTTGGAAAACTCTATTGTCGAGGCAGTTTTGGGTGGGCACTTACAAACTTCGCTTCTAAAAAGGAAAATCTGCCAAGATAAAAAAAAAAGCTCCCTCTCATACAGTTTGTACACTGCTGCTGTCATCTTTGAAGGCCCTTTAGGATCAGTTATCAGTTGGTACTAGACTCACACTCGACACTCTAACCACCAAGGAAATGTCTGTATTATCTGGATTGTACATTCCCAATTTTTCATATCTTAATTTTACTGATAAAGTAATAAAGCCCAATTTCTCTCACAAGAGAGAAGGGAGAGCTTACCTTGATGAAGGGTGTCACATTATCTGCCCTCCAACTAGAAGGCTACTTCACATGTCCCTGGGGGTATCTGTGAGGACACAAAGTGACTGTCAGCCCTTGGTGCTACTGATCATGAAGGACTAGGGAGCTCTGCTGAGTGCTGACAGGGGCGAGAGTATACTAATGAGGGTGGTAGGTAAGTATGAACTGAGCTGCTGCTGGGTCCTCCTCCTTGCTCAAGAAAGAAAGGTCAAGGAGAAGAGCAGAGAAGAAATGGCTTTCTGGAAGGAACCGAATCAGTGGGAAATGCTCAAATTATCAAAGAATAAACATGACAATCGTGCAGTTTCAAAGGAAGAGGCATGACTCTTTCCACCTGTTTTGAGATTCAGCTCAATTTCCAGTGTCTCTTGATTCCTCCAAGATCATTTCTTCCTGTATAATCCACACAAGCTATTGCTGTATTCAACAAAATTCTTCTGTAAGGCTTTTACTTAATGAAAAGCAAACTTATTGGGGACTTAACTCACTTCTATGTAAAGTATCTTATTACATTTATTCAATAAACCTTTTTCATTAAGTGAATAAAGTGAAGATATGAAAAGAGTAAAATACCATTATGTAGAGCTGATGCTATCATCTGTGATAATCCCCTCCCTCTCATTTTCTTTTATACAGTGTGTGTTTGTGTGTCATTGAGTCAGTGTCTGTCTACTCTCGCATAGGCCGCAGACAGTGGGAAAGTTCCTTATGTGGGAGAGGCATGGGGGCACAGTCTCTGTCTACCCTAGCTGTGCAGGAGGTTTGCAACAAGGGGGATGGGCACCAGGACACCTCCACTTTTACTGAGTTCTCACTTGCCACCATCCCTTGGGTACATGCTGACAGGTTTCCATGTTTCTGCGGTTTGCTGTAATGCAGTCTCCGATTTTTAACTCTTTGGGAAAGAGGCTAATGAGTGACCTCAGCACCGACAGGTGCTGATACACACTGTTCATCACGAGGCCTCACACCTCTTAGAATCTCTGTGCTGACCTGCAACATGTGGACCTTATACTTGCCTTTCAGGCCAAGGACTATGCCAAAGTCTGCTGTTAAAGGCACTGACAGCTGCAATGTGTGACCAATGAGGACATCTACCCTTGATAGGCAACATTTGGAAGCTGTGTAGACACTAGTGCTTCCAGCCATGTCCACATTTGCTGGAACTCCCTCCCTCTGTGACTAATGTCCCCGTGCCTGAGTGGTGAGTGCCAGTCAGTCGTCCAAAGCATCGACATAGGGACACATGCCTGCGTTCACATGTTGTCTCCTTTACTTAAGAGGTCAGAAGCTTGGGCCATTCATCTGTGCACTTCCCCATCTGAGGACATGGAAGATTAAACAAACCTCCAGATATAGCCACAGAGGGAAGAATGACTTATATAAAGTGGTCTGTGAAGATGAGAATCTTTTTAGAAAGTGAACTTGGGTGATATGTTTTGTAAGTCGGTAAAATCCTGAAGAAACACATGCACCACTCACACACACTCACATTTATAATCACAGATACACACTCATACAAAAATTTCCTCAAACCTCAAACACACAAACCCCACCAGCAAAAATCATCACGGCTGCTGGGCTCTGCAGAACTTGTTCTTCCCTGTGCAATCACTCCCTTCCATTACATCCTATACAATCACTCCCTTCCACTACACCCCAACCCTACACCCAATTCCTGGCAGGAACCCAGAATCAGGGGGGCTTCCAGATCAAACCCTACTGAGATCACCACCCAGGTTCAATTTCTGGAAGTGAGTGACTACACAATATGTACATTTTTTAAATGGTCCTTTGTCCACATGTCATAAGAAAGGAAAACACTGTGAGGTTCATAATCCCCCTGGACTCTGTTCACCCAGGCCTTCTGTACTCTTGATGACTTTAGAACTCCAGGTGGAAAACAGTGCCTGAGTCAACCACCCCAAGAGAAAATGTACAGAATGGCTGTGGGAAAGGTTTGAGCTCTTCATGGAAGCTGTCTCAAGTCCCTTTGAATTGGCGATTACAAAATTCTTTTTCAAGGAGGAAACGGTGTTCCTGAGGATGCTGCTTCCAGTGCTCCAGTGTGAAGGGAATGCAGTCCTTTTTGAATGCTCTCTTGATTCAGCTTTCAGGTGGTCATAAACCCTCAGTTGAAATTCTCCCATCTCGTATATTGTCTCTATCATCTAGCAGGTATATACTCACATGTGACACTCCAATTTTATTGAAAAAGAAAGCAAGATTTTCATTTCAAAGGGTGAAAGGCCTTCTTACCTTAGAAGTAGATGGGACCTCCTCACCAGACCTCACTCTAGGAAGCTGCTCCACCATGGCGTGAGCGGGAGCTACCATAGACACAGAGTAACTGTCAGTCAATGGTGGTGAGGCTTGTGACTGCCTCAGAGAGCTCTGCTTGAGGTTGTTGTGGGGCTGAAGAATGTGAATGTGGATGATAAACACTATGGTTTGAGCTTCCACTGGGATAACCTCATAGTGGTTAAGGAAAAGACAAGGAAAGAAGCAGACAAGAAAGAGAAATAGGGCCTTTGGCCGTCTAGTAAAGGAAATCTGATCCATTTAAAATCAACTAAAATGCATGCTATGTTTCAATGACAGTGTCTGATTCCTCCTGTCATTTTAAAGCCCAGCCAAATATTTTTCTTCAAATGTTAGAATCATTTCGGCATCCATGCATTAATACATTTTGCTAGTGTCTTCAGCATGTATAATATTGGATATTTGACTTTTATTGTGATGACTTTACACCATATTTAGGCTGCTTTTAATCATTTGTGACTATATCAGTCAGTAGTATTGATTACATTCACAGTGCCGTGGACCCATCCCTGCTGTCTAGACTCAAAACAATTCCCAGGAAAAAATCACTCTTCCTTGACCCTCCTTCCACCTTATAATCTCTACTTTTCTGTCTCTAAAAATTGGTCCTTATTAGAAATCCCATATGAGGAGAATCATAAATTATTGTACAGGCCTAATGTCACTAAGCTCAATATTTTTTCAAAGTCTATTCATGGTGTAGCCTATTTTAACATCTAATTTACTTTTATGCCTAAATATTATCCCACAATGTGTGCACACTGCATTTGATCCACTCATCATTTTGTAGTCTTTGAGGGGTCTTTCCACCATCTGGCTAATGTGAATAATGCCTTTATAAACCAGGTTTCTGTGGGAGAGAGAGACCCTGGAGGAGGAGAAGACTGAGCCACAAGGAGTCAAATCTATCATGCAGTCTCCAGCTCCTACCTTTCAGTATCTGACTTCACATACAAAACTTCCCTCCGATCACAGCTCTTCAGAGGACAGGAATGTCCCAAACTGTGGCCATCCTTCCCCTGCATCGGTCCATTCCAACTGTCTCACTCTGAGTCTTCTCTGTAACAAGGGACCACTCTGAGTCACCAGTGGTCTGGGTGATTCCAAAGCCAATTCAGAACATTCTGGACCAAGAGCATAGGACAACATTCTGAAACTTAGCTCCCCTGTCATGACCAAACCTTGATGTGGAATTGATGCCCCCCCCCCGAGGATGTGGTTATTTTGTGATCCAGTGAATTAAGCCCGAAGGCTCCTGTGTTTGCTGACTATTGCTCTGAGCAACCATCTAAGTGGGCTGAGCTACGTCCTGCCTGACAGCGGAATCTGGCTTCTTTGGCTCTGAGTGTGCATCTTCCCTGCTCAAGTCCTTCTGCAACAAAGTTCAGTCTCTTATACTGCTTCCTCCAACCCTACACTGTGCAGTGGCAGTGGACTGAGTCCCAGTTTCCTCCCTTTGGAAAACCTCTTGATTTAGACTGCTAACATTTGGTGTCAAATTTTGGCATTTGGTGTCAAATTTTGAAGAGTTGACCAGTAATCCCCCTTTCCTGTCATGTCTATCACTTGGGTGGTATCAAGATTCTCCTGACCCAGGGAAAACAGTCTGGATGTGTTCCTTCTGTATCTGTTCACTGGAAAGTGCATACAAAGTTAGCACTGGGATATAATACATTTTTCCTCATTTAGAAAAATATTTAAGGCAGCCTGCTTGTTAGAAGAATCAGATATATCAATAAAGTAATAATACAAAATGTAAAACATTTATAACTCTCTAGACAATTCCAGAGGGGTAGAAATATATTTTTTAAATGAGGAATAATTCTCAGAAAAAGCTAAGCAGCCCATTTGAAAGAACAGCATTCAGACAAACAGAAACATACCTGCACAACAGTCCCATTCTCCCATCTTTAAGGTTTGAGGCATAAGAATTTAATAAACTATCTCTTCTCTCTCAGCTCATAGAGATATAGCTGAAATAAAAGAAAAGATGGACATCATCACACAACCATACTGCTGGGCCATCAAAGAACTTTCAGGGTGAATGCACACTGCAGCTGTGTAAACATGTGTGTTTACATAGACTGTGTGGCATTGAAAGGTACATGTTTGGTTCTAAAAAACTGAATCCCAGACCCTCATATTGTTATTCCATTTATGAAAACAAGTTATGAGAGGAATATTCATGGCCCCAAAATACAGTTGATAGTGAAAATTTCAGAGTGAAGAGGGACAAAGCTAAAATGTTGAAAATAAAAAGTGCATCCATTCTTGATTGAAATACCATCTTCACACATTTCTACTATTTCCGATTCACCAGACATTTCTAGGACAATGTAAAACACCTTCCAGATGAAATCAAAAGTAATATTAATAGGAACTCAATTTTAAAGTGGCATTTCTCTATTAGGCATATGATTACATATTTATACATACATATATATGTATATTTAACCACCAAATTGTACACATTGAGCATGACTGGGATTGGATGCCTGTCACTATGCTTTAATGCCTCTTCTAATTTTAAAGGACTCCATGAATGTCAGGGTGGACTGACTGACCCACCATGCAACATCTTTAAGAGAACTCACTGTCTCAGGATCCTGATCTTATTTAAACAGAAGCTTTCTCCTTCCTCCTTTCAGGTGGAGACTCACTGCATGCCCCACATTCTACCACTTCCCAAGACAGGGTTCTACAACCACAGTCTACCAGCCTCATGATACCTTGCCTCTATTTAGCATCCTGCCATTACCATTATTTCTCCTTCTGGCATCTATCACAAGTTTTAATTATATAATCTTATGTGAAACTGTTAAATACCTGTCTTCCTAACCAGACTGTAAGTTATGGGAGGGCAGGAGTGTCATTGGCACTTTGTACTTTTTGAAGACACTCCCCTTTGAGATATCGTGAGCTTGAATATAAACATCTAGTCATGACAGAATGCTTTTCCATCTCTTTACCGTATCACACATCCATTATGAAGCAGATATCAACCCAGCTACAAAATAAGTCTTAACAATGAGGTGAGATGGTACGGGAGGCAGTACAAATGAGGGATCTGAATTATACCTGGGTCAAATTCTAGTGTTTGGGAAAAATCCTTCATTGAGCTCAATTTCTTTGTTTATCCAGCAACCACTATGCACTGCACACAATATGTTATTCTCTTGGACTCTGGGACAGAGAGGCGCAGTAACAACAGGTGTAAGGAAAATGGTGATAAAACAAGAGGGTTGACAGGTGAAAACGAGAGCTAGAGGAGGGAGTGTGTATTCTGAGAAAGGGGGAAGGTTTTCCATTTAGAAAAGAATGTCCTGTAATGCCCTGGTTTGGAACTCCACAAGCCAAGAAGGAAACTGATACCGATGTAAGCACTAGAGGGAGTTTATTGACAAACTCGAGTTTGGACCCCACTCATTCACTGACGCAGCAGTGGGTGAGAGGAGCCCCGACTGAGGGATTGGGACTGAATTTAAAGGGTAAAACCGCAAGGCTGCCTCAGCGTTGCTTGATTGGAGGGTTAGAGTTGACCTTTAAGGAGATTGGGTAATAGGATATTAGGGCCGCCTGCAAAGAGGGCTGTGTGCAATAAGGGCCAGGTGTGGGTGCCTTAAGGGCTTACTGATTAATGGCTTTGATAGGCTTGACCAAATGGCAGGATGTTGTCCCTAATTGTTTTTTGGTGAATTTTTCTTCATTTAATCTGGAGTCTACATAACAAAATGGAGTTACTCTAGTCCTTCATTCTCCCCTTCTTCTGATACTTGAGGAGCTTATTCTTAAGCATCCTCTGTTCCTAAGTAGTGTTATTGTGACTGCGTGACCATTAGCTGCATGGTGCCTAGACGTTCTTTAATGAACTGAAGGGCACAATTAAGAATGCAAGGTCCTATGGTTAAAGTTAGAAGGAAGGCCTTGAGCGGTCCTAAGAGAGGCAATACCCATGCCATCCAGGGGGACTTGAACCAGCTAAACATGCCATGAGCCCCATTCTCGGCCAGGTGATTGCAGATGGACTCACAAAGTTCTCTAACTTTGGTCTCAACAATCTCTGGTGCATTAACAAAGAAACAACATTCTTGATTTGAAAACTGACAGGTTCCCCCTTGATTACACAACTCTGCGTCCTTGTAGCAGGATTGATGAACATAGGTACAGTAAGAAACTGTACCTCCAACAGTAAGTCGTGTAACAGGCAGAGGGACAAGGTGCCGGAGACACAGAATGGAGGGAGAAAGAGTGGAAAATTAACAGTCTTACAGTTTTAGTATGTCGATTTTTAGAGGGTTGCCCGAGTCTCCGGAGACTGTCATTGTGACGGGGGGTGGATTTGGTCCTGAAGGGTGTGGAGGTCTGCAGACTTGGCGTGAGCGTGATGAATCCAAGTGGTGAGGCTGTCAACCTTGAGAGCGGTGGGTGTTGTAAGGATGGCAAGGTAAGATCCTTTCCAGCGAGGTTCAAAGGTCTTGCGGTTATGTCTTTTGATGAAAACCCAGTTGCCTGGCTGAAAGGTATGAGGCTGTGGAGGCAGTTTGGCCTCATACAGAGTTCTTAATCTGGTCCAGGTGTCCCTATGGGCATATTGTAGGGTTTGGAGAGATCAAATAAGCAAATTGTCATCAATATCAAGATTATTAATTATTTCAGTCTGGAGAGCAGGGATTGTTGGGGGAGGTCTCCTGAACGTAATTTCGAAGGGGGTCAGACCAGGTCTATAGGGGGTGTTACACACCCTGTAGAGGGCATAAGGTAGGAGAGTCACCCAGTCCCCGCCAGTCTCCTGGGCTAATTTAGTTAAGGTCTCTTTTAGGGTTCTATTCATTTTTCTACCTGACCTGAACTTTGGGGTCTATATGCACAATGTAATTTCCAATTTGCCCCAATTATAGATGCTAACCCTTGTATTACCTTGGAAGTAAAGGCTGGTCCATTGTCTGATCCTATCATAGCAGGAAAACCGTACCTGGGTAGGATGTCTTCTAGAATCTTCTTAGCTACTATGATGGCAGTCTCAAGTTTGGTAGGGAAGGCTTCTACCCAACCTGAAAAAGAATCTATAAAAACCAGTAAGTACTTACAGCCAAGTCCCCTTTTTAAGTTCTGTGAAATCAGTTTCCCAATAGGCACCTGGTCTGGTTCCCCACAACCTGAAACCAGGTTGTGCTGTGTTCCGCTTGGCGTTTGTCATCTGGCATGCTCAGCACTGCGCTACAATGTCTTCAGTTTTGGCCTTGGCACCTTGGAACTTGATATTAGCCCACCCGATGAGGTCTTGCATCTTCTGTACACCCATATGGATAGCCCAATGGATTTTGAACAAGAGTTGTTCCCCTAGCTTTTTAAGGAGAATTATTTGTCCTGTTTTGGTGTGCCACCAACCCAGGTGTTCTTTAGCTGTGGGTTGTTTTGATATCTAATCTAAGTCTTCTTGGGTGTATGTGGGATTGTCAGGCAAGGTAGCGGCCCCTGGGTCTGGGAGATTGGCAGTCAAGATAACTTCAGATTGGGCTATTTCTCTAGCAGCTCGGTCTGCTAACGAGTTTCCCCTGGACACTGGTTCGTTGGCTTTCTGATGCCCCGGACAGTGCAAAATAGCTAGTTTCTTTGGTAGCTAGAGGGCAGTGAGCAAGGCCAGGATTTCATCTTTGTTCTTAATAGCTTTTCTTTCAGCAGTTAACATGCCCCGTTCTCTATATATGGCCCCATAAATATGAGCAGTAGCAAAGGCATATCTGCTGTCAGTATAAATGTTCAGAGTTTTGTCCTTCCTTAAAGTTAATGCCTTATTTAGGGCAATGAGTTCAGCCCACTGGGCCAAAGTCCCGGGAGGCAAGGGTTCCACCCATATTACTCTTTTTTTCCGAGACTACAGCTGCTCCCGCATACCTTTGGCCATTCCGGACGAAACTGCTCCCGTCAGTGTACCAGGTGCAGGCTCCATGTATGGTTTGGTCCTTTATGTCCTCTCCTACTACATGTACCTGGGCCAGGATGTCTGCGCAGTCATGGAGTGGGGCATCTAGATCTGGGTTGAGCAGCAAGGTAGCTGGGTTGAGAGCTGTAGGTGGCTGTAAAACAATCCTGGTGGGGTTGAGGAATAGGCTTTGGTAATGAGTGAGCCTGGCATTGCTTAGCCACTGGTCAGGGGGTTGTTTAAGGATTCCCTCAATGGCATGAGGGGTAGTGATGTAGAGGGACTGTCCCAAAGTTATTTTATCTGCATCCTTAACTAGCAAGGCGGTTGCCGCTATGATGCAGAGGCAAGCAGGCCATCCTGCTGCCAAGAATCAAGTTTCTTGGAAAGGTAAGCTACAGGCCGTTTCCATGGCCCAAGCTGTTGTAGAAGGACCCTTTTGTTGTAAGAGATTCCTGCAGTCCTGGCAGGATGCCTGGTGCTTGGAGCAATAAGGTCATCAGAAGCAGGTGTGGATTTGCACACAAAGACACATTGCAGGGAGGGCACAATCGCTGACTAATTCTGAGACTTCTTGCTCTAGGGATGAGGATGGGAAAAGCATACTTGAGAAGAGATAGCTGAAAACACGGTGGTGGCCTTGAGGCTGAATGTGGGAACTGGCTGTAGTTTGTATATACTAACATGATAGTAGCTAATAAGAAACTACAAAGCAAACATTGTAAGAGAGAATAAAAAGCCATGGAAACAGGGGTGGGGGATGCTAGCATTGCCATTTCTTGCCATTCCTCCTTTCCCTTTTCCATGTTAGTAAATGCATTTCCAGACTCCTACTCTTCTTCCAAACCATCTCTGCAACAATTGGCGCCCAACTTGGGGCACGAAGAAGAGAGTGCGGAACTACGCTGGAAACCGAAGGGGCAAGTCTGCTCAGAGTAAGTGATACCTTCGGCAATAATTTTAGCACCAAAAGGGAATATCTGCTCAGAGAAAGCGGTACCTTTGGCATAGATTTTTAGCATAGTTTTTCTTTTTTTTTTTGGCACAATGCCAGATCACACTGGAAGCCGAAAGGGATAAGTTCGCTCACAGGTAAGCGATACTTTCGGCATTGCTTTAGCATAGGGAATTCCCAGTCAAAGGTAGATTCCCAATATATTAAGTTGTTACAACACTTATTGTTGTCTTCAGGAGTAGAGTGAAGAAAAGCCGATTTCATGAATTGTTTTTGTATGTAGATAGACACTGCTACTGGTTCAAGCCAGAGGGAAAATCTCAATTAAATGCTAAAGTGTGAAAACAAATCATAGGAGCTTTGCGGCGAGCTCATCAACAAGAGGATTCCATCCCTGTTTCTGTTTGGTCTTTATTCACTTTAATGTCTCAGGCTTTACAGCCTCTGCAAATAACTTGGCAACACACCAAAAAAAAAAACTTGAACTGGTTTATGAAAATCCTATAGAAATAGAGTCTAAAAATGAGCAAAAGGAATTTACTGAGTCTTTATCTCAAGAGGAATGTGCTGGACACATTCCTCCTAATGAAGAAATGTCAGGTTTTTTTGGCCCAAGTTAAAGCAATAAATCAAAGGCTGAAGCAACTGCAATTGGGGCCAACTAGAGGGTATTTTCAAAAGCTCAGAAAGCCGTCTGCACCACCTGTAAATACTTTATTTAGGCCTAAGCCTTCAGTTGCTGGTCCTGTTTATTTACTTTTCCCCTTTCACCTGAGTTAACTAAGACAATAATGGATGAAGAGAGTAGTCGAGAAAATCTTCCTATACAGACAGCTGCTCCCTTTGTTAATAGAGTTCCCTATAATGAGACAGGCATTTTCCCCCCAATGATCAATTTCCTCAGGGGGTATCTATGTACAATATGATCCATTAGAACATAAATTTCTAATTAATCAATATGGTATACAGTTCACTTATGTAACAGGTCTTTTAAACAGTAAGTATAGCCACAGAACGACAATTATTAGGGTCAGATTGGGAAACTTATAAAAACTGTGTTAGAGCCAGGTCCTTATTTGCAAATGAAACCTAGTGGAGAGAGGAAGCCCAGCAGGTAGCTCTTAGAAAAGCTGCATCTAACCCTCCAGGGGCTACTCTTGAAGAGCTGACAGGTACAGGAAACTTTACTACCCTTGAGCAGCAATGTCGCTCGACTGAAGAAACCTTGTTACAAGTGAAATTAATAATGTTAAGAGCTTAATCTCCAGTTGAGCCACCTGGGAAGCATCCTCAATCCTTCACTAAAATTACACAGAGTCCTGGGGAGAGTTATACTGATTTTATGTGTCGGCCACATACGGCCATTGTCAGGGTGGTGGCTCTTCCTGAAGTCCAAGATTTACTCTTAGAGTCTTTAGCTTATGAAAATGCAAATGCAGAGTGTCAAAGGGCTTCAAGACCCCTGAAAGCTCAAGGGGCACCTTTGGAAGAATATATTAAGGCCTGTCATGATATTGGCTCTTTGACACATCAAGTTAATCTGTTAGCATGAGCTTTAAGAAAAGGGTTTCAAAGTTCTCAAATGAAATGTTATCAATGTGGAAAATTAGGGCACTTTCGAAGGGACTGCAGAAGAGGAAATAAGGAAGGAGAAAAAGTGATGTATGCAAAACTCCCTTGTAGGGGACGGGCTCCTACTGAACCCTGATAGAGGTGTGGGAAAGGATTTCATTAGGCTAGTGACTATAGATTTCAAAAAGGCAGGTATAGAAACTAGTTGTTGAGAAACAGGAAGCAGGGCCCTTGCCCCCGGGGACCCAGGAAAAAACAATTTAGGGTTTTAGTTTCCTGTCAGCTCAGGTCTTCCCCATCAAATGATGCAGAATCAGAACCCAACAGGCAGTGTGTTAGAGATCTAGTTCATGCTTCTACAAAAAGTGCTGCCTTAGATATTCCTATACCTCAGCATTTTACTTTAATTCAGGCCAGAGGGGTGTACAAATTATCAACAAATATTTTTTAGACCTCTGCTTAAAGTAATAATAGGCTTACTAGTAGGACGAAGTAGTTATACTTCCAAGAGAATTTTTGTTCATACTAGAGTGATTAATAAAGATTGTTTGTACACTATTCTTTTACAGCCTCAGGATAGAGAAAAGTTTGCATTCACAATTCCTACTTTAAACAATGCTCAGCCTACTCAGTGATATCAATAGAAAATATTACTCCGAGGCATGCTTAATAGTCCTACCATGTGCCAAGCATTTGTGAATATGCCTTTGCAAGAAGTAAAGGAAAACTTTCCTCAGGGACTTGTGCATCACTACATAGATAATATTCTTTTAGGGCATAAAAAGTAAGAAATATTGAAAGAAATTTTTTTATTTAGAAAAATTGCTCTAAGAAAGTATAGGCTTGAGATGGCTTCTGAGAAAATACAAGAGTCTATTCCTTATTAATATTTCGGATATAAAATTTTACAACAAAAACTACTCTTCAAAAGATAAAAATTAGACGGGATACTCTCAATACTCTTAATGATTTTCAAAAATTATTGGGCAATATTAAATGGATTCATCCTTCCCTCAGTATCTACACATATGCTTTAACTAATTTGTTCTCTATTTTAGAAGGGCCCACTGCATTGGATAGTCCTCGGGAACTAACAGTTTTTGCGGAAAAGGAATTTTGAATGCTGTGTTATTAAAAGACATTCTTTTACTCACAAACTTGTATTGCTCAGGTTTCATTATTGTGTGGTAAAGGTTCTTTCTTTAACTTGAAATTTAAAAACTATTAATAATTTACTTTTTCTTTTATTAGTTGATCTAAAACTTAGGACATTTTAGCAAAGAGTCGACAGTAAAGTTAAAAAAAAGAGGGGGGTAATGACTAAATTACAAATTTCAGTGCTTTTTAAGGTATCTTTCTGTTTCAGTTTTTGTTGACCGGTCACTAGGGATCTGTGGAGAGACTGGACGCAGTCATATCTCCCGGACCATGGCCAGGCCGCGGACGCTGCCTCCTGTGCCCTGTTGTCGGGTTCTGTTTATTGTCTCTGGTCTTGTTTAGGTTGACTCCCACTGCTATTAAGGTTGCAGGTATCACTCTGTGGATCCATCACACCCAGGTAAAGAGAACAACACTCTGGAGAAACAGGAGACTCGGGCTGCAGAGCCTCTTCCTGATCAGTGGCTCTGAGTCATGTTCTGAAGGCAGAAGAAATCCGTCTGTGATCTTTGGCCCTGCTCTTGCCACCCCTGGAAGCTGGTCAGTCTATGCACAGCAGAAATCTAAGGATGCTGACACCTCACGAAAATGCCCAACATACCCCTGAGGACTCTATTAATGCTCTCATAAGCCTGCACTTGAGGGCAACTACTGAGACTCAATGTAATAAATGTTTAGGGGACATCTGAATAGGTGGATGGATCCAGCAGGCCTTTATCTCATAAACCCACCAACAGGCTGCTTGTTACAACTCAGTTACCATTTGCACTTATGCTGGCAGAAGGTACTGGATGGGATGGATAAAAGCCAAATATGTAGTGAGACACATTTGCCAAGGGCCGAGCTCAGGGGCAACAGGGAGATGGGCCAGTTGGAAATACTTTGGCCATGTAGGTACCTCAGATGGAAGGGGAGTCCAAAACTATGCCTGAGCCCAGTTAGTCAAAGACACTGTACAGAGAGTAACAGAGCAGAAAAAACCTAAACAACCTCCATGGTCCAGTCCAATTTATGACTCATCTAAAAGGGCCTTAGGCCAAAACCTAGACCTCCCTTCTCTGGGAAAGAACCTCTCTGTTGACCTAGGTAAGAAGTTAGCCCATGAACTTGGTGTGACTAAATGCTGGGTTTGTGGGGGAGCGCTTCTGAGTGAAGATTGGTCTTGGAAGGGAACTAGCCTAAGTGCCTTTTACCTCTTCCAGTGGAACCATATGTGGCTCAACATGAAGAGAGTTGACCCAGGACCTGGGTTCTCTCCTCAGTAGCAGTAGGGGAATTGTTTTAACTGGATAGGCCCAAGATACATTCAGTGGGTTGTAGGGACTCCCTGTAAAAGAATCCTATTTTTAAATTATACAGACTTTAACCTGTGGCCCAAAGCTCATTCCTGGTATTTGCCAACAGCACTATAACTAATTCCTCCTTGTGCCACTATCCTGGCCAAAGCATGACTATCACAAACTGTGCTGTAGAGGAGAGCTTGGCTTCTAACTCCTTCCATGCCATCCCAGCTATTGGCATATTCTGGGAAACCCTCAATTCCACTGGCCCCATGAGTTTGGAAGTGCCTAATGGGCTCTTCTGGATTTGTGAAAAGAGGGCTTATACTCAACTCCCAACAAATTGGAAGGAAGTTAGCACCATCGGCATCATTCAGCCTGGCTTCTTCCTCCTACCCAGACTAAGGAGAAAATGAGCTAGCTGTTCCCCTATATCAAGACTTAAAGACCAAGACTGAGAGGTCATTCAAAGCAGGGGGACAACAAACATGGGGGGGTGAATGAATAGCCACCCCACCATGTTATCCAATACTATGGCCCAGCAACTTGGGCCTCAGATGGAAAATGGGGTTACTGGATGCCCATTCATATACGTGCTTAATTGCATAATCAGGTTACAGGCCCTACTAGAGGTAAATACTAATCAGATGGCCTTGGCCCTAGAACGCTTGGCCACGCAACAGTCCCAGATGTGTACAGCAATATATCAGAACCGTTTAGCTTTATATTACTTGCTAACACAAGAAGGGAGAGTATGAGGGAAATTTAACTCATTTGATGTTGTCTCCAAATAGATGACAATGGCAAAGCCGTAACTGACATAGCTACTAATATTCGAAAAATTGCTCATGTACCCATCCAAAGTTGGAAAGGATGGAGACACTAGTAACCCTTTTGGAGGTTGGTTCTCAGTTTTTGGTGGCGTTAAGACCTTACTTGGGATAGTACTCCTCCTTCTCAGGAGCTGCCTCCTCCACGCATGCCTATTGCCTCTTGTTATCCGGTCAACTATCTCCCTCAAAGAGGTATAGTAGAAAGAAAAACTGCAGTGAAGGTTCTCATGCTGTGGAGGTACCCACTCCTGGCCCAAGAAGATCAAGATGACATCAAAAGGGGGAATGAAGAGGAATTTTCCACTCAAAAGCCGAACTTTACAATTAGCTCTTCGTTCTGCTTCTATAGATATGCTTGCCTCATAGGCCTCCTTTTTGTTTGTTCTGTCTAGATAATGGATGTTTTGCCTAAAAGTTTCTGTTTGCAAATCTCGTGCTCTGTAACTGCCTGTAGCCCAGAGCAACTCCTGTGCTCTATAACCCATAGTAACTCCCATGCTCTGTAACCACCTTAGGACAAATTAACCAATATTCCCATGATAACTGTAAAGCTGTAACTGCATGGATAAGCCCTATGAAAACAAAGTTGAAACTGTGCTTGGGGCCCAGATCTTCAGAGTGCTAACTCCTCTGAAGCCACTGGTATAATAAACATGAATTCTCCAACTCTCCAAATGGTGCTTGGTTTCTTGCCCGTCTGATTTTCCTACAACACTCTGAGGAATGCATGAATGTAACAGTGCAGAAAAAATGAAATGATATGAGCAATTGTAATACCCTCCATCTCTCCACATTAGTATTTAAAGTGGGTTAACTTAACTTTGTATCAAAGAGAGGCTTTAAATAGCCCAGATGTTTCTACTCATCTTCATGTTCATTGAAGAAGTTATGAGTCACTGCTTCATAATGTAAAATTTTTCTACACTGTGATTTTAATGCTTAAAGGTGCATATTTTTAGTACAATGAATTCCTGCATATAAACCAAGTACTTCATGTGGTGTTTAGCTGAAACACCGCGAGGCTTGAGAGAATAAAAATAACTCTGCCAGACATAGGGAGAAATACTGTGTTTGTCTCCAATATAGATATCAATTTTACAAAATCAATTTTAAAAAATAATTGACTATATAAGACTAATTTAAAAATACCTCTATATGTGGTATGCAGCTCTACTCTGTTGCATTATGAAAATCTGCTTTTACACATTTCTCTTACCATTTCTTATTATATGATTGTAATATGTAGCTTAATGCCAAACATTGCTAGACACTCACTGGTACAAGATACTTCTGTGTCTGTTTGTATGCATGCATGTGCATGTGCATGTATGTGTGTGTGTGTGTGTGTGTTTACATAAAGTAGCAAAGTATTAAAACAATATAATTTCCTTTTGACGAATTCAGCAGTGAATTCTCAGTACCGATGCTCTGAAGCTGAAACCAGGGACCATCTACCTGAATTTGCTTGCAAAGTTTAAAAGTAGGTTTTATTCCATGCAGTTGCTTTCAACAGTAGTTGCTGGAACGAAAGGGGTCCATCTGCATGTGTGCAAGTCAAAGGAAAGGTATGTGCAGCTTTGCAGCAAACAAAGTAAGGATGTATTAATGGGAGTTGAAACTCCCAGAGACACAGACGAGCTAATGCTCTCAACAGCCTGGTCCCCAGAGTGTTGTGAGAGTACAGATTATATAGGGAAAAAGTCAGTCATCATAGAAATGCAGAGAGTTGGAAGCTTGGGTCTATATTAATGAAGTAAACGAAGTTTGTGTGAGATTACAATGTGGTTACACAGTTATCTCATAAAATACAAAAAGGAGACATTGTGTGTGTTTATATGCACATGCACACGTGTACCCATGTGCACATATAAGCCCAGGCAGGCATTGTAAATGAGGTTCAGTAAAGACTGAAAATTGAGGAAATAAAAGGTTATGGAAATACAAACTATTTACTTTTGACTTTTATTAACTCTTAACTGTAATGCACCCTGATCATGTTCATTCTAAACCTAGTCCCTAGCAACAATAGCAAAAGGAAAGATTACATTAAACAATTTCAGAATATGATCAGAGGTTTCCTTAAGATCTTTAATTAGAAGGACCATTTTCTGTTAGAGCCTGGAAAGTGCAAGCTTTCATATTTATTTTGAAAAATCCACTTCCAAGGACACAGGCGCAGGTGGATCCCATGGCTTTCTGTTTGTCTTCCTAATGTGACAACTTCAGTAGAATCATACTTTTTCTCATAACTTCTTTTATCGCCACCTATATAACACACACAAAAAAGGAAAACTACAAAGGATGACTCTGTTTTGTACATGTAACACACCTTATTTCACTCTTTTTTGAAAGAAATTTTAATATGTACGTAGAGTTTAAGTTACTAACTAAAAATTTTTCCACTAAAATGCTTCTACTGCTTCACCATTCTTAACTTAAAAAATTTGATCTTTGTAACTTTTATAACTTTTTGTTAACTTTTTACCAAATAATCTGAAAAATATAAAAGCTAATTTGGGGGGGAAATTTATTTCTGCAGTGAAATTTTATTATTTCTCAAAGATTTTATTTTCTGAAATTAAAAAATGATTTGTGTTTTCAAGCTTCCCAAATAAAACATTAGTGACCAGGTTTAATAAATTATTGGCTACCTCAAATAGTGATAAAATATGTAACAAAGTGGGTGCACTTCTTCAATGCCCACAAAGGTTCCCAAATAACACGTGTATTATTTATGTATTGACCTTTGCTTTTTCTCAGTGAAGAAAACAATTTTATCAAAAACAGACCATAAGTAAAAAAAAAAAAAAAAAAAAAAGCAAAACTAAAACTCAATCAAGATCCACTATTTTATATAAATAAAACTTAAGTGAAAATCGAGCATATTGGTATTGAGGTCAAGGGATGTGGTGTGAGTAGTCAGTTGAAACCATAAGTCAGGGATTTAACAATGTTGAATATGTAAAAAGCAAACAAGCCAGCAAACGGGTTATGTTAAATTGCACAATATCTAAATCTTGAGTGGAAATTATAAAACAGGTCTAATTAGTAAATACTATTAAAGTTATCTTAGAAATACTAAAGTGATCACTTAAGGATAAAAGATTATTAGTTTTCTTTGCATCTGTCTTCTCAAAAGAAAAAATAATTCAGCATCCTAGTATAGAAACAAAATTGTCAAAATTTAGTTTATTCGCCATAGGTTTCTTTCAAGTTGTCATTGCTCTCCCAGATACAATTTGGGGGTTTTGTATCTTCAAATCCGTGTAGGAGTAGCAAATGATTCAGTTGTCCCCAGGTCCTCCAGCCTATTGGTTTAAGTTTTTAAATATCAAATAACTCAAGCTTTTAACCTATTGCCAAATCCAGTGAACTCCATACTATTTCTAAGGCCTTCCAGAAAGGAGATGAGAGTCATATAAAAGGCTATCTTTTTCTCATCATTTTACTTTCTAAATTCCTTCATCCTAACTTGAGTTTTAATTACCATGCATTGTTTCATCTCCTAAATTTTCTGTTCTCTAGTTTCCTGATTTCCCATAAACATGGCCACCAATTTGGGCTTTCATTCCCCCAAAACACTATTCATTTGTGATCATTGTGCAGTATCAGTTTTTCCAAAGCTTTATGGACAGTGTAGAATAATTACAGTACTCTACAGGACATGATACAAATTTAAATTGAAATGTGATTTTAAACCTCATCATCCTTTCTTACAGACAGTAATTGGCCAGGGAGCTGGAAGTCTGAAGTCAAGCCATGGGCTGGGCTGGGCTTTTTACGAAAGACCTAGCATATTAGACTTCCTTGCCTTTTTCTAGTTTTTGGTATTTTCTGGAAATGCTTGGCTTTCCTTGGCTTTCAGCTGCTATCACTCCAGTCTTTGCCTCTGTCATCACATAGCCTTATCCTCTGCATGTCCAAATTCCCTGCTCTGATAAGAATATTGAGTCATTGGAGAAGGACCTATTCTGATCCAGTATGACCTCATTTTAACTTGATTATATCTGTAAAGACTATATTTCCAAATAAGAACACTGTCATAGGTAATGGTTAGAGTGTATGTGTATTTGGGGGGAAACAAATCCACAACAGGGCTGAACAACAGATTTGAGCATGAGGAATACAGAATTAGAAAATTTTGAAGCTAGGTGAACTGAGATGCAGTCTGATAAACAGTAAGTTAAAATGAAAGTGGGGAAGAAAAATAGCCTCAGAGACCTGAGTAATGCTGTCAAGCATACCATCATATGCATAAAGCAAGCCCCAGAAAGAGAAAAGATGGGGAAAGAGACAGGGAGAATAAGTGAAGTAACAATAGCCCAAACCTTACCATATGTGACGAAAAACCCTTAATCTAATTTCAAGAATTTCCATGCACACCAAGTAGGATCAACGCACACAAAAATAAAATGGCCGAGGAATAAGAGAATCCTGAATGCAACAAGAGAGAAGTGACTAATCACACATGAAGGCTCCTCGATGAGTTTAATGTCTGAGTTTTATCAGAAACCATGGAGTTCAGAAGGCAGTGGAATGACAAAAATGCTAAAAGATAAAAATTTCTAACCAATACTTCTCTACCTAGCAAAAATGTCCTTTGATAGTGGAGGTGACATGAAGACATTCTCAGGTAAAGATAATCTGGGATAATTCATTTCTATCCGCAGCCTGAGAAGAAATGTTAGGTGGATATTTTGAGGCTGAAATGAGAAGACGGCAGTGTAACTTGAAATCTACATGAAAAAATAAAGTTACATAGTTAAGTATAAATATAAATAAGTACATAACATGTACAGAGTATAACTCTATAAACAACATTTCTCTCTGATTTAAAAGAACATTACATGATATAAATATGATAAATTCATTTCAATGAGAACGCAGTATATAAAGATGTAATTTGCATGACAATACTGGCAAAAACACTATTGAAATTAATCTGGTATTAATCTAAATTAGCAGGTTATAAATTAGCATATTAATTGCAACCTCCAGGGAAAGTAGTAAGAACATATTGCAGAATATATAATAAAACAAACAACATGGGCGTTAAGTTGTACACTAGAAAATCACAATAAAAACAGTATTGGACAAGTTTTACAATAAAGAGGTAAAATATATAGAAAAATGATGAAATGACAGATTTCAGTGCTACTTGATTAGTAATTAAACGTGCATGGAGTATACATACCAATTAAGAGGCAGATATTAGCATAGTGAATAAAAAATATGATCTATAAGTTATCTACGGGTCACACTTTAAATTAAAAACATGGAAAAGTCAAAAGTAAAAGGATAGAAAAATATTTGCCAAGCAAATGGCAACCAATAGAGAACTAGCCTGGCATTGTTAAGACAAACAGTATGACAATTTTATTATAGAGACGTATACGGTCATTTCATAGTGACAAAAAGTTCTTTCTTCAAGGAGACAATTATAAACATTTTCCAATTAACAAGAGACCTCCAAAATACACAAAGCAAACTGATAGAATTGCAAAAAGAAACAGACCCTTCAACAATAAGAGTTTGAGGCTTCATTTCTCAACTTGTAATAGTGGAGAGAATCTGTTATTTCCTGTGATACAGACATCAGCCCTGTGGGGTGGGCAGGGGGGTTGGTTTTGACTCATTTTGTGGGTCAGAGCACTTAGATTAAGGATTTACCCAGAGTTGTAACCGCAGAACCAATCTAAAATGACCTTGCCCTGTTTTTATTGAGATGCTAAGTTGTTTTTCTGAGTTGGCAGAGCAAGCCCTTAAATCATGCAGTTGGACAGACATGCACACTAGAGAAGAAATCCACCCTCGAATAACACTTCAATGTTGCCAGGTCAAAATCCACTTAGGACTCCATACTAACCACACTCCACCCCCAATTCAACATGTGATTCATGAAAGGTTGCGATTCCCAAGTATGTAGGCACTAGGCTCTCATGTTGAAACAATGTAATTCTAAAGAATATGCACAACTTTCTCTGCTTCTTCCTTTAAATGTAGCCCCAAAATCCTCTGTGGGAAGATAGATTTAGCCTTGCCTAGTGTCTCCTTTTGGTTTAACTCAGCAATAAAAGCCTTTTATTTTCTCAGAAGCTGCTGCTGTAGTATGGGCTTCTATGTGTGTCTGTCACCAAGCCCTTGTTCAGTATCAGTCACAGTGATGAGTGATGGATCTGAGGAAGGGGATATAGATGGTTCCCTGGGGAAAGCAGTCTCTGAACACCTGAACATGAGATTATGTCCTGGACGCCCAAACCAAGGGCTCTCCTCACTCCCTTTCCTACATCTTCCTGTCCCAAGTTTGCTCTGGGGATGTAGCTGGTGTCCTGAGGAGGTGCCTGGCCCAAGAGAATCTCTCAAAGCCTGACCCAAACCCTGGCTCTATATTTTTTGTTTTGCTTATTTTTCATGACCATTTCAAATTTAATGGGTACACAGGTGATGTTTGTTCCTGGCTTTAAGTTTCAAAACTTGACCTAAAATACAATGCCTTTCCTCCAAGTGAAGACACCCCAGATGGGCTGGTGGATACAAACATGTGTCCACCTCCCCCTCATGTGCCCCTCCCCCACCCCAGCACATGATTCTACCAGCTGCTTTTCAGTGAGACTTCCTGGTGGTCAGGTGACTCCCAAGAGTGACCAACAGTCTGCTGGACTCCCAGCTGCCTCAGAACCCACGCCATTCCAACCAACTGCCTACCTGAGAGTTGCTCAAAGAACTAGCTTCATCTTCAACTGACCTAACTGGGAAGAGCAGTTAACACTAATTACCTGGGAAAGTGATCTGTTGGGCTGGGATTTGGTAGCTTAATAACTGAAGTCTACAGCCCCCAGGGTCTCACTGACCATAAACATGAGCAGCCTGGACTCAGGCCTGACTGAGAGTGGGCAGTGGTTGCACTGGCTCTGAGCTGCAACCCTTCCCTGCACAAGTCTTTCCTCACCCCAGACTTGGCTGCACAAACTACTATCTAGTGACTGGACTCTACTGACCAGTGTTATTTTGTCAGCATCTTCAGTGAGAGTGGGTGGAACGCAGGGGGCATTTGTGCCTCTACTTGTCCTTCGGCCAGGCGCTCATTTTCATTCTGCTGAGCCACTGCTCGGGACACCAGCAGATTCTCTTGACCATAGATAATTTTCATGAGAATCCTTTGTTTGAATTCTTTGTGATCTTTTCTCTTTCTGAGACATGATTCTAAAAATTCACTAAAAATGTAACTGTTGATACATTGCTGGCAGGAGACCAGGGGGAAGTAGGAATTCACTCTCAGGTCACACCTCCACTCTCCTTGTTTATCAGCTGCCTATGAGAGTCGGCTGAATCTTAGTTGTGCTTCGAGGAGGGGGTGTTAGTGAATGCAGTCAGCAGTAATGCAATGGCTAAATGTAGAGTCAGAGGAGAGAAAGAGCAATCGGGAGGATCGTTTTACAAGCTAAATGTCTGACCAATGTACTATATACCTGAAACTAATAGTAAAATTAAAAATAATTTTAAAAAAAGAAGAAAGGTGTTGCAGTGTGGTGTCCTCTCAAAATACTCAACACGCTGTTGTGTGGGGACGTGACTTTATTTCAATGAGACAATACAGAATATCAGCACAGCACAGTGACTGAGCATGGGAGCTGGTATCTGATGACCTGTATCACACTAGAAGCCATGTGAACCTGGAAAAATCATTTTACCCCTACTTATTAGTATTATGAGGCTAAATATAAAAAATTCAGATAGAGCCTGAAGAAAAATGACTGGTCCTTTATAAGTGCTGTGTAGCCAGTCAAACACTAAATGTCTGGAAGAATAAGCAAGAAATATGGCAGTGGCTGCCTCCTGAGAGGTCACTTGGGTAGCTATTGGGGCAGTCGAGGTTTGTTTTTCATCCATACCATTGTGGCAGTTTGACCCTGCCTGGCCATTTCCTACTCAAACAACTTAGTTTCTGACTGCCTTTCCCAGGACTCTCTGGCTGACGTCAGTTTTCTCATAGCTTAGAAACCAATCAATATTCTCCTTCCTAATACAGAATATCTGTCACTGTAGGAATGCGGAAATACAAGATAGTATAAAACTGCCTGCTACAATTGATGCTCAGCCTTTGCATGAGAATTTGCTGAGCCGGTGCAGGCTTCAATAAATGCTGCTTCCTGTCTATAGTTTCAGTGTCCCGTCTCTCCGTTCGAGAATCCTGCAAAATCATGGGGGTGATGCTTTACAGCTTATGGAGAGTATCTGTTATCTTCTGTGATTCCCATGTCAGCCCTGCAGTGTGGGCAGAGAAGGGCTGCGACCAACATTTATGGTTCAGGGCCCTTAAGATTCACAATTTTAAGTGATTTGCCCATAGTTGCAACTGCTGACAGGTGACCCTGGGGTGAGAATGTAGTCAGTGCCCTGGAGACCGAGATCCCTGAACCCCCAAGGTCTCTAGATCAAACCCTGGCCTCCTGACCAAGGGCCACCCTCCTTCAACTCCCCACATCCTCCTGCTGCAAGGTGGCTGCAGGGGACAGGCAATGTCTGAGCCAAGAGAAGGGCACATGCCAGAGCTAGCCTTTACCCATGTGTTTCCATCCCTGACCCAAAAGCTGTAATGATTTCTTGAAAGGAAGTCTCTTGAAGGACCATTTTGTCCCTTCTCCCTCAGCATCTTCATGTATCAGCACCTCAAGGTGAGCCTCCTGATGGTCTGACCAGAGGTCTGTGAGGCTCCTAATTGGCTGAGGGTCCAAGGCCTTCCCCAACTCACTGTCCACATGGCAGCTCTGACAAGTGAGCATGGCCGTCAGTGACCAGCACCGAGAACAGTCAGTGCTGATATGTGAGCACAGTAAGCTGCTGTGCCGGTGCTTTGGTGTTTTAGTAGATGAAGCTGGCAGACCCACTGTCTGCTGACTATTGATCTGAGCAACTGTCTGAGCAGCCTGTGCTAAGCGCTGCCTGACCATGGACTCTGGATGCTCTGGCTCTGAGTGTGCACCTTCCCTGCCTAAGTCCTTCATCCACAAAATTAAGTCTCTACTACTGCCTCCTCCATCCCAACACTATGCAGGGGCAGTGTACAGGGTCCGGTTTCCTCAGAGAAGGATCTCTCCGTAGCCTCTGACCCCCACACGAGGACCCTCAAAGAGAAACACCAAGCCCTCCTAATCTATGTCACCCAGTGTTCATTCTACTTAGTTGAAGGCTCTGTACCATCTCATCAGTCTCCCAGGCAGCACCCAAATTTCCAGTGATCCTGTCCACAACCACCCATGGATGTACCTCATGAAATCACAGTTTCTTACCTTTCTAAAATCTCTGGATTCAGAATCCTTCATGTTTAGCTCGTATTTTGACATCCACATTCTCAGGAGTTGACCTGTGATTCCCCTCTCCTGTCATGTCTACTGCTGGGGTGGGATCTCAATCTCTGTGAATCCATGGAACTATTCTCCCAGTATAGGAAGAATTGATGCAGTATAGGAGTGTTTCCTCGGGATTAGTCCTCTGGAGAGTGAAATTTTACTCTGGAGAGTAAAATTTCTCTAGGAAATTTTACATTGTTTAATTTTAGGAAAATAGTTAAGACAGCCCACCTGAGAGAAGAATCAGAAATATCAATTAGGTAATACTGCAAAAATATAAAGACACAACCCTGGCGTCAAAACAGGAGTGGTGGCAATGGTTTAAAAAATGACAAACTTATTTTCAGTCAAGCTTATCTGGCCCCTTTGAAGGAGCTGCATTTAGAAGGTCTATATGGACCTATTTCCACAACAAATAAAATTCCCATCTTAAGGTCTAGAGCAGTGAGTATCTCAGAAATTTTTGCCTTTTCCCTGTCAACTCACATAGTGAGAGTTGCAAAGGAAGGCAAGAAGGGCATCATCACATTTCCATGGTGACGGGTCATGTTGCACAACTTTCAGGGTGACACTGCACAGTCTGGGTCCAACTGCTGCTATATAAACACGTGAGTGTTTACATGGACAAGGGTAGCAGAGGACTCCCTTCCAGCCATCTCCTCCCTGTGTGTTCACAGTCAATGGAGATTCAATGAGGAAACTTAGGGAAATCCCTTAGAGACATGTGACACTATCAGAGCTATCTGGTAGTTCAATTAATAAATCTCAAAGACGTACAGAAAAGGACCCATTGTTAAGTCCAGAGGCCAAGCAAGAAGGCTACAGAAAGCAGAAGGAACACTCAGATTTTCATGTACATTCTAGAGCACCTTTTAAATTTTCTGAAGGGATGTTATTCTTATAGCTTTTAGTTTTTTAAAAAAACGTGTTTAGAACTAACCATTCAAACTAGTGGCATGAAACACCAGCTTTATTTTGCTGGTGGTCATGGGGTTGGCATTGAGACAAGGGACAGAGGCCAGCAGTGTTTCGCTCTGTGATGTTGGGTCTTAGCAGAGAAGACCCACTTGCTGGGGTGAATGGACAGCCAGGTGTTGGGATGCTCTAGAGATGACTCAGTGCCATGTCTGCAGTTGGACCTGGATGTGGCTGGGAAAGCCACAGGAGACATGCAAGAGTGGCTTGGGTGTCCTCACAGCAGGGCAGTCTCAGGTCATCCAGATCTAATATGTGGTAGCTGAGAGCTCCACAGGGCAGTGACCTGAGAGTCCAGGAGGAAGCTCATGGCCATGTCATGCATAACCTTAGATGTCACACATAGATGTCACACAGTGTGGTTTCTAAAGGCATCTGTTGTTGAAAAGGATTACTTGTGGCACTTTTGGTTAAATGAGGGTCCACGAGTCCATTTCTCCTTGGGAAAAATATCAAAGAAATTGCAAACATGCTTGAAACTTTCATGTGCATAGACAAATTTTAAAATTACTCAGTAGCAGAGGTAGCCCTCCAGACTATGAGATACAAGCAATGGCGCCTTTGTTCCACAGCCAAGTGTAAGAAACACGTAGGGTGAATTTCTTCCTCTACCACCATGAGCTGTTTGAGTTTTGAATTGGTGAATAAAGGTCTAGCTATACTGATGCAGAGGCCACCCTTCACATGGGGCCACTAGATGTGTTGAAGGGGGTGGCGTGGTCTGGACGATTCATAAACCAGAAGCTGGTTTCACATGGGATAAGAGCCTGGTGGTCCTTAAGGACAGGCAGGTTGAAACAGGGAGTCAGTCAGGGGGTGTTGCAATATGAAAGCACGAGGGAGTGGGGACCAGCTGGAGTGAGAAATTGGGTTGGTGATGTAGAAGTGCACACAGGAATGAAGAAGAGGTGATGATGAAGGACGAAACTTTGCAGGAGGTGCTTGGGGACCAAAGCACTTCCACTCTCTGCAAAGTGCACAGGCAGAGCTCAGCTGCCCTGGTGACAAATTCCTTGCCTGAATGAGCATCAGAGCCACCATCCTCTCTGAAGTGCCATGGGCCTTGTGTGTCAGCAGTGAACATGCACACCTCCATGGGCCCAGCGATTTCATACCCAGGGGTGTTTTCTGCAGATAGACTGGCTCGGGCGATTCAAGATCTATTATCAATGCACCAGAGCTTGAGTCATGAGGTGGGGAAACACCCTAGATGCCTGTCAACAAGAAACTCAGTGAGGAAAAAACTGAACTCGAATGATCATTAGATGTCGAGTTTGGGAGAAATGCTTTAAACCTGTATATTAAAAGAACACCCTGAGCATTCAAATATGCACTTGCTAATGGCAGGCTCTATAATACATTTCTGAGTTTTCAAGAAAAAAAAATTTAGTTTGTCTTAAAAAGGGTAGAAAGTACATGACCTATATGACAAAAAAACATAGAATCTCATTAACCTTCTTGTAATAATTGGTGGATGAAGAAAATGGAGCAAGACAGCTATGTGACGAACAGTGAGCCTTGATTTTATACTCAATCATTTACCTCATGGATATAAATGTACTGACCTCCACATCAATATGCATGATATTTGATACAACTCTTCCCACAGCCCCCTTCCAGAGGTATAAAAAACATCTCCATGATAAAATTCCTACAATGGTAGAGACCTATCGACATCTGGAAAAAACTAACTTTGCACTTATTTTTCTCAATTAACACTTGGGGAGATTTACAGGAGAGAAGGGGTGACCTGATGGGGGTGACTGGGGTGAGTTTCTAGTATAACTCATTGATCCCTCACTTCTTTAAGGCTCTTTTCTGTTTACATGCTTTATTTTACATAAAAACATTTACAATGAAACCTGTAGTAAATTAGTCGTTTCATGGAAAATCCTTCAAAAGTAAACATAAAAAATATGTGTAAATCTAAATTTAAATCTATGTAATGGAGACATGTATTAACAGTCTGGTGCCTGAGTTGAGGCTGAGGGGAGGAATAGGGAGGAGGCCCCTCTTCCTTGGCCTGCCTGGAGCTTCCTGACACTGTGCAAATGCCATCTTTTCTGAGACTCAGGCTGAGGCCCCAGGTATAAAACAGCACAGGTATTAAAACCAGAGCTGTTAGGAGCACACGGGTCCTGGAAGCCCTGGGGAGACCAAGAGATAGATGGAGGATGGCTCTCAGGTGAGGGTGTGCAGGAACCAGAAGGCTCCTCACACTGCGCAGAAGTGACCATGGGATCTGGCTTCCCCAGAGGCCCAGTTGACAGTACACGGAAATGTGGGGTACTCTCAGCTGCGGATGTTGCCTCTCACCCTGAGTGTCTACAATGTCGTACAGGACCAACTGACTTGGGCACTTGGTCAGCTGCCTTCAGGTAGATGAAGGGGAGACTCTGGGACTCCAGGATAAAGAAACTGAGTCCCTCTGCCCTGAGGCCTGTGAAGCGCAGATGGTTTGATGACTTAGGTGGAAACGGTTACCCCAGCTCTCAACCTAACACTGAATATGACTCATCATGAGACTAGCACATTAAACATGGATGTAGACCTGGAGGGTTAACGTTTTCTCCTAATTATCTTTATTTTTCCCAATATCCCAATGCTTTGCCTGTGCCTTGCCTTTGGAAAGCCATGATGCTGTGGTAATAAATAAAATAAGTTTTATGGCTTAATGTGTTCCAATGTGAAAAGATGAAGGGCACTCTGGTTTAAATTGTAATTGAAGCTAATTTGTTTATCTATTTATGAATTTGGAAAGTAAAACATAAGCAATTTGTAATGGTACCTCACACTGTTTCTCTGATGAGCATTGCATTGAGTTTCTTTATACATTTTGGTCATTTCTTTGATTTATATGTATGTCAGTCTATAGATTCTTAGCCTCATTCTCTCCCAGGGCTCCAATAATGCTGAAGGGTCCCCAGCTGTGATGAAACAATGTAGTGTCCCTTACTTGGTGCTGGGACCATGCAGCACACACAGGGTTGCAGAGCTGAACCAGGTGTGTTGCCTTCCTCCATGAGGAGACACCCGAGAAGACTTCCATCCTGCTCCCCATTTCCCAGAATGTTTGAGGTCAGAGAGGTCAGGCCACCCCACACTATCTCATCATACCCAAGGATAAGGCATCCAACTCTTAATCTCTACATAAGAGATGCTTCCTCTTCATGTTGAGGGGTTCAGTAGGGCACAGCTGTGTCCTGACCGACCAGGATGTTAATAAATCTTGGAGTCTTCTTCACAGAGGTTACAATATGAAGTTCACACCCTGACATTACTCCCACCACAGCCTTATAAGAACTGACAGCCCTCTCCTCCAGATTAAGGAGGCAGTGAGGGATGGGTCCAGCAATCTTAGAAGCTCCCATATCTGAGCATCCACTCTCGGTAAGATGTTCTCAGGACATCCTCCATTCCCTGCACTGTGTTGTACCATCTTCTTGAACCCTTGCAGGGCCGTGCAATAGAGGCCACCCTAGAGCTCTCCTCAGTTTGGTTCCTCTGAATAAAATGACCCGTCCCAACAAAAAGGTAGGAAGCAATGAAGAACATGCACATTTATTGCCTTAATCTTTCCATCCCAAGCATTCCAAGTCACAGGTGTTCTTCTGGTCCTCCTTCTGCCTGAATTGCTTCCTCTGCTCCTTCTCCTGAAGCACCTCCTAGGGAATGGTGAGAAAGCTGCAAGGAAGGAAACAAATGTGCATAATCAGAGCCATCCTGTGGGGGTTTCCAGAGCAGAACCAGTCCTCCCAGGCCCCCCACCAGCCCTTCTGACTCCCAATACAGCTCGCTTCCCAGACCACTCAGCCTGGCTCAAGATGATGCAGTGGAGAAAGAGGTCGTAAGGAGCCAGCTTGATGCTAGGAGAGAAGACATGAAGAAGTGGAGGTAGATGTTCCAGACATGGATGGTTCCAAAACCTCAAGTGCCAGGATGAGATCAGGGCTCTTAGGATGAGAATCATTAAAAAAAGAGAAGGAATCTCTGGGGAAGAGTCACAAAGTAGAGCTAATAGATAGAAAAAAGGAAAAAGAAATAAATTACATGCGGATGATGCACTCTGGTGGAGTCTTCAAAAAACACAAAGCATCTGTGAGGTACAAGAATAGTAATGATGTTGAGGTGGCTATGGGAATGGAAAGTGGAGAATAGAGAGTCGAGGTAAGAACTCTGGGCCCAGCTGCTCCCGGCAGGAAATATAAAGCCTGATCTAAGACTCATTTTTTCCTCATCTCTACACATCTCCTCATGGCCTTGATCGCTTCAACTCTGCAATGAAGAGTGGATCTCAGGTCTACAGGGCCCCTTGTCAGACTTCAACTTTGGTGTGATGAGAAAACCATGTCTGTGTCATCATGTTCCTATAGGAAGGCAGTCTCCATTGCTATGACGGACTGTGTAAGCTTCCACCATAGAAAACAAGAGAAAGTCTATAGTATAATGTAAAACAAATAGGAAAAATCTAAGTATTAACAATTATTGCAGTAAAGAATGGTACTGAATAGAGAACATCAACAAAGAAAATCAACATAAATCAGGAGTTTTGAAGAGACAAAAAAAGTAGATAAACCTCCTGTCAGGCTAACATGGAAAATAAAATAATAAAAACAGAGCGATGAACTCATTACTAATGTAATAATGTCTTAGATCAGGAAGGAGTCACCACTCAAGACCACACAGACACTAAAAAGCTATGAAAAGGATATTTTGGGAACTTATGATCGCAAATTCCATAGTTTAGATAAAACGAGTCGATGCCTTGAAAGGCAGAAAGTACCATATTCAACCAAAATGAAATAAATATTCCTTGTTTGTATGTATATCAATTAAATTAATGGGATCAATAATTAATAAGCTCCAAAATAACAGAATAACACAGTGTCAGGCACAGATGGTTTCACTAGTGCATTCTGCCTCATTCTTATAAAGCAAAACATAGTTTTACAGCACTACCTTGCAATTTTGTGTCTAGGTAGTTACCCAGGTGAGTTGAAAAATTATATCCATACATAGGAAAGCTGATGATAGATTTATTCACAATGGAACACAACTGGAAACATCTAAGATGTCCTTTGAAACATGAATGAATAAATGAATTTTGGTGAATTCATTCAATAAAATATTGTCCACCGGTTTAAAAAATTTAAGAATATCTATGAAAAATATAAAGGAACCTTGAATATATATTACTAAGTTAAAGAAGCCGGTCTGTGAAAGCTACACATTCTTTTATCCCAGCAAGATAAGATTCTGGGAAAAGTCAAATGACAGAGACATTGAAAGGTGAGTGATGGCCAGGAGCTCAGGAGAAAAGGGAGAGGGGTTAACAAGGGAAAAAGGAGCATTTGAGGCCAGAAAAAAAGTAGATATTACACTATAATGTTGATATGTGATATTATGCACTATTGAAACCCATGACTTGTTTATACCCCAGAGTGAACATTCATGGAAACATTCGTTAAAAATAATGTATCTATTATTATTAAACATTTGTTAAAAATAATGTATCTATTTTTAATGTTAGATACATTAAACATATTAAAACGAGAATTTCAAAGCCACACCAACCCCTTTCTTATGTGAAAGCTTTTACTTTCCAAATTTGAAATCAGGGAGGAGAAAATAGGATTTAAGAAAGACAAATTAAGTGTCTGGATGAGGCACACTTGAAAGAAGAATTCCTTTCAAATAGATATCTCTAGAAAATGCAGAGAACAAGTGCGAAAAAAGGCATTCTTCCTGAAAGCCTATGATAAAAAACATTAGACAATGCTGTGAGTTTGCATACACCTCTAGTGGCATTTAATTGCCATTTTAAGTTATCAAGTATTTATACAGAGGAAGAATAAAAAGCAACATTCTTGTGGATGGCATTACAGAGAAAAATTTTCAGCATTAATATCATTTTTGTTATAGCAAAGGACAAAATCAGTACAATATAGATTCAAAGGAATAATTTAGCTCTTAGTAAAGGTGCTCAGTGGTCCCATAACAGTCCAGGAGACAGAGCCTGGGAAAAGACCCCCAGGAAGAGGAGCATGGGTTTGTGGTCACTGCGTTCCCAAGGGCTTTGCCAGTGGTCCCTCAAAGTCTCCTCAGTGATGCAGCCCAATCATCTTCGGCTTTGTCCTTCTTTTGCAAACAGCAGGTTAAGTCATAAGCCATCCTGGGACATTCATGAAGTTCCTTAGGATCCCCTGTGACAAAGAAATAGATATATCTAAACTGTCACAATACAGAGAAAATAAACTCTTATTTCAACTGACTCTGGCTGTTTCTGGGCAATGCAGTAGATCACTGTAAAAGGGGATCACAATTCCTTCTAAGAGTCAGAAAAACCCTGAGACGTAGAGACATATAAAAAATAATTGACAAACAAAAAACCTCATGTGCCTACGTAAGAAATTACTAAAAATGAAAGAGGACTAGCAGCAATCCATTACATGGGCTGGATGCCACGCATTGAATAAGCAGTCATGTTTATTCAACACAAATAAACTGTTCGAAAAAAAAAAAAGACAAAATGCTTTTAACCTCAGTTAAACAATTATCTTAAAATTACACTGTGATACCACTGTAGCGAAAAATAAAACAAAACAAAACAAAGAAACAAACAAAAAACAACACATCTAGGCACCAAGTCACACCTATCATTGGTAAAATTACAAAGTTTCACATCTGCTGTGTTAATGTGACTGTGCACATGTTTTTGCTTTGGGAAAAGCATTGATCAGTACCTATGGAGAGGAATTTGACAATCTCTGGTAAAACTGCATCAGCACTCAAGCTTTAACCCCAAATCCAATAATGTAAATTCTATTCCACAGAGAGAATGGCAAAAATATGAAAAGAATAATTAACTAGGCCATGATTGGCAGTAACAGAAAATTTTAGAATGTACTTCTAAAATCAGATGTCTAGAAAACCATCATTTAAATTAGGCAATACCTAGTAATAAATGATAATAATTGTGTAAATATAAACTGTGAGATAAAGCAAAACAGTGAGAGAAATATGTAGCCTTATTTATTTTTAAAGTGCAGAATGGCTGAACATTAATGAAGGTAATTAATTTAAAATAGAAAAGAAGGCATTCATTCTGAATAATAGGTTTGTATAATCTGTTTTCTAACTAGAAGGGTGTGCATGTGAGAAGGGTATGCCTATGAGAAGTTAATGAAAGAGAAAATGTAGTAGTAGTAGTAGTAGTAGTAGTAGTAGTAGTAGTAGTAGTAGTAGCAGCAGCAGCAGTAGTGGTAGTAGTAGTAATAGTAGTAACAATAATAACAACTAAGGAACCCAAAATTAGTTTTATTTAAAAGTGTAAAAGGCAAATGTTTGATGACATTCACCAAGAAAAATAGAAAAATCACATCAACTTTGCTTGGAAATTAAAGGAAGATATAGATACAAGGCAGTAAAGATTAAAAACAAACAAACATAAAATAATACCATGTACTGAAGAAACTTATGCCAATGTGTTTAGAAATTGTACAAATTGACACAATTCAGAAAAATATAACCCTTCCAAACTTACTCATTAAAAAAAACTCTAAATATTTCAATAGTCATTACATAAATTTAATCAGTGGTGGAGAAAAACTGTCGCTTCTGTCTCTAAGTCTCTCTTTTTTGCTGACATGCACACACGCACTCGCGCGCACCCACACAAACACACACTGACACGAGACCCTAATAATATTATTCTTAGTTAAATACCAATATTTCAGTGAGGTTGTCATTCTAACATTACTAAAACATTTCAATAGACAGATAGAAGCATCTACTTTTCAATTAGTTTTATAAGAACGTATGCTCTTATTACCAAAACCAGACAAAAATTAGTCCTAAAATGAAAGAGTTCAAGCCAGTCTCAGGGGCACTGACCTGAAAACCCACAGGAGTAGATGGCACTGACCCTTTCTCCAACTGGAAGAACAAAAGAACAAAACAAAAGAAAACAAAACATAAACAAACACAAAACAACCAGAATACAGTTTGAAACACATATCTTGAACTGGTGAACATTCTCGATGGTTGTTGAAAATCTGAGGAAAATACAGAGCCATTGAGTGGCTGTTGGGAGAAATTCTCATAAAACGATGGTTAGAACTAAGTTTTAAGTACTAGACTGTTTTCTGGAGGAGGGCCTTTGCAAGGTGGGAAGATAAGTGAAGGAGCTTGGTATGTAAGAGGTAAAGTAAGAAAACATCTCTGGATGGAATGGAGTATGTATTAGGGAGACCAGTAGGAAACAAGGTTGGAAAAGAAGTTAGAACTAGATGCTTGACCACAGAAAAGACTGATTCTGTCACATTTTCTATGTGACTGGAAAAATGACAGTGTGGAATACCACAGAGGAATGAAAAACAGATGGATTGACTGACTGCTGGGCAGGCAGAGAAATACGTAAATTTCAGAGGCAACAGGTGGTCTCTGGTAGGGAAAAAGTAAGATTTTATGATTGCAGAGTGCCATAAACATGAAGCCATTTCTGAAACTGAATTAATAGAGATTTAAGTAGCCTAAATCAAGACAGATACATAGAGCACCTTCATGAAAACCAAAGGTGAACCACATACTACATTGATAAAACCATCCTCAGCTTCCTGTTTTTTTTTCACTTTTGTAAATGCATAAATTGGTCCTCTTTGTTGTTTGAAGAACAACTGGTACAGCTAAATGAAGGCCTTATACAAGGACATGAATGATGGCTGAAGAATACAATAGTATCATTTTCATTGAATGGTTATAAACCTTTAGCACCATGAGAGTCTACAGGTCACAGAGAACAGATTTCCTAACACAGCCAGTCTCTGAAATATGCTAAACATCTGAAGTCATTTCTCTGTTTAATCTTTCTGACAGTTGTTGAAATTTCTAAATAATTTAGGAAAATCTCCTACACCAGGATTTATAATTGTAATATATTTGAAGAGTTAAGTAACTACACACATCCATTCATTCATTCATTGCCCTCTATTTGTTACAACCTAATTGTTATTTGCTTCATTATTATTACTATTATATTTAATTTATTGGGAATTCACAATCTTAAACTCTTAGACATCATCTGAGTTCTTCTAAGCTCTATTTCTTGATCCAACCTCTTTAGATCTTTTCATTTATTCTACATGAGGTGCATTAGCAATTGATGCCCTTATCAACTCCTTCCACAAGATAGTTTAAAGAGGTTACATTCTACAAAATTACATTTTTGCCAATATAATTAAGATTTCCATGATTGGTCTGTGATTGGTTCAAGAGTATTGAAATATACGTGGTTGGACACGATGAAGAACTATCAGCCTAGAACCATCTAAAAAATTGTTCCTAGTGCCAAAGGTTTATTAATTTATACTCTATCATATGATCAATGAGCCCAGTATTTGCTTTATATAATTCCTCTACAGACTTATTTCACTAGCATTTGTAATTGGTTCGTCTATGCATTGTAGACATAACAAGCATATGCTTTCTCCCTATCGCAAAGATTCATAGTCATAGCTTCTTAAAAGTCTTAATCACTGCATTTCTAATCCTAAATCTCCTTGCTTGTAAAATCTCTTTTGGGGCCCCTTGAATTTCTGTCCTCACTTGCGCCAGTTCCATTCGAGTTCTGCCTACATTCTCTCCTTCTTAGTTGTTTATTTCCTGTACTGCTAGGTAAAGTCACCAGTGCTTTCAAAGGCTTCCTCAGGTCATTTTTGACGTTATAAGTCAATCTCAAATATTCATATCTCATATTGAATCAACAAATGTAAAACATTTGCAAAAATGGTCACACTGTCCCTGATAGAATACCATGAGTGGAAAGAAAGTCATGGTGTAGGTGGGTTTTAAAAACCTGTCCTCCCACAAATCTTAGAAACCCAAATACTTAGCAAAAATGATGGAGGGGAAGCATTCTGTATGTCCTCACCACAGTGAACATTATTCATATTAGGTAGTTTTTCTCTTCTACGGGCACAACAGTTCATCTCATTGTCCTACTATGCTTTCGCATGCTCAGTATCAGGAAGTATTTTTCATTTCTGAGCCTGTTTTTCTGCATGAGGAATTTACACATCCTCAAAGCGGTCTGGACCAGATGATACATCTGTAGTGAGGTTTCTCCAATCTCTTAGGCAAAATAATTGTTCTTTCCTGGTAGCCAAAAATGCTGTAAATTTGCTTCTTAATGAGAAGTAAGTCTCTCTCTCTCTTCCTTCCTTCCTGCCCCACCTCCCCACTTCAGCATGTGTCTATTTGTGTGTGTGTGTGTGTGTGTGTATGTCACCCATTTTCTATTTCTTCATTTATTATTTCACTGTTGGCATGCAAAGAGTAGGCACCTAGTTTTATTTCGTTAAAGGGTTTAGTGATAATATGATAGGTTTCCTCTAGCCCACTGGGCATTGATAATATCTTAGGTTTCCTCTGGCCCACTGGGTGAATTATAATATCGCAGTTTCTTCTAGCTCTAGTGATATGTGTTGATATAATTTCATTGATCTGAGCCTCGTATACAAGTTTCAGATTTAAAAAGGAACACCTTAATTATGTCCATAAGTTCAATACTCATTATTCACATGTAGATCGAGAATGAATTTGGTCATTAGGAAAATCCCAAGGGTGATCATGGGAACAAGAAAAAAAGAGAATCTTCGCAAAGTAGAGACAGTGTTCCCCATATATCATCTTCGCACAGTCATTGGGACAGAAGTGGTTTTCTGCTCCATCAGCAAACTCTGTGATCACAGGACCTCAAGTCCAGTGAAGGTGTTTCATTCTCCCTCTGCCTCTTTTTTTTTTGAACTAGATCATGAATGGTAAATGGTCACCAGAGAATTACTGAGGCAAAGGAACCTGTAGGTACATGTGGGCATAGGAGTGAATGGCTTCTGTCCATGGTCCTCAAATGCCAATGCTTTCTGGATTCTCCGAGTGGAGGGAGACAAATACCCTCATCCAACATGGATGAGTGTCTGTGTCTGTTAACTATACACATATTTAAAATACTAATCACTTTGCAATAAACAGAACTGGGTTATGTCACACAATTTACAAAGGTTGTATTAGATATATTTTTTGCAATTCCTTTACTGTTTTGACATTTGAAGACTTTTTTCTCAGTAGATCATAGGGATGAAGGCATCTATCTGTACCTGTCTTTCACATTTAAGGATAAGAGTATCAGTGAGACATGAGGACTATAAGCTTTAGATGGAGGAATACCTGAGCATGATTCCCAGCGATCTCAATAAGATTATGTGACGTGTGCAGGACACAGACATGTTAACCTCTCTGAAACATACAATGATAAGTCTTATTTTTAGAAAAAGCTAAGAGATTGAATGTCAACGTTCTATCATAACCAATTGATTAAGTACATCGAAATCATGACTAACAGATTTTGGACTCTTACTAGTCCTCATGAGAAACATGTCCTCATGTTCCTTTCACTTCAGTGAGCTCTGTGACAGCAGGACAGACTGAGAATGACTATGGGAATGAGAAGAGGGAAGCTAGAAACATGTTTCCAGCATCATCAATTTGAAGTTACTGGCAAGAAGTCAGAGCCACACCTAGTCAGAAAATTCCAAAACACTCAATGAAATGATGAGCATGGGAAGTACAGAAAGTCATTTACTGCCAGTGTGATTTAAAGTAAGTAAGATTTAAGGAACAGAGTGACTTTGATGAAGGGGTCTCCTACCACAAAGCAAAGAATACACTCCAAATGGTCACGATCAAATATTTTCAAACTCTTGAAGTTAACCAAAGCTCACAGCAGACACAAAAAAATTAAATCAAGAAACAAAAGATAAATTTCAGTGAGTCTGATGGTGTCATTACTGTGGTCCATCCTCTGTTTCCGAACTTGGTGGTGCCTTGCAGAAACCTGGACACACTCCGGAGCAAGTAGGTGCCACTGTAGGGAACAGAAAGGACCTGATTTACCACAAAGTGTAGTTCTGTGTGCTGATGTGCCCTGTCTGTTGGTGCCCTAGAGGACCAGCTAAAGGAACTGCCTTTCTTCACCTCTACTGCCTTTCTGCCCCTCATACCTAAGGGAAAATACTCATATGACCAGCAGATGAAAGGAGTAACATTGAGATAAACACAAGAGTAACACGAAGTCTTTAGAGGAAGAATGGGAAAGAAAGCTGTAGGGCAATTCAGGGAGATTGATTCAAGAAAAGTGGTGGACTTTCAGTAAAGACGGTGGGCTCACTGGAGTGTAGCCTTACCTCAGCCCCATGCCCTGCTCTGCATTCCATAGGAGACTTGCAAACTCAGAGTCAACATTCAGAGTGAAAGCAGACACTCACAGCCACACACAAGGCATCTAAATGCTTCCTCAGGGACCCATCACTATAGTCTCCGCCTCTGCAGGAGGTTGCAGGCTCTTCACTCTAAAGGCAACACAGGGCTCCTGGCTAGTCTCAGGGAGAGTGATGGGCAGTGGGGAAGCTGAACACAGTCTGATTGTCACTGTCCTGCTTGAGTAAAGTGAATTGGTCTGCGGGGGACCCTGTCTGCCAGGACAGTGCAGGCAATTGCCCCCAAATGGAGATACCCGCTGACCAGAATTCTCAAGGAAGGATTCCTCTAGCCTCTGGAGTCCCTCCAAGGTATGCGATGGGGTATGGATGGCAGTGAGTTGCAGGGAGGCTTTCTTTTCCCAAAGGGAATTTTCCACCTTCCTGAAATCCACTTCTTCTGAATCCACATGCAGCCCTCCTTTAGGCAACCAAGGGGTTGTCTCATTTTAGTGAGATCAGCCCACCTACTCCTCCAGGACCGGGTGTCCTACCTAGACTCAGGCAGGTGTGCCCCATACCTGAAGGGCCCTCACACTCATGGAACTCTGCTCACAGCAGGAAAACATCCAGAGAACACTTCTCCCATACCTGAAGCCCTTCCTGTCAAATTCACCTGCCTCACATCCTGAAGTAGGAAAGTACTCATCCAGTTGAGCCCCACACTCAAGGTGATGGACCAGCTGCCAGTGGCCATCCCTTCTTTGAGAAACTCTCCCGGGGTGCTGTGTCTCACCCCTCTCCCCAGGGTCCTCACTATATCCTCACTTCCCCCGCTTAGCCCCCTACTACTATCTTCAAGTGCACAGAAGCCTCTGCCATGTCTCTGCGGTGCTGCTGTGTGGGCATGATGGAAGGGCCCTCAGGTCGGCAGAGTGCTCAGACCAGAGCTGGGACTGCCCTCCCACTACCCTATGCCCATTGTTACCTCACACTGCAGACCAGATGCCATAGCTGGGTGAGCTGCAATCTGTGTCCCTGGCCACGGAGCCTGTAGTTCGCTCAGCTCTGGGGTTCCTGCCACCGTGGGTGTGGTCTGGGCAACAAGTGAGGCACAAACTGCTTGAGCGTGGGGCACTGCCCCTTCTGAAAGCAACCCCTGAGACACCCAGGTGCTTGAGCACAAAGATTCTACCCACCAGATGCACACCCTTGCTCGTACACCTACAGTGCCCAGGCTTCCCTGGGGACTCCCCATGCTCCCGCACAAAGCTTCATGTCCGACAACCTTATATGGGGAAATAAGGAGAATGTCATTTGTTCAATGTCTACTATGTGCCAGATTCAAAGACGTCGTGGGTGATGATGGCACACTCTCTGGGCCTCAGTTTTCTCATCTATATAATGGGTTCATTATGATTAATTCATGGGAATGTGATGAGACTTGAATGAGATATTGTGTCAAGGGCTTAACTCACACCCAGAGCACATGTAAAAGGTTACTGCTGCTGCTATTTTTAATTATTATTGTTGTTGTTACTGTTATTATCTCTGAGAGTCTCACAAGCCATACTAGCTCTCTATTCAGGAGAGATCAGGCCTTAAGGGGCTCCCTCCCCCTGCCATGCAGCTCATTGAGAGAGTGGGGTCCTCCTGGGGAGGAACCTATCACCAGGACTTCTAGGGCTGGGCAGGCAATGGACTCTGTGAGGGAAAGGCATGTTCCACCATGTTTCCGATCTATCTTCCCCCAATTAAACTCAGGCCAAGAAATAGTTTTTGAGTATATACTATATGCCAGGTGACGGCTGAGGATACTGAAGTGAGCAAACAGTCACAAAGCCCTTCCCTGTGGAGTTCGAGTTGCAGACAACAAAATAATAAGTCATGATATAGTTGGTTGGAAGAGTCTCAGAAATATAAATTAGACATGTGGTCAGACAGGGCGGGGCCAGATGGGTGGGCATTGTATTTTGAGGGAAGTTGGTTGAAGGAGGCCCCACTGAGAAGGTGACATTTGAGCATAGAGGTAAAAAAGAAAGCTTTGTGGGTTTCTGAAAAAGAGCATTTCAGGCAAAGGACACAGCAAGTGCAAAGGCCCTGGTGTGGAAAATAACCACCACTGAGTGTGACATACAGCAATGAGGCCAATGGGGAAGAAGTAGCATGAACAAGGAGGGCAATGGTCAGCCAAGGTCTTGTAAGGCCTCTAGTCCAATTTATGGATTGGCTATCCTGCTCCTGCAGGTGCCCACTCATTCAACCTTCCTTTCAGGATAGAGGACAGCTCGGAATGTGCCCTCACCTTGCAGCATTCGTCAGTGTCAGGGGGTCTTGTGCCATAAGGTACAAAACCCAACTTTTGGTAATTTAGGCACCAGCGTATGAACTGGAAGGCTAATGGGCTCTCCCCGAGTCACGGGAACCAGGAGAAAAGGGACATGGGATGAAACCAGATAGCTGTGGAAACCCAGAAAGGGGGACTCTTGGACATAGTCACGAGGCAAGGACAGTGTGGTTAGGGCACCACCACTCAGGTCAAAGACACTCCGTCAGTTTGAGTTTCCCATTCCAGGAAGAGAGAATCCAATTTGACCTGGGACCTCTTGCCCATAGATAGAGTAGGGCAGTCTCAGTCACAACCTCACCACCGTACTACCTCCAGTGAGGGTGTCGTGAGTCCCCCAGGAGCCTAGAAAATGTGAAATGTTTGCTTGGTAGAAAACACAACAACAACAACAACAACAACAACAACAACAACAACAACAATAATGACAACAACAACAATAACTGTATATATCAAACTATCAAGGACCTTCTATGTACAGGCCAGTGAGCTAAGGGCTTTGGGCTTTGCTTACATGATTGTAATGACTCCCCAACCCAAGCCTGGAAAGTTTTCTCACTGAGAAGGTTTTGCCCAGCTCACACAACAGCTGAGTGGCAGTCAGAATCTGACCTCAGGGCCAAAGTCATTGATCCAGTGGTTCTCTATATTTACTGAAAACCTGAAATAGCAGGAATACCTTAGAAAAGAAAGAAATAGTACACATTCCAGGAACACACTGTGAGTTCTGTGGTATGGGGAGTTCTGTCTTCCCTAGTCCAGAATTGGTGAGTTGTGGCCATGCAGGTACTTTTCACCTTGTGAGAATTTTCAAGCTCACAAAGTTCTAGGAGGTGGCAAACCTAACCTTCCCCCTCTTCCCCACATTCACTTCTGATTGGCAGAAACCTGGCCTGCACACCCTCAGGAATAGCAAATGGATGCGAGGGTTCCATTTGGAGTTGGAGAAAGTGTGTTGGCAGCTCTCTTCCTGCTGAGTGAGACGTTGAGCCATTTTAGGTGCTCTCTTCACAGGAAACACCTTGTCCAGCACATCCTCGAGTCATAAACATGGTAGCCTATAGCCACCTAGAGCCCTATCCTCACAGTGTAAGCCACTGCTGCAGGATGCAGGCAAGCAACCCGGGGGCTTCAATGAAATGGGTAGCCATCCCTAGCTAGATGTACCCTGGGCATTTTCCACTGGCCTCCCCTGAGTTTCACCACCATTTTATCTCCATTTTGAGGGTACAATGAAATGGCAGAATTCCCGACTTTCTGTAGGACTCTCTGAGTGTGCCAATGAGTAAGTTAGGAAGCACTGAAAAACAGGCACATTGATGTGCCTTATTCTTTTCTGCCCAGGCAAGGCAATTTCACAGTTCTTCTATTTCCTCTTCCTTCCAAACGGTATCCTCTACTCTTTCTTCCAGAGCAGCTGTCATGAAATTTATTGAATTCTGGAGGAAAAAGAACAATGATGCATATCAGAAGTATTCTCCAATTGGGGTGGTGCCCAGGGCAGCAGAGGGCCCCTCACCCACTGCAGAAGGATCCAAGCCCTTCTGAATCCCATGCCACCTCCCAGCCTGGGCCACTAAGGGTTGCTCAATTCAATTCAATGTTGAGATGAAATTAAGGAGCCAGGAATACCCTAAATGAGAGAAAGTGCAGAAATAGAGAGATATATTACAGACAGTGATGATCCTAGGACCTCAAGTGCTGGCATGGGACCAGGGTCTTCAATGTGAATCACATAAAGGGCTGGGAAGACTCACAAATACAGGCTTGTGGATAGGAATGAGAGAACATGGAAAAGAAAGGAAAGAAGATGTCAATTACATGTACTCTTAATGCTCCCCATGTCGCATCATCTGCGTATGGTCTTTGAGTGAACAAGTATAACAACAATGAGGGGTTATTGGGGGGCGGGGGAAATGGGAGCATTAGAGTCAAGGTGGAAACCCAGTATCCTGCTGCTCCTGGGATTATATAGCCAAACCAAGGATCCATTATTATCCTCATCTCGACACTCCTCGTCTAGTGATCCCTTGGCCCTGCTTTTCAGAGAGACACTTTGTGGCCTGGTCAATCCCAAGAAACCAGGCCAGCATTGCTGTGTGTGTGTGTGTGTGTGTGTGTGTGTGTGTGTGTGTGTGTGCCCTGTAGATTCCTGCCAGCAATGGAGGGCCCGGGAGGCGGCTGGACACAGGCTGCTCTCACATGGAAGTATTCAGCACCTCATACATGGGTGACATATGGAGGCTGAGATGAGCTCAAGGATGCTGAGCGATAGCTGTAATGCCAGAGGAATTGTTCTTTCCCTCACGCAGCTATGGGTGTTCCCTTTCTATGAGGAGATAACATGATCACAGAAGCACGAAGGTGCTTCCTTACTTTAAAAGGAAGTGCATTTACTTCATACATACCACCTGGCACACAATAGATTGCTTGGTTCCAAGTTTAAGAGACTAGGAGGGAGTCATTGTGTCCCTTTAAAATACATTCATCATAGGTCAGTAACAAAAGAAAACCATGATCTCCTGCATGTGATTGCAAGGAGTGCTAACAGATCAATGCCCAAGCAGTGACATAGCTCTGGGGTAGGGGCATATAAGAACAAAACTTGTGAGAATGATAATTTTTTAATAGCAAAGAGAGGAAAAAGGATGACAAACACGCCAATCTAAAGCCTATGGAAACAATTCCTCTTCCTGTGACATCATTCAAAAAGGAAAAGAGCACATCAGACTTCTACACTCATTTCCTTCTTCTTCTTTGTATTTGTCTAATGTCATGCCTCCCTTCCTCAGTTTTCCAAGCAGCAGGTGTCACTAACTGTGCCCAGGCCCCTCTCCCATGCGAACTGCCCTGTGTTTTGGTACCTGCCTGTAGAGTCTTCATCCTCACTCCTGGAATCAGAGAAGCTCTCTGATACATAATCTGTAGACAAAAAATCATGAGCATTAATACTACTAAAAAGAGTCTTACCCATTCCTTCTATTTTCCTTGAGTCTGTGGTGAATCATGGGCATCACCCTGATATTACCCAGAATTCATGCACCTTATGGTCTCTGTTGATCATAGACCTTCACCTAGATATTGACCACAGTAACCGTCCTTCAGATCAGAGATGCTGAAGGAATCCACTTTTCCCTTTTCCCTTCCACTTACCCATGACAACTCTCACCTCCAATATTACCAACTTGAGATTCCAACTGTTTCATTCAAACAAGAATGAGACTAGTAGGATTGACCAATTGACATTTTAATGTATTTCAGTTCACAGAGTTCATTAACAAAAACCACATCGTGCCATTGGCCAGAGTTTTTTCCTGTACAACCTCTTACTTTCATGACACCCAACCCTCATTCCCAGCAGTGACCCAGTATCAGGAGGCTTCCAGACCAAATTACAGAAAAGTCCCACCTCCTTCAGAACCTGGCTTTTTCCTAGCAACTGACTGATTTCATGATACATACATTTTGTCATCTGTTCACACTTCCAACTGCAGTTAGAGAAATAAAAAAAAAAAACAGTTAGGATCTCTTCATTCTAGACACTCTGCACAGGCGTTCATTTCCCTTGGTGGCCTTAGCACACCACATGGGAAACAGTGGTTAAATCAATGACCCATGAGAAAAAAATGAGGGGTGCCTTGGGGAAAGCTTAAAGCTGATAATGGAAGGTCTCTCAAGACCCTTTGCTTTGTCAATTTCAGTTTCCTTTTCAAAGAGAAAAGCTTTCTGCAGGGTAAATGCTCTCTAATGTACAGTTTGTAACTGCTGCTTTCTATTTTGAGTGCCCTCTTAAATCAGGTATCAGGGGTAATAGGCTCTCACTAGACAGTCTCCTGACCTAGTAAACTGTCTCTGTCATGGAGCATATACATGTTCACATTTTCATATGCTAATTTTATTGAAAAAGTGAAAAAGAAACTTTTCCATCTCAGTGCAATAGAGCGACTTCACCTTGGTGATTTAGGGAGATCCTGCACCAGCACCTCAGGGAGAGCTAGAAAGACACAAAGTAGCTGTTATTCACTGGTGATGCTGCTCAACACATACTCTGGAAGGTTTGCAAGGTGAGTTTGTGAGGCAAGTGTGTGTGGATGTGGGCATTTAATAAGCATGAACTGAGCTGATGCAGGGCCATCGTCCTGGGTGGCTGAAGGAAGGGTAAAAAGCGGGGCAGGGAAGAAAAAGAAACAGAGCTTTTGGCATGAAAGGCAAAGGCAACCCAGTGTATCGAACATAATCCTAAAGGGCAAACAAAAATGCACACTATGTTTCGATGATAGAGTTTTATTAACTGCTCTTGCCCTTCATAAATCCGGCCAAGTTCCCACTTCTTTTTGAAATATTATAAGACCATCTCAGCATATGCCTTCATATGTGCTGTTACTATCTTCATCTTTAATACTAAATTTTAACTTTGTTTTTATTGAAATATACATAATATATATATTTATTGTGGATAAGTAGGTCAGTAGCTTCAGTAACATTCATTATATGTGGACCATCGCTACTATCTCTACCCCAACGTGTCATCCTATCCCAAGTACCCTCTGATCAGAATAGTGAATCACCCAACCACTCCCCAGTACATCCCTTGATCATCTCTACTTTCTCTCACAATGAATTTGCTTTCTTGAGGGACTTCATATAAGTGGAATCATACGGTATTTGCCCTTTTTTTGACTGCCTCATATCACCCAGTATGAATAGCATTCCATTTCAGGTAGCTATCACATTTTATTGATCCACTCATGGATCGACTTAGGGGTGGTTTCCATTATGTGAAGAATGGGGCTATGAATACTGGTGTACAGATAGCTCTGTGACCCTTTAATGATGATACATAATATTCCGGGCAAAGAATGTTGCAGCACAGAGAGAAAATGAATGTAAACTCAGGACTTTTTAAATTAATATAAATAGGTCAATATTATTTCACTAATTATAACATATGCATCATGTAATTTTAAGATGCTGTGTGGGATATGGGATCTAGGTGTATTATTTGTCACCTTTATGTTCATTCACACCTATTCGAGATAAAGTATAACTATTTTACAGCTCTGAAGATACTTGACCAGGGAGAGATCTATTCAGCTCATGTCCAAAATCAGATAATATCTGGGCATTAGCTAGAGACCCTGATTACTATTTAAACTGAAACACATGTTGGTTTTGATAATTTTTTCCCCATAATTATAGCACTAGGGATAGAATGGGTCCATTTAAACAGCACTCATGCAATTGAAAAACAGCATGACTTGGAACGTAACATAATTTTCTTTTAAAATGAAAATACCAAATAATTATACCTGAATTGATGTAGTAGCCACATTTCCAGAGTACCCTCTCGAGCTGCTCTGAGGAGTGTACCCTGTGGTGTGGCTGGATGTAAACTCTCTTGATCCTCTTCTTCCTTGTTAGAAGCTGCACATACTATGGAAAGTCCTTCAGACCCCTCAATGCCCTGTTCCAAGATCTGTAATTTTAAGGTTGCTTAGTCATTAGTATTATGTGATGAGGCTACAAATGATTACATACAGGTAAAACTATGAAAATAATAAGTGACTGGTGCTATGTAATTGCTCTGTAAGTGTCTGATCACTGCATGACTCCAAGTATAACCTAGACACTTGGTAACAGCTGAAACTAGCGAGGGACTGGGATAGCTCCACAGCAAGAGTGGGTGACAGGTCACTTTTATTTTTTGTGTGAGAGTGATGCCTTCCAGTTCACGGAGAGTATCTGTTGTCATCTCCTGAAATCCCCACATCAGCCTACAGCAGAGAATGCAAAGCAGGAGCTGTGACTTATAATTTATACTGGAAAGCATAGAAATATACAGAGATGAAGTGATTTTCCGAGAGACACAACACTCATGATTGTAATCTGGGATGGGAACATGAATGATATCCTGGGCATAGACATCCTGAAATTCTAAGACACCTGAGACCACTCCCCTGGTGCCTGAATGGCAAGATACCATCATTGTCTTTGACAAATGCTCCTACTCCCAATTTTCTGTGGGAGAGAGGTCATGTCCCAGAGTAGGAGGTGAACCATGTGGAGTCCACCTTTGTAATGCAGATGCCACTTCCATTTTTTAGGATTTGACCACAAAACAACAGTTTCTTCTGAGCAAAGCCCCTCATAAGGACCAGGAAGCCCCGCATTGTGGCCATCCTCCCCCAGTGTCTGTCGACTATCAGCTGTCTCACACTGAGTCATCCTCGTGACCAGGTGACCACCCTGAATCACTCACTAGTGATCAGGGTGATGCCCAACCCAACTCAGAACATTCTACATGCACTCCACATGACAGATTTTCTAAAACCTAGTATCTTTCATTGAAAAAACTTAGATGGGCAATTACTGTCCATGAACAGGTATACGGGCCTTTCATGTTCTTGCATTCAGGATTCTGTGAATTAAGGCTAAAACCTCCATTGTCTGCTGACTATTGGTCTAAGCAGCCTGTGCTGTTCCTGGTTGACAATGGGCAGTGGCTTCATTAGTACTCAGTGTACTGCCTCCTTGTTCATTCCTTCCTACCATAGTCCAGGGACTACAAACTGCTCATACCTTCCTACACACTGCAGTGGGATGAATTAGTCAGACACTCATGGGTTCAAACAATGACCTCAGCAAATAGTATCAAGGAATAAGGGGCCCAATGAGACGACGTAAGGATCTCTCAACATTAAAGTTGCCCAAACAAGTCTGTCCACCCTAGTCAACACAGTGGGAAAGAACTCTAAAAGCCAGGAGGCAGAAATTATAATGAAGAACCCAACCTGGAGTGAGCAGGAATATGTCCCCCTGGTGGGACCACCAATAGACCTTTGGCCTTCTTCTTGCTTTCCTCCTGGGTTCTATGGATCCACCACCATCTTCCTGTTGTGGCCACAAGTGGAATGGGTATTTGATTTCTGGGAAGATGTGTTCAGGGCACTTTTCACTTGCTTTCCCACATTGTTACAACCATTTTGTTTCCACTTTTAGACTCACAAGCAATAGGAGAAACTCCAGTATTTTGTATTGTGGTTTTATGTGAACTGACACAAGTAAGTTAGGAAACAATAGAGAACGGGCACACTTTTTTAACTTACCTTGTTTGTCCCATGCAACAGAAGTTAAAACCTCTCCTAATTGTTCTTAAATGCTTTCTTCTTCCCTTTGTTGAGGAGATTTGGCTGGAGCAGGGAAAGGAAAGAGCAAGTCATATGGGATAGATAATTTTTAAATAGAATAGCAAGAAAACGTGATGTCAAACGCAGCACACTAATAGCCTGTGACAAGGTTCCCTTTTCTGTGACATTAATAAAGTGGGGGGAAAATTAAACTTCTATACACATTTCATTTCTCTGTCTGATTACATGTAGCAGGTGCCACCCAACTGGTCCCAGGTATTTCCTCCCGTTGGATTCAAAGTAATTGTTGCCGCCTACCTGGATCATCTTCATCCTCACTACTATAGTCAGAGATGTCCTCCAACACCAAATCTTTAGAAACAGAAGCAAGAGCAATAACATTTTAGAAAGACAGTCTCACCTATTCATTTATCTTCAGTTGAGCCTATGGTGAGTCACACGACCTCACCCTAATCTTTCCTCCATGTTCTCAGAACTGGCCTGGGCTCTCTGGGCTCAGAGCCCTTGAACAAGACATTGATCACCTTGCAAACTTCAGAGAGATCCTGAGCAATCACCTTTCACCTTCTCACCTCAAATTCAACATTACTCCCATCTCCAAAGTTATCAACCAGAAATTCTGACTAGACAATTGAATGTTGTTAGTGTGACCCAGCAAATGGATGTTTCAATTTTATTTTCATTCAATGAGGTAATCAATGATCAATATAATTATTTCAAAACAGCCTCATCTGGCCATGCCCGCCACGCTACAGAAACTCTAGAATTCAATGTTGTGAAATGTGTATCCTCCCCTCATCTGCTAGTTCTTACAGAGTCATTTGGGGGCCTGGTCTGATCACTCACATGTGTGTACTTCATGGACCCATGTGCCTGTGCCACACATTATTTGAGTCTCTGGCCTTGTTCAAAAGTATGGTCAAAACCAGGTACTAGACATTTCTCAACAGAAGCCCTGATGTAAGCAAAGTTGAAAAGCATGGCTAGCAGACCTGTGCGAGATGGAATCAGAGTAGGGTGTACTGCCACACTTCACTTTTCATTCTTCTCCCCCTTCGAACCCTGACTCTGGATTAGAGCCTGGGTAGGCAGTGGAAAATTCCCCACCCACCCCCCAAAATGGAAGTATAGTAAAGTAAAAAAGAGAATTAAAAAACTTAAGCAATGGGAAGGAAATACTGTGCTCATGGGTTGGAAGGCTTCATATTGTTAACATTTCCATAATTGCCAAAAGGATCAACAGATTTTTGCTATACCTAGAGACATCTCCATGCCACTTTTACTGAAGAGAAAAAAATCCTACAAGACATACGGAACCACAAAGCATCCCAGTAGTCAAAACTCTCTTGACAATGAGGAACAAGATGGAGGCTCCACACTTCCTGAATTCAAAACACCAGACTAAGCTTGTGCAATCAAAAATCCATGGTAGTGGCATTAAAAACAGGCTGATAGATCAATGGGAAAGACAGAGTGTCCTAAATAAACTCATTGATGGTACCAAATGATCTTTGAGAAGGATGCCAGGTCAACACAAGAGGGAAGGATGGTCTCTTCAAAAATCAAGAGTATGAAAATACACCTAGACAGTTTGAGAAAACCTTTGCAAAGCTTATATCTAAATAAGGGCTAATACTCAAAGCATATACAGGAGGTAATACTCAATTGCAAAAACAAAAATCTAAAAGCAAATAACCCAATAAAAATGGCCAAAGTCTCTAAAGAAAGCGTACATGGTCCACAGAGCAAGGTCCTGATATCACTAATCATTAATGAAATGCACATCAAAAATGCCACGAGGTAGTGCCTCTCTCTTGAAAAGATGCATATTGTCCAAAAGGGCGAAAAAAGAGAAAGATAATAGATCATCACTTGGCTCATTGTATATAATATTGACTTACCCAACTTCCTGGACTTGATATCTTACAAAGCCCTTCAGAAGAAACCATGACCCTATATTCCTGTGGGTGTCACAGGGACATGAGGGGTGATTCTCCTGTTACACTGTGGAGTTTTCTGTCCCAACTTACAGTGCACCATGTCCCCTTTGTTCCCCTAGAATGACAGCCCAGTGCTACCCTGACACTCAGTCCTGAAGACCTCTCAGTTCTCTTCTCATTAGACACAGTGTTTCTTGCCCAGCACACAAAGGCCATGCCTCAGAGAAGTGATGGGGACAGAACGACACTTTGTATTCTTAGCAAAGGTGTCTGAAGATATATATTATATCTCTTTGCACAAAATCACAGTGAATTGCCCAAAAATATTCCTGGAGCCTTGTCCTGGCTCAGATGCCTCCAGAACTGCATGAGACATGGGGTACACTGGAGGCCACCAGCAAAAGTGAGAAGACCTGCCCAACAACCAGCTAACATGTGGGTGGGGAGGAGTCATTCAGAGGCATCCCTTTAACAGAAAGGCAGTGTGAATGAAGGAAGGGCGCACAACATGACCATTCATAGTGCCATACGACCTACTGAGGGCTTATATACTGTACTAAAATAATTTTATGGTGGCACAGTGACACAAATCCTAAAACACGGTTTATTCACTAAGAAGCCGGAGAACGTTGACCTGGGTCATAACATGATTTGTGTTCAGTTTAATTGAGGGATATACTTGGCACACAGTAAATGCACACATTCAAATTTTGCAAGGTGATTAATACATACATTTAGATACCTATCCATTCATGATGCGATGGTGAGAGCAATGCTTATTAGATAGCTGACATCAGTGACTGTGGTGTTACAGTAACATAAACCAAGAGAAACACTCTAAACACAAAACGTCAAACACACACTCAGGTTCACACCACATGGATTCACATGACACACATTCACACCCATGCACACAAAACTACACCATCTCTTGGGACTAGGGATCATGGCCACAGTACTTTAATTAGTAAATCAGTTTCTGTCACCACATCTCCAGTTCTCATTGCCAGCAAGAAGCTAGAATCAAAGTGGCTCCCCATATTAAGCCAGCAAGATTACTTCCCTTTCTGTTTCTAGATTTTTCCTCAGAAAATGAAGGATTCTAGAATACATACCTTCCTCAAGGGCAAAGGGAACCACCTGAAATGACAGAACATACTGTGAGAGGCACATCCTGCAGGGTCCTGCTTGCACAGGTCTTTGTTCAAATCAGTTACATTAGCAAACTAGATGTGAAATGCTGAAAGTGTCAACAGAACCCACCAGCGAGAAATGGACAAAATTACTCAGGTCAAAGGGCATCAACTGTCCTGGGGAACTTTCTCTCAAGGCCATTTTGGGTGGGCAATTACAAACTTCTCCTCCAAAGAGGAAAAATGTATAAGAAAAACGATCTCCCACGCATACGGTTTGTAACTGCTGCTGTCATTTTTGAAGGTTCTTTACGATCAGTTATCGTTTGGTTCTAGACTTACTCTTGACACTCTTGCCACCAAGTAAATGTCTGTATCATCTGGAATGTATGTCTTCACAATTTTTATCCTATAATTTTAAGGACAAAAAAAAATCCCCATTTCTATTGCAAGAGAAGTGGGGTGAGCATACCTTGGTGATAGATGTCACCTCATCTGCGCTCTCAGTGGGAGTCTCCTTCCGCAGGTCCTCGGGAGCATCTGTGAGGACACAGAGTGACTGTCAGTCCTTGGTGCTGCTGCTTATGAAGGACTATGGAGCTCTGCTGTGTGCTGACAGGAGCGAGAGTGCATTGATGAAGGTGCTGGGTATGTATGAATGGAGCGGCTGCTGGGCCTCCAACTTGCTCAAGAATCAAAGGCCAAGGAGAAGAGCAGAAAATAAATAAATAAATAATGTGCCTTTGTCTTTCTGAAAGAAACCTAATCAGTGGGAAATACGCAGTCTCACAAAGAGTCAACATGACTATCATGCCTTATTTAAAAGAAAGAGGCCTGACTCCTCCTGCCTGTTTTCAAATTCAGCTACATTGCCACTGTCTTTGTGATTTCCTCCAAGATCATTTCTTCCTCCATAATCCATACCTGCTCTTGTTGTGTTCATCCAAAACACTTCTGTAAGGTATTGAACTTGATGCAAATCAAACTTACTGGAGACATAACTCACTTCTACACAAACTATCCCATTCTGTTTATTCACTAATCTTTTTTATGAACCGAATAAAATAGAGAATAATTGAAAACAATGTAATCTAGTTATGTAGAATTGATGTCCTCATCTGTGATAACGACCTATCATTTTTTTTTATACAATGTGTGCACGCCATTGAGTCACTGTTTGTCCTCCCTCAAACAGGCAACATACAGTGGAACAGTTCCTTATGTGGGAATGACATGGGGGCACAGTCTCTCTCTACCCCAGCTGGGCAGGGGATAACAACAAGGGGGATGGGCATCAGAATTCCCCTAGGTTGACTCCGAGTTCTCACTTGCCACTGTCTCTGAGTATGTGCTGATGGGATTTGGGTGTTTCCGTAGTTTGTTGTGATGCAGTCTCTCTGATATTTAACCCTTTGGGACCGAGACTGAGGGGGGACGCCAGCACTGACAGGTATTGTTCCCGATTATTTTTCATGGGGCTTCACAGCTCTTACAATCTGTGTGCCTTTCACGCCAATGACTATGTCAAAATCTGCTGTTGAAGGCACTAACAAATGCCCTGGTCTACGAGACCAGTGAGGATATCTACCCTTGATAGGCAATGTTTGAAAGCTGTGTAGAACCTAGCACTCCAGCCTTGTCCACATTTACTGAAAAATCCCTCTCTTCAGCACTAATGACCCTGTGGCTGAGTGTGAGTGTTGGTCAGTGGTCCAGGGCATCAACATGTATTTCCTCCATGTAGCAGATGAAGAGCTCGAGCCATTCATCTCAGCTCTGCCTCCAAATGAGGAGATGAAATATTAAACAAAGCTCTAGATACAGCTGCAGAGGTGAGAATGACTTATGTAAGGTGGTCTGTGAAGATGAGAATCTCTTTAGAAAGTGAACCAGGTGAATATGTTGAGTAACTGGGAAAAAGCCTGAGGAAACACACCACACATACATACTCGCATTCACAATTGCAACACATACACTCACGAAATTGCCCTTAAATTTCAAGCACACACCACCTAAAAGTCGTCACGCCTACTGGCCACAGTAGAACTGGCCAGAAATCATTCCAGTACCATACTACATTCCCCTACACCCCAGTGTTCAATCCCAGCAGGAACACAGATTGGGGGGCTTTCCAGACCACACGGACAGGAAAGCCCCACCATGGTTAGCACCCAGATTCAGTGTCAGGAATGGACTGATTCCTAAATCCACACCTTTTTCATCTTCTGCATCCACCTGCAATAAGGGAGAGAGAGAAAAAACAAAAACACTGTTAGGAGAACATCATCACGAGCACTCTGCACAGGGCTTCTGTTCTCTTGATGCCTTCAGGACACCAGATTGGAAACCTGAGTTAATGACTCCAGGATTAAACGTACAGAAAATCTGTGGGAAAGTTTGATTCTTCATGGAAGGTCTCTGAGTGTACTTGGATTGGCAAATGCAAAACTTTTCTTCTTGGAGGAAAATTCTATGCAGAGGAAAATGCTCCCTACTCTACAGTTTATGACTAATGCTGTCCTTTTGAATGCCCCCTTGAAGCAGCAAAAATTACGTAAAAGGTTACACTTCACAATCTCCCCACCAACTAAATTATCTACTATCTGGAGTGTACATGTGCACATCCTCATGATTTAATTGTACTAAAACAAAATAAATCAACATTTCCATCACAAAGGAAGAAAGCAGAGCTTACCTGTGAAATCGATGGGTCCTTCTCAGAGGCCTTGTCTCCTGAAGGATCCTCCACCACAACATCAGGGGTGGCTAGGGATACACAAAGCAAGTGTCAGTCATTGCTGATGCTGCCCAGGATGCACTCAGGCAGCTGTGACTGATGTGCACTTTGGATGGAATGGGTGGAATGGATGATTAATAACTACAAACTGTCTCCCTGGGTAGGTGAAGGAAGGCACAAAAATGGAACAGGAAAGGAGGAAAAAGACAGCCCTTGGTTTTCTACCTAAGGGCAAACTAATCCATGTAAAATGGTCAATCTGACAGGGAGTAAACACTAAAATGCACGCTATGATTCAAAAAACAGAGTCATGTGACTTTTCTACGGTTTTCACATTCAGCTCAATTGCCATCATCTTTTTTGCTTCCTCCAAATTCAATTCTTCCTGCAGAATTTACAGATGCTTCTTTTGGATTTATTAGCTCTTCTGTAAGTTTTTGTTGTTGATAAAAAGCAAACGGATTGCAGGACCAAAATCAAGTCTAAGAAAAGTGTCTCATGAGATTTATTTGCAATCACTTTTCATAAACAAAATCAAATGCAGAAGATCTGAAAATACTACATCCCATGATTTAAAAAGGTCACTAACAACACTCTGATATTTACCTCCCAGTTTTTCTTTTCAATATATCATCAGTGGCTGTCCATACTCACACTGTGCATGAACAATGGGATGATTCCTCACACAGGGGAGGCAGGGGGAAGTACTGCCACTCTCTACCCCAGCAGAGTAAAAGATCTGCAGAAAGGTTGAGGGCCCCTGGGTCTGCGCCAGTACAGATTTGAGTGCTGACTTGAGACTATCCTTGGTAAGGTGCTGGCAGGGTTTGTGAGCTTTTGAGGTTTATTGTGAAGTTATCTCCCTCTTAACTGCCCTGAAACAGGGGTTGAGGAATGAACGGCAGCACTGATAGCTGATGACCAGCATTGTCCTCACACCTCTTTCAACCTCTCAGCTGACCAGGAGCATGTGGGCCCTCCATACACCTTTCTCACAATGACTATGCTGGCGCCAGCTGTGACATGCAACTTTGGCTACCCTGGGCTATGTGACACTGAGGACATCTTCTCAAGATGAGCTTTGTGTGGGAGCTGTGTAGGTTGGTTCTAGAACTTCCAAGCATGGCCACAGAAGCTGACACTTTGTTGCTAGGTCACTGATAATCTTGTGCCTCAGTGGTGAGAGCAGGTGAGTAGTATGAACACAAGGACCCACAACTGTGTTTATATTTTGGGTCATTCATCTCTGTAGCACCTCCACATGAAGAGAGGAAATATTAAGCAACCTCCACATATAGCTGGGGTTTAGGTAGAGTTAATTATGAAAAGTATACAGTGCTGGGGAGTTCCTTGAAAAGTAGATGCTTCTATTGTGTTGTGTGAGAGGGAAACTCTTCTGTGGACACACAGGCACTCATACACACATGAACATTTGCAATCAAGCCACCAAATGTTTATAAACGCCAGTCCAAAACTCAAACATGTGAATTGCATGACCCAGACATCTTAACTTCCAAGGACTCCAATCTATAATTGTTTCTTAGACTATCTGGTTCTTTCACTAAATGCCCAACCTTCATCCCTGACATATTCGTGAAATCAGGGGGACTACCAGACCACACCGGCAGGAAAGCCCCACCCACCCAGCTTTACCCTTAGCAAGTGAGTGAATAAACAATACATACATTTTTCATCCGGTTTGTCATCCTCCTGCCAGAGGAGAAAGGAAAACACTGTGAGGATTGTATGCCCCTGGACACTGTTCACCTAGGTTTTCTGTTCTCTTGACCTTAAGACACCAGTTGGGAAACAGTCTCTCAGTCAATGACCCCAAGAGAAAATGCACAGAACACTTCTGGGAAAGCCTTGAGCTCTTTGTGGAAGCCATTTGAATTCCCTTTGAATTGGCAATTACAAAAATATTTTATCAGTGAAGAAACAATGATGCTCAGGAAACTTCAGGCAATGCTTCAGTGTGAAAGTATGCTGTCCTTTTTGAAAGCCTCTTGAATCATACATCAAGTGGTGACAGACACCCACTCAACATTCTCCCAACTAGGAGACTGTTTCTATCATCTAGCGGGTATGTGCTCACATTCTTAGATCACGATTTTACTGGGAAAAAAAAAAGCAATATTTCCACTGCCATGGGTGGAAGGCCTTCTTACCTTCGTAGTAGATGGGAGCTCCTCATCAATATCCTCCTTTCTTAGCTCCTCCACGACAGTGTAAGTTACCTCCTCAACGATGGTGTCGGGATGCTCCTGTACCACAGTGTCAGGAATCTCTTCAACCATGGTGTCTGAAAGCACATGCATATGGTGTCAGACGGAGGTAGGGGCATACACACTCACGATCGGATATTGATGGTACTGGTCAGGACTGTCTCAGGTCTGTGATTTAGGTTGACATTGGGATAGAGAGTATGGAAGTGGGAGTTGGACAGTATGGACTGAGGGTCTTAGGGTACATTCTCATGGTGGATCAAAGACAGCCAAGGAAAGCAGGCAAAAAAGAGGAACAGAGCCTTAGAGGGTCTAGCACAAGGGAATTTAATCCATCCAATGGCATCTAAAATGCATGCTATGCTTCAAAGACAGGGTTCTGATTCCTCCTGCCCTTCTTAAAGCCTGGCTACATTCCACTGCTTCTAATGTTATGTGACCCTTTCAGCATCCACACATTCACACATGCCACTAGTCTTCAGCAAGAATAGTATTGGGAATTTTACTTTTATTGTGATGAACTTTACCTCATATTTATGCTGCTTTTAATCATTTGTGACTAAATCAGTCAGTAGCATTGATTATATTCACAGTGCTGTGGACCCATCACTGCTGTCTAGACCAAAACTTTTCCAGGAATAAATCACTCTGCCTTGACCCACTTTCCAGCCCTGTGGTCTCTCCTTTTCTTTTTCCAGGAATTGGGGTTTTTCTGAAAACTCATATAAGTGGAAGGATAAATTATGGTTTCTCTTGGTAAGGTTGCTGTTAATAAGCCCAACAATTTTGCAGTGACTAATTATATTGTACTCTATTTAAAATTGAACACACTTTTTTGCCTGAAGAGTAGTATCCCACTAGGTGCACACATCACATTTAATCCATTCGACTCCTGATGAAATTAGGGATTCTTGGCAACATGTGGCTATTATAAATAATGCCATTATGACCATTGGTGTATGTGTGAGACACTACTTGTGATAAGTGATACAATGGTCCTGTCAAAACTCACAGAATGTCAGAGCACAAAGAGAAAGTTTTAATAGACTGTATGGATTTTAATTAATAAAAATGTGTTGGTATCTTTTCATTCATGTTATCCAATGTATTTTATAAATGTAAGATTTTCCTAATAGGGGAAACGTGAAGTTGAATATAGGACCTAGGTGTATTATCTAGTCAATGTAGACGTTAATTTAAACCTGTTCTAAATAACATCTGTCATGGAGGGAGTGTTCAGATAAATTTGCAGAATCAACTAATGTGTGAACATGAATGAGAGATCTCATTTGCTGTTGGACATGAGCCAGATTGTGAATTGTCAGTATATCCTGACCTCCATGGAGCCTGCATCACTGATGGACTGAATACATGTGTGTTTGTAGACATGAAATAAAAAGTAAATATGTTAGCCATTTTGCAACAGTCACTTAAATATGGGACACTGCAGATTTTTTCTGGAAGTACCTTAGGGAGCATTATTTCCACAGTACCTTCATTACTCTTGGTGAGAAAGGGTGCCATTCCTTGTGGTAAGAAACGAATTTGTTGAGCCCACTTCCCACTTTCCAATGGATAAATATGAGGGTGATACTCAGTTGTGCTTCCTTCCTCTTCCTTAGAGTGGCCTGGGAAATGCATGACAATACAGAGAACTGTAGAAATCTCTCTAGCAGAAGACCAGAGGGCAATTAGGAATAATTTCTCCATACCTACCCAGATGATTCTCCAGAAGCCAAGTTAGACTGAGGCATGTCAGGCACTTTGGTGTGCTCATAAAACGTCCACTAGATAGATTTTTATGGGCGCCGACCTTAATTTAGTTTTGCCATTATAGAAACACAGCAAAGTACAGTGACTGCATCTGGTCTCCCAGATACCAAACTCATTTAGAAGCTGCTTGTTGTGATGTTATCACCCTGATTCTTAACTTCTTTGGGACAGATGCTGAGGAGTGACCCAATCTCTGACAAATGTTTGCAGTGCTATGTGGAGCCTCAACCTTGTAGTATCTTAGAGCTAACCATAAACTTGTGGACCCTACAGGCAACTTTCACACCAATGACAATGCCAAAGTCAGCTGTTAGATTCAACAATAGCTGCCCTAGCCTGCGTGATATCGAGGGCCACCCAATCGTGATGGGCTGTGTGTGGGAGTCACTTGGTGCATCCATGAATGGCCACAGATTCTAAAACTCCCTTGGTCTGTGACTATTGAGCCTGTGACAGAGTGGTGAGTACAGGTCAGGTGTCAAGAGCTTCAACTTATGGACCCACACCTGAGTCACATTATGCCTTTGTCATGGAGAAGGTCTAAAGTTTGGGCCATTCCTCACTGCACAACTTCCATCTTAGGGGATGGATTAGTAACAAATGTCTAGATACAGTCGGGGTACGGAGAGTTAATAATGTAAATAATTTAAAGTGTACAGTAGTGATGAGGTTTCTTTAGAAGTGGAAAGCATGTCTTGTGTTGCATGAGTGGGTATTCTCCTCAGAAATCATAATATCATGCAGACTCACAGTCACACTCATACAACAAAAACACATAAAAATCTCAAATGTCTAAAATAACTGAAGTTTACACCTTCATGTTATCCTTGCTTCTGAGGACTAAAGACAACTGACCAGAAAAATTTTCTGTATGGCCACTGTCTTTCATTACACCACTAACCCTCATCCTTGGCAAGATTGTAGAATCAGGTGGGCTTTGAGACCAAATCATCAGAAAAGGCCCACCTTCTTAAGTACCTAGCTTTGTCATCAGCAAGGGAATGATTAAACAATACGTACATTTTTCACCAGGTCTGTCGTATGCCTGTCATGGGAGAAAGAAAAACACGGTGAGGATCATATACCCCAGGACACTATTTGCTCAGGCCTTCTGTTCTCTTGATGATTCGAGGACACCAGATAAAAAACATTCCCCGAGTCAATGACCACAGGAAAAAAGTACAGAACACATGTGGCGAAGCTTGAGAATTCAAGGAAGCTCTCTCAATCCCCTTAGATTTAGCAATTGCAAAATTCTTTTTTCTTGGATAAACTGTTCTTAGAGGACACTGCTTGTTACCTTATAGCCTGTAAGTAATTCTGTCCTTTATGAATGCCCTCTTGAATCAGCTTTCAGGAGGTCATAGACTTTCATTTGACATTTGCCCTCCCAGTACCTTGTCTCTATCATCTAGCAGCTACATGCTCACATTTTCAGATTGTAAATTTATTGAAAAAGATGTAATGGAACATTTCGATTTCTGAGCATGGAAGCCTTTCTTACCTTGAGAACTGATGGGACCTCAAACCTGGACCGAAACCTAGGAAGCTGCTGTAACCTGCTGGTAGTGGGACCTAGAAGGAGACAGAGTCATCATCACTTGCTGGTGATGCTGCTCAGGACTGTCTCAGAGAGCACGGTTCAACGATGTTGTGGGCTTGGATAATTGGAACATGGTGGTAAACAACAGTATGGACTGAGCTTCTTAGGGGTCATTCTCATGGTGGAAAAAGATGGCCAAAAAGAAGCAGGTAAGAAAGAGAAACCGAGCCTTAGAGCGTCTAGCTCAAGGGAATTTAATCCATCCAATGGCATCTAAAATTCATGCTATGCTTCAAAGACAGGGTTCTGATTCCTCCTGCCCTTCTTAAAGCCTGGCTACATTCCCACTGCTTCTAATGTTATGTGACCCTTTCAGCATCCACACATTCACACATGCCACTAGTCTTCAGCAAGAATAGTATTGAGAATTTTACTTATATTGTGATGAACTTTACCTCATATTTATGCTGCTTTTAATCATTTGTGACTAAATCAGTCAGTAGCATTGATTATATTCACAGTGCTGTGGACCCATCACTGCTGTCTAGACCAAAACTTTTCCAGGAATAAATCACTCTGCCTTGACCCACTTTCCAGCCTGTGGTCTCTCCTTTTCTTTTTCTAGGAATTGGGATTTTTCTAAAAACTCATATAAGTGGAAGGATAAATTATGGTTTCTCTTGGTAAGGTTGTTGTTAATAAGCCCAACATTTTTGCAGTGACTAATTATATTGTACTCTATTTAAAATTGAACACACTTTTTTGCCTGAAGAGTAGTATCCCACTAGGTGCACACATCACATTTAATCCATTCAACTCCTGATGAAATTAGGGATTCTTGGCAACATCTGGCTATTATGAATAATGCCGTTATGACCATTGGTGTATGTGTGAGACACTTCTTGTGAGAAGTGATACAATGGTCCTGTCAAAACTCACAGAATGTCAGAGCACAAAGAAAAAGTTTTAATTAATAAAAATGTGTTGGTATCTTTTCATTCATGTTATCCAATGTATTTTATAAATGTAAGATATTCTTAATAGAGGAAACGTGAAGTTGAATATAGGACCTAGGTGTATTATCTAGTCAATGTAGATGTTAATTTAAACCCGTTCTAAATAACATCTATCATGGAGGGAGTGTTCAGATAAATTTGCAGAATCAACTAATGTGTGAACATGAATGAGAGACCTCATTTGCTATTGGACATGAGCCAGACAGTGAATTGTCAGTGCATCGTGACCTCCATGGAGCCTGCACCACTGATGGACTGAATACATGTGTGTTTGTAGACATGAAACAAAAAGTAAATATGTTAGCCATTTTTCAACAGTCACTTAAATATGGAACACTGCAGATATTTTCTGGAAGTACCTTCATCACGCTTGGTGAGAAAGGGTGCCGTATCGTGTGGTGAGAAACAGACTCTTTTAGCCCACATCCTCCTTTCTGTTCGATAAATATAAGAACGAGGTTCTGTTCGTCTTGCTTCCTCTTCCTTAGAGTGGCCTGGAAAATGCATGACAATAAAGAGATCTGTAGACATCTCTCTAGCAGAAGACCAGAGGGCAATTAGGAATAATTTCTCCATACCTACCCAGACGATTCTCCAGAAGCCAAGTTAGACTGAGGCATGTCAGTCATTTTGGTGTGCTCAAAAAACGTCCACTAGATAGATTTTTATGGGCGCCGACCTTAATTTAGTTTTGCCATTATAGAAACACAGCAAAGTACAGTGAATGCATCTGGTCTCCCAGATGCCAAACTCATTTAGAAGCTGCTTGTTGTGATGTTATCACCCTGATTCTTAACTTCTTTGGGACAGATACTGAGGAGTGACCCAATCTCTGAAAAATGTTTACAGTACTATGTGGAGCCTCAACCTTGTAGTATCTTAGAGATAACCCTAGGATTCTGGACCCTACAGGCAACTTTCACACCAATGACAATGCCAAAGTCAGCTGTTAGATCCAACCATAGCTGCCCTAGACTGTATGATATCGAGGGCCACCCAACCATGATGGGCTGTGTGTGGGAGTCATTTGGTGCTTCCAGGCATGGCCACAGATCCTGAAACTCCCTTGTTCTGTGACAAATGAGCCTGCGGCAGATTTGTGAGTACAGGTCAGTTTTTCACGGAGAAGGTCTAAAGTTTGGGCCATTCCTCACTGCACAACTTCCATCTGAGGGGATGGATTAGTAACAAATGCATAGATACAGTCGGGGTACGGAGAGTTAATAATGTAAATAATGTAAAGTGTAAAGAAGTGATGAAATTTCTTTAGAAGTGGAAAGCATGTCTTGTGTTACATGAGTGGGTAATCTCCTGAGAAAACATAATATCACGCAGGCTCACATTCACACTCATACAACAAAAACACATAAAAACCCCAAATGTCTAAAACAACCGACATTTATAGCTTCATATTATTCTCGCTTCTGATGACTAAGTGCAACTGATCAGACACTTTCCTGTGTGAACACTATCTTTCAATATACCCCTCACCCTCATCCCCACGTCAGGAATGTGGAATCACGTGGGCTTCCAGACCAAATCAGCAGAAAAAGCCCACCTTCTTAAGTTACCTAGCTTTGTCATCAGCAAGGAGTAATTAAACAATACGTACGTTTTTCATTAGGTCTGTTGTATGCCTGTCATGGGAGAAAGAAAAACACGGTGAGGATCATAGACCCCAGGACACTATTTGCTCAGGCCTTCTGTTCTCTTGATGATTCGAGGATATCAGATAGAAAGCATTCCCTGAGTCAATGACCACAGAAAAAAAAGTACAGAACACCTTTGGGAAAGCTTGGGAACTTCATGGAAGCTCTCTTAATTACCTTTGATTTGACCATTGCAAAATTCATTTTTTTCTCGGATGAAAATGTTCTATAGAGGACACTGCTCATGACCGTATAGTCTGTAAGTAATTCTGTCCTTTTGACTGCCCTCTTTAATCAGCTTTCAGGAGGTCATAGACTCTCATTTGACATTTGTCCACTGAGTACCTTGTCTCTATCATCTATCAGGTATATGCCCATATTTTCAGATTTTAATTTTATTGAAAAAGAGGAAAATCAACATGTCTGTTTCTGAGAGTGGAAGTCCTTCTTACCTTGAAATCAGATGGGAGACCCCAACGAGCCCGAAATCTATTAAGCTCCTGCTGTATGCTGGGATCAGGAGCTAGGGAGACATAGACACCATCAGTTATGGGTATTGTTGCTCAGGCATGTCTCAGAGAGCTCTGCTCATTGTAGTTGTGAGGCTAGAGAATGTCTAAGTGGGTGTTGAATAGTATGGACTGAACATCTTCTGGGACACGTTCCTTGGTAGATAAAAGAAGGCCAAGGAAAGAAGCAGGCAAGAAAGAAGAATAGAGCCTTTGACGGTATACTCAAGGTAATTGAATCCTTCAAATGGCATCTACATTACATGCTTTGTTTCAAGAACAGGGTTCTGATTCTCCTGCCCTGCTTACAGCCTGGCTAAATTCCTACTTCTAATTTGCAAGACCGTTTCACTATCCACACATTCATATATGCCTCTTGTCCTTAGCATGTATGTATTTGAAATTTTTGTTTTATTGCAATGAAATTTACATCATATTTAGGTGGCTGTTAATCTTTTGTGACTATATCTGTCAGTAGCTTGATTACATCACAGGGCTGTGGACCCATCCCTGCTGTCTAGGCCCAAAACATTTCTAGGCATAAATCTTCCTGCCTACAATCTTCTTCCAGTCCTTGAGATTTTTTTCTGACTCTAGATAGAAAATTCTGGAATTGGGTTTTTCAGAAACCTCATATGTCTGGAATCATAAATTACTGTCCTTCTGTGCAGGCCTGATATCATTAAGCCATACATATCTTCAAGGTCTGTCCATGTTGTAGCCTATTTTAAAATCTGATTATTTTTATGGCAGAATATTATCCCACGAGGTGTATACATCATATTTAATCCACTCATCCTTTGATGGACTTTGTGGTTCTTTCTGTTGGCTACTGCAAATAATGCCATTATGAATATTGGTGTATGATACACTATAGGTAATATGAGAAGTGGTGATACTGTTAAACTCACAAAATGCCATAGCACAAAGGGTGAATTTTCATAGAATGTGTGGTCTTTTAATTAATAATAATGAACTGATTTTTTTTCACTCATTGTAACAAATATATCTCATAAATCAAAGATGTATTGAATAGCAGAAACTGGTGTATTATCTAGTCACCTTTCATCTGAATATAAACCTGATCTAAATAATGTCTATACCTTTTTACACATCTGACCTATAGTAACAAAGAGAGATTGATTCAGATAGTGTTGCAAAATCAGCTAATGTTTGAACATGTAGTATAGACCTTGTTCACTGTTAAGCATGCACCACATTGTGAGTTGTCAGAGCATCCTGACCTCCATGATGATAGCACCACAGATATATTGAATACACACGTATTTCCACCCGCAAAATAAAAGAAATTCATAGTTTAGTGTTTTCACAAATTATAAGTCATTGAAAATGGGACACTGAAGGAATTTTCTTGAAGTATCTTAGCTAGCATCATTTTCACAGTACCTTCATCTGAATCATAAGTATGGACGGTGACTTTTTTTGAGAAGCGCACTCTTTTGCCGCCCTCACTCGTTGATTCGAGATGATCATCCTCCTCGTGACAGCAACCTGAGAAATGCATGACAATACAGAGAACTGTAGATGTGTTGCTGGCCGATGACCACAGGCAAATTAGCGATAATTTATTCACGGCTGCCCAGGAAACCTGCCTGAATCTAAAGTAGACTTAGGAAGATAGTGCAGTTCAGTGTGCATGTAAAACGCCCATGAGACAGGATTTTGAGCGCAAATACCTTAATTTAATTGAGACATTACAGAAACACAGCAAAGCACAGTGACCATGTTCGTTCCCATATTTTCTGATGAAATTTAGAAGGTTCATCATCCAGGGAAACTCTTGTAGACACCTTGGGGCCTCAGTGCCCTCTTCTGTGACAAGCAAAAGTTACTGTGACCTACTTATAACTATTAACTGATGAGGCTAAAAGAGATCAAATAGAGGTAAAGCTTCAGAAAACTAAGTAACCACTGCCAAGTCATTGTCCAATAAATGTCCAATCATTGTGTGACTGCAAGTACAAGCTAGATGTTTGGTAGTGGTTACATCTAGAGAGAGGACCTGGATGACTCCAGAGCACCGGAAGGTGGAAGGTTACTTTTCATTGTTTTCATAGTGGTGATGCTTTCTATTTCCTGGGGAGTATCTATTGTCATCTCCCGGCGTCCCCACAACCACCCTATAGCTGGAGAGGTAAAGCAGGAGCTGAGACCCATACTTTACAGTGAAGGTCACAGAAATTTAGAGAGATTCAGCAAATTGCCCAGAGTGACAAGAGTGACCAGTGATGGGTTTTGGGGTATGAACATGTTTGGTATCCTGAGGACCGAGGCCCAGAACCCCTCAGAAACCTGACTCCATTCTCTGCATGTATGAAGCAAATGAACCGCTCACTGTCTCTCTGAAATGCAACCACCCCAGGTTTCTTTGAAAGAGAGATAATGCCCTGGAAGTGGAGGTGAGCCACTAGGGGTCCAAATTTGTCACACAGTTTCTGGCTCCCACCTTTCAGTCTCTGACACCACATACGACACTTCTCTCTAATCATAGCCCCTCAGAGGAATAGGGACATCACAACCGGTGGCTGTCCTCTCACAGTGTCAGCCCATGGACAGCTGTCTTGGTCTGAGACTTCCCCATGCCAAAGGACTTTCTTGACTCACATGGTCTGAGTGACTCCCAAGTCAACTCAGAGAATTCTGGACCAACTGCCTGCCATGTGGCAACATTCTAAATTTTAGTAGTCCTGGATATGGATATAATACCAATGACCTGAGGATGTGGTGCTATCGATATTCAATATTTAAGTTTGAAAGTTCCACACTTGGAGACTATTGCTCGGAGCCACAGTCTGAGCAGTTGAGCTAAGAGCTGGCTGACAGCAGACTCTGGTTGTTCCAGCACCGAGTGTGCACCTTCCCTACCTAAGTCCGTCTGCAACAAAATTCAGTCTACTACTACCTCCACCATTCTAGATCATGCAGTGGCAGTGGACAGAGCCCCATGTCTTCTGACAGGGGACTCTCCTTAGACGGCCTGTGACCTCACACCAGGACCCTCGAGAACCACCAAGCCCTCCTAACCAATGTCACCCAGTGTCCGTTCCCCCTACTTGAAGGCTCTGTCCCATCTCACAGCTCTCCTAGGCAGCACCCACATTCCCAGTGATCCTGTCCACATTCACCCATGGACACGCCCCATGAAATCCCAGCTTCCCTCCTTTCTAAAATCTCTGCATTTAGACGGCTGGTGTTTCCCTAGTATTGTCACATACACATTCTGAGCAGTTGACCTGTGATTACCCTTTCCTGTCATGTCTACTGCTGGGCTGGGATCTCAACCACTGTGAATCCATAGAACAATTCTCCCCACCTGAAGAAGGGTGAGAGGGCTCCTTCTCAATCTATTCTCTGAAAAAGTGGGGACAAAGCTTTTATTAGGGAATCTTACATTGTCCTAAATTTAGGAAAATCCTTAAGGCAGTCCACTTGAGAGATGAATCAGAAACATCAGTTAAGTCACACTACAATCCTCAAAAGACACTTACAACCCTGAAATCAAAATAGGAGTGGTGGCAATGGTTTTACCAGATGAGAAACATATTTCCAGTAAGTTCAGCAGCCCCTTTGAAGGAGCAGCATTCAGAATGTCAATATGAATGTACCTCGACAACAAATGCAGTTTCCCATCTCGAGCAGTGAGTCTCTGAGAACTTCTTGCCTCCTTTCTCTCAAGTCACAGAATGACAGTTGCAAGTGAAGGCAAGAAGCGCATCATCACATTACCATGGTGACGGGTCATGTCACAGAACTTTCAGAGTGAATGCACGCTGCACATCCTGGGTCCAACTGCTACTTTCGAGACATGTGTGGGTTTACATGGGCAAGAGTGGCAGTTAAAAGAATTAAAATGGAAAACGTGTCTTCTTTCAGAAAATGAACACCAGGCTCCCAAATGTATTCTCTTTCTGAAAAACATGATATGTGAGAGAAAACGACTTGCCCACGCAAACAGTTGATAGTATGAATTTCAGGGTGAATGTATCAAATCTAGCACATTGACCATATGAAAGTTGTTCCATTCTTGCTTACAGTATGATCCCTACCCATTTCCAATACACCTGAGTCACCAGACATTTCTAGAACAAACAACTGGAAAAGTGTTCCACATCAATTCAAAAGCAACATTAGTAGAAATCGGATTTCAAAAGTGGTATTTTTCTCTAAGCATATAACTGTTATATAAAATCTCTTATTCTCTAAACCTATATTCTTTAATCTATATACTTATATAAATCTATATGTTCAATTATTTCTCAGTCTCTGTGAATTCGTAGAACAATTTCATGTCATTGTGTACATTGAAGACAGGCTATTCTCTGAAAAAATAGGAATAAATCATCACTATATTTTAATAGTGGGTAGGGTGATAGTAGTGGGTCAGTGATTTTGTAAATAAAAATTGTATATGATTCGAAACTCTAGAAATCAATGTGTGTTCTGGCTCATATGTGGACCAGTCATGCTCATTCTTATTTTGTTTTATTTAGTTTTTATTAAGTTTATTGAGGTGACACTGGTCAATGCAATTATATAATGATCAGATGTACATTATAATCAGATATCTATATATTCTATTGTGTGTTTACCACCCAAAGTCCAGTTTCCTTCAGTTACCATATATTTGGTCCCCTTTTCCCAATTTGCCTTCCCTCTACCCACTTGTATTTGACTATCTTTGCCCCGTCCAACTACACCCTCATCCCCCACTCCCTACACTTTGGTAACCACAAGTCCATTTTCTATGAACATGAGTCTATGCTTGTTAGTTCTGTTCATGAGTTGCTTTTTAGGTTTATATCCCACATATAAGTGGTGTCATGTGATTTTCAAGGTTTTCTGTCTGGCTATTTCATTTAGCATGATTGTCTTGAGGTCCATCTATATTGTCGCAAATGGCGGTATTTTATCTCTTCTTATGGCTGAGGAAAATATTTCATTGTATATATGTACCACTTCTTTAGCCAATCACCTATCGTAGAACACTGCAGTTGCTCCCATGCACTGGCCACTGTGAATAATGCTGCTATGAACATCAGTGCGAAAATATCTTTTTGAATAAGAATTTTCAAGTCTTTGAGGTAAATACCCAGTAGAGGGATTACTGGATCATATGGTAGATCAAGTGTTAGTTTTTTGAGGAACTTTTATCCTGTTTTCCATAGTGCCTATACCTATTTTCAGTCCCACCAGCAGTGTATGTGGGTTCCTTTTTCTCTGCATCCAATCCAACTTTTGTTATTATTTGTTCTGCTGATTATAGCCATTCTAACGGGTGTGAGATGGTGTGTCATTATAGTCTTAATTTGCACTTCCCTAATAGCTAGCAATGTTGAGCATCTTGTCAAATATTTGTTGGCTATTTCTATATCCTATAGGGGGAAGTGTCTCTTCAGGTCCTCTTCCGTGGTTTAATTGGATTGCTGGTTTTGTTGTTGTTATTAATGATTCGTATTAATGAAACTTCCTGACACCATGTAAACTCCATTTGCTCTGAGACGCAGGCTGAGGTTCCAGGTATGACCTGCACTAGTGTTGATACCAGAACTGCAAGGACAACACGGGTGCTGGCAGCCCTCTCCTGGCAAGGAGACAAACAGAGGAGGCCTCCCTGGTGAGGGCGTGCAGGATCCAGAAGGCTATTCCCACCCTGGAGCAGTGGTCACAGGACTGGCTTCCCCAGAAGTCAGGCTGGCAAGATCCTGAATTTTGGTGCTACTCTTGGAAGGGAGTCTAATCTCTCCTTGGAGTGTCTACAAATGTCATTAAGGACAAACTTCACTTGGTCAGAAAGACATCAGATGACTTATGCCTGGACAGTGAAAGTGATGCAGAGGAAAGCGGGGACTTTGGGACTGCAGGATAAAAAGGCCAAGTCCATCTGCCCCGGTGCCTGTGAGATATAGGTCTGATGACACAGGTGGCAATGATGACTCTTTCCCTCATCCTAACACTGAATGTGACCCGTCATGAGACCAGCACAGTACAAATGGACAGAGACCTGGAGTATTTTTTTTCCCCTCATAATCTTTATTTTTCCAAACATCCCAATGCTTTGCCTGTGCCTTGCATTTGAAAAACCATGATGTTGTGATAACAAGTAAAAAGTTTTATGGCGTAATGTTTTCCAATATGAAAAGATAAAGAATAATGCTGTTTAAGATGTAATTAAACCAATTATATTTGTCTCATTTATTGACAAATTTGGGAAGAAAAATCAGCATAAGCAATTTGTAGTGATACTGCCTACTGTGTCTCAATAAAGCATTACATTAAGTTTCTTTCAGTGTTTTTTGTCATTTGCTTGATTTACATGTATGTATATACATAAAATCTACACAGGGCCTTAGCCCCAGGCCCATCACAGGGCTCCAGATATGCTGCGGGGTCTCCAGCCAGGACTGGACACTGTATTGTTTCTTACTTGATTCTGAGAGTACTAAACTCCCACAGCTGAGGAAAGTGTGCTGCCTTTCTTGCATGTGAAGGAGCCCCAGACCACTTTTATTCTCTACTTTCTCTTCCCAGGAAGCCTGAGTTTGGGGAGGCCAGGCCATCCTCCTTTTCTCATCATATCAAGGGATAAGGGATCTAGCACTAAACCTGCAGCTATGGGATGCTCCCTGTTGATCTTGAGGGCATGGGGAGTATACGGCTGCGTCTTGCAGGACTATATTGTAAGTACATCATGGAGGCCTCTTCATAGAAAATACAATGTGTACTATAACACTGAAGCTACTCACCCTGTGTCCTTACAGGAAGTGACAACGCTCTCCTCCACATTAAGGAGGCAGTGGAGGGATGGGTCCAGCAACCTTAAAAGCTTACACGACCTGAGTATCCTCTTTATGAAAGATCATCTCATGACGTTTTTCACTTGCCTTTGCTGATTTTCACCATCATCTTGTCTCCCTTGCATGTTTACAGACAATAGAGGACACCTTATGAGACTCCTGTTTGGTTGTATTTAATAAAATGTCCCTTCCCCCAAAAAATGTTAGGAAGCAATGAAGAACATGTACATTTGTTGCCTTACTCTTTCAATCCCAAGTCTTCCAGGTCACAGTTTGTCCTCCAGTCATCCTTTCACCCAAATTGCATCCTCTGCTCATTCTCCTAAAGCACCTCCCAGGGAGTTTTAGAGAGATACAGTGAAGGGAACAACTGTGCATGTCCAGAGTCATCACTGTAGGAAAATCCCCCCGAGGGGGGTGTGCCCAGGGCAAAATGACAACTCACAGGGCCCCTCCAGGATGTTGGCCACAGCCCTTCTGAATCCCAACCCTGTTCCCTGCCCGGCCCACTCAGGGTGCCTCAATACAATGCAAAGGGGGTCATTACCCAGGGCAATGCTCTGAGAGAGGACATGAAGAACTGGAGGGAGATATTACAGACATGGACAATTCCAGGACCTCAGTTACTTGGAGAAGACCAGGCCTCTTCACAATACAAAGAAGAGAGATACAAATAAGAGAGAAGGAAGGGCTGGGGAAGAGTCACAAAAAAAAGAGCTGACAGATAAGAGAAAGAATATAAAAGAAAGAGAAAAGAAGTTACATGTAGATGTTGCTCTCTGTGCAGGAGTCTTCAAAATTCACAGAACATTCCTCAAGTTACAAGGGCAGTAATGATGTTGCGGTGGCCATCGGAATGGGAAGAGGAGAGTTAAGACTGAAGGTGAGAACTCAGCAGTGCTGCTCCCGGCAGGATAAGCAAAGCCTGAATGTAAGACACACTCTGTCCTCATCTCTATGCTCCTCCCTAGGGCCTCGAGCAGTTCACCTCTGCAATGAAGACTGGCTCTCAGGTCTGCAGGGCCCCTGTCAGCCTTCAACTTCTGTAAGTGTGACCAGGAAAACATGCCTGTGTCACCTGGTTCCTCTGAGAAGGCTGTCACACTTTTCATGACAGACTGTGCATGACATTGCCTTATCTCCCTCATGACTTCCCTTCCTCTTCCCTATCTCCTAATTAGAATCTATTTCCTTTCTCCTTCTCCACCTCCACCAACTTATATGATTTTCCAATACAGGACTACCAAAGTGATCATCATGGATTTACTGATACCATCACTAATCGATTTGTGAATCAAAGAATCAACCTTTCAAGACACAAAGAGCACCTGTCATGAGTCTGTGTTGAGCTGGGTTCTGTGGGAGAAAGTGACAACCAACTCCATGTAAAAAGTGACTCTCTTGTGCCGAGTATGACCTTAATGGGCGATATGTAATTCCTGCCAAAGACCTATAAGTCTTTTAGCTCTTTAGAAAGGATCAAAGGATCAACATAAAATCTAAGGTAAGGTCACTGTCCCAAACTTTCTAGGTCTGTAGGTGAAGTCATAGGGTTTATACAGCAGGTGTAGCCACATAAATCATATAAATACAGTCACTTTCATGGTTGGCCTGGTGTCCTGGAAGATCTGGAGGGGCAGAAACACTGGCCCAGCCTCAGGCAAGGTCACAGTGTGGGCATGACCGAGGAGTGGAAGGCAGGGGCAGCACTACTGATGGGAGCAGTTTGTTCTCAGGGGAGCAGTGACCCCCCCACAGCTCAGAGCCCTTTCCTGATCTGGTCAGTCCTGGGAGACCAGGTCCCTGAGGTCATGAGAATGAGCATGTGAGGCAGGCACAAAGCCCCTGCACACAGTCCTCTGATTCTCCTAATGGACATTCAGGGTCTTGGGGGCAGCTGGATACAGGCCTCTCTCAGATGGAGGCAAGTGCAGGTCTTAATCCAAGTCCCAAGATTTGGGATTTGGGTTAGCTGTGGAGGCAAGAATTGTGGTTCAAAGTGCTTCCCACCTCACCACTCCAGAACGAGACAGAAACCTGTACAGGAACCTGAGAGGAAACACTCTCTATGGTGCAACTCATCCTCAGAGTGATGGTTTGACTGGGAACTGGAACGAGCAAAGAAAGCTTTGGTTATCGGAAAAGGCTGGAGGTATAGGCATGGCAGGCTTGCTTATAAACCTTCAGAAGTGTTTGCACGCACCCACTTGAGGGCCCACCACCCGGATAAACTTCACTGCTTCCCTGGTGGATGTGTAAGTGAGGGGTTGAGAAAAGGGGCTGGCATGATTCTGCCATGCTTCCCAACACAGGAAAATGACGGTATGAATATGTAGTTTTCATTCATCCCCATGTCACTACAACATTTATTTTTTCCTACCTGAGGCTATGTTTGCAGGATCGGGCTGCGACTACAGTAGTCAGGGGCACGCATGCTTTCTAGGCAAGAAGCTGTAACTGCACTTTTAAAATTTCCTTTCAGAATTGTGGGCCTTGACCTAGTGGGTTGTGAGTTCACTCCATTTGGCAAACACGATGTTATTGGTAGTGCACCCATACCACCTAGTGGTGGACATTGCCTATTAGCCTGTGAAAGGAGAGACACTGGGGCATAAGAGCTGAGGGTGAAGCAAAGAATCCCCAGGTTATGCAAAGAGGAAATCCTATATTCTTCAAAAAAGGCTTTCATAAATGGGCTTCTGTGACCTACAGGGGTCTATTAGGGGGAGGATTGTCTCCCATTTCTTCTTCTCTATCTCTAGGACTCACTCAGTGCCAGGCATATAGAAAGTGTTCAGGTTGCTGAATAAACTGGACCTCATTTTGGGGACTGTTGAGCTATAGGCCCAGAGAACCAGACCAAGCTCCCACGACAAGCTCTAAAACTCCTTTCTGTGGAGATAGCTTCACCATGAGATTTTGATTATACTTCCTGGTCCATACATCGCTACCACGTGCCAAGGAAACAAAGTTACAAAGCTCCTACCACCTGCTCCTGCTTCACAATATCTAATTATCACAGGAATGCTCGGGGGAGATGTTCTGACCCCATTTTATTGAGTGTCAAATGTGAGTGAATAAGAGTTGAGGAAATGGTGCTTGGACTCCCTCCACCTGCATCTTTGTGTTAGTAATCTGTTGCTTATAACAAAACATCCCAAAGTGTAGTGTGTTAGTACAGCAGCATTTCTTGAGTTCAGCCTGTTGAGCATTAGGCTAGGATGGCTGTCTCATGTTTCTAAGAGTGGGCAGCTCCTAGCTGTGGTGATGAGATATGACTGGGCCCTTGGACTGTAATCATCCAGTAGGCCTGCCTGGGCTTGTTCACATGGCAACTGGGACCTGAATGTAGCAAGAGAGCTCTACACACAAGCACTTTTCACACTCACACGCGTACACTTCTATATGCTTCATGTTTACTGACGTCCTAGTGGCCAACACAAGTCATATGATCAAGACTGAGTCACAGCAACACCACAGGCCATTTTTGCAAACTGCTATGGTATCCTCCCATAAAGTCCTTAAGAAGAACAAAAGAGAAGTGACTAAATACATTCTGAGTAGCAGGAAAAATAATAGCAATTATTTATTTGCACACAGATGGAATCAAAGCATGTTAAATGAATGATTGTCATTCTTTTTCTTGAGCTTCAGAGAGGTGAAATATTTCTTCTGAGGATGTACAGCCAAATAGTGGCAGAGCTAGAGTGTGCACTCATGGCATCTGATTCTGAAGATCATGCATACAGCAGCTGTCCTCTGCTGGCTTGCCAGCACGTGTCTTTTAGTTCTGTCATTAACGAGTACTTCTGGAATATTTAATTCAGATAACAACCACTGTTTCTCCCTTCTGGCCCTTCTCCACATTGTTCTCAGATAAGAAAACTGGTCTCATTTTGCAAAAGCCAGGTGACTGTCGTGCTTCAAATCTATATCACACAGTCAGGCAGTCAAGCCAAGCACAAAGAAGAAACCACAGACACTTCATTTAAATGGATCACCCACCCACACCAGAATAGACCACATTTAGAGTCTCCACTTCCACCTTCTTTAGGCTTTGATGAAGCATCACAACCCCCTTCTGGCAGGGGCTGCTAGACTGCTTTTGGTGGTTTCAGAGAAGCCCAAATAGCAACTCAGGCTTCCTAGATACTCAGGAAGTCAGTCCTCGATTCCTTGGTGTCAGGCGAGTTTGGAGAGACTGGACTTTCATCCTCCACTCAGCAGTAATGAGGAGGTGCACTCTCTCCCCAGTGGGGTGGGGTCAGGGCAGACATCAGCAAGACCTAGCAGGAATAAGGACACGCTTCCTACCCAAGTTTCAGTAGAGATCATGAGGAAGCACTAACGAGAGGTACTCATAATGACTCCTTGAGCAGTGTCAGCAATTCCAGCTTATGGTTCTTTGAGGTTAATAAAATTGACAAACCCCTAGCTAGACTCATTAAGAAAAAAGAGAGGTCACAAATACACAAAATCAGGGTTTAAGAGGGGGGAAATCATGGCAGATGCTGCATATATGTGAAGGATCATACAAAAATACTATAAAAAAAAGTATATAACACCAAATTTAATAACCTAGAAGAAATGGACCAGTACTTAAAAAATACAACAACCTTCCTAGATTGAATCAAGATGAAATGGAAAATCTGAAGAGACTATTCAGAAGTATGGAAATTGAAACAATCATCACAAACCTACCAAAAAGTAGAAGTCCAGGACCAGATGGCTTCACCAGTACATTCTACCAAACATTCAAAGAAGATATAATACCTGTTCTGCTCAAGCCCTTCCAAAAAATTGAAGAGGAGGCAATACTACCCAACTCATTTTATGAGGCCAAAATTACATTGATACTAAATCTACTAAAGATAAAGCAAAAAAAAAAAAAAAAAGAAAAAAAGAAAAAGAAAACTACAAACCAATATCTCTCATAAATACAGAGGCAAATCTCCAAAATAATATAATAGTGATCTGAATACAGCAACACATTCAAAGGTTATGCAACATGATCAAGTGGGCTTCATCCCAGAGGCTCAGTGAAGGTTTGACATACGCTAGTCGAATACTGTGAGACACCACATAGACAAATTAAAAAATAAGAATCATATGATCATATCAAGAAATGCAGAAAAATCCTTTGGCAAGATAAAGCATCCATTTATAATCAAAACACTTTATAAAATCAGAACGGAAAAAAAGTACCTTAACATAATAAAGGTCATCTATGAGAAACACTCAGCCAACATTATACTTAATGGTGAAAGACTAAAACCTTTCCCTCTCAGATCAGGAACTAGACAAGGCTGTCCAGTATCATCACTGTTATTCAATATGACATAAGAGGTCCTAGCAAGTACAATCCGAAAAGAAGACATAAAATGCATCCAAGTAGGGAACAAAGAAGTCAAACTCTCACTATTTGCAGATGACATGATTCTCTCTAAAGAAAACCCTAAAGAACACTACTAGAAACAATAAGCAAATACAGTAAAGTTTCTAATGACAATATCAACATTCAAAAGTCCATAGTGTGCCTATACATTAATAATGAAGTGTCACAAAAAGAGTTTGAAAAAAAATAATTCTTTTTGCAATTGCAACAAAAAGAATAAAATGCCTAGGAATAAATTTAAGAAAAAATGTAAAGGATATATATATATATATATATATATATATATATATATATATATATATGTGTGTGTGTGTGTGTGTGTGTGTGTGTGTGTGTGTGTGTGTGTATGTGTATATGTGTATATGTGTATATGTATATATTTATATATGTATACATGTATATATGTATATATGTATACATGTATACATGTATATATGCATATATGCATATATGTATATATGTATATACGTATATATGTGTATATATGTATATACGTATATATGTGTATATATATGTATGTGTGTGTAAATATGTATACATATATGTGTGTGTGTATATATATATATATATATACACACACACATATAATGAAAACTTTAAGATCATATTAAAAGAAACCAAAGAAAATAGAAAAAAAAAAGGAAAGATATGCTGTGTTCTTGAATTGGAAGAACCAACATAATTAAAATGACCATATTACCTAAAACATTATACAGATTTAATGCAATCTCCATTAAATCTCACTGGCACTTCTTAGAGAACAAAAAATCATCAGATATGTATGAAAGCCAAAAAGACCTCGAATTTCCAGAGCCATCCTGATGAAAAAGAATGAGGCTGGAGGCAACACTCTGCCCAACTTCAAATTATACTACGAAGAGACAGTAATCCAAACAGCATGGTACTCTCAGAGAAACAGGCACACGAACCAGAGGAACCAAATCAAGAGTCCAGAAGTAAACCCATATTATATGCACAAATAATTTTTGACAAAAAAGCCAAAAGTGGAAATATGAAATCCTCTTCAATAAATGGTGCTGGGAAAACTGCAAAGTCATGCACAAGAGAATGAAACTAGATTTTTATAGCTAACAATCGCCAAACTTAACTCAAAATGGATTAAGGACCTGAATATAAGACCTGAAACAATACATTGTGTAGGAAAAAAAATCATAGAAAATAAACTCAAGACCCTTGGACCTAATGGGGATTTTATGAATGTGACCTCAAAGGCAAGGGAAGTAAAAGCAAAACAAAGGAATGGGACTACATCAAACTAAAAAGCTTCTGCTCAGCAAGAGACCATCAACATGGTAAAGCGACAAGCTTCTGAATGGGAAAATATATTTCCAATCTATGTCTTCGATAAGGGTTTAATATCCAAAATATACAAAGAACAAATACAATTCAAATACAACAAACAAACAAAAAAACAAACAATCCTATTAAAAATTGGGCAGAGGACCTGAACAAACTCTTCTTCCAAGAGGACATACAAATGGTCAACAAATATAGGAAAAGATGCTCAGCATCACTAGCTATTAGAAAAATTTAAATCAAAGCAATGATGAGATATCACCTCCTAACTGTTAGAGTAGCTGTAATCAACAGGACAAGTAATAAACAAATGTTGAAGAGGATGTGGAGAAATGAGAACCCTAATACATTGCTGGTAGAACTGCAAGTTGGTACAGCCACTATGGAAAACAGTATGGAGCTTCCTCAAATAACTAAGAATCGATCCTCCATATGGCACAGCAATCCCACTACAGGATATTCGCACCAAATACTTGAAAACCCATATCTGAAAGATATTTGCACACTGATGTTCATAGCGGCATTATTCACAGAGGCCAGGATATGGTAGCAAACAAAGTGTCCTACGATAGGTGATTGGCTAAAGAAGCTGGGTACATATATACAATGGAATATTACTCAGCCATAAGAAGAGACGAAATACTGCCATTTGAGACAATATAAATGAACCTCCAGATAGCCATGCTTAGGGAAATAAGTCAGGCAGAGAAAGTCGAAAATCCCATATCACTTATATTGGGATGGATATAAACCAAAAAGCAGCAAATAAACAGGACAAAAAAACAGAGACTCATGGACATGGACTATAGACTAGTGGTTACCAGAGAGTAGAGAGGAAGAGGGGTGAGAGAGTTAGACAGGGTAAAAGGGGTCAAATACATGGTGACAGAAAGAAATTGAATGATGGAAGGTGAACACACAGTGTAAATACATATACGCCTTACTGTTAAAGTGTACAGCTGAAACTTATTGGGCTTTGTTAACCAATGTCATCATAAATAAATAAAAGAGATAACAAAAACAACAACAACAAAGAATTCGAGCTCAAATTGAACCTTTAAATAAGACCCAGAGTCTCATAATATAATACTGAAATGTCCACATTTCTATCTGTGGCCTTCTTTCAGCCTTCAGAGTAAGGTGGAGGAGGCTGAGGCTGGACATAACATCTGGCTAAGTAGCTGGGACTTGGATGAAATTGACATGGCCTCTCAGGTACCTGGCCCTTGGTGATCAGCAGGTGCCAGGAGAGTGATATCATGATAGGTGATATTTGTGTGAACTAGATGGGAACACACATTGTTAAAAAGAGCGGGTACACACCTTTTGACAAATCTGGAATATCTTTGTACTGATTACAACCTAAAGGTACATTAAAGCCTAAAATCTTTAATAGATATGTGCCTGGGAAATATTGCTGCACACAGTATTGGATTTTTAAAATTTAACATTGTTTTCAATTAGAAGTTTCATTTAATTGTTTCGGGTATCCAACATAGTTGTTAGACATTGATATAACTTATGCTGTCCAACAGAGAAGTAGTGATGGGACTATAATGGGACCCATACAGAGGGGAAAACCCTAAGGACTAAGCACAGAATCATGCCACTGTAAAGTGAACATGAAGAGGACCCGCACGATGCATTCAAACAAGGCAGGTGCACTGGAAAACTGCTTTGAGCACTCACTGGATGATGGGGTGCTCCAAAGAATTCCAGAAGGGTAGTCTGTTTTGAGACTACTGGAAAGCCTTGGACTGTGTCGATCATGAAAACCTAAAGGTTGCTCTGGAAGAACCAGGCGTGCTTTAGCACTCGATGGTCCTGATGCATGACCTGTGCTGTAGACAGGAAACCACTGTCAGGATACAACATGGAGACATGGGTCATTTCCTATAGGCAGAGATGTCAGACACAGGTGCGTTCTATCTGCCTATTTCTTTAGTCTGTATGCAGAACGTATCCTACAAATGACTAAGAGGAAGCTGTCAAAATTGATGGCAGATAGAGAAATATCTTAACATGCAGATGACTCCATCTTACTAGGAGAATGTAGCAGTAACGGGACACAATTTCTATGAAATTACAAGAATAGTGTGCAAAAGCAAAGTAGCATTTGAACATCAAGATGACAAAATCATGACTACAGAAGAAATATACAACTTTCACATTGACAATGAAGACACTGAAATGGCGCAAGGTGTCACTGATCTTGTTTTTGTCATCCGTTCAAATGAAGACTACAGCCAAAAAGTCAAGAGAATGCTGAGACTCAGAAGAGTGGCAGTGGAAAGATTAGGAAAGATCACCACAAACAAGGATGTGTCATTAGAGACCAACGTCCACCATACAATCTTATCCCCAGCTACTCTGTTCTGGTATAAAAGCGGGCTTATGAAGAAAGCTGACAGGGCAATAAATTAGTCATTTCAAATACGTCATTGGAGGAAAGCTGCATAGATACCTGGGATTGACAGACAGACGAACGAGCGGGTTCTAGGGCAAATGAAATCTAAAACAGCAAGGAAGGCAAAAATGATAAAGCTGAAGTGGTCCTACTTCACACATGATGGGCAATCAGGGTTCTTTGGGAAAAAACAACAACAACAATCGGGAGAAAGTGGAAGGCAGGTGGAAAAGAGGAAGTCCAAATATGATATGGATTGACTTTATCAAAGGAGCCACACAGATGAGATTACAGGAGCTGGAGAGGCCCCTTGGGGACAAGACACTATGAATAGCACTCAATCACAGAGTCACCAGGCTTTGGAGCAGTCAATGCTTATATTACACACACACACACACACACACACACACACACACACACACACACACACTACAACCATCTTGATGTTTATGTACTGCGTAATGTAATTTTTCACAAATGAGGTGATAGTCTTTTTAAAAATAATACTAGGTATGAGGTATATCATAGATCAGATATAGAATAATTCAGTAATGAAAGCACAGAACTCAGAAAAGGAAAAAGAATTTAAAATTCCTACAGAAATAAACCAGAAACTAGAAGAAACATGGTGACAGTCACCCCAAAGAAGATTTTTAAAAACGAGATTACTATTAAAAACAAATTCAGCAAGAGAATAGAAAATAGTGGTCACAAGGATCTAAAGTTGAAGAGAATCAACGAGAAGATATGGGAGATCTAACAATTTGAGTACCGGAAAAACAAAAACAAGAGCAATGATACAAAGCAAGTATTAACAATTATAATTCCTTCTTCCTGGAAAAAATTCTTGGAAATGGTTTATTAAAGAGAACACTGAGCACCCACCAGGAATGACTAAGAGCATGTGATAAGCTGGCAATATACTGTGCTTGTAAGATAAGAAAAATCGTTCAGGCATCAAGAATCACAGGGCAAATGATTATGAAGAAAAACATTAAAATTTTATGAACCTTTATTAAAAGAAATACTGTGCCGGAAGAAAATAGGGCAACATATTGAAATACTCGAGGAAATAGAGAGTCAAGAACTTGATACCAGCCAAGCTGACTTTCAGGTATAAAAGGCCCTGACATCCAAGTCATCGAGAAGATCTTGCATGATAATGTCTCACAATCAATGGAATAAAGAAACTTCAAACAAAAAAACTGCAGAAGGACCCTGACATGAGGATGGCTGGTAAGGACTACATTGTTAAAGCTTCAATGAACGTTGTACGAAATAGGGAGTGATCCTGGTGTGTCACTAGGGTGACTATTTCACAGTAACGCATTCAGTTCTGACTCCAAGGTATTTTCCTATATCTGTGTTTGACTATATAGAAAAACACTTCTAAAGCAAGTAGCAAGTGATAAATGTTATCTAACATATAAAAAACTTCTATATTAAATATACATGTACCTAGAACCAGCACTAGATCTATACAATACAAAACTAAAGTCCTACTAAGGGCAATGCCCGGGGAGAGCAGCAGCAGGGAGGCTCCTGTCCTCGATCTTCACTGAAGCTTCCTGACACTGTGGAAGCTCCATCCCCTTGGAGGTCCTAGCTCAGGCCTCCAGGTCATGGCCATCACAGGTGTCAACAAGAACCAGCAACAACAAACACAGCTGCTGAAATCACTGGGAAGACAAGGAAACAGATGGACGAGTGCTCATGGAGGTGGGTGTGCAGGACACAGAAGGCTCTTCAGACCTTAGAAGGTAACCTCAGGACCTCTATCCCCAAGGTTCAGTTTTGAGGAAGAACTGTCAGTTCTCTTCTCTTTGGACACAATGTTCCTCATGCAGCACACAAAGTCTACAGAATGAGGAGTGATGGAGGCAGATATTCCACATGTGAATGACACTGTGTATTCTCATCAAGAGTTTCTGAAGATATATTAATTAGAGTTCTATGGAGAAATTCACAGGGAATTGACCCCAACTATCCCTGGAGGCTCCTCCTGACTCAGATTCCTCCAGAACTGGGTGTGGCATGGGGCTACATCGGAGGCCACCTGCAGTAGGGAGAAGCCCTGCCCAGCACTCAGCCAAAAGGAGAGGAGGCATTTGGTGGCCTTCCAGTAATGGAAAGGCAGTGAGAATGAACGAAGTGGCAGCAGTGGCCCATCGTGACCACTCCAAATGCCATGAGACCTACTGAGATGTTATGTTCTGTGCTAAATAAATTTTATATGGCATGTTAACAGCCTGTTCATTCATTAAGAAGCAAGTAAACATCATTCTGGGTCGTGATGGGATTTGTGTTCAGATTAATTGAGGTATATACTTGGCAATAATGAATGTTCACATTCAAACTCTACAAAGTGATTAGTATATACACTCATGTATCTATCCATTCAGGAAATGATGCTGACGGGCTAGTATGTTAGACAGTTGGAACCAGCAACTGTGGTCTTTACAGTAACATCAATCAGGGGAAACACTCACAACACAAAAAGTCACACACACACACACACACACACACACACACACACACACACACTCGAAATCACACCACATGGATTCGCATGGATTCACATCCATGCACACAAACCTACACCACCTCACTGGAACTGGAGATCATGACCAGAGCCTTTACCTAGACAACCAGTTTCTATCATCACATCTCTCATTCTCATTGGCTGCAGGAAGCTGGAATCAAAGGGCTCTCCACCCTGAAGCCAGAAAGAATACCACCCTTTCTCAGTTTCTGGATTTTCCCTCAGCAAATGAAGGAGGAATGTAGGAACCATGAGAAATAGAGCTCCATGAAAACCTGTTTTGGCTAAGGGATGGAAGGGAGGGTAGAATGCAAAAATAAAGGAGAGGAACAATCAGAAATTACTCAAGGTGTTTCTTTGGACGGTCTCCTCCCATGCATGGACTCTCCACATAACCATCCAGTGCATGTTTGAAGAAGCCTTCTGTAAACCGTAAGTGTGTGTGTGTGTGTGTGTGTGTGTGTGTGTGTGTGTGTGTGTGTGTGTGTGTGTGTGTTTGGAGGCGGAGGCTTGTAGGTAGGTGTGGGGGTATGTGTACAGACAGGTGCGACTGCCTGTCTGACAGCAGGGAGCTGGCACTTGCTTGCTTATATCTCCCGTGGCTCAGATATTCAGGTAAGGGAGAAAGTACAGGAAGGGCTGGAGTAGGGCGTGTACCCAAAAAAAAGGTAGGGATGCACACCCCTGAAATCTCACCCAGAGTTCAAAGAGGTAAGTAACAAAAGGAGTGTCTGCCCATAGGGTGAGTTTGAGGCACATAAAAATGTATGCTCCTAAGATTGCCCTCCAGAATTTTACAGTGCAAATTAGGAGGCTGGTCCTGATAACTTGGTAATAAAACATCAAATATCTCTCAGCAGGCATGGGAAGATGGTTTATCTTGGATCCCTCAGCAGCCATTAATGCAATGAGGAAGGGAAAGAGGAGAAACCAGCCAAAGTGAAAGTTTCAAGTTCGCAGAGAATTTTCCTTCTGGTCCAAACACAGCAAACTCTTGTGAAAGCCAGACCATGGTGCAGGCTGTGAAATTCCACAGAAAGAGAACTCTCCTGATGTGAGATCTTCCTGTGGGAAGCCCAGTTCACAGAAGTTTTCACTCCAAATTTATCTGTGGAGGGTCACATAGGAAGCAGCTGAGGGGAACTCTTGAAATTAGAGGACTTTACAGAGTGATCAACTGTGAATCTTAGCTCACCTGAAACCAGTCCTTTTTTAACTGCATTTGACACAGGACCACCCAAGAAGAACATTTTCATTGAACCAGGTATTTAATTTTAACGTTCATATAAGAATTCAATGAATTATTTACCAATAACAAGAAATTTTAAACTGTCACCTCCCCATCCAAATTAGTGTGTGAGGGGCAAGGCACACCTTTCTCAGCCTACCTCAAAAATTAACCTGCTTGGGGAAAGGAAGTTTTATTTTTCCTACTCAAGAAAATGACTCTGAAGAATCATTTGGAGCCATTAGCAATGAAATGGCTCAAGAAACACAATGTTTCTCAGTTGACAGAAAGCAACGAAGCTACAGCATAGCATAGTCTATACTGACGGCTCTCTCCTCTGGGTCCTCACAGACCTTTCTTTGCCTTGACCAATGACACCTATGTCATAATTAGAGTTTCTGTGCCTGCCTATGCTTTACCTCACTGTGAAGGTCTTGAAGGAGGGGGCCCAACTCTTTCACCCTTGATTCCCCTGGAATCCTGGCCAGTGCCTTGAAGAGAGTGGGTGCTCTGGAAACATCTAGTGAGGGTGGGAAATACGTTAGACATGGGCAGGTTGGAGCGAGCATCTGGTCAGAAGCTTCATTGGTCAGAGGAGCCACTTACAGATTTTGAGCAGAGGTGACAGGGAAATTATACCCAGTGTAGTGTGTGGCAACAAGCACAGAGGCTAGCAAATCTAAACTATCCCCAAAGAAAAGCAGATCTAGGTGGCCCTTTCAAGAGGATGGAGGACACAAAAGTGTCCAGGTTGTCTCTAGTTTATGAGATCAGATGAGTGACAGAGAGGCTCTCTTAACAGACAGTTATGAGGATGTGGGAGAAATAAAGTCCCTGTTGGTCACAGTAAATGGAAGAGATCCCCAAGTCAAATGTCCATATGGCAACTGGGAGTCAGGGCTGGAGAACAAAAACAGAAGTCACCCTCACAGTGACTTCTCCTGAAAAGAAAAACTGTATCATGGGAAGAACAAGAGAGAGAGCCTAGGCACTCCCCCAAATCTGCCCGTTGGGGTTAGGGACAGAGAGTCCAGTGAAGGACACCCAGAAAAGGCTGCCGAGGGCCTGAGGGAAGCAGGCGAGGCTCTGCCAGGTAAGCAAGGGGGAGCTCCCTCATGGGAACAGGGCAGCAGTGACAGCGTCAGGAGTAGGGAAGAGGAGAATGTGGCCAGGGAAAGAGAGGGCAGCTTTGAGAAAAGTGGCCACTCACAGCCAGTGAGATGATGCTCCGGCAGGGTGGTGGCAGCAGAGGCCAGGACTGGAAGGCAGGTCAGGAAGAGAGAACATGTGAAGGTGTCGCAACAGAGGCCATGGGCTGCTCTGAGTAGGCCACCTTGGGAGGAACAATGACGAAAGTTTGTAACGATCCTTCACCCTGAGCATGTTCATCAAACTTCCAGATGTGCACTAGGCACCCCAACTCACTTCTCTAGGAGAAACAGGTCCATACATTACACATCTGAATGGTCCAGACTTTGGGGTACACAGTGCTTCAATGGCCAACGCCTGCCTGTCCTCAGAGGCTGACTGTGGCAGGGCCTGGTGCTGGGGAGCACACGGACAGGCAGCGTGGTGCCAGGTCTGAGCACTGCGTATTTCCCGAACTCTGAGCACTGATGCGGGTGTCACGGCCATAGCTCCAGGAAGGCCCCAGGCCTGAGAAAGCTCCTCGTGCTTCCCGCAGGGACTGTGTACAGAGAGGAGATGACCTGCAGGATCCCAGGGCAGCATGCACAAAGGCCGGTTAAAGGGATGGACAGCAGCTGCGTGTTCCTCACAAGTGGATGGCGACTGTGCATTGTCACAGCTGAGTCCAGTGGAATCTGAGAATTTCCGCTAGGAATACTGGAGAGTGGGCAAGGAGCACAGACTCTGACATCTCCCGACTTACGAGACATTCACCCTCAGAGTCTCCCTCCCCGGAACACCATTCACACTGTGGAGAACGTCACAGGGCCCCCTGCCCCCATGCTTTGTATGGCATGGGTATTGTAGAGGGACAGGAATAAAAGGCGCTATAGTCTGAATGTTTATGTCCCCTGCCAAATTCTCATATTGAAGTCCTAACCCCTTGGTGCTGGGGTGTTCTAGACATGCTCTTGCCCCTCCAACCATATGTAGGCAGAGTGGGAAGCTGCCATCTGTGAGGAAGTGGTTGTCACCAGAAACTGAGTCTGCAGGGCCATGATCTTGAACTTCTCAGTCTCTAGAACCACGAAAAATAAACGTCCACTGTTTATAAGCCACTCACATAATGGCATTTTTGTTGTAGCAGAATGAACAAACAAGCTTCAAAGGAACCTGTAAGTAGCTAGAGCTTTGGAAGACTCTCAAAGTCCTAAGAGTTTAGAAGCATCTGAAAAAAATAAATAAATAAAATGAACAGTGGTGAAGCATTTCTGGCCTGGCAATTCTACTTTTTAATAAAGAGTAACCATAGAAACCCATAAAATTTCATGAAATATTGCTTTTACATGCAACTTCCTTCATCAAAAGTTTTAAATTTTCCAGAAAATATCTACTAACAACACATCATTGCTGCAATTTGCCTGTCTCTTATCTTCGAGGGGAAAATACATTGTTCCCCTGATTTAGTTCAGTGTGACGAGCACTAAAGGCAGACAACCCTCAGATAACTCTTACACGTGCTCGGCACTGTCAGTGGTGCTCCCTACACATTCCCTCACCCAATAGGCACACACCCCCTGCAATTGACATACTTTTATTGCCTCGATTTATAGAGGAGGAAAGATAAGAGGAGATGGGATCCAACCAAGGTAACAACCTGTATGTGTTAGAACCAGGATTTGAACCCAGATAGTAAGACAGTCTGTGTCCTTGACCACTGTGCTATACTGCCCCAAGCACAAGGAAGTCCCTGACCTAGCTGAGTGCCCAGTCTAGCAGTAGGGAGAGAAAGTAAAAATGCAATATGGACACGATGTGGTTACTGTCAGGATAGAGGCGTATGTAGGGACCATGGGCACATGGGGACGGCCTGCAGCCCAGTACAGTGGGTCCCAGAACAGCTGCTCAAAGGGACTGGAATATGAGCAAGTCTTGCAAGGTAGAGAGAGAAAGAAGGGGGCCAGAGGTCATGCCAGACAAAGAAGAAGTAGAGCAAAGACACAGAGGGACACAATAGATGACAGGTCCAAGTGTGAGGAAGAGAAGTTCAGAGGGGAGACTGACAGGGGGCGTGGGAAGGGGTCACAGACCAGGAGGCTAGCTTTAATCCCGAGGGAAAAGGGGAAACATCTGGGGGAGGCATTCCCAAGGGAGTGACACAAATGGACAAGCACTTCTTTTTATGAAGAAGGCAGGACAACCAGTGTAAAGAATTAAGCCTGAATAGAAGGTTGATGCAATGGGCAGGACATAAGCAACAAAGAACAAGAATTAGAAAAAAATTATTTCCAACACTAATTTAATTTTTCCTCTATACAACCCCCCATCAACTTGACAGCTCCTGCCTCGTAGGGAAGCCAAATATATGTTTTTTGGAAAACAACAAAGGCAAGGGAATCCTTTTAGATTTTTTTTTGGTGGGAGCTTAGCCTTTCAGACTGAACCCCTTATTATCTGATTTCTTTTCCATCAGAATCTCTGCAGGGGGAAGTGCCCAGAAGGAGCAAATGAAAAGTTTCTGCTTTAAGGAGCTGGTGGCAGAAAACTGCATTGACAACCTTTCCACACCTAGCATTTGACTTCTCCCAGACAATCTAAAAAAATTCTCAAACATAAGACCAAGGTAGTTACAGGGCGAGACATCGCTCATCGCCCCGCCAAGTTCAGGATGGCCAACCCATTAAGAACTTGTGAAAAAGTGCAGGTACCAGCTGGGAGCAAAGGGAATGCACTGCTGACCTTAAACTTGATCCAGAGAACTGAAGAGAAAAGACTTCCAATCCTGCTAGTCTTAGAAGCTCCATGATATTCTGCATCTTTCTGTCCTGGCCTGTTAAACAAATAGCTCACATTTTGTGGACAAGACGATGTACATTTCAGAACAAACTACTGCTGTGATCCATGTGAAACCTTCATTCCTGAGGCTTAATTCATACAGATGCCCTGACTTCGCTTTGGCTTTCAGGTCAGTGCAAGTGTCATTTAGTGTTTCTATGTGACAGTCAAAGAAAACAGGTATAGAGAGAAAAGGTTTGAGGCGCCCACTGTATTTGATTGAAACTCTGCAGCTGAGATATGTTTTCATGGGAATGTTATCTCTGCTTTGGTTAATACATTCCAGGCGATGTAAAACAAAGGACTCCAAAGTTCACATTTGGTGCCACAGGATTTTGGAGATGGGTGGGGGTCTCCTGTTCACAGATGAAGATACGCGACTGGGGGAGGCCACCCTGCCCATGGTCTAGCAACCAGTTTCTGGTGAATCGGAAGTTCACCGACCAGTGATCTTTCTGAAATATCACCTCTTATGAAGACTTTGGATTCACAAAACACTAAATTTCAGGTTGATTATAGACTTATCCTATAATCTCTTGAAATGTGGAAGTAATTTTTATTTTTGCAAAGAAATTCTAATCATCAGCTCAAGTCTCCACTTTTCATGGGGAAATGAGTCCCACTGGGATATTATAATAGGGACTACCTCCCATGACCTTCCCCTAAAGTGCAATTTGTTCCTGGCTCCATGACATCTTGGAAAATCTTAAAGAACTGGAGCTGGCTGAGGCCTTAGGCTAATGGAGTTCAAAAATTTCACACACAAAAACTGCAGGGCAGTCAATGAAAGGAAGAGCCAGATCTGGAAAACTCAAAAGAAACGTGTGTTCGTTGAGCATCTGCTGATGTTAATCCCTGTGTCCTCTACTTTCAATGCATGATCCCATCCCATTCTCGTGACCACCCACAAGGTGTGCGTGGGCACAGAGACTTGGTCGAGTTCTTCAGTTCAACTAATGTTAATCTGAGCATCCAACACATGCAAGCACCAAGGGAGGTGCTGATTATGCAAAGGAGAAACAGATGGCTTCACTTCCTGCCCACAGTGAGGTCACAGTTGAGCGGGAATGGGGGAGGGGAGCAGGGTACTTTCACTAGCCGTGCATCGTCCAAACAGCAGCCTGAGCCTCCTTAGAAGGTCATGAAATTAATTTAATGGGTCTTGGTCCGCATTACAAATAAATAAACAAATAAAGTAGAACAGAATGGCATAGAATGGAAAACACCAGCGTGCAGGCCGTGAGTTGGGAAGGTCACATGAATACACGTCTTTATACCAGTATTGATCATGTATACATCTGTGTGTACTGGTTTTCAATGTTAAATTTATTTTATTTTGTGGCCATGGTGAAAAAAAAGTGTGAAAGCTCTTAAGTTATACAGCAAAGTAATAGAGACTATTAGAAGTTGATACAAAATGACGAGAGCAAAGAGGAGTGTCATCTGCCCATCAGTTAGCAGCTTGTTCTAGAGTGAACTGGGTGTGATCTTTGTTCCTCACGAAGAAGAGGTCTCCTAAGGGTGGAATGCCCACGTCTAATGCTCAGAGCTAGGAAGAGCTTGAGAAGGACCGGTATGAAATTTCAGGGACTAGAGAGGGGAGCGATGGGGGTCCCTTCTCCTGTGACCTGGGAAGGAGGGTGAGTACCTAAGCAGCCACAAGAGGCACAACGACAACAGTTCTGTGCTTGCACAATGAAACCAGGCTTGAGAAGAGAGGATTAAACTTCAGGAAGATGGAACCCAACACTAGCCTTCATTGCTAGAACCATGCTACGTCTACGAGCACCAGGAACAAATTCCCATCATCTCACTGCTGAGATGGGACAGGAGAGCTTGCAGAGTCTGGAAGGCAGGAGACAGAGAAAGCCAGATGTGGGTCCTTCAAATCAGGGGTCCCAATCCCTTGGCCACAGACTTTACCAGTCCATGGCCTGCTAAGAATTGGGCCACACAGCAGGAGGTGAGCGGTGGGCCAGCCAGTGAAGCTTCATCTGTATTCACAGCCACTCCCCAGAGCTAGCATCACCACCTCAGCTCCACCTCAGATCATCAGACATTATATTCTCACAGGAGCTCCTGTCCCTGGTGCCAAAAAGTTTGGAGACCGCTGCTTTAAATGATCTTAACCTCCAGAGAAACATCTCCCTTGGATGGCATGCTACTGCGATCTCCCTTTCCAGCATAAAATCATGATGAAGTGTTCTGTTCTTTTAATTAAACTTCCTTCCGATACATTGTAGATACCGCGTTTACAGGTTGAGGATTTGTGGCAATGCATTAGACTGCTGCAGGAAGATATTTCCTCGGGTTTTTCTGAATCAGAATACAAAGATTCAAATCAACATATTTGATTGATAAATAGATCCTCTTCATCGTACAGATGAAGAAGCAGGAGGAGAAAATCAAATGAAGACTTGCTTAGCATCGCACAGTGGCAGAACAAAGATTGGGAGTCAGTCTCCTGTGACGCCCGAACCTTTGCATCTTAACTTCTAAGCTTGCTCGTGATTTTGCTTGCTGGACTGCTTTGTCCTAACAGAGCCATAAGCTGTTTTCTATTCTTCATCCAGAATATACAGAGTCATATGTAATATAATGATTATCTAAATCACAAAATCAACACTATCATAAGAACATCAGCAAAACAGCTTCATCCTTTCTATTGCTAGGCTAGATTCGAAAGTTTTTTGACTTCTTTGCCTTTTAATGTATATCTATTTTCAGGTTTTACCATGTTTCAATTAGAATTAGGTGTTATACCATTTTGTTTTCAGGAAAGAGCTACAAAATTATAGCTAGCATAAGAAAAAACAACTAAAGTGAGTGTGAAGAACTTAAATACTTTAAGTTCTACTTAAAGATTGTGCAATAGAAAAGTTATAAAAAGTTATAAAAAGTTATAAAAAGTTATAAAAGGATGGAGGAATTATCTACAGTTTTTAAAAGTATTCAAAAAGATATTACATATTTTTAAATAAGTAAGGTTAAACTTTCAAATCTATAGATGCACAGTTGGGTGCTAGAGCTATGAAAAGTTAAACAGAAGAAACTGCTCACCCCAGAAGTCCTGAAGAGTAGGTGCTTGTAGGCAGAAGAGTGTCTGTGATTGGATGGGGCATGCGGAGGGGGCTTTGGGAGGCAGTGTCCAAGTTCTGTTTCTTGACTTGAGTAGTGTTCCCCTGACAATAATTCATAGCATAATGCACTACCTTTGTGTGGCTTTCCATATCTGTGGGGTATTTTTTCCTGTTTGAAGTAAAGGTATTTGGATAATGAAATCATTTCAATACAAGGATTGTTTGTTACCATCCTGTCTAGTAGGACAAAAGAATGGAAATTACAGTCCAGGTTCCCTTCACTCGCTATCCATAGGGCTCGATTATCAGGGTCCGTGATAGGCTGCGTCAGTCACAAAGTGGTTTTAGGTACTATCTGGCTCCTTCTGTAGGAATGTGTTCAGAATAGTTTTGATGGCCGGTTAAGTCTGTTATGCCAACAGATGGAGGTTTTATTAGCTTTGAAATTAAATTTATAAATGTTTGAATACCCAAAATGTACATGTTCTTCAGCTTTATTTTTTGCGTTTAGGTTTTAAATATGTTCAGAGCAGCTCAAAATTTCCCCTCTGAACAAGAATAGTCAAGTAAACTACAGGTAAATTCTCCTAAACAACACAAGACAGCCAGCAGTCCCATTTACTGCAGACTACCTGGGGCTGGGCTTCCTTCCAGCACTGGCAAAGGACTCTATTATACCTTCTAGCCATGCTCCTGGAGAGAGGAAAGACAACAGACCGCAGAGGACACAAGCCACGGTCATGCGATTCCAGTTCTCCAAAGTCTGACTTTGCTCCCAGTTCTGTAGCTGAATAAAATACTTTACCCCTTTCTGTTTATTTTCAAAGAGGACTGTTTGACAGAGCAGCATAAAAAGTGAAGGCAAAGCCACAGCCCCGTGGGCCAGAATGATTTCCGATAACAAAAAATGTGCCCGGAGAAGGAAGAAGATGATGAGTGATATATTTCGTTTCCGACATTCTTTAAAATAAATGCATGGTGCTGGATGAGGCAGCTTGATATTTTTCTACAAGATGAAGAAGTGTGGAGAAGCACAGATCTCTGCGCACTGCCTGATCTCTTCCTGGCCCCCTTCCAGATCACAGCTTTGCTACCGGGGCTGAGAGGACCAAGTATGGGGACATGGTGTATGATGCAGTTGTCTGCACTGATTGGACACAGCAGAGGCCCACTCTGCTTCCATTAGCCCCCTGCAGTTGATGTGCAAGAAGGTGATCTTCTCTACCACATTCTGCAGAGACCCTGCCTGCATACTTCGAGCTCAGTCTTGGGCCACTGAGAAATGTTGTGATGGTTTAGAGAGCCTGGTCACACCGGGTTGCAGCTGAGAGCAAGCCAAACCTATGTTCTGGTCTGTTGCACTTTGAAGCTATTTCCCCTGAAGTGCATGAGCAAAATCCACATGTGATTTAAAACAACCTATGGTTGCTGTGAAAGACTATAAAGAAACAGTATTTTCTTCATCTGCTCCTATGAGCCCATCCCTTCTCATGGCTGAATCCACATGTCACTCTGCATTATCACTTCAGACAAGACCGAGCACCCGTGACAAGGGACACGTAACACATGAAGAAGCCTTAAAACATAACCACCAACAAAAATCTGGATTTTCCCACTGCTGTCAGAATGGCATATAAAAACATAATCACCCAAGTCCTTTAAAAGGGGGAAAAAACTCTTGTTTTCAGCATGACAAGACACCCACTGCAGAACACACATTATCTAAGGCAAATGGCCTGGCCATGGAAGGGTTCTATCAGATAATTGGACCTTGCAAGTCTATCAAATTCTCATCCTAAACACCTTCATTTGTTGTTAAAAGCAATAGCCTATGAATAGGTGGAGCTGAAGTATAAGAAGTACATACAGTAGCTTTAAGGAGTAAACTATTGCTATTCTTAGTGCCACCCCCTGGAGTCGTGCAGCGCACATCCTGTAAGGTCACACATGGCAACCCTGATTATACTTACGATTACACTCTTTACAATATGTATGGCATATTATGTATACCACAAAAACACTATGTATATTATATATTCTACGTAAACCAGTTCCTTCTATCATAGCTGATGCAAATCCTATTGATTAGTTAACTCCTATGCACTGAGATTAATTATTCTAAACCAACAAAAATAAGTTAATTACATTTAGTGCCCGAGTGTTAGGATCTCTTTTCCTTTTTATTTTTGAGTATAAACCTATCGAAAGTCAAAATTAAATTAGTTTCACATTAGTCACCAAAACTTGGGGCAGGATTCTAAATCAACCTTAGAAATATTTCTCAAATTTCTACCCTCCAAGGCCTTCTAATATCTCTTCTGGACCATTCCAGTAGTTTTCAGACTGGCTTTCCAAATTCTAGTCTCTCTCAAACCAGTCAATCTGTCACACTATAGCCAGAATTACTTCCACAAGCACAGATAGATTTAGAACCTTCGATGGCTCTATATTTCCCAAGAGATAAGTTTAAACAAAGCAGTGAGGCATATGACCAGTTGATAGCCTGATCAGCTCATCAATGTGGGCTAAAATAAATTCTAATACCAACCAACATTTATGTATCCATTCCATAAAAATCCATTGGGTCCTATTAAAAACACAGTAGAATTCAAGAAGATGGAAGGAAGTTAGTAAAACCCACTCCCAAACTCAGTGTGCAAACTTTGGCTGGAGATGTGGACATGGCAATAAATAATTATGACTGACCATGCTGACTGCTATTTGACCCTAATCTGGCGTAGCGGTCTCAGGTCCAGTGAATTCCCATGTGCCCATTGTTCCTATACTCCAACTGTGTTGAAGTTTTTGTTGTGTGCCAGGTTTTGTGCTACCTGCATATCCCTGCTTCATCTCCAGTGCTGGGGACACGCTTTCTGAGCCTCTGCCCAGTATATCTCTATTCAAAATTCCGCACAGTATCCCCACCTCCAGAAGGCTCACCCTGATACCCATATAAATAATTATTTCCTTCTTTTTCAGGATCCTCATTCTTCATTTTTACCTTCCGTGTATCAGAGTCTTACATTGTGCTGCAATCATTTCAGTGTGTCTGCTTTCTGCTACCATGAGGGCAGCCCATGTGTTTTAAGTTGCAGCACGCAAGTGGATTAGGAACAAAATGCCGGCAAACGTGAAGTAACTTAGTTATTAATTAGCCCACAGTCTCCTCTGGTTTAAAAGTGGTGACTTTCCCAAGAAAGATGGTTGAACCAAATAGAAAAATAGAGGGCACATTATCTGCAGATTAGCAATTGTACATAAATATTCGTAACCATTCACAAAGAGAGGCAGGTGGCCTGACATAGACATTGACTACTCTGAGGATGCCGTCTCAATATACAGAGGAGCTGGAGGGCGGGAGGAAATCGCCACTGCTCACCCTGGCCACAGGCGATGATGGGAAGCATGGTTTCTCCCCCAATGACAGGCATCACACTGCTCACTTCCTCCCCCCATGACCCTGAGGTACCCTTCTCCATAGATACAGGGAGAACCTTCCATGACTGATGCCGCCCTCAGCCTGCTCCTCTAGCTCACATTCTGGTGCTCTGATCTCAGCTGAGGCACCCATTACGGCTTGTCCCCTCCTCAAAATGGTCTGATGTGATCCCAAGACAGGCTCCAGACAACCAGGTGTCATGTCAGCCCCTTATTCCACTGACTCCAGCTTCTCTCCTCTACCAGGTCACAGCAATAGTTTGCAGGGCCAGCCAGGTTGTATGTCACGAAGCCTCTGGTTAAACCTCAGTTAAGTCAACTCTGGGGGAGGTTAGTGGTGGTAGTAGTGAGGGGTATCTTCATTTCACAAAAAAAAAAAAAAAAAAGCTGGAATTCAGAGTGGCTTACCACAAAAATATTCACCAAGTAAAAGCCATTTTCTGGAACCCACCAGCCAAGATGGAACAGTACCTGAGAGGGGAGTGAGGATTGAAGAAAAAGACAGAGACAAGAGAGGGATTTGGGAGGGCTAACAGTGAATACTGCAGCCCTGAGTTTATTTAGCACACCATATTAATACATCAAGGAGATGTGGAAAGCCGAACCCACAGGAATGCACAATCAATTGCAGACACCTGCACAGGGTGCCTGTTGCTTTTTCTATCTAGGTTATAGAACATTCAGTTCAGTCTCTGGAGCAACAAGTGTGCTTCTCAGCCACTACAAAAGTAGCAAAGTATTTGCCAGCTAAGCAGACATCCTGCTGAGTAAACGATCCCTTGTCACCAAAAGGGCAGCTATCAATCAAATGGCTACCAACAGCCATTCTACTGAGTTATGAAGAAAACCAAAGATATACTGGTAAGGTCTGAGAGAAACACTCCCCAGAGCCTGCATGGTCACAGCCCCTGTGAAAGAAACTTTGCTCCCCAATTCTTATACAAAGTAAACAGCACTACTTTTCAAATTTGTTATGTAAAATTAACTTCAGAGAAACAAGAAGCACAGCCTAATAAAGTCTTGTTAGGATGAAAGAAAAAAAAGTTCCAGAACTAAAATCTTCCAGATGCCACAGCCTTCCAATTGAACATAGTGTTTACCCAGAGAGCAGGCTCCCAGATAAACAACTGGGTCCCCAACAGAAGATGAGTCCTGTCCCATCACCTGAGTTCCTCCAAACAATACATTCCTCTCATGGCCCTCTGTGTTCGTCAGCATTCATCATAAGCTAAACCAAGCCCATTTATAAAATGGCTCATGTTTAACTTTATTCTGTTTAATTCCAGTGCTTTCTTCCAATATGCAATCTGTACATATTAAAATCATATTGCAGCAAACATTTAGCGGTATGATTGACTAGCTGTAGGATTTGGCATGCCTGCAGCGATCCATTAAGAGGGGTGAGCCTGGCTTATTTTGGAGGATGGATTGTATGTTTTGGATCAATTCTGTTTTTCACTTCTCCTAATGTTGTCCATGATGCTTAACCCTTTGTCAGTGTTCACCAGGACAAGTTTCCGCACTTCCACAATGAACATCATTGCTACTTGGCTCAAAAACCAATTGGGTCATGGAGGAAGGATCCTTTGCAAAATTTCCAGCTTCTGAACCAAAATTAGCTTTCTCAATTTTAACAAAGGCTAAGCAGATACCAACAAAGACTCCAGAGACAAGTGGAACTGAATGAAGATAATGCAGATGGAAACATGGCTTCAAAATCCTAAAGGCAGAGAGCACTCCTTAGCTCAAAAGAGGGAATTTTAGGACAAAAAGAAGTACTGTACTACTGTAGATGACTAAAATATGAAGCTGATGTTCCAGGAGGTAACAGATAACACATACAGAGATTCAAGGAGTTATCAAAGGTCATGCTCACAGATCACACCTTTGAGGAACATTCTTGACATTCTGTGACTGAGGGAGGTAGGGGGGAGGAGCCTCTCTTTCCAACTTATCAGGGCTCCCCTCCGCTCAGCATAAACCTGAGGCCTTTGTCAGAGGAAGGACTGACGGTCCAGTGGGCCTCTGGTCTGACTTCCGGTTAGTGTGCTCAGACTCCATGTAATTTGTAGTTAATGTAGCTGGAAAGTGGCAATTTTGTTTTAAGACGTTCTTCAGGATAGATTTCAGAATGAACTGAATGAAGTCTCTCAACATGTGACATGAAGAAACACATGTTCTTATTCTGTGGGTTTGAAATTCTTTTAGAATTACATCAGTGAAATATATCCTCAAAAGAAGAATCAGGCCATCCACGCTCACACACAAGAGTAAAGAGCTATGTAGGATAATACAATTTTCCAGCTTAATGTTGTACAAGTCAGTTGCTAAAATTTTTAAAAAGGGACTTTTGTTGGGAGCTAAAGGGAAAAAAAAAAGAAAGAATCTAACAACAACAGTAATAACAACAAACAAAACGAAGAAAACGATAGCTTCGAATCTGGTTGGTGTAATTTTGTTGCTGGAGGCAGGTTTCTAGCTAAGCTGCTCTGAGGATAGAGTGAAGGCAGAGGTACCCAGCACCCCCAGGAAAAGGAGCTGAAGAAATAAATGCCCTCCATTTTTCCATCAGATCAAGTTCCAAAACCAGAACTGAAATCCTTGGTCCTCAGTATCAAACAAGAATCTGCAGAAAATTAAAATTAGAAAACTGCCATATGAACCTCAAGAACTCATATCTTTAAACATGAATGTATCATAAAGTGCTTGGAGATCATTTGAAAGACAAACATTTCATACTGAAAACGTGAGTACATGGTAAACAGTGAAAAATGTGAAAGCTCACCAGCCAAATGAAGCAACAAATAGGAAAAAGGAAAGTAGGGAGATGCTATAGTAGGAATAACAGCCTAAAATTAGAGAAAAGGAAAACAGGTGAGGAGAAGATATAATTTAATAAAAAGAAGAGTTTCAGATCATAACTAAGACAAGTAAGTAAAGATCCTGTGACTGTGAAACTGCCATCAATAGAGCCTTTCACCTGTAATTAACTTCTCACCTGCACTAGTGCATCCTCCTCACACAATGTCATGAGTTAGGCAGGAAAGGACAGAATCCTCAGTCTACAGACGAGGAGACAGGCTCAGAAGACACTCGATTGCTAAGGTCACTACATGAATAACTCGTGACCTCCTTGGGTCCTAAGCTCTTTTTCCATTAAAGTGCCATAATTCCTGAATCGTTAATTTGAAAGAGAAAGTAGAAAACAATTTTTTTCACCTTTGACCCCCCTTTCCTACATCTATTATATAAAATAAATGGGCTCTAAATATCTTTTTCCTCTTTTGGAAGATGCAATTAAATAATTTGAAGAGAAGTAACTAATTTAGAGGATTTATCAGATTATTTGTGAAGTGATACCAAATCTCCCCATCCTATTTCATTATCTCAGAAGTAATAAGAGTAAGGCGAAAATGACAGGGCCTTTCAAGGAATGAGAGTGATAAGTCCTTCTTTCGTGTTCTAATTCTTTCGCTAAAGACAAAAAAAAAAAAAAAGCCACTTTTATTTGAAGACCTGACGCTGGAACTGGTGAAGATTTCAGGGACACACGATGGCTTTCTTTGGCATTGGACAGAGTTACTAACCTATTGAAGGAAACCAGATGAAAAGAACAATAGCTGTGAAATGTACTGTACAAAAGAAGCAAATATTGCAATTATCACGATCTTGTTTCTAAAAATAAAGAAGTGTCTTGGGAATGATTCAGGGCAGAATGATTCATAGATTAGCCAGAATGCTCAGTCTTGTCTCTTTTTCCGTGGGTTAGTCCCTAATGTTTTTCTGAATTTCTTTGGCTCTAGGTGAGACTTTATATAACGTGTGTCAAGTGGCATATAGATAAAACCCCACTGGAAACCAGCTCCTTCTTTAGTCGACACATTTTAGGACTTTTCCCCCTGGCCTAACAAAATATATTTTGATCCTGGATATGCCTTCCTAACCACATCTTTCATGTGGCTTCTCAGTTCATCTTACACTTGTATGCCCTATGCCACCTACTGGGTGGAGTTGGACAATAGCAGATCTATTTTTTAGCTCCTCTTCATTTAGAAAATAAGAAAATACATCTTAAGTTTAAGTAGGAAAACATTAACTTAGAAGTAAGAAGTACTTTCCTATGAATCCAGGGAGTCCAGTCTCCACAACTACATAGAGAAGCCTAAGATGCTTTAACCAAATCAACTACTCTGTATTACCATGATAGAGTATCCACAACTTTCAAATCCATTCTTTCTGCAGGCTGGGAAAACTGCAAGAAATTGAAATCCTGCATGCTCAGGAGGCGTTTTGGCTCAGAACTGATAAGTGACAGGGTGGAAGAGGCTCTGCCCAGACCCAGAGAGGAAGGCTGCCCCTCACGCTGCAATAATCCTATTAAGCATCTCTCAGCACAACAGTCTAGTTTTGACATGAGTGGCTGTGGATAATGATTGGGTCTTTGGTTTTAAGTGTCTCTGAGCTGTAGAGGTAACACCAATCTCAAGCTCAAGGACTCATCAGCATAATCAAACACTGATTTCAAAGGCCCTGAAAGAGCCCACTTCCCCGACAGTCCGCTGTTCTACTAGTCACAGAATTTTCCTTGGAGAAAAGGGGCCTTGCTTTATTGGGGCAGATGCAATTTACTTTGTTCACTAAAAACCCATCCTGTCTAGACTATAGGTTTTCTCAAATGTGTGAATGAAGAAGCTCTCTGCCGTTCCCTTGCCAAGGAAAAGGCCTCAGATTCACCCTCACAGCAATTATAATCAATTTTGAGGTGTCCTTCAGGTAACAAAGGATGCTGAGACAGCCGCTTCTTCATTAGGCAAGAAAATTAAATAGACACCTATTGTGAGCAGAGCACCCATTGTCTGATGCTGGTCCAATTCCCGGGGGACGATGGCAAATCTCGATGAATGGAGATGCCTTTTTGTCTAGTTGTTCTATCAACTGACAGAGGGATGTGAAAATATCCAACTATGGTTATAGATCTGTCAATTACACACTTAAATTATGTCCATATTTGTATTTTTAAGCTCTGTTACTAGACTGTACAGAGTTGTGATCGTTATGAATAGGTTCCGGGAGAATGGCCACTTAGTTCGTTCTAGGAATTCTCATCATCCTGAAGTCTGTTTTGTTAATCTGGCCACTCCAGCTTTCTTGTACTGTTTGTATGACACGCCTACTTCATCTTTTTACCTTAGACCTATCTGTACTTATATTTAAAGGCAGCATGTCATTGGGTCTCTCTTTTTCTCCAGTCTAATAATCTCTGCCTTTAAATTAGAGTGTTTAGTCCATTTATATTTAATGTCCATTATTGATGTCGTTGAAGAGAAGTCTGCAGCTCTTATATTTCTGTTTGTCCCACACAAGTGTTTTAAAATTCCTCTGCTCCTTTCTCATCTTTTTCTAAATTAATTAAATATTTTTTCAATCCCATTCTCACTTTCCTTCTGCTCTTTTCACTGTGCCTCTCCACATTTTCTTCAGCAGAGCTAGTATGCTTTTATAAAGAACAAAAGCAAAAATCCTAACACCCCTTGCTTTTATGTATTGTCTCAGTACATAAAACCATGTAATCAGTTACTGAGGATGCTAAAAATCCTGACCTACCACCCCCTCAAAGTCCTTATCAATAGGGAAATATAATTTGCCCTGACTTCTTCAGAGGTCTTCTAATGCTATGACTCTACCTACTACAAGAATTATGGAAGCTTTTCTTGAAGTTCTTTTTGTTGTGATGTTTACAGAATCTCAATCCCTGGATCTTCATGGCCTCTGTTTGAAGAATTCACATTCCTGAACTTCTATTTTTTTTTTCTCATCTCTCCTCCAGAAATTTCCTCTCTACTCGTACAGGATCGCAATCCATTCTCTGAAAATGTGTTTTAAAAGCCAGTTTCAGGCCTGGTTGAACTGAATCAATCTAAGGCTTGCAAGGAGCACCCTCTTGGGAGTAGTCTTTTTAATGATGTTGAAAACTGCATCAACTGATTGTAGCAGTTCCAGCTTTAGGAGGTAGAAAAATTAATTAAGAAGATATGTTATCTAAATTATGGATGTAAATACATTTTGTATAGGAAAAATTCTAACTTCTAAAGGACAAAACAATGTCTATCAGAAAAAGAAACACAGTGCCTCACTAAATATGTTCCCCAAACATAGAGTGACAAAAGAGCTGGAAATATACCAACACCCAGAAAGATGAATGTGATTCTGAGAACTCTGGGTCTGAGTTGTTAGTGTTAGATATCGTTCCTGATGCTGAAGAAAACAAGCTTTCTCCAGAGAGAGAGAGAGTTGTGTCATGCAGTGCCAAGAGAGACTCTCACTTTTGAAGCTCTGTGACAGGTAAGTTTGTAAAGCCCCTTAAGCTATCTGCAAATTGGGGGTGAAGAGGGCATTTATCTCAGAGAGTGAAGAGAATCAAGCAGTAAAATGCAGAAAGGCCCTTAGCCAGGGTACTTCTGAGTGCTAAATGCCTCTCTATTATGTATATGAGGGGCAGGGCACCATTAAAAATAAATTCCCAGGATATTTCCTGCATCCCTCTTTATTTCTACACTTTCTACTTTGGCTAAGAACAAATCTTTTTTTCCAGGTTTTTCACCATCATGTGGGACATCATCGGTAACATTAAAATAATAACAGTCAGGAATTTCTTTAAGGTGGACACATATGAAACCTGAACAAGCACAGTCCAGCAGTAGAAGCGTCCATTAACTCACTTGCTTCGTTTTCACAGTTCAATGAAACATACTGGCTCATTAGAGGCTTCCTAACTGACATGATGCTGGAGAGGTGGAAGGAATATTTTCTATGTGGGGATCTGTGATGCTGTTCTAACTGCCTCTCACTCCAGCCTGGCATCAGAAGAGGTGATGCATACCCTTTTGAAAACGTAGCCATGAATGCAATATCATTTGGAAGTTCTTCATCGGCTCTTATTTATTTTTGTTTTGTTGTTTATTTGTTCTGTTTTAGGTCTCTGCCTGTGCCCACATATTCAAACAGCCAACAAAGCTGGGAGACTGGCAGCAAAGTCTGCTACAAGATTTGAACAGTTTCAGAGAAACGATAAGGAAAATGAGGCAGGAAGCTAATGACCTCAGTTTCTAACAGATTAAACAATGGGTGTTGGGAAAATGTTCAACATGAAAGCTCCCATGTTGGAAAATTCAGATAATGAGAAGATGGAGAAAGACAGCTGGGCCAGGTGAGATGAGTGAGGTAGGAGTCTGGGAGTCCCCTGGGACAGTTCAGAAGTAACTTTGCAAGCATCCTGCCACTTCTGTGAGACAGGCCTCACTCCTAGAAAGGGCTTAAGGCCGCGGCTCTAGAAGTGCAAACTGGGAACATCAGAGCACGCTAAATCTTAGGATGAACACAGCATACTCCTAGGCCTTCAGTTTCATTTAGAGATGGGGAGCAGTGTAGTCACAAAGCTAAGTACTTTGATACAGTATATACCATGACTTGTGCAACAAGCTTATACGCTGGAAGAGAGAGCAAGTTTTGTACACCTGTTTAAGATCACCCAGGGGTTTTGTGATAAAACCAGATATTTCAATGCTTGTGATCGACCACCATTGTGCCCTTGGCCCCCAGACAGTAATCTACTTTTCCTCCCTTACCACAAGGGCACCTGGAAGTGAAAATGTGAGACATGTGGCTCCAGAAACACCAGGAAAGCCCCCAGTCTTTCAAGTATGGTTTTGTGAAACCTCTTTCAGGCTCGCCTCATGAACCATTCAAAATGACTCTAATAGGAAATTCTTTCCTGGGGAAACTGGTGTGCATGAGGATGTGCAGAACATTCTGGAAGTTTCTAGATCTTGTCCCATTCAGGGAACCTTGACTCCTGCCACTGGCACTCCTGCCCACACTGGCTCCTCGACCTTTAAAGGTGAGCAGGGCAGAAAGGGGCACTGGCCCCAAGGAGAGGCTGGACTTCCTCTGCTGTGAAAGACGAGCCACTCAGGGACAGTCTGTACTTTCTCACCTTCCTCTCAGGATCTAGGAAAGCTGGGGAAGGTCCCCAAGGTGGGAACAGAAGCCACACATTGCAGATCCCAATGGCCTCAGTGTGACATCTGTGCAAATCTTGTTACATCCTAGAAGGAAAACTTAAAAGGCAAGATGATAAGTTGGAAGCTTTTAAAATCAGGAACAAGAGACTGGCCTTGCAACACTGTCCTTTGTTTCTGCAAGGTCATGGCTACATTGAGCCATTTTCATTAGGATTGCTCGTGAAGCCTGTGGAAACATCTGTCATCTTATGAGAAGGGACAACAGTGTGTGCATGCACATGTATAGCAGCATGTGTTAAAAGGGATAAATACTCTGCAGTTGAAAAGCACCCACTTGAAACCTCAAGTTCTGTCAGTATTTATGGCCATTTTTTATAAGAGGGCAGGCACTGCCGATGATTCTGAGCATGTCTGCCTCCATTCTGCTCACTCAGCCCCTCTTTGTCAGGGTTTTGAGGGCAAAAGTCCACGGTGTCCTGCACCGACAGCAGTGGCAACATCTAGACAGATACGGTCACTGGGAGCACAGAGCCTCGGCAGTGGAAATCAAATTTGAGAATTAAGATTTCAGACAGAGGCCTCTTTTTCATCTGTTAAGTGTTAAAAAGCAAATGTTTTAAAATAAAGGATATGTTCTGGCACCGAAAGAATTGGGATCACAGAACAACATTTGGTCCCCATCAGTTCTCATTTGCTTGTCATGTCCCAATGTCATGTTCTCATGACACTGTGTCTGCGTGGAATGGCCAAACTGGACAAGGTGCAGAGATTGGGGGCTGAGAGGGATGGGCTCATAAACCTACAATCTCAACACCCACATTCCAGCAGGAGACAGAGAAGAATTTCCTCTCTAATAGGGATGGGCTGAGAGCAGATGCAGGAGGGTGGATGGATCTGGGGAGTTGGGGTCTCACTTCCTGGTGGGTCTGGAGCGGGGTGTGGTGGTAGCTGCTGCCCTAACTAGAGTGACAGTAGTAGCCTGCCTCGTCCTCAGGCTGCAGCCCAGAGATGGCCAGGTAGACGCAGTTGGAGGAGCTGTGGATAGAACCAGAGAACTGATCCAGAACCCCAGAGGGCCCTGAGCCACAACTAGGAAGTACAATTGTCCTGAATTGCACAGCTACACGGGCTCTGGTGCTGTGGTGGTGATTGGAAGAATCTCTCTTTCCATCACAACCAGCGAACTGTTTGAGGGATTGATGACTCCATTCCCCCTAGCAGGTTTAGATGTCGTGATTGTAAACAGGAAACGCTTCCACCACAGACACAGTCATATTTCAATAAATCCACGTCAGCATCACTGTGCTACTGAACAATCATCAGGATGAGAGAATGGCATGAAGACCGTCACCAGATGCCAGGACAGATGGACCCTAACGAGCAAGGATTCACGTAATAGAAAAGAAACAACAATCCTGCTAGAAAGGGACACGCCTCCATGGGATGGACGCTGTTCTGAACTTCAATTTGCGACAAGAGGAATTTGTACAGCAGACACCACCTCCGTCCTGACCACTGAACAGCCAAGGGAGCCATGGATGTAGTGACCCTGAGGAGTCTGAGTGGAGCACAGAGACACCCTGAGGTGATGGGGAGGCCACCAAAAGAAACACATGTCCTGGCCTTAAGGACCGAGAGCAGTTGGGAGGCAGAAGCTGTCTCTGAAGGGCTCTGGTCACCACGTCACAGAATGGAGGGTCTGCACCTGGACAGCAGGGGATGCTCAGTCCTACTCCTGAAGGTCTGGGGGCTGATCAGAGCTGAGACCAGCTACCTGGCAATGCCTACTGCCCTCTGCTCAGGCCTCACAGCTGTGACCTCCCCACCCCTATTCATCCCTTACACCCTCAGTCAAAAGGACCTGACCCAGGGCCCAGTGAGGAATCAGAAAGCTGGGGCATCATTTGAAAGAGTGAACCCTCCCTCTGTGAGAGCTTGAAGAGGGGAGAGAGAGACTTGGGGGAAGCTCTGCTTCAGTTGTGGGGACACAGAGGGCAGGACACGTTGATCATCTCCACCATGGCCTAGTCCCCTCTCTTCCTCACACTCATTAATCACTACACTGGTTACTTGGATATGGGGACAGAAAAGGGGACCCTGGGAAGACACCTAGATTCCTGCTCCTGACGCTTTTCTCTAGACTCAGCAACACCATCTTTGTGTCTCTCCCTCTACCAGTCTCCTGGGCCCAGTCTGTGCTGACCCAGCCATCCTCAGTGTCTGGGGCCCCATCTCCTGCACTGGAAGCAGATCCAACATTGGGGGTAGACATGTGCAGTAGTTCCAGCAGCTCCCAGGAACAACCCCCAGAACCCTCATCTATGATAGTAACAAATGGCCCTCAGGGTTCCCCGACCAATTCTCTGGCTTCAGGACTATCAGTGGGATCCTGGCTGAGAATGAGGCTGATTATTACTGCTCATCATGGGACAATAGTCTCAGTGCTCACACAGTGCTCCAGAATTGTGGGGAAGTGAGAGAAGAACCTGTTGTTTCCTGTGCAATTGGGGCTTCCCTGAGCAGACCCCACTGCTCTGAGCAGACAGCTGCCTTCTTTATGTGTTTCACCTAAACGTGAGGTTTGAGACCTACCCCAGAGGGATGTTGTCTACATCCATGGAATTCCTCCCCAATTCTCTCCGAGTTGGCAACAGATTGAGTAATTTTCCCAAAATGAGCAATTTCTGGATACCAGGTGTTGGCTGCCCTAGGGACAGATTCTGTGACAGGTTAGGATACAAATAGGTACACAGAACCCCGCCCCATCTGAATCAGGAAACATCAGTTGTATCAAGTACGGGACCCAGTTGCAGGTGCTGCCAGGAATGGGCTCTTCATCCCGCATTCATCATTATAGGAGTCGACCTTCAGGGTCCTCCCTGATTACCTGGCTCATATCTGGCACCACAGGCTCTTTATCCATCGCTGGGCGGAGGCCTTAGATGCTGATACTCAGTGTAACTCTGTGACAGCAGGCTTGGTTTTCCCACACAGCTCCAGGCCTATGAGGAACTAAGGCCAGAATCCCTTTATCATCTGCCAGGAGTGGAAACACCCAGCAGAACCAGCTCAGGCTGCACCAGTGGCTTCTGCTCCTTCTGATACTGCTGCTGCCTCCATGGGCCCAGGCTCATCCAGAGTCAGCGCCTGGGAGTGAAGGCTCCTCATCTCCCATGTGTCCTCACAGTCATCACAGCAGCAAAGGTTCTCAAGGAGACAAAGGCCAGCTCCTCATCAGCTGGGTACACTGAGTCTCCACACTGATGCTCAGGGGCTGAGGTGGGCTTCCAACCGTCGTCATCTCAGACCTGAACTGTGACTGCAGATTCCTCCATCTTCATCATTGCTCATTGACCTATTTCCAGAAGTTTTTAGAGTAAGTCGTCCTCTCATGAGTCCTCAATGTGAACGCCTATTCTTTCTGTTCATGGGGAGGTGTCTTCTGTCCCTAGTACACTCTGTCCCCAGAGGGTCTCAGGCTGCAGCATCCATTTGGGGCTTTGGGAATGAGCATGTGTTCATGCCCATTGATGTAAAGATCTAACTGTCCATCTCTTCTTGTTCAATTGCAATGTGATACTTGCATAATGGGGATGGATAATAATAGAGCTAAAGTCACACTGACCTACTCCTGGTCTCTGTGGAAATGTCCTCTTCCTCATCCCATTAGCTCGGGTGCTGGCTGTAGGACTAAGTCATGTGTGCATGTCAGACTGTGAATTACTGTATCATAAATGTACCTCTCTGTGTCTATTTCTGTGTGTTTTTATTAGAAATTTAAAATTGGTGAAGACTCTTTTAGGGTCCATCGAGATCATATAATCTAACCTTTGATCTATTGATATGATCTGTAACATTAAAGTTTGATCCATATGGAGCCCAACCTGTATATCCGGAATGAATCATATGTGATATGTTGCATCTACTTAGTAATCTGATATTGACATATCTGTTAATTTTGAATAGAACATCTGTATCAATGTTTTGTTGAATTGCTCTGTAATTTCCTTTAATTTAATTTTATTTTATTTGTCAGGTGTAGATATCACTGTTCTAACCAACCCCTACAAGAATTAAGAAGTATTTCATTTTCTCAGTATCGAAATATACTTATGACCTAAATATTTGAAGCCTCTAAAGGTTTGTTATGTCCCATGTTGTCCTATATTTTTTTGAAATGTGGTGGAATAGTCTTACAATGATGTATGATGTTATTTCTAAAGATTTGGTCTCCTTGTTCATTTTTTTAATCGAAGAATTTTTTTTAATTTTTCTAATAAAAATTTAAATATCTCTAAAAATTATTAATAGATTTTTTAAATTTTTCATTTTCTCCAATGCCATTTTTTATTTTGTTTTAAACCAATTTAAGTAAAATGTAGTAAGTGATTGTTCTATTCTCTCATTTCTAAATGTAATTTAGATGTAACAAAGAGATCTACATTTTGAACTATATCCCTCATTTATAGTTGCATTTACTATGAAGAAAAGGTGGCTGTCATTTACCTTTTTCTTTACCCATCTCTGGAAGAATTCACGATTTCTCTCTCTTGGTTGCTCTTCTCTTTATCATATGGAAAATTCTCTACATGTATTTCATCAAATAAGTATAAAGAGATTTTAAAAATGCACAAACCAGCACAGATGCACTGAGCCCATATGTGACAGCCTTTCCTTTACGTGCCTGTATGTGGCCTCAAAGTTGACAACACCCAGATGCCCCCTCCGATGAAGTCTCCTGGCTCAGAGACTCCACGTGGGCCCAAGGAAGACCCTGTTCTCCCTCCAGGGCCACAGCAGTGAGCAGCAGGGCAGGCCTGGCTCATGCCATTCTGAGAAATGTCCATCTAGGAGAAAAATTCAGCAACAAAGACAGGGTGGGGGGCTGCAAAACTGTGAAGAAATTGCATCCGTGGGGTTGGAATATTAAGCTTTGTCATCCATTGATCCCAGAATCCCAGAGATGCCAGGAGTTACTATAGGTTAAACCTCATCCTCGTGCTCACCTGTGTGAAAGGTGAACCAGTCCATGAGACAAAACTGGCACCTCCATCAACTGCAGCCCTGTGCCAGCCCTACCTGGAGTCTTCTGGCTCTGTTACCTAAATGAAGGAGACCCCTCTGTGACTCATCAGACTCCAGAACCATCCCTGAACATGATCATCAGTGGGTATGTCACTGCAAGTGAGGAAACCATGCATGCTATGCGGCTGGGACCCCTGGACAGTCCTCAGGTTCCTTAGGCACCTGCGGAAGCTCCCTGATGGCTTCTGAATCCATCAGCCCACATCTAAAACCTCATTGGGGGCCCTAGGAACCCTGAATTTATCTTCTAAAAGTCCCCTCCCCTGCCATCCTCACCACTTATCAGGCTAATGTCTCTCACCTGGATCCTCTCCCTGGAACTCCAGAGATATCGCCTCACCATGGGGCACCCCTGTTATCTAGGCGGGGTGACAGGGCAGACTGAGATCAGGCATTGCAGAGTGACTGTTCTGTCCCTTGTTGTAGAAGGAGCAGTCATCACAGTGAGAGGCCTGGCACCCGCATTTACACTCAGCACATTCAGCTGCACAGTGAAGGGGCCCCTGAAACTTCTTAGGTGGCACATCCACTTCTCTGATACCCAAGGACTTCCCTCTCCTGTTACGAACCTATGGGCCTTCATTAACACAGCTCAAAAAAAATAAATAAATAAAAGGGAAAGAAAAGGGGAGATGCCCAGAAGAAACAGTCCAGTCTCTGAAGTGTCACCAGGTGGGGTGGATGGGCCAGTTGCATCAAGGAGGGAAGCCTCTCTCCTCTTGTCTCAGATAATTCCTGACAGGTCTTAAAACTCCATGGATGTTTTGGACACAATGCTTTTGAAGGCCATGGAGGGGCCAGCGTCCTCTTCATCTGTACACTGTGGAGGGAACACCCAGCACATCACACACCTCCCTTCTCCATGGCACAAGTCCTCTCGCCTGCACCTGCTGTGCACACAGGGCGGCACGGATTTCTGGCAGAGATCCCACCACAGCTTGCCAGGACTCGCACCTTGCCAGTCTCCTGCTCCATCATGCTGAGTTCCCTGGAGGTGCGGGAATTCCTGCTCCACGCAAAGCACAGGGACAATGTCGTGACTCCCCATGTCCTTCACTCTTGCATGGTGAATAGTGACTCCATGGATGAGTGACACATGCAGGGCAGTAGCTCAGAGCATCAGAATTGGCTCTTCTACTTGGGAGCTTGAAAGCTGGGCCATGAATCTGAGTGCCTCAATGTTGCCACCTGATGAACTGGAAAAATAAACATTTTGCAAGTGGCTCTGGGCTGTGGGTTCTCTGAGTTAATGGCTGGAAAGTGTGCAGTTGTGATGGAAGTTATTTTAGCAGGTTCACACTGACATCTGTGTCGTGTAAGTGGAAAATAACTCCTGGGAAACACACCGTCTCACACACGCACCTCATAAGTGCACACTCACAACCACACCACAGGATTACACAAGACATCCTCACCCCAAGCACACAGCCCTATGTCACCGAGAGGGAGCTCAGTAACTTCCAGGGGCTGTACAAACATATTTTTCCTAATCTGGAGAATCAGCTCTCTTTCCTATGAAAGGCACAATTCCCATTCCCTCCAGGAACCTGGAATCCTGTTGGAGCTCAGATTGATAGCAGCAGGGCTGCCCACCTGTCTCATCTGCATGTCTCCCTCGGCCAGTGAGGAAGTCCAGAACGTTCTCTGTGTCCTATCACTCTGAAACCAACTGCGATCACAGAAGAGAACACCGTGAGGGTCATATTAGGCTGCACTTTTTGGAAAGTAGAATATGAAAAGAGAAAAGTGGAGATTTTTAGAAAAATAATCACCCATTTGTCATGACGGCATTCAGAAGATCCATGTGAATCTATCTCGAGAGCAGCAACTCATATTCCCTTCTCCCAGGACTCCAGCTACGAAGCTAAGAGCTTTCTACTTCTCCCACATTTTAACCTCTTGGCTCACAGGTGACAGTTACAACAGAAGGCCAGATGTCCCTCAGCACATAACCACTGCCATCAGTCATCATATAATTTTCAGAATGACCTCATGGGGTCCAACTGCTTTTATGTAGAAAATTGTCTTTTTAATGCATGTAAATCTCTCATTCAAGAAGAGTTTTGTATCTATATCTATTAATTAACTGATCATATCTCTGAATGTCACTGTTTGCTTGAAAGGCTGGCTCTTCATTGAGTAATTAACCCCCCAAAAATCAATCTACTTTTACCAGTGCATTGCTGTAGGGGGCAGGGCCAGGGATAAATGTGACTAAAGGCCGGGTTGGCAGTGAGACTTTAGACATGACATTCCAGGTACAATTGAGAAGAGAAAATTTTCATTATTTAGAACTTATCAATATTAAAATGCTTGATTCTATTAAAAACCCTGTCAAGAGAAATGAATGACAGTGCCAAACTCTGTAACCCTCAACAGGTATATGTGCCACTGTGTATGAAACGGGACGATAGTTCTCCTCTGTCCAGAAAAGTCCTGGGCCCAGGAAACTGGATCAGTTGGTGGAGAGACCAGGGCCATGGGGCCCTGGTGACTCAGTCAGGGAGGTCGAGGACTCCGCTTGTAAGAGGTAAGATGACGTGGGACACGGACCAAGTGACCCACAATCTGCTCTTGTGAGGAGCCCTGTCATTAGTGGCAGAATACAGATCCACGTTCTTTGCTTGTTGTGTTTAGAGTTCTGTTAGACGGCCGTCCTGTTCCTGCTATCCTGCTCATCCTCATAGGACGCCTTCCTTCTCCACCCGGTACACAGCTTGGTCCTTTGTTACCATTTCCATCCAGTTTGGGACATTTTACCCTTGGGTCCGGCCTCAGGACTGTGTCTCCCAGCACCGTCCTAGGAGGCTGTAGGTTCTCTTGTCCCTGAGGAGGGACGTCCCCGGGGAAAGCTGGACAATCTCGGTAACATGGTCACCTATCCCTGAAGAACCTCATTCTGATGACATGGTCACACAAGGTCTCCCCCAACCAGGAGTGACAAGGGACCACAGGGAAGTTCTTGGACAGAGCCCCTCATTCATTCACAGAAGACTTGGGGACATAGGAGTGAACAAAGCTTCAGTGGCTCCCAAATAATGCTGCTGCAGTCGAGCCGGCTCTGCACTCATCTTCTCTGTGGACTCGGGATATGTGCTCTGAGAGGGATGGCTGTCCACATGCTTTCTGAGCAGATCTCCTAACAGAAAACTTGAATAAATGTGGAAATAGATGCATTGAGAAAGAGGATATATTAATATAAAAAATTCTGAAAATTATGATTATTTGAGTTATCAATATTATACATTTAATTTTACAAACACTACACATAATTAATAGAAAATGTGAATATGTTTTATATTTATATAAAAACTGTTAAGTTCAAGAATCATCTCAAACATTTTCAAATAAACAAAAAGACATGAGAAATACAGATTCACAATTAAGAAAAAATTTTAAAAAACAATTGAAAGATGCTGAGGCTGTTGCAGAAACATACAGTACGAAATCAAGGTACAGTGTATCAGAATCACATTCACTAGGAGTCAGCCCATGGGTGTGTGACTAGAGCCTGGGACCTGCTGAGCTGCACAAAGCAGCTGGGGTCTCAGGGCTCTGGGCCAAGGGGAGCGGTGCGTCCTGACAACAGGAGGGGGCGCTGTGGGACTGCCCTGTGGTCCCTCCACAACTGCTCAGTGAGGATCCTTCACTCAGTGGAGCCTCGGCCTTGGACCTGTTCTCTGTCCCCTGATGGGACACAGCAGGTGTGTCGTCTACGGCCTGGCAGGGTCCCCTGAGTAGGGACTTTTGTGTGGTGTCAACAGGTGCTTCCTCCCAGGCTCTCCCAGAGGATGAAGTCAACTTCCATCCTCCTCAGTCTGGCTGTGAGCTGAGCTCCTGCATCAGGGCTCAGGGAGGGGCTGGGCTGTCACTGGATGGACACACATTTGATGGACAGCCCCTCCTCTGGTGGAGGGTGGAGAAGAAAAGGAAGCCTGGGGCAGCCCAGCTCCACTGTGGGCTCTGGGGCTGTGTGCACCATGGCCTGGACCCCCTTGCCCCTCCTGCTCTTCTCTCAGTGCACAGGTAGGGACAGGTAAATACAGGGGGGTCCCCAGCTTGCTTAAGTCATTTCCTTTTCAAAGAAACTTTGTGCCATTCCCTGACCTATGACCCATGGTTGTCTGGATTTGCAGGTTGCTTCTCTCAGGCTGTACTGAGTCAGCCACCCTCACTGTCCACATCTCTGGGATCAACTGCCAGACTCACCGGCACTCTGATCAGTGGCTTCGATGTTGGCAACTATGTCATAGGTGGTACCAGCAGAAGCCAGGGAGCCCACCCCAGTATCTCCTAGCCTCTAAATCAGACTCCAATAAGCACCAAGGCTCCAGGGTCCCCAGCCGCTTCTCTGGATCCAAAGACGCCTGGGCCAATGCAGGGCTTCTGCTCATCTCCGGGCTCCAGCCTGAGGACAAGGCCGACTATTACTGTGCTACATGACACGACAACATTAAAAGTTACAACGTGCTGTAGAGTCATAGGGAAATGACACTGAAACCTCTCTGTACCCTCCCTGCCTTGCTTAGTCATTCCTGCAGTGCCTGGGGCCTTGTCTAACTCACAGGTGACAGCCGTTGTCACTTCTTCATTCGGCTTCATTTTCCCTTGAACCCATACATGTGCAGATGTCTTCTCATTTTCCTGAGTTAAACAGTTCATTTGATCCACTGCTAATATCTTCACAATCTGATCATGTGTCCGAAGGCATAGATCAGGTCTTCAGGCTACGTACCGTCTTAATGGGTTCTAAACTGAGGACAGAGTTTGTTGACCCCTCCCACGCCCAGCTCAGGGTCTAGGCCTGACTCAGAGCTGTGGGTCATCTGAGAGCTTCTAGTTGTTCACTGGGTCCAGCATGCCAGGCCGTTCTCCCAGAGACCAACTCCAAGAGTGAAGTCATCTTCCCTCCACTCATTCTCATGCGGCCTGTCTCTGCGGACTGATCTTTGCCTCCTGAGGCTCAGGGGAAGCAGGTCTCTATGGCTTCAGGAATGCTGAGCCAATGGACTCTTCTTCATAGTGAGATGTGACTGGCTGCGATCTCCCTGTGACCATCGGGACATCATGGCCAGGCTCCCTCAGCATTGAGGCTGGTTCTCTAGGAGTCACCTCCTTCTCATCATCCTTGGTGATCTTAGGCTCATGCCACATTGTCCTTGAGCCTTGGACCACTCAGGGTTTAGAGACACTCAGGTGGAGAACATCCGTCCCACAAAAGGACTGGAGGAGAATCACAGCATCGTCTCCATCCTAGGGTCTAAGAAACCCAACTCCAGGCACACTCCATGCCTGGCCCACAGTGCTCCTGTCCTCACCCTTATCTCTGCACAGAGAGGGCCTGAGCTGTTTCTGAAAGCATCTCATCAGAAGCACTGTCCTTGTTTCCCTTTTCCATCCCCTAGCACTGGGTGGGCCCTTTGTTCTGCCATTGAATCCAATTTAGGAGAAAGCAGCCATCTGTAGGGGGCGCTAAATTCCCTCTCGTGGTGACCTGGCCTGAGGTGGCCTGGACAGCCATCTGTGCCTCCTGCAGTGACCTAACTCCCCCAAGCCTCCAGGTTCCATGAACACGATTCCTCTCACAGCTGTGCTTTTCTCCTGAGCCACTGCTGACACTCCTCTGTCACACCCCCCTGCGTAGTCTCTCACCCACTTCCTTATCACAGACTAAGTGTCTCAGCTGGGGCCGCTTCTCCAGCAGCATGACCCCAGATCCATCCCACTGTCCCTGGCCAAGCCCACACCCGCTTCTCATGAGGCTCAGGAGAGGGTCAAATTATTGTGGATGTGCTGGGCCTATTCCTCTAAATTTCTTCAATTAACCTGATGGGTGGGGACACCACCTGGAGGTGGTACAAATGAGGAGAGTCATTCCCCCACCAAATCTATGGTTTTGAAAGTTTGGAACAGCTGACTTTTTGTGCAGGCGAGACCTCTTGAGTGGTTCACCTGCTGTGGGTGAACATGACTCCAAGTGGTTCATTCCATTTTAGATTCCCGACACCTGTGCACAGGAACGCTCTAGGCAATCCACTCGTCCCAATGCTCACCACCTAAATTAGAGGCTGATCTCCCAGATTTGGCATAACCAAAATTGTCTTTTATCATCTCCTATTAAAGTTTACTCCATTACATTTTTTAAACTATATCTACTTTCATAGTGAATATTCAGTAAACATTCTTTGTTTTAGGGTTTATTCTTAATGGTCTTTGGACCTCACTTTTATATAAAAATGAGGAGCTCCAACACCAGAGGGCCACCCAGAGTCACATCATCAGAACAGAAGACGCTCCTGTCACCCTGGTACTCAGAGCTCTGTGCCAGAAACAGATGGTAGAGACATTTTCTCTTTTATATTATTATTGCTATTATTACATCATTCTTCTTATAGAAATAAGGCAATCCAAATGTTAGGTAAATTACCTAAACTTTTCCAGTTAGTAGCAGGAACAGAACACAGTGTTGAATCCACATCATTGGTTTTAAATCTTCAAAGTGTATTAGTGCACTTCCTCTAACTAGGAGCTCAAGAAATAATAGCAGAAAATTCATTAATCTATATAGTCCCTGTTTTCTGAAAAGTTTGCAATCTAAGGCTCTGATTGTCACTGTTGGCATAGGTAAAGCATATACACAAACTCTAGAAACGCTAAGAATAATAGATAAAGACAGTAATGAATAAAGCAGGCAAATCTAAATGCCAAAATGAAATATTAGGAGAAATTATCAGCTACATATTTTATAGCATTATTAGTCGTATGATGTATCCTCACCTTCTATGATGCAGTAGAATCTCAAATAAGATTCAAAGTTTAGATTTAATTTATGAGAAGTTCAAAGTGTTAAAGAGAAGCAAATTGGGGAAAGCAGGCCTGTACTCCTAGGCTAGGTGTTTGTGGCCCTGAGTAAGGGAAAATAAGGATTGAACTAGAGAAACATTATCCCTTCTTAAGTAAGCATTTTGTGATATGACTTTTCTCAGAGGTTCAGTGAATGCTTCAAAGAATGTATCAGGAATTCAGCAGAGAATTGGCCACTAATTGTTCAAGTCCTGACTCTTGAATGCTATCATTTTCAACTGTTGGATCATACTAAACTCCCCAAGCCTCAGTTTTCTCAACCATTACATTGAGATGGCATTCATACTCCCCTTGAGTTTTCTTTGATGATTAAATGAGATAATACATGCAACATTTCCAGAAAGTTACTGACAATAAAATAACACTTATCATTTGTTACAAGACAATATTATCTTTCAGAAATTTGCTCATCATTTTTGCTTAAGGAAGGGTGTAATTTTATAGATGTATTCATGGTAAATGTACAATAATATAGGATGAAACCTTATCTCATCTTATTCCTTGTTCTTGGAACATCCAGCCAGCCAAGCTACTCTAGATCCCTCTTTTCCTTCATTCGGATCTTTTTATAGCCTCACTAAACTTGTGGCTTTTCTGGTAGTTGAAAAAATACAAAAGGTGATCTCTTCCTCTGCCAGTTTTGCTCTGTACATTCTAAAATATATTTACTCTCTTTTCAGTACATTTGCTGGTTTTGTGTTTGAGTTACTCTCTACAATTCTCTTCCTTTTTAAAGTTTATTTGTTGAAAATTCATGGTTATTTTAAAGTTTTCATGTAAATCTACTTTTTATACTTAGCTACTTCAACCTTCCTGGAGTTTTCTTTTCCTTTGGTTTCTGTGATATTGGACTCCCTCGATTCTCTTATCTCTCAGATATTTTTGTTCACCCTTTTGTACTTGCTTTATTTTCCTCTTCCCAACTTTTGAATGTAGGCCTCCCTTCATTGAAAGCACTTTTAATTTCAAGACTAGAAATGTCACCTTTAGCTAGTTAATGCCAAAACCTATGCCTCTAGACCTCAACTCATTTTGGAACTTAAGCCCTGCATTTCCCAAAGCATATAAAACATTTGTCCATAGATGTCATGGAAGTCTTTCAAGCGTTTCAAACTCAATCCATCCAAACAGGACTCAGGTATTTTCTAATCCACCCTCTACCTCAATTATAACACTATCCCCTAATTTTAAATGTTATTTAATGACATTTGTTTTCAATTCTATCCTTCAAACCTGGCTTCTTAGTTTCTCCCCGCTTCATTCCCATCCTCTAGGCCAAGGAAGTTTAAAATTCTGCTAAATTCTTTACTTACATAGTCTCTCAAATTTCCCTGCCCTATCCAGGCTTACGGGGCTTGTGTTTGGATTCTCACTCACTTTTCACAGTATAATTGATTGGTAACTGAAATTGCTCTTTCTGAATTTTGTCCTATGCAACACTGACAAACTATTCCATTTACTGACTTCATTTTATCCAGAATATAAAAAAATGCAGTAACCTAGTGTACAAATGGCTTTCATTATCTCCTCCTAGTATATCTTGATAACTTTTGAACACACTGACATACACCTGTCTTTCCATTTTTGTTACTCTGTAGCTAAAGCTAGAGACATTCACAGTTCATTCCACGTTTATACATTTAACTAGATATTCTTTTCTTCTTCTTCTTCTTCTTCTTCTTCTTCTTCTTCTTCTTCTTCTTCTTCTGCTTCTGCTTCTGCTTCTGCTTCTGCTTCTGCTTCTGCTTCTGCTTCTGCTTCTGCTTCTGCTTCTTCTACTCCTTCTCCTTCTTCACCTCCTTCTCCTCCTTCTCCTCCTTCTCCTCCTTCTCCTCCTTCTCCGCCTTCTTCTTTTTCTCCTTCTCCTTCTTTTCCTTCTTCTCCTTCTCCTCCTTCTTCTCCTTCTCCTTCTTCACCTCCTTCTCCTCCTTCTCCGCCTTCTCCTCCTTCTCCTCCTTCTCCGCTTTCTTCTTCTTCTCCTTCTCTTTCTTCTCCTTCTTCTCCTTCTCCTTCTCCTCCTCCTCCTCCTCCTCCTCCTCCTCCTTCTCCTTCTTCCTCTTCCTCTTCCTCTTCCTCCTCCTCCTCCTCCTCCTCCTCCTCCTCCTCCTCCTCCTCCTCCTCCTCCTCCTCCTCCTCCTCCTCCTCCTCCTCTTCTTCTTCTTCTTCTTCTTCTTCTTCTTCTTCTTCTTCTTCTTCTTCTTCTTCTGCTGCTGCTGCTTCTGCTGCTGCTGCTGCTTCTTCTTCTTCTTCTTCTTCTTCTTCTTCTTCTTCTTCTTCTTCTTCTTCTTCTTCTTCTTCTTCTTCTTCTTCTTCTTCTTCTTCTTTTTTATTTTTGTAAGAACTAAAGACAGTCCTGTCACCCTGGCACTAGAGCTCTATACCAGGAACTGAGGAGATGGACATTCTATTGTCTGAAAACACTGTGCCTGCAGCTAAAGATTATGATTTTATCAACCGTTCACCCACATATTACTGTCATCACTATTAACTTGTGTCATAATGACACAGTCTCAGCTAGTACATTAACACTCACGCTGGATTAGACACAGTCCTTCTGTGAACCAGAGGACTAAACAGAAGGTCACAGCTACTGCAGACTCTCACTGCCAACACCCCTCACACAGTTGGTCCTTTTCTCTCCTCTGCTGCTGCCTCCCTCACCTGTCTGATCTTCTCCTCTGGCTCTTTAAGACGTAACTCTTGTCTACGTTAGGTTTTAAGAGAAAACGAACAAGTCCTTGCTGTAGATTCCATACCCCAGTGCTCCATTTCTCAGGAGGACGATTACCAAAAATGGAACATCATGGAAAAACCTCATGGTCTCAATTCTGGTCTCATGGCCATGCTTTGCATTCCTTCCCCCAATACTTGGTCAAATTGTTTAAAATGAAAAGGAAGTTATTTTTCCCCCCCAAAAAATGCATTCATCCAGCCTCGAGGTATTTGCAAAGAAAAAGGATCGGCTGTGTGTTTCAAAATGTCATTTTTTCTCTCACATCCCAGAATCTCTGTTTCCTAAGAAACTTCGGGACAGTGTATTTACCATGAAATCATTTCCCTCAGGTCTCTGAATCCTATGCATTATTCTTTGATGCACAAAAAGTGAGCACTGTCTCCTGGTCACCCCAAGATAGACATATGGGATCCACAGAAGGTTCGTGGGGCATAGCTGTGGTGTCAGGAGCAGGAAGCGGGGTCTTGTGATTGCCACTGCTCTGTGCTTCCTGAGACCAGAAGGCCCCACAGGATGAAAAAGGACAGTTTTCCATCACTCCACAGACCCTGAACTTCTCATTCAGTGAATCGTTATCAGATTTGCTCTGAAATGAGTCCTCCCTGTCTCACGTACATCCTGCTCCCAGAAAAGTGCTTCTGAGACACTTGTTGTTTACATGCAAGTTCCAGGACCCTGAGAATTTATGCCGATAATCAGCTTCCAGTTTCCAGAAGAGGAAAGTGTGACAGTACCAGCTGTGATCAGGATGCTCCCCATGGCTTTTCACTGGGCAGGACCAGTCCCATGATGCAACACTCATGACTAAATAATATGAATGAATGAATGAATGAATGAATGAATGAATGAACAAATAAGCAAGTGATTTTAAGGGAAAGTTTATATGCTGTTTGTTACCTGCGAACAGAAGGTGTTTCTTCCCCATGGCTTTTCAAGTCGTATTTCTTAACAGAATTTCCATCATCTTTCTCATTGCAATGAAAACAGATTTTTTAAAAAGATACACTTCTGATTGTACTTTCTTCTTCAAAATCACATTATCAGTGATTTTTCAAATCTATTTTAATTAGGAGAATTTTATGTAAAATGACATACATCCTATTTTAGTGCACAGGTAGGCACAAATTGACTAGTATATGAATTTTTTAATCAATATCTACCAGAGGAATTTGAAATTTGAAGTCATTTCATACTAGAACTTTCTGCACATTTGTCCTTACTGGACTTAGGTAAGTGTCACAAACAATATCATTAAACCAGGGCCCCTGAAAACTTGTGACTGGGAGATGGAGGACAGGCTCCTAGGTAGGAATCTCTGTTCCCAAGACTTGGAGAATTTGCTGAGTGTGAGGAAATATGGACAACAAGGACTTACACAGCATCTCCCTTGGGAGATGCATGGAAGGAAGTCCTTTCTATCCCCTCTAAGCCCTGAAGAGAAGAGTCCCTGCTACTCAGGGCGATGGGTGATCTGCAGGTCAGAGAGCTCTGGGCACATGAAAAGGGGACACACAGTGATGGAACCTGCATCCTGCACAGAAGGGAAAATGCATCTGTGGGAACAGTCACTACTCTAGACTTGATCCTGATCTGAGAGGATTTTGTATGAGATGCCATCTCAGTCGTGACCACTGAATAGTCAAGGGAGCCAGGGAAAGTCCCCCTGAGGTGTCTACGTGTAGCTTAAAGATGCCCTGAAGTGATGCAGAGGCCACATGAGGGGACACAGGTCCTGGACCTATGCAAGGCCAGTGAACAGATTAGTGGGAAAATGAGTTATTTCTGATGGGCTCTGGTTACCATGTCACACAATGGTGTGTCTGCACCTGGACACCAGGGGGCACACAGGACCTGTTCTTGATGTCAGGGTAATCAGAGCTGGGATAAGCCACCAGGCAGTGCCTGGTGCCCTCAGCTCAGGGCTCACAGCTGTGACCTCCCAAACCCACACAGAGCCAACCTGGCCCTAACTCCCTCAGGCAGAGGAGCCTGACTGGGGTTTCAGTGAGGGATAAGAAACTGGGGGTCTCATTTACATGAGTGGCTCCTCCCTCTGACAGAGCTTGAAGAGGGGAGGGAGAAACTTGGGGGAACCTCTGTTTCAGCTGTAGGGACACACTGGACAGGACTCGGTGATCATCTCCACCATGGCCTGGTCTCCTCTCCTCATCTTTCTCACTCACTGCACAGGTGACTGGATACAGAGAAAGGGGAAGGGAGCAGGGAGGCCACATGGGGCCCTGCTCTCGCCTCTTGTCTCTAGACCCAGCATCATCACCTCTGTGTCTCCCCCTCTTCCAGGCTCCTGGGCCCAGTTTGTGCTGACTTAGCTGTCTTCAGTGTCTGGGGCCAGGGACAGAGTGTCACCATCTACTGCACTGGAAGTAGCTCCAACATCTCAAGTGGTTACGATGTGCAGTGGTTCCAGCAGCTCCCGGGAACAACTCCCAAACTCCTCATCTATGCTGATAGCAATCAAGAGTCAGAGGTTCCCAACCAATTCTCTGGCTCCAAGTCTGGCAACTCGGCCTCCCTGACCATCAGTGGTCTCCAGGCTGAGGATGAGGTCGATTATTACTCCCAGGCATATGATGACAATCTCAATGTTCCCACAGTGCCCCAGAACTGTGTGGAAGTGAGACAAAAACCTGCTTTTTCCTGTGCAGTAGGGCTTCCCTGGGCCAAACCCACTCCTCTGACCAGAAGCTTTCTCCTTTTTTTGACTTAAAGTGAGGTCTGAGACCCACCCCAGGGAACTTTGTCTAGATAATGTGTCCTTGTCCTCTCTCAATCTATCCCCAAAGCCTGTCCTTGGCAGCACATTGATTGATTTTCTCAAACAGAGCAGAAATTCTTAGATATGGGTCAGGCTGCCAGGGGACTGACTCCATGAGGGGTGTGCTGGCACCAGGGCTGCTGAAGCATAATTCACAGACTGGGAGGCTAAACCTGCAGAAAAGTCTGTTCTCGCAGGTGTGAGTGTGGGATGTCCAGGATGGTGGTGTGGGAAGGTGGATTTCTTCTGAGACTTTGCTCGTTGGCTGGCAGATAGCTGTATTCTCACTGAGTCCCCACATGACATTTTCTGTGCACTCACCTCTGGTTTTTCGTCCTTTTCTTAAAAAGACACCAATCCTACTAATTAGAGCACTATGTTATGACTTCGATCACCTCACTTCCCTCCCGAGAGGCCCAATCTCCAGAAACTGTCACATTGGGGGTTTGGATTCCACGTAGGATTTTGAGAGGACACAATTCAGTCCGTATCAAGTTGTCAAAACAAAACCCAAGACAGAATGCAGCTGTGTCTGAATCAGGGGAGTCTACTGTCCATTTGATGTGCATCCACACCATTTTCTGAATACTTACTATGTGCCTGACTTGGGCCTAAGGGTTCAGAATACACAGCAGACAAACAGGAAGTGTCCCTATACTCAGGGAGCTGACACCCTCTGGGGTAAGAGAAGACATACGAGCCAAACTACAGTGTCCCAGGCTCATTTCTCACATGGGAACAGATGCCTCTCCGGTCCCAGGCATCCATCTACACAGAAAACCTGCCAGAATTAGAGATTCACCCTCCCAGGCCCATTGGTCAAAAACCCCAGCTTTCAGGATGACCAGACCCCATCACTCACACCATCTTCCCTAACACCACCATGGCAAACAAAAACAGGATGGTCTGATTTGGTTTAGATAACACAGGCTTCGACCCTAGACTTGGAATTGGTCGATCACATGCCAACCTTAGGGCTGGGGGATTCAGGGTCCAGGTAGGAGGAGAGAAGCATAAAAGTTTTTCCTAAATCATCTCCAACATGCACCTCACTCTGTCCTCCACCCTGATCATTAGTACCTGTTGGGTGTCGTCCTGTGGATGCTAGGACCTGAGCAGGGGACACAGGCCAGGTGGCTGCTGTCACAGAGAAACACACTTCTGCCTCCATGACCTTTTTCATATCTTGTAAAAGATCAATTTCAGTAACATCACACCCACTTGTATCCGTGGGCATCAATCTAAAACGGAATAGTCTTAGGACACACAGAAAGCAGCAAAAATTTTCTTCAGGATTGTCTATTCCCTGGCAGAGTCAGAATGGCACAGTCTGAAGAGATCATCCTAGCTTTACTGCCCCCATGACCTGGGTGCTTCTCCAAGGTTTAGTGCATTTGAGGAATGTTCCAGAGGCCCAGCGCATGAACCTCTCGACCCTACACCTCAATCCCGGTCCCTTCTGGTCCCATTTCTGAGACTCTGCCCTCTCAGGTCAGCTTGTGGTCATTGTTGCGAATCCCCGAAGACCACCAAGGAGCAAACACCGATGCAATCACAAGAGGGTTTTTATTCAGACTCGAGTCTGGACTCTCGACCAACACTGATGCAGCAGCGTTGGAACGAGAGCCCCGAACTCTGGGGAAGCAGGTGTTTATACAGAGCAGGCGCGGAAATTCTAGACTTGTCCCTACTTGATTGGCTGTATCTAGGGTGTTGTAAGGTTAGGTAGGGGTTGATTGTTTTTTTTCCTTTCAGCAAGGAGACATAGCAGCTGAAGGCATTTTTACCTTTAACTAAGGGTCAGCAAGGGGTCACAGCAGCTGAAGGCATTTTTACCTTTAACTGAGGGTCAGCAAGGGGTAACAGCAAGGAAACTAAGCCCCTTTCAGTCATTGCTGAGGATCCCCACCTCACAGTATCCTGATCACAGGTGATGCTATCACAGCCACCTTCCTCTTCTGTGTCCTGGGAGCTGGCATCAGATGTCGTCTCACTGCAAAAGGACATGGTGGTTTCTTTATGCGATTGTTCACACATTTACCCCATCTGCAAAAACATCGTTATCTCACATTTAGCTTTTTAGTAAAAGAAGGCAATCAGGAAGAAAGTACAACTAGGGGACATATTTATTTAAAATGTAAGCCAATCGTATGACACCTAAGACAAAATCCTGATAATAAACCTGTGAAGTAAAGATCCTGAAAACTACCATGTGAGTCAGTTCCTAAAATTGAGTGTTAAGTGTGAAGCATAAGCCATTATTATTATTATTATTATTATTATTATTATTATTATTTTTACTATTATTATTATTAATAATGTGCCAAGCACTATTTCAAAGGGAAATCCTATGAAACAGTTCACACATGACATGACTGAAATGTTTGCACAATGGTCCCCTTTTGAAAATGCCACTGAGTGATTTCCTGGAAAGTTTTTTTCTATACAATTTCCCTTGAGAGCCCCTTCAAGCCTTGAAAACCATCAACTGTCCCCAGGGCTCTGACACTGGACCTGATGCACAGCTGGGTCATTTAGCTTCTTCTAGAATGTACTCTAAGTGCCCTGACACCTTACATAGTTATATATGTACATGTCTGCAAATCCCATGGACCTCACTCTGGGACTAATAAATTACAATATCAACACAGTGTATTAGGCTCACAGCATCTAGGGACCAGACCCAGGATGCGTGAACAGAGGCGGTGACAGGTGAGCTGCACAAAGGAGCCAGGGACTCAGGACTCTAGGCCACGGGGAGGTGTGTGTCCAGACAACAGGAGGGGGCGCTGTGGGACTGCCCTGTGGTCCCGACACAGCTGCTCAGGGAGGACGATTCGCTCAAAGGAGACTGGGCCTATGCTCCCTGATGGGACTCAACAGCTGTGTCCTCTGTGGCTTGGCAGATCCCCTGAGTAGGGACCTTTGTGTGGTGTCAGCAGGTATTTCCTTCCAGGGCTCTCCCAGGGGGTGAAACCAACCTCCATCCTCCTCAGTGTGGGTGTGAACTGAGCTCTAAGCACCAGGGCTCAGGGAGGGGCTGGGCAGTCACTGCATGGACACACATTTGCATGCACAGCCCCTCCTCTACTGTAGAATGGAGAAGAAAAGTCACCTGGGGTAGCCCAGGCCCACTGTGGGCTCAGGAGCTGCGTGCACCGTGGCCTGGACCCCCATCCTCCTCGCGCTCCTATCTCAGTGCACAGGTAAGGAAAGGCCTTGGTACTAGGTTTCAGTTCAAATTTCATTTCTTTCATGCTTAATCTCCTGGAAATCTTGACCTTGGACTCTGCCCAAGAGAATTTTCTATCTTTGAAGGTTTCATCTCCTAGGGTTGCTGACTCAGCTGCCCTCCCTCTCTACATCTGCGGAAGCATCAGCCAAACTCACATGCACCCTGAGCAGTGGCTTCAGTGTTACTGGCTACTGGATACACTGGTACCAGCAGAAGACAGGGAGCCCTCCCCGGTATCTCCTGGTCTATAAGTCAGACTCCAATGAACACCAGGGCTCCGGGGTCCCCAGCCGATTCTCTTGATTTAAATTTGCCACAGCCAATGTAGGGCTTATGCTCCTCTCTGGGCTCCCTCCTGAGGACGAGGTCGATGATTACTTTGCTGGATATCACAGCGGCTCCTCTGCTTACATTGTGCTGCATAGTCAAGGGGAAGTGAGACTAAAATCTCCCCTTGCTCTCCCTGCTTGAGGTGGTCACCTCCACCTTGCTTGAGACCAAGACTCAGGGTGACATCTGTTGTCACTTATGCAGCCAGCATCTGACTTTGTTCTGAACAGCAATCTGACCTTTCCCTCATTTCACATTTTAGACTGAGCCCTCACCGTTATATCTTACATATTCATGTTCTCAGGGCCAGAAATCCCTCTCAGTGATAGAGACCTTTCAGGGGTGATGGTGGACCATGTGTGGACCATGGAGGGTTCTGGCCACACCCACCTTCCAGTGCAGGGGAGACTCAGAGCTGCTTCTTGTCACGTGCTTCTATCTGGGCTTTGAATTCAAATCAACATGCAGAGATGAGTAGCAATGGGCAGACCAGCAACAATCCATTAAAAATTAACAAGGAATCTTCAAGTTCAATTAGTAATGGCATCAAAATTAAAAAATATGTAAAGATAAATGTGACAAAAAATGAAATTCTAAACAATGAAATGTAGAAAACATTCCTGAGATAAATGAGAGCTAAGAAAAATGGACACATGTATTTAGTTTATAACGAGAACATCACTATCAATTATCCCCAAATTTTTTTAACCTTCATTGTGACAATTTGAGTGACGTACAGTTGCAATGATAGATTGGGTAAGAAATCTCCACAAAAGAGTGGGAAGGGTAAGATCAAATGTAAATGACGTTATAGGCCTAGGGCACCAGTGATCTGCTTCCACGTGACTTGCCTGTATCTGAGGAAGTGGAGGCATAGGGAGTTGACATGGGGTTTGGTGAAGCAGATGAAGTGGTCAGAACACAGACCGTCCCTGCCTCCCAGACTCCTGTACTCAAGGATGCTCAAGAAGCCCTGTGTCTCAGACCACGCTCTGCTCTGTGAGATGCTGGGTGATGTCGCAGGTCCATGAGGAATTCCCAGCACAGAGCTGGCCTGGCGCATGCACAGGCACCTGAACTTCAGCTGTAAAGTCAGGGAGATGGGGGTCAGGCAGGAGGGGGTGTGAAGATTGGGGGCCCGAGGACAGTGACCCTGTTTTCAGGACCTGACAGGATAAAGGGGAGTCTCCACCACTTCTGGGCAAACCCTGTCCTGCTCCATGGAAAGTGGGTAACATCAGTCCATGGATGTGACTTTCTCACAGCTGATACCATTCAGGGCCATGGGGACTCATGAGGGTGGTTTTTCCTGTTCCAAAAGGACTATGGGGACCTACTCTCCCCTCATGCCACTTTAGAGCTTTTCGCCAAACACAGAGGTACAGGTAGGTCTTTGGAATATCCGTGACATGAACCCCAATAGATTCATGAGGTGACTTCACTCCAATTGTGCTGAGAAGCCATGTGAGGGAAGCAGCTGGAACACTGGGGTCTTAGTGAGACTAGTACAAGGACGCCCAGGCAGAGTCCCCAAGAGTGTGACCCAGGACAGCAGTGCTGGTCCTTCCAGGACTTCCAGCCTAATTCTCCTGATCCAGTTTGTCAATAGACTCCAGCCTACGGATGAGGCTGACGGTCACTGTTTCAAAGCTGAACACAACCCCAACTCCCCAAAGAGCTCCCGCTCACGGGACATGCTAGAACATCTGCCCTCCACTTCCCTGTCTGCCAATCGCTTTCCTGTCCTGTACTGTGACCAACACAGCTCAGGTTTGGGTTTCTAGTGTCACTTGAACTGTTACGGAACTTGAGGCTTCATGCTTTCTGTCTGTATTTATGGGGTCAATAAAAGCATCTTATTTTAAAGATATGGGTCTCTAATATCAAACAGAACTCCATTTTTTTCCCAGAATTACAGTACCTCACAGTCGCTGGCTGTGGATGACGTGTGACCTGGGGGAACCACCTGGCTCTCTGCCCAACCCAAGAAAGTCCCCCGGTACCAGCCTGGCCTTTGCTGATACTTTGCTGAGCTCTGAAATCTAAAGATACTGAGTTTCTCTTCTACTCCTGATTGTAGAGCTTTGAGGAGCTCTTGACATCCAGGTCCTGGTCAAAGCCTCCCCATTGAACAGACCTGAATGGATCTGAATGAAAGAAATCACACAAATGCAAGTAAGCAGAGTCTGGGGTGTCTCCATTATGTCTTGGGCTCCCCGCTCCTCAACCTTTTTACTCAGTGCACAGGAGGTGCCAGCATGGAATTCTGGGAGGGACCCTTTTACTCCTGGGACAGTGACCTCTCCCTCCTTGGGAATGGGGTTCAACCTGTTCTCACTATCCTCTGGGTCGCTCCTCCTTGCAAGTTCTTGGGAGAGGTTGTGCTGAGTGATGAGTGATGGGTTTTGTGTAATAACATGTTTGATTTCCTAGGACAGAGGTCCAGAACCCCACTGACACCTGACTTCATCTCTGGATACCAGAAGGAAGAGCTTTCGTCCTGACTTTCTGAAATGCACCTGACCTAGGTATCTATGGGAGAGAAGTGATGTCCTAGAGGAGGAGGCAGAGTCACTAGGAGTCCAAATCTGTCATGTAGTCTCTAGCTCTTGCCTTTCAGTTTCTGACACCATATAAGAGTCTTCCGTCTGATCATAGCACCTCAGAGGAGTAGGGACATCCAAACCTGTTGCTATCCTCCTCCAGTATCTGCCCACAGTCAGCTGTCTCACTCTGAGCCTTCCCCCTGACCACGGTACCACTCCGAGTCACCAGTGACCTGGGTGACTCCCAAGCCGACTCACAACATTCCAGACCAAGTGCCACATGAGAACATTCTAAAACTTAGCTTTCCTTTCATGCCCATCCCTGATGTAGGGCTGATGCCCACACCCCAAGGATGTGGTGCTTTAGTGCTTTAATGAGTTAAGGCTGAAGGCTCCACTCTTTGCTGACTACTGATCTGAGCAACCGTCTGAGCAGCCCGTGGTCAACCCTGGCTTAGAGCAGCTTCTGGCTGCTCTGACTCTGAGTGTGCCCCTTCCCTGCCCTTCTTCAACAGAATTCAGTCTCTGATACTGCCTCTTCCATCCCGACACTATGCAGGGATGGTGGACAGAGTTCGATTTCCTCCAGGAAGGAACTCTCCTTAGCCTGTGTTCCCCACACCAGGACCCTCAAAGAGAACCACCAACGCCCTCCTAATCTATGTCACCCAGTGTTCATTCCACCTACTTGAAGGCTCTGTCCCATCTCACCAGTCTCCCAGGCAGCACCCAAATTCCCAATGATCCTGTCCACAACCACCCATGCATGTGCCTCAAGAAATCACAGTTTTTTAACTTTCTAAAATCTCTGGATTCAGAACACTTCATGTTGAGCTCGTATTTTGGCATCCACATTCTCAGGAGTTGACCTGGACTTCCCTTTTCCTGTCATGTCTACTGCTGTGGTGGGGTCTCAATCTCTGTGAATCCATGGGATAATTCTCCCAACCTGAAGCAGTATAGGAGTGTTTCCTCAGCATTAGTCCTCTGGAGAGTGAGGACAAAGTGTTCACTAGAATATCTGACATTGTTCTAACTTTAGGAAAATAGTTAAGACAGCCCACTTGAGAGAAGAATCAGAAATTCAATTAGGTAATACTGCAAAACAATAAGGACACTTACAAACCTGGAGTCAAAATGGGACTGGTGGCAATGGTTTTAAAAATGAGAAATGTATTTTCAGTCAAGCTTATCTGGCCCCTCTGGAGGAGGTGCTGTGGGGAGCCGTTCATAAGAAAAAGCTTAAGGACAAAAGAATAACAAAGGGCATGAGAGCAAAGATGCAAGATGTTTCCCAGAGCTCAGCCCAGGCCCTGCTTCTAACCTTGCACCTCTAACCTTTGAAGTTGATTTCTGGCAAGAATCTTTACAGCTGCTGTCAGGAAAGTATAGGTAAGGAGAAGAGCCTTTACAGCTGCTTTTAGGAAAGTATAGATAAGGAGAAGAGTTAACTTACAGCTAGGTCACCAAGGCGACCCTGAATTTTACAGCTAGGTCACCAAGGCAACCCTGCATTCGCAGAAAAAAACCCCTTCCCCCACGTCAGACCCTATATAAGTAACTGCTTGAGCCCCCAATAAACGAGACTTGACAGAAAGCCTGTCTTGTCTCCATTCTTTGCGTCTCTTATCCCCCTTCTTTTCTTGGTTTCTAGGGTCTCGGTTGATTGTCCCGTCGGCCGGGACAAGCTGCATTTAGAAGGTCAATATAAACCCCTTCCAGAACAAATGAAGTTCCCATCTCAAGGTCTAGAGCAGTGAGTATCTCAGAACTTCTCGCCGTCTCCCTCTCAACTCACAGAGTGACAGTTGCAAAGGAAGGCAAGCAGCGCATCATCACATTTCCATGGTGGCAGGTCATGTTGCACAACTTTCAGGGTGAACGTTGTGTGACACCGCACACTCTGGGTCCAACTGCTGCTATATAAACACCTGTGTGTTTACATGGACAAGGGTAGCACTTAAGAGAATTAAAACAAAAAGCATGTTTTCTTTTGAAAAATAACCATGTCCCCCACATTACTGTTTTCTTTCAGAAAACATAATATATGAGTAAAAGTGACTTGCTCAAGCAAATACAGCTGACAGTGAGAATTTCAGGGTGAACATGTCAAATCTAACACATTGACCATATAAAGTGGTTCTATTTTTTATTACAGGGTGATCACTACCCATTTCTACAATTCCTGAGTCACCAGACATTTCTAGAAACACAACAGAAAAACATTAGTAGAAATCAGTTTTAAAATTTGTATTTCTCTCTAAGCATATGTTATATAAATTCTCTTATTGTCCGCATGTCTTCTCAATTTACATAATTAAATCTATATACTTAATTATTTCTCAGTCCCTGTGAATTCATTGAACAATTTCATGTCATTATGTCTATTAAAAACTGGCTATTCACTGAAAATATAAGAATAAAGAATCACTATCTTTTAATAGTAGGTTGGGTAAAATTATATAATCAATGTCTTTGTAAATGGAAATTGTAGATGACCTAAAACTCTATGTGTGTTCTGGCTCATATGTGGAAACCCAATCACCCCCATTCTTATGATAACGTGGTGAACACTTGCCATAAGAATGTAAGGAACCAGGCCCCAAAAGATAGAGCAAGTGACAATTTGAAGATATAGATGCGGATTTTGCCATATCCAAAGAAAATGTCTACTTTTCAAGGTATGTTATATGATCATGTAAACCATTGCATATTACAGGTAATTTCTTTATAAAACAGGTCCCTGATGAGATATAAAACGTATATTAATATAAAAGGGGTCATATTTACTTAGGGATAACCCAGATGAATAAGGGTGAGCAAACACAGGTAATATTGTGTTTCTCCAAGGAAAAATTTTAATAATTCCAGATTGACAGAAAAATGTTTGTCTTTCTCTCTCTCTGTCTCTCTCTGTCTCTCTCTCTGTCTGTCTCTCTCTCTCTCTCTGTGTGTGTGTGTGTGTGTGTGTGTGTGTGTGTGTGTGTGTGTGTGTGTTTAGAAAATGAAACTGAGGGAAAAAATGAAGAATTAGGAAGTATATTCTGAACAATGTGTCCCTGTGTTGGAGAAATAACACTCAAAATGAGGTCCTGAGGAGTGTTTAAAACCCAGTTTGGAGAACAGTGTGGGGCAGAGGACTCCCTTCCAGCCATTCCTTCCCTGTGTGATCATACTCAATGGAGATCCAATGAGGAAACTTAGGGAAATTCCTTAGAGACATGTGACACTATCAGAGCTATCTGGTAGTTCAATTAATAAATCTCAAAGGACATACAGAAAGGGACCCATTGTTAAGTCCAGAGGCCAAAGCAGGAAGGCTACAGAAAGAAGAAAGAAGAACACTCAGATTTTCATGTGCATTCTAGAGCACCTTTTAAATTTTCTGCAGGGGTGTTATTCTTATAGCTTTTAGTATTAAAAAAAAAAAACAAACACCAGCCTTATTTTGCTGGTGGTCATGGGGTTGGCATTGAGAAAAAGGGGCAGAGGCCAGCACTGTTTCGCTCTGTGATGTTGGGTCTTAGCAGAGAAGACCCACTTGCTGGGATGAATGGACAGCCAGGTGTTGGGAAACTCTAGAGATGACTCAGTCCCATGTCTGCAGCTGGACCTGGATGTGGCTGGGAAACCCACAGAAGACATGCTAATGTGGCCTGGATGTCCTCACAGCAGGGCAGTCTCAGGTCATCCAGATCTAGTACTCAGTAGCTGAGAGCTGCACAGGGCAGTGACATGAGTGTCCAGGTGGAGGCTCATGGCCCTGTCAAGCATAACCTTAGATGTCACACAGTGTTGTTTCCAAGGCATCTGTCAGTGAAAAGGATTACTCGTGGCACCTCTGATTAAATGAGGGTCTGAGACTCCATTTCTTCTGGGGAAAATATTAAATAAATTGAAACCTTCATGTGCATAGACTAGTTTTAAAAATACTCAGTAGCAGAGGTAGTCCTTCAAACTATGGGATACAAGAAATGGCACCTTTGATCCACAGCCAAGAATAATAAGCACGTAGGGTGAACTCCTGCCTAAACCATCATGATCTGTTTGAGAAGCAAACAGAAACCCTTCAGGAACCTTACTGGAGAGTTTTGGAATGATGAATACATGTCTACCTATACTGATGCAGAGTCCACCGTTCACATGGGGCCACTGGAGGTGTTGAAGGGGAAAGTGTGGTCTGGATGATCCATAAACCAGAAGCTGGTCCCACATGGGATAAAAACCTGGTGGTCCTGAAGAACAGGCAGGTGGAAGCAGGGAGTTAGCCAGGGTATGCTACAATAATGCAGGCTCAAGGGAGTGGGGATCAGATGGACTGAGGGACTGGGTTGGTGATGTAGAAGTGCACACAGGAATGAAGGAGAGGTGATGCAGGACGAAAACCTGCTGAGGTGCTCAGGGAACAAAGCACTTCCACTCTCTGCAAAGACCACATTCAGGGCTCAGCTGCTATGGTGACAAATGCCCTGCCTCAATGAGCATCAGAGCCACCAGCCTCTCTGAAGTGCTATGGGCCTTGTGAGTCGGAGGTGAACATGCACACCTCCATGGGCCCAGCAATTTCATACCCAGGAGGTTTTCCTGCAGATACACTGGCCTGGGTGATTCAAGATCTAGTATCAATGCACCAGAGCTTGAGTCATGAGGTGGGGAAACAGCCTAGATGCCTGTCAAAAAGGAGCTCAGTGAGGAAAAAAATGCCTCAAATGATCATTAGATGTCGAGATTGGGGAAAATGCTTTAAACCTGCATAGTAAAAGAACACCCAGAGCATTCGAATGTGCACTTGCTGAAGGAAGGCTCTGTGATATTTTACTGAGCTTTCAAGAAAAAAACAATGTTAGTTTGTCTTTAAAATGATAGAAAGCACGTGACCTATGAGAGAAAAAACATAGAATCTTATCAACCTCCTTGTAATAATTGGTGGATGAAGAAAATGGAGCATGATAGCTATGTGAAGAACAGTGGGCCTTGATTTTATACTCAGTCATTTAACTCATGGATATAAATGTACCGAACTCCACAACAATATGCATGATTGTGATACTACTAATTCCCACAGACCCCTTCCAGAGGTATAAAAAATTCTCCAAAATAAAATTCCTACAAAGGTACTGACCTATGGCCATCTGGAAACAACTAACTTTGCAGTTATTTTTCTCAATTTACACAGGGGGAGCTTTACAGGAGAGAAGGGGTGACCAGATGGGGGTGACTGGGGTGAGTTTCTATAATAACTCATTGAGCCCTCAGTTGTTCAAGGTTCTTTTCGGTATACATGCTTTATTGTACATACAAACATTTAAAATGAAACCTGTAAATCTAAATTTAAATCTATGCAATGGAGACATTTATTAACAGTCTGGTACCTGAGTTGAAGCTGAAAGGAGGAAGAGGGAGGAGGCCCCTCTTCCTTGGACTGCCTGGAGCTTCCTGACACTGTGCAAACTCCATCTCCTTTGAGACTCAGGTTGAGACCCCAGGTCTCGAACAACACAATCTTGAAACCAGAGCAGCAAGTTGAACACAGGGGCTGGAAGCCTTGGGAAGACCAAGAGACAGGTGGTGGATGGCTCCCAGAAGAGAGTGTGTGCAGGACCCAGAAGGCTCCTCAGACCATGCAGAAGTGACCACGGGCTCTGACTTCCCTAGTGGCCTGGTTCACAGGCAGGGAGGTGTGGTGTACTCTCGGCTGGAGGTGTTGCTTCTCACCATGAGTGTCACCACTGTCATACAGGACCAACTGACTTAGGCACTTGGTCAGCTGCCTTCAGGTGACTTATTCCTGAGAGTGAGAGTGATGAAGACAAAGGAGAGACTCTGGGACTCCAGGATGAAAATGCCAAGTCCCTCTGACCTGAGACCTGTGAGGCACAGGGGTTTGATGACACAGGTGGGAGTGGTTACCCCAGCCCTCAACCTAACACTGAATATGACTCATCATGAGACTAGCACATTAAACATGGATGTAGACCTGGAATGTTAACCTTTTCTCCTAATAATCTTTCTTTTTCCCAACATCCCAGTGCTTTGCCTGTGCCATGCCTTTGGAAAGCCATGATGCTGTGGTAATAAATAAAATAAATTTTATGGCTTAATGTGTTCCAAGGTAAAAAGATTAAGGGCACTCTGGTTGAAAATGTAATTGAAGCTATTTTTTTGATATATTTATGAATTTGGAAAGTAAAAGAGAAACTATTTATAATGCTACCTCATACCATTGCTCTGATGAGCATTGTTTGAGTTTCCTTAAACATTTTGGTTATTTGTTTGATTTATATGTATGTCAGCCTATAGAATCTTAGCCTCATTCTCTCCCAGCCCTCCAAAAATACTGAAGGGTCCCCAGCTGGGATGAGACCCTGCAGTGTCCCTTACTTGGCACCAGGACCACAAAGCACACACAGGGTTGCAGAGCTGAGCCAGGTGTGTTGCCTTGCTTGCATGAGGAGACACCCCAGGGCACTTCCATCCTGCTCCCTATTTGCCAGAAAGTCTGAGATCAGAGATGTCAGGCCTCCCAACACTATCTCATCATACCCAAGGATAAGGCATCCAGCTCTTAATCTTTAGCTAAGAGATGCTTCCTGTTCATGTGAGGCATTTGGTAGGGCACTGCTGTGTCCTGAGGACCAACAGCTAATAAATTCTATAGGACTCTTACAGAGGTTACAATATGAACTTCACACCCTGAAATTACTCCCACCACAGTCTTATAAGAATTGACAGCCCTCTTCTCCAGATTAAGGAGGCAGAGAAGGATGTTTTCAGCAATCCTAGAAGCTCCCATATCTGAGCATCCACTCTCCATAAGATGTTCTCAGGACATCCTCCATTGCCTGCACTGTGATTTACCATCTTATTGACCCCTTGCATGGCCATGCAATAGAGGCCACCCTAAAGCTCTCCTCAGTTTGGTTCCTTTGAATAAAACGACCCGTCCCAACAAAAAGGTAGGAAGCAATGAAGAACATGCACATTTATTGCCTTAATCTTTCCATCCCAAGCATTCCAAGTCACAGTTGTTCTTCTGGTCCTTCTTCTGCCTGAATTGCTTCCTCTGCTCCTTCTCCTGAAGCTCCTCCTAGGGAATTTTGAGAAAGCTGCAAGGAAGGAAACAAACGTGCATATTCAGATTCATTGTGTGGGGGTGCCCAGGGCAGAACCAGTCCTCACAGGCCCCCCACCAGCCCTTCTGACTCCCAACGCAGCTCCCTGCCTAGGCCACTCAGCAGAGCTCGAGATGATGCGGTGGTGCAGGAGGTGGTCAGGAGCAAGCTTGATGCTAGGAGAGAGGACATGGAGAACTGGAGGGAGATCTTCCAGACATGGATGGTTTCAAGACCTCAAGCACCAGGATGAGACCAGGCCTTTTAGGAAGAGAATCATTAAAAAAAGAGAAGGAATCTCTGTGGAAGATTCACAAAGTAGAGCTAACAGAAATAAAAAATGAAAAAAGGCAGAGGAAATAAATCACATGTGGATGGTGCACTCTGGTGGAGTCTTCAAAAAACCCAAAGCATCTGCAAGGTACGAGGGCGATAATGATGTTGATGTGGCTGTGGCAATGAAAAGTGGAGAATAGAGAGTTGAGGTGAGAACTCTGGCCTCAGCTGCTCATGGCAAGATAAATAAAGCCTGATCTAAGACATATTTTGTCCTCATCTGTTCACATCTTCTCATGGCCTTGATCACTTCAACTCTGCAATGAAGAGCGAATCTCAGGTCTACAGGGCCCCCTGTCAGCCTTCCACTTCTGTGTGATGAGAAAACCATGCCAGTGTCATCGTGTTGCTCTAAGAAGACAGTCACAGTATCCATGACGGACTGTGTAAGCTTCCACCATAGTAAACGAGAGAAATTGTATAGTATAATGTAAAACAAGTAGGAACAATCAAAGTATTAAAAATTATTGCAGAACTGAGTGGCACTGAATAGAGAACATCAATAAGGAAAATCAAGATAAAATCAAAAGCTTTGAAGAGACGAAAAATAACATGAACCTTCTGGCAGGCTACCAAGGGAGAAAAATATAATAAAAACAGAGCAATGAACCCATTACTAATATAATAATGTCTTAGATCAGAGAGGAGTCATCACTCAAGACCACATGAACATTAAAAAGCTATGAACAGGATATCTTGGGCAACTTACTCTCGTAAATTCCATAGTTTAGATGAAACCAATCAATTCCTTGAAAGGTAGAAAGTACCATATTAAAACAATATGGAATAAATACTCCTTGTTCCTAAGTATATTAATTAAATGAATGGAATCGATCATTAATAACTTCCAGAATAGCAGAATAACAGTGTCAGGCACAGATGGTTTCACTCGTGCATTCTGCACCATTCTTATAAAGCAAAACACAGTTTTACAGCATTACCTTGCAATTTTTTGTCTAGGGGCTTACCGAGGTGAGTTGAAATATCATGTCCATACATAGGAAAGCTGATGATAGAATTATTCACAATGGCACACAACTGGAAAAGCTAAGATGTCCTTTGAAACATGAATGAATAAATGAATTTTGGTGAATTCATTCAATGGGATATTTTCCACTAGTTTAAATATTGAAGAATATCTATGAAAAATATGAAGGAACCTTCAATGTACATTACTAAGAGAAAGAAGTCAGTATGTGAAAGCTGCATATTCTTTTATCCCAACAAGATAAGATTCTGGAAAAGTCACTTGACAGAGACGGTGAAAGGAGTATGATTGCCAGGAGCTCAGGAGAAAAGGGAGAGGGGTTAACAAGGGAAACAGGAGCATTTGAGGTCAGTGAAAAAAAACCCAGATATTACACCATAATGGTGATATGTGTGATATTATCCATTTTTGAAGCCCATGACTTGTTTAGCAACCAGGGTGAACATACATGTAAACAATCAATAACAATAATGTATCTATATTGATTGGTTCATTAGATACATTGAAAATATTGAAAGAAGAATCTCAAAGCCACAACCACTCCTTTCTATTGTGAAAAAATTCTACATGTCAAAATTTAAATCAGGGAAGAGAAAACAGGATTTAAAAACATAAATGAACTTGTGGGATGAGGCACAATTGAAACAGGAATTCGTTTCAAATGGAAATCTCTAAAAATGCTGAGGACAGGGCAAAGAAAAACAATCTTTCTGAAGAGCTAACAACAACAACAAAAAGGAAAACATTAGACAATGCTGTGAGTTTACATACACTTATAGTATCATTTCATTGCCATTTCAAGTTATCAAGTATTTACACAGTGGAAGAATAAAAAGCAACATTTCTGGTGGATGGCATTACATATAAAATTGTCCAGCATTAATATCATTTTTGTTATAGCAAAGGACAAAATCAGTACAAGATAGACTCAAAGGAATTATTCAGCACTTAGTAAAGGTGCTCAGTGGTCCCATAACAGTCCAGGGGACAAAGTCTGGGAAAAGACCCCCAAGAGAAAGAGCATGGGTTGGTGGTCACTGTATTCTCAAGGGCTTTGCCAGTGATCCCTCAAAGTCTCCTCAGTGATGCAGCCCATTCATCTTCAGCTTCGGTTCCTTCTTTTGCAAAGAGCAGGTTAAGTCATAAGCCATCCTGTGACATTCATGAGGTTCCTTAAGATCACCTGAGATGTAGAAATATGAATAACCAAATTATTACAAAACAGAGAAAATAAACTCTTATTTCAACTGACTCTGGCTGTTTCTCAGCAATGCAGTAGATCACTGTAAAAGGGGATCACAATTCCTTCTTAGAGTCAGAAAAACCCTGAGATGTAGAGACATATAAAAATAATTGACAAACTAAAAACCTCATGTGCCTATGTAAGAAATTACTAAAACTAAAAGAGGACTAGCAGCAATCCATTACTCAGGCTAGATGCCACATAGTGAATAAACAGTCATGTTTATTCAACACAAATACACTCTTCAAAAAAAAGACTGAGGATCTTAACCTCAGTCAAACAATTATCTTAAAATCACACTGCAATACCACTGCGGTGAAAAACAAAACAAAAGAAAAAGAAACAAACAAAAAATACCATACCTAGGTACTGCGTCAAACCTATCATTTGTCAAATTACAAAAGTTTCACATCTGCTGTGGTAGTGTGGCTGTGCACACATTTTTGCTTTAGGAAAGCATTGATCAGTACCTATGGAGAGAAATTTGACAATATCTGGTAAAATTGCATCAGCACTGACTCTTTAACCCAAAATCCAATAACTTAAATTCTATTTCATAAAGAGAATGGCAACAATATGAAAAGAATAATTAACCAGGCCATGTATGGCAGCAACAGAAAATTTAGATTGTACTTCTAAAACCAAATGGCTAGAAATCATCATTTAAATTAAGCAATACCTACTAATAAATAATAATAATTGCATAAATATAAACTGTGAGATGAAGCAAAACAGTGAGAGAAATATGTAGCCTTAGTTATTAATTTTTAAAGCACAGATGGAGATAGACAGCTGGGCCAGGTGAGATGAGTGAGGTAGGAGTCTGGGAGTCCCCTGGGACAGTTCAGAAGTAACTTTGCAAGCATCCTGCCACTTCTGTGAGACAGGCCTCACTCCTAGAAAGGGCTTAAGGCCGCGGCTCTAGAAGTGCAAACTGGGAACATCAGAGCACGCTAAATCTTAGGATGAACACAGCATACTCCTAGGCCTTCAGTTTCATTTAGAGATGGGGAGCAGTGTAGTCACAAAGCTAAGTACTTTGATACAGTATATACCATGACTTGTGCAACAAGCTTATACGTTGGAAGAGAGAGCAAATTTTGTACACCTGTTTAAGATCACCCAGGAGTTTTGTGATAAAACCAGATATTTCAATGCTTGTGATCGACCACCATTGTGCCCTTGGCCCCCAGACAGTAATCTACTTTTCCTCCCTTACCACAAGGGCACCTGGAAGTGAAAATGTGAGACATGTGGCTCCAGAAACACCAGGAAAGCCCCCAGTCTTTCAAGTATGGTTTTGTGAAACCTCTTTCAGGCTCGCCTCATGAACCATTCAAAATGACTCTAATAGGAAATTCTTTCCTGGGGAAACTGGTGTGCATGAGGATGTGCAGAACATTCTGGAAGGTTCTAGATCTTGTCCCATTCAGGGAACCTTGACTCCTGCCACTGGCACTCCTGCCCACACTGGCTCCTCAACCTTTAAAGGTGAGCAGGGCAGAAAGGGGCACTGGCCCCAAGGAGAGGCTGGACTTCCTCTGCTGTGAAAGACGAGCCACTCAGGGACAGTCTGTACTTTCTCACCTTCCTCTCAGGATCTAGGAAAGCTGGGGAAGGTCCCCAAGGTGGGAACAGAAGCCACACATTGCAGATCCCAATGGCCTCAGTGTGACATCTGTGCAAATCTTGTTACATCCTAGAAGGAAAACTTAAAAGGCAAGATGATAAGTTGGAAGCTTTTAAAATCAGGAACAAGAGACTGGCCTTGCAACACTGTCCTTTGTTTCTGCAAGGTCATGGCTACATTGAGCCATTTTCATTAGGATTGCTCGTGAAGCCTGTGGAAACATCTGTCATCTTATGAGAAGGGACAACAGTGTGTGCATGCACATGTATAGCAGCATGTGTTAAAAGGGATAAATACTCTGCAGTTGAAAAGCACCCACTTGAAACCTCAAGTTCTGTCAGTATTTATGGCCATTTTTTATAAGAGGGCAGGCACTGCCGATGATTCTGAGCATGTCTGCCTCCATTCTGCTCACTCAGCCCCTCTTTGTCAGGGTTTTGAGGGCAAAAGTCCACGGTGTCCTGCACCGACAGCAGCGGCAACATCTAGACAGATACGGTCACTGGGAGCACAGAGCCTCGGTAGTGGAAATCAAATTTGAGAGTTAAGATTTCAGACAGAGGCCTCCTTTTCATCTGTTAAGTGTTAAAAAGCAAATGTTTTAAAATAAAGTATATGTTCTGGCACCGAAAGAATTGGGATCACGGAACAACATTTGGTCCCCATCAGTTCTCATTTGCTTGTCATGTCCCAATGTCATGTTCTCATGACACTGTGTCTGCGTGGAATGGCCAAACTGGACAAGGTGCAGAGATTGGGGGCTGAGAGGGATGGGCTCATAAACCTACAATCTCAACACCCACATTCCAGCAGGAGACAGAGAAGAGTGCCCTCTCTAATAGGGATGGGCTGAGAGCAGATGCAGGAGGGTGGATGGATCTGGGGAGTTGGGGTCTCACTTCCTGGTGGGTCTGGAGCGGGGTGCGGTGGTAGCTGCTGCCGTAACTAGAGTGACAGTAGTAGCCTGCCTCGTCCTCAGGCTGCAGCCCAGAGATGGCCAGGTAGACGCAGTTGGAGGAGCTGTGGATGGAACCAGAGAACTGATCCAGAACCCCAGAGGGCCCTGAGCCACAACTAGGAAGTACAATTGTCCTGAATTGCACAGCTACACGGGCTCTGGTGCTGTGGTGGTGATTGGAAGAATCTCTCTTTCCATCACAACCAGCGAACTGTTTGAGGGATTGATGACTCCATTCCCCCTAGCAGGTTTAGATGTCGTGATTGTAAACAGGAAACGCTTCCACCACAGACACAGTCATATCCCGATAAATCCACGTCAGCATCACTGTGCTACTGAACAATCATCAGGATGAGAGAATGGCATGAAGACCGTCACCAGATGCCAGGACACATGGACCCTAATGAGCAAGGATTCACGTAATAGAAAAGAAACAACAGTCCTGCTAGAAAGGGACACACCTCCATGGGATGGACACTGTTCTGAACTTCAATTTGCGACAAGAGGAATTTGTACAGCAGACACCACCTCCGTCCTGACCACTGAACAGCCAAGGGAGCCATGGATGTAGTGACTCTGAGGAGTCTGAGTGGAGCAGAGAGACACCCTGAGGTGATGGGGAGGCCACCAAAGGAAACACATGTCCTGGCCTTAAGGACCGAGAGCAGTTGGGAGCAGAAGCTGTCTCTGAAGGGCTCTGGTCACCATGTCACACAATGGAGTGTCTGCACCTGGACACCAGGGGGTGCTCAGTCTTACTCTTGAAGGTCTGGGGGCTGATCAGAGGTGAGACCAGCTACCTGGCAATACCTACTGCCCTCTGCTCAGGCCTCACAGCTGTGTCCTCCCCACCCCTATTCATCCCTTACACCCTCAGTCAAAAGGACCTGACCCAGGGCCCAGTGAGGAATCAGAAAGCTGGGGGCATCATTTGAAAGAGTGAACACTCCCTCTGTGAGAGCTTGAAGAGGGGAGAGAGACACTTGGGGGAAGCTCTGCTTCAGTTGTGGGGACACAGAGGGCAGGACACATTGATCATCTCCACCATGGCCTAGTCCCCTCTCCTCCTCACACTCATTAATCACTACACTGGTTACTTGGATATGGGGACAGAAAAGGGGACCCTGGGAAGACACCTAGATTCCTGCTCCTGACGCTTTTCTCTAGACTCAGCAACACCATCTTTGTGTCTCTCCCTCTACCAGGCTCCTGGGCCCAGTCTGTGCTGACCCAGCCATCCTCAGTGTCTGGGGCCCCATCTCCTGCACTGGAAGCAGATCCAACATTGGGGGTAGACATGTGCAGTAGTTCCAGCAGCTCCCAGGAACAACCCCCAGAACCCTCATCTATGATAGTAACAAATGGCCCTCAGGGTTCCCCGACCAATTCTCTGGCTTCAGGACTATCAGTGGGATCCTGGCTGAGAATGAGGCTGATTATTACTGCTCATCATGGGACAATAGTCTCAGTGCTCACACAGTGCTCCAGAATTGTGGGGAAGTGAGAGAAGAACCTGTTGTTTCCTGTGCAATTGGGGCTTCCCTGAGCAGACCCCACTGCTCTGAGCAGACAGCTGCCTTCTTTATGTGTTTCACCTAAACGTGAGGTTTGAGACCTACCCCAGGGGAATGTTGTCTACATCCATGGAATTCCTCCCAATTCTCTCGAGTTGGCAACAGATTGAGTAATTTTCCCAAAATGAGCAATTTCTGGATACCAGGTGTTGGCTGCCCTAGGGACAGATTCTGTGACAGGTTAGGATACAAATAGGTACACAGAACCCCGCCCCATCTGAATCAGGAAACATCAGTTGTATCAAGTACGGGACCCAGTTGCAGGTGCTGCCAGGAATGGGCTCTTCATCCCGCATTCATCATTATAGGAGTCGACCTTCAGGGTCCTCCCTGATTACCTGGCTCATATCTGGCACCACAGGCTCTTTATCCATTGCTGGGTGGAGGCCTTAGATGCTGATACTCAGTGTAACTCTGTGACAGCAGGCTTGGTTTTCCCACACAGCTCCAGGCCTATGAGGAACTAAGGCCAGAATCCCTTTATCATCTGCCAGGAGTGGAAACACCCAGCAGCACCAGCTCAGGCTGCACCAGTGGCTTCTGCTCCTTCTGATACTGCTGCTGCCTCCATGGGCCCAGGCTCATCCAGAGTCAGCGCCTGGGAGTGAAGGCTCCTCATCTCCCATGTGTCCTCACAGTCATCACAGCAGCAAAGGTTCTCAAGGAGACAAAGGCCAGCTCCTCATCAGCTGGGTACACTGAGTCTCCACACTGATGCTCAGGGGCTGAGGTGGGCTTCCAACCGTCGTCATCTCAGACCTGAACTGTGACTGCAGATTCCTCCATCTTCATCATTGCTCATTGACCTATTTCCAGAAGTTTAGAGTAAGTCGTCCTCTCGTGAGTCCTCAATGTGAACGCCTATTCTTTCTGTTCATGGGGAGGTGTCTTCTGTCCCTTGTGCACTCTGTCCCTAGAGGGTCTCAGGCTGCAGCATCCATTTGGGGCTTTGGGAATGAGCATGTGTTCATGCCCATTGATGTAAAGATCTAACTGTCCATCTCTTCTTGTTCAATTGCAATGTGATACTTGCATAATGGGGATGGATAATAATAGAGCTAAAGTCACACTGACCTACTCCTGGTCTCTGTGGAAATGTCCTCTTCCTCATCCCATTAGCTCGGGTGCTGGCTGTGGGACTAAGTCATGTGTGCATGTCAGACTGTGAATTACTGTATCATAAATGTACCTCTCTGTGTCTATTTCTGTGTGTTTTTATTAGAAATTTAAATTTGGTGAAGACTCTTTTAGGGTCCATCGAGATCATATAATCTAACCTTTGATCTATTGATATGATCTGTAACATTAAAGTTTGATCCATATAGAGCCCAACATGTATACCCAGAATGAATCATATGTGATATGTTGCATCTACTTAGTAATCTGATATTGACATATCTGTTAATTTTGAATAGAACATCTGTATCAATGTTTTGTTGAATTGCTCTGTAATTTCCTTTAATTTAATTTTATTTTATTTGTCAGGTGTAGATATCACTGTTCTACCCAACCCCTACAAGAATTAAGAAGTATTTCATTTTCTCAGTATTGAAATATACTTATGACCTAAATATTTGAAGCCTCTAAAGGTTTTTTTATGTCCCATGTTGTCCTATATATTTTTTTGAAATGTGGTGGAATAGTCTTATAATGATGTATGGTGTTATTTCTAAAGATTTGGTCTCCTTGTTCATTTTTTTAATCGAAGATTTTTTTTAATTTTTCTAAGAAAAATGCACTTTAAATATCTCTAATAATTATTAATAGATTTTTTTAATTTTTCATTTTCTCCAATGCCATTTTTTATTTTGTTTTAAACCAATTTAAGTAAAATGTAGTAAGTGATTGTTCTATTCTCTCATTTCTAAATGGAATTTAGATGTAACAAAGAGATCCTACATTTTGAACTATCTCCCTCATTTATCGTTACATTTACTATGAAGAAAAGGTGGCTCTCAATTACCTTTTTCTTTACGCATCTCTGGAAGAATTCACGATTTCTCTCTCTTGGTTGCTCTTCTCTTTATCATATGGAAAATGCTCTACATGTATTTCATCAAATAAGTATAAAGAGATTTTAAAAATGCACAAACCAGCACAGTCGCACTGAGCCCGGATGTGACAGCCTTTCCTCTACGTGCCTGTATGTGGCCTAAAAGTTGACAACACCCAGATGCCCCCTCCGATGAAGTCTCCTGGCTCAGAGACTCCACGTGGGCCCAAGGAAGACCCTGTTCTCCCTCCAGGGCCACAGCAGTGAGCAGCAGGGCAGGCCTGGCTGATGCCATTCTGGGAAATGTCCATCTAGCAGAAAAATTCAGCATCAAAGACGGGGGTGGGGGGCTGCAAAACTGTGAAGAAATTGCATCCGTGGGGTTAAAATATTAAGCTTTGTCATCCATTGATCCCAGAATCCCAGAGATGCCAGGAGTTACTATAGGTTAAACCTCATCCTCGTGCTCACCTGTGTGAAAGGTGAACCAGTCCATGAGACAAAACTGGCACCTCCATCAACTGCAGCCCTGTGCCAGCCCTACCTGGAGTCTTCTGGCCCTGCTACCTAAATGAAGGAGACCCCTCTGTGACTGATCAGACTCCAGAACCATCCCTGAACATGATCATGAGTGGGTATGTCACTGCAAGTGAGGAAAACATGCATGCTATGCGGCTGGGACCCCTGGACAGTCCTCAGGTTCCTTAGGTACCTGCGGAAGCTCCCTGATGGCTTCTGAATCCATCAGCCCACATCTAAAACCTCATTGGGGGCCCTAGGAACCCTGAATTTATCTTCTAAAAGTCCCCTCCCCTGCCATCCTCACCACTTATCAGGCTAATGTCTCTCACCTGGATCCTCTCCCTGGAACTCCAGAGATATCGCCTCACCATGGGGCACCCCTGTTATCTAGGTGGGGTGACAGGGCAGGCTGAGATCAGGCCTTGCAGAGTGACTGTTCTGTCCCCTGTTGTAGAAGGAGCAGTCATCACAGTGAGAGGCCTGGCACCCGCATTTACACTCAGCACATTCAGCTACACAGTGAAGGGGCCCCTGAAACTTCTTAGGTGGCACATCCACTCCTCTCATACCCAAGGACTTCCCTCTCCTGTTACGAACCTATGGGCCTTCATTAACACAGTTCAAAAAAAATAAATAAATAAAAGGGAAAGAAAAGGGGAGATGCCCAGAAGAAACAGTCCAGTCTCTGAAGTGTCACCAGGTGGGGTGGATGGGCCAGTTGCATCAAGGAGGGAAGCCTCTCTCCTCTTGTCTCAGATAATTCCTGACAGGTCTTAAAACTCCATGGATGTTTTGGACACAATGCTTTTGAAGGCAATGGAGGGGACAGCGTCCTCTTCATCTGTACACTGTGGAGGGAACACCCAGCACATCACACACCTCCCTTCTCCATGGCACAAGTCCTCTCGCCTGCACCTGCTGTGCACACAGGGCGGCACGGATTTCTGGCAGAGATCCCACCACAGCTTGCCAGGACTCGCACCTTGCCAGTCTCCTGCTCCATCATGCTGAGTTCCCTGGAGGTGCGGGAATTCCTGCTCCACGCAAAGCACAGGGACAATGTCGTGACTCCCCATGTCCTTCACTCTTGCATGGTGAATAGTGACTCCATGGATGAGTGACACATGCAGGGCAGTAGCTCAGAGCATCAGAATTGGCTCTTCTACTTGGGAGCTTGAAAGCTGGGCCATGAATCTGAGTGCCTCAATGTTGCCACCTGATTAACTGGAAAAATAAACATTTTGCAAGTGGCTCTGGGCTGTGGGTTCTCTGAGTTAATGGCTAGAAAGTGTGCAGTTGTGATGGAAGTTATTTTAGCAGGTTCACACTGACATCTGTGTCGTGTAAGTGGAAAATAACTCCTGGGAAACACACCGTCTCACACACGCACCTCATAAGTGCACACTCACAACCACACCACAGGATTACACAAGACATCCTCACCCCAAGCACACAGCCCTATGTCACCGAGAGGGTGCTCATAACTTCCAGGGGCTGTACAAACATATTTTTCCTAATCTGGAGAATCAGCTCTCTTTCCTATGAAAGGCACAATTCCCATTCCCTCCAGGAACCTGGAATCCTGTTGGAGCTCAGATTGATAGCAGCAGGGGTGCCCACCTGTCTCATCTGCATGTCTCCCTCGGCCAGTGAGGAAGTCCAGAACGTTCTCTGTGTCCTATCACTCTGAAACCAACTGCGATCACAGAAGAGAACACCGTGAGGGTCACATCAGGCCGCACTTTTTGGAAAGTAGAATATGAAAAGAGAAAAGTGGAGATTTTTAGAAAAATAATCACCCATTTGTCATGACGGCATTCAGAAGATCCATGTGAATCTATCTCGAGAGCAGCAACTCATATTCCCATCTCCCAGGACTCCAGCTACGAAGCTAAGAGCTTTCTACTTCTCCCACATTTTAACCTCTTGGCTCACAGGTGACAGTTACAACAGAAGGCCAGATGTCCCTCAGCACATAACCACTGCCATCAGTCATCATAGAATTTTCAGAATGACCTCATGGGGTCCAACTGCTGTTATGTAGAAAATTGTCTTTTTAATGCATGTAAATCTCTCATTCAAGAAGAGTTTTGTATCTATATCTATTAATTTACTGATCATATCTCTGAATGTCACTGTTTGCTTGAAAGGCTGGCTCTTCATTGAGTAATTAACCCCAAAGAATCAATCTACTTATACCAGTGCATTGCTGTAGGGGGCAGGGCCAGGGATAAATGTGACTGAAGGCAGGGTTGGCAGTGAGACTTTAGACATGACATTCCAGGTACAATTGAGAAGAGAAAATTTTCATTATTTAGAACTTATCAATATTAAAATGCTTGATTCTATTAAAAACCCTGTCAAGAGAAATGAATGACAGTGCCAAACTCTGTAACCCTCAACAGGTATATGTGCCACTGTGTATGAAACGGGACGATAGTTCTCCTCTGTCCAGAAAAGTCCTGGGCCCAGGAAACTGGATCAGTTGGTGGAGAGACCAGGGCCATGGGGCCCTGGTGACTCAGGCAGGGAGGTCGAGGGCTCCGCTTGTAAGAGGTAAGATGACGTGGGACACGGACCAAGTGACCCACACTCTGCTCTTGTGAGGAGCCCTGTCATTAGTGGCAGAATACAGATCCACATTCTTTGCTTGTTGTGTTTAGAGTTCTGTTAGACGGCCGTCCTGTTCCTGCTATCCTGCTCATCCTCATAGGACACCTTCCTTCTCCACCCGGTACACAGCTTGGTCCTTTGTTACCATTTCCTTCCAGTTGGGGACATTTTACCCTTGGGTCCAGCCTCAGGATTGTGTCTCCCAGCACCGTCCTAGGAGGCTGTAGGTTCTCTTGTCCCTGAGGAGGGACGTCCCCAGGGAAAGCTGGACAATCTCGGTAACATGGTCACCTCTCCCTGAAGAACCTCATTCTGATGACATGGTCACACAAGGTCTCCCCCCACCAGGAGTGACGAGGGACCACAGGGAAGTTCTTGGACAGAGCCCCTCATTCATTCACAGAAGACTTGGGGACATAGGAGTGAACAAAGCTTCAGTGGCTCCCAAATAATGCTGCTGCAGTCGAGCTGGCTCTGCACTCATCTTCTCTGTGGACTCGGGATATGTGCTCTGAGAGGGATGGCTGTCCACATGCTTTCTGAGCAGATCTCCTAACCAGGGTGATCCCTGGGGGTCAGTGAGGTCATAGCTCCAGTACTCAGAGCCTTGGATCCATCAGGGGCCGCGGTGGGGTTGTCCTGAAAAGCAAAGGGTCTGGACTCTCCAAGACTGAACATTGCTCAGGACTTGGCTTTGAATGAATTTATTTACATCCGACAACTATTATAAATCTCTTATTTTAGAAAAATGTGTACACTTTTTCCTTATAGCTCCATCTCTGCTTGTTGTTACTGGCCCCCGAAGTTCTGCTATGAGAGGAGAGCTCTTAAAGAGTGGAACAGGAGCACCCATGGGGACAGGTGCAGGGTTGGGGGTTCGGGGATTGGGCCATTGAGGCCTAACCAATAGAAATGGCATCTCATTTGAAATTTGCTACCTAAGAAGTGTCTGAGAAGGGTAAGTGGGGATTGGATGTTCTACTAGGAGCATATATTAACATTGGAATAGAGGTCTCAGATAAACCAGAAAACATGTAACTGTCCTATGCATCGGGTTGTCAGGTGGAAAAGAGTTCCAGGAGAATCATGCTGACATGAGATGAGCTGGAAAAGCTGGAGGGGCAGGTGGAAGCTCGATCAACATGAAGATATTGGGGTTTGCTCAGTGGCCCTGCGGATGATGCTTGGAGGTGAAGTGATGGTAAATGGAATGGAGACAATGACAGGGAGGCATGTAGATGACGCTGTCATAATCCAGGACAGGATGACGGAGGTGGGGCCTAGGCCACACAGAGCAGAAATGAGAGAAGAGAGCAGAGACAGATATGATTTTGTTCTAGAATATGTAGGATGAGGTTTGCTGCATGTTTGGTCAGGTATGTGTGTGTCTCTCAGGTGGCTCCAGGTTTCTGACTGGGTTAGGGTGTGTGATCACAACGCACTAACTGTAACTCTGTCATAGAGTCTTCACAATGCCTCACCCATTTGTTGTGGAGGATGGATTTTTTTCTTTTATATTGAGTCTTGATATTAATGAGTTATTTCTTGTAAAATGTATTTTTTATTGGTTTTTGGTTATGTTTTATAGGACACTTTTGTTTCTAAAATACTTTTTACTAGGTACTAAGTGTCAGCATTTCCAGGGATTGAATGGCGCAGCAGTGACCAATGCTATCAAGGCCATGGATATCCTTTGAGTTTTGTTCTGAGTCAGTGTTAGGGAGATCGAGGTGACGTTATGTGGGGAACATTCTGTTGAAACCATGAAGTACTTTCAGGAACGGAGTACAGAAGTCTGCCATTCAAAGGCAAGAACTTGACTACATAGATGTGTTTCTTAACAAGGTCTTTTCTTGAAGAATTCCCGGTTGTTTTTTAAATGGATCCACTCCTTCAGGTGTAAAAAACAGGGCACGTGCAGAGAGGGATGGACACTGGCCTCTGTGCTGGGGATTGGCTTGTGGGGAGTGGGAGAGAGGGGTCAGTTAGCGCGGGCCCTCAGCCACAGGGTGCGGCGATGTGTACCTGTCCTCTGCCCTTCTGCTCACTAGGCTCAGGACAAGTTATCTCTGAGGGTCAGTCATGTATCCCACTAAGAACATCATGATTTAGAAGGTAGAAGGAGCAAAAGATGACATCATGCTCAAGATGCCATATGTGTGAAGCGAGGAGTGAGGAGTGGGGACTCCTGCTGTGTAATGAAAAGCTTCTGGTGGGGGGTGGATGGTGTGTCAGATAGTGCTGATGATGTCCATTTTGTCACTTTGTCTCTCTGATTAGCCTCAGGTCCCCCAGCCCAGGCATAAGTGGATCAGGACTCTGATATAGCAGGGGGCACTTTGGGCCTGTCCCTGAAGGTCTGTTGAGGACCTCAGCTGGGAAACCAGCCTGGGGCTCTGCCTAGTCCCTCTGCTCTGTGCTCACTGGGATCAGCAGCTGAAAGGCTGAGGGCCCCAGGAGAGTGTCCCCCAGCCCCACCCTCTACTCTGCCTTCACCAAATTTAGCCCCAGAGACACCAGGGAATGGAACCATTGGTATGAGGGGTTTCTCTCTGCCCTATATGAGGGGAGAAGAGAAGAGGGACTTTGTGCAGTTTTCTTGCTTATGGAGTTCAGAAGCAGTGTCCCGGGCATCTATGCCATGGCCGTGACCCCTCTCCTCCTCACCCTCCTTGCTCACTGCTCAGGTGACGGTTGAGGGCTATGTGTTTTCTCACTTTATCACCACATGCTATGTGCAGTGGACCCTGTCTCACTCTCTGCATCATCGCTCCTCTGTTCCAGGGACCTAGGCGCTGTCTGGCCTGAGGCGGGAAGCCTCTTTATCGGGGTCTGTGGGACAGAAGGTCACCTTGTCCTGTACCAGAAACAGCAACAACATTGGAAGCTATGGTGCAGGCTGGTACCAGCAGATTCATGGTGCTGCCCCCAAAACCATGATGCTCGGGAGTTCCTGGCCCTCAGGCATCCCAGATCAGTTCTCCGGCTCCAGCTCTG